>CM075352.1:165990000-168490000 GCA_037693485.1 Kitagawia praeruptora | reverse complement strand
CTACATCGTTAATTCATGGCATATGGTTTCAAAGATATTTTGGACTGTTATATATTATCACTGTTCAATTATATTTTTGGTGGGCTATTGCTCACCCTTGCTTTATTTATTTATATCACAACAACAGCTATATCAGATGGCCGCGTAAGGCGCACTCAGCATAGCAGGTGTTAGCCGTCAGAGGATTAATCGCGGAGGTCATAGTTACCATTGCTGAGGATGCAGTCTCTGGTAGGCTAGTTGTTAGCATTTGTGCACCAAATGTATTTATATATATGGCATATACCAATGGATGGCAAAGAGCATGTAAATTGTAAAATTGTAATTCTTTGGGTTGTAAGAACTCCAACTTGTGATTAATAATATTAATGGTTACTCTGATTTCATCTCTGGGACTATAACGGGTGTGTTTTATGTTGTTGTTTTGGGTCACAAGGTTGTAATTTAAATTATGTTGGTTTTATGAATGGATATTGAGACCGTAACGACCAGATCCCTGACCCTGGATCTGGGGGTGTTACAGAAATGGTATCAGAGAGAGCGTTATAAATCCCAGAGATGACGCGACGTTAAAACAATAAATTCATTAAGATAATAAGAACTCTTGCCAAGTTCATAGTCAGACTACATAATGTAGTATTGACATATAAAACCCTTATGGGAACCCTAAAGTATCATGATAGTAACTTAGCTCGTTCTTGTATCAACTAGTAAGGCGACAGACCTTGGGGATTACGAGCAGTAACACAATGATGCTTGTTTTAATGTTGAAGATCGGATGGTGGATTCGATAGAGTACTCTACTGAGGACCCGGAAGAGGTTTCATCAGAGGAGGAGAATATTGATAAGTATAAGGACTTTACCCTTAAGGAAATGAGGGCTACAGCCAAAGAAACTATAAGAGTTAAGGTATAGTGCTCAGAGAAGTGAGCGTAAAGAACTGAGATATTATTAAGTGAACTAAAGATGAGTATTGGATTCATAGCTGGACTGCCAGATGAAGTACCAGCAAGTAAGATGGATTTGAGGAATTACTTGAGATCTTATATGGGGTTAGATAAGGATCCTTAGAGACTTTCAGAATAATGAGAAAGGAGTTAGAATGAGGCCTGGTTATCAAAGTCATCGATATAGGACGAAGAGCAGAGTCCCAGAAACAATTGAGATAGAGGCAAGAAGTGTCATATCATTTGATAAATGGGTTAAGTTTGAATATTATCAAATAGTAATTCGCCATGAGAAGGCAGGTTTCATAGGTTATAATTTATAAAACCAAATTGAGATTGATGAGGTGGTTTATCCAGTGAGATGTCCATTTTATGAATGGATCAGCTTAGAAAGTAAAGATAGTGGAAAGCAATGGCCTGAATGGATAAAGTTACATAAGGAAGTAGTAAGCGAGACAATGATCTCAGAACCTACAAGAGGAGAAGACCAATGAGTCTGTGATAAACTAGTAACAAGGCTATCGTCAGGAACCAAGTACAAGTCTAGTTCAATTCAGTGGAATGATGAACCAGAAACATTAGATGCAGGTGATTCAAAGGAATATTAAATTCCTTCTTTTCCGTGAATGGATTATGGTAGTTATCCTAGATTTATTTTGACACTAAGTCATAAATGGATTGAGTAAGGCAAGCAGTGGTTGAGATGAAATTGAGAATGCTTTTAGATGGAACCTGAATGAACAGGTGTAGGCCATGTTCTCGAAGTGAGGGTTTTGGCAAAATAAAGTCCAGACAATATGACATATGGTCAATAGGAAGTATTGATTGATCGACCCCACCAAGTTAAAGATATTTTCAAATGGAGATTGGCCAACCACACTGGCAAAGGTAAAGAAATTTCATAAGATTCACAAGGTATTACCAAAGATTTGCTCAGGACGTTATAGAGAGTGCAGTCCCGTAACCCGACTTATTGTAAGGATAAAAGTTTGAATGGACAAGATAAATGGGGGAAAATCTCCCTGGAGTTAAAGATAAAAACTGGTGATGACCTAGCATTGGCGTTACCTAATGGAAGAAGGAGAATTTTGAAATATATTAGGATGCACCTCGTACAGGTTTAGGTGTGGTGCTTGTGCAACATGACAACATAATTTTCGAATACAATTGGACAACACGGTTCACCAGATTCGGATGACCTTGGTAGTGCCAATTCTGGGAAGCAACTGACCCCGATGGTAGCGTTCCTTCTGAGACTAGTTGTTAAGTAGACTGGTATTCGGTAGTATCGACTATTAGGACAAGCATGTATCGGGGAGGTATGGCATGTTTAGTTTGAAACTTTTGATTCCCCTTCTAAGGACGATGTATATTTGGTTTCCTTCTAATGATTAAACTCCCAGCTTTATGTCAATAATTTCGCTACTGTAACTGTTTATGGTTCGACCAGCTCGGATGTTCATAGAAATATTCTTTGGGTATCGAAATGGATTTTCTTAATGTAACCAGTGGGTGGATAGATTGACTGAAGTTTCCTTAATCCTGGAAAGGAATTGGACAAAATTTGGCAAACCTTGTCTTTCGGATTATCTGAATACATCATTGAGGAGTCGATTGAGACTTTTATGGAGTGAAGTTTTTGAAAAGATCAAAAGGTATCAAGTAGAAGGCACTATGCCAGCAATTGCTGGAAAAGTAATGCTATTAGCCGACCCCTAACTCACATGTTTAGTATGGCCAGTTGAGGCCAAGTCACAAAGGATTAGCAATTAACTAGACCAGAAAGGAAAGGATATAGCGGGGTTGCTTCTAATCAAGCGCCAACCGCGAGGACTTTTGATATAAAATGAATTGAGATACATGATAATGGATTTTATAAATACCATGTATGTGTTAGGAATGAGGATGGTGACCAGTAAAGGTTATGAGGATTGTCAGAGATGGTGCAGTATGATGCATAAATGTTATCTGAAACTTAGTGTCCTCAAGAGGAGCATTAGGCATTAAGAGATTCACGTTGAACACGACCAATATCTTCCAGAACATCCTTGCTACCATTACCAAGTTCTGTAAGAAAGACAGATAGACATATGTTGTCTTTTGGAAAGTCATATAGACTAACATTCGTTTGAAAGGAGAGGTAACACTAAGCTACCTATAGATTATCAAGATTGGAATGATTGAAAAGAGACCCTTATTATGGATATATGATTAAAATTGCCAAGTTCAGGATGTAAGTATTCCTCGAAAATGGAATTGAGGATAGAATGTCCATAGATTAATACGAACCCTGGGGGATAAACAAAGGATAGCATCACCCCTAACAAAGACATTGTGAATTCAAACGATATAAGTTGAATCGACCAAAGTATCAATAACCTGTAAGGATTTGTGGAAAGGAGTCTCCAAAAGTACATAGACAGAGATGTTATAGAATTGACTAATGATGTTTGATATACCCTGTAACCAGGAGATGCAGGAGGAATGATGAGGATGGCCTAAGAAACCTTATAAGGGAAGTGCTAATATTCTAAACTTCAAACGGGAAGTTTGGTAAGGAATGTATGACATAGTAACAATAAGGCCAGATGAAGCATGCGTGAAACCATGTAAAAGTATGGATTGCACCAATAAGGTTGAGATTATCCAAAAAAAAAAAAACAAGAAGGGAGTTAAGTAAGGAAATATCCTAGGTATGATTTGGAGTACCTGTAGTCAAGATCGCACTAGAAAGGTGGAAGCAATGACTTTTGGAAAAGACTGATAGATGCTTTCTCTCATTCAGCAGAATTTAAGGGAGAATGCTTCCACCCCGAGTTGGAATAGATCCAGAAAACATTGATCTCAAGAAATTATTATAATCAGGAAAGGCCAACGAGATGGCCGACACTTTAAGTATAGGGGAGTAAGTATAAATGCTCAGACCAAAGAAATAGAATGATGATGTAAGGACCTTGATGGTCATAATGTGTTAGAGGAAGTTACATTCCGTCTAATGATTTTAACAGGATCAACTATAAGAATAGTTTAAGTAAAGATTCGATTCCTGATGTTGCCAGTAGCACATTACCGACATTAGGAGGCTCTACGACAGACCAGACCAAATTCCCCAAGAGACTCGCCTTTTCTTTGGAAAGAGAGAGGGGAGGTTAAGTAACAATGAATTGGTAGTAAATGACCAGAAATAGAGAGGGTACAGATACTGATAAGCCAAATGGCACGATGATGAATGACAAGCAAGTTTATGTTGGTGTATTTCTGTGCAAACAAGATAGAGAATTATGAGGTTGGCAAGCGATTAAGCAAACCGCTAAGCTTTTAGTCTTCTACCGGAGATATATGATTAATAATCTCACCAGCCTGTTCCAGCTGCGATGCTGGAAGCTTTCCTGCAATTTTATCTGCTTCATGTAATATCTACGTCAAGTTCAGGAAGCGTTCCTTATGGATAGGAAATAGTGATTATTTTGTTTTCCTAGAGGACCTTGAATTGACAATTATGATGCTTAGTTATTAAAGCACTGCGTAAACGATAAACGATGGTGATCCTTCTGAGAAATTAGGTGGTAACGACTGTGGAAATGTCGAATTGAGTCTAAGTTAGAGAAGTCATCCAGGTTTATTTCGGATGGTGTAATTTCTGGAACGACGGAATATTTGAAATGAAGAATTAGGTTATGATGGTTCATAAAATGATTATAGTAGAAATAAAGACAAGAGACTGATAGAGATGGAAATAGAATTGGGAATTAATAAGAGAGTCAGATAGGCGGACTCATGAGAATCTCCAGTAATGAAGCGAGAAAAGTATGGAATTGGCAAGGTAAGGATATTGGCCAAAACGGAAAGTTGGAATTAGGAGCATGAATGACATACAAATTGACTCCTTTTAAGTTTGGAAAATCCGAGGAATTATGGAATAGTTTGATTGAGTAATAAAAGAGACTCATGGAATGAGAAAGTGGAATCTAGATGGTTGAACAAAGGAAAGTTTGACCACAAACGTGCAACGTATATTGAATAAAGGTAACAAGTGTTCCCCTAATAAGATGACGGTGGAGTTCAATAATAGAAGTGAATGAGAACTAGATGATAAGATGGATGTGATTGATAAAGAAAAGATAGAGAGGTAATTATTAAATGTGAAGCACGAAATGTTATGAATGGATTAATGAATGGGTTTTCCTAACGACGAGCTCTCGGAATGACAACCTGATAGTGTTAATATTATGTATATGAAAGAGCCAGTGTTGTGGCGTGAAATGTCAGTAGTAGTTACGCCAAGCGAGAAATCCAAGATTTAACCTGAGAGGTTGAAGGATTTTCCAGAAAGTAAGTGGTGCTAATATCAAGCAAGAGTATAGGTCCATAGAATGATGGACAGAGCAGCAAGGACATGTGATATGTGAGATTACGAAAAAGTAGTATTTAATACGAATATGATTATTTTCTTCTCTAATAAACCTCTATAGTTCAGAGGAAAATTCTAAGTATGATATTTTGACAATCATGAAGACTTTCTTATATGATTCTTTGAAATTCGTTCCTTTTCTTTTCCCTTATTTATCTTCTTCTAAACTGAGAAGAACAACCCTTTAAGGAGGGGAGGTAATACTACGTGACTCTCTGTCTGTGTGATAGGAGTCTAAGTGGAATGCCATTAATTGTTTAATTGCTTGTCAAGTACTAAAGGCTGGGCCCCTTCTGTACTAGCTATGCAATATAACAAATGTTCATTGATCACAGTGATCTCTCGATAAATTTTTTCCACCTAAATATATATACATCGAGATTGCGAAGATTAAAGCGATTAGGAATTGCAAAATTACGAGTGAGGTTATCTCCGGACTTCGTAGCGCGTTAGTGATACCGAAGTCACTGCACGTACCAATAAGGTTAATAGTATAAGAACGGATAAAGGGTGTATTGTAACACCAGTATGATGTGTTTTAGAAAGATTGGAATGTGTAAGGATCGACCAGAGAATTGGAAAGCGAAATGACCAACAAGTACCCCATTTGTCCTCTACCTGATTCCGGGACGGAATCCTTTTAAGGAGGGGAGACTGTAAGAACCCGAATTTTCAGTAGAATTAAAACTTTTTATATATTGATGAAAGAATGAACAGTGACTCCGACTACAAGGTATTAGCAAAGAATGTGAATGAGTATAGATTTAAATGATCATATGTCATGAAGAATACTTTTGGTTGATAGCATAAATAAGAATAATCTATCTCCTAAGGATATAAGTTATATTATTCCAAGAAAGATTATTCTTGCGTCATCCAAATCAATATCTATTATAAGTCCAGCGGTTCCGTAAAAAGGTTAAGGAGTACTCGAGAGTAAACCAGGTTCATTTTCCTAATTATAGGAATTAAATAAAAATAAGTGATGAATAGTGATTTTGGTGGAATTTGGAATATTATTATAATAATGTTATACCCGGTATTCGGAACGGATTTCTGAGTTCGTATTAGTGATCCACGAAGAAAATAAGTGTAAGTAAAAGCTGTCGGATTCAGAAAAAGAGCACTTTTATTTTCTCCGAGATTTCCCTGGACACTGCAAGACTTAAGGAGTTATAAAAGGGAATTAAGGAATTTAAATTCGAGAAGTATTAAGTAAGATGAAGAATAGTATTAGAAATATTAAGAAGGTTTTCGGTAAAACCCTAACTAGAAACGAATGAGTTATTCCCTCGAACGATCAACGAACAAGCAAGGAAATTGAGTAATACCCGAACAAAGGAACGAATAAATAACCAAGAGACAAACAAGTGCAATTGGTGGGAAAAGGAGAAACCCAAGTAACATCCTTATAAGTCAACTACAAGATGAGTGGTGTAATTGCATTCTTGCAAAAATGGAGTTGTTTGTTGTAGTGCCAACACTTGGCCCAATGAGGAAGCAACAAGTGGCACCATTGGATTGCCAACAACACATTAAAAGAGATGCATCCATTATATATGCAAGGGTTATACATATATTAGCCATAAATCACCAAAACAAAACAAACCACCACCATTTCTCTCCATTTCTTCATAAAAATCTGCCCATTCTTAGCTAATTGGAAGTCCAACTTCCAACCATCACTTGTTCTTCAAATTTTTATGGTAAGTACTACATATCATGGTAATGATCTCCTAGAAATTTCAGCTTCAAATTCATCTTTTATCATTTTCAAATAAATCATCAAAGATGATGATGAATAGTGTTCTTCATAAACTAACTTTTATTTCTTGATTTCTTTTGATTATTCAAGCTATACTAAGGCTAGATAAGGGCTAAACAAGGCTTGATAAGTTCATACATACACCAAGGAAGGTATACCACTCTTGAAAACCAAGCTCTTAGTTTAAGTTTTGGTATTTTAGATGAGTTATATGGATTTAATGCATGTTTAGGACCTTAAGATTATGATTGGGATTTATTAAATGTGAAATTAGTTTAGATGAATGGAAAGACATTGCTTGGTCTTAGTTCATGGTTGAATAACATGTATATGTTGTTTGGAGTGGAAACTATGATTATTGGATGGTTTGAAATTTGGAAATCATGTAAACATAGCCGTCGTAATGCCCGATTGTCGTTAGCCTTAAGAAACCGTGATTAGCAGTAGCATGAACACACTGTCCAGTCTCGGATTTTGCCATGAAAGGCTAGATTATGTTATAAGCTTCGTTTTGATATAAAGATCGCATGAAACGGACTTACGGTTTAGGAGTTATGATTAAATTCGTAAAAGTGGTTCGGAACCGTAATCAAAAGTTCGTAACCGAAATTGGATCCCTTTAATATTGCGAAATCAGTGGCGAATCTTAATAATTAAATAATAGAGATAAAAAGGAAGGTGTGGGAGAAGACCTCATGTAAAAAGGATTGTTTTCCGATTTTATAAAAATGTTCGAATCATGGTTAAGTACGAAAGTACCCCTAAAAGGTATACTTGGTTATAACGTCGGTAAACCACTTAGAAAACGATCGATAAATATCGAGGTCTAATCTTTCGACTTTAAAACTTATACGATTTAAATACTTACCACATGTAAGTATAATGCCATGCTTTATTAATGAACAAGTGTCGGATAATAAAAGCAATAATAAGAGTGAATTAGAGGGGTATAACGAAACGACTTGAAACGTGTTTCGATTTAAGTTAAGTTTATACTTAACCTTTTGAAAGGTGTTAAGTGATTAATCCCGAATGCCTTGGCTATTTATAGATCATCAGGCCGACCCGGGACACGCTACCACTACCCCTACTCGTACTCGATTTCCAGGCAAGTTTCAAATCCTTTTTAAAAGACTGTTGTTGTGAGTATATATATATGTATGCTTTCTGTTATACATATGCCATAGCACGCATGCCTACTTTCAAAGTCATATTGATATACTTGTTCCCTGAATTATTGTTAGCTTATGAGCTAGATAGTTATTATATCAGTCATAAGCCGGAAATTTATAAGACCCTTAAACGAAGGGCATCTGAACCTCATTCCTTGATTATAGACCGGGAGTCGTATTTCTTGATATATTGACATTATTTTCAGAGGAAAATAATTAAGTAAATATTTCCCATTTATTATCTGGCGAATATTATTGAGATATTCCTTTGAGATTATTTGATAAATATTATTCGGGTTATTCATCAGATATTTAATTATTCGATGAACATTATCTTTAATATTTATCTAAAGTCGATTTAATATTCGAATATTATTTCGAACCCTCAGTTAAGTTATTTACTTAGAGAATATTCATTCTTATTTCTTCGATAAATATTATTTTGAATATTCATTCGAGTTTATTTATTTAATGAATATTATTTTAATGTTCATTCGAGCCTTATTTATTTTAATGAATATTATTTCTAATATTCATTCAATCTCTATTTATTTTATAAATATTAAGTTGAACATTGATTCGAACTCCAGTTCATCGATAAATATTATTTTGAATATTCCCTTGAGATGATAAATATTATCTTCGACATTCATTTAAAGTCGATTCAATTATTGAACATAATTTCGAATATTCATTCGATAATCATTTCTTCGATAAATATTATTAAGATTGAATATTCATTATTTATTTAATGAATATTGTCTCAAATATTCAGTCGACAATTATTTCATCAATAAATATCATTTTTAAGTTGAATATTTATTATTAATTTAATGAATATTATATCAAATATCCAAGGGATGTTTATTTCACCAATAAACATTATTATTTTCAAATATCCATTTAAGATTGGATTTATTTAGTGAACATTATTTTAAACATTTATTTGAGTTTAATTAATTAATGAATATTATCTGGAATATTCATATAAAGAATAGAGTTATTTAGTAAATAATTCTAAATATTCATTCGAGGATTACTTACGAGTAATATTATGATTTATTCATATTCCTAAATTAATATTGAGTTAATAAATATTCTTGGAATATTTATTTAAATCCTTTTAAGTTCTTTTATAATGATTCATATTATTCAAAGATTATATGTCACCTTCAGATATGGTGTAAAATATTTTGGAGTAGTTTATGACTATTTTTATCAAGGAGAGGTTTCCAAAACTCTATTTTTATTTAAATCTATCTTAAAGAAGATTTAAATACTCGCTCAACTTCCAAACGTATATAAGGGGACCTCACTTGAGAGATGTTATTTATTGGGCTGCCCGGTCCTATACTTGCTAAAACTATCTTGTCACTCACATCTTGATTCTTTCAAGCATCGATATGAGTCTGTTTGGTTACCTCCTCAACGCTCGAGGGGTAAGAATTGATGGAACAAGTTTATATCCATTAACAAGCATCAGCTTGGGAAATATTGGTGATTTTTCCTTTCCAACTAGATACGACTACTTTGTGGAGTCCTATCAACAAGTAATATACTTGGGGAAAGGGGGAGGAACTTCACGTTTCAAAGTTATGGATGTGAAATGAACTAGGAGATGCGTAAGTGACCCAATGGCGCCGGTCCAGCAAATGGCCCAACCGTTGGCCGGGGGGTTCCAGAGGGCGGTAGACAAGTAAATTCGTCGGTGCTTCCTTCTACATGTAGTAAACAAGAGGTGGGGAGCATAACATGCGACTGATCATCGTGTAAATGCTATGTCTCCTGGCGCGTCAAACTCCAGTATTAGTTCATCTCTCAATGTTGGAAATTTCCTGCAACCTTATCATTATTGGCAGGTTTGAAAAGTGTTTGAATTGGAATTGCAATATTCTTCCTGCAAGTTCCTCTATTATGAAAAGTTGATAATATATGGCTCATCTTTGACATAGCAGATATTTATTCAAAACAAATATATTTTGAGTTACCTTGTAACTTCATCTCATACCTTATATTGGTACTACATCGTTAATGCATGGCATATGGTTTCAAAGATATTTTGGACTGTTATATATTATCACTGTTCAATTATATTTTTGGTGGGCTATTGCTCACCCTTGCTTTATTTATTTATATCACAACAACAGCTAGATCAGATGGCCGCGTAAGGCGCACTCAGCATAGCAGGTGTTAGCCGTCAGAGGATTAATCGCGGAGGTCATAGTTACCATTGCTGAGGATGCAGTCTCTGGTAGTCTAGTTGTTAGCATTTGTGCACCAAATGTATTTATATATATGGCATATACCAATGGATGGTAAAGAGCATGTAAATTGTAAAATTGTAATTCTTTGGGTTGTAAGAACTCCAACTTGTGATTAATAATATTAATGGTTACTCTGATTTCATCTCTGGGACTATAACGGGTGTGTTTTATGTTGTTGTTTTGGGTCACAAGGTTGTAATTTAAATTATGTAGGTTTTATGAATGGATATTGAGACCGTAACGACCAGATCCCTGACCCTGGATCTGGGGGTGTTACAATTGTCAAGTCATCAGTAAATCTACAGGGAAAGTTGCTCTAGTTGGAAACAGACACAATAACATCTATGAAATAAAATTGTCAACAAATCTGATGGCAAAGCAGTGTGTCTGTCAACAAGAATGTCCAGTGAAGAGAGTTGGAAGTGGCACAAGAAACTCTCTCATTTGAATCTGAACAACATCAATGAGCTAATAAAGAATGATCTTGTAAGAGGTCTACCAAAGTCTTTGTTGAATGTAGAAGGCCTGTGTGATTCTTGTCAAAAGGCCAAACAGATAAAAGTCTCTTTCAAAAGCAAATCTGAGTCTTCAATTGTTGATCCTTATCATCTTCTACATGTTGATCTTTTTGGACCAGTGAATGTCATGTCACTTGGAAAGAAGAAATATGCTCTAGTCATTGTTGATGAATACACCAGATACACATGGGTGTATTTTCTAGCAAAGAAGGATGAAACTGCATTAGCACTGGCAGAACATATAATACAACTGGACAAAGGGTCAGAGAATCAAGTGAAAATTATCAGAAGTGACAATGGAACTGAGTTCAGGAATTCAACAATGGAAGAATTTTGCAAGAGTAAAGGAATCAAACAAGAGTTTTCTGCACCTGGCACTCCACAACAAAATGGTGTAGTGGAGAGGAAGAACAGAACCTTGATAGAAGCTGCCAGAACCATGCTAGATGAAGCAAAATTGCCAACATATTTCTGGGCAGAAGCAGTTCAAACTGCTTGTTTTACTCAAAATGCAACACTGATCAACAAGCATGGTAAAACACCATATGAAATGGTGAAAAAGAAAAAGCCAAATCTAAAATATTTTCATATTTTTGGATGCAAGTGCTTTGTGTTGAAGACTCATCCTGAACAGTTGACCAAATTTGACCTAAAGGCAGATGAAGGAATTTTTGTTGGCTATCCACTGTCAACAAAGGCATTCAGAGTTTATAATCTGAGAACCAAAGTGATCATGGAATCAATTCATGTGTCATTTGATGACAAGAAAGTAACTGGACTTGAAGATGTTAATGAACATGATCAACTGCACTTTGAAAATGAAGATTTATTCTCTGACAAAGTAAACTCTGATGAGACTGATCTGACAAACTCTGTTGAGCTAAACTCTGAACCTCTACTGGTAAATACTGAAGAGACTCTTCAATCAGAAACAAGGGAAGAACCAGTTGAGGGGGAGCATGAAGAATCACATCAAATTGATAATTCAAATACTGATAGTGACTCAGTTGATAACTCGGAATCAAACTCTGTTGATTCAAAATCTGAAAGCTCAAATTCTGAGCAGTCACATTCAGGGGGAGCATCAGAAAATGAAGAAAGGCACCAAGAAAATCAGGAGAGCATGGATCAAGGGGGAGGATCACATGATGACAGAAGCAATCTGCCTTCTGCAAGAAAATGGACTAAGTCACATACACCTGATTTGATTATTGGTGATCCAGATGCAAGAGTAAGGACAAGAAGTGCAACAACAAATGAATGTCTGTTTCATACATTCTTGTCACAAACTGAGCCAAAGAAAGTAGATGAAGCTCTTAAAGATGCTGACTGGATAACAGCAATGCAAGAAGAGCTAAACGAGTTTGAGAGAAATGAAGTGTGGACCCTTGTACCAAGGCGATCCATTGTTGGTACTAAATGGGTTTTCAGAAATAAAACTGACAATGATGGTGTTATCACAAGGAACAAAGCAAGACTGGTGGCAAAAGGCTATTCACAGCAGGAAGGAATAGATTATGATGAGACTTTTGCACCAGTTGCCAGATTGGAGGCAATAAGGATGTTTCTTGCCTATGCTTCTCACAAGAAATTCAAGGTTTTTCAAATGGATGTGAAAAGTGCTTTTCTGAATGGAAAACTTGAAGAAGAAGTATTTGTTGAACAACCACCTGGTTTTGTAGATCCAAAATATCCAGACCATGTCTACAGGTTAGACAAGGCACTCTATGGACTTAAGCAGGCACCAAGGGCATGGTATGAAACTCTTGCTAAATTTCTACTAGAAAATGGGTTTCACAGAGGTACTATTGACAAAACTCTGTTTTACTTTCAATTTGGTAGTGACCTGCTCTTAGTTCAAATATATCTTGATGACATCATTTTTGGATCTACTAATGATAAACTCTGTAAGAGGTTTGCCAAGCTCATGCAGTCAAGATATCAAATGAGTATGATGGGAGAGCTAAGTTATTTTCTAGGCTTACAGGTGAAGCAAACTGATGATGGAATTTTTATCAATCAAGCAAAATATACCAGAAATCTTCTCAAGAAATTTGGCATGCTTGACTGTTCATCTGCAACAACTCCCATGGCAACTGCAACAAAATTGGATAAAAATACAGGGTCATCAGTAGATATGACAAGTTACAGAGGAATGATTGGTTCTCTACTTTATTTAACAGCTAGTAGACCTGATATCATGTATGCCACCTGTCTGTGTGCAAGGTTTCAGGCAGATCCAAGGGAACCACATTTAACAGCTGTGAAGAGGATTTTCAAGTATCTCAAGGGCACTGTGACTTTAGGGCTGTGGTACCCAAGAGAATCAGATTTTAAGCTACTTGGTTACTCTGATGCAGATTTTGCAGGCTGTAAGATTGACAGAAAAAGCACAAGTGGAAGTTGTCAATTTCTTGGTGACAGACTTGTGTCTTGGTACAGCAAGAAACAAAAATCAATATCAACATCTACAGCTGAAGCAGAGTATATTGCTGCTGGTAGTTGCTGTGCACAGATTCTATGGATGAAGAATCAATTGCTGGATTATGGGTTGAGGTATAGCAAAATACCTATTTTCTGTGATAATCAAAGTGCTATTGCAATGACAGGTAATCCAGTACAACACTCAATGACCAAGCACATCAGCATAAGGTATCACTTTATCAGAGAGTATGTAGAGGAAGGCAATATTGAGCTTCACTTTGTGCCTACAGATCAACAACTTGCAGATGTCTTCACCAAGCCTCTAAGTGAAGCAGCATTTACAAGACTGGTCAATGAACTAGGGATGGTATCTGGTTTTGACTAAACATGTTGGTTAGACTCAAAAATTTTCTTATAAAATGTGCTGTTCATATTTCTGTGAATTGCTAAAGTGCTATGTGAACCTTGTTTACTAAACTCTGTTATGCATACTCTGTTCACATGTTTTTATTCTCACACTGGTAAACTCTGTCAGCATGATTGTCGGTCAGACACTGTTAATATGTTTGATAAACTCTGTGAATTCTGAAGTTGATTCTTGTCTGAATGAAAATACCAATGAAGAAAAATGTATGAAGCATGATTCTCAGTGAATAAATCAAGATTCTTTCTGAGTCACTGTGATCTAATCAGAAACTGTGCAGTAAGTTAACACAACATGATACTGTTTCATATTTAGAGCATCTCTTAGTTTTTTTGATCTTAAACTCTGAATCTATGAATACTGAGTGCATTGCCTCTCATGAATAACTTCTGATATTGATGAATTCTAAACTCTGATTAGTAACACTCTGTTTCCAAGACATACATAGTTTTTGGTGATTCCTTGTTTGCACTTGTGAAAATTTTAAAACTTGAGATGTGTCATTGTTTAGTTTGGTGAGAAACAGTTCATGTCTGCACCCTGTGAGACTTTGAGCCAAATAAGTGATTGTTACATTTTATATCAATCAGATTTTATTGCTGTGTGATGTTCATAAGTAAGTATGTTGCTCTAGAACTTGCATTAAACCATTTTGAGACTACATGATATGTGTGTGCATGAAAATGATAAAGGCACTAGGACTTACCATCTTTCTTCAAACACTGTTCAAAACTTCTTTGAATACTGTTCATAAACACTGTTCATAAACACTACCCTTAGTAAACCCCTTTGAGCCTAAATAACTGCTCATTTTTTTAAACTCTGAAGTATTAAGAGCAGTTATATTCTGTTGATAAATCAAATGCAAGCAGGTGAGTGTTTCTCAAGAAAAGAAAAGTTTACTCGGTATATATAATAAAAAAAAAGAAAGAAAAAAAAAGGGGTATATATACTGATCATCTTGTACAAATATGTACTAACAGTGTGACTGAACAATGGTCTGTTAACTTGTTCAGTTCAAAATTCACTCATGTTAAAAACATCTCTTCTCACCTGTTTGATCTTACTACATTACAACCCTGAACAAAGTCCTTTTGATTTGTGCATATATGTAATCGAAGTAGTGTAGATTTGGTGGAAATTCAAGCCTATGGAAGTATCTGCTTTTACTGATTGAATTTGAGCGAAAACACTTCACCTAAACACTTGTGTGCATTGAGAGTCTGTGAGGAAATCCTTGACATGTAACTCACTGAATGATGCTTTGATGTCTATCTCCTAATCTTTTTGTCTATAATGACTGTGTGCTTACTTGGATAATCATGAACATCAATGGGAACAGGGATATTCAGATTTCTGTATTTAAGGAACTACAGAGTTTAGCATTCATCATATACTCCGTGTTTCATATGAGAGTTTGTGCATTCAGTGTTTATTGATTTGATTTATGGATTTTATGAAATATTAGATGCTATAAAAATTGATTTGGTAAACTCTGCTACTCACACACAAAATTAATCACGACTGTGCATTTTTGAAAGGGTTTTAGTGATAAAGTTTGAAAATTTGACAAACACTGATGGATTGTGTTACGTACTCTAAGGTAAATTTTCATTAAGATAATTTGAAAATTTTGGAGTAAATGGAGTGGTTGACAACTGTTAATTAGTGTATTTAGTGGTAAAATGTCTTGATACTCGGAAAGACAGCAGTAATAATGGCTTTTACTGCGCGTAAATTAAGTGAATCGCTGCATGTTTGACACGTGTCCCACTTTCACCCACTCACTCATCATTATGTACCACTTTCACACTTCTCAAGGAACAGTTGCGTGTTTTCAAGTAAAAACGTTTGAGTTTAATTTTTTTAATTACTACTCAAATTACTCAAATTACTTTTTGTTCCAATCACTACTCACCCACTCATATTCACTTTACCAAAACAGAGAACTCCTTTGTTTTTCACTTTGGCATTTTCACAAACACCTTTCTTGCATATCATTTTCACAGTCGATTTTTGCTTATTTCTTGATCTAATGGCAACAAAACCTTTCACTTCGTTTGGTCTACGTTTTGTGCCTAACAATTATGCAGCTCTACTTGAGAACGACCGTGCTCCAGAAGCGTTTCATCTGATGCAAAACTTTCTTCGCGACTCTGAGATTGGGCAAGCGTTGGTTGAACCTGCTAAACTATCTGCTTCTCAGGTTGTCACTTTCTGGCAAAACTCAAGGTATATAGAAGGAGGGGAAAATGGAACTCCGTCTATCATCTTCTCTCATGAAGAACAAGAGTTTGTGATTACTCCACAAACTGTTCGCGAGACCATGGATTTCGACACACATACTTCGTATGCTGTTGTCTCTGAGCAAAATCTGAGAGAGATGTTAACAGAGATTGGGTATATGGAATCTCTTGCAAAGCTGGGCAGTGTAAGGAGGCCAAATCTGAGAAAAGAATGGAACTTTTTCTTCGACTGTATCACCAGGACATTCCAGAAGAAGGTCACCAACTGGGATGCAATTCCAATGGACAGTCTGCAAATTAGGTATTCTCTAATCTATGGCAGTAATTTTGATTATGGTCGTTATGTGTTAATGAATTTGGGTGATAAGTTGTTAGAGTCTACTACAGTTTATTTTGCTAGATTTTGTCAACTTTTGTTTAATGCATGTGTACCTGGGTTAGAAGTTGATGAAGCTGATGAGATTCAACCCTTTAGAGTCACTAAGAGAATATTCTCTGATATGACTAACAAAGATGTTGGTAAAGACATACCTCCTTTTGTATTGCCACTTGCCTTACAGAACTTTGTCAACCAACCACAAGATTCCCAATCACCACAATATGACCCACACCAAACACAACAACCAGAAACACAAAATATGCCTGAACCTTTAGCCAATGATCGTACTGAAACCATACCATCTCAACCTATACATTCATCTGAGCCAACACCAACAACCACTGTTAAACCTACATCACCACAAACACAACCTGAACCAACAAATCCTGTCACTACTACTCACCCACAACCAACATCTAAATCAAAAAGGAATAAGCATACTGCCGTTAACACAAAACATTCTAAAGCTAAACAGACATCTCCAAAGGCTGTTTATTCCAGAAGATTCATCAAAAGGGCAAATAGACCTTCAACACCACTAGCTGAGGAAAGTTCTAGTGAAGATGCAGAACTGCTTGCAGTGCCTCAAGCAAAGAGGAGAAGGCTCATTCTTACTGATTCTGATGATGAGCATGTTGATGAGGCTCAAGAGAAAATTTCTACTGATATTCCTACTGGTGAGAAAGATGTTATCATAGAAACTCCTATAACAGAATCAGGAGTCAAGATTGCTGAACCAGAACCTGCTAAGGTTCAAGAAATTGAAGCTCCAGAGGTGATTTTACAGCAAACACCTACTGTTGAGGTTGCAGAGAATGCTGTTCCTGCAGAGGTTGAAATGCCTGCAGATGATGTTGTGACTGAAAACATTGAGTTGCCTGCAGAGGATAACATGCCTGCAGAAGAGGATTATAGAGATGGTTTTTCACCAGTGGATGATATTCTTGATTCATTCTTACCATTCTCTGATCCTATTTCACCTGTTGTTCACTCTGAAGCAACTGGTGCAGTTGATCAGCCTACAGTTGTCATCACTGAAACTGTAGCATCCCATACTGAGCTGATTTCTGATGCTCATCACATTCCTGAAAGAGGTGATGAGGTTGATCAACCATCCAAGGCCAATTCTGAGCCTATGCAAGTGGAAGCTTCACACGGAAACTCTGTTGCAGAACATGAGAAATTTGAAGAGAATATTGATGTTTCTGTCAGTGATTCTTTTGAAGACAAAAGTACAGGAGCTGAAACTGCACAATTTCAAACTGATGGTCAGAAAACAGGAGAAAAACCAGATTTTGCTGGACCTTCTGTTAATGAAATTGATGATGATTATTTGACAAAGCAAACTGCTGATTGGTACAAGTCAGATTGTATCTTTCCTCCTGGCAGAGCAGCTAATTTTCTACAGTCACATTCCTCCAAGATTTCAAATCCTGATATCTACACTTGTTTGCAAGGCACAGTGATTCAGATCAAGTCTTTGAATCATAGATTTGATGATAATAAGAAGGCCATTGTTGATCTTCGAACAGAAGTTGCTACTCATGAAGAGAAATCTCAGCTAGCTAATGCTAAGCTTTTTCAACAATTTTCCAGAGCTCAAGAGAATCTTAATGCCAGATTAAGCAAAGTTGAATAGAATCAGCTTTTACTGACTGAGAAGGTTGATTCTATTGCAAACTCTCTTGAGTTAATCACCTCAATTCTGATTCAAGATGGTGATGATGTCAAAAAGGGGGAGAGAATTGCCAAATCCAAGTGTAAGCAAACTCAAACTCTGTTAAAGAAAGATCATCTGGATGATGAAGGTGCCAATGCTGATAAGGGTTTAAGAAATGCAAATCCTAGACAAGGACATGGAAGGTCTACGAGGTCAAAGCCAAATTTGGTGATAAATACAAATATTCAGAGTACTTCTGGTTCAAAGCCAAAGGATTTGTCATTCACTGACAATCCACAGACAGATGAAGAATTGGCTGCAAAACTTTTTCATGAAGAAAATGCTGAAGCTACACTTGAGGACATACAAGCTGAAGAAAAGCTGTTGCAGAAAGAGCATTTAAAAGCACAAAAGTCCAAGAAAGGGAAGAAAACTGTCAGAGCTTCAAAGCCTTCAAAGCCTGTAATGAAAGGAATTGAGATCAAAGAAAAATTATCTGGTATTCAAGAAGAAGAAGAAGAAGAAGAAGATAAAGGAAAGTTGATTAGAAAGTCTTCTCTTGATGCCAAGCTGAAGTTAAAAGGGATGATGGGTGAAGAGAGCAAGAGTAAGATGCTAGTTACAACCTCTGTTGATACACATGTTGTACAGAAGAATGAAGACACAACCTCTGTTGCTACACAAGTTGTGACCACACCACTATTGTCTTCTCAGTTGAAATCAAAGTTTGGAAAAGGAGTTCTTCATGATTCAAGTCTAGCAGCTACAGCTCCAGCTACAGCTCCAGCTACAGCTCCAATGGATTTCACTGATGGTAGAGCCTTATCTGGTAAAATCGGATACAACAAAGGAGGCATAGGCTCACATAGGGATAAAAGACAAAATGTTGTTCCTAGAGATCCTTCTTCATTGGCTGTTCCAGGTCGTGGTGTTACTCAAGAGAGTTTAGACAGACTGGAGTCAGTACAGCTTGTCTATCAGAAGAGTTTAGGGAAGGATTTTCTGCTATATTTCATGGCTGATGGAACAGTGTTTAAGATTGTTGAGAGTGATATTGACTTAAAATACTGGGAAGAACTAGAATATGTTCTGTATCTTTTCAAAGTAAGAAATCAAAGAGCTTAGTCAGTTGCAAATGTGCTTAGACAGAAGATGATTCAGAATCTTGCAAGAAGAAATATGAAATACAACAGCAAGTATGTTCCGAAGTACAGAGATTGGAATGGGAATCTGATAGAAATGTAAAAGGGGACTACAAAGCTGAAGACTGATCTTGGAATTACTGTTCTGGATTTTAATGTGAAGTCTGAAGAAGTGAAGTATATCAGGTTGGGAAATGAAATGAGAAGAAACAAGATCTACGATCTCAGAGCTGCTATCTTTCAAACTGATGAGAATGATCCAGATTTAAGAGAGATCAAGGAAGCTATGCAGATTGAACTTGAAAATGCTGAGAGGAGATTGTTGATTGATTATCTCAGAACAACTCCAGATCTTGAGGAGGTTAGGTAGACAGAATTTGTAAGTAATTTGAATTTTCTGTAGATTTTGCTAAGTCAAGTTTAAACTCTGATTATATGTTAAACACTGTGTTTTATTTGTTTGTTTTGACATCATCAATTACTGTGAACTTGTACATTTTTCTAATGAACAAGTTGGGGGAGATTGTTAGATATAATTGATGTGATTTAATGTCAGTGTTTAAGTGTTACAGGTAAAAAGAGTTTAACTTGTTGGTTGAAAGAAGTTGTAACAGAGTTTGAGTATACGCTGATAGCTGGAAGCGCAAACGCTGACAGAAGAAAGCGTAAACACTGCTAGCTGAACATATGGAAGCGCAAACACTGTTAGCTAGAAGAGCAACAGAGTTTGCTAAAGTCTGTCTACTGGAAGCGTCTACAAGTCAACAGACTTTGAAGATTAATTTAATATTAATATGGAAGCGATATCTTTGAAGATTGGATAGCTGTCAAAGAGATTGAGTTGACTTAAAAGACGTGTAGCAATCGTAATTGATATCAATTGTATAGCTTAATTTTAGGAGAATCAATTAACGATTGTATGTAGCTGTATATCTTATAAATACAGTTAGGTTAACCCTAGAAGGGTATCCATCGTGAACGAATATCGTTTTTGTAACCTAAGCAGCTCTCTGTGATATTTTACATTACTGAGAGAGGAATTATTAATTCTAAACAGTTTTAAGAGTTAAAACGTGTGTTCTTGTTATTTACTCATACGGTACTTGATTATATATATATTGTATATTCGACCTAACACCTCATCTAGCTCTAGACTGGTCCAAGCTTTCAATCACACCTCCCGATCAAGTGACTATGCACGCAGGTGACAAAATGGATGAGTCTCAGCTTATGGGCGCTCAAGCCTTGTATCAGGTATGAAATTCTCTCTGTTAAGTTCGATACTGTTATTGATTTCGACTTTGTGTATTCCTTGTAGCTCACCCATTTCCTTATTGCAGGACAATGCTTACTTTCAAACTGTCTCAACTCAAGGCCGGGCTTTTAGGGATGAGAATATGAAGAATGACTCTGCAAGGTTCAAGGAAGAGATTGAAGATCTGCACTCCAAAATTGTTCGTGCCGAAGCTAATGCTGCATCCACCCGTAAACAACTTTCTTCTTTAGCCCGAAAGAAGGCATCTGATGCTGATAGGGTGATCCAGACCTATCATGGGTCCCAAGATTTTCTTAAGTTCATCGATGACCATGATGATGAGTTGCGTCCCTTCAACATGTCTGTTGGTTGGGATAAGGCCATCAACGCTGTGAGCCATAGGCATCCTTCTGTTGTCAACCCGGCTGATTTTCCTTGCCCTAACTGGGGTGTCAACCCGGCTAATCTAGCTTCTGGTTCGGGAACTAAAGTTATTCCTTAGACATCAGGATCCGGCTCCAAAGGCAGTCATCGACGTTCTGGATCCAACTCTAAGGGAGTTGTCCAAGTTGCTAGCCAAGACTCATCCTCTTCTGGCTCTCGCGGGAAGAAACCCCCGCCCGCAAGGAAAGTTGGAGTGGTTCGATAACCAATCCCTGGCAAGAGACTGATCCGAAACGAGGGCAGTTCTTCTTTTGATTCATCCTCTGAAGAAGAAGGGGCCGGAGTTGCTGCGGTTCAGCCTACAGTGGTGGTTGAGCCTGGTAATGACTCCGGTGAAGACTCGGAGGAGGATAGCGGGGAAGAGGAGAGCGGTGAAGAGGAGTCTGCAGAGGAATAGCTGGAGTTAGTTTCTGGCCTTGCATGGCCTTATTAGCCGCGTGTGGCTTTATATTTCTAGCTTTCAACCAAGGTCCTTCGGGATCAAACTTTTACTTGCTTAAGTGATGTAACTTAACTGTCGGCCCTTCGGGGTCTTTATTTATGCACTTGTTTTCCTCATTTGTCTGTTTACTTGCTTTCGGTACTTGGTCTTTCTAGACTTACACTCAACAGGTGCTTGGTACATAAACAAAATCACAGAATCATAGAATGGAAAACAGATTTGCGTTAATAACTTGAAAGAGGGTTCCACCCTTACATAGCTACTATAGTCCCACTCGGGGTACTAAACCCGGGAATGGTTTCATCGAACCTTATTTCTACCTTTCCTAATAAATAGATAATGAGCTAAGTCCTTACAAGGATAGCTCAAACATAATAAATCTTGAGGTTCAAAGCATACCAAGGACGGGGCACCTCGTTCCTGTCCAAAGTCTCCAACTTGTAGGATCCTCGTCCTAGTGTCTTCCTGACTCGATATGGTCCTTCCCAATTAGGGGCTAGTTTTCCTTTTTGGCCAACTCCAGAAGCCTCTATCTTCCTTAGAACCAAGTCACCTTGCTGGAAGAACCTTTCCTTAACCCTATGGTTGTAGTAAAAGGATGTGTTAGGAATAATTCATGAGTTGTGATGTTAAGAATAGAATTTTACTTATACTTCTTGTATATCCTGATTTATAAAGGATTTAGCACTTTATATAGGAAATATGTGTTAGACAGTTATCTGTAAAGTTTAGTCAGGAATGAACAGTGCATCGAGTACTACATGTCAGGAACTGAGATTGAATCCTGATATGTCAAGTTAACTACTGATCAAGTACTGATGGGATGGTCAGATCCTGATGTAAGATGGAATCCTGATATCAGTCATGTTACTGATGATGTCATTATGGATGCTACAGAAACTGGCAAGTGCTATAAAACAGGATCTTTGTTTGAGGAACAAGCAAGAAGATATTATGAAGGAAAGAATTTTATATTGATGGAAACTATCAATTGGACGGCAGAACATTGTCATGCATAGATTATATCTTTCTGTTATTAGTTGATAGGTAGCATTATAAATACTCTCTTAATATCATTGTAAAGAGCGAGTTGTACGTGAGTCATAAGTTCGTTCATGTGTGAATGTGCGTAGCTCTGTATAAGGTTTGTATTCGAAAGATCGAAACAAACAGAGAGATTTGTATTGTCAGCAGCTGCTAAAGGTATTTGTACACCTTTGGTAGAGTTTGTATTTGATTTTATTAATACAAACAGAATTTGATTCATTCGTTTATTCTTGTTCATATAACCAAGCAAAAATCAGACACGATTATATAACTTGTATTCAACCCCCCCTTCTACAAGTTATTCGAGTTAACAGGATGCCTTCTTCTGATGCTCCACGTTCTTGGCGTTTGCCTCGTCTCTGATTTCATCAATTAGATCAAGTGCAAGTCTCATGCCTTCTTCATTAGTCTCTTGTTCGTATGCCTCAACTCGAGGTGATGCGTGCATGATCTCCAAGGGCACAACTGCCTCGGCTCCGTAAGCCAGTAAAAATGGGGTTGCTCCAGTTGTCACCTTACAAGTGGTGTGATATGCCCAGAGTATAGGCAGTAACTCATCCACCCAAGTGTTCCTCGAGCGTTCAACTCTTTTCTTCAGTCCATCAAGGATAATTCGATTAGCTACCTCTGTCTGTCCATTAGCTTGTGGATGTGCTACTGAAGTAAAACGAAGCTCAATAGCATTTTCCTCGCAGTACTTCTTAAACTCTTCATTGTTGAACTGTGTCCCGTTATCTGTCACAAGGATTCGGGGAATTCCGTACCTGCAAATAACGTTCTCCCAAAAGAATTGGGCAACTTGTTTGGTGGTTATCTTGGCCAAAGGTTTAGCCTCAATCCACTTGGTGAAATAGTCGATAGCCACTATCAGAAACTTTCTTTGTGCAGAAGCCATAGGGAAAGGACCAAGTATGTCCATCCCCCACATCGCAAACGGAATAGGTGAGTTAACTGAAGTTAACATCTCAGGCGGCTGCCTTACAATTGTAGCATGCTTTTGGCATCTGTCACACTTCTTAACATAATTCTACGCATCGGCCAACATCTCCGGCCAATAGAATCCTAGTCGTGTGATCTTATGAGCTAGGGCTCTACCCCCCAAGTGTTGCCCACAGATCCCTTCATGAACTTCTTCAAATGCTTCTTTTGCCTCTTGGGGCCTCAAACACTTCAAGTATGGGATAACAAACTATCTCTTATAAAGGATACCTTCGATCAAGGCATATCTCAATGCTCTCACTGACAGCTTTCGTGCCTCCATGGCATTGTCAGGGAGCCATCCAGTTTCGAGGTGAGCTTTGATAGGATCAATCCAACAACCTCCCACATCAATCGGTGCTATCAACTTAGAGTTGATGGTCGGGGCCTTCAAGACCTGGAAGTAAATACTCCCTGCATAGTTCTCGATTTCAGAAGAGGCGAATTTAGACAAGGCATCAGCCTTAACGTTCTCTTCTCTCGGAATGTGCTCAAAATAGCACTCCTCAAACTGAGTCATAATAGCTTTTACGATTCTCAGGTATTTCGCCATAGTCTCATCCTTGGCCTCAAATTCGCCATTCACTTGCGAGACTACCAGTCTTGAGTCTCTACAAACTTTAAGGTTCTTGACCCTCATGACTCTGGCTAAGCCTAACCCAGCTATCAATGCCTTATACTCAGCTTCATTGTTGGTAGTAGGAAAATTCAACTTCAAAGCGTACTCAACTGTGAACCCATCGGGGCTTTGCAAAACCAAACCTGCACCACTAGATTTTGTTTTTGATGCTCCATCAAAATAGAGCACCCAATATTCCTTCTGATCAGCTACAAGTTCTTCATCTTTATCTCCAATTTCAGGGGTGGTTACTATCTCCTGCCCCCCGACTTCTTGGTTGTTAATGGTGCATTCAACCACGAAGTTAGCCAATGCCTGAGCCTTGATGGACGTCCGAGGCTTATACGTGATGTCAAACTCTCTAAGTTCGATTGCCCACTTAATCAATCTTCCACTTGCTTTTGGGCTGTGTAATATGTTCCTCAATTGCTGGTCCGTCAGGACTTCGATTTTATGTGACTGAAAGTACGGTCGTAGTTTCCTTGAAGTTGTTATCAATGCCAAAGCAAATTTCTCGATGGATGAGTAATTTAACTCGGCTCCGTGGAGCACCTTACTTACATAGTAGATAGGCCTCTGAACCTTGTTCTCTTCTTTAATGAGGACGACACTCAACGCTTGTTCAGACACTGCTAGATACAGATAAAGAGTCTCTCCGGGACTTGGCTTAGCCAACAACGGGGCTTCGGCCATGTACTTCTTCAACTGTTCAAAGGCCACTTGGCTTTTATCAATCCATTCAAAAATTTTCACCTTCTTCAATGCTTGAAAGAAAGGCAAGCACTTATCACCAGACTTGGAGATGAATCTCCCTAGAGCGGCCACTCTATCGGTTAACTTCTGTACGTCCCTCACAGAACGGGGTGGTTCCATGTCTAAGATTGCTTTGATCTTGTCGGGATTGGCCTCTATGCCTCTTTTTGAAACCATCAAACCCAAAAACTTTCCAGATCCAATGCCAAAAGCACACTTGGCTGGATTCAACATCATTTTGTGGTGCCTCAGCACTTCAATGCCTCTCTGAGGTGCTTAATGTGATCTACCTTGAGTAGGCTCTTGACTAACATGTCATCAACATAGACCTCCATGGTTTTTCCAATCAGATGGGCGAATATCTTATTCACCAGTCGTTGGTAAGTAGCTCCTGCATTCTTTAGACCAAAAGCCATAACAAGATAGCAAAAAACACCAAAGTCAGTTATGAAAGATACCTTAGGGATGTCATCCTTGTGCATCTTAATCTGATTGTAGCCGCTGAACCCATCTATGAAGCTCAACATCTCATGTCCAGCAGTGGCATCTATCCACATATCAATCCTTGGCAGGGGAAAATAATCCTTCGAACATGCATCATTCAAATCAGTGAAGTCTATACACATCCTCCACTTCCCATTCACTTTCTTGACCATTACAGGGTTTGCTAACCATTCGGGAAACTGAATTTCTTCAATAAACCTAGCCTCTAAGAGCTTGTCAACTTCTTGTTTAATGGCCTCCTGCCTTTCAGGAGCAAAATTTCTCTTCTTCTGCTTTATCGTCTTCCGCCCAGGATCAACATTCAACTTGTGAGTTATGAGTTGGGGATCAATCCCTGGCATGTCAGCTGCAGTCCAAGCAAACACATCACTATTTTCTTGCAAGAATGATATCAACTTGCCCTTCAGGGGTTCTTTCAAAGATGCTCCCACATAAGTTACTTTCTCAGGGTTGCCCGACTCTAGAGGGATAGGAACTAAATCCTCAGTTGGTTTCCTTCGGTGTTCATCATCATCGCGGACATCCATGTCTTCAATCAGGAGTACCTGCCCCCCGACTCCATCAGCTCTTAAATCAGATACATAACAACTCCTTGCCATCTTCTGGTCGCCCTTCTGTTCTCCAACTCCGTTTCGGGTTGGAAACTTAATCTTCATATGATAAGTAGAGGCAATAGTGTTAGGAATAATTCATAAGTTGTGATGTTAAGAATAGAATTTACACATTATACTTCTTGTAATCCTGATTTTATAAAGGATTTAGCACTGTATTTAGGATTTATGTGTAAGACAGTTATTTGTATAGTTTAGTCAGGAATGAAAAGTGTATCGGAGACTACATGTCAGGAACAGAGAGCAAATCCTGATGATGGTCCAATACTGATGGTTGATCAGATACTGATGCAGTGTACAGATCCTGATATCAGTTTTGTTACTGATGATGTCATTATGGATGCTACAGAAACTGGCAAGTGCTATAAAACAGGATCGTTGTTTGAAGAACAAGCAAGAAGATATTATGAAGGAAAGAGTTTTCTATTGAAGGAAACTATCGACTAGAAGGCAGAACATTGTCATGTATAGATTATATCTTTCTGTTATTAGTTGATAGGTAGCATTATAAATACTCTCTCAATATCATTGTAAAGAGTGTAGCTCGTGAGGAAAAAGTTCGAGTGCGTAGCTCTGTATAAGGTTTGTATTCGAGAGTTCGAAACAAACAGAGAGAGATTTGTATTGTCAGCAGTTGCTAAAGGTATTTGTACACCTTTGGTAGAGTTTGTATTTGATCTTATTAATACAAATAGAGTTTGATTCATTTGTTTATTCTTGTTCATATAATCAAGCAAAAATCAGACACGATTATATAACTTGTATTCAACCCCCCCTTCTACAAGTTATTCGAGTTAACAATTGGTATCAGAGCAGGTTGATTTCGAGTAATCATAAAGATCTGCAATCATGTCTGGTTACAAGGATGGGAATACTAAAATTCCTATGCTCAAGAGAAACGAATATACTCTATGGGAAGTAAAGATGTTGCATCATCTGGAAGCAACAGATCCTGATTATCTTGATAGAATCAGAGATGGACCTTTTGTTCCAACAAAGGTCGTTGGACAAGCAACCGTTGATGGTGAGGTTGTTCCAGAACATACAGCAGAGAAGCCAAAATCTGAATGGTCAGATAAGGACAAGGAGAATGTTCTCAAAGATGCTAAAGTGAGAAACATATTATTCAACAGTCTTGATTCTGTTCTCACTAACTATGTTCTCTCTTGTAAAACTGCTAAGGATATATGGGACAATCTTAAGGTTCACTGTGAAGGAACTAAGCCTGTCAGGAAGAATATGAGGACATTACTTATACAACAGTATGAGTACTTTGAATCCAAGTCTGGTGAGTCACTTACTGATACCTTTGATAGGTTTACAAAACTCATCAATGAGATGGCCATGCATGGTAAATATTATGACTTGGAGGATATGAATACAAAGTTCATGAAAGCTTTGCCTGATTTCTACAATGAGAAGATATCTGCGATCGAGGAAGCTAATGATCTGGATGAGATTTCATTAGAGGCAGTATATGGAAAATTGAGAGCTTATGAACTTGACAAGCAGCAGAAGAAGAGCAGGAGTGAAGGAAAGATGAAGACTATTGCACTTACTGCTCAATCTGAAGTTAAGAAGCTTCCTGAAGAACAGCATGAAGAGATTGCTGTAAAGAATTCAAGGAAGAAGAAAAGCAAAGAAAGTTCTGATTCAGAGACTACTGATATGGACTCTGACAACAATGATTCTGAATCTGATATGCAAGAACTCTTTGCTATGTTTGCTAAAGCTTTCAAGAAAGGAAGATTCAACAGGAGAAGATTTAGCAAAGGACCTTTTCAAAAGAAGGAGGAGAAGAAGAGTGACAAAAGCAAAAGTACAATTGTCAATCTTGATAAGGCCAAGATCAAGTGCTTTAACTGCAGCGAGCTTGGACATTTTGCTAGTGAGTGTAAGAAGCCTAGAAATTCAGGAAAGGGTAATGCACTTATGGTCACACAGAAGGATTGGGCTGATTCCAGTGACTCTGAAGATGAATTGGATTATGACAACATTGCATTGATGGCCAATAGTTCAGACAAACCTGGATCTCCAAAGAAAACTTCTCCATCCTCTATTAAGGTATCACTTCACTCTCTTGATTCATTTGATAGCTTAAATTCTGATGAAATTAGATCTATCCATGCTGAGTTTAAGAATCTTATGACTAATTTTAGAATTCTTACTTGTGAAAGAGATGAACTTAAGGTTAAGAATGATAAATTAGTTGATAGAAATAATTTTCTTGAATCTGAATTAATTCAAATGGAAGAATACAAGTTAAGTTCTGATAAAGCTAAGCATGATTATAGTGTTATTCTTGAGGCTTATGACTATGTCAGAAAAGAACTAGAAGAAGAGAGAGATGTGATTAAGACCATTAACAATTCCAGTAAGAAGACAATAGAAATATTTGAGAGTGGAATTCGTGGTAAGGTTAATGGTTTAGGTTTTGATAAGGCTAGACAAGAAGAAAAAGTAGCTATTGTCAATGATGATAGTAAGGTAGAAGCTAACACATCTAAATCTGAAGGTAAGAAAATTATTTCTGAACCTAATCATGTTAAATTTGTTGATTCAAAAGGTACCCCTGTTGTACACAAAAGGATTAACAATAGTAATTCAGATGAGAAAGTGTTAGAGAAACCTAAGAATGTAAACATAGGGTTTCTGTCTAAGTCTCAGTTGAAACAGAGATTAGATGGTCTTTCAGAGTCTAGCAAGATCAAGAGAAATAGGAATGGAAAAGAAGGTATTAACAAAGAGAATAATTACAAGAATGTACCTGATGCACCTAGGAAAAAATGCTATAAGTGTGGTAATCATAATCATTTGGCCCTAGACTGCAATCAAAAACCTTCTTGGAAAACTGAGTCCAGATTTCACAAGACTCAGAAAATTCAATACCAACCACAAAAAGCTTGTTATCATTGTGGTAGTTTACTTCATTCCATTTACATGTGTAGAGAATATCATGAACTGTATTATGACTATTATTCTTTGAAATCTGAAACTCCTAGTCACAAACAGTTTGTGAGATCAGAGTCTAAAGTTGACTCTGCAACAGGTAAAATAAAAGCAAAATCTTCAAAGTCTGTTGTCTCTAAATCTAGTAAGAAAGGATCCAATCAAAGTTGGGTCCTAAAAAATTCTAACTAATTACTTTTTGTTTGCAGGGCACAGGAAAGAAGCATTCAATTATCTTGGACAATGGATGCTCTGGACATATGACTGGAAAGAAGTCCCTGCTTACAAAGTTTGAAAGGAAAGCTGGCCCAGTAATATCTTTTGGAGATGGCAACAAAGGAGAAACTCTGGGATATGGCTCAATTGTTTTGGGGAATGTCATCATAGGAAATGTAGCACTGGTTGAAGGCTTGAAACATACTCTTTTAAGCATAAGTCAACTGGGTGATAAAGGTTACAAATCAATCTTTGACAGAGAAGGATGCAAAATCTTGAATATGCAAAATGGAGACATTGTTCTAACTGGTCAAAGACATGGTAACATATATGAAGCCAGCTTAAGTGATACATCTAAAGGAATTGTTAGATGTCTCTACAGCAAAGCAACAAGTGATGAAAGCTGGAATTGGCACAAGAAGCTCTCACATCTTAATTTCAAGAAGCTTAATCAACTTGTTAAACACAATTTAGTGAGAGGCCTACCACAGGCAAATTTTATGCAAGATGGACTTTGTGATGCATGTCAGCTTGGAAAGCAAAGAAGAACCACTTTCAAGAGCAAGACTGAAAATTCAATTACTGAACCATTTCACATGCTACATCTTGATCTGTTTGGTCCAGTGAACATTATGTCTATCAGCAAGAAAAGATATGCTCTAGTTATGGTGGATGATTTCACAAGGTTCACATGGGTGTTCTTTCTACACAAGAAGGATGAAGCTCCTCAACAAATCATTGAACTCATCAAGAATATTCATAATAACTCTGAGTACAAAGTCAAAGTACTTAGGAGTGACAATGGTACAAAATTCAAGAATTCTATAATGGAGGGGTTTTGTGCAGACAATGGAATCACTCAACAGTTTTCTGCACCTGGTACACCTCAACAAAATGGTGTAGTGGAAAGAAAGAACAGGACTCTCATAGAGGCAGCAAGAACCATGCTTGCAGATGCAAAACTTCCAACCTACTTTTGGGCAGAAGCTATTAACACTGCATGTTTCACTCAGAACTGTACCTTGGTAAATAGTCATGGAAAAACTACCTATGAGATGATCAAAGGAAAGAAACCAAGTGTGAAATATTTTCACATCTTTGGATGCAAATGCTATGTCCTAAAAGTTCATCCAGAACAACTTGGAAAATTTGAAGCCAAATCGGATGAAGCAATTTTTCTAGGATATTCAGCATCTAAGGCCTTCAAAGTTTATAATCTCAGAACTCACGTTGTTATGGAATCAATTCATGTTGCATTTGATGATAAGAAATTTGGAATTTTACAAACTGATGAAAGCCATGACAAATTGGAATTTGAAAATCTGAAGAATTCTGAGATACTCTCAAGTGATGATGAAGGTTCTCCAGAAGGAATTTCTATTGCTTCTCAAAGGAATGCTACTGTTGAGGGGGAGCAAATAAATCAAAGAGAACACAGTGATCATCAGGAGCAGACTAGTCTTTCAGAATCTATTCCATCAGGAATTGACGTTTCAGAGTCTACTCCATCAGGAACTGACCTTTCAGAGTCTACTGAGGAAAGATCAGTAACTAGCAGCAATATGGAATCTACTGATTCTATTGATCAAAGGAGAGTTTTTGAAGGTAGAGAGAATTCTTCTACAAGGGATACCACTAACTTAGGGGGAGAGACTAGCAGAGTTAATCTACCACCTATTAGAAAATGGACAAAGGATCATACTGAAGATTTGATAATTGGTGATCCAAATAGTGGTGTTCGAACTAGAAGATCAATTCAAAATGAATGCTTGTATAGTTGCTTTCTCTCAAAGAATGAACCTAAGAAGGTTGAAGAAGCCTTACAGGATCCTGATTGGGTAATTGCAATGCAGGAGGAGTTAAATGAATTTGAGAGAAACAAAGTTTGGAAACTGGTACCAAGACCTAAAGATAGATCTATTGTTGGTGCAAGATGGGTTTTCAGAAACAAGCTAGATGAATCTGGTATGATTGTAAGAAACAAAGCAAGACTGGTGGCCAAGGGTTATTCTCAGGAAGAAGGCATTGATTATGATGAGACCTTTGCACCTGTAGCAAGATTGGAAGCAATCAGAATGTTTCTTGCATTTGCAGCTCATTCAAAATTCAAGGTATACCAGATGGATGTAAAGAGTGCTTTTCTAAATGGCAAACTTGATGAAGAAGTGTATGTAGAACAGCCACCTGGATTTGTTGATCCAAAGTTTCCAAATCATGTCTACAAACTTGACAAGGCACTCTATGGACTAAAGCAGGCACCAAGAGCATGGTATGAGACTTTGTCTAAATTTCTTCTTGAAAATGGCTTCACAAGAGGTACAATTGACAAAACTCTATTCTTTAGAAAGATAAAAGGTGAATTGCTTTTAGTTCAAGTTTATGTTGATGATATTATTTTTGGTTCTGCTAATGAAAAGTTGTGTGCTAAGTTTAGCAAGCTTATGCAGTCTAAGTATCAGATGAGCATGATGGGTGAACTAAATTATTTCTTAGGCTTGCAGGTCAAACAGACTGAGACTGGTATTTTCATTAATCAGTCAAAGTATATCAAAGATCTTTTAAGAAGGTTTGACTTTCAAGACTGTGCAGTTGCAAAAACACCCATGGCAACAGCCACTAAACTAGACTCTGATCCTAAAGGAAAGAGTGTGGATAATACTAGTTATAGAGGCATGATAGGCTCATTGTTATATCTAACTGCAAGTAGGCCAGATATAATGTTTTCTACCTGTTTATGTGCTAGATTCCAAAGTGATCCTAAGGAATCTCATTTAATTGCTGTGAAGAGAATTTTTAGATATCTCAAAGGAACTCCAAATCTTGGTTTGTGGTATCCTAGAGAATCTGATTTCTTTCTAATTGGTAATTCAGACTCTGATTATGCAGGGTGTAAGATAGACAGGAAAAGCACTACAGGTACATGTCAATTCTTGGGAAATAGATTGATTTCTTGGGCAAGCAAGAAGCAACAATCTGTTTCAACCTCAACTGCAGAAGCTGAGTACATAGCAGCAGGCAGTTGTTGTGCACAGCTCCTTTGGATAAGAAATCAGTTGTTGGATTATGGTATAACACTTAGTAATATTCCTATGTTTTGTGATAATACTAGTGCTATTAAAATTGCAGAAAATCCAGTTCAACATTCAAGGACTAAGCACATTGATGTCAGGTATCATTTTATTAGAGAACATATTGAGAATGGTATTGTGGAACTTCATTTTGTTCCTACTGACAAACAGCTTGCAGATATTTTAACTAAACCACTTGATGAGACTACATTCAGTAGACTAGTAAGTGAGTTAGGAATGTTAAATTTTTAGATCTGTAACATCTGTAAAAGTAGCAAGGTATGTTGTTCTTAGCTTATAGACTTGATATTCCTGTCAGGATCTATATTTGATTGTTAAATGCTTTAGCTATAACACTTTGCCTTGATAAAATTCAGTATGATAGACTTGTTAATAATCATCAGGATTAGATTTGTTATCAGGATGCTGACGTCATCAGTATTGTGTCAGTATCAGGATTATGAAAATTGTTTCAAATCCTGACGTTTACTTTGTGTAGTAATCTAATTCTGTGATGTGTTAAGTCTATGCTAACAAGTTTTGATATTTGCATACTGATAATTTATACATCATTCAAAAATCAAAAGACAAGCAGATAACAAGGAACTGTATTTTCATTAATAGAAATCATTACATGGAAATGAAATACAACATCTTTCTGTCTAAATTTCTATTGATAATTCTATACTTGTCTATTGATATGAACTCTGAGGTACAGGACAAGGAGCATCTCAAGAAATCCATCAGGGGATGAAAGCATCGTTTGCTCTTGGATTCCTTGTCTGGGCGACTTGAATGAGAGCAACTAACTTAAATGAATAGCATCTCCATCAAGATCAACCTCAGACTCTCGGCCAAATTCTTCATCCTCAAGTTTTGAGGAGGTTAGGGGAAGATTGTATCCAACAGATGGATGTTCTAGGAGAAACCTCTGGATATTTTCGAAAACCAATCCATTCATGATTAGTTCGATGAGAAGAGTCATTTGTTCAAAGAGATGATCAAGAACAGGATGTTCGTTGATTGAGAAAAATCTGGAAAATAGGTTTGAAGGGATTTTTGGTTTGAGAAGCATTGTTGAGAAGAAAAGAAATTGAAAGGTTTTGGAGAATGGCATAAGGCGTCTGGTTCTTTTAAAGAAAGACGTGAGAAGCTGAGCAGTCACTTGGAAGTTTTAATGAAGTCAAATTCTAATTATTGCATGTGACTGTATTTCTTGTTTTCAAGAAATATTGAAAATATCTAACCAATTGATTTTCTGTTCAGATTAATTGTTTATTTTCTTTTTCAGATAAAAGAAAAATGCCACGTGGAAAACTCCATATTGAGTCTCTGATGATATTGGTCAGGATTTCATGTGTGACCATCAGGATTTGAAAATTATATTTTTAAATCACATTGCATTTTGTGATTATTTTGATGAGAGGTCATCAGGAAAAGGAAGCTGATTAGTATTGCTTATTTATACCCTGATTTATTTTATGAAAATCAATTTTGGATTTTATTTTCCAAAAATCGTGGGTAACCGCATTTTTAGGGACTGACACCTGTCAATCTACGTGTCAACGTGGGATAGTGGTCTGAAAGATTTGTGAAATATATTTGTTTTGAAACTCTAATCGTGTATTTGCTTTCTCTAATTTTACATTTTCTAAAGCAAAAATCACTCTTGAGTTTTCAAAATCACTAATCCATTTCAAGAATTTTTCAAGTTTCTTTTCAGATCAAAAATGGCAGCTCAGAGAAGATTACCTAAATCAGTAGCCTTCAAGTTTGGTGACTTTGATTTTATGACAAACAATCATGTTGCAGCTATCACCAACAAGGAAGGAGTGTCATCTGATTTTCATCCAATCATGGACTTTCTGGCGAATGGACCATTAAGTTATGCATTGACAGCATCTCCACAGATTAATCAAGTAGCTGTTTCACAAGCTTGGAAGAATGCTGAGGTAATTGATTCTACTCAGAGTCAATCAGGTAAGATTGTTCTACATTTAGGACAAGATTCATTTGACATTACTGAATCTGTTGTTAATTCAGTACTTTGCTTACCTGTTACTGATAGTTATGAGAATGTACCATCTGATGATAATATAAGAACTATGTTATCTGAATTAGGTTATAGTGGACCTCTAGATAACATGAGCCAGTTGAATAGGTCTTTTCTTAGAAAGGAATGGTCTTTTTACTTTGATCAAATTGCTAAATGTTTTACTGGCAAATGTAGTTCTTTTTAGCAAATTACTTCTGTTACATCACATATTGCTTATAGTTTGCTTTATGACAGAGTAATCAACATTGGTCATATTATCTTAAGTCAGATGAGTATTAAACTTGGGTTAAGAGATCAAAACAGGAAAATGGTTTATTATCATAGATTTATGCAAATGTTTGTTAACCATTTTATTCCTGATGTTGAAGCTAGATTTGGTAGGGAACATTGTGTTTCTTCTTATGAACAGCAAAAGAGAATTTTCTCTGATATTTCAAAGAAGGACAATGCAAAGAATCTAGATGAAATACCTGCAATTCATTATCCACATCATGTTCAGGTAATTCTTAAAACTCATCTTCCTACTTTCTACAATTCTTCTTTCTTTTGTGGTGAAATGGCTCAGGAATCTCAATTGGAGGAGAACTCACCTGTGTCTACCCAAGTAGCCCAAAACATTATAGTCTCTGAAACAATTCAAGAACCAAATTTTGATCCACAGCCTATTGTTTCAAAGAAACCAACCTCTGGTGTTTCTCAAAAGACATCAGTTGTAAGGAAGAGAAGATTTGTTGTGTCAAGTAGTAGTAGTAATTCTAGTGAAGATGATGATGATTTAACTCTTGCTGAGAGAGCAGAATTGAAGGCTGCAATTCAACTTTCTTTGTTAGCACAAAGAGATGAAAAACCTAGTCACAGCCAGGCTGCAGTCTCTCAAAAGGCTGTAGTTCTTAAAAAGGGAAAACAGTTACTAGATACTGACTCTCAAAAGACTGTGTCTATTGAACAAAGATCTCATCCCAAGATCACTTCTATGTCTACACCTCTTGAGTCTTCTCAGGATAAATCTTTTGCTCACTATATCAGGAGAACAAGGAGAAAGATTCAATTGTCACCTACACACACAGAGTCTAGTCCAACTAATATCATGCAGGTTTCTATAAATCAAGCTACATCTATGTCAGTATTTGACAAGAGAGATCTGGATATTGATTCTTCATGGGAAACTACATTATCATATAGACTGGCTATGGGACTAATTTCTCTCAAAGTGAAGTTGTCAAGGCCTGTTCTAGATTTTCTGGTTGAAAGAGTACAAAAACTTTTATTTCCAGATGAATATGGACTCCTACATCAAAGACTTGACTTAATGAAGATGTATTTCTATGTGTCTGTCAGAAGACAATTAGTCAAGAAATTTGGACTCTCAAAGCATGGTGCACTTCAATCACTTCATGCATATTTATTTGACAAGAATGTCATTATTGAAGATGCTTTAGCTCAAGGTGAACAACTGGAGGAAGTAGATAGAGGAAAGCAGTCAACAGAAGATACTATTGCACCAGTGGTGAATAGTAGGAAAGATCAGATCACAGTCACTGTAACACAAGAACCATCTAGTCAGAGGAAGGATGACTCAGGAGCTGTGATAGCTGATGTTGAAAGGACTTCTGTGATGACTAAAAATGCAAGTGAGATACCCTATGATATGGGAGGAATGACTTTGGTTGATTTTTCTGAAGATCAAACAAATTTTGTTCAGTCAGAGTCTATCCACCTTGAGGGTGTGTCTCAGCAAACAACACTTAAAGACGGTGATGTACTAACTATGGTGTCTGATGAAGTATTACTGAAGACATCAGAGTCTAGTAAAGAACCTGAAAGTGGTATACTGGAGCCTGTAGTTTCTGAAAGGAAAGAAGATGATTGTAAGGGTTCAGAGACTATAGCAGCTCACTCCTTGGAGAAAACCTCAAGCCACATGCCAAATGAGGAACCCTCTCTCCATGTGAGTTCAGGTATAAAAACTTCTTCTAAACTCTATTTTTCTGTAGGTCATGAGAGCACTTATCTAAATTTGAGTGATACACTTGAAAAGATGGACTTAGATCCACAATTTGAGTGGCTGGCTCCTGACTAGGCAAAAGGTGAGGTAGAAAGAGTGTTGACTTTAGTAAGTCAAAGTGAGAATGAGGGTATGGATGATCAACTCCATAGTGAGGGAGAGAAAATTAGGAAACCATCATTTGATTTCTGGGATCAGGTTTTTCCTGAATCTTGGTCTGAAAATTTGGATATGGATGCTGGTACTTATTCATTCATCAAAATGTATCAGAAGAATGACCTAGCACATCACAATGCAAAGCCAGAAGTTAAAGCTCAGAAGCAAAAGGAGAGGCTTGCAGGAATCATTAACAGAAGAGGTGCCAGGATAAAGCAATCTCTTGATACATATGTACCAGATGAAGATCCTAATGATCCTAGTATTCCTTTGTATGTACTTCCAATATCAGCTAGAATTGAGACATCAACAGTCTCTGATCACTCTAAGGAGGAGTCAGGATTTGAAGATGTTAGTACACAGAATACTGGTGAAGGAGATGATGATCATGTTTCAGTTCCAGAACAGAAAGATGAAGATGTTGATACTTCTAATCAGGTTTTATTACTTGAATATCATACAAATCAAGCAACTTCTTCTACAAGACTTGAAGATACAGTTCTTTCTGATTCTGATACTAGAGATACTAGAAGCACTTCTAATATTGAAGTTCATTCTGATGTTTTGAAAGATGTTCAGAATTCTCAAATTGATATTCAAACAAGACTTCAATCACTTGAAGATAACCAAGTCACAATTATGGAAAATCAAGCAGTTCTTATGAATCTCATTTGTTCTGTTTCTGAATCTCTTGGAATTAATGTTGCTGATGTCAAAAAGGGGGAGATAAAGACAATTCAAAGACAACAACAACAACACCACCAGACTGAGGATGATAAAGCTGGGGGAGATAAAGAGCAGACAAAGGGTAGTAAAGAGAAGAATCAGGAGTGACAGTGGTGAATCTCAGCTAGGAAGTGGTAAAGGAAGAGCAGCATTAATAGTTAAAATTCTTTCTTCTAAGTACTAGATAAACGTCTACATCTGAGAAGGAGGTACTTAACTTCATAATTCTACATTCATAAATTCTATTCTGGTTGTATTGTTATATGTTTTGACATCCACAACTTAGATTTATGCTTCAGATTTTAAATCATAAATAAGGGGAGATTGTTAGGAATAATTCATAAGTTGTGATGTTAAGAATAGAATTTACACATTATACTTCTTGTAATCCTGATTTTATAAAGGATTTAGCACTGTATTTAGGATTTATGTGTAAGACAGTTATCTGTATAGTTTAGTCAGGAATGAACAGTGTATCGGAGACTACATGTCAGGAACAGAGAGCAAATCCTGATGATGGTCCAATACTGATGGTTGATCAGATACTGATGCAGTGTACAGATCCTGATATCAGTTTTGTTACTGATGATGTCATTATGGATGCTACAGAAACTGGCAAGTGCTATAAAACAGGATCGTTGTTTGAAGAACAAGCAAGAAGATATTATGAAGGAAAGAGTTTTCTATTGAAGGAAACTATCGACTAGAAGGCAGAACATTGTCATGTATAGATTATATCTTTCTGTTATTAGTTCATAGGTAGCATTATAAATACTCTCTCAATATCATTGTAAAGAGTGTAGCTCGTGAGGAAAAAGTTCGAGTGCGTAGCTCTGTATAAGGTTTGTATTCGAGAGTTTGAAACAAACAGAGAGAGATTTGTATTGTCAGCAGCTGCTAAAGGTATTTGTACACCTTTGGTAGAGTTTGTATTTGATCTTATTAATACAAACAGAGTTTGATTCATTCATTTATTCTTGTTCATATAATCAAGCAAAAATCAGACACGATTATATAACTTGTATTCAACCCCCCCCCCTTCTACAAGTTATTCGAGTTAACAAATAGCCTTGAACGCATGAAGTCCAGTCCTTCCCAAGATTGCATTATAAGTCGAGGATGCCTTAATCACCAGAAAGTTTAGCATCTGGGTAGCCTCCTTAGGTTCTTTCCCAATAGTCATGGGTAACTGAATAGTTTCTTCAACCTTGGACTCAACTCCGTTAAATCCGTAAATTGGCATGTTGGTCAGGGTCAATTGAGATTCAGTGTACCCCGTCTTTATAAATGCATCATGAACCAAAATATCAACAGAAGCTCCATTGTCTATCAAGACTCGCTTCACTTCCAAGTTCCCAATCACAGGGGTTATGACCAATGGGTCGTCATGGGGGAACTTCACCCCTTCCAGATCAGAATCATCAAAACTGATGGCGATCTCCATTCTAGCACGCTTCGGGGCCTCTCCTATAATGTGCATCACTTCTCTGGCATAGGCCTTTCGTGAATTTCGAGTTGTACCGGCCGCTGTCGGGCCCCCCAGATCATGTTGATAACTGGCCCTCAGGGTTGTGTGTTACGATCACGATCATGATCCCTTCTATCATTGTCTCTCCTATCGTAGTCCCTTCTTTGGGTTCCACGATCTTCACCCTTTGTAAATTTATTCAACTTTCCTTTGCGGATCAAGAACTCAATCTCATCCTTCAACTGCCTACAATCATCTGTATCATGCCCCACATCTCGGTGGAACCTACAGTACTGTTCCTTGTCTCTCTTTGTAGGATCACCATTGAGTGGCTTCGGCCATCGAAAGTCCTTATCCTTCTCAACCTCTAGCAGAATTTGACTCCTAGGAGCATTCAACCTTGCATAGTCAGAAAACCTTGGTCCAAGATTCTTTTTTGGTGGTGATTCAAAATCTTTGCTAGTACGGGGATACTTATCCCTAGCATCATACTCCTGATCCTGCTTTCTCTTCTTTGTATCATTGTTACCTCAGCCATTGCTTACTGTGGCCTCCTTCTTTATACTATCCTCCGCCTTGATATACTTGTCAGCCCTTCGCTGGAGCTCAGCCATATTCTCGGGAGGATGCTTTGCCAATGACCTTTTAAAGTATAGGTCGGTGGTGCCATGCTCCAAGGCTACCATCGCCACCTTATTTTCCAGATCAGTGATGTTCAAAGTCTCCTTGGTGAACCTCTTAAGGTAGTCTCTCAGATTTTCGTTCTTCCCTTGTACCACATACATAAGAGATGCAGAACTTTTCTCATGAACTCTTCCGCTAATAAACTGACTAACGAAAGCAGCACTTAACTCCTTAAAGGAGCCAATTGAGTTTGCAGGCAGCCGGTTATACCATCTTTGAGCCATGCCTGACAAAGTTTGAGGGAACACCCTACACTTCAAAGCGTCACTTACAGGCTGCAACAGCAGTGCATTTGAGAATGTCCTAACGTGGTTTGCGGGATCACCCGTTCCATCATAAGCTTTAATTGTCGGCATCTTGAACTTCTTTGAGATTCGAGAATTCATCACCTCCTCAGTAAACGGGGGCATGGGATTAACAGGATCCCCAAGTGGCATCAGATCCTTGGGGTTGCTCTTGGGGGTTTCCACCCTCGTTGTTCTTCCAGTTGGGGCATCAACCCTTCTCTGCCTTCTTGAAGACCTCTCCAGATCTATAAAGGGAATTGGTCCTGATGTTGGAGGAGGTTGAGTCTGATTTAACCTAGCTTGTTCTCTTGCAATATCGTCCTTCAACCTTAAGATCTCGGCCTCATGAGCCCTGATCCTCTCAGTGGATGTCAAAAGAGGTCCATCATGGACGGTTTGTATTCTTCTTCTTGGTTCTCTGCTAGTGCATCGCCTCCTCGGGGCTTCATCACGATCATCCTCATCTGACAATGAATCATCAGTATAGGGGCCAGAGTAGTCAACATACTCTCGATCTCGGATCTGCAAGGTGTGACCACTAGGTCCAGCTCCTTGAGTAGGAGGGTAGTTAGGCAGCCCATACATTGGGTTGGTGTTCACGGGGAGATCCGTAGTATGGATCTGGACCCCATGTGGGGGGTTGTTAGGATCGACAACCAAGGGAGAAACCACCACCTGAAGAGGATTGGTCCCTTGATTTGTGTGGATGATTGGAGGTAACGTACTCTCAACATGGGAAGTTGTCCCTAGAGGTTGAGAAACTTGATGTTGAACAATCGCCCCGGTAGTCTGGGGCACCGGATCCGTAGTGGGCGGTGCAGAACTGAGTGGCAGAGGCTCGGTAATTGTTGGTGTCCTTCGTGTTTGAACCATGGTTGATGTCTCGTCCCACAGACGGCGCCAAAAGTTGTGGAATAAAAACTAGGTTACGATTTGTAATTAATGCTAGGGTGGTTGAGCTTCGAGCTTTAATGGCTGTTTCCGTGTTACGAGACTGATCGGTCCTCACAGAGTGCCTACGTATCTCGCTATTGAGAATCAAGCCATAACGTAGTTCTGAGATATGATGAAGGGTTAGACCCTTTATATAGGCTAAGAAGCCCTAGAATTATGGTAGGAGTCAGAGACTTGGTGGAAAAGTCTTCCTTGAGGAATGTTCTAGATCTATTCCTTGTGGAAATCAGTTTCCATGTTGAAATATGTATCTTGGAGGCTAAGTCAGGCAAGAGTAATATCCTTGTCTGACTCTTATTTTTTGAGCTGTTTATTACCCTTAATATTAATTACGAAATTAATATTATAAATAGGGTTTGGGCCCATCTGGTGGGCCCCACGTTTGGACCATTCCAGGTCTAATTAATGCCACATTAAATGTGTCTTTAGGGATTACTTTTAGCCCATATCATTATGATACCAAATTTGATTCCATCTTTTTTTGGTTCCATCCCTTTATTCCTATTTCTTCTAGAATTTTATGTTATCTTTAATAAAATAGTAAAGTTATTGTAATCCTAAAACAATTGCAGCTCTTTCCACCCATTTATTCCTATTTCTAGGAATATATGTTACCTTTAATAAAATAGTAAAATTTTTATAATCCTAGAACAATTGTATTTTTTTATTATAATCGTACTGTGTTACAAAATAATCTATTGGAACCATATATATCGTATTTTCTAGATCTTTTTTTAAAATAATCTTAAATTACAATAAATTTTATTAATAAGTAAATAACCTGTTCTAGTGATACTTCAGTCACCATATTTGATTTCATTTCAAAATTTGTATCTTCCAAAATGTTGAAATCCTGTTATAAATATTTTTTTATTATAACCAACTGAGTTGTATAAATAACATAGTTTTTTAAGATCATTCAAAATAATACATTAATTTACGTAGCTTCCAAGCCCACGTGATGCTTTATGCAAAAGATCTTTTTTGCTTTGGATCTTTATCTCTGAAAGTAGCTTTAATCGAAAAGATAATCTTTTCGAAAATCAATAAGCTTTTCTGCTTATTGAGCTGTGCTTGAACTTCCCAGATAAAACAACTGATTCTTATGCATTCATCAAGATATCTTTTGAATTCTTCAGTAGTAATGTAATCATGTTGGAGGTTGCTTCCACTCTTATTGTTGCCCTTGAAGTCGGATAAGCAGTGACTGATTTCACCTTTCACTTGGAAGAGTTTGAGCCTTCAAATATTTACAATTTGACTCCCTACTCGTAACATCCTCTATGTAAGTAGTCACTATCTATGAGTCACGGGTTGCAAAGTAATTCTGGGTTTGATCTCCATTCGATATGTTCCATTAGAGAACTCTGGCATTGTTAAGAAACCAGGACGAGTTCTCGAACAGATGACTCTTGAATTCTCGAATGTTGACTTCTTGAATAGTCCCTTTTGGTGAGTTCTCGAATGACTTCTCGAACAGCCTATTATGTAGACTTCTCGATTAGTGTATGTTGCAGACTTCTCGAATACAGAAACAACCTGACTTCTCGAACCAGGACTTCTCGAATAAACCCTTTTTGTAGAGTTCTCGAATGACTTCTCGAACTCTTCTTTTCTTGATTTCTCGAAATTACTTGCATGGTTACTGCAAACTCTCTTTTGATTACTGATACTTGATTTTAGCATCTCAAGACTTGTTACAGAAATACTTCCTAACTGTTTACAGAGATCCATTCTTAAGATGATGCTTTAGTTGATCTGCATTTCAGTTAGCTTCCTGATTTATTTATCAGCTTCGATTCCTTGATTCATTTTCTGCCTTGTGGTATTTGTTATCATCATCTATAGACATGTATGTCCCAACAATCTCCCCTATTTATGTCTTCAAAAAAAGACATAAATCCAGAGATTGATGATAACAAAAACCACTCTTCATAGTTTTCTTTCACTAGGACAAAAAATTTTGGTTAAGCTTCCTTGACACAGTATTTGAATTGTACTACTCACTTCACCTGTGTACTTAAAACTGCTCCCCTTACTATAGCATCTAATCTGAGAGGTTGTTCTGTTCCTACACTTGCTGGTTGGTCTGAAAGTCTTCTGAGGTTTCTTCCCCCTTTGTTGAAATATGAAGAAGACTCATGAGCTCTTGAAGTTTCTCCCCCTTTATTTTGTTGTTAAAGGAAAAAGAATCCTGGAGCCCCTTCAATCCCCGTCAAACTTCTCCCCCCTTTTTTGTTATCAAAAAGAATAGTGATGTAGTATCTATGAGAATCAGAGGGATGAGAAGCTAGAATCTGCATAAAATAAAACTTCTCTCTTAATCTCTCTGTTTTTGCATCAGGATCTCATCCTGGCTCACTTCTCACCTTCCCTTTCGAAAGGGGTACTCAATCTCTCTTTTTGCTCTCCTGGAAGAAATAGGAGACCACTCTTGCACACAGCTCATCTTTTGCCCTGGAGCAACCAGGCCTCTTCTGTTTTTCACTCCCTTCCCTCAGTCCTAAAGAGAAATCATATGATTTCATAGAGGTTGTAGGTATAAAAAAACATTTAGTAAACTGTCCTGTTAAGAACCTGGAGAATTCAAAGCTGAGTGTTGGCTTCTTCATGAAATGAGATGAAGAATCAAGAGTATGTGGTGTGTGTGTTGAAGTGCTTCATCGTCACAAATTAGGTATCCATGAATGGGGCAGAATCCTCTCATTTATAGAAGATTCATCAACCTGAATTTGAGAAATAGTGAAGAGTAACTTGTTTGTGCTCCCCCTGTGTCCCTACAACTTGTACTAACTCCTGGCTAGAAATCAAGTATGAGAAGGTTGCACAACTATGTCCCTTACCCTCACTGAATGTGTTCATGGTTGGGAACTAGATTCAATAGTTGAAGTCTGTTAAGAGACTAAAACTAGAAATGTGGATGTCCTTAGTAATCACTATGCCTTTTTAGGAAGACATAGGATGGCTAGGCAGGTTTTACACACCCTTACCTTCTTTGTTCTTGTGGTTTCTTGATGTTCACCACTTCCCTCACCCTCACTTTCCTCCTGTTCACTCCCCTCAAGTTAAGATTTACAAGATTTGTCAACTACAGTCTGTTGAGAAATTGTAGAGGAGGTTAAAGATGGGAAACTGTGAATATTTGGTGTGCTGATTGGGTAGAGAATCTGGGGGACATTCCAGCAATTCTCATTTCAGTAAAATAAGGCAATGATTTGAGGACAGTAAAAGAAAAATGTTAATTGGTTAGAACTTAATACCTGAACTAGGTGTAATGAAGCAAGAGCCTCCTCCACATGAAGGTTTATTCCCTTAGAGGTACAGAACACCTTTTGACTTGATATGGTAAATTGACAATGTGCTTGAAGCTGTACTTAGGAAAAAGAGACAATGTTACAAAGATAGTCATGGATATTCATTTAAGTATCTACAAGTATGTCCCATTTAACCCTAACTCCTTAAATAGTCAATTTTTCATTAGAGTTCAATTAGCAGAATTAAAATTACCTATTCATGTGTTCAAGATTAACCAATTAGTCCTATTTTAAATCAGAGTCCAAATTAGTTACTCCTTCTGTCCCCCTTGGTTCTTTACCTTGGGGGACGTAATTCTGGCACGGATTTTAAGGTGCAATTTGCGGATAGTTTCATAACTTATTTTTTTAATTTTCTTTTTTTGTATAAAAATAGAATTGTTCTATTTTTATACAAAAAAAGAAAATTTAAAAAATAAGTTATGAAACTATACTTTTTAGGAGCCTTAAAATGCGTGTCGAGCAGTGAAAAAAAACTGTAAAGAAATGGGAGGGATAGAGGGAGTATTTTTTAATTTAGCATTAATTCAAGATGTTATACATGGCAAATGACAGAATTGTAGAACCTGGTTGATGTAATGACCAAGTTTGCTTATGATAACACCAACACATCATCATCATCCTCTATTGTTAGTTCAAGTCCTTGGCAGTACTGCGAGTTGAACACTAAACTGTGCAACAGTGTAGCTATTAAAGCTCACTTTTGAGTTAGATGACAGTGTTAATTTTAGAATTAAGAACAACATGAATAATGTCTAAGTTACCAGATCTATTCAGTGTGAATCAAATGAATTCAAAATATCCCGATTAGATTAACGGTAACTTAATGAAATGTATGCCTAATCACTAACAGATTCAGAAATACGCATAAGTTGAATTAATCTTCTTCACCAAAGAGGTTAGGTTATTAAAACAACTTAGGTGATTTAAGCACAATCTGACTTTATCTCATCTATGTGTTCTTTGTTGAGTTTTAAGTCAAAGGATAATCTAACTGAGACATACAGAACAGATTATAGCAGTAAGAACATCACAGTAGATAAAAGGAAGATCATTTCATTAAAATAAAAAAATACATAAATGGTTAGAAAGACCATTGACATAAACAAAATAAAAACAAAAACTTAAAAACAACTCCCCCCACCCCACCTAAACACCAAACTAAGCGGCTGCGGCTGGGCCATTGTCTCCATCCCTCCGGCTGCATGCTTGGAGGGCGGCCAAAGCTGCTCACATGGAAGCAATGACGCGCTCCTCCTCCCGGATGAGCTCGTCGATCTTCTCGTGTAGAGCCAGCACCTTCTCATGGAAGGGCATGGCTTCAAACTCCTCAACTGACATTCTGAGAATACTTCTTGTCATCGTGAAAGAGGTAGAAGAAAGAAAAGAGAAAGGGGATTGTTTTTGTAAGTGAGTCTGAATGATCTCCTGTCTATTTATAAGCCCAGAAGTCTGAAAGATGACTTAATTTCTAGGAGTTAAGTGGGTGTAAGGTTAAGCAAAGGTCACACCTCTTTAAACACACTAACGCATGCAAAAGAGATTACACAGTGTCCTAGACTAACCCTGAGAGATCATTTAGAAAAGATAAAAAGTAAAATACTATGTGTGTAACTTGTTCCAAAATCATTTAAGTCTGACAGCTTGAGTCTAATCAATTTGAGATAAATAATTTTAGAGTACAGAGCACACAAAGCATTCGATTATTCTGGATAAATGATAAAACAATTAAATGACATCAACAAATAATTAATCCATTCGATATCTCAAATATTGACCATTCGATTTATCTGAACATTAACTGATTCGATATCCCTTAGTAATTAACTAGTCGATATCTCTAGCAAGAAAGCTAGTTCGATATGTCTAAAAAATCAACTGATCGACATCTCAAGCATAACATTCATTCGATAATTCAAACACGCACTTATATTTATTTGATATCTCTAGGGAATTAAGTGTTCGATATCTCCAGAGTGATCATGCAAATACGCAAATAAAACAAATAAAATCCAGAGAATAGAATTCACTGGCTACAACTAATTGAGCAGACATTAAAAGATTATGAAAAGTTCAACATACCAAGCTCACTTACCAACCTTGAGAAGGTTGCTTCATCTAGAGCTTTAGTAAAGATATCTACCGATTGTTTCTCACTTGGAACAAAATGTAGTTCCACAGTACCTTCCATCACATGCTCTCTGATGAAATGGTATCTGATGTCTATGTGCTTGGTTCTTGAATGCTACACTGGGTTCTTAGAAATTGCAATTGCACTAGTGTTATCACAGAAAATTGGAATCTTCTCAACCTTAACTCCATAGTCAAGGAGTTGATTTCTCATCCATAAAATTTGTGCACAACAACTTCCAGCTGCTACATACTCAGCCTCTGCTGTTGAAGCAGAAACTGAATTTTACTTCTTATTGAACCATGAAACCAGCTTGTTTCCTAAGAACTAACAGGTACCTGTGGCACTCTTTCTATTCATTTTACAACCTACATAATCTGCATCTGAATAGCCTATTAGATTAAAACCAAAATCTCTAGGGTACCACATGCCAAGGTTTGGTGTTCCTTTGAGATATCTAAAAATCCTTTTAATGGCTACTAAATGAGATTCCCTAGGATCAGCTTGGAATCTAGCACATAAACATGTAGCAAACATAATATCAGGTCTGCTAGCATTTAAATATAAAAGAGATCCAACCATGCCTCTATAGCTTGAAATGTCCACCTTCTTTTCCTTAGTATTCAACTCAAGCTTAGTGGCAGTGGTCATGAGTGTTTTTGCAGAAGAGCAGTCTGCTAAGTCAAATCTCTTTAAAAGATCAAAAACATATTTTGCTTGACTTATAAAAATTCCCTCATTTACTTGTTTAACTTGTAAACCAAGAAAATAAGTTAATTCACCCATCATACTCATTTCATATTTATTTGGGAAAATAAATTCTTTAATCCCTGAACTATACCGGTTTTATTGTTTTAGTCCATGAACTAAAGATTTCGTATTTTACGTAATTAAACTTTTGAATTTTTCTGGTTTTGGTCCTTCCGTCTAAAAAATTCCGACGGACGTTAAACTGACCGGAATCTGGAAAATGACCAGAAACCGGCCATCGAAAATCTGGAAAACAGTCTCAAAAGAAATTTGATATCTTACCATCTAAACACCCTTATAAACAACTACGACCCATAACTACATCAAAATCCATTCACAATAACAATAAAATTCGATGACACATACATTTTCCGGCGAACCAAAAACAAGCCCAAAAATTTTGAAAAAATTAGATAACCTTCCAACTACATGGATCTATTCGTATATACAAGCAAAACCTTGAAACTATTAAATAAAAATAAATTCCGGTCAAAAATAAGAACTCCGGTAATGCCGAAAATTAAAGAATATCGAAACTTAATTTTGATGATGGGGTGGATAGAGGGTGGAGAGACGATTGTTTTGGATATTCATACGCTCGATTTGGACACCAAAATCACTACGAAAAGTCAGTTTGATTTTGTATTTGGTGAAGAATTAAGATTCCATTAAGTAAGATTCTAACGTCTGTTAGAATCTTTTTAACGGAAGGACATAAATTAGAAAAATTCAAAAGTTTAATTACGTAAAATACGAAATCTTTAGTTCAGAGACTAAAACAATAAAACGGTATAGTTCAGGGACTAAAGAATTTATTTTCCCTATTTATTTTGTATAAGTTTGGCAAACCTTTTGCAAAGCTTCTCATCTGTAGACCCAAATATTATATGATCTACATAAATTTGGACAAGTATCATAGAGCCATTGACAGATCTATAAAAGAGAGTTTTATCAACAGTACCTCTAGTGAAGTGATTCTCTATGAGGAACTGTGAAAGGGTGTCATACCAGGCTCTAGGTGCTTGCTTCAAGCCATAGAGTGCTTTGAGCAAATAATACACATATTCTGGAAAATTTGGATCTTCAAAGCCAGGAGGTTGACTAACATACACCTCCTCCTCCAGAATACCATTTAGAAATGCACTCTTGACATCCATTTGATAGACTTTGAAATTGGCATGAGCTAAATAGGCTAAGAAGATTCTGATTGCTTCTAACCTTGCCACTGGTGCAAAGGTTTCTTCAAAGTCAATTCCTTCTTCTTGACAGTAGCCTTTAGCAACTAGTCTAGCTTTATTCCTTGTGACTATGCCATTCTCGTCCATCTTGTTCTTGAATACCCACTTAGTGTTAATCATTGATTTGTCTTTAGGTTTGGGTACAAGTTTCCATACTTAATTTCTTTCAAACTGGTTTAGCTCTTCTTGCATTGCTAAAACCCAGTCTGGATCTAGAAGAGCATCTTCAATCTTCTTAGGTTCTTCCTTAGAAAGAAAACTAATGTACAAGCATTCTTCTCGAGTTACTCTCCTAGTTTGGACTTTTGTACTGGAGTCACCAATTATAAGTTCAAAAGGGTGATCCTTCGTCCATTTTCTTTGTGGTGGTAATCTTGACCTTGATGAAGTTACTTCATTCTCTTTATGTTGACTATCTTGATTGGTTGTCGAGTGTTGACTGTGAGAAACTCCTCCTGAGTGTATGGACCTCGAGTTGAGCGGAGTTCTAACAGAGTTATCAACATATATTCCTCTTTGATTCTCAACAGATGCTTCAAAATGATCTTCAACAGATGGTGTGAGTTGCTCTTCCACAGATGGTCCATTCTGCACTTCAACTGATGGTCCATGTCTGTTCTCTACACCGATCGTTAATCTCTCTTCATCATCATCTTCGCTTTCTTCACCATTTGTCTCATTCTCGAATGAGAGTGATTCATGGAAACCTTCATCTACAAGACCAGATATTTTCTTGTCATCGAAGACAACATGTATGGACTCCATAACAATGTTAAATCTTAGGTTGTAGATTCTGTAAGATTTTTTAGCTGAGTATTTTGCTTCATGCAAGTTGATTATAATTTCCCTAAGTGAGCATCAATCTGTAACTTGAAATTGTGTATACGTTATTTACATGATCAATGAAAGGTTGTTTGCCCCATTTTAAATGTTTATTATTATTAGCCAAAGTACACTAGTAATCTGATGATTAAGTACATAAAAAGGCTTAACGGACCCATGCTTGGGGCCGACCATATGAAGCAAGCGTCCGTTTACTTGTTTTAGTATTTAAGTCGCTTTGAAATTATTAAGACAGGGATGAAATACTTTTCACCAAACGACTGGGACCTTAATCATTTACAAAATCATTTAAATACTGGGGGGGCAACTAGGTTACGACCGAATATGCGAAAACATGTTAGGCTAAGGCCAAAGATGCCCCAAATCAAAAGATAATTATGCTAAGGCAAATAAGCCGAAGAAGCATAAAACCAAACAAAAATTATGCTAAGGCAAATAAAGCCGAAGAAGCATAAAGCTAAACAAAAATTATGCTAAGGCAAATAAAGCCGAAGAAGCATAAAGCTAAACAAAAATTATGCTAAGGTAATACCGAATAGGCATAAAACATAAAATAAATTCTGCTAAGGCAAATTATGCTAAGCCCGAAGGAGTAAGTAATAAAAAGCCCGAAGGCGCAAATATCATGCCCGAAGGCAGAGTTAAATATTACAAAGCCCGAAGGCCACCATTATAACAAAAGCAAAGATACAAGAGAATTAATTGGAAAGTGCCTCATCTTCACTCGAAGAGACTACCAATGGTTCGTCCACATCTTCATGACAAGGAAAATATGATATCACTTTTGATGCAAAAGGCCAAGATAATTAATGATGCTGAGAGAGATGGCAATGTAGATGCCTGGTTGCAAGGAAAATATGATATCACTCTTGATGAAGCTCTTCAATATCTCAGAGAGGAATACATCACTTCACTGGGTTCCAATGCCAAATCTCTGACCCCTGGTCAAGTATATGAGGACATGAATGATTCACACAAGGGATTCCTCAAGGCTGCACACTATCTTGGAAAATGAGTCAAAACTGAGGTCAGTAGGGTGTGTGATAAGATAGCCACTACAGTGGAAGAAATCAAGAGGACCTTTGATGCCAAATTCCCTCAGTTGGATAGTGTATTCAAGGACCTCAAACACTGCAACACCACCTGCACCAAGGTGGATAATAGGCTAGCTCTACTCAAGGATACTGTCACAGGTCTGGGGCATAAATTTCAAATTCTATCTGATCAGACAACATATGCCAATGCCATGCTGAGGACTATGTTCAAAAATCTATATAGAGATAAGCTAGTGACTGAGGTCCCTGTGCATGAGATGACCAAATTTGAGGTGGAGAGACTGAAATATCAATCACTATCTGGTTTTAAAGCCACTAAGCTGTTCACAAAGGTGGAATCTCTTGAACATGAAGTGACCTCTCTCCAAAAGTCCAATGCTCAGCTAATAGAAAAAGTTACAACTCTCAATGAACAGTTGGACACTCAAGCCACCACCACAGCTAATGTTCTTCTACATCAGCAATCAATGTTGTCTGCAATGATGAAGCACATGGGTCTCCCTCTACCTGAAGAATCTTCAACCCCAAGGGTCACTCCTACAGCCTCTATGCCTGACAACAAGCCTAAGGGGGAGAAGAGGACATCAAGGAACTCAAATACAAAGGGGGAAAACCCTAAGGAGAAAGGCATCAAACTAAATGAGGGTGGTCAGCAAAGGGCTTCAAAATCTATACCTCATGTCTCAGGCAAAGGCAAATCCAAAGTTGATGAGCCCCCAACCTCTCTGCCAGTTGTCACTCTACCAACTGTGCACATCACTACTCCTGATGGCCAAAAGCAATCTATCACAACCACAGTGGTTACAGGGAGCATGCCATTTGACAAACCTCTCTTCTCCAAGACTAAAAGTGCCAAGCCTGCAGAAGTGAAAGTTATTACTGAGGCCAAGCTACAAGAAGTTGCTAATTCAAATGTCTATCATGATAAAGCCCTCTTGGAGTTTCTGAAAGCCATAAGGGAACAAGCTGGTGACACTCAGTTCTATCTGAGAAAGTTGAAGGAGCAGATTGACTACCTCACTGTCATACCCAAGAAAGTCAATAACTTATGGTTCAAGGAGATAATGATGGTGTCCAGGTCCAAGATATGGCATCTAACCTACAAGACTCTACCAGCCCTAAAACACTGAGAGATAGATGCACTACTTGAGCTTATTGAGAAGAGAAATGAGAACAATAAAAGTCTATATGATGACCTGAGGAATGGCCAACCTTCAAGGCTGCCAGAAGTGATTAAGAAGCCATGGACAATCATCTATCAGTCTGGCACCAAAATTGAAGACATTAAATAATTGGTCATTCCCAATGATCTCACTCCTCGAAATCACAGACTTGTTATTGCTATCATTGATCAACTACAGAAGAAAGTTGGAGTCAGAAATGCTGAAGAAATAGAAGCAATACACATCCTCAGATCTTTCATAGCAACTGGTGCAATTCCAGAGATGGCCCAACCTAGGAGGAATAAGGATGATGAAGATGAAGACAAAAGTAATGGGAGGAGAAGTCATCATAGGAGTGATAAGGGTGATGAAGATAAGAAGAAGAAGAAAGATGACAAGAACAAGAATGATGGTGATGACTAAGGCAAAGTCTATGAAAGAAAGATTGGAAAACAGCAAGCCTTAGGCATTGCTAGCAGTAACCTCACCACAGCACAATACTCTAAGTCTAGGGTGAATACTGTTAGTAGTGACCTAGCAAAATCTACATCTATGGCTTCTGCAACTGTTTTGCCACCTCAAGAAGAGAATAAGATTCAAGTCAAGAAACCATCCGTGTGTTTAAAAAAGCAAACTGCTAATGGAATACTATAATGGTCTACAAACAAAGGTAACATGCTACTACCAGGCAACCATGTAAAAAGGATCAAATTCAAACAAGCTGCAAGGAAACCAAAGCTACCCAAGTCTAGAACCCTAACTATCTATCCAGGACTGAAACTCCAACCTCTTGATGAAGACCAATTGAAATATCTAAGAGCTCAGAGAATCTACTATGCTACCATTATGAATAACTGCCTTGAGATTAAATATACTGATGGAAGGGAGAAGAAATTCAAACAAGGACAGTGTCAAAACTGGGGCAAGCTATATGAAATAGAAAGAATCACTGCATTATTGGATTCTGAAGACAAAGTGGAGAAAGTATGGAAGCTGGAGTTGATTGATTTTGTGAAAATGAAGAGAGACTATGCTGAGAAGATAAGGAAGGGGTGCTTTGAGAAATGGCTAGAAAGGGAGAAGGAAATCGATAGGCTGGAAGTTGAAGCAGAAAAGCTAAGGGCAAAAGGATTGTGTAGAGTTCAATTCAATCCCTATGTGGTGAAATATAGGAGGAGAAATGGAGATAATGTCAATATAAGAATGAACCTACTCAGTCACTATCCTGCCAACATTCTGAAACCAGTACTTGAAGATTTCAAAGACTCTATCATGCTTGAAGAATTGGATGCTTTGGCAGAGATCATAAAGGCCATGGATGAGAATGCAAGAAAGGAGAAAGAAAGAAAATCGAAAGCATATGATGATCTACAAGCCAAAGCAATGGAGATGGAATCAAATGAGAATGGCTAGTATTTCATCATACTGTAAGATTATTCATCTTGTAATTTCATTCATGTGCTCAATCAAATTTCATACCTGTACTTTTCAAGTTTTATCTTTATGTATGTTAGGCTTGTTATCAGACATGAAATTGTGACTAAGGGTCTCACTCACAATTTGGGGGAGATTGTTAGTCATAGAGGCATGCCTGTTTACATCTAATAACAAGCTAATTGTTTGTAATACTTTGCATTACTTACATGACCTCTTAACTGAGGGAACCTCTAGTTGTAGAGTTTCTATTTGTTTTGTACTTGCAGTAGGCATCAAATCCTAGTTGTGTAACTGTACTTATATAGTCAAGAATAATGCTTGAAAGAAGTTCCAAGGTTCATGCCTGTAACACCCCCAGATCCAGGGTCAGGGATCTGGTCGTTACGGTCTCAATATCCAACCACAAAACTAAAATAATTTAAGTTACAACCTTGTGACCCAAAACAACAACATAAAACACACCCGTTATAGTCCCAGAGATGAAAACAGAGTAACCAACAATATTATTAATCACAAGTTTGAGTTCTTACAACCCAAAAATTACAATTGTACAATTACATACTCTTTGCCATCCATTAATAGATACCATAATATAAATACATTTGAGGCTCAATTGCTAACAGCTAGCCTACCAGTAGTTGCATCCTCAACAATGGTAGCCAAGACCTTAGCGGTAAACCTCTGACGGTTGACACCTGCTTACGCTGTGTGCGCCTTGCGCGGCCATCTGATCTAGCTGTTGTTGTGATATAAATAAATAAAGCAAGGGTGAGCAATAGCCCACCAGAAATATAATTGAACAGTGATAATATATAACAGTCCAAATTATCTTTGAAACCATATGCCATGCATTAACGATGTAGTACCAATATAAGGTATGAGATGAAGTTACAAGGTAACTCAAAAATATATTTGTTTTGAATAAATATCTGCTATGCAAAAGATAAGCAAGATATTCTCAATTATCATAAAAGAGGAACTTGAAGGAAAAATATTGCAATTCCGGTTTCAACACTTTTTCACCTTGCCAACACCAACAGTGTTGCAGAAATTTCTCACTTTTAGAAGATGAACTAATACGGGAGCATTGCCGCGCCAGATGCCCTGACGTTTACGATGATCAGTCGTATGTCATGCATCTCATCAGTCGTTCTCTACATGTAGAAGGTAGCTCCGACGGAATTACTTATCTACCGCCCTCTGGAACTCCTCAGCCAACGGTGGGGCTATTGCTGGACCGGCGTCACTCGGCCACTTACGCGTCTCCTAGTTCGAATATCATCCATGACTCTGAAACGTAAAGTTCGTTCCCCTTTTCCCCAAGTGTAACACTTGTTGATAGGACTCCACAAAGTAGTCGTATCTAATTGGAAAGGAAAATTCACCAATATTTCCCAAGCTGATGCTTGTTAATGGATATAAACTTGTTACATCAATCATACCCCTCGAGCGTTGAGGAGGTAACCAAAAGACTCATATCGATGCTTGAAAGAATCAAGATGTGAGTGACAAGACAGTTTTAGCAAGTATAGGACCGGGCAGTCCAATAAATAACATATCTCAAGCGAGGTCCCCTTATATATGTTTGGAAGTTGAGCGAGTATTTAAATCTTCTTTAAGATAGATTTAAATGAAAATAAAGTTTGGGAACCTCCCCTTGATAAGAATAGTCATAAAATACTCCGAAATATTTTACACCTTATCTGAAGGTGATAGATAATCTTTGAATAATATGAATCATCATAAAAAGAACTTAAAAGAATTTAAATAAATATTCCAAGAATATTTATTAAATCATTAATAATTAAGGAATATTTTTAAATCATAATATTACTCGTAAGTAATCCTCGAGTGAATATATAAAATTATTTATTAAATAAATCTCTTCTTAAATGAATATTCAAAATAATATTCATTAAATAAATAAAACTTCCAATGAATATTCAAGATGATATTCGTTAAATAGATAAACTCAAATAAATATTTAAAGTAATGATCACTAAGTAAATCAAACCTTAAATGAATATTTGAAGATAATATTCATTAGATAATAGTATTCTAAATGAATATCCAATTAATATTCATTTAGTAATCAAAACTTTAAAGAAAATATTTAAAATAATATTCCTTAAGTAATTAGAACTTCAATTGAATATTTTAAAATAATATTCATTAAGTAAATAAAACCTTAAATGAATATCCGAATAATATTCATTTAACAGATACTATTCTAAATGAATATCCAAATAATATTCATTTAGTAATCAATACTCTCAAGGAATATTTGAAATAATGTTCCTTAAGTAATTAGAATTTCAAAGGAATATCTTAAAGTAATATTCATTGAATAGATGGAACCTTAAATGAATATTCGAAAGTAATATTCATTTAATAAACAATATTCTAAATGAATCTTGAAATAATATTCATGAAATAATCAAACTCTAAATGAATATTCGAAATAATATTCCTTTAATATTTCTCGACTGAGATAATACTCAAATAACATTTCTCGAAAGATTTCCAAGTAATTAATACTTTATGGAAATATAATTAATGTTTAATAATAACATTCCTCAAAAGGAATACTAATCTGTCGCTGGAATCCCTCCGGGTTTCCACGACTACATCTATATCTCAAAATACCGACTCCCGGTCTATATTTAAAGAATGAAAATAATATGCCCTTTACTAAGGGACTTAACCAAAAACCCGGCTTATACTGATATATCGTATCTAGTCTATAAGCCAATATCAATTCAGGGAACAAGTCTTGCAATATAACTTGAAAGTAGGCATGCATGCTATGGCATATATATAACAGAATCAATTCATATATATATTATCACAACAACAGCCTTCAAGAAGGTTGAAAACTTGCCTGGTAATCCTGTAGGGGTAGTGTGCCTCGTGTCAATCCAGTGATCTATAAATAGTCACAATAACCAAGGTCAATCACTTAACATTTCGAAGGTTAAGTATAACTTAACTTAGGTCATGTAGGTTTAGTCCAAAACACACCTCGACCCATCCTTAATGTCGGATTTTTCGTATATCTTACTTAATCAATTATAACCTCGTTCTTTGCACCAATATGTGGTCTTGATAATTCTTAACAAGTTTCGTGTTTTAGTTGACTCGAAATTCCCTTTTTAACTTAGCCAAAAAGGGTGGCCAAAGTAGTACCCCTAGGGTTGACTTTTCTGAGAATCACTATTTCGAGACTCGTACTTCAACATTTTTAATAAATCACTGGAAACGTATTTAATTACGAAACCACTTATAAAATCATCTTTGGTATTTGTAATATTTATCATAAAATTTCCAATTCGAAGCCACGGGTCTAGATAGGTGAAATGTATTTTTTGAAGTTCGGTCGACTACGGATCTTTACTATTCACACCTCTTTCACTAAAACGTTCATAACTCGGTAACCGTTAACTCAAATGACGCACCGTTTTCGCGTACATGATCTAGAGAATGTTTAGAAGGTAGCTAACTCAAAATTGGACTTAGATCAGAAGATTAAATTTTCGGATTTTTGCCAAAACAGGGCAGGAGCTTCTAGTGAATAGTGTTACCTCCGAAAAGTGGTTTCTTCGCATTTAACCTCGATTCGAACATTTTTATAAAATCGGAAAATGATCCATTTTACTTGTGGTTTTCTCTCACGCCTTCCTTATGACCTCTAATATTTAATTACCATGATTCGTCACTGACTTAGTCATGTTAAGGGATTCCAATTTCAGTTACGAACTTTCGATTACGGTTTCGAACCCCTTTTACGAATTTAATCATAACTCCTAAACCGTAAGTCCATTTCATACGATCTTTATATCAAAACGAAGCTTATAACATAATCTAGCTTATCATGGAAGAATTCGAAGCTAACCAGTGACTTATACCTACTGTCAAACTCGTGTTCTTAAGGTTAACGAAATTTCGGCATTACGACGGCTATAAATCGAATATTTCTAAATTCCAAACCTTCCAATAATCAAGGTATCCATCCCAAACAACATATACATGATATATCACCATGAACTGAGGCCAAGCAATGCCTTTCCGTTCATCTAAACTATTTTTAACATTTATCAAATCTAAATCACAATCAAGCTTATAATCATGCTAATATCACATCTTATACTAAAACCCATCAAGAGCATGCAAAATCTCAAGGTAAAGTCTAGGGTTTCAAGTTGCTATACCTTCCTTGGAGTATGATCTAGCCTCACTATGCTTGGTATGATCCTTAGAGGTGCTTAAGCTTGCTAAATCAACCATGAAAAACAAGAAAAAACAAGATTAGTTCATAGAATCACTATTCACCCTCCTCTTGGATGAATTCTTTGAAAATGGAAACAAAGGTGTTTGGCTTTGAAATTTTTAGGAGATCACTTTTATGAATTATGGAACTCACCATAAAAATTACAAGGTCAAGTGATGGTTGGAAGCTTGATTTGTGTTTTTGAATTAGCCTAAAGGCCGAATGGTGTTAAATGGGGGGGGGGAGAGTATTTGCCTTGGTTGCTCTTTCAATAATGCATAAAGTGAAGAGTTTATGTTAATATCTCATCTTAAGGCTACTTTATTAAAGTGTGACTTGTTGGATGAGGATTTACCATGACAAGTGTTGATCATTGGTTGATTCAAGGCTTAACCAAGTAGTTTGTTTTCTAAGTACTTAGTTGATTCACTAAGTATTGGTTACTTAAGTAACTATATGGTTTCTAGATATTTATCACTTGCACACATGCATGCATCTTGCCTCCTCTGCTTGATTCCTTGTCCGTTTATTGCTTAATTCGTTGATCGTTCGAGGGAACAACTCATTCGTTTCTAGTTAGGGTTTTACCGAAAACCTTCTTAATATTTATAATACTATTCCTCATCTTTCTTAATACTTCTCGAATTTAAATTCCTTAATTCCCTTTTATAAATCCTTAAGTCTTGCAGTGTCCAGGGAAATCTCGGAGAAAATAAAAGTGCTCTTTTTCTGAATCCGACAGCTTTTACATACACTTATTTTCCTCCTAGATCACTAATACGAACTCAGAAATCCGTTCCGAATACCGGGTATAACATTATTATAATAATATTCCAAATTCCACCAAAATCACTATTCATCACTTATTTTTATTTAATTCCTATAATTAAGAAAATGAACCTGGTTCACCCTCGAGTGTTCCTTAACCTTTTTACGGAACCGCTGGGTTTATAATAGATATTGATTTGGATGACATGAGGGTATCTATTTCTCTCTAGGGAATCTTATCTTTAACATTCTAGGAGATAGATTATTCTAATCTAAGTTATTACCCAATAGCATCCTTCAGGACATATAACCTTGGAATTTATATCCTTTCATTATTTATTCATTAAAGCCAGTATTACATTGTAGTTGTAACCACTGTTCATTCTTACATCCATACATAATAAAAAGTTTTAATTCTACCCAAAAATCTGGGTTCTTACAGTCTCCCCTCCTTAAAAGGATTCCGTCCCGGAATCAGGTGGAAGACAATTGGGTACTTGTTGGTTATTTCGTTTCCCAATTCTCTGGTCGATCCTTACACATTCCAATCTTTCTAAAGCACATCGCACTGGTGTTACAATACACCCTTTATCCGTTCTACCAATTCTCTGATACTTCCGCATGACACATTAACCGGTATACGCTCTTGTCCGGTCTTATACTATTAACCTTATTGGTACGTGCAGTGACTTCGGTATTGCTAACGCGCTACGAATTCGGAGATAACCTTACTCGTACTACGTTCTTGATCGCTTTTACCTTCGCAATCTGGATCTATATATATTGAAGTGGAAAATTTATTGAGAGATCACTATGATCAATGAACATTTGTTATATTGCATAGTTAGTACAGAAGGGGGCCAGCCTTTAGTACTTGACAAGCAATTAAACAATTAATGGCATTCCACTTAGACTTCTATCACACAGACAGATCGTCACGTAGCAGTACCTCCCCTCCTTAAAGGGTTGTTCTCCTCAATTCAGAAGAATATGAATAAGTGAGAAGAAAAGAAAAGAATTTCAAGGATTTGTAGAAAAATTTTCTTGATTGTAAAATATCATACTTGGAATTTACCCCTGAACTATAGAGGTTTGTCAAAAAAGAAAATAGTCGTAATCGTAATAAATACTATTTTATCGTAATCTCGTGTGTCAACGCATTCTCGATGTTCTGTCCATCTTACTATGGACCATTATAACCTAATTAGCATTTCATATATCATGTCATTCCAAAATTTAAACCATCCGAAACAAACCTGGATGATTTCTCTAACTTAGATTCAATTCCGACCCTTCCACAGTCGTTATCATCTAATTTCGCAGAAAATCACCACTACATCAATGTGGTCCATGGATAAATCATCATCGTTTATCATTTACGTAGGGCTTTAATAGCTAGACATACGGGTTTCATGTTTTGTCAAATTAATCACCACTCTCTTAGGAAGACAGAATAATCCCTATTCCTTACCCATAAGGAATACTTCCTGAACTTGATACAGATATCACATGAAGAAGATAGAATTGCAGAAGAGCTTCAAGCATTGCAGTTAGGATAGGTTGAGGAGATTGTTAATCGTATATCTCTAGTTGAAGACTGGAAGCTCAGCGTTTTACTTAATCACTTCCAAATCTCGCTAATCCTTAATACAGGGATACCTTTCAGCATCACGAATCTTTAACTTCATGTATTCTATCTTGTTTGCACAGAAATACGCCAACAATAACTTTCTTGTCATTCATCATCATGCCATTTAGCTTATCAGTATTTGTACCATCTCTGTTTCTGGTCATCTACTACCGATTCATTGTTACTTAACCTCCCCTCTCTCTTTCCAAAGAAAAGGCGAGTCTCTTGGGGAATTTGGTCTGGCCTGTCGTAGAGCCTCCTAATGTCGGTAATGTGCTGCAGACAAGATCAGGAATCGAATGTTTACTTAAACTATTCTTATAGTTGATCCTGGTACAATTATCAGACGGAATGTAACTTCCTCTACCACATTATGACCATCAAGGTCCTTTACACTATCATTCTATCTCTTTAGTATGAGCATACATACTTACTCCCTTATACTTAAAGTGTCGGCCACCTCATTGGCCTTTCCTGAATATAACATTTTCTTGAAATCAATATTTTCTGGATCTATTCCAACTCAGGATAGGAGCATCCTCCCTTGAACTCTGCTAGATGAGAGAAAACATATTCCAGTCTTTTTCCAAAAATCATTGCTTCCACCTTTCTGTGGGAACTTTATCACGATTACTCCCAATCATACCTAGGATATTTCTTATTTCAGTCCTTTCTATTTTAGGAAAATCTCAACCTTATTGGTTCAATCCATACTTTCTCATGGTTTCACACATGCTTCATCTGGCCTTATTGTTACTATGTCATACATTCCTTACCAAACTTCCCTTTTTGGAGTTCGGAATATTAGCACTTCCCTTATAAGGTTTCTTAGGCCATCCTCATCATTCCTCCTGCATCTCCTGGTTACAGGGTATATCAAACATCATTAGTCAATTCTATAACATCTCTGTCTATGTACTTTTCGAGACTCCTTTCCACAAATCCTTATAGGTTATTGATACCTTGGTCGATTCAACTTATATCGCCTGAATTCACAATGCCTATTGTTAGGGGTGATGCTATCCTTTGTGCATCCCCCAGGGTTCATCTTAATATATGGACATTCTATCCTCAATTCTAGTTTCAAGGAATACTTATATCATGTACTTGGCAATTCAATCGTATATCCTTAATAAGGGTCTCTTTTAATCATTCTCATCTTGATAGTCTATAGGTAGCCTAATGCTAACCTCTTCTCAAACGAATGTCAGTCTATATAACCTTCCAAAAGTCAACATATGTCTATCTGTCTTTCTTACAGAACTTGGTAATGGTAGCAAGGATGTTCTGGAAGATATTGGTCGTGTTCAACGTGAATCTCTTAATGCCTAATGCTCTTTTTGAGGACACTAAGCTTCAGATAACATTTATGCATCACAGTGCACTAACTTTGGAAATTTTCGTAACTTTTCAGTGGTCACTACCCTCAATCCTGATACGTCCATGGTATATATATAAATCCATCATCCTGTATCTCAATTCATTTTATATCAAAAGCCCTCGCGGTTGGCACTTGATTAGAAACACCCCGCTTTGTCCTTACATTGCTGGTTTAGTCACTTGATAATCCTTAGTGACTTGGCCTCAACTGGCCATACTAAATTATGTGAGTTTAGGGGTCGGCTAATAGTATTACTTTTCTAGCAATTGTTGGCATAGTGCCTTCTACTTTGATACCTTTTGATCTTTTCAAAATTTTACCCCATATAAGTCTCAATCGACTTCTCGGTACCGCCTCCGGTCACCTTTCCTTTACTTTTATCTTTTCAACTATTATTATCAATTTCACGTGCCACAAAAGCTTAACACTTCTGGCATAACAACCTTTTTATTTAAGTCAATCTCGGAATTTCTCAGTCCGGCTCGTTTCATAATTACATTTCCCTTTTTATCATCCAATCTCAACTTCATCAGTTTATCTCTAGAATCAATTATAGTAATCGGGGTTTGACATATCAGTCCATATATCGGCTACCTTACTCAATCCATCGGGTTTGCTTTGGTTTCCACCCTTTTTAGTGACATTCTTTGATAATCAGAAAGACAAGGTTTGCCAAAATTCTTTATTTCCTTTCCAGAATTTGGGAAAATTTTAGTCAATCTATCCACCCACTGGTGACACTGGGAAGGTCTATGTCGATACTCGAAGAATAGTTCTAGGGACATCCAAGCAGGTCGAACCGTAAGCAGTTATAATTATAGAATGATCGACATAAAGTCAGAAGTTTAACTACTGGGAAGGGACCCAATATATATACATCCCCTAGAAGGGAAATCACAGTTTCAAAATGAAACATGCCACACCTCCCCGATACATATTCGTCCTATTAGTCGATACTACCAAATACCAGTCTTCTTAACAACTAGTCTCAGAAGGAACACTACCGTCGGGGTTAGTCATTCCTCAACATTGGCACTACCAAGGCCATCCGAATCTGATGAACCGCGCTGTCTAAATGTATTCGAAATTACGCGGTCGTGCTGCATAAGCGCAGACCTATACCTGTATGAGTTACATCATAATATCTCCTAAAGTTTCCTTCTTCCATTAGGCAATGCCAACCCTGGTCATCACCAACTCTACCTTTAGCTCCAGGAAGATCTTCTCGCGTTTATATTGTCCATTCAAACTTTTATTCTTACAATAAGTCGGGTTACGGGACTGCACCCTCTGTAAAGTCCTGAGCAAATCTTTGGTAATACCTTGTGAATTTTATGAAATTTCTCACCTTTGCCAGTGTGGTTGGCCAATCTTCATTTGAAACTGTCTTTAACTTGGTAGGGCCGACCAACACTACTCTTATTGATCATGTGTCCTATTGCTGGACTTCATTTTGCCAAAACTCTTATTTTGAGAACATGTCCTACACCTGTTCTATCAGGTTGCACCTAGAAGCATTCTCAATTACATCTCGACCACTGCTCGCCTTGCCTAATCCATTTATGATTCAGTGTCAGAATAAACTTAAGGTAACTACCATAATCCATTCAAGGAAAAGAAAGAATTTAATATTCTTCTGAATCACATGCAACCACTGTTTCTGGTTCATCATTTCACTGAATTGAACTGAACTTATACTTGGTTTCTTGACGATAGCCTCATTACTAGTTTATCATAGACTCACTGGTCTTTTAGTCTTGTAGGTTCTGAGATCATTGTCTTGCTTACTATTTCCTTATATACTTTATTCAATCATGCCATCACCTTTCAATGTCTTTATTTTCTAAGTTGATCCATTCATAAAATGGACATTTCCTTGAACCCAACCACCTCATCAATCTAAGTTGGACTTTACAAATTATCACTTATGAAATTTGCCTTCTCATGGCGAATTATCCTTAATAACATTCACACCAATTCATTTATCTGAAGATATGGCACTTGCCACCTATGTCTTAACTGTTCCTAGGGACTCTGCTCCCCGTCCTATATCAATGTCTTTGATAATCATGCATCATTCTAATTCCTTTCTCATTAATCTGAAAGTCTCCAAGGATTCTTATCTATCCTTACATACGATCTTGAGTAATTCCTCAAATCCATCTTACTTGCTGGCACTTCATTCGGTAGTCCGGCTATGAATCCAATACGCATCTTTAATTCTCTTTAATAATATCTCAGCTCTTTATGCTCACTTTTCTGAGCACTATACCTTAACTCTTACAGTCTCTCTGGCTGTAGCCCTCATTCCTTAAGTGTAAACTTCTTATACTTATCAATATTCTCCTCCTCTGCTGGAACCTCTTCCGGGTCCTCAGTAGGGTACTCTATCGAATCCACCATCCGATCTTCAACATCAAAACAAGCATCATTATATTACTGCTCGTAATCCCCAAGGTCTGTCGCCTTACTAGTCGATACAAGAACGAGCTAAGTTACTATCATGATACTTTAGGGTTCCCATAAGGGTTTTATATGTCAATACTACATTATGTAGTCTGACTATGAACTTGGCAAGAGTTCTTATTATCTTAATGAATTTATTGTTTTAACGTCGCATCATCTCTGGGATATATAACGCTCTCTCTGATACCATTTCTGTAACACCCCCAGATCCAGGGTCAGGGATCTGGTCGTTACGGTCTCAATATCCAACCACAAAACTAAAATAATTTAAGTTACAACCTTGTGACCCAAAACAACAACATAAAACACACCCGTTATAGTCCCAGAGATGAAAACAGAGTAACCAACAATATTATTAATCACAAGTTTGAGTTCTTACAACCCAAAAATTACAATTGTACAATTACATACTCTTTGCCATCCATTAATAGATACCATAATATAAATACATTTGAGGCTCAATTGCTAACAGCTAGCCTACCAGTAGTTGCATCCTCAACAATGGTAGCCAAGACCTTAGCGGTAAACCTCTGACGGTTGACACCTGCTTACGCTGTGTGCGCCTTGCGCGGCCATCTGATCTAGCTGTTGTTGTGATATAAATAAATAAAGCAAGGGTGAGCAATAGCCCACCAGAAATATAATTGAACAGTGATAATATATAACAGTCCAAATTATCTTTGAAACCATATGCCATGCATTAACGATGTAGTACCAATATAAGGTATGAGATGAAGTTACAAGGTAACTCAAAAATATATTTGTTTTGAATAAATATCTGCTATGCAAAAGATAAGCAAGATATTCTCAATTATCATAAAAGAGGAACTTGAAGGAAAAATATTGCAATTCCGGTTTCAACACTTTTTCACCTTGCCAACACCAACAGTGTTGCAGAAATTTCTCACTTTTAGAAGATGAACTAATACGGGAGCATTGCCGCGCCAGATGCCCTGACGTTTACGATGATCAGTCGTATGTCATGCATCTCATCAGTCGTTCTCTACATGTAGAAGGTAGCTCCGACGGAATTACTTATCTACCGCCCTCTGGAACTCCTCAGCCAACGGTGGGGCTATTGCTGGACCGGCGCCACTCGGCCACTTACGCGTCTCCTAGTTCGAATATCATCCATGACTCTGAAACGTAAAGTTCGTTCCCCTTTTCCCCAAGTGTAACACTTGTTGATAGGACTCCACAAAGTAGTCGTATCTAATTGGAAAGGAAAATTCACCAATATTTCCCAAGCTGATGCTTGTTAATGGATATAAACTTGTTACATCAATCATACCCCTCGAGCGTTGAGGAGGTAACCAAAAGACTCATATCGATGCTTGAAAGAATCAAGATGTGAGTGACAAGATAGTTTTAGCAAGTATAGGACCGGGCAGTCCAATAAATAACATATCTCAAGCGAGGTCCCCTTATATATGTTTGGAAGTTGAGCGAGTATTTAAATCTTCTTTAAGATAGATTTAAATGAAAATAAAGTTTGGGAACCTCCCCTTGATAAGAATAGTCATAAAATACTCCGAAATATTTTACACCTTATCTGAAGGTGATAGATAATCTTTGAATAATATGAATCATCATAAAAAGAACTTAAAAGAATTTAAATAAATATTCCAAGAATATTTATTAAATCATTAATAATTAAGGAATATTTTTAAATCATAATATTACTCGTAAGTAATCCTCGAGTGAATATATAAAATTATTTATTAAATAAATCTCTTCTTAAATGAATATTCAAAATAATATTCATTAAATAAATAAAACTTCCAATGAATATTCAAGATGATATTCGTTAAATAGATAAACTCAAATAAATATTTAAAGTAATGATCACTAAGTAAATCAAACCTTAAATGAATATTTGAAGATAATATTCATTAGATAATAGTATTCTAAATGAATATCCAATTAATATTCATTTAGTAATCAAAACTTTAAAGAAAATATTTAAAATAATATTCCTTAAGTAATTAGAACTTCAATTGAATATTTTAAAATAATATTCATTAAGTAAATAAAACCTTAAATGAATATCCGAATAATATTCATTTAACAGATACTATTCTAAATGAATATCCAAATAATATTCATTTAGTAATCAATACTCTCAAGGAATATTTGAAATAATGTTCCTTAAGTAATTAGAATTTCAAAGGAATATCTTAAAGTAATATTCATTGAATAGATGGAACCTTAAATGAATATTCGAAAGTAATATTCATTTAATAAACAATATTCTAAATGAATCTTGAAATAATATTCATGAAATAATCAAACTCTAAATGAATATTCGAAATAATATTCCTTTAATATTTCTCGACTGAGATAATACTCAAATAACATTTCTCGAAAGATTTCCAAGTAATTAATACTTTATGGAAATATAATTAATGTTTAATAATAACATTCCTCAAAAGGAATACTAATCTGTCGCTGGAATCCCTCCGGGTTTCCACGACTACATCTATATCTCAAAATACCGACTCCCGGTCTATATTTAAAGAATGAAAATAATATGCCCTTTACTAAGGGACTTAACCAAAAACCCGGCTTATACTGATATATCGTATCTAGTCTATAAGCCAATATCAATTCAGGGAACAAGTCTTGCAATATAACTTGAAAGTAGGCATGCATGCTATGGCATATATATAACAGAATCAATTCATATATATATTATCACAACAACAGCCTTCAAGAAGGTTGAAAACTTGCCTGGTAATCCTGTAGGGGTAGTGTGCCTCGTGTCAATCCAGTGATCTATAAATAGTCACAATAACCAAGGTCAATCACTTAACATTTCGAAGGTTAAGTATAACTTAACTTAGGTCATGTAGGTTTAGTCCAAAACACACCTCGACCCATCCTTAATGTCGAATTTTTCGTATATCTTACTTAATCAATTATAACCTCGTTCTTTGCACCAATATGTGGTCTTGATAATTCTTAACAAGTTTCGTGTTTTAGTTGACTCGAAATTCCCTTTTTAACTTAGCCAAAAAGGGTGGCCAAAGTAGTACCCCTAGGGTTGACTTTTCTGAGAATCACTATTTCGAGACTCGTACTTCAACATTTTTAATAAATCACTGGAAACGTATTTAATTACGAAACCACTTATAAAATCATCTTTGGTATTTGTAATATTTATCATAAAATTTCCAATTCGAAGCCACGGGTCTAGATAGGTGAAATGTATTTTTTGAAGTTCGGTCGACTACGGATCTTTACTATTCACACCTCTTTCACTAAAACGTTCATAACTCGGTAACCGTTAACTCAAATGACGCACCGTTTTCGCGTACATGATCTAGAGAATGTCTAGAAGGTAGCTAACTCAAAATTGGACTTAGATCAGAAGATTAAATTTTCGGATTTTTGCCAAAACAGGGCAGGAGCTTCTAGTGAATAGTGTTACCTCCGAAAAGTGGTTTCTTCGCATTTAACCTCGATTCGAACATTTTTATAAAATCGGAAAATGATCCATTTTACTTGTGGTTTTCTCTCACGCCTTCCTTATGACCTCTAATATTTAATTACCATGATTCGTCACTGACTTAGTCATGTTAAGGGATTCCAATTTCAGTTACGAACTTTCGATTACGGTTTCGAACCCCTTTTACGAATTTAATCATAACTCCTAAACCGTAAGTCCATTTCATACGATCTTTATATCAAAACGAAGCTTATAACATAATCTAGCTTATCATGGAAGAATTCGAAGCTAACCAGTGACTTATACCTACTGTCAAACTCGTGTTCTTAAGGTTAACGAAATTTCGGCATTACGACGGCTATAAATCGAATATTTCTAAATTCCAAACCTTCCAATAATCAAGGTATCCATCCCAAACAACATATACATGATATATCACCATGAACTGAGGCCAAGCAATGCCTTTCCGTTCATCTAAACTATTTTTAACATTTATCAAATCTAAATCACAATCAAGCTTATAATCATGCTAATATCACATCTTATACTAAAACCCATCAAGAGCATGCAAAATCTCAAGGTAAAGTCTAGGGTTTCAAGTTGCTATACCTTCCTTGGAGTATGATCTAGCCTCACTATGCTTGGTATGATCCTTAGAGGTGCTTAAGCTTGCTAAATCAACCATGAAAAACAAGAAAAAACAAGATTAGTTCATAGAATCACTATTCACCCTCCTCTTGGATGAATTCTTTGAAAATGGAAACAAAGGTGTTTGGCTTTGAAATTTTTAGGAGATCACTTTTATGAATTATGGAACTCACCATAAAAATTACAAGGTCAAGTGATGGTTGGAAGCTTGATTTGTGTTTTTGAATTAGCCTAAAGGCCGAATGGTGTTAAATGGGGGGGGAGAGTATTTGCCTTGGTTGCTCTTTCAATAATGCATAAAGTGAAGAGTTTATGTTAATATCTCATCTTAAGGCTACTTTATTAAAGTGTGACTTGTTGGATGAGGATTTACCATGACAAGTGTTGATCATTGGTTGATTCAAGGCTTAACCAAGTAGTTTGTTTTCTAAGTACTTAGTTGATTCACTAAGTATTGGTTACTTAAGTAACTATATGGTTTCTAGATATTTATCACTTGCACACATGCATGCATCTTGCCTCCTCTGCTTGATTCCTTGTCCGTTTATTGCTTAATTCGTTGATCGTTCGAGGGAACAACTCATTCGTTTCTAGTTAGGGTTTTACCGAAAACCTTCTTAATATTTATAATACTATTCCTCATCTTTCTTAATACTTCTCGAATTTAAATTCCTTAATTCCCTTTTATAAATCCTTAAGTCTTGCAGTGTCCAGGGAAATCTCGGAGAAAATAAAAGTGCTCTTTTTCTGAATCCGACAGCTTTTACATACACTTATTTTCCTCCTAGATCACTAATACGAACTCAGAAATCCGTTCCGAATACCGGGTATAACATTATTATAATAATATTCCAAATTCCACCAAAATCACTATTCATCACTTATTTTTATTTAATTCCTATAATTAGGAAAATGAACCTGGTTCACCCTCGAGTGTTCCTTAACCTTTTTACGGAACCGCTGGGTTTATAATAGATATTGATTTGGATGACATGAGGGTATCTATTTCTCTCTAGGGAATCTTATCTTTAACATTCTAGGAGATAGATTATTCTAATCTAAGTTATTACCCAATAGCATCCTTCAGGACATATAACCTTGGAATTTATATCCTTTCATTATTTATTCATTAAAGCCAGTATTACATTGTAGTTGTAACCACTGTTCATTCTTACATCCATACATAATAAAAAGTTTTAATTCTACCCAAAAATCTGGGTTCTTACAATGCCTCAAGCAAGAAGATAAAGACTGTCAAATAATCACAGTTGGGATTTGAAGAAATGAAGAATTTGCCTAAGTACCAATTCGAGAAGTACTTTTGTCTATTCGAGAAGTCTAGCGTTCGAGAAGTCAGAGATTCGATATCTGAGAAGACACTGTTCGATATCTCTGAATGAATTGTTCGATATCTCACTCGATATCTCAGAGATTCGACATGTCTAAATACTCTATTCGAGAACACAAGAAGTCAACAAGTCAAAGTGGTATTCGAGTTCTCAAAGAGTCAACAAGTCAAAGTTTCATTCGATATCTCAAGGACTCTGAATGAACTATTCGATATCTCAGGGATTCGACAAGTCAAGTGTTCTATTCGACAACTCAAGGAACCCTGGAGAAAAGTACTATTCGAGAAGTGATTCGATATGTCAATCATACAGTATTCGAGAACTCAGAGTTATCTAATCCTAGTTCTCGAATCAATCACTTAGCCATTTCTCGAATACATTCTTGGAGACAAAATACTGAAGAAATTGTACAAGTCTGAAACCTGCAACAAGCCAATGCACTTTATGGACCACAATCTGTAACGTGCTCTGGAAAGCCTACAAGGAAGCTTGGAGAGATATAGAAGAGACAAAGAGCTAAAGAAGTGGATCTGAACAGAACTTTGCAAAGTCAAATCTGAAGCCGTTTGGATGCTTACTCAAATAGGATAGACATACAAGAAAGTAATTTATCCTGTAACCTTATTTGTAGTAACTGAGTTGTATTCGTGTTCTATAAGAATACAATCTCACTTCTTTAGTTGAAAAAAAGAAGTTTTTCATACATTGTAAGATATATCTCTCTGAGAAAAACGAAGCTGAGAATACTACCATTTGTATTCACAGATTGTAGCAACCTTTATCTAATACAATATTAGATTAAAGTGATATTGTGTCTTGTGTTGTTCTTTATCCGCACCTACATCTTGCACACACAAACACTTATCTTGCTACACAGATTCAAGAACAAGAAAAGTTCAAGAATCCATTCACCCCCCTCTGTATTCTTTTGCTGTATTTAATACTCAACAATTGTTTTGACCAAAATTAATGGCCAAACTGTCCATACTCATGTCCAGTTGTCGAGTACCCGCCTCAGGTATTTGAGGCGAAATGAAGAGTTTTTATAATAAAGCACTGCTATTTATAGTCGAAAAGCAAAGGTTCATATGTATTTAAAATTAAGTTCAGTTGAAGCCCTTCTTCATTGCTCATGACATATATTTTCTTAATTCTGCAGTTGATGAATAAACAAGGCATAAAATGTGTAAAATACAGTGAAAGTACATAAACAACTGATTCCATTGCGAGGAACAGAAAATGATGGAGAGTTAAAAAATATGTCTAATGTCTCACGAAGAAATGTTGCGGTAAGGACTGATTAGTGAGATCGACTTTGAGGCATCTCATATGTATGCTATATCATGGATTTTTTATGCTGATACTGGATTAACCCCATATCTGAAGAATTCATGTTAGTACGAATTTTACTTAAATCAGATATGGTAATTATGTTTTAATTTCTATTTTTGCTTCTTTGGAATGTGTAGTTGTTCTATGATACATATATTTATATCACTGATTAAGGATTGAGTTTTAGTGTATTTGATGATTGGTGAATGACTTTCATCGTATTTGATGATTAATGATTAACTTTTAGTGCATTGTATCATTGTAAGTGCCGGTTACCTCAACAGCTGGAGATTCTGTGGACAAAAAAAGGTATGGTGTCTACCTTTAGTTTGTTCTTTGTCTGAACTATTCGTGGGAAATATTTAATAGTTATATCTTTAACTCCTTGAGAAATTTCATTGAAGAAGGTATGGTGTCTACCTTAAGTTTAGTCACGAAGATAAATTATATTTTAGTTTCCTCGTAATGTATTATTAACCTGATAATATAAAGGACATAGTCTTAGTAACCACAAACTTTTATGAACTAGGATTCTGAACTTGGTATGGGTAATTTTCCAGCATCTTTTCAAAATTGGACAGCTACAATCCTCTGCTTCATTTTCAAGCACCCATTTGGAAGATATAATCAAATCCAAAGGCGTGGAATCTCATAACACTGTTACCAATTTTCTTGTTTGGTACACCACGAAAATTACAAAGCTAAAACTCACACTGTTGATGATATATATAACATGAGTCATGTAGATTTGTAGGTTAATAACAATTCTTTATGGCATTACACGATCTGGTTCAAAGCAAAATTTTACTTGCATAATCTATACATCATATGTGGTTATAGTGCATCCATGTTAGGTTTTATATTTCAGTATGAAACATATCGGCTATTATAGTATTATTGTCTTAGTGTGATAGAATCAAATGAATTGTTAAGCAAGAAATTATAGTTTTAGTAAGTATTCAATCCTATGTATTTGTTTGGTACCGAGATTTTTTATCTCATAAAAACATGGAGGAAGATTGGTTAGGTTCACATGGACTATATTTAATCGCTGCCAAGCAAGATTTGTAAATGTCATCATCTTATAAACAATTCACATGCTTACGTACACGAATATTCTTACATTTTTTAAAAGTAAAATTTCACTCTCTCATGCCTGAGGTGAGAAAATAAGTATTTTGATCATAACGTTTTATGACATTCTAAATGTTCAATATAATTAGTAGCCGACACAACCAACGTTTAGTAAATGATGGTACTTCTATTTAGCTGGGCGACCTTTCATGATATATTATGTCTCTTCTTTGGTCAAGAAAACTAGCTAATATGGGATATGAAGAACTATAAATTTCCCATATAACATGTTTTGGTTGTTTGTGCAGATTATAAGACAGTGGTACAAGAAATAGATATATGGAAAAATGACCCCCTCAATTATAATGGATTATTATTTATTGGAATGGCGAACCAGTGACTAAGATGTTGATTCATGTGGTTGCTAAAGGAAACATGTAACAAGTGAATTGGGTTGTATAAATTAGAGTTTGGAGGTCTTATTGTTAGCCCAGTAGTCTCACATCTTTGGTCTCATTTATGTAAAGTTGTTTCTTTTTACTTGTAAGAACTTTTCTTAGTTTTGTCATAGTGACAAGTGACAACACATTTAGTGTAAAAAGAAACAATTTATATAATATTAAAATTTATTAACTAATTTTAACACAATTTATTAATTTTTAAATGTTATTCAGAATTTATAGTTAACATCATATTTCAATTTTTTATTCATCATTTCAAAATTTTAAATAGTAAATATAAATTCATTTATGAAATAGGTTAAATGTATTATAAATTCAGTGGTATATAAAGTAGATCCATAAATAAATTTACTGAATCTAATGTCAAGTTTAATGTTAGCCTAAAACTATTCTATCATTTTTATTTTTCATTACCAAAAATATTCTGTCATTATAAATTTAGTGTATAATTCTTTAAAATAAATTATCGTTATTATTAACAATTTAAGTATAAAATCCAAAATATTTGAATATAAAATATTGATTCTTTACTAATTTATGCTGACTTATATTTTAATTTCAAAAGTAAAATAAAATTACTTATTGCATTTTGACTTATTTTCTACTTTTTTTTTTTGCCAAGAAAGAAAATAACTTTCATTACTTCAAAACGTTCATCAATACAATAATGAACTCTAGATGAGCATTACTCATCGTTCAAATACGATCAGTTATAGAACTACAATAACTCGCTACAAAGTGAGCTAAGTGGTTCGCAAACCGTTTAAAAAAATAAAAAACAGTACAACACCAAGAACGACAAAATATCGAGGCATATGAACAAAAGAGCCCATAAACTTCAGAAATTACCGCATCTACATTGATCTGAATCCTGACTTCCGTTAAATTGATCCCGCGCTCTTTTTGAGCAGATATCCATAGATCCAAGATAAGCTTTGTAGACATAATAACTCCCTCTGAAATGGAATCTCAATTAATCCACCTGCAAGCCTCTACAAAATGAGCCTTCATCGAACCAAAATGCCATATTGGTAGACGAACAAAGCAAGACACATGCCAAAAGGCAAGACACGTGCCAAAAAGCAAGACATTCAAACTGAAAATAAAACAACAACTAAAAAGACATATCGGCGAAGATCTAACAACCAAACTGAAAAATCCGAATGGATTCTTCAAAGATTTCAGAAATCAAGCTCAATTTATTTGGAAAACTAAAAAAAGGAAGAAAACTTAATCGACTCTCATCGGAGATAAACTCCGATAAATTTGTGAAGAAGAGGGCAGAAGAAAAAAGAAGAAGAGGGAAGGGGGCGACGACTTGTTAGAGGAGAGAGAAGGGAGAGAAAACCTGACTTATTTTCTACTTTAAATGCAAGACAATTTTAATCAGCTATACATTTGAAATATTTCAATAGGTAAATAAAGGGGTTAATTGACTATTTGATAACTGAACTCGTGCTCAACTTGCAGTTGAATAATCGAACTCAAAAATCTTGCAGTCAACTAATCAAAGCAATTAAAACTTGCAATTGGATAATCGCCGTCAACTCCATGTAACGTTCCTGACGGATAATTGACGTGTTACGTTGATGTGTTAAAAATTTGCTGATGTGTTAAATATTTTTTTTTCTTATTTTTTAACCTCCACCTGTCTTTCCAAAATAATTCATTTATTTCATTTCATCTATTTAATATATTAAGAGGGAGAAATTTGCTGAGTTTTTATTAAGATGTATTCCCGAAAACTACCTTCTTTTCCGACGAGTTCCCGGCTAGATTTGTTTCCGGCGACCTTCATCTCCTCCAAATCTCTCCCTCTCTGTCCCAACTCCATCTTAACTAAATACATCTTAATAAAAACTCCATAAAAAATCAGAATCAATTTCTGGACAATTGAAATACACACACACACACACAATTTGTACGTATAATTTTGCTATATCCACCAAAGCACAACAGATTTACTTCAACACTTTCACCTATATATACAACACTATCTCTCTCCTCTCCTCTTTCTCTCCTCTCTCTCTCTCTCTCATGAAGTATAGAGAGATTATGTGTATAATCATGAAAGTTCCTCGCGCTCGTAAATCGATGCAAAATGAATTCAAAGTAGCTTCAATTACTCATCTCTGTTGATGAAGGCTGAGAAGATGAACGGAGGAGGGAGGTGAAGGATAGTTGAAGAAGAAAAAGGAGTGAGAGAGAGAGAGATTAAAGGGGAGAGAGATACGAGAGAGAGAACTGAGAACTGAGAAGTGAGAAGAGAGAGTAGAAGAAAGAAGAGAGAAAAAAAAGAAAAATAAGTAAATTAATTTTTGATTTAATTTTAAATTAAAATACTTACATGTCATCACACGTGGCAAGAGTTAACGGAGCACCGTTAAAAGTCAATGCGAGTTAACGGCGCTGCAAGTTATTTCGTGTTTAGTGGTTCAATTGCAATAAATTATTAGTGTACTTACCTATTTGCAAGTTTTTTGAGTTCAGTTACCCAACTGCAAGTTGGGCACGAGTTCAGTTATGAAATAGCCAATTAACCCGTAAATAAAGATTCAAAATGTAAAATATTTTTGCACAAACTTTTACTATAACAACTTAACAAGGGTTCTAGTCCAAAGCTATTGTAGTGACTAGTGTTATGCGCGTTCTTTACCAAATGTTGGTCCTCTCCGAGTAATTTCATCAAACACCTGGTGTGTGCACTCTTGAAACAAGGCGTAATGCTCTTGCGTTTGGGCTCTTTCTCCCCTCCCTTCACAAAACCCTCCCCCCTTTTCTTCTTCCTCACCAAAACCCCATCATTTTTCATCAATTACACCCCCTTTTCACCCCCAAAACCCCTTCATTTTCACCATTCTTTAAACCCCACCTCGAGTTTTGTTTCAAGAAAATTACCCTTTAATAGATTTGATCAGTTTTGCACTTTTTCAGCTCTTTCTAAGAAACCCTTTTCGCCAAATGCTCCAATTTCTAACAAAAAGATGAAAAAAGCCCGACGTGAGTCGCCTCAAGGTGTGTTGCTTCACAAGCTTGGGGTTTGTTCGAAAAGCAAGAATCTTGTTGAGGCTTTAAAGCTTTATGATGAGGCTAAGGGGGATAGTGTTAAGTTAGGTGTTGAGCATTATAATGTGTTGTTGTATTTGTGTTCTTTAGGGTTGGAAGGGTTTGTTGAGTTGGGTGTGGAGAGGGGTTTCGAGATATATGAGGGAATGCGGGTTGGGAATGTGGTTCCGAATGAGGCTACGTTTACGAGTGTAGCTAGGTTAGCTGCGATGAAAGAGGATCCGGGGATGGCGTTTGAGTTGGTTAAAGAGATGAAAAGTTGTGGGATTTTGCCAAAGTTGAGGTCGTATGGACCGGCATTGTTTGGGTTTTGTGGGAAGAAAATGGCGGATAAGGCGTATGAGGTTTATGCACATATGGTTAAGTTAGGGGTGGTGGCGGAAGAAGATGAGGTTCGAGCGCTTTTGAAGGTTAGTGTTGAGGTGAGAAATGTGGATAAAGTGTATGAAATGTTGCATAGGTTGAGGGTGACAGTGAGGCAGGTGGCGGAAGAGAGTGCGAAGGTTGTGGAGGAGTGGTTTGGTTCGACGAGTGCTGCGGAAGTTGGTGAAGTGAATTGGGATGTGGCGAAAATAAAGGAAGGGGTAGTGAAGGGAGGAGGAGGGTGGCATGGGCGAGGATGGTTGGGAAAGGGGAAATGGAAAGTGGTACGGACTGAGATGGATGAGACTGGTGTGTGCCAGTCTTGTAGGGAGAAACTCGTTTGTATTGACATTGATCCTAGAGAAACTGCAAAGTTTTCTACTTCGTTGACTAAGTTGGCTTGTGAAAGAGAGGTGAAGGCTGGCTTTTTGCCATTTCAGGTATGATTTTAACATAGCAGTCAGTCATTTATTTAATATTACAGGTTCCGGAAACTAATTTACAATATTCTGTTTACTTGCACTGACAATGGATTAGCAACTATTACTTCTCATTGTTTCTTCTAGTTCTTGCGCAAATGTGATGGGATATTTATTGAAAAATTTCACCCTAGCATTCAAAAACCATAAGTTTTTATATATGAAGCAATATAATCATTGTAGAAATATTCCCAGATTACCCTAGGTAAGATAAGAGCTGTAATACTTTATAGTTCATGAATTACTGGCAATGATAGTGATTAAAGACTTTTACCTGTGATGCATTTTCGCCATAGAACTTGAAAACATAATATATGAGCATGCACATGACAGGTAATTATGTTTAATTGAAAGAAGTGATGCAGGACAATGGTGAACAAAAGAGTAAAACAAAGGATAAAAACCTATCTCTGCAGATAAAATGATGAAAAACACATGAAGTCCGCAGATTTTTTTTTATTAACTACTTAATAATTCATATATTGAACTCTAACTAATTCTGATACGAAGAATTGTGTTAATATTTATCCTAAAACTTGGAGAACAAGTGACCTCCTAGAGAAAAATGAGAAAAATGAATTAATCCTGATTGGTAACGATTAACTAATGAGAAAAATGCCCGTAATTAACAAAAGGAAACATTATGTGATTCGAAATATTTAAATAAGTAAATCATTTACAGCTGATTTATATTTTATAAATAAATATAAAATAGGTAATAACTTAATCCCATGCACCGCATCAAGAAGTGAAGAAAATAGACATCGTGAACAATATGAGTCAAATCAGTTTTTTAAAATTGAAATTGGGTGGTAAAGTCGTTTGATTATAGGAGAGTAGTGCTTGCAGTCTGTCGTCAAGAAATGGGGGGGGGGATGGGGGTTTATATCTGCCTTTGTAAGTATAAATGCTTCTTTTCATGCAACATGTATGCGAAATATTTTTCGAGGTCATCTTTTGTAATTTGAAGTGCACTCATTCAGGAGTGGCTTCAGCGGCATGGTCCATTTGATGCTGTCGTAGATGGTGCAAATATAGGGCTCAGCAATCAACAAAGCTTTAATTTTTCACAGGTATGGAGCGTTGTTTGTTACTTTGTGTTTGTTTTGAAATCGAAAACAAACATAAAGAAATATGTATATACATAATTGCAGCATGTTTCATTCCCATTTTATTGTAGATAAATAACGTTGTTAATCAACTGCGCAATATTAGTCCATCGAAGAAGTCACCGCTTGTGATATTGCATAGAAGCCGTGTAGTTGGTGGTCCTGCTCTCAGTCCTAGAAATAAAAAGTTATTGGAGGACTGGAAAAAGTCTGGTGCACTTTATGCCACCCCACCAGGTTCAAATGATGATTGGTATGCTTTTCCATGAAAACTCTAATAAAAGAGTCGTTAACTGGAACAAATATTGTTTGAATTGAAAGAGAGACTTTTCTTTTACTTTGAAAACATGTTTCCCCTTTTTTTTTCTTTTTTTTTTTTAATCTTGAAGGTATTAAAAACATGTTTCCTTTATTCAAGTTAATTATGTCAAATAAAAGCAGCAAGTTATATTATGGAAATTTGTACCCGAAGATAGTCAACTGTAGTTAGCCAAAAATAAATATATAAGAAGATTGTCAACTAGTTAGACTTTCTAAGTGATATTGAAATATTTGCGCTTTAGTGATAGTTTTGTCATCTTTAATGGGGAGAATGAAGCAAAAGGAACAACGTAACAAACTCTCTTAAAAAACTAAATGAAGTTATCCTCCGTTTTCAAAGTTTAAAATGAACTTATTTGGCCCCACGTTGTCTTGGGCCTTCACATTTAAGCCTGACCCTAAACTGACAATTGTAGCAAGAAACTATGTGGACCAACTAGTAATGGATTGTGATCTTCAATTATGTTGCTTTTGATAATCGATTGAAACTTAAAGTTATAATTTTTTTTTATTTTAAAGGTGCATTAGCTTTCTTTTGTCGAATAACACATTTGCTAGCTTTTATTGTGAGTCGAGGATAGGAGTACACTTGTATGCATTTAGTGTTGTTATATATAGGCATTATAATTTTTATCAAGCGCGTAAACTATTAACATAACACCAAGAAGCCGGACTTCTGTTCTTATTGACTCCCCCATAAAGATATTTATGATCGTGCAGTAATATATGGTGGTACTGATATCAGAACATATTAGGAGATCCCAGTACAGGTTAAAAGTAGGCAGCATTCAGTTAACGCCTTACTGGGTTATGCCAGTAAATAAATTTATATATCCCGCCAAAAAAACTTCACAGAAGATAATAATAAGTGCTACCTAAACTTTATTGTCATGACGAAGAAACTTCTAATTAATGAAAACTGTACTGTATGTCCTGAATTCTCATTCAGCCTGCACTTCTAGTGCTAGGTAGTGACTGAAGCCACATTCTTGCTATTTAAAAAAACTGCACTATTCTCTGTGCTAAAATCAAGTGTAAATAGTTATGAATAACATTTACAGATTCTTTTTACCACTTACTAGTTACAACAAAAACAAGGGCAATGATGTTCTTGGTTGTCATTTTTTATAATCACATTATATGTACTGGATTAAAAGGACCAGTCATCCTAAATTAGGATTCATTCCTGTTGCAAAAATTCACTTGTAGCATACCATATCTTAATGAATTGGCGTTAATTTTCTATAGCATTGATATTACCAGAATGGTGGTGTTTTTCGAAAATGAAAGTTTGTTGCTCAGGAACTATTGAAGCACATTTAAAATTTGGTTTTTGGGGTTGAAGATTGTGGTGTTAACCTATAGGGTTAATCATTCTTCTAATTTCTAATTAGCTGAGTGTGAAAGATTACCTTTTTGATTTACCAAAAGAAAAAGAAGAATTGGCAGCAGGTTATCAATAGTATATATATATATATATGAATTGGTTTTGCTATTTACGTTTCAAATATCAACTCTATTTTCAATAAATGTATGACACTGGTCGCTACTTGCTTTTTACTCTGAAAGTTTGTTCTTGTTCTTCTCCTAAAGGGATCTGTTTAGACATGTTTGCCTTTTTTTTTGCCAGGTACTGGTTGTACGCAGCTGTAACTTGTAGGAGTTTACTTGTGACAAATGATGAGATGAGGGATCACTTGTTCCAACTGCTAGGAACTAGTTTTTTCCCAAGATGGAAAGAAAAACACCAGGTATTATATTTTCACATTTCAATTCTACAATGAGTATTATCATACTTGTGAAATCATATGGTCTTTTACTTGTAACTGATCACGCCATTCTTTTCAAGGATTTACTCTAGTTAGTTTAAATTTAGTTCTTAGCAATCTTTAAGATCTCTGGGCATCCCTCAACTTTTGGATTCCTCATGTGTTCATTATAACCTTGCAGTATCACACGTTAATGACAACTTTTTTTTAGTTTATTTAAACCTTCGAGTATGTCAGCTATTTAAATCAATTCTCACAATACATGTTCGACCAGAGAAGGATTAAGTTAGACTTTAAGCTATATTTCCATTTTTTTGGTTATTCTTTGTTGCCCTCTTCTTGTGTATGGTCTCTTCCGACCTTTTTCAATCAAGTAAATGAGTTTGTCAGAGTGGAAGCATCGGGGAGCTTGAATGCTTGATATGCATATGTGGTGTCTCCTAAACTTGAAAGAGTTCGAAAGTTAGATGTTTGATAATGCTGCCAAACATGCTCAAAAAGATGATTTCCTTATTAAATGATGGTAAAATGACTAGGTTGATATGAGGAATCAGTAAAATTGCTACGATCAAAATGATTGATGGGTGAGCTGTGAGCGTGATTGCCTGATTAGGGGAGATGAGGGATTGGCAAGGGTGGTGATTGAGGGGTTTTGTCCTGAATTTAAGTTAGATCGAGAAATGCCATCCGGATTCTGGGAGTTTACATGAGAGTACAAATGAAGAGGGTCAAATGAAAGGAGGAATGAATTTGGAAAGAAAAATGTTGTGTATGATTATATGGATAGTGATGGTTTGAAAGACAATAAAATTAAGAACAAATCGGACTGGAATTGTTGGGTTGTTCTTGGTTTAGGGTATCTAGGCTATGTTTATGTGAGAAATATATATATAAAATATATGTGGGTGAGGTCACTATTTTGAAGATGGGGTCATATTGTTGGATTTAGCATCTTCAAAAAGTCTCCCGTGTCTGCTGGAGGAAGGGATGGACCGGAAGTTAACAGAGACAAATGAAGAATAACAGTAAGAAAGAGTAGATAGTGAGATGAAAGTAAATAAACAATATTCAAGATGAAAGTATACAATTTGTTGTCTACAAAATGTCTTGTGCGAGTTAAATTGTTAGTATTTTAGCTAAGATCTGGCTACAGCTCTCTGATGTTAGGAGGTTCTCTTATGGCTCATTTTCTACTCACTTTTAATACTGATGGTTAGCCTTGCAAATGATGATTGCTTTTGTTGGCAGGTCCGGATAACAGTATCACGTGAAGGACTCAAACTTCATATGCCGCCTCCATATTCGATAGTTATTCAAGTAAAACTGCTTACTTAATACTCCCTCTGTCCCTTCCATTTCTTTACATTTCTTTTTCACTACTCGACACGCATTTCAAGGCTCCTAAAAAGTATAGTTCCATAACTTATTTTTTAAATTTTCTTTTTTTGTATAAAAATAGAACAATTCTATTTTTATACAAAAAAAGAAAATTTAAAAAATAAGTTATGAAACTATCCGCAAATTGCACCTTAAAATCCGTGCCAGAATTACGTCCCCCAAGGTAAAGAACCAAGGGGGACAGAGGGAGTATATGGTTATCTCATTATAACTGAAACTTTTCTTTCAATTCTTTTGAATCTCAATTCTTGTAATTTCTTATGAAGTGCTTGGAAATGCAATGCAGGAATCGGAACAGGGTAGTTGGCATGTGCCAACTGTCACAGGAGACGACCTTGAGGTCCCAAGGCAGTGGTTGTGTGCCACTAGAACCGGGACGCCTCTTAATATTGGCAAACTAGGAAATATATCAAAAGCAACCAAGCCGTTGAGTCAACTTTTTTAATCAATTGAACGGTGGTGAGAAGGTTAGAGGTAGAAGACGTGTTCTTGGAGGTAAAGTTTAGGCCCATCTCAATCTTATTAGGAAGTTAACAAACCTTTAGGAGCTTCGTAATTTAATTATTCACCCCTCCAATGGGTGTAACATTAATATTTACTTGACAGGATGCTACATTATTTACAATCAAATTGCTTACACTCATAAATTCAGCATTCCCAGAATACGACGCAACATTTGGCTAACACAAAATTGATAGTGGAGGTCGAATCAGTTGATAGAATATGAAAGTGAACCAAACCAGAGATAAACACTACCATTTCGTATGGTTCTTTGTTTTACATCATATAATTGGACATATCTGAAAACATATCTAGATGATATAATTGGATTTGGACATACTCCCTGTTTTAATATATATGATGTTTTCACTTGTGAAGCGACTTCCACTGAATTTGAATATATCAAAATGTATGGGAAACTGATAAATCCACAGTGAGTATGAGATATGATAAGATGTAACTTCTGATATTGGTGTTGTGTTTGGTTGGGATGTATTGAATGAAATTAAAAAGAAATAAATCCATTCTCAAATTGCGGGATATGAACTTTAGTTGAAATTGTTGAGAGCGAAACAAAATGAAATGAAATTTTTTACAGGTCCTGTAATAGTTAAATTTCATTCCACTCTCCAATTTATTCCTCCTAACTAGATACAACATGAGATTTCTACATGTATCATGATATACATTTTACAAAAGAAAAGAAGGGTGCAGAAATAAAAAAAAATAAAAAAAATCAATGATTTATTCTAGAAATACAGAATAAGTTTCTCTCTCTCTCTCTATATATATGCCTTCTTCCAATCTTTTGATATAGAGAGAAAACATGAAATGCTAGTAAATCAAATCAACCCGAACCAAACCAAATATATCCGGTATATCCGTTTGATTAATTCGTGAACGAAGCCTGTATTTTGAAGGTATGTCATCTAAATTCGGAAACAGTTTTATAATGCACTAAGCTTTTGAAGTAGTACTAGAGTTTAAACGCAACGCTAAGCAGCATGAGGCATGCACTAATAATTGTGCGTAAGTGCTCAAAATCTTTGAAGTAACGCAGTGGGGGCACAAGCTCATCAACTCACCAATCTCAACTTGTAATTTTTATATGTATTGCTTTACAGAAACATTGAACTGCCAGGTTATACACTCTCACACCCATGTATTATGTATACATATTTTTGCAAGTATAGTAAAAATGAAATTTCAGAATTAGCTAAATAAATCTAATTTGACGAACAAATTTCATCATAATCGTCATCTAGTGACAAAAAGAGTTCGTCCATGCATGAAAGCTCCTGTTCATCGTCTTCTTCGCCGTAGTTTTTGTGCTCATAAACTCTGCAGAGTATCCATCTGCTGTGATCCTGAAAATGTACATGCATTGTTCAATGAGGTGAGTATAGATGATTTTGGCAAAAAAAAAAAAACGTACTTTGTATAGTCATGACATACAAACAAAAATAATGGGGTGAAATTAAGGGCTAACGTATGCTGCAGTCTTGACTGAAATTCAAAAATTGATAGACATTTGCTTTTCAAACCATAAGTTTAGTTACTAATCAGTTCAGAACACTTAAGCCTAGGGTGACATTAAAAAATCGGATATAACCTTTTCTAGTCCGGGCTATTTTGATTACGTTTCTACGTGACATTAATCTTCCTCTAAAACACACACATACTATATATCATATATGTCATAGTTGCTTTGCTGGAACAATTACGTGTTTAGATTTTCTTCTTGCGCTGCTGCTGGAGCCACCATGATCACAGAGACTGAATTCTTGCAGAATCCAATTTGTTTCAATGCTTTCTGAATTAGGTTCACCTACACAAAACACATAATTTTTCTTGATGCCAATCACTTTTCTCTTGCTGCTACTTTTACTACTCAAAATTGGTTCATCTTCACCAACTGGATTCCAAAATCCACTGCTTGTAATCCGAGTTTGCATCCTCCGGCTGTAAAAATACCACTTATTCCCTTCCTCCATAGCTTTGCCTAAGTACACAAATACATATGTAAGTAAACTGAATATGAAGTAACGTAATTATTAACAACTGGATGAGCACACACTTTAAGAAGAGTGAATAAAATGGTAGAAAATGTGAGTAAAATGGTGGAACCTAATTGACCTATAAAAATTAGTAAAGAAAAACATTTATTTCGAAAATGCTAAGAAATGGAGGAGACACGTAAAGAAAAGTGTTAGGAAATAGATGGAACGGAAGAAAGTAGTATTTGTCCTCATGCAATTGATATTAAAATGTGTATGTACCATCTAAGTCCCAAGGATCATAAGGGTAGAGATCAAGATCCGGGATGATATTTGGATGGCAAGGCAAAAGAGAAGCTTTGCGTTGAAGGAAGTGAACAACGAGCTCTTCATCCGATGGCGAAAATCGAAAACCAGGTGGAAGGTTTACATTGTTATACCCTGTCCCCATGATGATGAAGAACAGTTGCAATATATGCTATCAAGGTATGGAAATGTGAACAAAAAAGATATAAGTTGAAGTGATAGTAATGGAAATGTGATAATGGATAATGCAAGGTATGTAAGTATCTTAAGTGGTATATGTATATATAGTGTTATAAAACATTTTATATTAAGGTTGACGTGACATAGAAGCTGTGTTGTTGATCATGCTGCATGTATGGGGGTTGTGTACTTAATTAATTACAGATATAATATAGTAAATTTTATGTACACACACAAACGTATATAAGAAGTGACATGTGAACTGAACCGACTGATTATTTAAATAAATATTGAACTACATATAATAAGTATTAAATATATTGACTTTAATTTATCTGAATCTTTCAAAAAGTTATATAAAAACTTAATCAAAGTTATATTGTACATCTTTGTGTTTAAATTGGTATTCTAAGAATAGATGATTAATTGAAATTAATAATTAGTTAATTCATTTTTAATGTATTACCACATTGATTAATATACTAAATATCTAATTAATTATTTTGAATTAGTCCTCAAATATTTGATTAATTTTTGAATGATATTTTTATCGAATTAAATCCCATTACCACATTTTACAATATTAATTAATCATTTTACAATATTAATTATTAATAGAATAAAAGGAGGACAAGACTAATGATGGGAAGAGAAGGGATAAAAAGAAGAATGTTGGATGCTTAGTAAGTAACGGAGTCTGTAAGTGTCCGAGGGAACTAAAAGTAACCCTTATAATAATAGCGATACAAGTGTATACGTATCCTATTTAATAAGGTTAAGAATTTGTTTGTGATTTTTTTGTCATGCTTATATCATCAATACATGTAGCTCACTTGCCTCGAAGAGTATATGAACTAATTTGCTACATCAATTTAGCAAAAAATTCATTGAATTAATTACTATTCATATCAAATTCTCGTTTTTTTTTTGTATTTTAGACATAGTGTACAATTCTTCAATTTTTTTTATTACTATTCACCATATTAGAAAAATTAAATATCATATTATGTTTTTTAATTTTAAGCCAAGATATGAAAAATATATGCTATAAGATATGAAACCAAAATTAATCAGGAAAATGTATAGCAATGTACACAAGACAAAACCAAGTCGATCTTAAATTGACCTGCTTCATTATAAAATCATCTTTCTTTATAGTCATGGCAGAAAAATCCGACCCGATAAATATTCAATTCGATCCGATCCATTTGGGTCTATTCGAACCCGATTTTTTGAATTTGAATCTTATTTTTGAATCCGAAAGAGTTTGGATCTGGATCTTAGGTAACCGACCCGAAATCCGATCCAAACCCGAAACCCGATATATATAATATATTTACATACATTTAATATTAATTATTATTTATTATATCATTTTATATATTTGAGATACATATCAAACAAATAAACAAAATGATCAGCCACATATATATTTGAGATATCTTAAATAACGTGATATTATTTTTATTTATTCAAAATTTATTTTTTTATTAAAATTCTAATATATTTATATATATATATATATATAATATATATATTCTTTATTTTTCTTATAGTTTTTAAATTTTATTTATAATATTCTATATTTTTTATGCAACTAAAATATTTTTATATTTTAAATTTTAAATATATTTATACTTTTATGTTTTACTTAATGTGATTATTTTAATTTTTGAATTTTGAATTAAAAACCCGATTTAAACCCGAATCCGATCCGAAACCCGAGAAAATCCGAAGATTTGGATTTGGATTTGGATTTTGATTTTCAAACCCGGATCCAGACCCGATTCGATCCGAAAACTTTTATCAAGAGTCGTGTCTTGTCTTGAAATTCTTCATAATTTTTTTTTTAATTTTCAAACTTGAAAAACAACTCATATTTTAAACCACTTCAAAATTCAAATGTCCCGACTAGAATACATATTTTAAACAACGCCAAATGCCTAATTGGATTCACGACCCATATATATTCTAGCAACTTCAAACCTCATTTTTAGTTGATCATAAAAGTTGAAAAGAAAGATTCAACCTTGAGGTTATCTTGTTTTTACCCTTCTTTTTATCTTGACAAGATAGAGATGTTTTATCTTTGGCAAGATAGAGATAATGTTTAAAAAAAAAAAATTAGAGATAATGTTAAAGAAGAGTAAAGTTTAAAAAAAAAAGGAAGATAGAAGATTCTACAAAACAAATTTACTCCTTTCATTTTCAGAATTTGTCTTGATCTCTATCACACACATGTTAGACACTGATTTCAACAAAGCAAATAATGACACCTAAACCTTAATTATACTACCACCTAAGCCTTAGTAATTGTATCAATGTGTATAGGTGTGACTTAATTATATATGGGTTTTGGTCCACAACCACCGTGGGATGGAGCGGCCATCAGGAGGGTCCGCAACCTTTCAATGCGGCACAAGGGTCCGTAACCTTTCATTGCGGCAGTATTCTTGTAAAAATTAAATTAAAAATAGAAAAATAAGATAAAATTCGAATTTAAATTCATAAAATTTCAAATATTAATACTCATTAATTCTGTGATTAATTTTACATTAGATTCACTAATTTTCTATTTTTTGAGATTTTTACATTAGATTAACTAATTTAGGAGTACGGGTCAAATCGATAGTTGACCACGACTTTTATCTTCCAAATTAATTTATTATTTTTTGAAATATTGGGAATATCACTAAATTAGACATATATTGATTTACGTGCGGTTGTATCGTCGATAAATATTTTTTAAAAAATAGAAACAACAATCCGGGACAAAGCACTAGTTAGATGTACTGGTCAAATCGATAGTTTACTACCACTTTTACCATCCAAATAAACTTATTATTTTTTCAAAACTTGGGAATATCACTAAATTAGACATATATTGACATATGTGCGATTGGATCGTTGATAAGTATTTTTATGTAAGTTAAAATGAATGAAAGCGTTAAGAAAAAATTTATATTAAATATTTTAAATAGAAAAAATAACAAAAAATGTTACCATCCTGATTTATTTTTCAACAGTTATCTAAGATTGAGATGTAAATGTCATTCCATCATTATTTAAACTACATAACATGTAAAAAAATGTCCATAATACATTATTAAAGATACTTTAAAGTTAAAATTAATATATTTTATTATTTTGATGCATATTTAAAGATTTAAAAAAAAAAATCTTAAATTACTACCGCAATGAGACATTGCAGTAGATTTTACTGCCGCAATGTTTGGTTGTGGCTTTGAAAAATTTTTAGACATTAATTATGGTTGGTGGTTAGTAATAAATGAACCAACTGCAGCAATGTTTCATTGCGGCAGTTGGCATTTAAGGCTTCCTGCCGCAATGAAAAATTGCGGCAATATTGAAATGTTTCCTTTAAGGTTACAGAATTTGTCTTTTTTTCAACTTTCCTTTCTTTCAAACAGCAGAAAACACCAACGAAAATATAGGGTTTGAAGCTCAAAAATTCATCCAAAATTAAGGTTAGTGCTCTATTCAATGGCTTCATTTTTATTTAGCTCTTCTAGTTCATCTAGTGAACGTAATGGTGATGATTATGTTACGCCGCCCGTTAAAAAAAAGCATGTTTCTCGTAAATTATTCATTGATGATGTAGATATTGCTAATTATTATAGTAGTGTTCATAAACGTAGAGTGAATCACAATGTTCATAAAAATAGAATGAATGTTGATGATGTTGGTGGGGAAAAAAATGATGATGGAAAGGGTAAAAACAAGATAATTATTAGTGATGGTGATGATGAAAAAGATGAGAAATTTGGGATGGGAAAAAATGATGGAGAAATAAAGGTCTAAATGTCTAAAATGCATGAATTGGAGAAATAAAGTTCTAAAATGCAAGAACTAGAAAAATAACGGTATAAAATGCATACCGCATCAGCCATGTCCTGCTGGGGATACCAGTCACGAGGCACAATCTTAGCACGATGCTCAGCCACAAATGGAGCAATCCTTAGCTTACTGACGCGCCTGTACCAATACATGTACTCCTCTATAGACACGTAATTGCCCTCCTCGACAATAGGTATCATGCCATCATTAAAAGCATGCCACTCCTCAACGTAATCTGCCAAGGTCACTGTATGATTGTCCCGCACCCAACGAGATGCTCTCTCCGTCCGCAGTGAAGTCATGGCAACCGGGGCCTGTGGGATATGCTGTAGAATACCAAACTATCTCAAGACTCTATCTGGCATGACATACTCAACGATATCAAAAGAAATTAGAGGGACACGACCGAGAGCCATATAGTGAGCATCCATCAAATCGATATTATAATCCATAGAAACATCCTGAATGTCATAAAATCTCTGATAAGGTTGCCATGTCAGCCAACCAAGCTGAAAGCTGTCAAAGTCCCCCCGATAAAGACCTGTATGGTGGTGGGGGTTAACCCTCCTCTCATCTACCGGCTCAGCCCAAGCCAATGCCCTCGGCCAAACAAAATCCATACTAGGTGCTAACAGAGGTGCCCCAGGCAACAACCTCTCGTAACTCCAAAGCTGCAAAAGCATGGTGCACCCATTAATAGCTTTGGCACCCTTCTGAGCAGCCTTGGCCAAACCCCTAAACAAATAACTCAAAACCGCAGCTCCCCAGGCATACTCCTTAATCTCATGTGCATTCTGGATTAACTGTAAATACCTGCAAAAAATCAGGAAATGCAAATTAAGGTAAGAATTCAATAATTGGAGAAATTAAGGATGAACATGCAAGAAATGTGAAATTTAAGGCATAAAATGCAAGAATAAGATAAATTTAAGCATAAATTGCAAGGACTAGAGAGAGAAATGAAGTCAAGAAGTACCTAGGATGCACGGTGTCTCTATTCGATGAAGGAAACAACACACCCCCAATGATGTAAAAAAGATAAGCCCGGGTGTACACAAGGTCATCATGCTCGATAAACTCGGGAGAAGGCTTCTCCGGTTTTTTTTTATACATTTCCCTCAACCTATGAAGCTTCACCCCACCTAAATTGCAAAGAAATGATAATTTAATGTATAACATGCAAGAATTAAACAAATTAAGGACTAAAATGCAAGAAATTAGAATTTATGGACTAAAATGCAATAACTAGATAATTATCTTCCAAAATTGCAAAGAAATGATAATTTAATGTATAACATGCAAGAATTAAACAAATTAAGGACTAAAATGCAAGAAATTAGAATTTATGGACTAAAATGCAATAACTAGATAATTATCTTCCTAAATTGCAAACAAATGAAAATTTAATGTATAACATGCAAGAATTAAACATGTTAAGGACTAAAATGCAAGAAATTAGAATTTATGGACTAAAATTCAAACCTTTTTTATACATATCTTTGCGTTCGGTCTCAGTCAACCTCAAATCATGCCACCGTCTTAGCCAATATGGAAGCGGTGCGGAAAGCTCCGTATGAGTAACAGCACGACCACGAACAGGCAATCCCAATATCATGTAAACATCCTCTAGAGTGATGGTGATCTCACCAAATGGGAAATGAAAGGTGTTGGTCTCTGGCCTAAACCTCTTCACCAATGCCGTGATCAATCGGATGTCGTTCTGGGGAATCGAGCGTGGGTTAGTAAACGCTCGGAAACCCCAGTCTGACAGCAAACTAACCTGGGTGTCATCAAATACCCAATCGTCGAGGTTGGCTGTCAACTGGCGGACATCCAACTTCTCCCGCTCACCCCCTGCCATATGTGACTGCTAATATGATCATCCTGCATGGTCAAGAGGGACCTATCGAGAGGCCCGCACTGCATATCCATAGCATCTGCAATGTGCAAGATCAAAAAAATAAGGCACATTTCATAAACATGTACCAAATTGGCTAAAATTATCATTCCATTAAGATATATTTAAAACAAGAATAAATTAACAATGAATACCATTTATCAAATAAAATGCAGTACTAATATGTTAATTAATCAAAATTCGAATTAATAAATCATATTAATTCATAAATTCGAATTTTAAACTCAAAAATTCAAATTAATATTTCAAAATTTCGAATTAAAATTTCAACAACTCATAAAAAAAATTATAATTATATAAACCCTAATAATTCGAATTAATTCATAGTTTTAATAAAAATTCAAATAATAATTCGAAACCTATTTCCAAATTGGGCATTTCGAGCTAATTCAACCTAATTAAAGATGAGAAACCCTAATTTCAACTCAATTGAGGGTAAAAGCCCTAATTTCAAACTAATTCAAACCAAAAATGGGTAAAATTCGAACTATGAACCCTAATAATTCGAATTAATTCATGATTTTAACTAAAATGAAGCAAATAAACACCACCCACAGTTAAAAACGAATCAAACCATGTACATATAATTGTGAGTAGCAATGTATATAGTAGTGCGTGTGTGTATGTATAACTACGTGCGTGTGTGTAAGTGTCAATTAGAAGATACCTTGAGGAGGAAGATCGCCTGACATTCTCAACTGTGTGTGTAAATCGCCCGGAATCGGCTGGAAATCGCCTGAGAGTCGCCTGGAAATCGAGCTCTGTGGTTAATTAGGTTCAGTTCGGGTCGCGGAAACCGCAGTGGGTGATTGTGTACTGCTGGTATCCACATCGTATCATTGCGGCAGACGATTTAAGGGTAAAATAGTAATTGCATGTTTTTCCTCTTCCGCTATGTTTCATTGCGGCAGGTAGCATGTTTTTCCTCTTCCGCTATGTTTCATTGCGGCAGTTATTTTGAGGGTGAAAACGTAATTTCATATTTTTTACTTGTTTCTATATTTCAAATTAACAGCTTTATTGATTTATTATTTTTTATTACTTTTATTAATTATAAAACTATAATAATTTATTTAAAATTTTATGTAATAATTCAAATTTTATAAACAATTTTATATTTTATAATGTATTAATTTACCAATTTCTTTTTAATTTTAATAAATAATAAAAATAAAAGTATAAAAACATAAAATAATATTTAATACTGTTTTGTTTTGAAGTAAATTACAAATAATTTTGTTTGGTGTAGTGGTCATGTTGGTGTTATCTCTGGGGAATAAAGTATTTTTAAGTTAAAAATGCTGCCGCAACTATTTTTTTTTTTTTAAATTTTCCTGCCGCAATGAAGACTTGCGGCAGTGTACGAGTTTGGTGGCTGTGGGCTATTTTCAACCAACGGTGGCTATGGAAGGGCACCCATTATATATTGCCTTTGTTCCATAAAAATGTGCATTTTAAAAGTTTTAAGTTAAATTAATTTAATTTTAATCAATAATTAAAAAATAATATTAAATTTATGAATTATAAAAAAATTATTAAAAAAGATGTTTCACTTACTATCAAATTCAATTTTTAGATTTATAAAATTATAAATCGGTGATGTTTAAATTGTGGTCAAACTTGTATAGCTTTGATTCTCAAAATTTTAAACCACCGTGCAATTTTTCAGGGACGGAGAGAACATTTTTTATATATCCCGATTATTGTCTAATATTTTTCGATTCCATTTTACATGTTCTTTTTGATTTTTTGTAGTAAATTGATCCTATTTTTTACTAAACATTAACAAATATTCAATTATTATTTTAAAAAATTGAAAGTTAAATTTTAAATTAAATTACATGTATTTTATAATGATATAAGTTTTTTAAAATTTTCTCAATTATATAATATACATCAAATTCAATTAAATATGTGTAATAGAAAGGCATTTGTAAAATAGCTTTTGGCAAATGCCACGCACCAATTCCTGAACTTTTTTAACTTTCTACATTTAGATGACACGTTATACAAAAGTCCAATGCTAAGGTAGACAAACAGTCAATTCATAATCACCTCTCACTGCTACCATTGTCTCATATTTCTCGATCTTTCTTCTCAAATTAAAACCTATATGATGTGTAAAGGAGATTGGCTCATAGGACACACTGTTAGATTGGCTCAAATGAAACGAAAAAATAAGGCTCTATCAGGGGTCTACTTGAAAAGGCCAATATTTGATGGACCTGTCCTATAGCAAACGTATATTATAAGTATAACATGCAATACGTATATAGTAGAATTTTTGGTATGAAAATAGAGAGACCCATCTCATATTTCTCGATATTTTTGTCAAATTAAAACCTATATGATGTGTAAAGGAGATTGGCTCATAGGACACACAATGTTAGATCGGCTCAAATGAAACGAAATAATAAAAGCTCTATTAGGGGTCTACCTTAAAAGGCCAATATTTGATTCCTGGGCATTTGTTTGTTTAGCTGTAATAGAAGAAAAAAAGCATGCATGACATTTGATAACTACTACTACCACTAACACTCAATCCACTTGTTCACTTTGTGTACTAGGAATTAATTCTTTTTAACTTTGAGAGCCATAAGAGAGTTTGAGAGATGTTAACTTGTTGCGTAAAGTTATAAGCAATTAGATTAATTAAGTCGATCAGTTTATATACACATTAGTTTAATTAGTATTAGTGTGGTTGTCGACTAAAATAATTATGACACATTTATATGTTAAACTTGGAAATTTTTAATTTAATTAGTGTGGTTCTCGACTAAAACAATTATGACATATTTATATGTTAAACTTGGAAAATTTTAGTTTAATTAGTATGGTTGTTGACTAAAACAATTATGATACATTTAAATGTTAAATTTGGAAATTGTTAATGGTAGGAAGTTAATAACAAATGATTGTTATCAGCAAATCGTAATTTTTGCTATAAGTAGAAAAATGAGATTCCCCATATTCACACTAAAAACTCTAATATATAGAGTCCCACTCTATGGAGAACCATCTTACGTGGAGAACCGTGGAGAACCACTTAAAATGCATTAAAATAGTCCTTTAGATAAGGCCCCTGGCGGGGCCCCTTCACATAAAAGTCTTATAATTCTACCCTCTATCCATTTATCAAAAAAAAAAAAAATTAAAAAAAACTTTTAAAAAAATTTAAAAAAATGTTGCCACGTCATCATTTTTTGAAAAAAAATTTTAAAATTTTTTTTTTTGTAATTTTTTTTTATAAATAGATAGAGTATAGAATTATAAGACTTTTTTGTAAAGATGCCCCTGCGGGGCCCTTATATATAAAGCAATTATAATGTATTTTAAGTGGTTCTCCACGGTTCTCCACGTAAGATGGTTCTCCATGGAACAATGGCCCTAATATATATACACGTAGAGTCCCACTCTATGAAGAACAACCATCTTATGTGGAGAACCGTGGAGAACCACTTAAAATATATTAAAATTGTCCTTTATATAAGGTCCCTGGCGGGGTCCCTTTACAAAAAAGTAATATAATTCTACCCTCTATCCATCATAAAAAAAAACAAATTTAAAAAAAAAAATTAAAAACTTTTGCCACGTCATCATTTTTTGAAAATTTTTAAAAAAACTTTTTTTTGTAATTTTTTTTTATAAATAGATAGAGGATAGAATTATAAGACTTTTTTGTGAAGGTGCTCCTGCGGAGCTCTTATATATAAAGCAATTTTAATGCATTTAAGTGGTTCTCCACGTAAGATGGTTCTCCATGGAACAATGGCCAAGTTTTCATTGTACGTGTTTTCATCGCAAAAATAATGGTAAATGTTTGTTGCTGATCAAGTCCCATTTCTAACAAATGAATATTTTTTGAGAATTTTTTAGAAATTTGTTTGCAAAATTAAGATCTTTCCAAAATCCATACAAATTTACGTTCTTCTCTAAATCTTTCTCAACAACATGTCTTTAAATTTCGTTATTTCATTTATGCAATTTCTATACATCAATTATATATACCTATATGTCTATACACTCAAATATATTGAATAAATCGATTATATATCTTCAATTAATATAGATCGATTTCGATTATTAGTGACACATGTTTAACTGCGATGCAATTTTCATTGATAGATTTATGCAGTTAGTTGTTTTGTGTGGATTTCACCGTTTTTTCTTCTTCTTCCTTCTTTCATCTCTATCTATCTGTATCTGATTGTTATATATATGATTGGATTTATATAAACGTGTTACTTTTTTTGTTGGTAAATGAGGTCAAATTTGATTGCTTTGAATTGATTTGATGATGGTGCATTATAGTGAGTGTATTTTCGATTTAAATGCATTGATTAATTGATGCAAACGATTGAAGTTGTAGTTAGTTGATTTCAATTGATTTTGGTTACGCAGCAGATTGCAGTCAATTGCATATGTGATTGCACAGTTCGTATATTTCTAATTTTTTCAAAAAAATTGTATTTTTGTAAAATTGAAAAGTTATTTTTGTAAAAAAAATTCTATAATAAGTAATTTTCGGAAAACCTCATATTTCTGTTGTAAATAACTAAACAACGTTTTTATTTCAAAAAAAAAAAAAAAACTAAACAACGTTTTTCTAAAAACACAACTTACAAGTAATTATTTTTTAATATTCAAATTATATAATATCATACTAAGTAAAGATCGATATAGTATTTGCAAAGATATATTATCTTTTACACATAATAAAAATTATACGTAAGAGATTTAATATGATATGAAATGGTCCATTTCTTTGAAGATAATACAATACACATAAATCCGTTATTTTAATACCTTGAAATTTTGAAAAAACTTGTAATTTAATATAATTTCTGAAATCTATTTTAACATTTTCAAAAAAACCACAGAATTAAAAAAACATGCCTCGAATATATGATAATTAAGAATGACATAATTATCATAAAATCGAACAAATTAAAAGTGACAAGAATATTACAAATTGCTGATATTGGCCATAAATACCAGTCTATTACGCATTTAAGAGAGGAATAATAGATTTTATACATATAAAAAGTTTATGCTAGTTACCCCAATATCAAATGGTTAACATTATTATCCTTATATGAAATGCGTAATAGAGTGGTAAAGTTTATGCTAGTTACCCAATATCAAATGGGTAACATTATTACCCTTATATGAAATGAGTAATAGAGTGGTATTTATGGTCAGGATCTTATCCTACAACAAGTATTATTCAACACTCCCCTCAATCGTACGATACGTTTTGTACCGATTGACCAGACAACGACAACATATATAATCGGCCAATACAAATATTAATATCAACAACAAATATTTAAATTAAATAAATGAGGGTGGAGGGACTCAAACCTGAGACCCCTCCTAAACCGAGCTCTGATACTATGTTAAGTAACCAACTCATCTAAAACATCTAAAACCTTAAGGTGTTAGAGGAAGGTCCAACAGTATCTTATACTACACAAGTATTATTCAATAGGCCAAAACCCTATGATATTAGAGGAACGCGTAACTTAACATACGAGAAGATCTTAAAAATAAAAATACAACATACCGAGCTTCTATCTTAAATATATCGAACGCACGCAGAGGAAATAAAGGTGATACATGAAGCACTCAGTAATGTCTGAATGGCCGATCTTGATCAGAGTTTTACAAGAAGCTATCTTCAATAAAAAGCTGAAACCACAAATATGGTCGTACCAATTGAAGTAAGATGACACCAGAGCTATGTCATGCACATATTCATGTACTATGTGGAATTCTACATGGTGGGCTCCGACTTAGAAATAGTCCACAATAATGTAAGTGGATAGAAAGTAGAAAATGAAGCTCAATCTTGTCATCCAATGTTTCATGATTCGATTTGGGTCTCTTTTTGGCCAACTATTTGGTAAAGCAACACACTTGTTTATGATAATAAACCTATGTGTTAGGCTGTTTTAATCTTTATAAGTTTTAAATTACTTAGGTCGATCAGGTTAATGTTTCAATATCTTATGTATATTGTTCTAAATTTCTAATGATATATAAAATCTAATATAATAAGATTAGGTTCAATTGAAATTAAAACCTTGTACTAATTTAGGACTATCTTCTATTATATTAGAACTAGGTAATAAAGCCGCGTTACGCGCGACACGAAAATATTTTTTAAAATCGTATATATAATATTATTGTTCGTTGAGTTTTATTATTTGAAAGTTGATAGGATGAATTAAAACTTGTGTAAAATGTAACTAAATTTGAATGTTAAAGAAATATAGAGAAAAGAATTAGCAGAAAGAAAACATGTTTGAGTTAAACTCTTAAGTATTAATAATAATATTTTCGAAGATATTGACGACACCTATTTTGTTACATTAAAAAAATGCTTTTGAAATCCAATATTGATAAACATTTGTAAAGTTTAACAAAGGATAAATAAAAGTAACATTTTTGTATCATTTTTGCTATCAATGACATTATGAGAGATGTGATTGCTTAGTTTATTGATAAATATGTTTGTATGATGAAAAAAAGAAGCAAAATGTAAATGTGATAAGTGGTGTGATTGATTTACGTCCGTCTCATAACATACATGCATGATTAATTGATTAGTAATGGTATAAGAATTTGTGTAGTTAGATTATTAATTTAATCCAACACAATATAATGAAACAACGAATGTATAACTTTTCATTGATTTAATCAGTAAAGAAAAAGGTTGGACTGGTTCAATTTAATCGAGTTGATCACACCCCATGTGTAAATTGTTCATGTAATATTGCTTGTATTTAAATTGGGGATGTTAATTAAAAAATTTATATACTTCCGTATCTTGTCATGATTCTCACAGTAACTGATTACGAATTAATCGAAAAGTTAAAATCGTCTATTTATTATTGCCGAAAAAAATTACATCAATTTTGAATAAGGATTAGAAATGGACGATATAAATAAGTTTATTTTATCGTTTTATCTTGAAATAATCGTACTTTTAGATAGAAAATTAATATTTTATATTAATATAATAATTTTAATGTTCTAATAAAGATTGCTAAAATTTTATATTAAGTATAAAATAAAGTGTATTTAATATAAGTTTAATAGGTACAATTAATGACTAATTAAAATGCTATTAAATGCAATAAAAATTTTTAATAAAAAAATCAAAAATGTGAAAATCAAGAAAAATATTTTGAAGCTTCTGAGTGAAAACCTTTCCGATCTCCTGGTTTATTACGACTCCAAAATCATTGATAATAAAGATTGCTTGAGAAGTTTAGGTTATTAACGTTTTTTAAAGCCGACACCACTCTCATAATATACATATTCAATAATAGTGTCAAAATATAATGAAATACACAGAAACAATGGGTGTATAGTTTTTTTTACTGATTTTTCTTCGAATAAATGGCCGGGTTTGTTAAATTTAATCGATTTGATCATAACTCATGTATAATTTATTCATGTGCAAAATTAAAAATCTGTCAGTATTGTTTGTATACAATTCCAGATATTAAGTAAATATCTTGTACTTCCATAATTTATTACGACTTTAACAATCATTGATACTAAAAATTGTTTGAAAAGTTAAGGTCGTCTACCCTATAATCATCCGAAAAGAAAATATAATAATCTTGAATAGGGATTAAAAAATAACACAATATAAACAATTGATAGCCATCATTTTACCTAAAAATAAACTTAACTATATATAATTAATATTTAATATTGAAATAATAACTATAATGTTCAAATAAAGTTTGCTAATTTTTAAACAAATTAAATAGAGTAAATTTAATAGATGTTTAATAGATGTAATTAATGACTAATTAAATTGTCATTAATAGCTATTTAATGCAAGAAAAGAATTTTAATAAAAGAAAATCAAAAAACGAAAATTCAAGAAAAATACCTTAAACTGTTCTCGTGCATTTCCGATCTTCAGGCATTATAATAGATATAAATTTAGGATTAATGCATACCGTAATTTTTTGTGTAATCAGCATGGATTAAATAAGAACATATAATAAAATTATAATCAATACACATATTTATATCTATACTATATTATAATAAGTTATACTATAATAAGTAAAATGAATTATATTTTACAATTTGATTAATTCCTCATTGTTTGTTATCATCATCTTTGGTTATTCATTTCATTCACAATTGTCTTTTTGAATATAATGTTTAAAAGTTATTATATATAGAGATCCAAGGTTTAAATTCCGTAACAACATTTTAATATACTAAAAGATGATGTATAAAAAAATTGAAGGTTGGCTTTCCATCAACAGTATATTAATTTAAATTTAATACCAAAAATTGTTTCTATACAAAGGTTTAAATTTCGAATTATTTCAATAACATATTAAAAATAATATTTATAATATTATATAAATTACAATTAGGGCTGCACATGGGTCGGGTTTTCGTCAAACTCCGACCCAATCCAATTAGTTCGGTTTTATAAGAAATCAACCCATTAATTGGAAAAAAATTCTGTAACCCAACTCCGACCCAACCCAATTAGTTCGGTTTGGGTCGGGTTAAATTTGTTAATCGAAAAAACTTTGTAAAAAATCTCGTACATTGCAGAAAAATTCGGTACTTTGTAGAAAATGTTGTAGAATGTTGCATAAAGTGTTGCAGAAGCCATAAAGTATTGCAGAATGTTGCAGAAAATTTATATAGTGCAGAAAATTTATAGAGTGCAAAAATTTGTAAAGAATACGCAGAAAATATACAAGATATGCAAAAAATATGTAAAAAAATTCTAAATTTTATGTAAACGAGTTGGGTTGGGTTGGGTAAGGGTTATAATTTATTAAACTCTTACCCAACCCAATTAATTCGGGTTTTTTTAAAATTATCCCTTTTAACCCATGGTTTTGGATGGTTCAGTTTGATCGGTTAAAAATAGGGTCGATTTGGTCGGTTTTTGAAATCCATGTGCAGCCCTAATTACAATTAGACCTGGCAAATCGGGTAAACGGATCGGTTTCGGATCGGATCTGTTTCGGATCGGATCCACTTTCGGTTAAGGTACTATTTAGAGCCTATTCGGTTCGGATCGGATCTGATTCGGTTCGGATCCACTTTCGGTTAAGGTACTATTTAGAGCCTGTTCGGTTCGGATCGGATCTTATTCGGTTCGGGTAAAATTCGGATTAAAATCGGATAAATTTTGGATTAAGATCGGATCAAATTGGGTTCGGTTCTCTTTCGGATTTTTACTGTTCGGATCGGATTTTGTTTGGATGTAGGAACATTCGGTTCAGATCGGATTGTCGAGATATATCTAATTTTTTGATGTACCCAAATTTTCCAAAAACCAAAAAATTATTTTGGCTTGAGTTCTTAGCAATGAACAACTAAATTGACTAGTACTAGTAACTAGTGCTTTGTTACGGCTTTTTCTTTCGTTTTAAAAAAATATTTCTCGACGATCCAACTGTCGGATGTTAAAATATATCTAATTTAGTGATATTCGCAAATTTTCAAAAATAAATTAATTAATTTGGTTGGAAATCTTAGTAGTCAACTACCGAATTGACTAGTACTCGTAACTAGTGTTTCGTCACGGATTGTTATTCTATTTTTAAGAATTATTTCTCGACGATCCAACCGTACGGATCTCAAGATATATCAAATCTAGTGATATTCCCAATTTTCAAAAAATGAAAAATTAATTTGGTTAGAGATCTTAGTAGTCAACTACCGAATTGACTAGTACTCGTAACTAGTGCTTTGTCACGGATTGTTGATTCTACGTTTTAAAAAATATATCTCGACGATCCAACCATACGGATCTCAAGATATATCTAATTTAGTGATATACCATAATATTCAAAAAATAAAAAATTAATTTGGTTGGATATCTTAGTAGTCAACTACCAAATTGACTAGTACTCGTAACTAGTGCTTTGTCACGGATTGTTGATTCTATTTTTTAAAAATTATTTCTCGACGATCCAACCGTACGGATCTCGAGATATATCTAATATTAGTGATATTCCCAAATTTTCAAAAAATAAAATATTAATTTGGTTGGAGATCTTAGTAGTCAACTACCGAATTGACTAATACTCGTAACTATTGTTTTGTCCCGGATTGTTGATTCTATGTTTTAAAAAAATTATCTCGACGATCCAACCGTACGGATCTCAAGATATATCTAATTTATTGATATTCCCAAATTTTCAAAAATAAATAAATTAATTTGTTTGGAGATCTTAATAATCAACTACCGAATTGAATAGTACTCGTAACTAGTGCTTTGTCACGCATTGTTCATTCTATTTTTTAAAAATTATTTCTAGACGATCCAATCGTACGGATCTCAAGATATATCTAATCTAGTGATATTCCCAAATTTTTAAAAAATAAAAAATTGATTTGGTTGGAGATTTTAGAAGTCAACTATCGAATTGACTAGTACTAGTAACTAGTGCTTTGTCACGGATTGTTGATTCTATTTTTTAAAAATTATTTCTCAACGATCCAACCGTACGGATCTCAAGATATATCTAATCTAGTGATATTCCCAAATTTTCAGAAAATAAAAAATTAATTTGGTTGGAGATCTTAGTAGTCAACTACCGAATTGACTAGTACTCATAGCTAGTGCTTTGTTACGGTTTGTTGATTCTATTTCTTAAACATTATTTATCGACGATCCAACCGTACGGATCTCAGGATATATCGAATCTAGTGATATTCCCAAATTTTCAAAAAAGAAAATTTTAATTTTGTTGGAGATCTTAGTAGTCAACAACTGAATTGACTAGTACTCGTAACTAGTGTTCTATCACGGATTGTTGATTCTATTTTTAAAAATATATATCTCGATGATCCAACCGTACGGATTTCGAGATATATCTAATTTAGTGATATTCTCAAATTTGTAAAAAAAAAAATTTATTTGGTTTAAAATCTTAGTAGTCAACCATCGAATTGACTAGTACTCGTAACTAGTGTTTTGTCACGGATTGTAGATTCTATTTTTTAAAAATTATTTCTCGAAGATCCAACCATACGGATCTCAAGATATATCAAATCTAGTGATATTCTCAAATTTTCAAAAAATAAAAAAGTAATTTGGTTGAAGATCTTAGTAGTCAACTACCGAATTGACTAGTACTCGTAACTAGTGCTTTGTCACTGATTGTTGATTCTATTTTTTAAACATTATTTCTCGACAATCCAACCATACGGATCTCAAGATATATCTAATCTAGTGACATTCCCAAATTTTCAAAAAATAAAAAATTAATTTGGTTGGAGAACATAGTAGTCAACTACCGAATTGACTAGTACTCGTAACTAGTGCTTTGTCACGGATTGTTGATTCTATTTTTTAAAAATTATTTCTCGACGATCTAACCGTACGGATCTCAAGATATATCTAATATTAGTGATATTCCCAAATTTTCAAAAAATAAAATATTAATTTGGTTGGAGATCTTAGTAGTTAACTACCGAATTGACTAATACTCGTAACTATTGTTTTGTCCCGGATTGTTGAATTTATTTTTTTAAAATTATTTCTCGACGATCCAACCGTACGGATGTCAAGATATATCTAATTTAGTGATATTTTCAAATTTTCAAAAAATAAAAAATATTTTTAAAAAAATACATGTGTCAAAATTTATTAAATAAGACCGAATATGTCAAAATTAGATATATCACTTATATAACGCTTCCATAAGCGCTATGGAAGTGAATGCATTCACTTAGACAGCGCTTCAATCAGCGCTATAGAAGTGAATGCACTTTAATTTCTGCCCAGAATATGCAGAATTTATTTATTTATTTGCTAATTATGTGGAGAATTTATTAATTTATATTTGCAAGCTGAATTAAAATATTATTATAAAAAAAATATCGTAAGCAATATTCAATGACAATAATAAATATATAGCAAATTAGAAAATATAAAAATTGACAAAAACAAATAAAGGTCAAGAAACTATTAATCTATATAAAATTATTTTATTGGATATATTTCGATTCAGTTATTTTTAGTTTCGGATTTACATCGGATTCAAGTCATATTCGGTTCGGGTAAATTTTTATCGGATTTGATCGGTTCTGATTATAATCGGATACATGGTCATCATTGGATACAGTATTTCGGATAATTTTTGGTTAAATTTCCGGTTCGGTTAATTTTCGGATCGGGTCAAATCGGTTTTCGGATCGTTATCGGATTTGATTAAATTGAACCGGTTTCGGTTCGGATTCGGATTGTTTCGGTTTCGAATACAATTTCGGATAATCTATTTCGGATCCAATTTCGGATTCGGTTCCACATATTTCGGTTCGGTTTTTCGGATCCAAATCCATTGTGCCAGGTCTAATTACAATATAAGTAAATTAAAAAAAAATCAAAGTTTTATGCGATCTGTAACTCTGTAAGCTAGTATACCTAGAACCTTAAGTTCCTAACAAACTTAGGTTTTAAAAAAAACCCACCATGAATGTAGAGAAAACTTTAATTAATATATAAGCAGGTTTTACCGGAAACAACCGAACATAACAGAACATACCTTAAAGGACCAAATCTATCGTCACCTTAAATAGTTCCAATAATAGGTTCTAGTATCCCTTAAGTTAAAAACCATCCCAGTAGGCAGTATCCCACACTATATAAATCTCTCTTCGGTCCCAGTCCCGTTGAGATTCGAGTGGCCCTGTCCAATTGCTATTAACTTAATGTAAAATGATCTGGGTTGCGAGTTTTGAAGTCATTACTTAATAAATTTAGTAGCAAATTTGTGTTTTAGTACATAAAATACTTATTTGAAGGTGAGTCAGATAGCACTTTGTTTTGGTGTTATTTGTAAGTTTGTAGTTTGTTAGAATATAATATAAGATTCATATAAGATCTTCCTCTAACACCTTAAGGTTTTAGATGAGTTGGTTACTTGACATGGTATCAGAGATTAGGCACGGCAAGTTATGCTCCAAAAATGAGTGCTCGTGATCCACTCTTCGACTCAAAAATGGATTTTCGAGTGAGGAGAGTGTTAGAAAATAATATAAGATCCATATAAGACCTCCTTCTAACACCTTAAGGTTTTAGATGAGGATGAAATAGCAACAAGTAGAACTCTGTTTCCCACATTTTCAGCCTTTCGGGTTTCAACATGCATCCAATATCATAGGAGTTCAAAAGTCAAATTACATGTACAGTACACTCAGTACAAATCTTAATGCAAGTTTAGAATCCCCAGTCTGCTTAATTCATACCAACCAGATTCAGGATTCCAAGTTTCATATAATTATCCACTGAGAGTGCATCACAACTCATACCAATGTTTTATATTATCCACATGGATGATTTATCTATCAGGGTCTGATCCAAATTTCCATGCATGATATAATATGGATCATTATTGATAAATATGGATAAGATTGGATTGCAAAATTAGTGGACAGAAGTGAAAAGGGGGAAATTTGTGGTGCTAGTTGAAAATAATAACATCTTGCCAAACTGACACACTGTATGAATAAGAATACAAATAAATGGTTCTTAATCAGGAAAAGGAAATTGTACAAATAATTTGCAAGAGAGTTTTTGTCAGTAATTAGTTCCATTAGCATCAAGTTTTTTTCTTTTGATAATCCGGTATCCGGGCCAGCTTTCGCGTACCTCGACTAATCCGGAGGATTGTTAGCACACTCGTACCCATCAAGCATGGCCCCTACACAAGGATGACATTAGCATCGAGTTTTCCATGACTATTCTTATAATATCATTCATCAAAACAACGGTTTCTGTAAAAAGTAACTTGGGTTGCTAAAAAAAATCCCCTAATGTTCGTTTATAGAATGTGTGATTGAAATAGTAGTTGCGTATAACTTATCCTAAAGAATATATATTAGAAGTTTCTTATGAGCAAAAAGAGGCCCTTGCTCCCGACTTACGTGAAAGAATGTATATAATAGAAGTACCTTATGAGCAAAAAGAGGCCCATGCTCCAAGCCTCCGACAGAACTATGAATCCTGCTACCTTTAGATGGCTAAGCCCATGTGGATGCAATAAGTATTCTAGAAATAGAAGTGGCATGGTTAGTATGGGATCAAGGAATTTGCAAGTTGCAACTGTATATAATAGCATGCTATCTTTGCTGCTATAAGAGTCATTGCATACTGAGCAAGTACAACTATTATGCTTAGTACGAAATCAGGATAGAAAAACAATGGTGTTATTTATTTTTTCTTATAAAAGCTTCAAACAGTAATAAAGTTCTGAGACTACTCTTATATAATTTATGATTCTCAGAGAGAAATCGTGTGTTTAATCTGAAGTCACAGCATCATCTGCATTTTGTGCCTCTGCACTAAAAAGAAGTTTTCTAAACAGTATCGGAGAAATCCGTAGTCCAAAACTCCCTAGCTACAGAGCAACCTACAGATTCAACATCTCGCGAATGCAGCTATGAAAGCATTTTTCTTCATGCAATTTTTGCTTTTTAAAGTTGTTCTTTCTGAAATCTCGTTCACCTACAATGGCTTTAAGAATGCAAATTTGAGCTTGGATGGAGATGCATACCTTTGGCCTAATGGTATCTTGGGCTTAACACATGATAAACCAAATCTCATTGGGCATGCACTGTATCCATCTCCTCTGCAATTTAGGCAGAAACAATCAAATAATAGCAGCAGATATTATGTTTCCACATTCAGCACCACCTTTGTATTCTCCATCAACCCTAAGCATCCTGAAATTGGAGGCCATGGCATCACCTTTGCTCTTTTGTCTAACAACAAAACAAAGGACTGTCTTGGAAACCAGTACTTGGGCCTTCCAAATGTTACAAGTATGGCAAAATATTCTACTCGAGTACTAGCAGTTGAGTTCGATATTGTTCAAAGCTTAAACCTCATGGACGCTAATGATAATCATGTTGGAATAGACATACCCAGCTTGATATCTAACATTTCTAAACCAGCTGCTTATTATTTTGACAATACTACCACCCCCAACACCATAAATCTCAAGAGTGGTAAACCAATTCAGGTTTGGATTGATTTTAACAGCCAGGAGATGCTGCTGAATGTTACCATAGCTCCTCTCGGCATTCTAAGACCACATATGCCACTGATATGTTTTCCAATTGATCTCTCATCGCTGCTAGACGACTACATGTATGCCGGCTTCACTGCTTCCACAGGTTTGCTTTCAGCTAGCCAAAATGTCCTAGGATGGAGCTTCAGAATTGGTGGTAAAGCTCAAGATTTAAATTCTTTTGACCTTCCATCTCTTGCTAAACCAGTGAAGGTAGTTCAAACTAAGGGATTTATTGTCGGTATTACTTTGGCAACAATCACTCTGGCCTTTCTTATTCTACTTGGTGTTTTACACACCATACATCATATTAGAAACCAGAATGATATCTTGGAATATTGGGAAGTGGATTATGGAGCCTGTAGGTTTAATTATTCTGAACTTGTTGCAGCAACAAACGGATTTAATGAAAAAAACCTTATTGGCTGTGGGGGATTCGGAAGAGTCTATAAAGGAGTTATTCCCAGCACCGGGCTTGAAGTGGCAATAAAGAGAATAGCTCAGGATTCCCGGCAGGGGATGAGAGAATTTGTAGCAGAGATCACAAGCATGAGAGGGCTTAGGCATCGTAATCTAGTTCAGCTACATGGATGGTGCCGAAGGCAAGATGAGCTGCACCTTGTATATGACTATGTGTCAAATGGAAGCCTCGATGATCTATTGTTCAACAAACATGAGCAGGAAAAGAAGCTACTGACTTGGCAAGAAAGATTCAAGATACTCACTGGTGTTGCACACGCATTGTTATACCTTCATGAAGAGTCTGAGCAGAGGGTAGTTCACAGAGATGTGAAGCCAAGCAACGTCCTAATAGATGCAGATCTCACGGCAAAACTTGGAGACTTCGGTTTATCCAGGACTTATGGCCATGGTCTGAACCCGCAGACAACCCACATCGTAGGAACACTGGGTTACCTGGCCCCGGAACTGACCAAAACGGGTAAGGCTACAACATGCACAGACGTGTATGGTTATGGTGCACTAATGCTAGAGGTGGCATGTGGAAGGAGGCCAATTGAACCACATAGAATTTCTGAAGAACTGGTGTTGGTAGACTGGGTTAGGGAACTTCACTCCAAAGGAGAGATTCTTCGAGCAGTTGATCCTAATTTGGAGGAATACAATCAATTTGAAGCTGAGCTTGTACTCAGTCTCGGACTGCTTTGCGCTCATCCTAATCCTGATCACAGACCGAGTATGAGAAGTGTAGTTCAAGTTTTGCTGGGCGATGCTAGCCTTCCTATGCTGCCTTCAAATTTACACCTAGAAAATGCTGGAGTAATAACAAATTATTCAGTCATCTACGAGGATGATTTGGCTGATTCAAGCGATATAGAACCATCATCACAGAGTACAAGTTTCTCAAGGTTCAATACGTTGTTATCTGATAAAAGGACAACAGCAGTTACTTTATAAACATTGTGTTCGTCAAAGTTGCGTTCAAAAATTCCATTTGGACACAATTCTTTGTCACTTGCACACTATCAGCCAAAGAATATAGCCCATCCACTTATATGCTTTTGCTTTACAACATAATATGCGAGTAGTCACATAGCTTACCATTTATATCTTTCTAATTTTTCTCAAAACAGTATTTCATTCATATGGCATGCTTCCACATATGCCAGCACAGGGAAACTAGAGCAAAATTATGCAAGTGACCAGTGTACATAATACAGATCACAATAGAAAAAGACTCATACTAAAAACACTATGATGCTTATCCAATGACACAGGATAGTTGTCAATTCAAGTGACATACTATCTCCCTGAGCCAAATTATGTCAATTCATATATTTCTCTCACAAGGAGAACTAAGAGATAAAGCTTTACGTATACATCACGGGTTAAGGGGGAGGCAATTTTCTAATGAAATAAATGACATAAATTGTAACATGAGTTGTTTCCACAAAATCTGTCCACATTATTTCTTTTATATTTTTGACAAGTCATGTATCGCATTGGATCCCTACTATAAGCAGAATTTTCAAGGGGGGGGGGGGGGGGGGCAGGGGGACAATATATTTTTAGATGTGCATCAATTTAAGTCAAATGCTATCCTAGTGCACAACTAAAGACAACTTAATTGCCAGTATTTACCATACAAGCAGGTCTTTTTTCCATCAGTATTTTCAGGTAGGAGAGAGTTCGGCTGGCTTTGGCTTAAAGACCACCTCAAACACCCTCTAGCTACTTTGTACATACTCTGTTTCATTGCTGATAGATCATTAGGCGAGTGCACAATATAGTTGCACCTTAATAAAACTGAAAAATGTGGAGGGTATTCATATTGATAGAACTACCTTGTGTCATATTAAGTTACTGAATTTCAAGCTTCCAATGCACTCTAGTTATAGAGATGAACAATTGATTCTAGTGATATGTGCTTAAGAATTAAGATTACTTCAAAATGAGAAGAGAATATATTTATCTAACAAGGTAGACTAAAATTATCTCTGAAGTACAGCAACCAAATTTAGTCTTGTCAAGCAAGGTATTTCATATAAAAACTGAACTACAAACTGAAGATAGCAAGAAACTGAGGCTCACAGATTTAACACAATATGGTCTTGAAGTAACAAATCTCTCTTCCGTATGACAAAGATCTAGCACTTTAGAAGGAATTATGGTGTTAAAATGCGCTTCTCAGAGTTAAGCTGCTCATGTATTTGTCTGAATTTCTCTTTAAGCCTCTGTATCTACAGATAGGCAACCACATAAGCACATGAATATGGGCAAGGAATATAAGCAAGACCAATATACAGGAGAAGATCACAATAACAAATTGGGAGAAGTTACCCTTTTCAGCTCAATTTCGGTGTCTCTCTTTTGTTGACCAAATGAATGTCGCAAATTAGTTATGTCAAAAACATAATCCAAATTGTCTTCAAATGCAGACTCTAAATCCTCTCGAAGAAGTGCAGGCAACTTGTCCACAACAGGCATCAGTAGAAAGCAATTGAACTGCAAACAGAGATAATGCAATCCTTCTTCATCATATACTCAGAAAGGCCAACTTTAAATAGACCAGAACTAAGTAGCAACAGCCAGAGAAAACTTGAAAACATCATTAGTGGAGCCATGAACTTGTTAAATAAAAAAACACATAGATAAAAGATGTGGAACAATCAGAGCTTCTTCAAACTGTTTTTATCAGCTGATTACTGCTTTCCCTCATCTACCAGGTCCAGTTCTAAAATGATCACTACATGAAAAACTGTAAAATATGAACAACAAGAAGAACAAAAACCTACCTTTAGTTCAACAGAAGCCAAGAAATATTCTCTTATGCCATGGAATATCTGTTGTACCAAAGCATAAACAATTCTTTCTGATGAAGGAGCAAGTCTCCTATTCCATAAGGTGCTATCTAAAAGGTCTGCTAGCCTTGTCTCCGTTGTTTGCATATTTGTGCTTGAGTCAACAGCTGAAGCCAAATGACTAAGCTTCACATCTGTCCTTGCCTTAATTTCCTGCTTATCATTGGGCACCGAAGTAAAAGAGGAATCTTGTGATGTATTGGCGGGCAAAGAATTGCCGCCTATAACAGACTGTTCATTTCCACCAAATGAGTCTAAGAACTGACGTAAGCCGGCACGATTCTGCAAGTCATGGAACCAGGTTATAAGAAAGATTAGCACAGACAAACAAGGTACAAAAAATAAAATTGAGAAGTAAGCAATATATTCTCCATAGAATAAGACAGCTCGAAGATAAAGTTTTTTTTAAAGAAAAAACAGTTCAAGTTGGGCATGTCAAAGCCATAGATATGGCAGAGAACAAAAACAAGGAAACAATAACTAAAACCCAGAAGAGTAACAATTGGTACACACTGTTCTAGCGATTAGTTGAATAATTAGAGATTAGTTGGAGCATTATTAGGTTACAATTTAATGTTTCTAATATTTAGTATAATTTATGAATATATACTTCAAAAATAAATTGGTAGACACTAGACAGTTACTTCATTTCACATATTATTCATTTAATTAAGATACATCACTACAATAGATATGATATTATATGATGCTGAACTTGAATGATCTTTTTCTTTTACACAGATACATTAAGAAATGTTAATAGTTAGGACTTAGGAGAAAATCGGGTGTATGCTGGAATTAGACATAATCGAATCAATAGAGGAACTTTTGGGATTGATCAAACTTTTCAAGGATTTGTAGAACACTCCACAATCATATAAAACTAGATATATATGTACATCAGCAAACATATATTTTATAATTATATCTTTCAAGAAAATGTGTATACTACAGAAAATGCCAATCAAATATTAAAGAATACATCCCAAAGTCTCGTAGTGCCGACCTTGTTGTGGAGAGACCAGCTCACATAACGTGTTGTGCTTACTAAGTCTTCCATGCACCTGGAAAATATATAATGATAGAGGAGATATTCACTCAGCTATACACACTAAAATTTTTTTGCTAAGTAATTACAATAAATATTTAAAAACCAATATGAGCAATTAAACTTTTGCTAAGTAAATAATGTATGCATCTGAGAAGGAATACAAACACTAAAGAGCATACATCTAAAAGTAAGCTGATGCCACTAAATTAACTGAAAGCAATCAATTTGTACAGTTGCTAAAACATACAGCCATAAATTACGTAGGAGAAGAAACACAAAAAACTTCCAGAATACAATTTTTAGCAGTACTAAACTAATATTGGGATAGATTTCTCATGCATGAAGCTGAAAAATCAACAATGGGAATGTTGGTTTTACCTTAATGTAACTTTTAACTTATTACCGGTCAACAGAAACAAAATCGGGTTTGTAACTTATGACTTGAACCTGACTTGTAACTTAAATTTCAGGAAGTGGAAAATATGCACTTTTTGCTGTGATTTCTATTAATAAATTTGTTTTGGACTACTACAATTTACTCCCTCTGTTTTTTTCTTTTCTTTACGTTTGCTTTTTGCACGGAAACCAAGATAGTGGATGTAATATTGTTAAAATAAATGAAGTAGTGGATGTAATAGTAATTTTATTGTTAAAATAAGTGAAGTAGTGGGTGTAATAGTGAAAAGGTGGAGTGAAGTAGTGGATGTAATAATGTATTTTATTGTTAAAAGTTACTATTTTTAGTAATGTAAAGAAATGGAATGGACAGCCCAAAATAGAAAGTGTAAAGAAATGAAATGGACGGAGGGAGTATATTTTATACTATCCACACCGCATGTAACTTTTAATATATTTCGTCATTTTGTCATTTCAATAATTTATAACGTATATATCAATTGTACCAACTAAAGAGATATGCAAGGTGTTTGACTTAATGTAACGTACTTATTTCTCAGAAAGAGTACCAAAATAGGTGCTTATCCTGAAATAGGTACTTATTTTGAGATACAAGAACTTTTTTTCTTACATTAGTTCAAACAAACACACAATATACAGAATAAATGGGTTTTCTTATAACTTATGAAAATAAGTTGAAGTAGTGGCTGTGGATATTCGGGTTTAGGTTTACAAGAGATGAAGCATAGTTAAGAGTAGGTTTAGCTCTTATCCTAATCAATAAAAGTAAAGATGAATACTTTTGGAGTTTTGGGAGATCCGTTGAACAATTTCTATCCAATCTAAGACCAAAATTAGTATTAGTAAAATACATATAAACCATATTATAATCTATTTATGTATCTATCGTAAAACCTGATATCTCCTCTTTTTATCCTTATTCCTCAAAATTCCCCTCGTAACTATTTTCTTATAATTCATAATCTACCCATTAAGGGACAAAATGATTTCGCAAAAATTTTCCCACATATTTAATGTGAAGACATAGTTTCATGTCATTTACACAGTGACACAATATTACTCTTTTCGTTTTTATTTTTAAAGGGGCAGGTTCTACTATCCATCTTAACCCACAAACCTACAAACCCAAACCTGCCAATATTCACCAATAAAGACACACGATACACCAAAAATTGCTATAAGATTCACCAGAATTCGGAATGTAAAAGAAATGTATAAAAAATATTGTGTTTAGAATAAAAATATTTATATTAATCATTATACAAAAATTCGGAATATAAAAAAATGTATAAAAAATATTATCACTAACATAATGTTTTTTTTATTTCCAAATACTTGGTAAATACTAGTTACCCATATGGTGCTTCCGGGATCGTTATTAGTGAACTCTATAGGTTTGTAGGGTTTGTAGATTAATAATGGTGTGTAGTACTTACCCTTTCAGTGTATTGATAAGTGGATTTTATATCTACTATTTGCCTTCCGTTCGGACTTAAAACGTTTGCAAGTTCTCGAGTTTCGTTGTCATTTGATATGTTTTTGTGTAAATTGTGTAGGTTGTATCGTTGGAGGCATTATGGTGCTAAAATGGTGTTATGGGTGGTGTGAAATTAATTTAGAGATTTGTGGAGAAAAATGAGTGGTGCAGGAAACAAGAATTGTGGACAGAGTGGTGCAAGCGCAGCAGCGCGAGTTGGAGCGCTACAGCGCAGCAGGGGTACTAGTCCAGGGATCAACAGGCGCTGGGGCGCTAGATATGGCGCTATGGCGCGGCCAAGGGAGGCGCAACAGCGCTCGGAACAAGCGCTACAGCGCTGGGGAGAAGCAACTTCCAGGAACCAGGAGGCGCTACAGCGCTCTAATCAGGCGCTACAGCGCTCGAGCGGCTTGGCAGAATTTTATTTCCTTAAACCGGGTCGAATTGTTTTGGGCCTATTTTATTAGGGCAAGCAGCTGGGACTTCAATTGTATTATCTTAGACATAAAAACATATCTATGATAGGGAGAGTTTTAGGATTCATTCATCGTCTTTATTATCTTGGAAACAATATTCAGAGAGGGATCTTCAAGCTAGTGACAAGCAAGGAGGCCTAATCTATTTTGGATCTTTTGTACTCTTCTACACTATTTGGGGATTTATTTCTAACCCTATTTCTCTTTCATTATTAATTGTTTTCTAGAACCATGTTTTCTTTAGTACCCATGATGGTGAAAGGTTCAAATATGAACTAATCATTATCATGGGATTCCAATGGATTCGATTTCATAATTATTGTGTTGACATGTGATCGATGTTGGGTGACTTTATTGTGATAATCTAATATGTTTTGATTTAATTGATAGATGTGTGGCTAACATCTAATTTATTGATCCTTGATGATTGCGAAAGTGGATTTTAGGATTGAGAATATGCCATATTAGCATGGGTTCATGAATTAATTGTTATTCATGATTAGTAGTATGTTTTTACCCAATTCATATTGCCCCATGTAATTGTAAAAGATAACTTGTGCTTAAACCAATTGTGTTTCCACTTAAACCAATTGTGTTTCCAAATTGTATAGACATATATGATTTGAACGTAATGTGGTGTCCTCTTGATTTCTATCTCTTGTGGATATTAAGTGGTATGATACGAGTGTACTGAAAGGTAGCTCGTATTATTGTCGTGTTATCTGATTAATTATCATGTCTATCACCTGTGTCGATTTACTGTGTCAACCTTTAGTGAAGTTTCGATGAATTTGGAATCCCATGCCTTCTCATATTTAAGAACTCTTAATTGTTAAGTTATCTCTCTCTTAGTTAATCAAAATAGTTTAGTCAAAAACCAAAATTTATAAGTGTTCAAGCATTAAGAAGTAACCATACACCGTTGCATAAGTACTAAAATTGGCATTACACCTAGTCTCTGCGGAACGAATCTTACTTTTCACTTGCTATTGGTGATCGCGTATACTTGCGTGTTTACGAGTCAACATGTATCCTGTGTCGTTTTAAGTGAATTTTACAGGTTTGGAGGATTTGTATTTGAAAACAATCTTTATGTTAAATTCATTCTCACATCCCACTATTTTTCTGTCTTCTCCCTTTTATATTATATTAACTTATTCTCATTTCTTAACTTTATTACTTTTTAACTTACAATTTTTGTACATATGCTTTTTTTTTCTTTTACTAAATTGTACATAGGCTTTTCATTCTCAAGAGAATATAATGATTCATTGTAATTTCTAACAGAGGATCCTAATATGCATATTCGAAATTTCATCGAAATTTGTGACACCTTCAAGTTCAATGGTGTTTCCGATGATGCTGTGAAGCTGAGACTCTTTCCTTTCTCTTTAAGGGACAAAGCTAAATGCTGGTTACATTCTTTACCGGCTGGATCTATCACTACTTGGGAAGAGCTTGCACAAAAATTTCTCTCGAAATTCTTTCCTATGGCGAAAACAGCTGCCATAAGGAATGCCATTGCTCAGTTTACCCAGGCACAGGGTGAGTCATTGTGTGAAGCTTGGGAGCGTTATAAGGAGATGCTCAGAAAATGTCCCCATCACGGAATGCCAGAATGGATGGTCATAAATAGCTTCTATAATGGACTGGGAGGTCAATCTAGGCCTATGGTAGATGCAGCTTCTGGAGGAGCTCTTTGGGCTAAGAGCTATGATGAAGCCTATGATCTTATCGAGATGATGGCGGCGAACGAGTACCAGTACCCTTCACAGAGACTTCAACAGCACAAGGTAGCAGGGGTTCTTGAGGTGGATGCAGCTACAGCTCTAACAGCTCAGTTAGAGGCTCTAAACATGAAGGTAGATTCTTTAGCTAATCTTGGGGTGCAACAGGTTGCTAGTGTCTGTGAGTTATGTGCAGGTGGTCATGACACTCGTCAATGTGCCATCAATAATGAATCAGCTCAGTTCGTGAGTAACTTTCAAAAGCCACAATAGCCAGTACCTAACACATATCATCCCAACAACAGGAATCACCCTAACTTTAGCTGGGGTAACAGTCAGAACAGCATGTAGCAATCATCTTATCTTCCTCCTAACCAGCAGTTTGGGGGTAGACAGTTCAACCCTTCGGGAATGCAGCAGCAGTATGCTCCGAGGCAGCAATATCAGCCTCCGGGATTTCAACAGCAGTCGAACGAAAAATCTGAATTAGAAGAATTGAGATCGATGGTCAAGAGTCAAGCGGTATCACTCCAGAGTCAGGCATCATCCCTCAAGACATTGGAAAATCAGATTGGACAACTCGCAACTGCCTTACTCCATAGGCCTCAAGGAGTTCTTCCTAGCAACACAGAACCTAATCCAGGAAAGAAGGATGGCAAGGAACAGGTACAAGCTATTACTATGCGGTCAGGAAAAGTCACAGGGGGCACAGAAATTGAACAAATTTCAAAACATGCTGAGCAAGAGGAAGTTGCGGAAAAGGAAAAGCAGCCAATCAATCAACCAACCAAGCAGTCGGTTCCTTTAGTGACTGATCCTCCAGTGTATCCGCCTCCACCGTTTCCCCAAAGGTTGCAGAAACAGAAACTAGATCAGCAATTTGGCAAATTTCTGGAGGTATTTAAAAAGTTGCATATTAACATCCCATTTGCTGAAGCTTTGGAACAAATGCCTAATTACGCCAAATTTATGAAGGGAATTCTCTCGAAAAAGTTAAAGCTTGCTGATTTTGAGACGATTGCATTGACGGAGGAATGTAGTGCGATCTTGCAACAAAAACTACCTCCAAAGCTTAAGGATCCAGGTAGCTTCACCATTCCCTGCACTATTGGTAACGTGTCATTCAACAAATGTCGGTGTGATCTTGGGGCAAGCATCAATTTGATGCCTCTCTCAGTCTTCATGACACTTGGACTCCCCGACCCAAAACCGACCAATATCTCTTTGCAGCTAGCTGACAGGTCGGTTACATATCCTCGTGGAATAGTGGAAGATGTCTTAGTTAAGGTGGATAAACTGATTTTTCTACCTGACTTTGTCATCTTGGATTTTGAGGAAGATAAGAGCATCCCTATCATTTTGGGAAGGCCATTCTTGGCCACAGGCAATTGATCGATGTTCAAAAAGGGGAGCTGACTATGAGAGTGCATGATCAAAACGTCACATTCAACGTTTTTAAAGCAATGCAACTTCCAACTGAAGAAGAAGAATGTTTCAGACTTGATATGGTGAAGTCAATGCAACATGAGGAAATGCATCAGTTGTTGAAGTCAGATGCCTTGGTAAGCACTTTACAAGGGGAATCTGATTCCGAGGATGAAGAAATTGCAGAGTGTGTGCAGCTGTTGAATGCTAACCCTTACCAAAGGAAGTTTAATGCTCTACCGGAATCTCTCGGCCTATCTGAGCTTCAAAAATCACAGGTTCGTCTAAAGCCATCTATTGAAGAAGCTCCTGAACTTGAACTTAAGCCACTGCCAGACCACTTGAGGTATGCATTTCTAGGTGAGGCTTCTACATTACCTGTTATTATTAATTCTAACCTGTCAGGTAGTGAGGAAGAAAAACTCTTGCGGATTCTGAGAGAGTTCAAATCAGCCATAGGGTGGACCATAGCAGACATCAAGGGCATCAGCCCCTCTTACTGCATGCACAAAATTCCAATGGAGGAAGGGAGCAAGCCTTCTGTGGAACATCAGAGGAGGCTAAACCCCATCATGAAAGAGGTTGTCAAGAAGGAAATTCTTAAATGGCTAGATGCAGGCATCATCTATCCCATCTCAGATAGTTCTTGGGTGAGCCCCGTTCAATGTGTACCAAAGAAAGGGGGTATGACAGTGGTAGCCAATGAGAAGAACGAGCTTATTCCAACTCGGACAGTCACAGGTTGGAGAGTTTGTATGGACTACGGGAAACTGAACAAGGCTACTAGGAAGGATCACTTCCCTCTACCATTTATTGATCAGATGTTGGATAGACTAGCTGGTCACGAGTATTATTGTTTGCTGGATGGGTATTCAGGCTATAATCAGATTGCCATAGCCCCGGAAGATCAGGAGAAGACTACATTTACATGTCCCTTTGGCACTTTTGCGTTCCGACGAGTTTCTTTCGGACTTTGTGGTGCTCCTGCCACTTTTCAAAGGTGCATTATGGCCACCTTCTCTGAAATGATTGGCACGAATGTGGAGGTCTTCATGGATGACTTCTCAGTGTTTGGGTCATCCTATGACGAATATCTGCATAATCTGAGCTTGGTTTTGAAACGGTGTGTCGAGACAAATTTAGTGCTCAACTGGGAGAAATGTCACTTCATGGTACAGGAAGGCATCATTCTAGGTCACAAGGTGTCTAAAAAAGGCTTAGAAGTGGACAAGGCAAAACTAGAAACAATCGAGAAACTTCCTCCTCCTAACTCAGTTAAAGGAGTTCGCAGCTTTCTGGGACACGCCGGTTTCTATAGGCGTTTTATAAAGGACTTCTCTAAAATTACAAAGCCACTCTGCAGTCTACTAGAGAAGGACACTCCTTTTAAATTCACTGATGAATGCTTGAGAGCATTCGAGCATTTGAAAAAGAAGCTGACAACTACTCCAATCATTATAGCTCCTAACTGGGAAGAGCCATTCGAGATGATGTGTGACGCAAGTGATTTTGCCGTGGGTGTGGTTCTCGAGCAACGAAAGATGAATGTGTTTCATGTGGTTTACTACGCAAGTAAAACCCTGAATGATGCACAGCTGAATTATACGACCACTGAAAAGGAACTCTTGGCAGTTGTTTATGGGTTTGAAAAATTCAGATCCTACTTGCTTGGTGCGAAGGTCACAGTCTACACAGATCACGCAGCCATCAGATATTTACTTTCCAAAAAGGATGCTAAGCCTCGATTGATTCGATGGGTACTTTTGCTTCAGGAGTTTGAGCTAGAAATTAAGGACAGAAAGGGAACTGAAAATCAAGTGGCTGACCATCTCTCAAGATTGGAGCGGGGCGAGGAAATTAAGAAGGATGAGACTCTAATCAATGAACACTTCCCGGACGAACAGTTGTTTCAGGTGCAAGGGGAAGTACCTTGGTTTGCTGACTTCGTGAATTATCTGGTGAGCGATGTCATCCCAACTGAGCTCTCTTATGCTCAAAAGAAGAAATTTCTGCATGATGTGAAATGGTACCGTTGGGACGAACCATACTTATTCAAGCAAGGACCGGATCAGCTTCTCAGGCGTTGTGTTCCATATAGTGAGACGGAAGATATTTTGCGAGATTGTCATGACACTATCTATGGTGGACATTATGGTGGAGATAAGACCGCTACTCGAGTGCTTCAGGCAGGATTTTTCTGGCCAACTCTATTCAAAGATGCTCATCAGTTCGTGATGAGATGTGATCGATGCCAAAGAGTTGGTAATATTTCGAGGAGGAATGAGATGCCTCTAAATAATATGCTTGAAGTGGAGATTTTTGATGTTTGGGGAATCGACTTCATGGGACCTTTTGTTCCTTCATGCAACAACCAGTACATTCTTTTGGCAGTGGATTATGTATCCAAATGGGTTGAGGTGAAAGCTCTACCGATGAATGATGCTACGGTAGTGCTCAACTTTCTACACAAACAGATATTCACTCGCTTTGGGACTCCTCGAGCTATCATCAGTGATGAAGGTACTCATTTTTGCAATCGCCAGTTCACAGCTTTATTAGCTAAGTATCGAGTATCTCACCGCGTTGCAACCGCCTATCATCCTCAGACAAATGGTCAAGCAGAGGTTTCTAATCGAGAAATCAAAAGAATTCTGGAGAAGGTGGTGAATCCTTCGAGGAAGGATTGGTACATGAAATTAGATGAAGCCGTATGGGCCTACAGGATAGCGTATAAAACTCCATTGGGAATGTCACCCTTCCAGTTGGTCTATGGGAAAGCGTGTCATCTGCCAGCGGAGCTTGAGCATAAGGCATACTGGGCCTTGCAGAAGCTGAACTTCGACATGAAATTAGCTGGTGAGAAGCGTTTGTTGCAAATAAATGAATTGGAAGAATTCCGTTTTCAAGCCTATGAGAACTCGAAGATGTACAAGGAAAAAGTGAAGAAGTGGCACGACAGAAAGCTGGTGCCCAAAACCTTTGAACCAGGCCAACTAGTACTTCTTTTCAACTCTCGGCTCAAACTCTTTCCGGGAAAGCTTAAATCAAGGTGGTCTGGTCCTTTCAAGGTAAAGACAGTGTTTCCACATGGTGCAGTGGAAATTTTCAGTGAATCTCCAGATAAGTCGTTCAAAGTGAACGGTCAAAGATTAAAGCATTACTATGGTGTCACGGTGAATATAAAGGCATTCACCATCAGTCTTGCTTCCACATGAGCCTCAGCAGTAATGTCAAGCTATTGACAGTAAAGAAGCGCTTCGTGGGAAGCAACCCACGCGTTGGTTCTTGTTTTTGTTTGAAAAAAAAAATGAAAAATGTAAGTTGAAAAATCTGCAGGATCAGTGTTGAAGAAGCAGGGGCTGATGCGCGCAACAACGCCTCTTTCTTGCGCAAGAGCGCCGCATAGCCTGTGAAAACAGGCGCCACAACGCGCTATAGCGCCTCCAAATGCGCAACAGCGGCTGTTTCTAAAAAAAAATAATAATAAATAAAAGGCTATAGCAGGCTGCCCCGAACCCGAACCCAAACACCCACTTATCAAATTCCTATACCTACTTCCTTCATACCCAAACACTTATCACTTCTTTCATCTCCATCTCCTAAACCCTAAATCCATTATCATATCAATTCTAATAACCTCTCTAATAATCTCTATACACCCATCTATATATACACCTATACACACAAATTCAAAACCCCCATTCCAATTCTCTTCAACATAAATCCAATATTGAAGGCTTCAAGAATCAAAATCGGTGGAGTCTACTTGCAAGGTCACCTCTCGGATTCGTAATTGGGTAAATTCTTCGTCAATCTTGTTTAATTACGAATTATGTACTTGCAATTTTTGGAGATTTTGTGTGTTGGTGGTTTTTGGGGAAATTTGCTTGGTTCATTATTTTTAGTGGATATTTGTGATATTGTGACATTGGGTAGTGTTGTTATGGCTCCAAAGAGGTTACATGTGGTGAGTAGTAGTAGTTCGGAGGAGGTGGATGTAGATTATGATTTGGACAAATTTGTTTCTAAGGCGGCACAAATAGAGTTCGATAATTTATTGACGAAAGCCGTTGTCAAAGAGAAGGGTTTCACTCCTTCGACCGAGGATGGAGAATTGAGAGCTATGGTTAGGGAGTTGGGGTGGTCGGCTTTTTGTGCAAAGCCCGTGGCGGTTCCTTTAAGTATTGTAAGGGAATTCTATGCCAATGCCAAGGTAGAGAAAAATGGGATCACTATGGTGAGGGGTCAAGCAGTGGCTTATAAGCCTGGGTATATACGTCGCATTTTGTCTCAATCGGCGAAGCCTAGAGGTGCTAAGGATTGGGCAAAGAAAACCAGGGAGGATGTTGACTTAGACGCTATTATAGCGGGGATGTGAATACCGGGCACGGTTTGGAAGTGCAAGGCAGGTTCGACTGAGAAGCGTACTTTTCCTGCAGCTGCATTGACTAGGTATGCTCGAGCTTGGTTCCTATTTATGTGTGCCCGCATAATGCCAACTTCACATGTCACTGATGTTACTGTCGATCGTGCTATCATTTTGTGGGGTATTCTAACCGGGGAATACATTGATCTCGGGTACCTAGTCTATCAAAATATCATGAAATTCTTGCGGGCTGGCACTACAGGCGGGATTTCACATGCTGTTATTATTGCTGAGTTGTGTGTTCATGTTGGTGTTCGCTGGCATAATGATGAGACTCTGCACAGGCCGATTGGTTCTCTTGATCATCATGCGATTCTGAGGTTGGCGGAATGGCCGGGTGGCACTCCTCACCCTAGAGGCCTTGGTTATGTTGATATTGCTGAGGGAGGTGGTAATCCGCCACCGGTGGAGAGAATGCCTCGTCAGTCAGACAGAGCGGGACCTTCCCACGCACAGACGAGCCAGACGGGTCAGGGGACTATGGTTTTCAGTGATGCCCAGTTCAGGCGCATGATGCGCCTTTATGATACTACGCATGACATGATTCACCGATTTGCTACAGATCTAACTCAGTCGTTGGATGGAGTGTACCGACAGCAGGGTGTGCAGGTCACATGGCCCACCTTCGGAGCACACCATGTTTATCCACCACCAGACACACCACCCGAGGAGGGTGGAGATGCCGACGAGTAGGGGAGTATCTCTTGTACCCTTTAATTTTACCTTCAATAAGGACATTGAAATTTTTAAGTTTGGGGGTGATTTTAGGGTATCAAGAGTCATTGCATTGCATATAGCTGCATATTCATGCTAGTTCATATTAGTAATTTTGCATTTAGTATGCCATGTCATAGATTTATTAGGATTAATATCATTTTGTTCATGCATATTACATGATTCCACATGAGTGTCTTTTTCTGGCTCGATAGGTCGACGTTAATTTGAGTGTGATGACAATGAATAGAGGGTTGATTTAAGTACTTATGAAATTGACTTGCGTGTGTCGGGAACACAATTTTTTCACGGTCTCACTGTTTGCTCTTAGGCTAGATCGAGTCATACTTTGTTTGGCTGTTGAGATTTAATTACCTATTTATATCTAGAATTTTCGTTATTCCCTTGATGGCGTAGGAGCACTTAAGTATAAGTTTGGGGGAAAACAGGAATTTCATGCTAAGTGTCGTGTTGTGTTGTACTTAATAATTGCTAGGCGTCAAATGGCTAGTAGCCGGCTCATATTTATATGAGTAGTCTAGGGTTGGAAATGAGAAAGGCTCATTCCAGATTGCATTAAAAAAAAGTAAAAAAAAAAGTCATGTAAATAGCTTTAAGTCCGAACGGAAGGCAAATAGTGGATATAAAATCCACTTATCAAACCCCCAAACTTAAACCGTTGCTTGTCCTCAAGCAATGCAAACTCAACCTAAAATGATGAATGAATGCAACTAATAACTAAATGTCATGATAATGCAAACATGTCCTAATGCAATGATCCCACAAAAGCTACCGAAACCAACTTAACAAGCAAACGCCTCAAAGAACGCAACTCCAAACAGAGCTCGACTAAGGCCCCGTATACTAACCATACATGTTCGGAAACGTGGTGTGTGCATTTCTCACTAGATATACTCTTGAAACTAGATAAAAGGCATAACTCATCCTTCGCCAAAACAATCACATGTTTATAAACAGAATGAACTTTAGACACTCCATGACTCAAAGACACCGCCATCATCATTTAAGGTAGACAAGAATTCATGCTTTACTATACAAAACAACACAAAACACCAAACATGCATGCTTATTGACCGTGCAATGGGTGAGACCCCTAAAGGCTTATACAATAATACCCATGTAGCGAGCTTTAGGTTAGCGGATCCCAAACCTCAAGGGCCTTAGGTCACTAGGCGCATTGCCCCCATTGAACTTAATTGCTCGAGTATTAAAGAGCTCACCCTGGTTCATTTTGCATTTAACAATTAAACTATTTACATGACTTTTTTTTTTACTTTTTTTTTTATGCAATCTGGAACGAGCCTTTCTCATTTCCAACCCTAGACTACTCATATAAATATGAGCCGACTACTAGCCATTTGACACCTAGCAATTATTAAGTACAACACAACACGACACTTAGCATGAAATCCCTGTTTTCCCCCAAACTTATACTTAAGTGCTCCTACGCCATCAAGGGAATAAAGAAAATTCTAGATATAAATAGGTAATTAAATCTCAACAGCCAAACAAAGTATGACTCGATCTAGCCCAAGAGCAAACAGTGAGACCGTGAAAAAATTGTGTTCCCGACACACGCAAGTCAATTTCATAAGTACTTAAATCAACCCTCTATTCATTGTCATCACACTCAAATTAACGTCGACCTATCGAGCCAGAAAAAGACACTCATGTGGAATCATGTAATATGCATGAACAAAATGATATTAATAATCCTAATAAATCTATATGACATGGCATACTAAATGCAAAATTACTAATATGAACTAGCATGAATGTGCAACTATATGCAATGCAATGACTCTTGATACCCTAAAATCACCCCCAAACTTAAAAATTTCAATGTCCTCATTGAAGGTAAAATTAAAGGGTACAAGAGATACTCCCCTACTCGTCGGCATCTCCACCCTCCTCGGGTGGTGTGTCTGGTGGTGGATAAACATGGTGCGCTCCGAAGGTGGGCCATGTGACCTGAAAACCCTGCTGCCGGTACACTCCATCCAACGACTGAGTTAAATCTGTAGCAAATCGGTGAATCATGTCATGCGTAGTATCATAACGCCTCATCATGCGCCTGAACTGAGCATCACTGAAAACCACATTCCCCTGACTCGTCTGGCTCGTCTGTGCGTGGGAAGGTCCCGCTCTATCTGACTGACGAGGCATTCTCTCCACCGGTGGCGGGTTACCACCTCCCTCAGCAATATCAACATAACCAAGGCCCCTAGGGTGAGGAGTGCCACCCGGCCATTCCGCCAACCTCTGAATCGTATGATGATCAAGAGAACCAATCGGCCTGTCCAGAGTCTCATCATTATGCCAGCAAACACCAACATGAACACACAACTCAGCAATAATAACAGCATGTGGAATCCCGCCTGTAGTGCCACCCCGCAAGAATTTCATGATATTCTGATAGACTAGGTACCCGAGATCAATGTATTTTCCGGTCAGAATACCCCACAAAATGATAGCACGATCGATAGTGACATGTGAAGTTGGCATTATTCGGGCACACATAAATAGGAACCAAGCTCGAGCATTGATAGAGTGTATATTTATATATATTTTATATGATTATATTCCTCATATTTATTATATTTTGCATTTAATTGGATTTTTATTTAATAGATTTTAATGTTTTATTATAGGAAGCAAGGAAATTCTAAACTTGGAAGGATTTGAGAATAAAGAGCTTAATTGGAGATTTATTAGAAGGAAATTCGGATTTGTTGGGCTGCACGCGCGCAATTCACTATTTTGGCCATATCTCGAGTTCTACAAGTCAGAATTGGGTGATTCAACTGCCCACGCGAAGATAATTAAATTTTCTATCATTCTAAGATGGTCCAGATGTCATATTACAATTGGAGCGGCCCAGAATTACTTGGGAAGAGTCAACTACGAATTTTCAGGGGAAATCTATTCAGTTTAGGAAACGTACTTGTAAAATATTTTTATTAGAGACATATAAAACATTAGAGATTATGATAGTAGATATACAGACGTACGTATAGATACACACAGAGAGAGAGACAGGAGAACTTTTGTAACTCTTTCTTCTGGAGACTTTTGGGGAGATTAATTATTTTCTTCAAGATCGAAGATTAAAGGTTTTTCTTCTATTCTTACAATTATGTGTTCAATTAATTATTCTTGTTTTGTTAATTCAATTATGAGTGAGTAGATTATTAATCTAGGGTTAAGTTGAACCCTAGTTATGATTGGTGCATGATTTTCCCAATTCCCCCAATTTGGTTATGATAATTGCTCTTGCTTATTGAGTTGTTTTAATTAGCAATTACATGTCAGACGTGATTATGTGTATTGTTTGAGCCAATATCTAATTATCAGCGAGAGTTGGATTTAGATGGTTGTGATTTATCCAATAAGAACATGAAATTCTCCATGAGAATAGGTAGAACGAATTGTTAGGAAGTTAGGATGCCGTGTTTAATGTCTCTAAATTGCATGATACCATGAGAATAGGTTTGATTGTAAGTTAGAGAAGCCATTAATACTCGAGAGAGGTTATTGGTATTTATAGGGCGCATCTTTCCTCTTGAGTAGTACATGATTAATTGGGACGGGAAATCGTAATTGCATTGATTCATGCTAGTGGGCATACTTAATTCTGGATGTTTTAATATTTGATTAATAAAAACACAATTCTCTTTAGTATAAAATTAGCTTAATAATCTCTCAATATTTATTGTGTTACTTGCTTAGCCGAATTAAATCAGAAACAACTAGTGATTGATACGTTTGTCTCTGTGGGATCGACTCTGACTTACCCTACTACATAGTTAGAAGGATTTGTTAGATTTATTATTTGATAGGCACGCGACGGCCTTGTCAAATTTTTGGCGCCGCTGCCGGGGACAAAGCAGTGTTAGATTAGTTAATTTTGAATTGATTTAGCTAAGTATTTTAGTTGAGTTGCTTCGGCTATTATACCCTTGTTATTTAATCATTGTGTCTAGTTCTCTTGTTGCATGCACACTCGAAGTTCAGGTACTGAAAACTTAATTGAAATTGATCCTGAAATTGAAGCTACAGCAAGAAGGCAAGCAGGCAAGCGAAGGAAAAACAAGGATAAGGAAATTATGACTGATACAACAGCTAAAGCTCTCAGGGAGCATGGTATGCCAGATGCTACAGGTGTACTCTCCAGTATTGTCAGACCAGCAGTCACAGCTACACACTTTGAGCTCAAGCCTCAGTTCATCCAATTCATCTCCAATGATTCTTTCGCGGGATTGTCCACTGAAAATCCTGTTGATCATCTTGAGAGTTTTCTTGAAAAGTGTGATACAATAAAGCTGACCAATGTTAGTGATGATGCTATAAAGCTGCGCTTATTTCCATTCTCTCTTCGTGATACAGCAAAAGATTGGTTGAAAGATGAAGGACCAAATACATTCACTACTTGGGATAGTCTTGCGAAGGCTTTTCTACTTAAATTCTTCAGTCAGAAGAAGACCTCTAAGCTCCGGAATGAGATCTCTAATTTTCGTCAAGATGATGACGAGTCACTTCATGATGCTTGGAGAAAATTTAAGCGACTTCAAAGACAATGCCCTCACCATGGAATTCCTGACTGGTTGTTGATCCAAACATTCTATAATGGGTTGACACAAGAGTTTCGAAACTTTGTTGATGCTTCTTCTGGTGGTTCTATTATGAAGAAGAGTACTGAGGATGCGAAAGTTTTGTTAGACGAGATAGCGTCTAATGATAATTATCCATACAGTGATCGAAATCATCCTAAGAAAGGTGGTAAGTATGATGTTGATGCTCTAACCATGTTGAATACTACTATGCAGGCTATGGTAAAAAAGATTGAGCAATTGGATTCCAGAAGCACTTCATCTACTGTTGCTTCATGTGAGATATGTGGTGTTGTTGGACACACCAAACTTGCTTGTCAATACAATCCTTCTGGAATGGCAGTTGAGCAAGCTAATGCTCTTTACAATCAGAATCAGAGGCCGCAGTATAATCCTTACTCCAACACGTACAATCCAGGTTGGAGAGATCATCCAAATTTCTCTTACAGGAACAATCAGGGTCAAGCTCAATCTTCACAAAATAATTTTTCTCAGCCTCCTGGTTTTCAGCAAGCTCAGCCACAGAAATCTAACTTGGAAAGTCTTATGGAAGGATTTATCTCTACTCAATCAAAGAAGAATGAGCACTTCGATTCAAGCATCAATGAGATAAAGGCTCACAACAAAATGATGGAGAACACGATCACTCAAATTTCTCAACAGTTGAGCCAACTTAATAAGTCTTCAGGCCAACTTCCTGGTCAAACTGAGCAACCGTCAAGGGGCCATATCAATGCTATAACTTTGAGAAGTGGTAAAGAATTGAAGGAGCCAGAATTGAATGTGAGCAAAAATGTTGTGAATGCTAAGGAAGGTGAAGAGGAGATTGCAACTGAGAAACCGATAGAACCAGAGATCGTGGAAAAAGAAAAGAAAGAATCAGAAGTTGTTCCTCTCAAACCATATGTGCCGCCTGTTCCTTTTCCACAAAGGTTAGCACAAGCGAAGCTAGAGAAGAAGTATGGTAAGTTCCTTGAAATTTTGCAGAAGCTACATATCAATATTCCATTCATGGATGCTATCACTGAGATGCCATCTTATGCAAAATTCCTGAAAGATATTTTGTCAAGGAAGAGAAAAATTGAAGAAAGCTCTACCATCTCATTAACGGCAGAGTGCAGTGCCATCTTGCAAAATGATCTTCCAAAGAAGTTAGCAGATCTAGGTAGCTACTCTATTCCTGTTCAGCTTGGGGATGTCGAAATTAAAAGAGCTTTGTGTGATCTTGGAGCAAGTGTCAGTTTGATGCCTTTGTCGATTTGTGAACAGCTTCAGATGGGTGAACTAAAACCCACACGTATCTCTCTACAACTGGCAGACAGAAGTGTGAAATTTCCACTTGGAATTCTTGAAGATGTGCCCCTTAAGGTAGGAAAGTTTTATATTCCATGTGATTTTGTTGTCATGGAAATGGAAGAAGATGCAAATATTCCTATCATTCTTGGGAGGCCTTTCTTAGCAACAGCTGGAGCTATCATTGACATGAAAAATGGAAGAATTTCTTTCGAAGTAGGCGAAGAGAAGATGGAATTCAAGCTGCAAAGTACAATGGGACATCCTTCTACGGATGAGTTTGTAAATAGGGTGGATGCACTAGAGGAAGTGATCGACATGAAAGCCAAAATTCTTTTATCTGAGGATCCACTTCAAGCTGTTCTTGAGGGTAATGTTGATGAAGAAAATGGAGAGTGTCAGGGTTACGAGAAGCTTTTAGATGCAGCACCTACATATAAGCATGAACATTCTAATGTGCTACATCATGAGGAAGTTAAGGAGAGTTCCACGCCTCCTAAGGTAGAACTGAAACCATTACCTGCATCTTTGAAATATGTGTTTATGGGCCCTAATGAATCATATCCTATCATTGTTAATTCTGAGCTTGATGACATTCAAATTGAGCAATTGCTCACTGTTCTGAAGAAATACAAAAATGTTATTGGGTATTCTATTGATGATATCAAGGGCATTAATCCATCATTCTGCATGCATAAGATTATTCTGGAAGATGAGCAAGCTTCTTCTATTGAGCCTCAACGGAGACTCAATCCTAATATGATGGAGGTGGTCAAAAAGGAGGTTTTAAAACTTCTTGATGCAGGTATAATCTATCCTATCTCTGACAGCAAGTGGGTTAGTCCTGTGCATGTTGTTCCAAAGAAAGGAGGAATGACCGTTGTGAAGAATGATAAGGGTGAGTTGATCTCTACTAGAACTGTGACAGGGTGGCGAATGTGCATTGATTATCGGAAATTGAATAAGGCCACAAGGAAAGATCATTTTCCGCTCCCTTTTATTGATCAAATGCTTGAAAGGTTGGCGAAACATTCTTACTTCTGCTTTTTAGATGGATATTCAGGCTTCTTCCAGATTCCTATCCATCCAAATGATCAAGAAAAGACGACTTTCACATGTCCCTATGGTACATTTGCATACCGCAGAATGCCGTTTGGTCTATGTTGTGCTCCTCCCACTTTTCAGAGATGTATGATGGCAATTTTCTCAGATTTCATTGAAGACATTATGGAGGTTTTTATGGATGACTTCTCAGTTGGTGGAACTTCTTTTGGGGTCTGCTTACATAACTTGGAGAAGGTGCTTCATAGATGTCAAGAAGTTAATCTCATTCTCAATTGGGAAAAATGCCACTTTATGGTACAAGAGGGAGTTGTTCTGGGTCATGTTGTTTCGAAGAGAGGCATTGAAGTTGATAAAGCCAAGGTCGAGGTTGTTGAGCGCTTGCCACCCCCTACTTCAGTCAAGGGGATAAGAAGTTTTCTTGGTCATGCGGGATTCTATCGCCGTTTCATCAAAGATTTTTCGAAGATTGCTCGACCTCTTACTGAGCTCTTGGGTAAGGAGGTACCTTTTGTGTTCACTGATGCTTGTGTTGAGGCCTTTGAAACGTTAAAGAAAGCTCTTGTCTCTGCTCCAATTATACAACCACCGGATTGGAATCTACCATTTAAGATCATGTGTGATGCTAGTGATCAAGCTATTGGTGCAGTCCTAGGACAAAGGAAAGATGGAAAGCTTCATGCTATCTACTATACAAGCAAGACCTTGGATGGGGCTCAGATTAATTATGCAACAACGGAGAAAGAATTGCTAGCAGTGGTGTATTCTATGGAAAAATTTCGATCTTATCTCGTTGGTTCGAAAGTTATTGTTCACACTGATCATGCAGCTTTGAGATATTTGATGAGTAAGAAGGATGCTAAACCTCGTCTGATTCGTTGGATTTTGCTTCTCCAAGAATTTGACTTAGAGATTAAAGATAAGAAAGGGGCTGAGAACGTGGTTGCTGATCATCTTTCACGCCTTACTCTTGATGAGGAAGATGGTAAATCTACTCCAATTGATGATTCTTTTCCTGACGATCATCTACTTTCTCTTGCAAGTCTAGAGGTTCCTTGGTATGCTGACATAGCTAATTTCTTAGCTAGTGGAACTGTTCCTCATGGTTACTCGTCGCAGCAAAAGAAGAAATTTTTCTATGATGTGAGGAAGCACTTTTGGGATGATCCGTATCTCTATAAATCTTGTGCAGATGGAGTCATTAGAAGATGTGTTCCGTATAATGAGATTGCCTCTATAATCTCACATTGTCACGATTTGCCAAGTGGTGGTCATGCAAGTACTACGAAAACTGCTGCAAAGATTCTTCAGTGCGGTTTTTATTGGCCAACTCTCTTTAAAGATGTCCACCAATATGTTCATTCTTGTGATCGTTGTCAAAGAACTGGAAATATTTCAAGACGCAATGAGATGCCCCTCAATGGCATTCTTGAAGTGGAGCTTTTTGATGTTTGGGGAGTAGATTTCATGGGACCATTCCCTCCATCTTTTAAGAACAGGTATATCTTGGTAGCTGTGGATTACGTCTCAAAATGGGTTGAAGCCATTGCATCACCCACTAATGATGCTCGTGTTGTGAGCAAATTCTTTAAGAAGACGATTTTTCCTAGATTTGGAGTGCCAAGGATTTTAATTAGCGATGGAGGAAAGCATTTTCTTGAAAATCGTTTTGAAGCTATGTTGAAGAAATATGGAGTTTATCATAAGGTGGGACTTTCTTATCATCCCCAAACCAGTGGTCAGGTGGAGATCTCTAACCGTGAAATAAAGAATATCTTGGAAAAGACAGTCGCAAAATCAAGGAAGGATTGGTCTATGAAGCTTGATGATGCACTTTGGGCTTATAGAACTGCGTTTAAGACACCTATTGGGACAACTCCGTATAGATTGGTTTATGGAAAAGCATGTCATCTTCCCGTAGAGTTAGAGCACCGTGCATTTTGGGCTATCAAAGGTCTGAATTTTGATATGTTAGCAGCGGGTGAGAAGAGACTTCTACAACTTAATGAGCTAGATGAGCTTCATTTTGAGGCTTATGAAAGTTCTAAGCTTTACAAGGAGAAAACAAAGAAGTGGCATGACAAAGGGTTATTACGAAGAGAATTCAAGGAAGGGGAGCTAGTTCTTCTGTTTAATTCAAGGTTGAGACTTTTTCCCGGAAAACTTCGTTCTAGGTGGTCGGGTCCGTTCAAGGTACGCAAGGTTTTTCCATATGGTGCAGTTGAATTGATGAATAGCCATGGAGAGTCATTCAAGGTGAATGGGCAAAGAGTAAAGCACTATAGAGCTGGTGAACCAATTAACGAGGAGGTGAATATTCAGCTATCTTCCCCTTCTACAGAATGATTGATGAGACGGTGTCGGGCTAACGACATTAAACAAATGCGCTTCGTGGGAGGCAACCCATGCATTAGTGTAAAAAAAAAAAAAAAAATTCTGGGCAAATTGCGGGGCTGTAACGCAGGTAGCCCCTGCGTTTCTGGAAGGAAGGCAAGTTGCGCCTCTGTAACGCAACTTGCAGTTGCGTTTCTGTCCATGAAGCAGGTTGCGCGCCTGTGGCGCAAGCTGCAGATGCGTTTCTGGAAGAAGGGCAAATTGCTTTTCACGGGAGCAGTTGGCGCGTGGAGTAAAAAAAAAAAAAATCAGCTTGCTCCTGTGTTCAGTCCGTGGGTTTGTTGTGTACATATTAAAAATATTTTCAACACCCCATTCTTTTTATACCCCCATTCTAAACCTATTCTTTTCCTATTTCAATTTCAAAAACCCCCATCTTTTCTCCAAAATTCTAAACCAATTTCTTTTCTAATTCTAATTTTGTATTATTATTATTATTATTATTATTATTATTATTCTTATTTTTATTTTTATTTTTATTTATTATTATTATTATTATTATTATATTTAGTATTATTATTTAGTATTATTATTTATTATTATTATTATTATTATTATTATTTTATATACCCACCTAAAAATCCAGTTCCTCTTCTATTTCTTTTAAATCTCTAAAAATTCAATTCTAAAGAGGAATTAATTGCAAGTTCACCTCTTTGATTCGTATTTGGTACATATTTTTTTTCTCTAATCTAATTTTTATTACGAATTTGTGTTCTTGTAAATTGGGGTTTTGTAGTATTCAGGCAAGGTGGCCAGTCTATGGAGCTCGTACGCAATACTCTCCACCAGATTCAACCGAGGAGGATGAGGACTCAGACAGTTCGGTTACTTCAATATTTTCAAAAGCCACTTCATGCTTATGCACTAGGGAAGTATTTTTCACCTTTCTTTGTATCTTTATTGTTTTTTTTTTTTTCCCTTTATTATTTTTGTATTTTTATTTAGGAATATTATTTTTGTATATCTTTTTCTTTCTTTTCTTTTATATATTTGCTCATTGAGGACAATGAACCACTTAAGTGTGGGGATGAGTTCTCAATGATTAAAAAAAAAAAAAAATTATATATTATAAAATTCAAAAAATTAAAAAATTTAAAAATACCAAAAATAATTCTAGCCATGCAATTTGATTAGTTGTTGTATTTTGCTTGATACACCCATGCATGCGTAGAATTCTGGTGTTTATGGATGCTTTTGATTGAGAAGTGACGTGCTTTGTTCTTGTGCACACACTTACACTAGCAAGTTGAAACTGGTAGACTTAATTGAATGTGGTAAGTGATTAGAATGACATGAATATGTGCAAGATGACTTGGTTTCCATGCTTTGAGTACAAGTAGGTGCGTTAGAGAGTCTTGTTACCTGGGATTGATTATGTTTTGTCACACCAAGCGAGTTTTGAGCCTATATGCATATCTTTTGCATGATCTTTCGTTTGCTTGAGTGTCCACATGTTGTTTACATTGCTAGCACTTACTTGAGATCTTTCTTGAAATGCATGACATTACTTGATGATGAGATGATAAAGGCACTTAGGTTTAACCTCGTATTTCCCATATTTCCACACCCTTTTAAACATGATCAATTAGTTAACCCGTTGAGCTTAATCTTATTCTTTCGGTGACACACTACATTACTTGCCATTATCCTTTTTATTCTATTGGCCTTACATTGAATTTGAACTTAAATTGTCAAAGGCTAGTATCGTGCTTAAGGGAGTAATAAGGTGTTCATAACCAAGGCCCCTAGGGTGAGGAGTGCCACCCGGCCATTCCGCCAACCTCTGAATCGTATGATGATCAAGAGAACCAATCGGCCTGTCCAGAGTCTCATCATTATGCCAGCAAACACCAACATGAACACACAACTCAGCAATAATAACAGCATGTGGAATCCCGCCTGTAGTGCCACCCCGCAAGAATTTCATGATATTCTGATAGACTAGGTACCCGAGATCAATGTATTTTCCGGTCAGAATACCCCACAAAATGATAGCACGATCGATAGTGACATGTGAAGTTGGCATTATTCGGGCACACATAAATAGGAACCAAGCTCGAGCATTGATAGAGTGTATATTTATATATATTTTATATGATTATATTCCTCATATTTATTATATTTTGCATTTAATTGGATTTTTATTTAATAGATTTTAATGTTTTATTATAGGAAGCAAGGAAATTCTAAACTTGGAAGGATTTGAGAATAAAGAGCTTAATTGGAGATTTATTAGAAGGAAATTCGGATTTGTTGGGCTGCACGCGCGCAATTCACTATTTTGGCCATATCTCGAGTTCTACAAGTCAGAATTGGGTGATTCAACTGCCCACGCGAAGATAATTAAATTTTCTATCATTCTAAGATGGTCCAGATGTCATATTACAATTGGAGCGGCCCAGAATTACTTGGGAAGAGTCAACTACGAATTTTCAGGGGAAATCTATTCAGTTTAGGAAACGTACTTGTAAAATATTTTTATTAGAGACATATAAAACATTAGAGATTATGATAGTAGATATACAGACGTACGTATAGATACACACAGAGAGAGAGACAGGAGAACTTTTGTAACTCTTTCTTCTGGAGACTTTTGGGGAGATTAATTATTTTCTTCAAGATCGAAGATTAAAGGTTTTTCTTCTATTCTTACAATTATGTGTTCAATTAATTATTCTTGTTTTGTTAATTCAATTATGAGTGAGTAGATTATTAATCTAGGGTTAAGTTGAACCCTAGTTATGATTGGTGCATGATTTTCCCAATTCCCCCAATTTGGTTATGATAATTGCTCTTGCTTATTGAGTTGTTTTAATTAGCAATTACATGTCAGACGTGATTATGTGTATTGTTTGAGCCAATATCTAATTATCAGCGAGAGTTGGATTTAGATGGTTGTGATTTATCCAATAAGAACATGAAATTCTCCATGAGAATAGGTAGAACGAATTGTTAGGAAGTTAGGATGCCGTGTTTAATGTCTCTAAATTGCATGATACCATGAGAATAGGTTTGATTGTAAGTTAGAGAAGCCATTAATACTCGAGAGAGGTTATTGGTATTTATAGGGCGCATCTTTCCTCTTGAGTAGTACATGATTAATTGGGACGGGAAATCGTAATTGCATTGATTCATGCTAGTGGGGATACTTAATTCTGGATGTTTTAATATTTGATTAATACAAACACAATTCTCTTTAGTATAAAATTAGCTTAATAATCTCTCAATATTTATTGTGTTACTTGCTTAGCCGAATTAAATCAGAAACAACTAGTGATTGATACGTTTGTCTCTGTGGGATCGACTCTGACTTACCCTACTACATAGTTAGAAGGATTTGTTAGATTTATTATTTGATAGGCACGCGACGGCCTTGTCAAGCATACATAGTCAATGCAGCTGTAGGAAAAGTACGCTGCTTAGTCGAACCTGCCTTGCATTTCCGAACCGTGCCCGGTATACACATCCCTGCTATAATAGCGTCTAAATCAACATCATCCCTGGTCTTCTGTGCCCAATCCTCAACACCTCTAGGCTTCGCCGATTGAGACAAAATGCGACGTATATACCCAGGCTTGTAAGCCACTGCTTGACCCCTAACCATAGTGATCCCATTTTTCTCTACCTTGGCATTGGCATAGAATTCCCTTACAATGCTTAATGGAACCGCCACAGGCTTTGCACAAAAAACCGACCACCCCAACTCCCTAACCATATCTCTCAATTCTCCATCCTCGGAATCAGATTCCCCTTGTAAAGTGCTTACCAAGGCATCTGACTTCAACAACTGATGCATTTCCTCATGTTGCAGTGACTTCACCATATCAAGTCTGAAACATTCTTCTTCTTCAGTTGGAAGTTGCATTGCTTTAAAAACATTGAATGCGACGTTTTGATCATGCACTCTCATAGTCAGCTCCCCTTTTTGAACATCGATCAACGTTTTGCCTGTGGCCAAGAATGGCCTTCCCAAAATGATAGGGATGCTTTTATCTTCCTCAAAATCCAAGATGACAAAGTCAGCTGGAAAAATTAGTTTATCCACCTTAACTAAGACATCTTCCACTATTCCACGAGGATATGTAACCGACCTGTCAGCTAGCTGCAAAGAGATATTGGTTGGTTTTGGGTTGAGGAGTCCAAGTGTCATGAAGACTGAGAGAGACATCAAATTTATGCTTGCCCCAAGATCACACAGGCATTTGTTGAATGACACATTACCAATAGTGCAGGGAATGGGCCCGCAAGGGTTGTCTCAGTTGGTTAAAGAGAGGTCACCTTACCTCTTGGTCACAGGTTCGACTCCCATGGGAGGCGGATTTGTGATTATGCCATCCTGGGGCAGAGCCTGTCGCACTTGTGCGGTTTGCCTTGGATCACGTGGTTTGCAGGCTATTGCGTGAGCCCATGGGTTTACCCAGAGCGCGCCCGAAGGGTAGCGGCTGCGGGTTCCCATGTTAAAAAAAAAAAAAAAAAAAATAGTGCAGGGAATGGTGAAGCTACCTGGATCCTTAAGCTTTGGAGGTAGTTTTTGTTGCAAGATCGCACTACATTCCTCCGTCAATGCAACCGTCTCAAAATCAGCAAGCTTTAATTTTTTCGAGAGAATTCCCTTCATAAATTTGGCGTAACTAGGCATTTGTTCCAAAGCTTCAGCAAATGGGATGTTAATATGCAACTTTTTAAATACCTCCAAAAATTTGCCAAATTGCTGATCCAGTTTCTGCAACCTTTGGGGAAACGGTGGAGGCGGATACACTGGAGGATCAGTCACTAAAGGAACCGACTGCTTGGTTGGTTGATTGATTGGCTGCTTTTCCTTTTCCGCAACTTCCTCTTGCTCAGCCTGTTTTGAGATTTGTTCAATTTCTGTGCCCCCTGTGACTTTTCCTGACCGCAGAGTAATAGCTTGTACCTGTTCCTTGCCATCCTTCTTTCCTGGATTAGGTTCTGTGTTGCTAGGAAGAACTCCTTGAGGCCTATGGAGTAAGGCAGTTGCGAGTTGTCCAATCTGATTTTCCAATGTCTTGAGGGATGATGCCTGACTCTGGAGTGATACCGCTTGACTCTTGACCATCGATCTCAATTCTTCTAATTCAGATTTTTCGTTCGACTGCTGTTGAAATCCCGGAGGCTGATATTGCTGCCTCGGAGCATACTGCTGCTGCATTCCCGAAGGGTTGAACTGTCTACCCCCAAACTGCTGGTTAGGAGGAAGATAAGATGATTGCTGCATGCTGTTCTGACTGTTACCCCAGCTAAAGTTAGGGTGATTCCTGTTGTTGGGATGATATGTGTTAGGTACTGGCTGTTGTGGCTTTTGAAAGTTACTCACGAACTGAGCTGATTCATTAGTGATGGCACATTGACGAGTGTCATGACCACCTGCACATAACTCACAGACACTAGCAACCTGTTGCACCCCAAGATTAGCTAAAGAATCTACCTTCATGTTTAGAGCCTCTAACTGAGCTGTTAGAGCTGTAGCTGCATCCACCTCAAGAACCCCTGCTACCTTGTGCTGTTGAAGTCTCTGTGAAGGGTACTGGTACTCGTTCGCCGCCATCATCTCGATAAGATCATAGGCTTCATCATAGCTCTTAGCCCAAAGAGCTCCTCCAGAAGCTGCATCTACCATAGGCCTAGATTGACCTCCCAGTCCATTATAAAAGCTATTTATGACCATCCATTCTGGCATTCCGTGATGGGGGCATTTTCTGAGCATCTCCTTATAACGCTCCCAAGCTTCACACATGACTCACCCTGTGCCTGGGCAAACTGAGCAATGGCATTCCTTATGGCAGCTGTTTTCGCCATAGGAAAGAATTTCGAGAGAAATTTTTGTGCAAGCTCTTCCCAAGTAGTGATAGATCCAGCCGGTAAAGAATGTAACCAGCCTTTAGCTTTCTCCCTTAAAGAGAAAAGAAAGAGTCTCAGCTTTACAGCATCATCAGAAACACCATTGAACTTGAAGGTGTCACAAATTTCGATGAAATTTCGAATATGCATATTACGATCCTCTGTTACACCACCCCCAAAAAAAAAAAATTAAAAAAAAAAGTCATGTAAATAGTTTAATTGTTAAATGCAAAATGAACCAGGGTGAGCTCTTTAATACTCGAGCAATTAAGTTCAATGGGGGCAATGCGCCTAGTGACCTAAGGCCCTTGAGGTTTGGGATCCGCTAACCTAAAGCTCGCTACATGGGTATTATTGTATAAGCCTTTAGGGGTCTCACCCATTGCACGGTCAATAAGCATGCATGTTTGGTGTTTTGTGTTGTTTTGTATAGTAAAGCATGAATTCTTGTCTACCTTAAATGATGATGGCGGTGTCTTTGAGTCATGGAGTGTCTAAAGTTCATTCTGTTTATAAACATGTGATTGTTTTGGCGAAGGATGAGTTATGCCTTTTATCTAGTTTCAAGAGTATATCTAGTGAGAAATGCACACACCACGTTTCCGAGCATGTATGGTTAGTATACGGGGCCTTAGTCGAGCTCTGTTTGGAGTTGTTGCATTCTTTGAGGCGTTTGCTTGTTGAGTTGGTTTCGGTAGCTTTTGTGGGATCATTGCATTAGGACATGTTTGCATTATCATGACATTTAGTTATTAGTTGCATTCATTCATCATTTTAGGTTGAGTTTGCATTGCTTGAGGACAAGCAACGGTTTAAGTTTGGGGGTTTGATAAGTGGATTTTATATCCACTATTTGCCTTCCGTTCGGACTTAAAACGTTTGCAAGTTCTCGAGTTTCGTTGCCATTTGATATGTTTTTGTGTAAATTGTGTAGGTTGTATCGTTGGAGGCATTATGGTGCTAAAATGGTGTTATAGGTGGTGTGAAATTAATTTAGAGATTTGTGGAGAAAAATGAGTGGTGTAGGAAACAAGAATTGTGGACAGAGTGGTGCAGGCGCAGCAGCGTGAGTTGGAGCGCTACAGCGCAGCAGGGGTACTAGTCCAAGGATCAACAGGCGCTGGGGCGCTAGATATGGCGCTATGGCGCAGCCAAGGGAGGCGCAACAGCGCTCGGAACAGGCGCTACAGCGCTGGGGAGAAGCAACTTCCAGGAACCAGGAGGCGCTACAGCGCTCTAATCAGGCGCTACAGCGCTCGAGCGGCTTGGCAGAATTTTATTTCCTTAAACCGGGTCGAATTGTTTTGGGCCTATTTTATTAGGGCAAGCAGCTGGGACTTCAATTGTATTATCTTAGACATAAAAACATATCTATGATAGGGAGAGTTTTAGGATTCATTCATCGTCTTTATTATCTTGGAAACAATATTCAGAGAGGGATCTTCAAGCTAGTGACAAGCAAGGAGGCCTAATCTATTTTGGATCTTTTGTACTCTTCTACACTATTTGGGGATTTATTTCTAACCCTATTTCTCTTTCATTATTAATTGTTTTCTAGAACCATGTTTTCTTTAGTACCCATGATGGTGAAAGGTTCAAATATGAACTAATCATTATCATGGGATTCCAATGGATTCGATTTCATAATTATTGTGTTGACATGTGATCGATGTTGGGTGATTTTATTGTAATAATCTAATATGGTTTGATTTAATTGATAGATGTGTAGCTAGCATCTAATTTATTGATCCTTGATGATTGCGAAAGTGGATTTTAGGATTGAGAATATGCCATATTAGCATGGGTTCATGAATTAATTGTTATTCATGATTAGTAGTATGTTTTTACCCAATTCATATTGCCCCATGTAATTGTAAAAGATAACTTGTGCTTAAACCAATTGTGTTTCCAAATTGTATAGACATATATGATTTGAACGTAATGTGGTGTCCTCCTGATTTCTATCTCTTGTGGATATTAAGTGGTATGATACGAGTGTACTGAAAGGTAGCTCGTATTATTGTCGTGTTATCTGATTAATTATCATGTCTATCACCTGTGTCGATTTACTGTGTCAACCTTTAGTGAAGTTTCGATGAATTTGGAATCCCATGCCTTCTCATATTTAAGAACTCTTAATTGTTAAGTTATCTCTCTCATAGTTAATCAAAATAGTTTAGTCAAAAACCAAAATTTATAAGTGTTCAAGCATTAAGAAGTAACCATACACCGTTGCATAAGTACTAAAATTGGCATTACACCTAGTCTCTGCGGAACGAATCTTACTTTTCACTTGCTATTGGTGATCGCGTATACTTGCATGTTTACGAGTCAACATGTATCCTGTGTCGTTTTAAGTGAATTTTACAGGTTTGGAGGATTTGTATTTGAAAACAATCTTTATGTTAAATTCATTCTCACATCCCACTATTTTTCTGTCTTCTCCCTTTTATATTATATTAACTTATTCTCATTTCTTAACTTTATTACTTTTTAACTTACAATTTTTGTACATATGCTTTTTTTTTCTTTTACTAAATTGTACATAGGCTTTTCATTCTCAAGAGATTATAATGATTCATTGTAATTTCCATACATGCTACTATTTTATTGATAATGATTTAGTTATCAATTTCATATAAGAATATTTTATTAATTATGTCTTATCTATATGTCCATATGTCTATATTTCTCTATCTATATATTATAATTATTGATGACTTCTCTTTTTTTCTGTGTCAATTATTGATTATCTATATATTATATTATAATTATTGATGTCAACATGTATCCTGTGTCGTTTTAAGTGAATTTTACAGGTTTGGAGGATTTGTATTTGAAAACAATCTTTATGTTAAATTCATTCTCACATCCCACTATTTTTCTGTCTTCTCCCTTTTATATTATATTAACTTATTCTCATTTCTTAACTTTATTACTTTTTAACTTACAATTTTTGTACATATGCTTTTTTTTTCTTTTACTAAATTGTACATAGGCTTTTCATTCTCAAGAGATTATAATGATTCATTGTAATTTCCATACATGCTACTATTTTATTGATAATGATTTAGTTATCAAATTTCATATAAGAATATTTTATTAATTATGTCTTATCTATATGTCCATATGTCTATATTTCTCTATCTATATATTATAATTATTGATGACTTCTCTTTTTTTCTTATTCCTTGTAATGCCCCAATCAAAATATTTCTTAAAGTTCTTATAAGTTGGGGCGTAAATGAGGTATTTTACAAAATTTTAAAAATGATAAACCTCTTAATACGGAGAGAAATGTGAAGAAATTCTTGGACATGAAATATGCAGATGAAGGACGAAACATGTTTTACAAACTGAAAGAAATGATAAACTCTGATAGACAAGAGAGAGAGATGTTAAAAATTTTGGGATTAGAAAGATTATGGTTTTGTATCTATAAGGAACTACTCTATATATACATAACTAAAACAACTAAAAATTATCCGCCAAGTAAAATTCAATAAAAAAAATAGCCAATAGATTAAAATTAAATCTATACTAATATATAATAAGCAAACTAGGGTATAATTTGGCTGTTTGGTTCAACCATTTAAAAGAATAGTGACTGTCAGATATTTAGTAAATAGATGATAACCGTTATATCTAATAATAAGGAATATTCAATATTTAAATCCCTCTTCTGAAGATTCAAAGTTCGAATCCCGTCAACAACAAATTTACATTAAAATTTTATATTATTAGTTCTAAACAATACATATCATTTATTAAATAACTATTATTATTACTCATAATTTTATTAACTAAATAAATTATTATACTATATTGTGTTTAATCATATAATTTTAAAAATATTTAAAAATAACTCGTGCTTTGCACGGGTTATAAGCTAGTATTAAATAAAAGGTGAGGATTTTGCTCATTGATGGTATATATTTGATCAATAATCAGGAATGTAATTGCAAGGTGATAGTTATCAAAGTCATCACTCAATCAGTTCAGATATATATCAACTGAGTCACCCAATTCAAAAATGACTCAACTCAGTCACTAATTAAAAATTTGTCATTTATTAATAACTAAGTTCATACAAAATTTTAATTTTTCAATGATTAAATTGATCCAAAATTCTAAATTTGAGACTAAATTGAGTCAATGTTGAAATTAGTGACCCATTTGGTATATTTGAACCAAATAAATGATGATTTTAATAATTATCCCTAATTCTACTACTATCATTAACTTTTGCCGCTTACTTCTCCATCAACACTGTTCTGCATTAAAAATAGAGTACAAAAAAAAACAGTGTTCTATATTAGTTTAAAATATTTAAAATAGTGTTCAATTATATAATTTATATTTTTTACATGTTAAAAAGAAACTGACTGCCACAAATGAATTTTTTAATGAATAAAACACAGTTGAAGCAAAAGTATACACATGTGTAACACCCCATCCACTTGATTCACAAATTTCAGTCAATTTCTTAGAGATCACAAAAACAACAATGTTATCAGCTCACATAATCATTAATCACCCTCATAAAGATAAATCATTTTCAGATTCTATAAAATTTGTAATTTGTAATTGGTTTTGTGAAATATTATATCACAGTATCTGTTCTGTGTAAAACATTGTAACTTGTTATCAATCTATTACGAAAAAAAATTATCCCGATTCCTGTTAATCCATTTTGTAAAATAGTACATCTAATACAATATTTGGTCTGTCAAAACAATAAGGCAATGGAAATCAAAGATATATAAAAATCAACAATGAGAAGACGATGGAGGAGAAGACCGGAAAAAGTTAAGAAAAACAAAGATGTAGATTTTTAAAGAAGAGATAGGAAGTGGGGAAGAGAAAGTGACGGCTACCGCCTACTAGAAATAATAATGTGATGCTTGTTGCTTTAGCATATTAGTTTTTTTATTAGAATTATCAATGTTATTTTGTCATATTCAGCAAAAACAAGCTAAAATGTGTATTCTATCTCAATTTAAGGGTGTAGATTTTCTGATTTTGCTACTTCTATGTCCCCCTTCCTCTTTGAACGCTTGAATAATTTATTATTATAAAACATGTACTTGGGTTGGTCTTGGGTACTTGGGATTGACCCAAAATTGACCCAATATTTTCGAGTGAATTTTTTGTTAACCCTAACCCCACCTGATTTTGAAATTGCATGATCCTATTCGTAGTTTGTCGTGTAAGATTCACGTTCTGAAATTTCCCGACTTATTAGTAAACCTACCGAGCAATGTTTCTAGAGCTAAGAAGCTGGTAGATAAGAAAACTAAAAAGATTATTGAATTTGTGAACAAGTCAAGACCAGCGATCCCTAAACACAAATGTTTAACAAAAGCAGCACTAAATGATTCATCAAATTACTTACTAGAACTCAAAACATCTTAAGATGGAAATATCTACATAGATCTTTTAATTTTAGAAAATATCAAAAAATAGTAAAACACTTTTTTGTTTGCACAGTGCTACCTAGGAACAAAACTTTATACATGATTTAATTGTCTATAACTTTTTCAGATTATTATAATTTAACCTATCTCAAGGTCTTCTCATTTATTTGTTGTAACATGCAAAATAAATGTGTAAAACTCAATAAAAGACCATTATCACTCCTTGAATTATAAAAGACCATTAACACTAAGAACGTGAACATATTTATACCAACTTAAATGATTTAAATGAAACCTTGTTGAAATTGGTGAGAAAAGTGATATCCGGTCTCCACTTCAGTGACTAATATGATATTTAACCCAATATCACAAGTTTGACATGTGCATTTATAATATGGATGGTAATAGCATAAACAAATTAACATCAGGAATAAAGCCTAACTTGTCACGGCATGATCTTTCAGTGGATTCTGCAAAGTTGTTGAAGGCAGAAGCCACACGCCTTAAAAACACTTCATGGCCACTCAAAAACTCGCCATCTTTCTGTTGGCAACATTTAAAAAGATCTTGAAGTGAATTTGCAACTATTACGCCTTAATAGAATGAAACAAGAACGTGATTGTACAAAATTAAAACATTTGTTAGCACTAACAAGTCTGACTAACAAGTGAACATATCAATAGAACACGTACCTGAAGAAGATAAACAGAAATCGGAAGTAATCTCTTCAGGATATGCAGGAGCCTGCTGCCCAACTGTAAGCGATAAAGTAAAATTTATATACTTGTCATAAAGACATAATGTCAAGTCATGCACAAAAATCAGAAGCAATCAAGAGAAGGTATATGATGTATTAAGCCCAGCAATGTGCTAAAGCTGGAAGTTCTAGTCCTAGACTAAGAGACCCGCTCAAAATACGTCGCACATAAGTTTTGATATTATTACATGTAGACTTTCAAGGATCATGCTCTTAGAACACGTTTTGAAAGTGAATGGATAAAAGCCATGATGGGGAGTCGCATTGAAAACTCTGACCATCGCATTAAAAGTGGAGTAAATGCTTTGAAGTTTTGGGAAGAATTAGAATATGTTCGACCAGGAAACAGATTGTTGGATAATTGGTCCCTGCATGAATAAATGATAATTTCAATGAAGCAGAAAATAGCCCCCCCCCCCCCCCCTCATACAGTAAATCCCTATATTTGATCCATGTCCACATTTTCATGTTCTCATACAATTGACTTACATTCGTAACAGGTTCCCATCAGCATCATAAATCGAGTCATAGCCATATAATTACACAAGTCATTCTCCAACAATGTTACGAATAAGTACGTGGTGTCAGACTCTCAACATTTGGACATGGGAATGGACACTGCTACTTCATTTTGGGCCAATAAAAAAATGCAAATATACAAAATAATTCTCAGACCGGTACTTGGACAGGTATCCATGTTGGACAATTCTCGCCGAGTCCCGTAATATACAAAATAATTCTATACTGTTCCACAAGTTCATACTACCTTTAGAATCCCCAAAATGTTCTAGGAAATAATCTACTCTAACAAGTAAACTTATGCCTAATTCTATGCAACAAATAACTCCACCCAGTCATGGATAATGACAAGATAGGGCAAAAAAAATCCTAGGCAAAGGTAAGGAGTTGACCACCTGATGAAGGAAAGGCTCAAATGTATCACGAGCTTTTGCAACAGCAATGACACAAGCAGTCCTACATGATCGAGAAGTGATAGGGAAAGCATTAGGAATGAGGTACAAACATGAGAGGTATCAGAAACCAAAAAGGGGCTTTAAAATGAGATCACCTAGAGTAGTTGGTTCCATCATGAATATCCTCCACTCCACATGCATTTACAATTTCTTCACGTGTAATTGGAGGACATTTAGTTCCGCCAACAACAAAACGAAATTCAGCCATTGCACGATGATATTGAGCACCTCCATATAGACGCATGCCTGCATTCTGCATAAAACAGAAAATTAATAAAGAATATCAAATAAATTGGACGAAAAAATTACAGTTTGATGTATTTTGCTCTCTGATCTATTGCTGACGAGATTTAAACATCTTAATAGACATGCAAGAACTTAAATTAAAGAAAATAAGAAAAGACCACTGTGTGTTTAATTTTTGTAGACAAGAACAAAAAATAATGTGCTGTCCATTTACAAGACAAACCTGTTTGTCCGATAAACACCCAAATTGCACTTCAACATAACCATATTAACAAGTTCGTAGACGGCCATACTAGGTGCAGCTGACTTTGTGTTGTTAAAGTGATCTTATGGTGCAATATGGGTTGGCTTTTTTACCGCAATGGAATCTTCAAATCCTTCATTAAAAAACTTTTGATACACGGAGTACAAGGTATAATTTACCTTGTGGGCAAGTCCCACTCATAGTAAAATGAGTAGATGTAAACAGGAATGATGATTTTCCAGTTGAGTGACATGATTATGATAAAGGTGTCCATAACATGCATCTTTATGCAGTAACATTATTCAGAGAATAGTGGACACACAGTATCAGATATATTCGAATTTCGGGGCTTACTGGTATTAGCTTGTGGGGAAACTGAAGACCGTCAGTAGCAATAAATGCCCCTCCATTTGCTCTCTCATCTTGTAGTGTTTCCCCTATAATTAAAACATGGTGACGACACAATGTTTAAACTGATTTAGCAGACTACGAAACTGGTAGAAAAAAGAATCATTTGGTAGTCAACAAGTTAAAATATAAGAAACTAATATAAATAGTTATGCTATTATTTCTATAACACTTAAAACAGGTCCTCTTGTTGAATACAACACATGCTAAACAGTTCAAGGCATTTTCATAATCTGGCAGCATCTAGACAGTTTACCAAATTTATCTGGAGGTGCAACCACAGTCCCTTTCAGTAGTAGTGATAACTGAGCAACAACGAAAACATAGTAAGGAGATATCAATTTTTTTTAAAAAATACCTGAATAAATCTAGAGGTAAAACAGTATATTTGAACTAGACTAGTATCATGGTTAAAGCATTAATTACCCATAATTACAGTAATAAAAAACCAAAAGCTACATAATGCATCGCTGTACTGAAAACTGATTCTGGCATGATTTTTAACTCGAATTCTTTAATCATGTGCACGCTAAAGTGCCTATTTGATTAAGGGATCAACAACAAAAATTGAGACAAATATAAATATTTTGAGCAATTTAGTTTGGTTGTTTAGTGATGAATAAATGACGATGATTTGAATTTTCGACATTTTGAAAATGCAAGCAGAACTTGCAAAATTTATTAACAATATAAATTAGCAAACTAGGTTTATTTATATTATGGAAATCAGTAATTTAGATAGCATGACAACATTAAGTCACAGATGGACCCAAACCTTAGTCAGGAATAGATCATGAAAAGCTCTTCCTTTTTCCTTGAGTTTTATTTCATCCAAAGAGCTAAGAGGTACAAAAACAAGAGGAAAAGCGGAAATGGTGAGTCGTGCCCCAAAAAGATCATAAAAACTGTTGTGTACTGAAATTAGAACAATAGGATGCTTGCATCAGCAAAATACAAACCCGAGTTCCTGATTTATTTCATTTAGCTTTCTCGTGGTGCTCCTGTATTCTTTCTCAAGAAGTGGAATGATCAGTGGTACGCTCTCCATATACCTAGTTGTGATTTACAGCTACAACCATGAGTCTTATTTCTTTAATTTTCAGAATAATATGAGGCATATTAGAGATAAAGATCATATTGTTCTTGTTAAGATTTTTAATGGTGCATTGCAAATATCTCTCTTTTCTTAATAGATTATAGTAAGAAAGACCTTCTACCTTTTCTGCAGTAACTCCTCTAAGAACAATCTAAGGCTGCTTACACCTATTCTGCTTCTTTCTTGCTTTGATAGTGACCTGCCCAACTTCTCCTCCAATGACGCCACATCTTCCATCTCCCTCAAAGAAATTGCCTGCAACAAGAAACCGGTAAGTTACAGAATACATATCTGTGCTATCTGTTCCTAATTTCCCAAGTCAAAGATACCAATTTCCTTAGCAAAAACTTTAATTTCAGTGCACCTATCAAATAGAGGATAGATCATTGATCTGGTAGACGGGAAAATAGTGGCCAAACATAAAAAAGCAATTAACTTTAAAAATGATAAGAGTACCAAAGTAAGCAATTAATATGTTGTTAGTAAAAGATATTAATTTCTTGTGCCACAACACATGTCATCAAAGATATTACAACAAAAAATGACTTTATCTAGCTACTAAACTGACTCGAGATTCTGAAGTTCCCCCGGAAACACTCTCTAATACTGGGAGTAGGCGCAAGGTCTACGTATGCCTTACCCTCCCTGGGTCCTACTTCCAAATGGGACACACTGTTTGGCTTGGTTTAGTACTGAACCTGACTGTTAAGCTTATATCTTCGGGCTTGTACTGCCAATGTACTCATGCTAGCAAATGGACCACTCACTTGTACATGTTACCCACAAACTACAAGTCAACATTCTGTGAGACAATATTTATATACTGATCTCGACAACGTAAGCAACACATTATAAAAAATAAATTGGACATAAAGATAAGTTGTTACATGATAGCATACATATAATTTAACTGAAGAATATACCTGTTTAAACTCATCATTGGACCTGTAAACAGATTCATGTCCAGAACCGACTCTTCCGGAAGGCACGGATGTGAAAAATGGAGAATCGCCTAACATGAAGCCATCAAGAACGCAGACAGGAGGTGAAAGAAAAACTTCCACATCTGAAGCACGTGCAAACTGAGGTATTTTGGTGTCAAGCTTTGTTGAGACAACCACAGTCCTCGCAAGCTCAGGATCAATCTGTAAATAGTTAGTGGAAACATTAAGCTTTTGCTTTTAAGGCGAAAGATCCAAAGAAGCTCACCTCAAAACTTGCTATAGATTAATTAATCACACGAGCCCTCCATTCTTGATTACTAAATTGTTAAGAAAACGTATAATGTGTTGTACACTGATTCTTGGATATAGTCTGGTTTTTTTTACAATTGTAGAGAAGAATTCCGACTATGCAGAGACGTAATTAAGCAAATCTGAGATGGACATACTTGCATTACCACCCTACGTGTAGTCGCATTGCTCCAGTCATTGCAATCTTCAAGGCATAATATGATGAACTCCTTATGCTGCATTTTTGCACGCACTAGGGATTCTACAGCACGAGCTTGAGCCTGCCACATAAGCCAGTATATTGACCAACATGCTACCTCATTTAGTTAAATCAGAGAGAGAAAATTCTTGAATTGACTTGAACCTGTAAAGCACGGTTTTTTCGACCAGGCGCAGGAGCAACAAGCCCCGGAGTATCAATGATGGTGAGATTCGGACAAAATTTGTATTCAACTTTAATAATTATCTCCTTTGCAGAGAATTGGCATGGTTCATTCTCCAACCTCAGGTTTTCAGCTTCAATGTAAACCTGCATATATTTTTAAACACAAAGAACTTCTAATTACCTATGCAGTAAACCTAAACGAGTCTAAAACTTTCACTTAAAATTCTCGCAATTATAATCCACATTACTGATCATAAGACATATTCCCCATGCTCAAAAATTATAACTATCACACTTACTAATTTTGACATTTTAATTTCTCTTCAAAAGTGTGCCATAAACATTTCCGATAATGTACATTTAAAAATACACGCATTGACACAATAAACAACTTTCAGCCACTATACTAAATAAATATGTAACTGATAAATTCTGTAAGTAGAGATATAGAGAGGAAGTAATCATAGAAGAGTAATTTGTATATTCAGAGATATCTATTACATGTATATTAGATGCTATATATAGAACAAGAAATGGCACCAAAGTCTATACGGTGCCAAACTAACAAAGACAATGAGTATTGAAGTCTAAGACAGCTGCCTATGTTGAATGTTGAAGATGGCTGTCCATGTTTGAATGTTGACACTCCCCCTCAAGTTGATGCATAGATATCACTCATGCCCAACTTGCCAATAAGTGGATGAAGCATCTTCTGATTTAAACCTTTGGTAAATATGTCAGCTATCTGGTCCTCTGATCTTACAAAGTGAATACCAATCGTATCATTATTGATCTTCTCTTTTATGAAGTGTCGATCAATTTCGATATGTTTGGTCCGATCATGTTGTACTGGATTATGTGCGATGGCAATAGCGGCTTTGTTATCACAATGCAGCTTCATTGGAGTTGCAGATGCAAGACCCAATTCTTCTAGGAACAATCTTATCCACAATAATTCACGTACACCTTTAGCCATAGCTCTATATTCTGCCTCAGCACTAGATAAGGCAACCACAGGTTGTTTCTTGCTTCGCCAAGTAACCAAATTGCCACCAACAAATGTGCAATATCCTGAAGTAGATCGTCTATCGTCTTGACATCCGGCCCAATCTGCATCTGTATAGCTTTCAACCCAGAGATGATTGTTTTTAGTAAACATTACTCCTTTTCCAGGAGCAGCCTTAAGATACCTTAATATCATATAGACTGCATCCAAATGTGGTTGACGAGGATCATGCATATACCTACTAACAATTCCCACTGCATATGATATGTCTGGCCTTGTATGTGCAAGGTAGATCAGTCGACCAACTAACCTTTGATATTGAGATTTCTCGACACTTTCACCAGTATCTCCACAAAGTTTATGATTTGCTTCTATTGGAGATTCTGCAGGTCTACATCCCAACATCCCTGTTTCATTCAGAAGATCAAGTGTATACTTCCGTTGTGAGAGGAAGATACCACCTGGACTTCTAGAGACCTCAATACCAAGGAAATACCGTAGTTTTCCCAAGTCCTTCATCTCGAATTCAGAGGCAAGCTTGCGTTTAACATTAGCAATCTCACAGGTGTCGTTGCCGGTGATCACAATATCATCGACATAAACAATCACCACTGTGATTTTTTCATCCCGTCTTTTCACGAACATGGTGTTATCTGAGTTGCTCTGTTTGTAGTCAAATTTAATCATTGCTCCCTGAAATTTGCCAAACCAGTCCCTTGGAGACTGTTTTAACCCATAAATAGTCTTCTTTAGCTTGCATATTTTCCCAATGGTCGCAGCTGTAGAAAAACCTGGTGGAATATCCATGTAAACCTCTTCTTTCAGGTCTCCATGTAAGAATGCATTTTTTACATCCAATTGCTGAAGTTCCCATCCAAGATTTGCTGCACATGATATCAAGACTCGAATAGAGGCCATCTTTGCTACTGGGGCAAAAGTCTCCTGATAATCAATCCCGTAAGTTTGAGTATACCCTTTTGCTACAAGTCTCGCTTTGTACCTATCAATCAGCCCATTAGGTTTCTGTTTCACAGTGAATACCCATCTGCATCCTACTACCTTCCTTCCAGCGGGAAGATGAGTTAACTCCCAAGTGCCATTATGTTTCAAGGCATTCATTTCCTCCATCATAGCATCTTTCCATTTAGGATCACATAAAGCATCCTGCCAAGTATGCGGAACAGAAACACTAGACAAGGATGATACAAAAGCAAGTGAAGATGGAGATAATGCATTATAAGATACAAAGTTTGAGATAGGATGGTTAGTGCAAGAGCGTACACCCTTTCTTATAGCAATAGGAAGGTCTAGAGTAGGATCAAGAGTATTACCATTTTCTGGCTCAAACACAGGAGATTCAGGATCTGTCTCGAGGTCAGAGGTCTCTGGATGCGGTAAAGTGGTGATATCATTTTTCCTCCGCCTGGAATATGTAATCAAGTCTGGAATATCCAGTCTATTTAGATCATCTGACTCTTTACTCGTATGTGGAGGAATAGATAACCTGTTTGAACTAGTGTTTGGAATAGGTATATTAATAAATGGAAGTGTCTGTGACTCATCTGTTGCTTTACTATCAAGACTGTGTCGGTTTATCTCCCCCTGAAGCAAGGAGGAGGAACCTGGAGAAAAGTAAGAAATGTTCTCCCAGAAACTAACATCATGACTGACAAATATGCGACGTGATGGAGGATGATAACATTTATATCCCTTCTGAGTTGGTGAATACCCAATGAAAACACAGCGGAGGGCCCGAGAGTCAAGTTTATCCCGAGATGGAGCATGATTATGAACAAAACATACACTCCCAAATACTCGAAGGGGTAGTGGATGTGAAGAAGGTGCAAGAACACAAGACAACGGTGTTTTGAATTTTAGGACACTAGAAGGAAGACGGTTTATAAGGTATGCAGCAGTCATGACTGCCTCTCCCCAAAGATATTTGGGAACATGCATTGTTAACATAAGCGACCGAGCAACTTGCTGTAAGTGACCAATTTTCCTTTCGGCTACCCCATTTTGTTGAGAAGTTTTGACACACGAAGTTTGATGAATTATACCACATGTGTCCAAATAAGATATAAACGGGCCTCCATATTCAGTACCATTATCACTCCGAAGAATTTTAACAGAAGCATTAAATTGTGTTTGTACCATGTGGTGAAAAGATTTAAAACACTCAAAAACTTCATTTTTTTGTTTAAGGAGATATACCCAAGTAAGCCTAGAATAACAATCAACAAAGACAACAAACCATCTATACCCATCATGTGTAGGATGTCTAAATGGTCCCCAAACATCAGTATGAATAATAGAAAACAAAGTAGAACTTCTTTTATTTCTGGATGGATAAGATGATCTTTTATGTTTTGCTAGTTCACATGGTTCACAAAAGAAATCTTCCTTTTTACAGTGTTTTACTAAGGCAGGGAATAGATGTGTTAAAACACCAAAAGATGGATGACCTAACCGTCTATGCCACTGATACAAAGATTCAAAAGCAGAATTTAACTTGGATGACACCTGATAAGTTGAGGGAGAAATAGAATTCCCTTCCATAACATAGAGTCCATCTACCACTTTACCATTGCCAAGGACCTTGCCTGTCGCCAGATCCTGAAATACACAGTGGGAGGAAAAAAGGTTACTGAACAATTAAGTTTTTCAGTAATACGTTGAACAGATAATAAGTTTGCTGTTAAGGAGGGAACATGTAACACATCAGATAGCGGCAATGATGATGAGAGGCAGTGAGAAGTGCCTTGTCCATGAACCGGTACAATAGCTCCATTGGCAACACGAATATTGCCTGTTTCACCATTATATGTTTCTAGGAAACTAGAATTTCCAGTCATATGTGCTGATGCTCCGGAATCAATAATCCATGAATTATGACATTTATCGGAGGTAAAGTGACAAGATGTACCTGCATGGGCAGAATTAGCTGTATGTGGAGTGGTGTTCATTTGTGACATTAATTGGCGGAGGGTGTTGACCTCTGAAGCAGTCATCGTCCCTGTTGAAGAATAAGACTCACATTCTGATGCAGCATGATGAGCACTAAAGGGAATACCTCTACCCGTGCTTCTGCCAGATGAGACACCACGGTAACCACCTCGGCCACGCCCTCCTCGTCCTCGTATTCTGAGATGAGGGTGCAGGATAAAACATGTTTCACGAGTGTGGTTTAACTTCTTGCAGTAGTCACATTGAAGACTGGATTTTTCACCCATTAAAGCCATTGATACCTGTTCAGGTTGTTCTGGCTCAGATTGCTGAACATTTCCAGTTAAGAGTGCAGATCGTTCAGAAGAGACAACCGGAGCCATGCTCTGCTTTCGACTTTCCTCTAATCTGACACGACCATAGGCTTCTTCCACTGTAGGAAATGGAACTTGTCCGATAAGTTGATTTTTTATGGAATCATACTCATCAGACAATCCGTCAAGAAACTTCATCACTTTCTCTACAGTCATCATCTTTTGATATTTTTCTTGATCTTCAGCATGTTTACACTCAAATATAGTGTAATGTCCCAACTCACTCCATAATGATGTAAGCTCAGAATAATACTGAGCTAATTCCCTGAGCCAATGCCCACATCTTCCGTTTGATCTCAAATTGCTTGGCTACATTTCCGGAGAAGGAATACGTCCGAGTGAGAGAATTCCACACATCTTCAGCGGTATCAATGAAGATATATGTTTTTCGAATATCAACCTCCATAGAGTTAAATAGCCATGAACACACCATGGCGTTTTCAGATTCCCAATCATCGAAAGTAGTATCATTTTCCAAAGGTTGTTTGGCTTTCCCATTGATATATTTCATCATTCTATGAGATTTAAGTGCCATTGTACAAGCTTTGGACCATTCCAGAAAATTCTTTCCGTTGAATTTAGGGCTTACATACGGAGTACTATGAAATCCCGATTTACTGCTACTTATAGCAGTATTTTGGTTTGAAATTGCGGAATCGCTGGTATCCGCCATTATAAAATATTCAAATAAAAATTATTCCAATAATAATTCCCCCTTTTTTTTTTTCTCGTTAAATCTTAACTACCCAAATATGTATACAAGCCAATGGTATAGTTACAACATAAATAATAAAGGGAGTATTTTCTGCACAAGTTATATATATATACGCAAATATGCATACAATTATATGTCAGAAAATAAATCTTCACGAAACTGAAAAGTGTTACCACGGTTGGAATCGGGATGACTAGAGGAGTAAGAGTCCCTTAAGAACTTTCTGCAAAAACTGCCCGGAAAAGGCCTCACGCGCCGGCGCGTGAGCGCGTGCGGCGGCGCAGACGCGCGTGCGGCGGCGCGTGAGGGCGCGTGGATGGCCGGTTGTCCAGTTTCCTTTTTTCTGTGTTCTCCTCTTCTCTTGCTCTTTCCAGTGATATGCTTATATTTGTGTTTGGGTGTGTTTTGAAAAACGAATTTTTTGACAGTTTTGACAGATTGATGAATTTCTGGGTTTGTTTCTTGTGTGTTTGTGTTTGTTTCTTCTGTGTTTTCCCTAGGATTTTACATGCTCTGATACCATGATAAATTCTGTAAGTAGAGATATAGAGAGGAAGTAATCATAGAAGAGTAATTTGTATATTCAGAGATATCTATTACATGTATATTAGATGCTATATATAGAACAAGAAATGGCACCAAAGTCTATACGGTGCCAAACTAACAAAGACAATGAGTATTGAAGTCTAAGACAGCTGCCTATGTTGAATGTTGAAGATGGCTGTCCATGTTTGAATGTTGACAGTAACTCAATTTCCACAGTGTGCATCAGCAAATTCTCATTTATATTTAGCAATAATGTACACTTATAATACATGTAATAACAACATAAACAACTTTCAGCCATTATACTAAAATAAAGGGTTAAATATCAAATTGCCCACCGAATAACTTGACATATCTCAGATTGCACACTGATAAATTCGGGGTCTCATTTAAAACACTTTTAAAGACAAAAATATCAAACGGATACCTTTAAAATGTACCCGTGAACTAAAAATAATTTTTCATTGAGTTCTACACATTTTTCTTGAATGCTACCATAACCGAATGAAAGGATAATAATTCTAGTATTTTTGATAATATATTTAGATTTTAAGAAAATTTTATACTATTTATTTTTAATTTTATGGTTATTTTCTTTCATTTAATTAAAATTAAATAGTAAATAAATTTCTTAAAATCTAAATATATTATCAAAAATACTAGAATTCATAATCTTTCATTTGGTTCAAGTAACATTTAAGAAAAATGCATAGAACTCGATAAAAAATTACTTTTACTTTCCGAGTACATTTTAAAGGTATCCGTTTGATATATATGTCTTTAAAAGTGTTTTAAATGAGATCCCGAATTTATCAGTATGCAATATGAGATATATCAAGTTATTCCGTGGCCAATTTGATATTTAATGTCACTCAAATTTCACAACGTGCATCAACGAATACGCATTTATCTCTAACAAACCTAGACATTCCATAACACGAGATTCTTAAATCTCAGGACAACTAGTAAAACAAGTACACAATGCATATACCTACATATTTAACTCCAATTCTCCAAAATCAAACAATAACATACACAATCATCAAGTATACGTACAATTAGGACAATTTTATTCATTTAATTAAAATACGATACGACAAGAGACCTATGCACAATCATCAAGTACATATACGGTTAAGACAATTTTATTCAATTATCGAGACTACTCATTTATCGAGTTTAAAAATACGAAACGAGTAACAACCTGGAGGTCCATAAGAGACTTGTGTTGGGAAACGGAAGGATCGGAGTCGGAAAGAAGGTAACAAAGAGGGGAATGACAATCAGGATTGAACTTCATATGAAGAGTAATTGGTCTACGTGTCTTTGTACCACCACCGACATGATTGAATTGGAATCCCATTAGTGCTTCAACTAACGCACTCTTGCCGTCGGTTTGGTGTCCGACGACTAGCACTGCCGGAGCGTCGAACGGTGTTTCGAGCTCTTGTGCTAGGCTGTGGAGCTCGTTGTAGGCTTCGTAGAGACTCGATTGGTCTTCGTAGTCGTTTGAGTCCGGCATTTCTTGTGAGGATTGTGAGTCTCCAGACATTTGGAAGAGAGAGAGGTTTGTGAGCGTGTCAGAGCGAGAGAGATTTGTGAGTGTGTCAGAGAGACTGAGAGAGAGAGATGGGAGAGATTGAGAGAGAATGCGAGAGAGAGAGAGAGAGTGATGGGAGATATTGAGAGAGAATGAGAGAGAGAGGTGTCTAGTGTTGTGGCAATATAGAGGGGGTTTTGTTTTGTTGTGAATTTGGTGGGGTTTTGTCTGTTTACTCTTTTTTTTTTTTTTTTTTTTTGATAAAAATCTGTTTACTCTTTTTGAATTGAGAGAATTACCAAAATGCCTATTTTTCACAAGTTTTTGTCCAAAATACTGATTTTGAAAAAAATGGCCCGAAATATCGACGGGATACGGAGAATCGTCCTCCGTATTAGCATAATACGGAACACCGTGTTCCGTATTATGCATGATACGGAACACCATCTTCCGTGTTAGCATGATACGGAACACGGTGTTCCGCAACACCCCATGATACGGAATATGGTGTTCCGCAACACCTCATGATACGGAACACGGTGTTCCGCAACACCCCATGATACGGAACACGGTCTTCCGCAACATCCCTTATATCACGGTAGACGGTGTAGCGTTTTCAGTCAGTAAAAAGGGCCAGCATGGCTCCCATATGAATATTTTGGGCCATCACCCTTTTGAATTTTGTTTGCTATCCACACGAAATAATGACATATTTAACCCATTTTTTCAAGTTTTGTACCAAAATACCGGTTTCAGAAAAGGGGGTAAAAAATACCACTGGATTACTACTTTGCTGAATGCGTAATACCATAGGACCCGACCCAACTTCAATTCTCGGCATCTCTCTCTGTATCTCTCTATCATCTCTCTCTATATTTTTGATTGTACTCGATCGGGGTCGCAGGCCGTGATATATGCATGTATTGATCGGGGTCACGATGTGTGTATGTATTGTGATGATGGTGCATGTATGTATTGTGATGATGGTGACGATGGTACTGACGGGTGATGGTGATTCTTCGATATCTTCATATGTTCCCTTCCGTTGTGTTTGTCTCTAACTTCTGTTCTTATGTTCCTAAATAAAATTGTAATATCCCGTAATTTTTAGAATAATATTAATAAAGAATAAGATAATAAAAAAGATTAAAATTAGATAATAAATAGGATTTAAAATTGGTTTAGCTTAATTGGGCCTAAAATATGGATCGGATTTGAATACAGATAAATTGTAAATTTGGACATAGGGTTTTGTAACATTATAAATAGGGAGGGATAATAAATTATTTCGTCCTTCAACTTTATGCTGTTTTTGGTTTAGGTCCCTGAACTATGAAAAATAATATACGGATACCTAAACTTTTAAAATTTCTGATTGACATCCTTCCTTTCGCGAAATGAAGTGAAAATTTAACATGTTAACCTTCGAGTGATTATAAGAACATGGGTGGTGAAAATTTTCGATTTCGAATTCACTAACATATAGAAATCTGTACTTTAATTTCAAAAACACGAAAAAAAACTTACTAAAATCTGCAGATTTGCATATGTTAGTGAACTCGAAATTGAAAACTTTCACCACCCATGTTCTTATAATCACTCGAAGATTAACATGTTAAATTTTCACTTAATTCCGCGAAAGGAAGGATGTCAATCAGAAATTTTAAAAGTTTAGGTATCCGTATATAATTTTTCATAGTTCAGGGACCTAAACCAAAAACAGCATAAAGTTGAAGGACGAAATAATTTATTTTCCCTTATAAATACATCATATTCTCCTTCTTCATCTTTATTATCAAAATTCGTAGGGTTTTTTTACACACAAATCAGCAGTCTTGTAAAATTCGTAGAAAATTCATCGTAAGTCAGAATTCGTTGATTCTGGACTTTTCGGAAAGGTCTTTTCGTGCTCTACAACTTTCGTTCTTTGAGTTTTTCAAGAAAACATCGTTTAGATGGTCAAAAAAGCTAAATACATATCTGATCAGAATTGTAATCATGGAGTCTTTCAAGATTTTAGAGGTTTTGCTTCTGAGGGGTTGCTACATGTGTTCTTATGTGATTATGTGAATTCTTGATTTGCGTAATTGAGGTAAGTAACTATTCGTTGCTCCGTATTAATTTGAAACATGTTTTATATTATTTGATTACATGTTAGATATTTGTTTTAGTTATCGAATATATGATATTGATATGTGATTGATTAGATAAGAACATTGTTTTGATTCCCCAGTTTTAGTTGCGTATCGAATCATAGAATCCGGTCACTGGATAGTGTGACATATCGAATCATAGAACTAGTTTATGCACGTTCCGGAACACATAGATACCTTGTTGAGTAAGACTTAACGAGGGACGTAAGCTGGCCCCCATCGAATCATCGAATTATAGAAGCCGTGTCACTGGCATAGTGTGGCCGTAGTTAGAACTGTGGGAATTAAAATAAGAATTTGATGTTAAGATTTGTTTGTTCGATTCAGAATTTAGATTATGTGAGTTATTGATAATCTGGTGTACATCGATTTGATATTTGTTACAGAATGTATTGTGTGAATTTTTGTCGTAATTGTTATCGATTATGTTGTGTGAAACTGTGTGATAGATGTTATGTGCTACATGTGAAAATCGTGTTTTTGAAAAATATAAAAATATTATTTTGAGCCGTCAGACGTTAGTTGCTTGCTGGGTTTCGTAACTCATTCTTTTAATATTTCAGGTTCGGTGTATGATCGGGTTCGATAGCATTGGAGTTCGAAGACCTTAGAATTGAGCTAGATTGACTTTTCGATAGATGCTAACTGCGCTTTTGTAATAAGTACCTTTGTAATTAACTTTTGGTTGAATAAAGAATTCATTTTATTTTAGTTTTTGATTTAGAATTAATAGTCCGAAAAGTCGGGCTGTTACAAAAATGATGTTACGCATTCTATGAATGTGTAACACACCCTTTTAACCCCCCCCCCCCTCAGAAATGCGTAATATGCTTGTTACCCACCCCAACAATGCGTAATAGGCTTGTTACCCTATCCATAAATGCGTAATGTGTATTACCCTGTCTATAAATACGTAACACGCCGATATTTTTGGCCAGATTTCAGCGCACTGTTATTTCTGTAACAACGGAGCAGATTTTTCGTTATTTTTGTCATTAACCCTATCCACACTGGAGTTCTGTGCTGTTAGGGCTGAAAACGGATTCGACTTGCACAATGAATATAATTCGTAATTGTACAAAAAATGAGAGAATTCAATTTTATGTTATAATTCGAATGAATATTGGATCGAATCTCACCATTCTAATATTTAATTATATTTTTATAGAATAGTTCAAATAATTTTAGAAAATTCATTATCAAAAAAAAAAAAATTTAGAAAATTCGAACCTTTATGTGTTCGATTAGAATCCGTAAATTACGCATACAATACATAGTATATATAAAATATATACTATAAAAGTACTCCCTCTATCCCTCTCATTTCTTTACAAATTTTTTTCACTGCTTGACACACATTTTAAGGCTCCTAAAAAGTATAGTTCCATAATTTATTTTTAAAATTTTCTTTTTTTGTATAAAAATAGAACAATTCTATTTTTATACAAAAAAAATAAAATTTTTTAAAATAAATTATGAAACTATTCGCAAAATGCACCTTAATCCGTGCAAAAATTACGTTCCCATGGTAAAGAACCAAGGGGGACAGAGGGAGTAATCAGTGTTGCAAATTTCGGAAATCGGAATTATTCGGTTGAGGTACCGATTTACGATTTATCGGGTGATTTGGTTGAAAAATCGACGATTTATCGGCAATTTTTACAAAATCGATTGAATCGGATCCCAAATTTTGACCAATTTTTAGTCGATTTATCGGCGATTTTTCATAAATCGGCCGATTTCAATAACATAGGAGTAATATTCTATACATGACCACATTTTAGTTTTTTTAAAATAATGTTCGAATATTCTTAATATTTTAAGATTATTATAGACGAATTCAAATTTGAATATACAAAAACGGGTAATTTGATATTCTATTGAGTTGAACCGAATCAAATATGAACATTTATATTCGAATTCGAGTCGAAATAAAAGATTAAAATTTTATTTCGAATCCGGATCAAATCTGAACGAGTAACTACAAATTCAAACCGAATCTGATCATACTACTATCCACATATATTCGACTCGTTTACGTAGTCGGTACTATTTATCATCATTTTTTGACTTTTATGAGTTTTGTGTATTGTTCACAAATTTAAGTCAGAATTTTGGCCAACAATATCACAAAAACATATAGTATCACATAACAAGAATATCATAAAGTGCTGATGGTGGCCATAAATACCAACCTATTACATATTTGAAATAAGGATAACAATATTACGCATTAGATATTGGGGTAACTAGCATAAAATTTTCCCCCTATTATGCATTTGGAAAATGGGTGCGTAATAGGCTCTCCTGACAGGACCTATTACCCATATGGAAAATGCGTAATATGTATAAAATTTATTACCCGTGTCTCAACGCATAATAGACTAGTATTTATGGCCAGCACCAGCACCAACACTTTAAAATATTCTTGTCATTTTTGTTTAATTTGCGGTATTTATGTCATTCTTTCTTTTAAGTCCCAAAATATAATGAAAAATCATATGTTCGTATCATATTTTGTCCACGTATTGAAAGTAAGGATTACTTAAACAAATACAAGATGAAATTTTTATAATTTTGTGTTAAAATTTCATTCTCATTCCGCTTGATTTCCAATTAAAAACCCATTTAATTTGCATATTCATACTGTTAAGATAGAAGGCCCATGTATAAGGCCCATTACCAAGTCTATTGTGTTTAGTGTTTATAAATATAGAAGTCTTTGTATCAGTTCTAAGTAATCAGTTTTATACAAAATGTAGTTCTATTATCTTGTAACCGTTTTCTATTGGTAAATACAATTCTGTTACTTTCTTGTTCATCTTGTTCATCGTCTCTGTAAATATATACATTTATAAAATGTAACATGGTATCAGAGCCTTGTGAGCTCGTTTTCCGCATTCGTTTCTGTTCAATTGTGTATTTCTGGTGATGTTCTTCATCAATTCTGAGTGTTTCTGGCTCGTAAACAGCTTGTATATCAGACATTCGTGGTAATTTCTTTGTGTTATTTGTTGAGATTGCTCACGGAATCAATTGCGTATCATCTGTTTGATAAATTGCCTCACCGATCTATCTACGATCTATCTTCTCCTGTTTAATTCATCTCTCTCTTGGCGAGTTTGTTTGATTCACAGTGATTTGAGCTTCGTTTTGAGTTTGTTTGTTTCTCGTCGTGCTCGTCTTTGTTTTCCGAATCAGATTACGAGTCACCGTCGTCATTCTCAAGCATTGGTCAATTGTCTCTTGTTACTTGACATCCTACAGTTGTTCATCGTCATCGGTATCAATCGTTCGGCGTTCTCTTTGCAATCAGGTGTTCTCTAATCTTGTTAAGATCGATCAGTTTTTATAACAATTCTGAGTAATTTTCTGAGTAATTTCGTGATAAACATCATGAAATCTTGATTTTACTTCGCTGTTTGTTACTGTATCCTTTGTTATACGACGATTCTATCTTATAGTGATTGAATCTGAGTTCTTCAGTTGTTCTGTGGTTTGGTGAAGTAATTGTTGAGAACTGTTGTGATTTCTGAGTAGAATTAGTTAGTGCGCAGAAGGTGTTTGATATATTGCTTGAGAGAATGAGCAATTATTGGAGGTTTAGAAATTTATCAAGGTTAAGATGTTTGACGAAATGTCACAAAGCAATTTAAGCTCTGGATTTGATTCATGTGCAAATTGTGGTGTTTTGATAATCTTCAACAAAGGCTCATCATCTTTCGTATTTTGTGGATCATGCACATTCATTCGGATGTAACCTGGATCTTTTCTACTACACCTATAGAAGGAAAATAGTCCAGCAGTTTCTAGCAATACACCCAACCAGGAAAAGGTGAGAGGAGAGGTAGGTCAGCTTTGGTAGTTCTTGGCGACATCGATTGCAGTCCTCGTATGCCCATGGCCAACAATCCCCCATTTGCCAAAGATACTTCAGCCTTTGATGCTTTTATTCAAGCCTGTGTTTCAATTTATGATGCTGCTCTAGTTTCTTTGTGTTAAAATACCTGCTCCTGATGTTTTTCATTGTACATAACCCTTCTTCTGTTCCTACTTTAGTGGCTGTAAAAATGGGCCAGCTGGATGAGGCGCTCCAAATTCGTAGTTGATTGGAATAATTTTGGATATACATTGCTTGCATTGTTTCTTGGTAGAAGTAGCCTTTTTTGTGGCAGTGTATTATTGGTTTGAAAAACATTATGGAACACAAGCTGTTTTCATCCTACTTTACTCGAAGAGAAACACAAGCTGCTTTGTAAGATTGACAAAAAAAAATCTGAACGAGCCTTGTGGTCATCAAGACTGTATCAGCAATGCACTCATAGTTAGCAGTACAAGCTGGACGCCAGATGAAGATTTTCAGGATTTGTCTGGTATTACATTTTTCGGTCTTTCGGAAAAACTTGGACATTTGTCTATCTGAGTTGTTGAAACTCCAGAAACTTTAGTTTCATCAAAGATTGTTGACCTTGTTTGGCAACAAATTGATTGCTGCACTACCAGCTTTCTAAACCCCTTTGTGGGTGTCTACATTCCCTTGTGGAATTCTGACAATACTACTTGTCAATGTTGCTGCTGTCAAACTTTGAAGGATTATCACAATCTGAAGTTGATTGCTGCTGTTAAACTCTGAAGGATTACTAAATCTGGAGTTTTGTTGCTCTTTTGTTGCCCTTTGTGGTTTTGTTGCCCCTTAGTGGGTTTATTGCTCCTTTGTGAGATTGTTACCAGTGTGATCTCTGGTTTTATTACTCCTTTATGTTGCTGTCAAGGTCTGTTAGTTGCCTACACCAACTACCTCAGATGTTGCTGTCAAGATGTTACTCAGATTACTAAATCTGGAGTTGTTTGCCCCTTAGTGGGTTCATGGTTGCTCCTGTGTGAGTTGCTGTCTTCAGCCAAAGTTGTCTTCCTTGTTACTCATACCCACACTTCTTCAAGTCAAGAAGTTGTTACTAGCCCCATACACTCAGGAACATTGTTGCTGCTGTTTTTCAAGTTCCAAGATGAAGCTGTTTCAGATTCTTCCCACCTTCATCTTGAGGGGGGATGTTAAGATAGAAGGCCCATGTATAAGGCCCATTACCAAGTCTATTGTGTTTAGTGTTTATAAATATAGAAGTCTTTGTATCAGTTCTAAGTAATCAGTTTTATACAAAATGTAGTTCTATTATCTTGTAACCGTTTTCTATTGGTAAATACAATTCTGTTACTTTCTTGTTCATCTTGTTCATCGTCTCTGTAAATATATACATTTATAAAATGTAACACATACAGATCTAACCAAGTAGCTTTGATATTGTTTTGAAGTCAAGTTCAAATATTTGAGACTTGTTACTTTGAAATTGTTTTAGTTAAGCTGAAGTTAATGAGACTTGTTCATACTTGCCCCTGTCAGATCTTGGTTTGTGGTATACACATACAAATAACTTGCTTAAAATGCTATCCCTTCTTTAAAGTTTAATGTATCCTCGAGCAGACGCATATCATAATTCCACAACAAAAAAGAAAAAAAAGAAGCCAGGTATCAGACACCATCATGTATACAGTTTACTGTACATACTATAGAAAATATTTGTAGGCTTGCAAGTTTCAAGTAAGCTACAACAAGCATCCATACAGAACAGCAGACATAAGCAGTGGCTGTTAAAATGGTGTGAAATTCTTACGCAGCAGCATTGCGTTTCTACCAAACATACTTCCGCTTATCAAAACAACAAGTGTTCAATCTTCGGACAACCAAATTCAAACACAAACACGAGTCCACAGTTCTATACCGAAATTCTAATTGAAACTTTTCTTGGTACTAGTACTCATTCACATCATCCAACTCATTTCTATGTTCAATGTATAGCTGACTTCGTAGGTGATATATGGTCTATATAAGATTGGTAAGACTGTACCAGAAAAAATTGCTTCAAAGGATCTAACACAGCAGTAAGTTTTATGTTCTTTACTCTGTCTCTTTGATGGGGAAAATGAGATTTGTTTGGGAATAAGGATTTCTCTACCTTGGGCAGATCGCAGCAAAAACAGGCAGTGTCCTCCTCTTACTAGGACCATAGAGAAGACTGTTTATATAAGCATCAACTTCTTCTCTTGATAGAGCTTTGTCAGCCGAGGAAGAACAAGGCAGGGTAACCTCAATACCATCATCCAGGGGAGACCAGTCACCGCCAGCAAAAGTAAAGCTTTCAGAGCAGTCATTGGCATTCTGTAGTTTAATGGGCAAGACTGTTTGTGCTGATGAAGAGCTTTTTCCAGCACAGTTCATGGCTTTCTCTAGCTTGACAGGTGAGACAATTCGAGTTCTTGGATGAATCATACTGACTGGTGAATCTGTAGCCGATGCAGGAGAACTGGGTTGTGAGACTATCCCTGTTGTCAAAAAGCTCTTTCCAGCACAGTTGATTTCTTTCTCTAGCTTGATAGGTAAGACAATTTGAGGTTTTGAAGGAATCGTACAGATCGGTGAATCTTTTGCTGATGCAGGCGAATTGTTCTGCGAGACTGTTCGTGGTGTTGAAGGGCACTTTCCAGCAAAGCTCATGGCTTTCTCTAGCTTGATAGGTAAGACAGTTTGAGTTTTTGAAGAAATCACAGAGACAGGTGAATCAGTTGCTGATGCAGGCGAAACGTTCTGGGAGACTATTCGACTCGATAAAGAAGTCATAGTAAACGGAGAATCTGTTCCAGATGCAGGCGAGTAGTTCTGTTCATGACTCAAGCGACACTTAGAGCCATATGAGCCTGATCCTGAACTATATGACTTGCACATCTGAGTCTACATATACCAAAAGATGTTTGATTCAGTTGATAAAGAGAAAATAGTCAAAAAATTAGCAGCAACATCTTTCAACAGATAATGAGTTCATTTCCACATATTACCGAGATGACTCTTTCTACCTCTGATTTGCTCTTGTTGGAAAATCGAGTTAGACGCAGCTCTTCCTTGCCATGTGCAAACTGTAAAATATGGAGTAAGGATGGTTAAAAGGATATCAGATAGTAACAATGAATTCAAAGCACAACCAAGAATCTGCATGAGATGTAAACATGCTCAAGTACTCTCAGACAATTAAGCTGTAAAATTAATTACATTCTGAGCTAAGTGATTTGCTTTATGATAAGATGGTTTGAAACAGCAGAATGGTAGTTTGAGGGATATTAATCATCACTTATAAATAGAATTTAGAATATCGATCTAAAACATAACTTTCCCGTTTATAGTAATTGATGCCATAAATTTGAAAAGAGTTCCATTTAATCCTAATGTCCAGTTGCAAATAGTCAAATACAGTTACCGAATAGACTTAAAAACCAAGATGTATTAACCCCTAAGAGTAAAAGCTACAATTCAGCTAGAAACAATACACACACACAATACAAATACAAATATAAAACAAAACAAAACAAAACAAATCAGAATTTGATTTCTATTTTATGAATTTATCTGTAATTCACAGGCAATATTGCTCTCAAAAGCTCTACTATACCAAAGAAAAGCTAAAGGCTTAAAATAAAATAGCTTAAGTACTCATTTCATCTCTGTCAACCATCACACAGTCCTTGTTTTCCAGTAATAACAATATGATGAAGCACATTCTGCCTGACCGGGGTCAACTCGTTTCCAGAGTACCACAACTTCTACTGACACAGTGACACTTAACACACATACTAGAAGAAATTTAGGTGTTGCTCTAATACTCTTTAGAACCAAAAACAAACTACTTCTAAAAATCTAGTACTACAGAGGTATACAACAGGTGATAAGCTGCTAGACTATTAAACAAGGAAAAACTGGTATCTAAATAAATATACGACTAATTAATACATATCAAGATTTAAACTTCACCATATTAGTAATAAATACGATACATGTAAATGAGACTTCTTTAGATGACATAATTGAGCATTATCGCTTAATTACATTGTTGTGCTTGTTAATGTATAAGCTAAACAAATGATGAGCTAGAGCACAATCGATTCTTTGCAAAAAAAATTATCTTTTTGTAGTCAAACCAAATTTCGACACTATACAAAAGTCATATTTAATTCTCTCTCCAAGTCGCTGTTTAGATTCATTCACAAATGATAAAGTCTCTTTAAGTCTAATATCACACATCTATCATCAGACTATGCAATTCAAGTAATATAGTAAACAGGACTTTCTGTAAACAAAGAAAAGTAAACAGGACTTCACTTTCCAAAATTCTTGTTCTAAATAATTTACACTATTATATTTAGTAAACAGAAGGAATGATCAATCTCGTTAAAGAAAATGTAGACTTCACTTTTAGCAATTCCAGTTCAAAAGTATGCATTTGATCATTTTAAATTGATTAAATGAATCTATTTGAAAGGACATTCGGCACACCGAAGGAATGATCATCTTTGTTCAAGAAATTATGCTCTTCACATTTCAAAATTACTGTTCCAGCCTAGCTTATATCATATTAAGCATTAGAAAAACTTTTACATTCACAAATATGCTCAATCATCGCTGCAGTATGCAAATGTGGAACATAAGTTTATATAAAGTTAAAGTTAAGGTCATCATCTATTTTACCTGACATTTAGCTCCATAGCGACAACTACCAAAATCCTCCCAGGACCGACAAATCTCAGTCTTATAAAAGCTTTTACCTCCAGAAGACGATGATCCACCAGAATCAGACGTAGAGGACGAAGACCTCAATCTACTAGCAGTAACTGGTTCGACCAGAACCCCGTCCATCACAATCACATCCTCCTCCACCTTGACCGGAGTCTTAAACATCGTCTTTGGCGAAACCTCCAAATTCTCAATCGAAGACAACGGCAATCCTCCAGACCGGTAGTACCTGACAACAGGAGATTCCAGATTCTCTAGACTACTCAGAACATTTGAATTTGCACGCAAATCAAAACCAGGACTTGTCGGTGGATGATTATATGCACGGACAGGCGAGTTGCTGATAGGTGAAATTCCGCCTCGCAAGGCCATCACTTTATGAAGCTTAGAATTGTTATCTATGTAAATCCTTTCCATTGAATTTCTCTTTAGTCTCTACATATACAAAAACAAAACAGAAATTCAATCAAATGCTTATAATTAAACAAAATCGTTACAATTTCATGAAAACAACGCATAAATCAACAAATTTGAACATTTATACATATACATAAACGTAAGTATACAAATGTATGAGTTTTGAACTCGCGCCTAAATTGCAATCTCTCTCTCTCTCACACACAGACACACACAGATACATACAAATTTTTGAGGTTTACACTGGCGCCTAAATTGCGATCACTCTCGAACACTCAATCAGACAATTTGAAACTAAAATAACATGAAATTCGCCAAAAATCGGAGTAATTCGTGTATATAATTCATATATACAAACACATATTGATAATTACACAAGTACTATACATGTACATAACTGCATTATCATATACACACAAATACATACATAGAATGACGAAATTAAATCGTAACTGAGAGAGAGAGATAGAGATAGAGATATAGAGAGAGAGAGAGAGAGAGAGAGAGAGAGAGAGAGAGAGAGCGAGAGCGAGAGCGAGAGCGAGAGAGAGAGAGAGAGAGAGAGAGAGAGTACTGACCTCGATTGACGAAGCGAAATGAAGAAGCTTGGAGTTGTTAAAGAGTTTGTTTTGGATGATCAATTTTATGGAAGGTTACTCAAGGACTGAAGGTTGATGTTGCTTTATATACTTGCTTTTTGCTTACACTGCCAATGGGACTCACGCACACGTGGCAGTTTGTCTGGATTACTTCTAATTCCCCGCTGACAAAACTAGCAAATATATTGTACTCTACTGACACTCTGACAGTATTTTTAGAAATTTTTGTTTAAAAAAAAGGGCCTGTAAATGAATGAGTTTTAGAAAATAATACTCGAATTCAACTTGTTTAATTGAATTTTATTTAAGTTGTCTCTGCTAATTAAATACAAATTTGAACATGAAAATGTGTTTAATTTGAGTTCGTAAATATTGGGCTCATTTTTGTCTATGAATCCTTCCAAATCGATTCAGTTTGATTCGATTCGATTCATTTATTATCGGTGGAGGTTGAAGAAATTCTTGATTTCTGATTGAGGTGTAGGGGCTTTTATTTTATTTTTTGTTCGAAATAAAAAAAGTATGGGAAAATAAGGTGGTAACTGCAAGTCATGCATATGAGTGGAGTTTAGGATGACTTTCACTTTGTTTTTCTAGAAAGCAAACTAATAGGCCTGCACATTCCATAGCTAGAATGTCATGTATGCCTAACTGCTATATTGATCTTGTTTCTCCTCCTGTTTGTGTGTTGGAGATTCTGAGGTGTGATGCATCTTCTATCTTAAAATGACTTTGTCAATTTTTCGATTAAAAAACACAACTACAAAGCAAAAGAAAGAGAAATGCTCAAATCTTGAACAAACACAGTTCAATTTCCTGGAAAACTTTGTTTTCCTTTGTGATCAATTTTCAGAAAAAACTGAGAAAATGTCAATAGCCATCAAGAACTGGCATGCATTCCATTTTAAATCCTAATACTCAAGGAGCTTTTCAAGTTCCCTATATGAAGAACATGCATTCCCAGTGCCACTTTTCTGTTCCCAGTCTCATCCACCATGCTCAAATGCTTGCAAACATCTACATTAAACTTAACAACTCCTTGTGCTTGCGGTGTCAAATGCACCTTCTCGAACCCTAACAAGTGTTTTTGAGGCGCATTGTGCACTGCTGGAGGACTCGAGAACAAGAACACTGTGTGGCTTCCACTCATTTGTCCTGCATTTTTTACTCTCAGTTCAACGTCGAAAACCACGTTATTGCAACTATCCTCTAAGGCATCGATTGATTTGCACCTAGATGACTTGCAAACATGGCCTTCAGCTAGTGGAACTGCCACAAGTTTAGGTGCTTTTACTAAGTGATGACTGAATTCAGAGTAACTTAGTCCGTCTCCAAAGGTGTATATAGTTGGCCCTGTATAGAATCTGTAAGTTCTGCCTGGATAGCCCGTGGCGGGATCAGGTCTCATGTTCATGTTTGTCATGTTGACCTTGTTAACATATGATTGTGGATACCATGTCATAGGTAGTCTTCCACCTGCAATAGGAAAAAAATATTCAAGTGTTCAAAGCTTTGCCATAAAAAGTTTGATCTATTTTGTGTAAAGATTATTTGAGTTTGATGCACTTACTTGGATTGAAAAAGCCAAAAATAACATCTGCTATTGCAGCTCCGCCAGCTTCACCGGGGAAACCAACCCACATAATACTAGTGACTTTTGGATCATCTTTAGCAAATTGTACATCCATTCCACCTCCAGACATTATTACAAGAATAACAGGTCCTTTTGATGCCTTTGCAACTTGTTGAATTAGTAATGTTTGTTGTCCTGGAAGTGTAATGTCAATCCTATCGCGACTCTCAGTTTCAATAGATTGATCATCTCCTACTATCAGGACTGTTGCATCTGCTGTCGAAGCTATTTTTGTTGCAGCGTCAACTTGTGCTGTTGCGCATGCTACATTGGCACAACCAGGTGCATACGATGTTGGAACTAATGCTGTTAGGCCTTGCAAAGGAGTTGTGTATTTGCATGGAGTACCTGCAACAAATACACCATATATTAGTATTTTCAGTGACTAACATGTAAAAGAAATGCCAAATTTGTTTACATAGTTTCATGCAATGATTTTTTACAGCTAAGAAGGATTATAACAAAACCAGCTTATGCATGTACTGTTTGAAAATATCAGTAGAAAAATAGATAATACCTTCATAGTTTGCAATCATGGTTTTTGTGACATTGGCATTAGGTCCAATTACTGCCAATGACTTGATGGTTTTGATGGATAGTGGAAGTGATCCCGGGCTGTTCTTGAGCAGCACAGTGCCTTGTCTTGCAGCTTCCCTGGCTAGCTCTTGGTTCGCGGTGGTACACACATCTTTCGGACCTAGTTGCCCATATAGTTGCTTGCTCGGATCACCATCAAAGAAGCCGAGTCTCACCAACGTTTTAAAATTATTTGTGACTGCATTGTCAAGGTCTGCTTCTTTTACTAGCCCCTCTTTAACTGCATCTTCTGTATGTTTTGCTAGAAAATCCCCACAGTTAAGGTCCAAACCAGCTTTTATAGCAATTGCTGCTGTCTCCTGTGGTGTCTTGGTGTAATGCTGAGAATTGAACATCACATCTAATGAATCACAATCAGAACTTATGTATCTGTAGAAAACAAAATTCAGACAAAATACTGTTATCGCTGGAAATATCATGTCTGCTTAAATAAAAGAGTACACCAAAGCGCATTAAATTGTAAATTTTCTGCAATCAAGAGTCCACGGGGAAGGAAAAATTACCCGTTAAGTTTCCATTCGCCTCGGATCACGCCTGCCAGTAGGTCCGGATCTCCACAAGTAGGCTTGCCATTAACTTGGTTGTAGGAACACATGACACTAGCAACATTCCCATCAATAACACAGCTCTTGAATGGGGGCTGGTAAGTGTCATCCATGTCTTGTTTAGTCACCTAAACCAAAAATTCATAGATTTTAACAACGCTTGCAAAACAAAAATAAAAAAGCTAATTATATAATTAGCAAAAAAACCTTTATTATACAGATTAAAAAAGTTCTTGTCTTCTTAAATTTAGAAAATTACCACAGCATTGAAATGATATCGGTCGATCCCTTTCCAATTATCAACATCATAAGCTGTATAATGTTTGCAACAAGCTCCAACTTTAAGGCGATTTTTATCACCATCATCTCTTTCTTGTAAACCCTTAACATATGACGCACCATATTTACTTGTTAGTAAAGGGTCTTCTCCAGGTGTTTCATGACCTCTTCCCCATCTAGGATCTCTGTAAATGTTAATGTTTGGTGACCAAAATGTTAATCCAGCTAAACCAACGTTGTACATTGCTCTTGCTTCATTTGATACCACCTGCATTCATTCATGTTATTGTTGTTCATTTCTCCTCTTTCTTTACATAAAAAAATAACTAAATCGAAATCACTGGTCCCTTCTATGGTTCTGATTCAATTTACACAATCATTGTGTACTTGTACCGTCGTACACGCTCTAAAATTCTGTAAACTGTCCCAGGCGGTTAAGAGGTCTATCTACTGCTTAAGCAGAGATTCATTAGTTGCTATACCAGTTTGAATGCTTGTTAATTAGCAGTGAGATGACTTATGAACACAGATCAAAAAACTTAGATGCTATCCTTTGGAAGACGTTTACTATAAAAGATCGCACGCACTCAGAGCACAAGTCTCCCGTACAACATAATTTTGAAATGAATTATAGTTAGGTGCATCAGAATTTAGAAGGAGTGGGTGCATGTGAGGTAAAAAAAATACAAATTGCAAGCTGTAAAATACACATAGTCCTGCATTTGGTATACGTCAAGTGGTCACTTATTTTATAGCAAGCTGCAGATAATATAACCTACTTTATCATTGAAATTTCTGGTAACTTCAGAAGTTAAATGAAAATCACATGATTATCAGAAACCTACCCTTTCCCAAGAAGGCAAAATCATGGCTCCACTTACTTTGTAAAAGAAAAACATGGAAGATAAATCAACAATGATTGCATACAGATATGGCCTCCACATAATAGTTAAATGGTTAGATCGCAGGAGAGGAATATAAGAACTTTTGTAAGCTACCAAAACAAGAAAAGAATCAAAATCCTGCAAAGTCAGCAAGAATGTCCTGAAATGGTTAAACTTTATGTTAAGACTTTCTCAAGTCCATGGCAAATGCCAATCTGAATCCTTATGCATATTAAACTTGGTCATTGCTAAACATTTAAGTACAATATTTTTTAACCGTAAACGATTTTTCTGGTTACGATTTTCAGATACTAACCCTAAATCTAGTTCTGGGACATTTTTATTTTTCAGGCCGGCCACAATGCTGGGCCATGTAAGCTAAATATTGGGTCCGTTTGGGAAATCTCATTTTTCAGCGGGGCCATTGTATGCTCCGTAGGCACCAACAGGCACCCACCACTCACATTTGGATCTAAATCATGGAAATAATGTTTAGAAAGTTGAAAAAACATTCAAGCTCCTTCATATGTCCCTTCAAAAAAAAGCTCTTTCATATGTCAATCACTTTCCTCGTACAGGAAACCAAGTAAACTGAAAATTTATATAAATGAATACTTAAATATCTTCGAAAACTAAAGTTGCAAAAGAAAATATATGAATGACATAGAGAAGTTGGTACCTTTCCAATAGCTTCAAATAGTGAACTATTGAACGAAGCTGCAGTGCAGATGACTTGAGGAAAACTAGTAGCTCCGGGAACAAGACTCGAAAAATGAGTCCCCGGGCCAACATACGAGACCCCATGTAAGGCTTCAGACCACCACTCATATTTTGGCACTCCAAGCCTACTAGCTCCACCTGCATTATCCACCAAGTTTGCGATTTTCTCTTGCAATGTAAGCCGCTTCACTAAATCACTTACTCTTGTTTCCACGTCCAGTTTCGGATCACAGAACGCGTACTTTGCCACTTCAGGATTCTTGGCAACATCACAAGCAAAATTAGCAGAAGATTGTGCTAAAACATGACTCGTCGGCAACCAAATGTCAACAATGATGAAACAGAGGATTTGAAAACAGAGCAAAACAGAGGAAAGTACCCTGTTTTTCGAGGACACCATTGTGTAAAAACAGGGTATCCTCTCCTCTGAACAGAGAAATGGCAAAATGAAGATAATGTAAAAATGTGAATGGGTTGTTTGATTAATGTGTAGTGATTGTTATATAGTGGAAGTGTGTTAGATAAGTAAATTATAATGCATGTTGTTTTCTAGTAGCCCGTGATAGATATAGGTAAAGATAGTCTGTTACCATGTCTCTATATTATAAATACTACACTTTTTAGAAAGAATCTACTCTCTCTTAGAAATTCTGCAGAGTAAATTCCAAAACTAAATTCATATAAATGGTTCTGTGATGGTAATTTTTCACCAGAATGTATAATAATCTATCATTAGTCAGGTTCGAATGGTCCAACAATGTTTTGGTAGTTATGGCATCTAGCTCGAATGATAGGATGCCAACTTGTGTATGTTCATGTAGAGGTTGATAGTCTATTTTGGTATCCGGAAACAGTCGGTTGTAAAAATTTAAATGTTTTTCGAATCTATTGCTCTACCGAAACTCAAATTTGCGATACTTTAATTATAGGAAGAAGAGGAAATCCGCGCTCAGATAAGCATAATGGATAGCTAAATCACATATGCATGATCAAGTCATGACGGACGGTTAAGGTGTTAGGGGGAGGCCATGGTCAGCTAATTGTTTTCGATATTAGAAACTAATTGGTTGATCACACCGAGAAAGATTATATGTGATCTGTGTAAGACTGTAACTCTCGTGAAACATGAAAAAGGCAGATTTTGGTTACATCATTTCATGCATGGACTTGATCAACATAAAATTCAGAAACAGAGTTGTGCAGAAATGGTAAATGTACACACACAAACACACACACTGAGTCTCGTACATTGCCTAGGTTTGTGCATGATTGTGTCAGTCAAGTTGCGGCCTGTGACTGTGAGTCTAAGAACCCCCCGTGATAGAAACATGGCGGTGAACCAGCTGTATATTTTATTATTTTTTGTTTCCATCTATGATTTATCCATATTCATTTTGTATATTTGTACTATTTTTTACCACTATCTTAGATTCAGACCCTTCTTGTGTCCAGGCTTATTAGCATTTTGTTCTTTTGTTAATTCTCAATTTTGTTCGAGAATCGAAATCAAAAATGAGAATAAGTAGTAGGGGAGTAATCAGGGTTGATTATGACATTTCAGAGGTCCTCGGACGATAGTAAAATATCATGTGATGTGAACATGACTGCTAAATACCGTTCAAAATTACTCGATGCAGTTTGAATACATTATACTATTGTCATTTCTGCCCTTTTGTGTAAATTCTATGCAATCCTAGTTTTCTGTGTAAATATTTAATATATTCACGTTTAATAACTTCACCTACTCATATATATTTATTTTATTTTTAATCATTTATATCCTAACTACATGATACAAAATATTTAATACTCCGTAATATATTTATATTTATATTTTCTTAATACATTAATTAATATTTTCTATATAAATCTAATTAATTACAATTAGATTTTTCATATTCAATACAATGCACTTAATAATATATTTTATATTCATATTTTCTTAATACATTAATTAATATTTTCTATATAAATGTAATTAATTACAATTAGATTTTTCATATTCAATACAATGCACTTAATAATATATTTTATATTCATATTTTTTCAATGCATTATATTTTATAGATTAATCTAATTAATAATAAGATTTTTTATATTCAATACAATGTACTTAAAATGTATCTTATATTCATATTTTTTTAGTGCATTAATTTATGTTTTCTAAACTAATCTAACAGACATTTGGTTTATGGTTTTTTGTTCAGATTTCGTGAAGATTCGATACACGAATAAAATGGAGCCAGAATCTTCTGTCCCCTTCATTGTGTCCCCTATACAAAATGGGTGCCCCTGCGGGGCCCATTGTAAGATAAATGGAAATAAAATATTTTATTTCCATTTTCCTTACAATGGGCCCCGCCAGAGGCACTCATTTTGTATAGGGGACACAGAAGGGGACACAATGAATTTTATTTCCATTTATCTTACAATGGGCCCCGCCAGAGGCACCCATTTTGTATAGGGGACACAGAAGGGGACACAATGAAGGAGACAGAGGATCTTCACCCAATAAAATGCTCCTCTGAAGTCTAGGATTGAGAACTGTTAAATGATACGTGGCTAAATGATCATATGTAATTTATTCAAATATATGTAATATTTTATTATACAATATATTAAGCATTTGTATATGATATAAATATATATTAATGAAAGCATATAAATATATATTAATATTAATAGTTTAAATAATATGTCAAACATCATTTAATCAATATTAATATTTAAGTATTTGTTATGAATATGATAAATATAAAGTACCCACATCCAGATTTAGATTAATGCACCGTTAGTAAAACATTTATTAGGATTTTATATGTTTAATGCATGAAGGATATAAACTTAATATACTAGTGTGGATTGAGTAAACATGAACTGCATTAGTAACACCCTAAAATATGGATCTCTAATGATAATATTTTAATTATTCATATAAATTATTATGTTGAAATATACGTAATAGTTGATTAATGACTATTGTAAAAAATATTTTTTTACAATCCCGTCTCCTCCAAGTTGTTTGTTGAAGACACTTTGGTCCGACTTATTGAATTAATGGAATTTCCAATTTTTTTTTTTTAAAAAAAAATCAATATGCAAAATCTTCGAAATTATGCAGGATTATATACGAAAGATCCTTGTATTTATAACGATTTTCATAACAAATATTTTGTACTGTATTATATTTTAATATTTAGAATTAAAGATTTAGCAAGTTTAACGATCTACAAGATTATTGTCTTAAAAAATTTGCAGTGCTAAGAGCATCTCCAATCATGTTGAACCCTTAGCTAAAAATAATTAAAACATACTTTAAATAAAAATTATAGAAATTATGTAAAAAAAAAAATCAACTCCAATGGATCATTTCCCTTATCTATATTTTTAGCCAATGTCTATATTTTTTGCCAGGTTGGCTATATATTTGTCGAACCTCTAGAGACCTGTAAGAAGATTCCACATCATCTCTTACCATATTCAAATGATATATTCTATTTATAATAACTTAAAATAATAACAACATACCATTTTTAAAATATAGTCAATCAATATAGCCAATACCATCGAAGCACAACGCTTTACAGGTTCAGTAAATTTTGAAAGAATGACAATAATACCACAAAAACTGAAAAAATGTACCAAAATAACGTTTTTCGGAATTGGTGGCCAAAAATACCCGCCAGTTACGCATTTGCGAAATGCATAATAGAAAAAAGTTGGTGTTACGCATTTTTCAAAAGCTTAACAAAAAAAAAAAAAAAACTCAGCCTATTACGCATTTGATAAGTGGGTAACTACCATAATTTTTTTTCCTATTACCCCTTTGGAGAATGCGTAATAGCATTTACCCATTCTCCAAATGCGTAATAGGAAATACTGTTTCACCTATTACCCATTTTTTAAATGCGTAACTAATATAAAACCTATTACCCCCATCTCAAATGCGTAATAGAGTGGTATTTTTGGCCACCATCATCATTTTGTGATATTCTTGTAATGGGTTAGTACTATTCCGGGTATTATTGGCCTTCACCCGTAAATTTTACATAATCAATATTTTCTACTCTCTCCGTCCCAAAATACATGTCCCTTTTCTAAAACAAATTTGTCCCTAATTACATGTCCCTTTTCTCTTTTCAATGCAAATTTAAGTGTAGTTTTACAAAACTATCCCTACATTTATTGTATCAAAAATTTGACTTTTTAAAACTTAACTCTATTCTCACTTTCCAATATATTAATTAAGGGTATTAGTTGGAAAAATTTAATCAACTAACTTTATCTTAATATGTGTGCTTTTTAGAAAAGGGACATGTAAATTGGGACGGAGGGAGTATCATTTTAGCCGATCACTTTAACCAACCTCATTGAAGATGCTCTAACAATTATTCACAAACATCTATTCAAAAATTTTAAACTAAGAGGGGTGTATTCAATTGAGATTTTAATGGATTTTTGATAATCCATGGATTTTAACGAATTTTGTAAATTCACAGATTATTTAAATTCTACAAAGAATCTAGTAAAATTGGTGTAGAGTCATTGAGATTTTAAAAGTTTTTTTAGAAATCCATCAAAATCTCATTGATTTTTGCAAGATTTCAAAACTTATAAAAACAACTAGCAAATCCACCAAAATCCACCATTTTAACAAATCTAAAAAATCCGTGGATTTTTGAATACCCCTAGATTTAAATGTATTGTTTTAAATCCAGATTGAATACACCCAGATTTTAAAAGACTTTTTGAAATCCTAATTGAATACCCTCGAATTTTAAATGACATTTTGAAATCCGAATTGAATACCTCAAGATTTTAGTGGATTTAAAAAAATCCAAATTGAATACCCCTAGATTTCTAAAATCACTCAAAATCTTTCAAAATCTCAGTTGAATACACCCCCTAAAAATATACTACTGTATATAACATTGTTTTTGAAAATTGAATCCCTTAAAATTTTCGAATTCCAGACGATCGTCAGCCCCGCCGTTGGAGTGATGAGAACAAGGTTTTCATTGGGACAGGGGTCCGACACTAGTTCAGTTGGTACGTAAATAAAAGGTTTACGTGGATATGCGTGGACTAGTTAAAGCTTTTGAGATTAGACAAACTAACTGATGATTAGTGATTACTGACTAGACAAGCTAACTGATTAGTTGGGTAATTATTATGTCAATGAATGATTAATTAATTGCTTATGTTACACGCACAATTAAAGCTTGCTTTGATTATCATTGTTAAGGTTTTGTCGAAATTATGAGAATGGAACAGAGAAAAATTAGCAGCAAAATTATACAGTTTCTTCATTGGTTTTTAATAAGTGATAAGATTTATGTTCGATTTTTACTTATCTCGAAATTCTTTAAAATAAATACTCATTTCTCAAGTATTTAAAGTTAATTATTCAATAAAAGTTAAATAAAAAAAATAAAAATGTGAACAACAACCATATAAGAGTTTCATGTTCTCACAATATCCGGTTATATGTCATTTCATCTTACATGCTACCATTCGTATTTAAGTTAGGTAATGGCATTTAAGAGTTTAACTTATAATATCATTTTCAATTAGTATAAGATAATAAATTTTTTAATATTTTTTAAATTACGAATAATTTGTTAGATAAAACAAACACCTCCCTAATCATATTTAGAAATCAACTGAAAATACATAAAATAAAAAAAAGGTATTTACCAAAAATACTAGATTTAAAGTTTCTTTTTGCAAAAATACCATCTCCTTTAATTAATTGAAATTTTACTAACCTAAGTTTCAAAATTGCAAAAATACTAACCCTCCCCCCTTCTGCCGACTTCAATTCTGCCGACTTTCCACACGTTTTTTTTAAGGTGGGGTGATATTTTGGTTGCAACTGAATGCAACCACATCGAAATCAACAGACTTTAATACTTCTTTTTTTAGGTAGGGTGATATTTTGGTTGTAACTGAATGCAACCACATTCAACCAAATGCAACCACATTCAACTTCTTTTTTTTAAGGTGGGGTGATTTTGGTGGATTTGGGTTGCAAGGCCACTCCAAGGGCAATATTCAACCAAATGCAACCACATTCAACTTTTTTTCAAGGTGAGGTGATTTTGGTGGATTTGGGTTGCAAGGCCCCGCCAGGGGCAATATTCAACCAAATGCAACCACATTCAGCTTTTTTTAAAAAAAATGGTGTGGTGATTTTGGTGGATTTGGGTTGCAAGACCCCGCAGGGGCATATTCAACTTAATGCAACTGAAAAACGAAAATTACATTCAGTTCAATGTAGTTGCAAATTTAGCTGAATGTGGTTGCATTCAGTTGAATATGCCCCTGTGGGGCCTTGGAACCCAAAATCAACCCACCTTAAAAGGAAAAAAAAAAGGTTGCATGTGGTTGCATTCAATTACTGATTTCAAGTTCCATTTTTCAGTTGTCATTTTCGACCTCTTTTTTGAACTATATATATATATATGAGTTGCACTCCATAACAAACACCTTATATAACAAACAATAAAGAACACCTCATATCTAATCTAATATAAGAGTTCCGTCATGGCACCCAATACAAAAAGTTGTTATTTTTTTACCCTCTAGCCATCCGGCAAAAAAAAATAAAAAATTAAATAAAATAATTTTTTTGTTGTTCATGATGACGTCACTGCTGACGTCAGCATGACGTCATCATGAACAGTAAAAAAATTTATTTTATTTTATTTTTTTATTGGATGGCTAGAGGGTAAAAAAATAACAACATTTTGTATTGGGTGCCCCTGGCGGGGCCAAAGGATCTAATAGATCTAAGGTGTTCTTTATTGTTTGTTATATAAGGGTGTTCTGTATGGAGCAAAGGCCTATATATATATATATAGTTCAAAAAAGAGGTCAAAAATGACAACTGAAAAATGGAACTTGAAATCAGAAATTTAGTTGCATGTGGTTGCATTCAGTTGAATCACTACTACAAATTTAATCTTAGAATACGCTGCTTACATAGCGTTTTTCTCATGTGCTATGAAAGGATCCTACTTCAATAGCATTTTTGTAAAACACGTTATGCGAGGTATAAAAATAAAAGGGAAAATAAATTAAAATTCTAAAAAAAATACTACAATAGCGTTTCCTATTCGAACGCTATGGAAGTTAATTGTTTGATAGCGTTTATACAAGCGCTATGGAAGAAATCATATTTTAAGTAATTAGGTTTTTTTTATTTATTTAAATACTACTGAAACGTTTTTATAAACGCTATGGAAGTATATGTATTCTTAAAAAATAATAATTGTGTTTAGCTAATTAATCGAGTGATATTAAAACAAACACACAAACCCAACATCTCTATGTTAGTAAACACACAAACATCTCTCACTGACATCTCTCGATCGCGACATCTCTCTGTTCTTCATCATCTATCTGTTCTTCATCTGGATATCCACATCTATCTGTTCTCTGGGGTCATCTCTCTGTTACTAGTGAGTATCTCTCTCTGTTCTCTATCAATTGGGGTTTTTAATTTTAGGGTTTTTAATTGGGGTTTTTACTTGCTGGGTGATTATTGCTGGTTTATCGATCGATTTTATGGGTGTTTACTGAATACAATTGAGTCGTATTTTTTACTATTTAGCTTAATATCAACAAGTGGGTGTCTTGTATTATATTGGCGGGTAGACAATTAATAAGTGGGCATTGATAAGTGGGTATTGACTCATTCTTCTTGTTTTATTTTCAAATTAACACCCATACCCCTGTTCTGTTTTGGTTTTCTTTTCTCGCTTTGTGTCTGATTTCTTGTCTAGAGTCCTTGATTGCTGTCAGTTTTTTTTACTAATTAGTGTTTGTCGAATTAATGTTTTGTGTCTGATTTCTGAGCTTTTCGTTTCGACGTTTTTGGTTCATCGTTCATGTTAGTCGAGTTCTGGTTCTACTTAATCTGTTTTAGTAGAGTCTCTTGTGATTCGTTAGAATTTCATGTGCTGTGTTGCTGGGTTATTAGTTCTGAGTCACTGAGTTGCCGAGTTGTTCTAAGTTGTTGTTTGTGTCTCTACCGAGTACTGCTGAATTCTGTGCCACCTGCGTTTTGCTCGATTGCCTTGCTGTGTTGAATTCTGTGAAGTTGATTGTTTCGTGTTTAGGATTTGGACTGAGTTTTTGATTATAGATTGCTGTTGAGTTAATTGTTGTCCGAATGATGCTGAGTTACCGAGTTCCTGTTTTTTTTTCCTTTTCTGCGTTTTGTTTAAAATTTCTGAGTTTTATTCTGGTTGTCTGAGTTTTGAGTTCTGGTTGCTGCTTGGTTAAATTCTTAGGATAGTCTTTCGCTACCAAGTAAAGCATATAATTCTGAAAATTCACTTGCTATTATTATTACCTAGTTTTCTGGGCAGAGGCCTTAAGAATTATATCTTATACAAATTCTTAAGACATGTTTTACTTGCTATAACTACCAATGGATGAATAATTAATGTGTGTCCCTGATTTGTTTTGTCTGGTTCTATGTATTATAAGTTTGTATTTGGATCCTGGTCGTAGATATGTTGGAAAGGGGACCTTGCACAATTACCTTAGTGATAGAATACTTCATGGTGTTCCGCTGGAAGATGAATTTGTTAGGGTGCAGTTTGAGGTGGCAGAGAAGTCGGAGAATGATGCACCTCTGCCCAGACCTTGTGATGAGGCCAATACTGTTGGACAAGCTCCTGACAAGCTCCTGGATATTTTCTTGCATGGCCACGCAAAAATGTCTCCACCAAACTTGAGGTCCAACGTATTTTCTAAGTTGTTTTTTTATAAATAATTTAAAAACATACATGTTAGGATCATCTTATCTAATAGTTAGCTATTTTTTTATTTTTCTAGACACCTCCAAAAAACGTGAACAAGAAAAAAAAGAAAAAAAAGCATGATATAGGCCATGACAAGCTTAAGGATAAAGTGAAGGAGAAAACGATGGAGTCAGGAGTTGATATATATTCGAGACAATTAGGTTATCCACTCTCAGAAGATATTTGCCACGATGGAGTTATAGACTTTGTTCGCCTTGCTGTTGTGTTTAATCGTGTTACCGATATAGAGGTTGATATGGGTGTACTTTATTGGAATGCCAACCCCTGGAAAGAACATATTCATAAGGAAAATGTTTTGGAGGTATTGGATTCCCAATGGTTAAGTGCATCCAGCATCGTCTTTTACATAAGGTAATGAAAATACTCAACAAACTTCACTACTTCGCAATTTAGTTCTAATATATTTTTGCTGACTTGCATGTATTTGTGTGAGGTATATTTATCCAAAAATCCTAATTTGGCAGCGAGGTTTTCTTTTGTATCACCTCATCTTGTATCTCCCTTCGTAAGTAGCTTTGAAACAAACTTGGCGAAGTGTTTGCTGGGACATGTTGACCAAGACCACCTACTTCTTGTGCCCTATAATGTTTCGTAAGACATTTTGTATATGCACATTTAAGTTTCTTAAACTATTAAGGAATTGCTTCTAAAAATATTACAAAATGCAGAAAACATTGGATCTTGGTTGCCATTAATGCAAAAACAGAGACGATTTATTATATTGATCCAGCTCAAAAGACCAACCTTGTGGATTACAAGAATGTGAAAGCGTTTATAGAAACGTTAGTGAATTTTTAACATGCTCTCTATATATTGAATGTATGATACATCTGACCGATAATGTGTTCTTTGACATATGGGTTGCTATCGATTTGCAGGGCTATGAAGACTTTTCGAACTCACAATAAGAAGTACTACACAATGACTGCATTTCCTGTTTTCAGTTGGACAAATGTGCAGGTGATCATATTTCTTTTTTTTTTTTTCATTTGTGGACAGGAAGTGCATCTTTTATATGATCTTCAGGGCTGAGTCAAACCTGATTAATTAGGAAGAACTGCATTTTTTTTTGCTAAATAGAAGAACTGCATCTTAATAGCAGGTGTCCTGTAGGCACATTTTAGTGAATTATTTTAAGATTGATTTTGTGTAAGACTGATTTTGTATGTTTTAAAATTTTTAGTGCCCCAAGCAAGCGTTGAATGATGGCATCTTTTGTGGATATTATGTTGGATGCTTCATTGAGGACATATTGTCTACCGGTGAAACAAATATGAATGTTAACGTATGTATATTCCAGAATTTTGAAATTACTGCTAGTTTTTAAATTACAAGGGTACTTTTTTTATATGATCTTAATTTTAATTACAATTTTGTTGGTGTACAGTTCTTATATTCCCCGGGTTCGAAGTCCTATCCTCGTGACAAAATGATTCGTTTCCAGAAAAATTGGGCAGGCTACTTGTATAATCGGTTTCTCAAGGACAAGTTATTAGTCTAGTTTGAGTTTTATTGTAATGATCAGTGGTAGCTATCTAAGTAGAACTTTGGAATATTTGACTCTTGTACAATGATATTAAGACTAATGAAAATTGTACTTTTTTGAATTTAATTTCATTTTTGATTGGGGTGTTTTTATTTTTATTATTGTATTTGTAACTTTTCTGGAATATTACAATTGAAATAAAATGGCCAAAATAAATTTAAATAGAATTTAATCTGAAAAATGGCTTCAATAGCGCTCTTAGAAGGGCTATGGAGGTAGTAGTTACATATGGTTTTTTTCCCACTAGCATAGCGTTTTATTAGGGGCTATGGAAGGTACAGAACGGTTACTTCCATAGCACTAATAGAAGCGCTATTGAAGTAGCTACTTAGAGAGCGCCGAAAATAAGTGCTATCGAAGCTAGTTGAACTTCAATAGCGCTGACTTACATAGCGCTTAAAAACGCTATGTAAGCTCAAAAACGAACGCTATGCAAGCTGATTTCTGTAGTAGTGAATATGCCCCTGCGGGGTCTTGGAACCCAAATAGCACCCACCTTAAAAAAAAGGGGGACACAAACGAAGAAATGAAAGGCGGCGGGAGGAAGGAGGAGGGAATGAGGGGGGAAGGGAGGGAAAGGGGAACATAATATTTACTACTATTCTTAGGTTGGTAAAATTACAAATAACTATTCTTAACAAAAATAAATGTGCAAAAATTTACTTTTTCCTATATATTTATGAAGAAAGCCCTAAAAAAAATAGCTCAAAACAAAGTAAGCTCCAAATAGATATGTGTAGCTGTTTCGATTGTCTTAGCTGTAGGTTTGTAGCTTGTCTCTGATTTGTTCATATGATAATAAATTACAGTAGTAATATAATATCGTAAGATATGTTATCCACTTCGTTAAATTACTTCCTTTTGACCTACCACCAAATAATACTCCATATATTATGTGATTAGATCCCCAATTCCACTGTGTAACTACAGTGAAATTGACACATCTATGTGTATGTTTGGGGTATCTTAAAATAAGTAGCTTATGACTTATAAACACTTATATCGTATAAGTGATAAGTAGAGTAGAGATTAGAGTGTTTGGTAAATCAGAACTTATAATCAGTAGACTGTTTGGTAAATCAGAACTTATAAGTTAACTTTTTTTTATAATTTTCAAAACATTTGTTTTTTTATATATAACAATGGATATCAATGGATAGATCTCGATGAATAGGGACTTATGGCCTTATAAGCCATAAGTTGCTTCAAAAATGAAATGCCAAACAGGGCCTATATATATTATAATGCCCGGAGATCGGAAAGTTATCAGAAGTGTTCAAGATATTTTTCTTGAATTTTCGTTTTTTTTATTTTTTTATAAAAAGATATTTCTTACATTAAACAGCTCTTAATAACATATTAATTAGTCATTAATATATACCTAATAAATATGTATTAAATTTATTTTATTTTCTTTATTTAGAGAATTTAAAACTTTATTTGAGTATTGTAATTATTATTTCAATATTAAAAATTAATTACATATATCATTAAATTTATTATCAGGTAAAATGACGACTAAAAATTGTGTACATTACGTCCATTTTTATTCCCTATCGAATACCACTCCAATTTCTTTTCGGACAAGAGTACAGATGACCTTTAACTTTTCAAACAATCATAATTATTAATGATTATGAAATTCATAATAAATTATAGAAGTATTTAAATCTTCACTTAACACCTGTAATAAAAATAACATAAATAATTTTTTATTTTTACACATGAATAAATTACACATGGGTTATGACCAAGTCGATTAAATTGAAAAAATCCAATTTAATTGGTAGATTAAATCGATGAAAAAATTATACAGCCGTTCATTTGTCGAAATAAACTAATATTCTAATTAAATAAATTCTTACACTACTATTGAACATTTATGTTATGAGAAGGCCGTCGGCTTTAAAAAGTGTTATTATATATAATATTTATAATTTTTGATCGTAAAGATTACGTTTGTATTATAATTGCTACTTTTTATGTTTACGATATTTTTGAGATTATGAAAATTGTAGATATATAAATAGAGTATCTTCAAACTTATAATTCATGTAAATTGTTTTGAATCAATTTTTTAAAAAATTTCTTAAGAGACCAATCAATTTTTAAAATTAATAAAAAATAATTCATCTGTTTTCAATATTTTAAAATAAAAATTTATGAACCGCGCGAAGCGCAAATAAGTTGCCTAGTTTTGTTTAATGTACACATTTTGTTTTTTTTTTCTTTTTTAAGAATTTACACATCTATCTATTATATATATAATAGCCCAACAAGGGGCTTAAATTAGTGAGACATTTTAATCAACTTTAAATAGTGACACATTTTATTCTATATGAATTGTCTAAAATGCCCTTTTATTTTCATTTATTTAAAAATGTGGTATGTGAGAATCGAACTCAAGTCTTACCATTGATTTACACAACATCCTACCACTACACCACTCAATCATATGTGTTGTGAATCATACACATACTATGTGTTCGTGTATGTTTGTGAATTAAGAATATTTAGTATTATGACTACTAAATTTTCTAAATCATTTTTTTCGTGTTACATTTACAAATTTGTGTCATATTATTTTATAGTATAAAATAGTCATTTATAATATGTAGTCAACTTATACATTTTCAAATTATTCAGTTCAAAAAAATAATATTAATAGTTAGTATTTACAATATTAATAGATAAATATAATGAAAGGCAGAGTGTATTAACTTGTAACACTATAACTAATGTAACTCAATTAAACGAAAAGATACTTAACCAGAAGACAATCAAGAACAAGAAGTCACAAGGAATCAACACTAAATGAAGACAAGGTAATTGATACAATTGAACATGTTAACTATGATCAAGCCAAGAAGAAATCATTGAGAGAAGTTCAAGTCAAAGTTGTTCAGGCCTCAGTGATTTGAGAATTCGAGATTCAAGATCATAACTATCAGTATCAACAAGACCAATTGATTTCAAGTGAACAAGAAGGAAAGCAAATATTGGAAAGCCAAGTTACTAAGTGAATATGGTAATTTATTCAAGAAGCAGAAACACTATCAAGACACTTATGAACCAGACCAGTGCATCAAGTGTCAGGACATTGATAGCAAGTTTATGTCAGTAATAAAGATCCATGTTCAAGAGCTTGTAGAAGAACAAAGAAGATATGAAGATATCACAAGCTCAAGATGTGCATTGAAGTTTCAAGTTGAAGACCAGAATATTTTCTAAGTACTAAATGTTCTAGATGGCTAAGTCGAAATTCTCAAGTAGAAGTTCTACTTAGAATTTCGAGATGGCTAAGTAGAAATTCTCAAGTAGAAGTTCTACTTAGAGTGCAGCTTCAACATGACACATGGCATCTTCTGATTGGCAGATTTCCAAGCTTTCAAGATAAGGCAAGATTTATGTGGACATCATTGGGCCACGTACATCTTAGTCTTTGAAGACTACAGGTCATAGATTACATGTAGTATAAATAGAAGCACTTGTGTAATGTTTTAGTTAGTGAGCAATATTGAGAAAAACACAAGAAAAGGAGAGAGAGTATTCACAGAGCTTAGAATCATTCACTTCTCTCTCAACTTCTGTTATACTTTGTAATGAATGTTGTAGCAACCTTTTCAAGTTATATATAAAAGAAATATATTCCTTGAATCTGTGTGTTCATTTATTGCATCGTATTTATTGCTACTCATAATCGAAAAGTTGTATTCACCCCCCCTCTACAACACATTTGGACCTAACAATTGGTATCAGAGCGGATGTTTAACATACAAAACATAGATCCTTGTGTTTGGTAGAAGAATCGTGAGTTTTCATTTTCTAGATCTACTTTTCATTTTTTCGAAAAGTGAGCTTTAATTCATTTCCAGTGAAAACTCATCCGGGAAAAATTATTTAAATACTCCAGGTGTGATTATTTGGCTTGGGTGTATTTTAATTAATTTTTGTGAATTAATCTGGGTTCATTGATATTTGGTGTTCTTGAGTGTTCATCATCTGTTCTTGTCAAAGAAGATAACCCAACAACTTTTTGATCTCCTTTTTCAAACAAATATTATAGTCAAAAAGGTGTTTTTGGTACTTTTGATTTGATTATTATTTCTTAGCCGAAAGCAAAAGAAAGTGTACTCAGTGCTTAGCAGGTGGGTTAGTCACTTTCGGCGTGTAAAGCAATCAAAAGTCAAAAAGGTGTTTTAGTGGTGATATTGTTTATTCAATATTAAAGTAATCTGCAGAAGAAAATTATTCTAAGGACAAAAGTTCTACATAGAATTTCTACCTGAGATTTTCTACATAGAATTTCGACTTGGTGAATTTCGACTTGGACAATTTCTACTTAAGAGAAATTTCGACTTGAGCAAAAATTTCTACTTAGAGAAATTTCGACTTGGCAGAAGTTCTACATAGATATTCTACATAGCCTAGTCTTGGGTACTTAGAATTTTTTAGTGACAAGATTTGAAATGGCTCCTAAAAATTCTTTCAAGATCCCAATGTTCAACCGAGATCACTATGAAGAATGGGTTTTCAGAATGAGACTCTACTTAGAGACAATTAACCCTGAGTATCTGGAAGTCCTTGATAAGGGTAAATTCGTTCCAATGAGAGCTATTCCTGAGCGTACGGAAGGAGAGGAGGTTATACCTGCTCGGTCTGAGCCTAAAAAGGCAGCGGACTTTACGGATGCTGACAAGGAGCAAATAGCTTATGACACTTCTGTAAGACAAACCTTGATGGAATCTCTCGATCATGAAATGTTCAACATAGTCAAAGGTTTGAATACAGCAAAGAAGATTTGGGACAAGATAGAAGTTGTCATGGAAGGATCTGCAGAGGTTAGAAGCAACAAGACACTTATACTCAAGATGGAGTATGACACCTTTAGAATACGAAAAGGAGAAAGCATAACAGATGTCTACCTACGATTCAGTCAGTTGGTATTGGATTTGAATCTGAGAGGTGTTACTCTCCCCATGGTTGAAACCAATACAAGATATTTGAGGAACCAGCCAAAGAGCATTGAACATAGAGTCTACGCAATCAGAGAAACCAGAGATTTGCATACAACTTCTCTGGAAGAATATTATGGAATTCTGAAGACCTATGAGCTGGAAACTCTTCAAGATCAAGCATGGGACAATGATTCAAAGGGAAAAGAAACTGCATCAGGATTAGTTGCTGATGAGGAAGAGTCTAAGAAGGCAATGGTTGCAGCAAAGCCTAAATCATCACCTGCACCACGTCAAGTTGATAATGATGACGAGTGTGCATCTAACAGTGATGATGACTACTTCACCCAAGAAGAGCTGGACAACATGGACGATAGTGTCGTGGCATACATGGCAAGGAAGTTCAGCAATATGAGATTCAGAAAGAGCAACCGACCACAAAGAAATTCTTCATCTTATTATCGGGCTGCTAAGGGTGGTGGTAGTTCATCAGGCTACAAAAGCAAAGGCAAGAGTACCAGCTACAAATCTCCGTTGGATTTCAAAATGAAGTTCAATTGCTATAATTGTGGTGAACCTGGACATTTTGCCTCGGACTGCAAAAAGCCTAAACAGACTTATCCAAAAGAGACATTTGAAGCCCTCAAAAGCAAGTATGAATCGCTGATGAAAGAAAAACATGGTAAAAGAGCTTTAGTAGTAACAGAAGGAAGAGCTTGGGATGATTCAGATGAGGAAGAGGTTACTCATGTAGCAAACTTTGCGCTCATGGCTGAGACATCAGAGGAACCAGAGGTACCAGTTCTAACCCTTAAAGTAGAAATGTCTATTGATGATTATAAGGAACAGAACGGAGCTCTTAGCGAAGAGATCTACATGTTGTGCAAAAGCCTAGACACTTCTCAAAAGGAACAGAAAACACTTGTCGCCAAAAGCAGAATGCTTGAGGCAAAAGTGGAAGAGTTAGAGGCTGCTTGCACTGTAGATACTTCTCTAAGAGATTTTATTAAATCTTTGGAACACAAGCTCGTCCTTAAGGCAGAAATAGAATCATGTTTAAGGAACAAACTAGCTGAGTTAGAAACTAAATGTGAAGCTTACAAACTAGCTGCTAGTAAAGTGTATGTAGATAATGATGTATTTAAGAAGATAACTGGAGTAGGTGTAGGACTTGATTATTCTGATCTTTCTAAGAAAGAAGGCAAGAGACATATCGATCCTAGCTCCAGTGACATTAAAAAGGAAACACCTAGTATTCTTAAATCTTCTGTCAAACCCATCTACAAACACCTTGTTCCTAGAATAGAAGAAGAAGAGACTGAATTGATAGCTAGATATGAGATAGAGATGGAAGATCTCCAGAAAGCACAACCTATAACTCCTATTAAACAAGTTAAAATCAATTTCCCTAGTGATGAATCTAGACTAGGAATAGGAGCTAAGGCTGTTAAACAACAAGGGAAGAAAGGCATAAAAGAGGTTAAGGCTGAACGAATAAAGAAAGCATGTTATCAATGTAAATCTACTGAACATCTTTCTTATGCATGCACTGCTACACATGCCATGCCTACCACATACACTATGAATAATCTGCATCAGAATCATGCACAGTGTGGTCAACCTAATTGTATGCCATGCACTTTTAACGTCATGCAAACTTTTGTGAATTTAATGAATGCATCTAGCCAGTCATGCTCAAATACTGCTGCTAGTTCAAACAACAAAAAGAAGTTTGGGAGAGCCAAGACTGTCAGTCCTCCTAAAGTTAGGAGTGACAAACCTTCTCCTAGGACTGATAAATATGTCAAGTCTGAGAAAGGAAAGGAGGAAGTCGAAAGCTCTAGTTATGTTAAGAAAAGTGCATCTCCTGTTGTTAAATCTGTTGATTCTAAATCTTATCGAAAAGCCGGGCCCAATCAAAGTTGGGTTCCGAAGAAAGTCTAATCAATCTGTTATTGCAGGGCATTAAGCAAAAGAGAAATAAAGTTATATGGGTGCTAGATAGTGGAGCATCGAGGCATATGACTGGAAACAAGTCCCTGCTTACAGAGTTGGTTATGAAAGCTGGCCCTTATGTTACCTTTGGAGATGACAGCATAGGTGTGACAAAGGGATATGGCAAACTGAAAACTGGCAATGTCATCATTGAAGATATTTCCTATGTTGAGGGATTAAAGCATAATTTGTTGAGTATCAGTCAATTCTGTGACAAAGGTTACGAAATTGTCTTCAACAAGAAAGGTGTATCAATCACTCACATCAAGGAAGGCAAACTGGCTTTGAGAGGAGTTCGAAAGGCAGATCTTTTTGTTGCAGACATGGATTCAGCAAATCAGAATGAAGTCACCTGTTTCTACAGCAAAGCTTCGGATGATGAAAGCTGGTTATGGCACAAAAAGTTATCTCACTTAAACTTCAAAACGATGAATGCTCTCGCGAGGCGAGAATTGGTGAGAGATCTACCTCAAATGGAGTTCGCTCCGAAAGGACTCTGTGAAGCCTGTGAAATGGGAAAGTCGAAGCGAGCCTCGCATAAAAGCAAGGAAATTTCAAGTATCACTGAGCCTCTGCAACTTCTTCATATGGATTTGTTTGGCCCAGTGAATGTCCTATCTTTGTCTAGGAAAAGATATGCATTGGTAATCGTGGATGACTTCTCCAAGTATACATGGGTATTGTTCGCAATGACGAAAGACGAAGTACCTTTCTTAATCATTGATCACATCACTCAAATTGAGAATGTTTCAACACTTACTGTGAAGACGATTAGATCAGACAATGGCACTGAATTCAAAAACGCAGTGCTAAATGACTTCTGTGTATCTAAAGGAATACGTCGTCAGTACTCAGCCCCGAGAACTCCACAGCAAAATGGAGTAGTTGAAAGGAAGAATAGAACATTGGTTGAAGCAGCAAGAACTTTGTTGTACGATTCGAAACTTCCTCTGTATTTCTGGGCAGAAGCAGTGAGTACCGTGTGTTACACTCAAAATCGATCCTTGATCATAAAAGATAAAGAAAAGACACCATGTGAGTTAATGAACGGAAGAAGACCAACAATCAAATATTTTCATGTATTCGGAGCAAAATGCTATGTACTTATAGATGATGAAAATCTAGGTAAGTTTGCAGCAAAAGCTCGTGAAGGAATCTTTGTTGGTTACTCCACAGATGTGGTAGCAGCTTATAGGGTGTTCTTAGTGAATGATCGAAAAGTGACTGAAAGCTACAACGTCAGATTCGACGATACCAAACTCTCATCAATTTCAAGAGATTCTAGTGAACCTGAGTCCCTAAAATTTCAGAATCTGGACTTAGAAGATCTTGAAGATGAACCTGAGTTGGTTGTCCCATTAAATGTTCCAAGTGTACGTGAAGAACCTGAGTCTAGTGAACAAGCTAATTCTACAAGATCAGGAGAGACTTCTTCAGTACGAACCGGCAACAACTCAGGGGGAGTAAATAGCAGCTCAAGGACTACTGTTCAAGGCTCGAATCGAGTTGACTCTAGTTCTGTAGGAGCTGGCACTAACTCAGGGGGAGTTAGTGAAAGTATTCAAAGTAGTCAGCACCACAATTCAGAAAGTCATGCTGAATCATCAAGACAATTTCCAAGAGAACGGGTATGGAATAGAGACCATCCGTTTGAATTAATTATTGGTGATCCAGATGCTGGTGTGTCTACTAGAAGAAATACAAGAGCTGACCTGGCTAATATTTGCTTATTTTCTGGGTTCTTATCCAAGCTTGAACCTAAAGAAATAGAAGAAGCTCTTGGTGATGCTGATTGGGTGATTGCAATGCAAGAGGAACTCAATCAGTTTGAAAGGCAGAAAGTTTGGAAACTGGTACCCCGACCAAAGAACAAATCAGTAATTGGAGCAAGGTGGGTATTCAGAAATAAAATGGATGAAAACGGACTTGTAACACGAAACAAGGCTCGTTTGGTTGCAAAAGGTTATTCTCAGCGTGAAGGAATTGATTATGATGAGACCTATGCACCAGTTGCAAGACTTGAGGCAGTCAGGATGTTTTTGGCATTTGCAGCACATAAGAACTTCAAGGTTTTCCAGATGGATGTGAAAAGTGCCTTCCTGAACGGAGAGTTAGAAGAAGAAGTGTATCTGGAACAGCCGCCTGGCTTCATTGATCCAGAACTTGAAGATTTTGTGTACCTTCTCTTCAAATCAGTCTATGGCCTCAGGCAATCCCCAAGATGTTGGTATGAAACCCTATCTGTATTCTTAATTGAAAGTGGTTTTACTAGGGGAGTAATTGACAAAACATTGTTCTATAAGAATGTGAAGAATGATCTAATACTTGTTCAAGTCTATGTGGACGATATTATCTTTGGGTCATCGAATGAGCGCTTGTGCGAGAAATTTGCTAAGCTAATGCAAGACAAATACGAGATGAGCATGATGGGAGAGCTGTCCTTCTTCCTTGGATTACAGATCAGTCAGAGAAAAGATGGTATCTTTATCTGTCAATCTAAGTACGTCAGAGATTTACTCAAGAAGTATAATCTAGAAGATGCATCAGCAGCCAAGACTCCCATGGCAACAGCCACGAAGCTTGATGAAGACAAATCAGGTAAATCAGTTGACATCACAAGCTATCGAGGTATGATTGGCTCACTTCTCTATTTAACTGCAAGTAGACCCGATATAATGTTCGCGACTTGTTTATGTGCAAGATTCCAAGCGGATCCTAGAGAATCACATCTCATAGCCGTAAAAAGAATTTTTAGGTATCTCAAGGGCACACCAAATCTAGGAATTTGGTACCCAAGAGATACAGGTTTTAATCTAATTGGCTATACGGATTCAGATTATGCAGGTTGCAGGATTGATAGGAAAAGCACATCTGGTGCTTGTCAATTTCTTGGCAGAAGATTGGTGTCCTGGCAAAGTAAAAAGCAACATACAGTATCTACTTCTACTGCTGAAGCTGAGTACATTGCTGCTGGAAGCTGTGTAGCTCAAATACTGTGGATGAGGAACCAATTGAAGGATTATGGCATGGAGCACAAGAAAATTCCAATTATGTGTGACAACACAAGTGCCATTGCCATAACCAACAATCCTGTAGATCACTCAAGAACAAAGCACATCGACATCAGGTATCACTTCATAAGAGAACATGTTGAGGAGGGGACTGTGGAGCTACATTTTGTGCCCACAATGCAACAAATTGCAGATATATTCACCAAACCTCTTGATGAAGTAACATTCAATAGGTTGGTTGGTGAATTGGGAATGCTTAACACAAGTTAGTAAAGCCTTCTATCTGTAAAATCCATGGTTATGTTGGTATATGCAAGCTATTTAATCATTATGTGTTTAGACTTTAAAATGCCTAATTAATGATTATTATAGGATGCATATAGTGTGATTTTGCATGAATTCAGTGTGTTTTAAGTGTCTTTTATAGCACAAATCTGTGAATTTATGCTTATTAGATTGCATGATCATAGGGGGAGTTAAATTCATAATATTCTAAATATTGCATGATTTTTAGATGAATTTACCTGTGTTTTTCATGTAATTAGAGGCCTTAGAATTGTCAAGGAATGTTTTAATTATGTCATATATTAAAATCCTTGAATTGATATTTATATTAATTTGACAAAATTAATTGTTGAGTTTTTCAAAGAAAAAATTGTCAAATTATTCGAAGTATCTTCAAAATTTCGAGTTAGTCACTATCTCGAAACTCATCTTGAAATTCTAGTTGAATTTCGATTTGAGCTTTCTGAGGGAAGTTTTGAAAATTCTAAGTCTGGGAAGAATTTCGAGTTAGACTCTATCTCGAAATTCAACTCGAAATTCGACTTAAAGTTCGACTTAGAGTTACCAGTGTGCCTATTTATTTTTTATTATCTTCAAAATATTCGAGATAATTTCTATCTCGAACTTTATCTCGAAGGTTGAGATCAGGTTACATTTTTGGAGATATTTTTGGAGAACTGAGAGGAGTTAGTCAATAACTTCGAGTTAGACTCTATCTCGAAACTCAACTCGAATTTCGACTTGATGTTCGAGATAGAGTTCTCAGTGTCTAAGGGGATTTATTTCGAGTTAACTCCTAACTCGAAGTCTATCTCGAATTTCTACTTGAATTTCGAGATAGGTTTCCCTAGTAATGTTGGTGATGTGTGCTGTACATGATCTTTGATAGATTAATGGTTCAAGTGGTTCAAGTTTTTCGAGTTAACTGCTAACTCGAACTTTATCTCGAACTTCGAGATAGATTTTATTGCTGATTTTTGCTAAGTGCTAAAAGTTCGAGTTGACACCTATCTCGAACTTTATCTTGAATTTCGACTTGAGGTTCGAGATAGAGTGTTCCCTGTATGTACTTGGTGTTTTTCACATTTTTTATCAGGGGCATTTCTGTCATTGCACATTCATGTCTATATATACATCTTTAACTCGACACTTTCTTTCACTTTTACCTAAATAGAGTTTTACAGCCGCACATATACATACAGGCGATTTCATAGATTCAAATCATTGATTCGTGATTTTTGTGACAAATCTCATACGGACAACGAATTAATGCCCATTTTTTGACTGCTATCATTTGTGTGTTACTATTAATCTCTGTTCTTGTGTGTTTGTTGGTTCATCTTTCTTGATATATATATATACACACGTATATACACACAAAAGTTAACAGATCTGTTCAAAAACGGTTTTACACACAAACACTTCACTGTTCAAGCAGATTTAATTAGTGGTTCGAAATTTGCCATCCTTTAACTGTTTGTTGAAGCCCGTAGTTTGATTTTTCAAAAAGGAACCTTTGTGTTCTTGATAAATTAAAAGGGTTATCACGGTTAATTGTTAGATTAATTGTTTTTCAGAAATTAAAATTAAAATTCACATTTTTCTAAAAGAAAAACTCTTAATTAAAATGGCTCACCAATTTTCACTTGCCAAAAACAATTTTTATAATATTTCTACGGAAATTGGTGATCAACTCCCGCGCTTTAAGTCTTGGATACGATTTCTAAATTTGTATTCCAAAGCTAGCGATGCTTTTTCTGCTAAACCTACACTAGTACATGATGCTTTACAGCAATTATGGACTAGTGCGGTTTCTTTTGGGAGCAAATCAACCCCCTTTGGTTTCAGGTTTACCTTAGCGGGTCAGGAATATGTGGTGACTGAACAAATTGTCAACAAGGTTCTTGGATTCCCTGTTAAAGATGCTTATGATCCAGAACCTACAGCTACAGATCGCCTCAAATTCTTTGAAGAAATAGGGTGTTATCCTCCGACTGGCCGGATCACTGGAAACATCCAAAAACAATTTCTTCATGTGGAATGGAATTACTTTTTCGAGGCCATAACAAGATGTTTTCGGGCACGAGAAAGCGATTACCATCAAATTTCCATTCCCATGCAAAACCTTGGAATTGCCCTAGCAAGAGAGCTGGATATAAATTATGGACGAATAGTTCTCTCTGAGATAGTGGCCGTGATGGGATCTCCTGCAAGTAGAGACCTCAACAACACAGATGTTGTTTGCTGGTTTCCTCGGTTCCTACAGATGCTGATTAATCATTTAGTACCGAAGGATGCTCTTGCTGTTAGACGGAGTTTTGCCAGTGGTCCATCATCTGCACCGCTAGGGATGGGCACTAAGTCACTTTCAACAGTTGAAAATCAGGATAAACATCATGGAAAACCGATGTCTATTCCTGATACCTTACAAAAGTGGCTTACATATGATGAGGGGGTTACTACTTTGATGGAATTCTCGCAAGCTTCATCACATGCTCAGAATCGGTCTGCTCATGCTGAGGCATTTGAAGCGATTCCTGATGAACAAAGCGGAGACGAACAAGGTAATGAATCAGGTAATCTCTCTCGACACTCTACTCATTCCTCTTCCTATGTTTCTGATTCCCAGACCCAAGAGACTGCTAGCCCGCAGGATCTATCCCAGGGTGAGAGCTATATTTCTAATTCTATATCATCCCAGTCACCGGAATCCAAACAGCCAGCACATATAGATGTAGGAAATGATGATGAGAGTGAACCCGAAGAGCAGCAACTTATTCGCAAGAAAGCCAAAATTTCCCATGCTGCTACTTCTAAATCTCAGTCAAACCCTAGAGTGTCACACGCAACCACTCCACCTCACGAGAGTGGTTCACCCCTTGAACAATCTGCACATAGGGATTTTGATTTTGATGATGATTTTGTACCTCTTAAAGATACTGTTGCTTCAAGAGGACATGAAGCTTTAAAAACTTCAGCCGTACCTTCACCGGTACGTACTGATGCTACAAAGAGGATCGGTTCTGATGTTGTACAAGAACACTTTGTAGCCTCTCAGCCTGAGATTCCAACTCAGGAACAAACAGCAATTGATCCCGTAACTGCAAATTATATTTCTTATCAAGTTTCTGCAGGTACTGCTTCATGTTTTGGATCAATTATTGAAGACATACACGAGCGTGAGACAGGGAGTGTGTGTGAGAGGTTAGGGAGAGAGGGACCTTCATTTTTAAGGCCCGAAACCGAGCGCCAAATACCAACAGAACGAGTATTAGAGCGAGGTCACCTAAACCAAACACCGTCCCTTAATTCTGAAAATCTTGAATCTCGTTTGTCTTTTATGGAAAATCAAATGAAGGAGTTTGGGCAGTCAATGGGGCAGTTAGGGATGAATGTTGGAAATAATCAAAGGGCACTTGACGACTACGCAGCACGAATGGCACTTCAAGCTTCAGCTTTTACTGATTTGAAAAATCAGGTAAATGACATGGGCCATGCTGCTGGTGTCTTGGGAAACACCCTGAATGACAGGATGGGAGCAATGGAGCTTACAATGGATAATCTGGCTGTGGAAATAAGCAGAGTTATGTACGCAATCAGAAGTTTTGTGCCCCCGGAATGTTTCGCGCCGCAACAACCTCCCCCCGATGCTGGTACAGGTGGTGCTAGTGGAGCAGGAGTCTATGGTTCCGGGTTTGAAGATTTTGATGCAGCCGGTGGATCTGGAGACCAGGGTGGAGTTCAGGATAACTCACCTAAGGGGGAGAGTATAAAGAAGACGAGACAGCAGGGAGTTCAAATCGAAGAAATTCAAGAACATGCTGATCTTGTAAAAGAAATGGAAGTTGAGCCGTCCATTGATGAAGAGGCTCTAAGAAGGAAAAAGGGTAAGGCAATAGCGATTGAGCCAGATGAGCCATTCGTTGATCTGAGTCATCAAGAAAAAGTACAGGAGGTACTCGACTCAGATTCCGATATGGAAGACGCACCGTTGAAACATGCTATAAAGAGATCATTGAAGGATCAGGGTGGAGGTGCTGGAATGTCTTTCGGATTGCCTGAAGAAATTACTGTCGATGAGGAAACCCTTGAAGCTCAACAGTTAGCCTTGGATCAAGCTGAGTTCTTTAAAATGAAGCAGATGCAAGGTCGTGCTGCGTTTCAGGAAAAGAAAGCGGAGCTACAAGGAAAGCAGTACGATTATGAGCTTGCAAGGCTAGCTGATCCTCAAATCGATCTGGACAATAGAAGGATAGGGAAGAAGTGGGATGACGCAAGAAAGATTTTGATGGGACCATGTTCAAAAGGAGAGCATAACAAGGAAGCAGATGATCTGTTCTACCAACTAAATTTGCAGAATCCAATGGCGGCTGACTACATAAATGCTTTAAAGAGATTAATTTCTAAAGTCAGGGTTGGATACAATTCAACGCAAAAGGAGTGGCAGGTTATTTTGTCTTTCACAGAAGGAGTCCCAATGTCTTTCATGTATGTGGATGATCAATTCATGACGAGAAGATCTGCATCAGAGTTGTTCTTGCTAGCAACAAAAATTCAATACTCTCATTCTGAGAATCTAAGCATTCTGTATAGGGATCAGTTAATGCGGCTAGCAGAGGACAAGGGTCCAGAATTCTCAGCATATCCAAATGTTGTCCGGATGGTGGTTGACAGTAAATTGAAGAGGGTGAGCCTGGAGGAAAAGGAATTAATGGAACTTTCAGTGGAATCTCTTAAGGCCGTCTGTAGGCAAATGATGGGTAAGGGATTCGCTTCTGTGCTTAAGGATAATACAGTGAAGACCATTGAAAGTGTCATACTAAAGAAGAGCAATGAGGTGTGGAAGTGTGATGTCATTGCTCCGAACCCTCTTGATAATGTGAAGATTGAACCAGAGCTGATAGAGAGGAATTGGAATATTCTTCAAGCAATGAAGAACGTTGATGAAGCTCTGAATCTTCCTACTGGAGAACTGGAACAAGGAGAGATAAGGGAGGCAGTTGGTGTTCCAGGAAGAGACAGCGTATACTGGATACATTCTTTTGCTGATAATGCAGCTGATGCCTTAGTATTCATAGATGCAGACCAGAAGCAAACACTCTTGCATATGAGTAGAGACTGGCTGAAGCAGACTCAAGATGCTGCATTTCTAGAGAAAGTGTTATATGTGTTCAAATGGGAAGATGTGGAAGTTAAGTATGTGACAGAAAAGCAGAGACTCGTGAGTTACCTATCTGATGTAGTAGTGGAAATGAAGCGATTGGAGCGAGATGCGGCTAGTGTCCACAATACTAACCGTGTCATAGGCTATCCCAAAATGATCTACTGTCAGTTTAAATCTGATAAAACTCATAGGAAACCTCGGCTTATCATGAAGAAATTTGAGGAAATTCCAGAGATCAGAACTACTCAGGAGGTGGACAAACTCAGAAGGCTTTTCAAACATCCTTACCCAGAACCCAGGAACCCTCTAGAGATGGAAGCAGTAAGTTTGTTGAATACTAGGTGGACGCAACTTCGTGATCCAGTATATAAGAAACAAAAGCAGCAGGAGGAGAAGCGCAGAAGGCAGAAAGAAGAAAAAGATCAAGCTGCTGAAGCTAGGAAAAGGAAACGGAATTAGGGTTAAAGGTCAGAGTGGTGTGAACTTGAAGTTGGAAAAACTTCATGTCTTTCGGTTGCTTTAACTCACTTGAGGAAAATTCATCTTAGAATGAATCCAATAAGGTGATATAAGTTTGACTAAAAGATATGAAATAATCCAGGTGATAGGAATCATTCAAATGATCTTTAATTCGAGGTTCGAATTCTGTTTCTAGTTTAAGTTCTTTGTATTGTTTTCATGTACTTGTAATTGTATATTTTTCAAGACTGTAATGTTAATTATCTTTTCTCGTCTCATTGTTTAGTTGAGTTATCCTTCATTAATTTGAATGTCATTGTTAGACAATCAAATTTGGGGAGATTGAAAGGCAGAGTGTATTAACTTGTAACACTATAACTAATGTAACTCAATTAAACGAAAAGATACTTAACCAGAAGACAATCAAGAACAAGAAGTCACAAGGAATCAACACTAAATGAAGACAAGGTAATTGATACAATTGAACATGTTAACTATGATCAAGCCAAGAAGAAATCATTGAGAGAAGTTCAAGTCAAAGTTGTTCAGGCCTCAGTGATTTGAGAATTCGAGATTCAAGATCATAACTATCAGTATCAACAAGACCAATTGATTTCAAGTGAACAAGAAGGAAAGCAAATATTGGAAAGCCAAGTTACTAAGTGAATATGGTAATTTATTCAAGAAGCAGAAACACTATCAAGACACTTATGAACCAGACCAGTGCATCAAGTGTCAGGACATTGATAGCAAGTTTATGTCAGTAATAAAGATCCATGTTCAAGAGCTTGTAGAAGAACAAAGAAGATATGAAGATATCACAAGCTCAAGATGTGCATTGAAGTTTCAAGTTGAAGACCAGAATATTTTCTAAGTACTAAATGTTCTAGATGGCTAAGTCGAAATTCTCAAGTAGAAGTTCTACTTAGAATTTCGAGATGGCTAAGTAGAAATTCTCAAGTAGAAGTTCTACTTAGAGTGCAGCTTCAACATGACACATGGCATCTTCTGATTGGCAGATTTCCAAGCTTTCAAGATAAGGCAAGATTTATGTGGACATCATTGGGCCACGTACATCTTAGTCTTTGAAGACTACAGGTCATAGATTACATGTAGTATAAATAGAAGCACTTGTGTAATGTTTTAGTTAGTGAGCAATATTGAGAAAAACACAAGAAAAGGAGAGAGAGTATTCACAGAGCTTAGAATCATTCACTTCTCTCTCAACTTCTGTTATACTTTGTAATGAATGTTGTAGCAACCTTTTCAAGTTATATATAAAAGAAATATATTCCTTGAATCTGTGTGTTCATTTATTGCATCGTATTTATTGCTACTCATAATCGAAAAGTTGTATTCACCCCCCCTCTACAACACATTTGGACCTAACATATAAGATATCTATTAGATATTTAAATTTTTCCATTACATTTAAATGCATATTATTTCGAAAAATGGTAAATGAAAGCGTAACAATCAGAACATTTAAATGCATGTCATTGAACCAATGTAGTTCGACATATTTCAGATTCAAAATTGGAGCATGACTTGATGTTTTAAAAGTACTCAAAATTTCATCATTTTATACATATAAATATTAGCCTTGTCTCGTTCGTGGGATAGACGAGATCGTCGTCCAACTACGATAGGGGTTGTAACATTCCACATCGATACGAATTAGTGTATTTAATGCCTCTATAAGAGTAAATTAATATAATGTATATTAAAATTACAATCTTAGTATGTGGTGAGTTTTTAGGTCAAGAACTTGACATGATTTTAAGAAATATTTCGAATTGACCAGGATTATTGAAATTAAACTTGATCAACTCATTTATCACATTTCACAATTTTATAAAAATTTTGAATTAATATCACAGTTTAAACTATTAGCTTATGTCAATTTTAATAATGGTGAACTTTTTATAAAAAAGGTCATTTATTGTATTGATTTAATATTTAATGTCAATTTAGAATAAAAATCACACTATTTGTTATTAATTAAAAAGATTTTTCACCGATCAATGCAATTTGATAATCGTATATAAATCCATTGATTTCAAATATCATCTATATTAAAAATATATAGGTTATAGATTACATACAATATTATTGAATTAATATATGAAACTCGATCATAATCAAAATAATGCTCGAATGACATTAGTACAAATATTTAAGTTTGATACTAGAAAATAGTTCGTCACTCGCATAGATTTTAAAATATATAAAATTTCATTTTAATAAAAAATATGAATTCTCCACTTACCGCGAGATTTGTGTATCCCCTATGGGACGGGGATTAGTTAGCAAAATAATTTTTATTTCTGGATCGGGACAGATTCAGGATGGGGGAGGAAAAATATAACTCCACACGATGTAGTGACCCAATATTTATCACTAACTACATAGTTTGTACTCATTCAATACATGCAGATTACATGTCATAAATAAGAAAATTGATCATTCGCTTTATAAACAAAATTACCAACGTAGCGCAAATTAGTATTGTCTTACGTACAAATCAAAAGCATTGATACTTAGTCAACTTATATTTGATAAATCTAAAACAGTATACATATGCTCAATAAATGAATAATTAAGAATGTTATTGTTACGTGTTAAACAAAAAATATCTAAAAATTAACCCGTGCCTCGCACGGGTTATTATGCTAATTTTGTTTAATTGAGCAACAACTAGCAATACATGTACCCGATAGTGATGAGCTAATTCAAACCATAATAGCTCTTAGCTCATCTTGTACTCTTTTTGTTTTAAATTAATAGTTCATTTTCATAAAAATAATGTTTCAAAATAATTGTTTTATTTCTACTTTTTAGGTAAATTTTTATTTAAATTTCCCATTTTATCTTTGAATTCTAATTTCCAATATTGATTTTATGTACCTATTTTCCTAACCATTACAATAAATATGGGTACATATGAAATTAGATCACTAATATTTTATTCATCAATGTTTTAGTTTCTGAATATTATGTAATTTTTTAAAAATATACTACTAATTTAAAACGAAGGGAATATCTCGTTCTCATTCAATTCCGGCTCAATCCAAAATTTTTAAGAAAGGTACGTTTATTTGTAAAACATATAAGGTCATTTATTAAAAAAAACACATGTACACATTTAAAAAGAAGTTCAAGTTTTCATTACAAACTAGCATTAAAACCCGTGCGAGGCACGGGCCGCTAACTTAAATTGTATTTTTTAACTAAACTATTCATAATCAATATCGTTTGAAATATGTGATTGTTTTTCATAACGTTCTTGTTACTGGCATATGTGGTTATTGTATACTTAAATATGTTCAAGTTTGTACTTTAGAAACTAATACGATTAGTATTGATAGCAACCCTGTAAGTTTTTAATTTTGTTGTGGGTCATATAATATAATTTGAGTGTTCTATGGGTGTTGTCTAATTAAGACTATTTTTCAGAGCACCTACAATCCTAAACTTTCTTGAAAAATGATGCATCCATTTAGCTGGATCTCCAATAGTATTCAAGGTAGAAACTTAATAATCTTCAAGATGTTGCATTCTGATAGTGTAGGTTTCAGTCCTGATTCTAATCAAGAACTTCGTAAATCTTCTAAAACGCTTCTCAAGTCTTGCGTTTTTACTTCTTAAAACTACATTTCTAACTCTTTTATTTGTTTTATTCTAATTTCTTCATTTTAAGCATTCTTTAATCCATATTATGTAATTCTTTAATCGATAAATGATAATCATTAAAGAGTCCATGGCTCATTTAAAATCCAGTAATATTTCATCAATATCACACACATACATATTATGTGTATGATTTAAAATACATGTGAATGTGTGGTCTAGTGGTATGAAGATGCACCATTTAACTCGGTGATCGAAGTTCGATTACCATCGAAAAGAATGCTTCTATATATAAATAAGAACTTAGGGGTAATTTGGCGCTTTCAAATCAATAATAAAATACTTTAATTATTGACTTGATCTTATATTTAATATTTTTCATAAAAAATAGATTATGCATTTCATATTTTTTTCTTTATATAGAGCTAAATATTGCCCCGCTACACGTATAGATGAGTGCTTAGGTTGTGTAATGGAATAATAGTTATATAGTAATTTTATTATTATCATTATGTTGATTATTATTGTTATTACAATTTTATAATATAATCAAACCATATATTATGTATCAATAATTGATATTTTGATATAATATATTATAGTCCAAATCAATAAATGTAAAAGTAAAATCATGACAAAAATTTCTTAATGTGTCGCAATAATTAAAATAATAGATATTTATTTCACTCAAACAACACACATCCATCTATAATGTTTATGATTTAGTACATATGTGATTGAGTGGTGTAGTGGTAGAGAGATTTGTGAATCAACATGGAGACCCAAGATCAATCCCCACCAATTACAATTTTTTCAAAAAAAATGAGAATAGAGGGATAAATTAGTAATTTCAAGAGATGAGGGGTAAATTGGACATTTCAAATGCATTAAAAAATCTCACGAATTTTATCTTGTATTGGTGTATTATAGATATAATAGATAATAGATTTACTATAAATACGTGTGGTCAAGACGAATCTAGTATCGGATACATTTTGTTAGTATTTAATTTTTAAAATTATGTAAAGATAAAAATTACAAAAATTTAAAAATAGACTATCATCCAAAAATTTACTCCATATCTACTTTTAAAAAGAATATTGTAAATAGAAATTACGCTACTTATGTACCCAAGTGACAAAGTCAAATAGAAATTAGTATGGTTTATAAAGACCATTAGAACAAAAAAAATTGTAAGAAAATATGTTGCCTTCTAATCAAGGTTATCACGGCGCCAAGTCGAGCCCTCGATGCTCGAGTACCTTCGAGAAGACTGGTTGACAAGTCGCCCGACTAGTTGTAAAAAATCGACAAAGTGCTAATTATGCATGTATTCACTAGATTAATATATAATATAACTAAACACATCAATTCCAATTTAAATCAAAAATAATAATAGTGTAACTATACAAGAGTATAAGTTTTGAATATGTTAAGAAGTCAAGCATCAAGGTTTGAGGTTCTCAGCGCCTAAGTACAAGAGTACTCATAGTTTTGAGTAAAAGTCGTAAAAAGTCGGGTTTGGAGGTTCTCGGCGCCCGAATACCTTCGTGTCAACTAATCGTCTTCGTGATAACATTGCTTCTAATATTATCTCTGAGAGTACAGTATAAGAGCATCTCCAATGGTATTGGCTAAAATGATATAAAATAGTGATCTTGTAAAATTTATTGAATCTGTAAGAGCATCTCCAATGGGAGAGACCCCTTAAGTAAATTTTAAAATTAATTACCATAAATAAGAATTATAAAGAATGTGTAAAAAAATTTACACTCCAATGGGACAAAACTGTTATCTATAATTATAGATAATCTCTTGATGTTGGCTATATTTGTCGAACCTCTAGAGACCTGTAGTGAATTGCCACATCACTTATTTCTATATAAAAATTATATATTCCATTAATAACAACTTGAAATATTAATAACATACCATTTTTAAAATATAGCCAATCATTATAGCTAATACCCTCGGAACACAATGTCTTACAGGTTCGACAAATTTTACATAATCAATATTTTATGTAATTTAGCCAATCATTTTTAGCTAACGTCGTTGGAGATGCTCTAAGGTGTTGTATTCCAATGGAGTTGGCTATAATGATTAGTCATATTTTAAAAATAGCAAGTTATTATTATTTCAAATCGTTAAAAATAGAATGTATTATTTTAATATGGTAATATTGATGATGTGGAGTTTTACTACAGGTCTCTAGAGGTTCGACAAATATTGCAAATATGATAGAATTTTAGAGGATTATCTAAAATTTTAGATAACAGTATTGTCCCGTTGGAGATGATTTTTTTTACATGATATCTATAATTTTTATTTAAGGCATGTTTGACACACTTTTAGCTAAGGGGTCTCTATGGTTGGAGATGCTCTAAGAGCATCTCCAATGGCGTTAGCTAAAAATGATTGACTAAATTACGTAAAATATTGATTATGTAAAATTTCTCGAATCTGTAAGACATTGTGTTCCGAGGGTATTGACTATATTTTAAAAATGGTATGTTATTAATATTTCAAGTTGTTATTAATGGAATATATAATTTTAATATAGAAATAAATGATGTGGCAATTCACTACAGGTCTCTAGAGGTTCGACAAATATAGCCAACATCAAGAGATCTATTATATATCTAATGTACCAACATGGGGTTTCCCTGAGCAAATTTATTCACAGGCTCGGACACTCCGATCCGAACCTCACTCTAAACCTAACTCTTGTAAAAATATTGTTATTCAAGGGGTTCGAACCCATGACCTTGCAGAACTAAATTCAACAACATAACCAGCTGAGCTATGTGAGCATTTGTGTTTATATTAAAAATCATTAGCTACATACATAAATATTTATATAATCAATAATTATACATACATAAACACGTACATACATACATACATAATTATTAATTATACATACACATACATAAATAATTATACATGCATATGTACATGCACACACACACACACACACACACACATAAATACATACATACATACATACACACATGCATACATACATACACACACATACATACATACACTATATACATAATTATTAATTATACATACACATATATAAATAATTATACATGCATATGTACATACACACACACATACCTACATCAATGCATACATACATATTTATTAATTATACATGCATACGTACTATATACATACATACATACATACATTTATGTTGTATAATCTATTAATATTTCATTATTTGTAATCTATTAATTGTTGTATAATTAATATGCATATTTATATATACATACACATGTACAAACATACATACATACATACATATATTAATTTTGTGGATATGTAATAATATATTATAATATTATATACATACATACATACATACATACATACTATATAACAAACATATATACATACATTTATATTGTATAATCTATTAATAGTTCATTATTTGTAATATATTAATTGTTGTATAATTAATATGCATATTTATACATACATACATACATACATACATACATACATACATACATATGTACAAACATAAATACATACATATATATATATATATATATATATATATATATATATATATATATATAAATTTCCGTGGATATGTAATAATATACTATAATATTACATACATACATACATACATACATACATACATACATACATACATACATATGTACAAACATAAATACATATATATATATATATATAAATTTCCGTGGATATGTAATAATATACTATAATATTACATACATACATACATACATACATACTATATGTTTTTGTTTATATATATATATTAATTTGTAGATAAATCTCAGTTGGCTTAACTCAGATAATGTATAATTATTAATTATAATGTATATTTGTAGATAATTATACATTAATGTATAATTATTATTTATACATGCATACGTACATACATACATACAAACATACATGCATACGTACATACATACATACAAACATACATACATACATACATATATATATATATACATATATACATACAACATAATTATTAATTATACATGCATACAACTATCGTAAAACTCATCAATCACATCTTTAATACGTAAACGCACAAAACAATATAACAAATATATATATATATATATATATATATATATATATATATATATATATATATATATATATATTCCCCTACTAATTATATCTATGTTATATTTTCGGGGGCTATTTAGGTATTGCAACACTAAAATATTTATTACATAATAATAAATGATATGAACTAATATGCATTTATTATTATGTAATTAATACTTGTATGTATCTCTGTATCCATCCATGCTAACTCTATATATTTATATTTCGAAGTACTGTTTTGATCTTAACATTGACCAATTTATTACATATCGTTCAAGTTTGATTTAACAAAACGAAACATATCGTAAAATATAAAACAAATTTAATTTAACCAGAATTATAATTTGCATGTCACGATCGGGTATTGCATAAATTCTATTTACTCATAACAATTGTTGCGAAGATATGAATAATCGAAGATATCAACAATCCAATCCTACGTAATTAAGAATAATTCATAAATATTTGTAATACAGAGCATGCCCGTGCAAATCCAAAATAATGAAATGCAACAAATATAATAAATATAATTATTTATATTTTAATTTCTCGATTTTAAACTAAAATATTACAAATGATGTTATGAGTAAAAGAAGATTATACAAAGTACACTTTTCCTCTTTAAATAAATGAGTAGCACTCTAGAAAGAATCATCTTACATAGAGAACCGTGGAGAACCACCTATTTTTTTTATTATATAGCAGAACCATTTTTTTTAACTCAGATAATGTATAATTATTAAATATAATGGATATTTGTAGATAATTATACATTAATGTATAATTATTAATTATACATGCGGACGTACATACATACATACATATATACATAATTATTAATTATACATGCATACTTACATACATACATATATGGATGCATACATACATACATACATACATATAATATATACATACATTTATGTTGTATAATTTGTTAATATTTCATTATTTGTAATATATTAATTGTTGAATATTTAATATGCATATTTATACATACATACACATGTACAAACATAAATACATACATATATAAAATTTTTTGTGGATATGTAATAATATACTATAATATTATATACATATATACATACATACTATATAGCATACATACATACATACATGCATTTATGTTGTATAATCTATTAATATTTCATTATTTGTAATATATTAATTACTGTATAATCAATATGCATATTTATACATACATACACATGTACAAACATAAATACATACATATATAAATTTCTGTGAATATGTTATAATGTACTATAATATTTACTAACATATACCATATCTTATTAATCATTTTAGATCTACTGTAATTATTTACAAATTAAATATTATAAAAAATATCCCAATACAATCATGCGTATATAAGTACAATACAAACTTGTATTAACATTAACTATCGTAAAACTCATCAATCACATCTTTAATACGTAAACGCACAAAACGATATAACAAATATATATATATATATATATATATATATATATATATATATATATATATATATATATATATATATATAATAGAGCAAACGGGAGGGTTCATAAGCAAATTTATTCATATAAAAAGTCATATTTACCCCTACTAATTATATCTATGTTATATTTCCGGGGGCTATTTAGGTATTGCAACACTAAAATATTTATTACATAATAATAAATGATATGAACTAATATGCATTTATTATTATGTAATTAATACTTGTATGTATCTCTGTATCCATCCATGTTAACTCTATATATTTATATTTCGAAGTACTGTTTTGATCTTAACATTGACCAATTTATTACATATCGTTCAAGTTTGATTTAACAGAACGGAACATATCGTAAAATATAAAACAAATTTAATTTAACCAGAATTATAATTTGCATATCACGATCGGGTATTGCATAAATTCTATTTACTCATAACAATTGCTGCGAAGATATGAATAATCGAAGATATCAACAATCCAATCCTACGTAATTAGGAATAATTCATAAATATTTGTAATATAGAGCATGCCCGTGCAGATCCAAAATAATGAAATGCAACAAATATAATAAATATAATTATTTATATTTTAATTTCTCGATTTTAAACTAAAATATTACAAATGATGTTATGAGTAAAAGAAGATTATACAAAGTACAGTTTTCCTCTTTAAATAAATGATTAGCACTCTAGAAAGAATCATCTTACATAGAGAACTGTGGAGAACCATCTATTTTTTATTATTATATAGCAGAACCATTTTTTTAATTTTTTTATCACAGTGTATTGATTCGTTAATGAAATAATTTTGGTCAATCTAGAATATGCCCGTGCTTTGCACGGGCTACAAAACTAATTATCTATAATTATAGACAAGAGTTTTGTCCCGTTGGAGTGTAAATTTTTTTACACATTCTTTATAATTTTTATTTATGGTAATTGATTTTAAATTTTACCTAAGAGCTCTCTCCCATTGGAGATGCTCTAAGGAGAAAATTAGCAAAAAAAAAAAGAAAAAGAAAAAAAAGAAGGTGCCTAACTTAAATTTTGATTTTCTATTTCATTTTCGATGAACAAACTGATTAAAGATATGGATGTACAGTGGATAACATAAAGATAAAGTGTTCCCAAAAAAATATAAAAATAAAGTTAGCACACAAAAATAGAATTTAGAACTTAAAAGTGTAAATGTCTCAGTTTATTCCTTTTTACACCAGGCCAACGTGCTATGATTTGTTTTAATATTGTTCCATGTGGCCCGTGTGGGAGTTGTCCTTAAAGTTTATATATAAATCCATAACTATGTTTGCATATATTATAGTAATTAAAAATAAATTTGAAAGTTGAGAAGGAAAAAATAGTTGAAGTAGTGAGAATCTTTTCTTCTACATTTTGAATTTGATTTTTGCTAATTTAGAAATTTGTTAAAATAGTGTTCGTTTGAGACATATAAATCTGTTATAAAAAAGATAAACTTGAAAGTCCTTTTCATATTAAAATATATTCCTTCTATCCCCTCAATTTTTACACTGGAAGGGGACACGACGACCAAGATAATACATAAAAAATGAGTAAAGTTAGATGAAAAGTTGGTAAAGTGGTGGGACCTATTAATATTTAATAATAGATTTGTGATACTGTAGAAAAATAGGGGATGCAATAGTATTTTTTATTATTAAATATGACATACCGAGGAAAGTAGTGGGTGTAATTTAGGGGTGTTCGCGGTGCGATTTTTTTCTCAAACCGCAAATCAAACCGAGCAGCGGTTTGAACAAATTTCAAAACCGCGACCACACCACGTAAAATTAAAACCATATAAACCACACCGCGAAAAATGCGTGCGGTGCGGGCGATGTACCTATTTCAAATTTTAATAATATAGTATCTTAAAAATAAATAAATTAATAACAATAAAGTTCTAAACTAAAATTAAATATAAGTTACACATAAGTAATAAATGGACCAGGCCAAAGCGGAAGGAAGAAGTGAGTGGGTTGGCCCAAAAATTACACATAAGTATGGTTATAAAAATTGGTAATCGGTATAAATCGGTTGAGGTACCAATTTAAGATTAATCGGGTAATCGAGGATTAATCAGAGTATTAATCGGATATTATAATAATATTTAATATATTAGTCCAATTTATAATTAAACATATCATTTTAAATAAATTCACAGGATTAATCGAATTTCAAAAATCAAATCGGTTGGTTAGCTTACAGAGGATTAATCGGGGATTAATCGGTTGAGTCGGGGATTTTTAGAGCCATGCACATAAGTAATAAATGGACGAGGGCAAAACAATCATATATATGTATATATTTATAAATATATTAATATAATATAATATGCGGTGCGGTGCGGTATGGTTTGAACTGCGAGAATGAATTCCAAACCAAAAACCGCACCGCATCGCGCGGTTTGGCTTAAATGAAAATCACGATCGTACTACAAAAAATTTAAATCACACGGGGCGGTGCAGTGTGGTGTAATGTGGTGCGGGACGGGCTGTTTATGCTATTTGATGAACACCCCTAGGTGTGATAGTGGGGAAATTTACTATTTATGATGACATAAAGAAATAAGAGGGACATCTCAAAATAGTACTGTAAAAAAATAAGAGGGACGGAAGGAGTACTATAATTTAAAATAACTTGAAAATTAAGTAACTATTTAACTTCAAATCTTACAAATAATTTTAGGGAAATTATCAAAAATATTCATGTTTTCAATCTTTTTTTCAAAAATATGATTAAAATTGCATATAGAATTGGGAATCAGGTTGCATGCAATCTGTTGCATTTGGGTTGCATATAACATTGTACCATATTTTTGAAAAAACAAAATTTGAAACTTAAATATTTTTAAAAAAATCCATAATTTTATCACAATAATATAAAACATAATAGTTCTCGGCAACAATTTTGATGACATACCATGTCGTAATAAATAATCACGATATAACATAAATGGTGCTCACTATAAAATATATTTAGAAGTTTTACATTACACGAGACTGCCATACATATATCACATGAGACCTGGATCCTAATTATATTCTTGTTTTGTAATAAACTTAAACGTAAATCTTAATCATCTGTTTTAGCAGCACGCTTTTGTTCCTTGTTTTTTGTAAATTTGTGAGGACTAACTAAACAGAACCCGGATCCTCTGTCCCTAAAATGGGTGTCACTGACGGAGTCCATTGTAAAAAAAATGGAAATAAAATATTTTTATTTCCATTTTTCTTGTAATGAACCCCGCCAGGACCACCAATTTTATATAAGAAACATAAAAGAGGACATAAATTGTATTTTTTTTTTCTGGGGAAGAGGATCTCACCCAACTAAACATGTGCATCAAATGTTCAGTTAGATACAACTTTTAGGATAATATACTCCAATACACACGATAAACCCCATGTGCTTTAGTTAATTACCTATATTGTAATAGCATCATGTACTATAAAACAAATCACATGTTACAATCCTTATTTTTATCAGAATGTGACTTGCTCTAGCTAGGTCAAAGCATTTTTGTTACGGCTTCTTTGTCTCGTACTGTTTGTGTTTTATCAATCCGGCCTATTGAAGCCCATGATTCCCAAAATATATGATGATAGCAAGCCCAATCTCTCACCAAGCTTTCAGCAACAAGTCACAAGTTGCAAAAATGGACCTGAGGTTCAGTCGGTGTAGAGCCAGGGGCGTAGCCAGGATTTTGATTCACTGGGGTCAAAATCTCCGATCGTCTTCTTCGACGACTGGTCATCTTTTTCGACGGTCCCACAGGGAAAATTTTTTTACCGAAAATTATCAATGTTTAGATTTTTCCTAATTTAATACATATAAATATGCATCAATTATACATCTTGGGGCGGCAATTACAATGTTTCACTGTCAAAATTAAAAGTTAGTGGGGTCAAAAATGAAACTAGTTGCAATAATTATTTTTTTCAGTGGGGTCAAAATTCAAATTTACTACTATAAATATTTTTTCTAAAAAAATATATACATAAAAATTTTGTTTTTTAAAATTTCAGTGGGGTCAGATGACCCCGCTCGCCAAACACTGGCTACGCCCCTGGGTAGAGCATGAAAGTATAACATTTTCCAGGTATAAAAATATGATGTAAAGGTGAATCTAACTAAAACCTCCTGGTCTAGTGATATTCTTATTCCCTCATTTTACGGAATGTTGAACATTCGAAATTTGAAAAAAATACGATGAATGTACGAGAAAAGAAAAACAACTGTAAAGGTGAATTTGTAAGTTCACATTTGGAATTGGTACTGACATTGCAAATACAGCATAATCTTCTTCTTATATAGTGTAAACTGTTATAACCATCTGGCATTTTGCCCTGGTATAGAACATGTCCTAAAGAGTAAAGACCGTCTATAAAAGTGAAAGGCAAAATATACAAGTTCATCGTTACCCAAAAAGTCCCAAAATATCTACCATACTTCAGACACAACATTTTATTATCTTCTAGTTGTAATTTCTGTTTCTATATATAAGCAATGAAGTTTATAGTTCTAACAATTAAATAAATAAAGATATCTTCTATTTGCATAAAGATATATCACCAAGTACCAACTGATTTCTAATATTAAACACGCACATAAACGAACTTAAAGAGAAATCTTGCTAGCTATATATATTACAAGGACGGCACCTAAAAATCCAGATATACTGTTTTCAAGTTAACAAGACTACGCACTTAACACAGCTAAAGCTAAAGAAAGAAGACATTTTTTTCCTTTGAACCCCAAAACGATCATCTCCTCCAGCCAGTTGCAACTAGCTATAGTTTGAAACTTAACAATACTATATAAACTTCACACAGCTAAAGCTAAAGCTAAAGAAAGAAGACACTTTGACACCAAAAAGGTTCATCTTCTTCCGCTAGTTCCCACTCGTGGTTTGGCCTTCACCTCAGACTCCTGCACCATAAACCAGCAAGGCACGAGACCATAAGGTAAATAAATGGCTAATGTATGTGAAAAGAAAAGGTTCAATACTCTAATGAATATGTACATACCTGCGTTGCATGTAGATAAATACAGGTCTTTGCTGTGGATGGATTATGATTTTCTGCACCCTTGCTCCAATCATAACAAACCTGTAAATAGGAAGTACCATCAGAAAACTAGGAGCTTTGTCAATCCAACATTAACCAACTACTCGAAGGGAAATGATTATTGAGCCTGATTACATACTGCATATGCGTATATTGAGCCATCATTGTTGAAAGTGCTACATGGAATAGGATTACTGCACTTTGACATAGCCTGCAAGGAAGATCGTCTATATGGTTAGAAAACAATAAAAAATAATCAACCACAGCAGTTCTGACAAATGTGCTTTTTTGGGGCTAGGTGATTACAGATACTACTATTACATATAAACTACAGCACTGCTACAACTAACATCTAAAGCATAGTCCAATTACCAGAAGGGGGTGGTGGGGAGAAGAAGACTGGGAGGCTAATTTCTAACACCATGTGAATTTCTTTTACTTTTTTCGGCATACAGAAGACAACATACTGTGTAACATTGTGGACCATCAAAAGTTCTTAATAACAAGGAACTATGTACTCATCGACAAGGAAAATAACTAGCCTGAGGCAAAGAAAAGTCAAGAAGCTATTTAGCAAAAAAAAAAAAAAGTCAAGAAGCAGGACATGATCAGAGGGAAAGGCCAGACTGGATTGAGAGGACGTAGATAGTTCAGGGCAGGAGATACACATGGTAAGGTAAAAAGAATAAAGGTAGTATCTATCAGCAATCGCATTTCATTTGCATCATAGAGCTCCAAAGAATACAGGCTCCTCTAATAGATAATGTAATGCTAAGTAAAAGACTTGACCAACATGCACAAAGTTTTGATCTGCACTCTAATTATTAAAACTTCTGATCCTACTGTGATAATGCAAGTTACACAGAAATCACTACTAACATCAAAACTACTTGCGAGGTAAACGATCAAGCTGTACGGCTCATTTGAACATAATTTTGAAGCTCAATTAAAACTATGTAATATACTCATATTGCTGCAACAATATTACAATCCCAGAAATGTAAGCTAACTACACGCACTGAAACAAGAATCACATTTCTATATACAGTAAACTACAAAAAAAAATCTGATAAATCTTTAAGAACAATCAGTCCAGTAATACCTTAAGCCTCTGTTTGCTATCTTTATCCCAAAAGTTAAAAGTACCATCAGACCCAGCAGTTGCGAATGTGTGATGTACCTAAGACAGAAGAATACGAGATTCTCAGTAAAGTATAAATATAACTATAATCAGGAATGTAAGAGCACAAAAAGTTTCCTAGACAAAATATATATGCCTTCATTTTAATATAAAAACCTAAGGAATGCACATCTATAATCCTCTTCACTGGTTGGCGGTTGCAAATTAAAATATACAACGGATGATAGAACTTGACTACGCTTTCCTGATATGTGAATCAGATACAAAGATCTGAACTGAGTCGAGCCCTGTAAGGTTCTTCGCTTCACATCGAATTAAATCACATGCTTTTAGCAGGATACTTAAACACAAACCCCTCCTCCAAAATAGCATGACAGAATAAATACTATTTTTTTATTAAAAAAAAAAAAGAAGAGAAGAAAATACCCTCTACCATGAGGCCCCCGTGGCGGTAATTTTTTACAGTAAATCGTTCCAGTGGCCTAGCTTTAACATATTCTTTAGTTGACATAATACATTGTGAACAAGAAGGTTTACCTTGTTCACAGCCATGCAAGATGGAATACAGCATTCAATGTAAACAGTAGGATACAGCTATCACATTAATGCTAGCCATACAATGATCAAAGGGACAGGTCGAATATTATAAACTTGAGACACTCCGGCTTAATAGAAAGAACTACTGTAACTGGCAAAGAAAAAGTACAACAAACAACCTAGGTTTCTAGAAATTGAAGGCGATGTGAAGTATCCAAAGAACAAAGTCAGAATCTTACAGGATGAAAATTCAGAGCGTTAACTGAGTAGATATCATTGCCATCCCTATGACATTTAAAAGTGAAGTTTTTACTCTGTTGTGATTCATCAAGATGATGGACACCAACTCTCCCTTCAATTGAGCCAACCTATACAGTGCAAATATAAAATATAAAAGGCCAAATAGTGAAATTCTAATAGAAAAAGATTGAAGATATGATGAAAGTAAAAACATACCAAAAAACCTTGCTGATCTGGAAAGGCGGCAACACACCTTGTCTGGTACTTCAGAGGCGAACTTATTCTCTTAAACTCAGTCTGTTGCATGATGATTAAGTAGTTTATGTATGTAAAGTTATTCAAGATAGAAATAGAGATTATAGTTGTCAAAAGGTTAAATTATAATGCTCCAAGAGTATATATACCTGAGGATTTTGCAAGTTATAAACTATAAGATTTCTATCTGCTGTGGCAACAACCATAAGAGGATGTCTCACTGTAAGAGCATAGCAGCGCTCAGGAAGTACTTGAACATGTGCGGGATTAGGTTGTCTGAGATCCCAGTATCTGAGGTAGTACATAGTAAAAAGCTATATTTAATTAATTTAGCAAAAAAAAAAACTTTTATTAACAGATTGAAAATTATTTGTCACAGATGTATCAACTGATCTTAAAACTAGATATAGTCATTTCTTTCATATGAGATGAAGTGTTGAGGACACACACTAGGCATCAGTTTAATTAAAATATGGCAGAAAGCTAGAAGCAAGTATATACAAATTACAGATCCTGCTAAAAAGTACAATGACAAGGAGAATACATATTTATAACCCGACAGGCACGAAAGAAAGAACAAAGGTCAGAGTTAAGAAAAAGGTCTTGATAATTATTCTTATATTTTTTTAAGGCCTCCATCCTTTTACACAAAGACGCTATTTAGTATGGCCATCCACGTAATGTATGTTCTAACGTTATGACAAATTGATCCGTAAACAAAGTTTTTACATGTATGTACAAGAAATATAATTGTGCAACCAACACACTGATATCTAAAATCACAGCGCAGGTTAAGAATTTGGAAGCAACAGTCTCAAAAAATAAACAAGTTCAAAATTGTTTTAATTAATTTAGAAACCTCACGCTGCCTGAAAATTATATGTAAATGTACCTTAGAGTTTTGTCCCAGCTTCCAGTCGCTAATAGGTTTATCTCAGGAATCCAAGCCAGATCCTTAACAGCAGCATCATGCATTCCCACAGTTACTGGCTGGCCACCAGACGACAGTTGCCACATCTTAACTTGTTTATCACATCCCCCAGTAAAAACAGTAGTTCCATCATCTTTCCAAGTTGAACACAAAGCCTTGATAAATACATAAGCAGATCACATAAGTTAAACTAGTAAATCCAATATCAAAGGAGAAAGGGTGCAATGTTTTCGGATATGTTACCGGCTGTTCATGTGCCATTTGTGCCTTGCCTACAGTCCCGATATTGTTTCCACTCTTCATCACCTCCCAGCATCGTACCTATAGAATTTTTTACCACAAAACACATGGAATAAGTCTACCATAATAAAATTGGATAATTAAGCAATCAAGAAGACCCCACAAAACAAACCTGATTATCCCATGAAGTTGCCACTAGGAAATTCGCCTTAGGACTGAAAGAGAGGCTCGACACCGAATCAGTAGGCGGTTGTGCCACCTACAAATCAACAGTAACATATAGATATTATATCCAACACTCAATAACATATACACAAAATATCATGCATCCTTTTTTAGGCATGTACTTAAGAGTTAACATCGACTTTCTATAACCGTCTTGGTACTCAACTTAAACACTCATTAGTCAAACATAACACTCTTAATCAGACCTAATAACAATGCACAAGTACAAAATACAAACAGTAAAACCTAAAAAACTCTTAGCCTCAGCACCGAAGAATTCTATCAAATTGTCGATATTCTACTGTAAGCTAATAAACTAGCAACGATTTAAGAAATAATCTACAATTATCACTACAAATAAAATTACATTCAACACTTAACAGCATATACAAACAGAATATCATGCATCCGCTATTAGGAATGTACAAAACATCGACATTCTACATTACTCTCGGCAACATAATACAACATTCGCCTCAACTAAAACACTCACTAATCAAAGACAACAGACCTGATCAGTCCTAACTAACACCGCAAAAACACAAACACCAAAACCTCAATAACAACAATTATTCATCAAATCACAAATACAAAACTAACAACAATTCTACTATAACCTAACAAACTAACTATTCGAGAAATAACAACAATTCGAGAAATAATACATGATCATCACCACAAAATCACACAAAACATCAACAAAATCGAAAGAACTAAGCAATAAATTACCTCAAACGATTTATTAGGGTTCGTATCAACACCGAACGACATTTCAATCAATCAAAAACAAAATCACCTGCAAAATCAACAAAATAATATAGATACAAGTGAGTTGTATGTATATATTTTCAGTTAATTTAGCAAGTTATAAGAGTAATTTACCAGAGAGAGATTAATATAAACCCTAACAATGGCAGATTTTTAGAGCGAGATTGTTTGTTTAGTAGAATGAAACAGAAAGTTAATTTGTGTGGGTATTTATAGGGAGAGGACACGCGTAGTAAGAACGCTACACAGTAGCTTAGTAAATAAGCTGTAAATATTTTTTTGAGGAAGGTAACTTGTTTTTACCGTTTGGTGGGTGGGTGCCTGGGTGGCATGAAAGTTAAGCTATACTCCTCTGTTTATTTGAATTCTTTACATTTGTTTTTACACGGAAATCAAGATAGTGGATGTAATATTGTTAAAATAAATGAAGTAGTGGGTGTAATAGTAATTTTATTATTAAAATAATTGAAGTAGTGGGTGTAATAGTGTAAAGGGTTGAAAAGGTGAAGTGAAGTAGTGGATGTAATAATGTATTTTATTGTTAAAAGTTACTATTTTTAGTAATATAAAGAAATGGAATTGACGACCCAAAATAGAAAGTGTAAAGAAATGAAATGGACGGAGGGAGTATTTGTTTGGGTTTTTTTTTAAAAAAAATAAATAAATTTAGGAACAGAAAAGTTGTTGTATATTAGTCAATTTTATAGAATTTTAGTTGGAGTGAAATTCCCAAATATTCACATTTTCAAACTAAACAACCAAAATACCCGGAGTGGGGTGCCCAAAATACCCTCCGTATACACATTCTATGTTTGTGTGGTAGAAGATACGCATTAAGCGCTTGCGTGGTCAGTTTAATTCTTTTTTTTTTTGTTTTAGTTAAGGTAGGTAGGCAATGTTGTCATGCGTGGTCACTTCATTTTTTTTTAGTAAACCTAAGTATGCATTCAGCTCTTGCGTATAGTCTGGGTACGCATCTTCCTTATGCGTATTTGTTCTACTATTTATTTTTGTCAGATATTAATTTTTTTTATTTGTATGTCCTTAATCCTAGATCCTAAATCCTAAGTCCGTATACGATTTATTTATAGTTATGAATATTTCTAAACCCAAAATGAAACTGTTAAACCCCAAAGGTTAATTGTTGAAATCCCAAAAGAATACAGATAAATTTAAAATTTAAAATTTAAAAACTGATCCGGCGGCCTGATTTTTAAAAAATCGGGGGCCAGCCCCGTTTTTAAAAAAAACAGGATAAATTAGGGTTTAGGGTTGCAACCCTAAACCCTAAACCCTAAGTTCATATACGATTTATTCTTCGTTCTGAATATTTCTAAACCCAAACTGTTGAAACCCCGAGGGAATATTGATAAAATTAAATTTTTTATTAAAAAATTGAATCCGGCGGCCTGATTTTTAAACACTAACGCTAGCGTTTAAAAATCAGGATAAGTTAGGGTTTAGGGTTATAAACAACTCTAAACCCTAAGTTCGTATACGGTTTATTGTCGTTCTGAATATTTCTAAAACCCAAAATAGAAATGTTGAACCCCAAAAGTTAATTGTTGAACCCCTAAATTTAATTAAAATTGTTTTTTAATTAAAAAATTGAATCTGGCGGCCTGATTTTTAAACGGTAACTGTTATGCAAAATCACGCAAGCGCACGTTGTCACAAGTAATATATGATTAAATCAAGTTCGTTCCCACAGAGATCTAGAATGGTGTTCAATTCAATTAATGTACCTATGCACCGATGTATGGTTTTTATCCACTGCTAAGACAAATAACAAATTGGATTTTTATTAACTACTAAATTAAACTAAGATGCAAATTATAAAACTAAGAATTAAATTAACTAATAAGAATAGAAATCGAGTTACTTATGAGAACAAAAACATGGGACTCTAACTTCATTAAATACTTCCCTTAGATCTGACGCCTTTAATCACTATGTGCAATGGTTTTGATATCTGATCGGATAACACGAAACAAGTATACGCTACCTGTCAGCATACGCATACCAAACTAAACATACATCCACAAAGAGATAGAAGATGAATAGACACCAATTATGCTTAGACCCTATATGTCTATAGAATTTGAAAACATAACGGTTGAAGAACAAGTTATCCATAAAGATCACAAAGGGCAGTATAAGTATTTTCATCTCACACCACGAATCATATTGATAAACAATTATGAACCTATGCTAGCATGGCAAGTTCTAAATCTCAAGATCCACTTTCACTTCACAAGAGATTAACAATTCAATTTAGATGTTAGCTACGCATCTAAAAGCATTAAGATTAACCATACGAGGATATCAGATATACACCACACACAGATCTTTAAAGCATCAAGATACTAAGTTCCATAAATAACTCCGTTAGAATCCCATGACAACGATTAGCCCATAATTGAACCGTTCATCGTCATGGGATTTGATGAAAACATGGTAAATAACAAGATATGAATAAAAGAAATAATTATATTAATAACAAGAGTTTGAGAAAACAAATCTATAACCAAAGATGAAGTAGATCTAGATCCGTTGTTTGTCACGAGCGTTGAATCCTTCTCTCCTTTTCTCCCTTGCAGATCTAAGCTGGTTACAATAATAAAACTATGATAATGTGTATATATCTATTACAATGGTAGGATGTGTTTAAATAGGCTCTAAAAGTCTTGCCCAGCAAGAAAATACCAAAACAGAATTATAATAGAATTTCTGCAAGATACGTTTCCTAAACTGATTCTGTTTTAAAGGGAAATTCGTAGCTGACTTTTCTTCTGTTTTTCAGAGCCGTTCCAGACGTAATTGGGCCTCTGGACCACCTTAGAATGATAGAGAATCTCGTTATCTTCGCGTGGACTGCTTACGGGCTGAAAACAGACTTATAGAACTCAAGATATGGCCCAAACAGTGAATCTCACGCGTGCAGCCCAATAAATTCGAATTTTAATAAATTAAATCTCCAAAAACGACAAAAACATCCACAATCAACATCCTTGTAAATCTGCACAACTAAACAAAACACATCAAAACTACAAGAAACTTGAGCCCAAGACAATCAATTTAAGCCGATTTAGAATGTTCCAAGTGGATATAAACTCCACTTATCACACCCCCAAACTTAAACCGATGCTTGTCCTCAAGCATAAACAATTACAACTAACTAACTAACTAGTACCACTTCCGTAGGTGATCACGGTTGCATTTGGCATATGCAACAAGCCCTTTAAACCCCTAGGCAGCCCTAGTGGACGAGTAAGGTCTCGTGAGGGCCTATAGCGAATGTACCCACAAAATCCATATAACCTAGTGCAATGCAATGCATAAATGCAACTAATATGCAAATGCAATTAATCTAATCTACCATACCCTCAAATCCTCTCATGCCATATCAACTTAAGAATCAAAGTAAATACGCAATGTCTTGGTGTCGAAAGTGCAAGTATTCACATAGTCTACTCAATGAACATGCATAAGTTCTCACAAGCCCATGTCAAGTGTAAGAATAAGTTAGTAAACATGCTAAGCCTACAAGAGTACATCTTTGAGACAACACTCGGGATCTCATACGCAAGAACAAGCACACACTCACAATCCACTCACAAAAGAATATTCACTCAAGAACAAGGGTAAGTGTATCACTCAATTCCAACAAAATCATAAGCATGCTTGACATTTGGTATCAATCTAACTCTTAACACAACATACATCAATGACGATAATCAAAAGGTCTTTATTTGGGTTGTAACGGGGTTAGGGACAAGGTATGTCAAATAAGCCAAAACAGGTGAAGTGTCAAAAGCTAGTAAGTACCATAATAAATCACACACAACACCATATTCTCCCCCACATAATTTTTACTAAAACAAACACTCGACTAGTCGACTGAAATAGGATCGCAACAAACACAAACATGCTCTCATAATATATATATATTTTTTCTTTTTTTTTGTTTTTTTTTCTTTTTTTTTTCGAGAGCTAAATAAAACAATAATATAAACAATAACAATGATCTCATGAATTTATTACATAAGCCGACTATCAAGTAAACAAACCCAAATTTCAATATTTCCCCCAAAAGTAAGACCAACAATAAACCCCTCCTTACACACCTTATTACTCCCTTAAGCACTCTACTAGCCTTTGACAATGTGGGTTCAAATTAATGTAATACCAATACAAGAAAAAGGTCTAGGCAAGTAATGTGGTATGTCACCGAAAAAATAGGATTAAGCTCAACGGGTTAACTAATTGATCATGTAAACATGGTATGGTAATATGGGAAAATATATGGTTATTCCTAATGCCTTTATCATTTTAATCGTCAAATAATGTCATGCGTTTCAAGAAAGACCTCAAACAACTGCTAGCAATGCAAACAATCCGTGGACACTCAAGCAAACGAATAAATTGCAAATATGCATTAAGGCTCAAAAACTCACTTGGTGGAAAAACATACTCAATCCCAAGCAAAAATCTCTCTAACGCACCAACTTGTATTCAAAGCATGCAAACTAAATCATCTTGCACATATTCATGTCCTTCTAATCACTTACAACATTCAATAAGTCTACTAGCTTCAACTTACTAGTGTATGTGTGTGCACAAGAACAAAGCATATCACTTCTCAATCAAAAGCGTCAACAACACAAAATTCCTATCAAGCATGGGTGCAAATGCAACTATTATGAACTCACACGGTATACAAACATAAAAACAGAATGTCCTATATGAAACAAACGTAAATAATACGAACATAAATGCATAATTTACTACTACTAATATGCAAAACATGAAATCCTACATGAACAAATAATACAACAACTACTTATCCCTCAAACCACCCCCAAACTTAAAATATTCAATGTCCGCATTGAATGGAAGTAATTACGAGGAATAGTAGAAAACATACCTAAAACCCGAAGCATACCCAACCAATTTTTTTTTTTTCGCAAAAATCCCCTTTCCTTAGCAATTAGCCTCAAAACAACCGATTAAATTTAACCTCCCCCGTCGAAAACGAAAATTTCCCAACATTAGCACTATCTCTCCCATGCTTACGAGCCAAAAGAATCAATACCCAACTCACAAGAAGCTCCACCAATAATCACCAAGCAATATCCCACCAAAATCCACCAAGAAAAATCACACCAAAAATACCCAAATAACAAGAATAATACAAAAACCCCAATTTTCAAGAACACAAATTCGTAATAAAATAAAATAGAGAAAAGAAATCCCACTACGAATCAAAGAGGTGAACTTGTACTAATTTTCCCCCAAACTTGAATTTTTTTTTTTAGAGATGTAGAGGAGGAATAGAATGAATTGGGTGCGTATGCATGGGTATATATAGGCCATGGAGTGATAGGATGAATATAAGAATTTTAATGTGAAAAGGAAAAAATTCGGGTGGAAATTGGAATTTGATATAGGATAGACAAAATATTTAATGAATAAAAGAAAAAGAATTAGAAAAGAAATAGGAATTTGAAATTTTTTTAGGAGAGATGAGGGGTTTTGGAATTAAAATAGGAAAAGATTTAGGGGAAAGATGGGAGTATAAAAAGAATTTGGGGTGAGAAAAGAATTTTTTTTTTATATATGCACACAACTCACGGACAGAACAGTGAATAAACTGTGATTTTTTTTTTTTCCATCACTTCTACTCCACGCGCAACCTGCCTGAGTGAAGAGCAATCTGCTCAACATGCAGATGCGCAGGCGCAGCCTGCGCAACAGCCCTGCAGCCTGCCCCTAGTCCAGTAACGCAGGCGCAGCCTGCGTTACACACCTGCAACCTGCCCCTGTTCCAGAAACGCAGGTGCAGCCTGCGTTACAGAGCTGCAACCTGCTCAAAAATTCGATTTTTTTTTCCTTCCTACACTAATGCATGGGTTGCCTCCCACGAAGCGCTTCTTTAACGTCAATAGCTTGACGTTACTTCCTCAAATCAAGGCGGTTTCAAAAGAATAACTGAACCATCTTCAACAGACAAACCACTCATACGAATGTTGACATCTTGGTTGCTTGCTTTCCACAAATCTCTTCCATCAGACTTCAACTTAAATTTACTACCCAACGGCCAAATCTTCTTCTTTTTCTTCTTCACACCTCTAAATTGCTTCTCCGACTCAACCGACTGAACAAAAATTTCTTCTTCCTTATCATCTGCCTTCCACCTTCGAAACACGTGATCATGCCCCTCTTCAAAAATCACTAGCTCATTATTCAAAAGGACATACCTCAAATGTGGTGGAAGTTTCCCAAGCTTTACTTTCGAAAGATCACGAACCGAAGAACTGTCAATGGAATCACTGATAGGATGCTTTAGCATATGCATATCTGACTTCTCGCTCAATAACTGATCAAATTTCTTTCTCTGACCCGTATCAACTATTTCCACACTGCAACATTCTTCATCCTCTGTCGAAAATTTCATTGCCTTGAACACATTAAAGGTGACACTATGATCTTGCACCCTCATTGTAAGCTCTCCTTTTTGCACATCAATTAAAGTCTTTCCTGTAGCCAAGAACGGCCTTCCCAAGATTATGGGAATCTTCTTATCTTCTTCGAAATCCAAGATCACAAAATCAGCTGGGAATATGAGCTTATCAACCTTTACCAAGACATCCTCCACTATACCCCTCGGATAAGTGATAGATCGATCAGCCAACTTCAAAGAGATGTTAGTTGGCTTTGGCTCCGGTAGACCAAGTTGCTTGAAAACAGACAAGGGCATAAGATTAATACTAGCTCCCAAATCACATAAGCATTTGCTGAAAGAAAGGTTGCCAATAGTGCATGGAATGGTGAAACTCCCCGGATCTTTAAGTTTAGGTGGCAACTTCTGCTGCAGAACGGCACTACACTCCTCTGTCAATGCCACTGTTTCAAAATCTTCCAACCTTCTCTTCCGTGACAAAATATCCTTCATGAACTTAGCATATCTTGGCATCTGCTCCAACGCTTCAACAAAAGGAATGTTAATGGACAGTTTCTTGAAGACATCCATAAATTTCTGAAACTGCTTCTCTTTACTTTTCTGCAAGCGTCCAGGAAATGGCGGAGGTGGATAAATCTGATTATTCTTTGAAGATTGCTCCGGAGTAAACTTTTCAACCGGTTTCTTGCTCTTCTCACCATCTAGCTGATCAGCCACTAAATCAGATTTCTCAATTTCTGGTATTGCAGATTTTTCAACCTGCTGATTCTGAACATCTTCCTCTTCTTCAGTTGCTGATTTAGGATCACTTGTGACTTTTCCGGATCTCAAAGTCACAGCTTTCACCTGCTCATGGCTCTCCCTCTTGCCTGGATTACCCATTGTATCACCTGGAAGAGTTCCTTGTTGCATATTTACCAAGGCACTTGTAATCTGCCCCAACTGGGTTTCCAAAATTTTCTGGCCAGCTTGTAGGTTCTTTACCGCTATCCACACCTCATCTGATTTATCATTAGATGATTGCCCCATATGAGCCTGGGGCTGTTGCTGCTGAAATCCAGGAGGTTGATATGGTGTCCTTGGAGCATAAGGCTGTTGATAACCTTGATTGAATGGCTTTGCTTGCTGATAAGATTGTTGAGTATTTTGATTATTGCTCCAGCTGAAATTGGGATGATTCCGATTATTAGGATGATAAGTGGCTGGAACTGGTGCAGCAGGTCTCTGGAAATTACTCACGAACTGTGCTGATTCAGAAGAGATAGCACACTGATTCGTCTCATGTGCGCCCGCACATAACTCACAAACACTAGCCACCTGCTGAACTCCATAATTAGCAAGAGAATCCACCTTCATAGCAAGAGCCTTCAACTGAGCCGTAATCATTGAAGCTGTATCTACCTCAAAAATTCCTGCTGCCTTGCCTTGAGATAGCCTTTGGGTTGGATTTTGATATTCATTAGCAGCCATCATCTCTATAAGATCATAAGCTTTAATATATCTCTTTGCCCACAGAGCTCCTCCTGATGCTGCATCTAGCAAGGGCCTAGACTGTGCTCCCAACCCATTGTAGAACCCATTAATAACCATCCAATCAGGCATGCCATGATGAGGACACTTCCGTAGCATCTCCTTGTAGCGTTCCCAAGCCTCACACAAGGTCTCACCAGATTGCTGTTGGAATTGAGTCAGCTGGTTCCTTAATGCTGCAGTTTTCGCCATAGGGAAGTATTTAGTAAGGAACTTCTGAGCAAGATCTTCCCATGTAGTAATGGAACCAGGTGGCAAAGAGTGTAGCCAGCTCTTAGCCTTATCCCTCAGAGAGAATGGGAAAAGCCTCAACCTGATAGCATCATCCGTCACACCATTACATTTGAAAGTGTCGCAAATTTCGATAAAGTCCCGAACATGCATGTTGGCATCCTCCGTAGAAGCTCCCCCAAACTGAACTGAATTCTGCACCATCTGAATTGTGCCCGACTTGATCTCAAAATTGTTCGCTGCAATAGCTGGCCTAATAATGCTAGACTGGATATCATTGAGTTTCGGCTGAGAATACTCCCTCAAAGCCTTAGCTGCTGCTGCGTCACCCATCTCTACAGTAGTCTCAGTTTCCTCTTCCTTATTATCCACTACAAGATCGTCTTCCGCCAGTTCTTCCAAACGAGCTTGTAAGCGTGTTCGCATACAAACTTAAGTACCTGAAACACCACGAAATAAACAAACTAAGTAAGAATCCGAGTCAGTGAACGCTAACGACCACTGATGACAAGCACATAAACTAAAATAAAAACACCGATGGTCCCCGGCAGCGGCGCCAAAAACTTGTTATGAAAAATCACGCAAGCGCACGTTGTCACAAGTAATATATGATTAAATCAAGTTCGTTCCCACAGAGATCTAGAATGGTGTTCAATTCAATTAATGTACCTATGCACCGATGTATGGTTTTTATCCACTGCTAAGACAAATAACAAATTGGATTTTTATTAACTACTAAATTAAACTAAGATGCAAATTATAAAACTAAGAATTAAATTAACTAATAAGAATAGAAATCGAGTTACTTATGAGAACAAAAACATGGGACTCTAACTTCATTAAATACTTCCCTTAGATCTGACGCCTTTAATCACTATGTGCAATGGTTTTGATATCTGATCGGATAACACGAAACAAGTATACGCTACCTGTCAGCATACGCATACCAAACTAAACATACATCCACAAAGAGATAGAAGATGAATAGACACCAATTATGCTTAGACCCTATATGTCTATAGAATTTGAAAACATAACGGTTGAAGAACAAGTTATCCATAAAGATCACACAGGGCAGTATAAGTATTTTCATCTCACACCACGAATCATATTGATAAACAATTATGAACCTATGCTAGCATGGCAAGTTCTAAATCTCAAGATCCACTTTCACTTTACAAGAGATTAACAATTCAATTTAGATGTTAGCTACGCATCTAAAAGCATTAAGATTAACCATACGAGGATATCAGATATACACCACACACAGATCTTTAAAGCATCAAGATACTAAGTTCCATAAATAACTCCGTTAGAATCCCATGACAACGATTAGCCCATAATTGAACCGTTCATCGTCATGAGATTTGATGAAAACATGGTAAATAACAAGATATGAATAAAAGAAATAATTATATTAATAACAAGAGTTTGAGAAAACAAATCTATAACAAAAGATGAAGTAGATCTAGATCCGTTGCTTGTCACGAGCGTTGAATCCTTCTCTCCTTTTCTCCCTTGCAGATCTAAGCTGGTTACAATAATAAAACTATGATAATGTGTATATATCTATTACAATGGTAGGATGTGTTTAAATAGGCTCTAAAAGTCTTGCCCAGCAAGAAAATACCAAAACAGAATTATAATAGAATTTCTGCAAGATACGTTTCCTAAACTGATTCTGTTTTAAAGGGAAATTCGTAGCTGACTTTTCTTCTGTTTTTCAGAGCTCTGGACCACCTTAGAATGATAGAGAATCTCGTTATCTTCGCGTGGACTGCTTACGGGCTGAAAATAGACTTATAGAACTCAAGATATGGCCCAAACAGTGAATCTCACGCGTGCAGCCCAATAAATCCGAATTTTAATAAATTAAATCTCCAAAAACGACAAAAACATCCACCATAATCAACATCCTTGTAAATCTGCACAACTAAACAAAACACATCAAAACTACAAGAAACTTGAGCCCAAGACAATCAATTTAAGCCGATTTAGAATGTTCCAAGTGGATATAAACTCCACTTATCAGTAACGCGTTTAAAAATCTGGATTAGTTAGGGTTTAGGGTTGTAAACAACCCGAAACCCCAAACCCTAAACTCTAAGTTCGTATACGGTTTATTCGTCATTCTGAATATTTCTAAATCCAAAATGGAAACATTTAACCCCAATAATTAATTATTGAAACTCAAAAATTATTTTAAAAAAAATGCACAGGACACGCATTCTACATATGCGTAAATGGAATAGGCATTGTAGACGTACGTGCCTTTCATCTGCCAAACCACGTGTGATCAACAACTCATTTGTCAATTTTCTATAAGAGCAATACGCATACTTAATATGCGTGGAGAGAGTACGCATGACCAAAATGCACATTCAGTGGGTAAAAAAGGCGGCCTCTTCCGTTGGTAGGTATTTTGGGTAGTGAGTTCCCAGAAGTAGTGTAATTTGGTTATTCTTTCATTTTAGTTGAGGGATGAAGAAAATATTATTTATATTGCGTAATTTATTCGGTTAATTTTTTAAAGTATTTTAAGCGTACAAATATTATAATTAAAAGTATACTTTTGAAATTGTTTTTAAATAAAAAATTTAGGATTTGAATTGTGTATAAAAGTAGAAATTTTTGAAATTATTTGTAAATATTGTTTTTAAAAATATTTAATACTCATAAAAATCAAAGTGGTAAAATTTATATGAATATCATGCAAAATAATTGTATCAATACAGATGTGTACCCTTATATTTATTTAAATATATCTCATTTTTATTGTTAGTCTCATTTTTTGGTACTCTCTGATGTGTGTATTGTTTAACTAAACATGCATCAAGCATGTATTACCTAATTTCAAGAAATTGTTTTGTGATATTTTCGTGATGATATTTCCTTAATATTGATTTTTATTCAAATTTTTAGTTCATCAATTTGTAATGAGTTTACTAACAAATATCATAACAAATAAAAAATAAAAAGAATGCAGAGCAAGATCATTAAATTTTTCATCTAAAATAGCTAAACTCGAGATTCTGAAATATTTAATCGAAAATCCAACAGAATGGTTTAAACGTTGTTCATCAATTATTCTGATGTTAAGGCATTTCAAAAATGAAAAGATATCTCTTGTATCGTTCTACTTAGAGGGTGTATTCAATAAAATTTTAATCATTATTTAATAAATAATGTTGAACATAAGGTATATATGTGTCAAACAAAAAACGTTTCAAATTCCTATACAAATAATCACTTTCTTTGTAGGACGTAATAAAATGTATAATAGATCGATAATTTGATAATCAACAACATAATAACAATAAAAATGGGACAAGCTCAATACATCATCCTAAGCCTAATTCTTACAACTTCAACGAAACCTATTGAAAATTTGAGGACTTGAACCAAGAATAGAACTAGTCCCCAACTTTCACAAAACACCAGTCCACCAACATAATAACTTACTAAATTTTTAGGCTCGAAACAATGAACAGAACACTTGAAAATGTCTAATTTGAATACTAAAAAATAAGTACTAAAACTTAACAAACTTGACAACTTAAACAACTTTAATGACCCAACAATCACCATAGCTGATTATGGTCTTGCTTAATTCTGTTTCGCCTACTTTGAAAATCAACATCTTGAACCTACATTGCGCCTTCATCTTCATTCGTCAACAACATTTTCCATCTCGTTTGTCAATGACATCCACCTCCTACACCTCTCCATCTATGTATTCATCTTCTAAAATCTCCTCAAACTTCTCTCTAACAACACCAAGTCTCATGTCATATTTCCACAATTTTTTAACCCTTCCAAAGGATCACCTAAATGGCGATCCATCCCAAGACAATCATTAAATATATATATATATATATATAAAATAAATGACATATATTTAATGATATAAATAAAATATATTTATTTAAGTAAGATAATGCAGGAGCAATTAAATATACAATAAGTTTCAACAACGTATATATCACAATCATTGTAGGAAATAAAGCTAGTTAATATTATCTAATGTAGGAAATCAAGATAGTTAATATTCTTAGAATTAGTCAATCTTTTATATTGTACAATTTTTTATTTCACTAGCAAGGTTAGGGGCTTTATTGATGCATATGTATTATGTATATTCAGTGAATATAGATTAGAAAATTCGTTCTCAATTTCTTCAATTATAAATGAGCAATGTAAATGTAATTTCCCCCAAATTACGGCTCACAATCAAATATACATTCATCATGTTTAACATAAATTTTATAAGATATTGTACTATAGTATAATTAATGTTTGTGGTATAATGACATACGATGTAATGAATAATATTGTGACACCGCCCAAATCCGGGGTTAGGAGATTTGGTCGTCACGCGAAAATCCTCAAAATAAAACATCTGTTTAATAATAATCGTCACTTGTGATTGTCCAACACTGGAAATATAACATCTGTGACCCCAAACATACCAAGATCTTTTAAGGTTATATGGCTAGAAACAAGAATCCAAATTCCATTAGAGAAAAAGCATTCCTTCTTTACAACATTCTCTTTGATCAAATCTTAAACCACTGGTGTAACTTCGATAAGAAGTACACCAGGCTAACTAGACCATTACATAATAATAATAAATAGACTAAATTACATTTTGCAATCCTTTCGTTTTCGCTTATTGCACTTTAGGTAAGGTTCTTTTAAAACATTCATTTTGCATCCCCAAACTTTGAATCCCACTATATCTTGCAACCCTTTAACGTTTTCCCTTCAAAATCGACCGCTAACATCGATTTTGAAAGGGGTAATCATGTCTTTATCTCTAAATCCGCTTAATAAATAATAGATAAATAATTTAAAAATGATTATTTAATTCCTTATTCATCCTTATTTTAGTATCCTAATCAAAATTCATTTTTATTATCCCCTTTATTAACTCTTACAATATTTATTATTTATTACTCTCATTTATTAAAATATTACACACCCAACTATTTCTTTTGTTATTATAATTATTCTCATTTTTTTTATTTATATCATTTATTTAATTGCTATGATTTTTACCAAACTGCCCCTCCCATTCTCCCCCTTCACCACTGTCACCTCTCTCCAGTTTTCCGATAACCCGCCGGCCGAAATTTCTCCCTCTTCATTTAATTCTCTCTCTCTCTCTCTCTCTCTCTCTCTCTCTCTCTCTCTCTCTCTCTCTCTCTCTCTCTCTCTCTCTCCCTCCCTCCCTCCCTCTGCATTCCTTTTCTCTGCCTCTTCCTTTCTCAATTAAAAAGTTTAATCTATTTGTTTTTTCCCTCTTCACTTGGCCAACAAGCTAACCGACCATGCTAAACTCAACCGCAACACATCTGACTCCTCTTTTCACTCTTCCTTCTCTCCAATCTTGCAATACAGCATCACCCATACACGCACATTCTATATAAAACACACCCACTACAATCTACACATGCACGCTACTAAATACATACACACACCTTCGTTATCAGCACACAGTGTGACGCCCCTAGATCCGGGGTCATGGATCCAGGTCATCACGGTCGAATTTCCATTCATTAAAATTCTACTCTTGGCAGCTGAAATATAAATGCATAATAAAACTCACACAATAGACCCCACACTTTAATATTAACACACACCAGTCATATGCTCAAAGAACAACATCCACAATATTAAAAGTTTAGAGTTAAGGAGTTATTACAAACCCAGAATCTTACTAAGTACGTTGTTGAATAATACTTCTACATGAAACATTTCAACAACCAAAAGTTTATTACAGGAGCTTACACACTTAATGTACATAGTCTACCAGGACCCGCCTGTCTATACGCTACCTCCGGAATAGGTGCCAGCGTTCTCTCAAAAGGTCGCCTTTCCCTTACCCTCTTACGGGGTGTAGTGCGGAGTATCGGCATGCGACCTAGCTGTTGTATAAGTAAATAGCAAGAGTGAGCTATAATAGCTCAGCAAGATAATTTTTTTTTAAACTAGCATCAAAGGAAAAACATAAGTATATCTGTATGATAAATAGAAGGCAAATCATAATTATTATGAAAAGAAATTACTTTTATTTGATAAATACTCCTTCCAAATATTTTTATACCAAAATGAATATATAGCATTTAAATATCCGCTTCTCTTTTAATGTAATATAATATCAGTTTCTCTTCTAATATAATATCAGTTTCTCTTTTTATTATAAAACAATTTCGTCATTTCATACCATTTTCCTTTTTCAGTATACCTATTTGGAATCCATTATCAATTCTTTCTTTTAATCTTTGGGGATATCTGCTAGCGCCAGATACGTAGGACGATGATCAGTCGCCTGACCGTATCTGCTCTCTGTTTACTACTAGTAGAAGGAATGACAATTCATCCCTGGAGGAAGGCTACCTGCTACATCCTCCTTCGGCAACTCTTGGGCCGTAATACAAATTGAGTGCTGGACTGTGCAACTCCCACACAGCCTCTTACGCAAAATTGGGTGCCGGACTGTGCAACTCCCACACAGCCTCTTACGCATACTATTGCAATCCTCCTTTTTTTCAAACCATTATTCCATTTATAAAACATCATTCCACATTTTCCATTTTTTCCATTTCCATTTATATTCACATATGTCATCACTCTTAAAGCTTATGTCGTAATACTCTGATTATGACTCAGACATCTTCTATGTATTCAATGAAATCCAGTACCCTTATATATATATAAAATATTCCATCTACTTTTAAAAATAGTAGATAATAATCCAATAATACTTATTAAATCACAATATTTAAAAAGAATGACATTATAAATCATATAATCTTAGATAACAACTGATACCATTCTTTCATATAACTCTAGATAACAACTGATACCATTCTTTCATATAACTCTAGATAACAACTGATACCATTCTTTCATAATCTCGTAATCATAAGGCATGTTCACTTTATGCACAATCGTATTTATATCCATACTCATAATCCATAGTTCATATCCATCTCTCTTTAATTCTAAATTCAGGAAATAAATTCTCAATAACTTAGTAACTATAGAATCACATATATATTCCATGAAATCATTTTCTTTGAAGGTAAATAATTTTCCAAGTAAAGATAGAAAAATCTTGCCTGGATCTCTAAAGCGAGTAGGTATGATCCTGAGTTCGTCTCCCGTCTCTATAGAAACGAAAGGATCACCGTTAGTATATATCCCACTTAATCACCTATTCTCTATACAATAACACCCTTGACACATATTATATGTTTAACATAGTTTTTATGCACCAAAAGTTTACATGAACTTAACCATTTTTAAACTCGATCAAAGTTTTAGTGTATTCCACCATTTCCCTTAATAACCACACTCGACTGTAAAAATTCTCAGAAAATATAAATTCCGAATTTTAAGGAAAGGTCAACTGGTAATGGTCCTCTGACCACCCTACTACAATATTCCAAAATTTCGTAACTTTTAAAAATGTTTAAGTATGGTAATTATAGCCTCAAAGTTGATACAATTACGTTTTCTAGGTTTTTGAACGTCTTTCACTAAAACTGACTTTTCTCCTAAACCGTTCATCAGATTTTAACGTACTTTATATCAAAACAATCTAGGACATAAGCTCTATCGTTTTATGGTCGAATGGTACCCTAGGCAGGGTGCTACCGTACGGGCATTGGTGTCCAAAAACAGGGCATCTATTTGGTTTAACGAAAATCGGGCATTATAACGGCTATATTTTCATACTTTCCAAAATTCAACTCCTCCAATCCATCACCAAACACATATATCAACCATACACCATGTGGTCATCATACCAACCATGGTTACAATCACAACCCACTTCCATATTTAACTTAAACCACTTACAAACACATATATCATCATGAATAATCACTTATCATAACCTTAATCACTAAACTTTCTATAATCCATCATATATTCAAAGTAATACTAAAGGGTCTTGAGATTTATACCTTCTTGAAGCTTCAATAACACTTAATGAGCCTTGGGATATGCTTAATCAACCTTATACTAGCTTGGATCAACTAAAGAAACCATAAAAACAAAGTTAGTTCTTGGAAAACACTATTCATTACTATTCATCTACTAACTTTGGTGATTTTATTACCTATGCAAATGATGTAGGATGGCTTTGAAACTTGGTGAATAACTCTTTCTAACCTCCAAGAAACTCCATGATTTTTCCTTTGATTTGTAGTTGATAATAGCTAGGGTTTTGATTTTTATTTTCTTCTTTTTTTTCCTTTTTGCCGAATGGAAGAATGAAGAGGATGGGGAGAGATTTTTGTTGCTCTTTGATCTTATCTTACTAATCTTTTGTTAATTCTAGAGTCTTGTGGATCATTGGTGATAATTATGAAAAAATCTTCACATTAAATGACTATTCTATCTTTAATTTCAAGTTAGTGGATGATGACATCAACCTAATGATCTCATAATCTCTTTTGTTTTTCTTTTCTAAGTATTATGCTAGAACTCTTGGATAATAATAATGTGGTATGTATCCTTGTTATATTACTAATCTTGGTTGCTTGGTTTCCATACTCATCTAATTGTGATTCGTTTCGAATATACCTCATTATCTCAGTAGTTCTGAAATCCTTTGTTAGAAATGATTGATGAGAACAGTGTTTGAAAGCTAAAGTCAGAAAACAGAGTTTAGCTGGGAGCAGTCAGAGTTTAGTTAAACACTGACTGGAAGCGCAACAGAGGTTGTTAAACTCTGTAGCGGTATTGTCTGAAGAGTCAACAGTGTTTGTAGATTATTTCAAGATGAATATGGAAGCAATATCTTTGAAGATTGGAAAGTTGTCAAAGAGATTGAGTTGACTTGGAAGACTGAAGCAATCGTGATTGATATCAATTGTATAGCTTGATTTTAGGAGAATTAGTTACTGATTGTACGAAGCTGTATGTTCTATAAATACAGTTAGGTTAACCCTAGAAGGGTAATCGAACATTGAGAAATTCATTGATTGTAACCTAAGCAGCTCTCTGTGATATTTACATCACCGAGAGAGGAATTATTAATTCCAAACAGTTTTTAATTGTTAAACAGTGTGTTCTTGTTAAGTTACTAATACAGTATTTGATTGCTTATTGTGTATTCGACCTAACAAGTGGTATCAGAGACTAATCTGTTACTTTATTACAGTTAAAGATCCAAACACAAGAGTAATCAATGGCAGAGATACCTCCACCATCTGAGAAAGCCCCTACTACTGTTAGTAGGTATGAGACAATAAGGGTTCCTATACTTAGGCCATCAGAGTATGCAATTTGGAAGGTGAAAATGACCATGTTTCTGGAGGCTACAGATCCAGAATACCTTGATAGAATATATGAAGGACCTCACAAACCAACAAAATTATCTGCTGCTGCTGCTGGTGAGGAATCAAAGGTCATTCCAAAGGAAAAGAAAGATCTAACTGCTGAGGATCTTTCATCTATTGCAAAGGATGCAAAAGTGAGACATTTACTTCACAGTGCATTAGACAATGTTATGTCTAATAAAGTGATTAACTGCACAACTGCAAAGGAAATATGGGATGCACTTGAGGTTAGGTGTCAAGGAACTCCTGCAATCAAGAAAAACAGAAGAAACATACTCACTCAGGAGTATGAGCACTTTGAGGCAAAGTCTGATGAAACCATGACAGAAACATTTGACAGATTCTGTAAATTGCTCAATGATTTGTCATTAGTTAACAAAGAGTATGATTTAGAAGACTCAAATCTCAAGTTTCTTCTTTCTCTACCTGAAAAGTGGGATGTGAAAACAACCACTATAAGAGATAATTATGAACTTGGTGAAACAGAGATTGATGAAATTTATGGGCTGCTCAAAACTCATGAATTGGAATTGGAGCAGAGAAACAAAAGATCCAGTAGAAAGTCAAAGTCTGTTGCTCTTAAGGTTGAGGAGAAACCATCAAAGAAGGAGGCATCAAGGAGAAAAGCAAAAGGAAAAGCCTTAGTCATACATTCAGAGAATGAGTCATCAAACACTGATGTTGACTCAAACACTGATGGTGGATCATCTGATTCTGAAGATGATGAAGAGATGATGCAAATGGCTGCTTTGATGGTAAAGACCTTCAAGAAGATGGGATACAAGAACTTCAAGAAGGGAAAGAGATTCTCCAGGGACTACTCAAAGTCTGACAAGAAGAATTTCAAGAAATCTGAGGGAAAGGACTTCAAATCTGGTAAGAAAGATAAGTCTGAAATTCAATGCTACAAGTGTAAGGAGATGGGACACTATGCTCCTGAGTGCAAGAAGGGTAAAACTGAAAAGGCACTCTACACCAAAGGCAGAGATTGGGCAGACACTTCAGATTCAGATGAGGAAGTCAACTATGCTCTCATGGCTACTACTCAGACTGAAAATGATGATCTCAAGGTACCTCCAACTACCTATGCTTATAACACTGATAATATAACTGAATTGAGAATTTATCTTAAGGCATTACATATCAGTTATAGGGATCAGACTTTAGAAAATGAAAGGATAAAGTCTGAGTGCTCTCAACTCAAAGAAAGAAATAAATTTGTTGAGGAACAGCTAGATAACATGAATAAAATTCAAAGAGAGAGATGATGCAGTGTTTATTGAACAGGAGTTGCTAGGTAAGTATAAGCAACTAGAAACTGAATTGGAGGATACCAAACACATTATTAAAACTTGGACACACTCTGGTAAAGACACTCAAGAAGTGTTTCAGTCAGATACAGTAGGTCTAGGTTACTCTGTAGGAGATGAACTTAGATTTGAAAATCAGGTAAAAGTTAGACCACATTGTTCATCTGAAGGAAATGTCATGGGAACAGGTGGACCTAAGACTGAAGCACAGAAAAAGGCTGTTAAAGAGTCATATGCTAAAACTTTTGTTAAAGAGGCTAACATTGGCTTAATGACAGATAAACAACTCAAGCATAAGCTTAAGGAGATAAAATCTGTCAACAAACAGAGATTGCCTAAGAAAAACAAAAATGGAAAAGTAGGCATCACATCAGGAATTAAGCCAATGCTTGCTTCATTAGCTCCTAGAAAAACATGCTTTAATTGTGGTAGCACTAATCATCTTGCTAGTTTCTGCAGTAAGAATAAGAACATTAATTCTTTACCTTCTAAAACTGCAGTAAAGAGTGATTATGTGAGAACTAGACCACAGACTTTATGCAAACACTGTGGAAGTACTTGGCATTCTATTTACACTTGCAGAGATTATCATGCTATTTATTATAATTACTATGAACCCAAACCAAATTTGAAATGGGTTAAAGTAAACTCTGCAAATGTAAACTCTGAAAAAGTTAGCTTAAACTCTGTTAATTTGAATTCCGCTGCAAAAGCTAACAGATTTAAGAAAGCCAAAGGATCCAAGCAAGTCTGGATCCTTAAAACTAATAATCAGTAATTGTTTGTGATTGCAGGGCACAAGGGTCAGTACCCTAGTCGTGGACAGTGGATGTTCAGGTCACATGACAGGAAATAAAGCCCTGCTATCAGAGTTTGAGGAGAAGGCTGGCCCAGAAGTTTCCTATGGAGATGGCAACATAGGACATACACTGGGATATGGCAATATTAATCTTGGAAATGTCATCATCACAAATGTAGCTCTGGTTCCAGGACTCAAGCATGATCTGCTATCTGTGAGTCAAATCTGTGACAGAGGATATCATGTGGATTTTCAGCCTGAATATTGTCAAGTGATCAGTAAATCTACAGGGAAAGTTGCTCTATTTGGAAACAGACACAATAACATCTATGAAATTAAATTGTCAACAAACACTGATGGCAAAGCAGTGTGTCTGTCTACAAGGATGTCCAGTGAAGAGAGTTGGAAATGGCACAAGAAACTCTCTCATTTGAACCTGAACAACATCAATGAGCTAATCAAGAATGATCTTGTAAGAGGTCTACCAAAGTCTTTATTGAATGTAGAAGGACTGTGTGATTCTTGTCAAAAGGGCAAACAGAGAAAAGCCACCTTCAAAAGCAAAACCGAGTCTTCAATTGTTGATCCTTATCATCTACTACATGTTGATCTTTTTGGTCCAGTGAATGTGATGTCTCTTGGAAAGAAGAAATATGCTCTTGTCATTGTTGATGAGTATACCAGGTACACATGGGTATATTTTCTTGCAAAGAAGGATGAAACTGCATTAACACTGACAGAACATATATTACAACTGGAAAAAGGGTCAGAAAATCAAGTGAAGATAATCAGAAGTGACAATGGAACTGAGTTCAGGAATTCATCAATGGAAGAATTTTGCAAGAGTAAAGGGATAAAACAAGAGTTTTCTGCACCTGGCACTCCACAACAAAATGGTGTAGTGGAGAGGAAAAACAGAACCTTGATAGAAGCTGCCAGAACCATGCTAGATGAAGCAAAGTTGCCAACATATTTCTGGGCAGAAGCAGTTCAAACTGCTTGTTTTACTCAAAATGCAACACTGATCAACAAGCATGGTAAACCACCATATGAAATGGTGAAGAAGAAAAAGCCAAATCTAAAATATTTTCATATTTTTGGATGCAAATGCTTTGTGTTGAAGACTCATCCTGAACAGTTGACCAAGTTTGACCTAAAGGCAGATGAAGGAATTTTTGTTGGCTATCCACTGTCAACAAAGGCATTCAGAGTTTATAATCTGAGAACTAGAGTGATCATGGAATCAATTCATGTGTCATTTGATGACAAGAAAATAACTGGACTTGAAGATGTAAATGAACATGATCAACTGCACTTTGAAAATGAAGATTTATTCTCTGAAAAAGTAAACTCTGATCAGACTGATTTGACAAACTCTGTTCATCTAAACTCTGAACCTCTACTGGTAAATACTGAAGAAACTCTTCAATCAGAAACAAGGGAAGAACCAGTTGAGGGGGAGCATGAAGAATCACATCAAAGTGATGATTCAAACACTGATAGTGACTCAGTTGATAATTCTGAATCAAACTCTGTTGATTCAAACTCTGTTGATAATTCTGAGAAGTCACATTCAGGGGGAGCATCAGAAAATGAAGAAAGACACCAAGAAAATCAGGAGAGCATGGATCAAGGGGGAGGATCACATGATGACAGAAGCAATCTGCCTTCTGCAAGAAAATGGACTAAATCTCACACACCTGATTTGATTATTGGTGATCCAGATGCAAAAGTAAGGACAAGAAGTGCAACAACAAATGAATGTCTGTTTCATGCATTCTTGTCACAAACTGAGCCAAAGAAAGTGGAAGAAGCTCTTAAAGATGCTGACTGGATAACAGCAATGCAAGAAGAGCTAAATGAATTTGAAAGAAATGAAGTGTGGACACTTGTACCAAGGCCCAAGAACAGATCCATTGTTGGTACTAAATGGGTTTTCAGGAATAAAACTGACAGTGAGGGTGTTATCACAAGGAACAAGGCAAGACTGGTTGCAAAAGGCTACTCACAACAGGAAGGAATAGACTATGATGAAACATTTGCTCCAGTAGCTAGATTGGAGGCAATCAGAATTTTTCTAGCATATGCCTCTCACATGAAATTCAAAGTGTTTCAGATGGATGTAAAAAGTGCATTTTTGAATGGAAAACTTGAAGAAGAAGTGTTTGTGGAACAACCACCAGGGTTTGTAGATCCAAAATATCCAGATTATGTCTACAGGTTAGACAAGGCACTCTATGGACTTAAGCAGGCACCAAGGGCATGGTATGAAACCCTTGCCAAATTGCTACTAGAAAGTGGATTTCACAGAGGTACTATTGACAAAACTCTATTTTACTTCCAAAATGGTAGTGACTTGCTTTTAGTTCAGATATATGTGGATGACATTATTTTTGGGTCTACTAATGATAAACTCTGCAAGAAGTTTGCCAAACTCATGCAATCAAGATATCAAATGAGTATGATGGGAGAGCTTAGTTATTTTCTAGGCCTACAGGTGAAGCAAACAGATGATGGAATTTTTATAAATCAAGCAAAATATACCAGAAACCTTCTCAAGAAATTTGGTATGCTTGATTGTTCATCTGCAACAACTCCCATGGCAACTGCAACAAAATTGGACAAAGATGCAGGGTCATCAGTAGATATGACAAGTTACAGAGGAATGATTGGTTCTTTACTCTATTTGACAGCTAGCAGACCTGATATCATGTATGCAACTTGTCTGTGTGCAAGGTTTCAGGCAGATCCAAGAGAACCACATTTAACAGCAGTAAAGAGGATATTCAAGTACCTCAAGGGCACTATGACTTTGGGGCTGTGGTATCCAAGAGAATCAGAGTTTAAACTTCTTGGTTACTCTGATGCAGACTTTGCTGGATGTAAGATAGACAGAAAAAGCACCAGTGGAAGTTGTCAATTTCTGGGTGACAGACTTGTTTCCTGGTACAGCAAGAAACAGAAGTCAATATCTACATCTACAGCTGAAGCAGAGTATATTGCTGCTGGTAGCTGCTGTGCACAGATTTTATGGATGAAGAATCAACTGCTGGATTATGGATTAAGGTATACCAAGATACCAATTTACTGTGATAATCAAAGTGCTATTGCAATGACAGGTAATCCAGTACAACATTCAATGACAAAGCACATCAGCATAAGGTATCACTTCATCAGAGAGCATGTAGAAGAAGGGAACATTGAGCTTCACTTTGTGTCTACAGAACAACAACTTGCAGATATCTTCACCAAGCCATTGAGTGAAGCTACATTTACAAGACTGGTCAATGAACTAGGAATGGTCTCTAGTTTTGACTAGAGATGTTGGTTAGACTCAAAAACTTATTGCTAATTTTTTTTTTTCCCTGTAAATTGTTAAGTGCTATGTGAACCTTAGTATTAAACTCTGTTATGCATGTTTATGTTTAAAACTTTTTAAACTCTGTCAGCATGTCTGTCTGTTAAACACTGTTAACATGTTAGATACACTCAGTGAATTCAGAATTGATTATTGTCTGAATGAAAACACCAATGAAGAAAAATGTATGAAGCATGATTCTCAGTAAATAAATCATGATTCTTTCTGAGTCACTGTAATCTAATCAGACTTTGTGCAGTAAATCAACACAGCATGATACTGTTTCATATTTATAGCATCTCTTAGTTTATTCAGTCCTAAACTCTGAGTCTATGAATATTGTGTGCATTGCCTCTCATAAATAATTTTGGTTATTGATGAACTCTAAACTCTGATAAGTGACATTCTGTTTCCAAAGGTATGGTTCATGATGATTCCTTGTTTGTACTTGTGAAAACCATAAAACTTGAGATGTGTCATTGATTAGTTTGGTGAGTTCAGATTCATGTCTACAACCTGTGAGAGTTTGAGCCAAATCAGTGATTGATACATTTTCTATCAATCAGTATTTATTGTTGTGTGATATTCATCAGGTAGTATGTTTCTCTAGAACTTGTATTAGACCATTTTGAGACTACATGATATGTGTGTGCATGAAAATGATAAAGGCAATAGGATTCATCATTTCTTCAAACACTGTTCAAAAATTCTTTTGAACTTTGTTCAAACACTGTATAAACACTGTTCATAAATTCCATCCTTAGTAAACCCCTTTGAGCCTTATTAACTGCTCATTTTTCTTATACTCTGAAGTGTTAAGAGCAGTTATATTTTTTTTTTCTCAAGCAGATGAGTGTTTCTCAAGAAAAGAAAAGTTTACTCAGTATATATGCTAAATAAAAAAAAAAGAAAAAAAAAAGGCATATATACTGATCTTGTACAAATATGTACTGAATACTTTGTTCTATTAAGATGTTCAGCTTGAAGTCACTCATGAATAAAACATCTCTTTTCATCTGTTTGAAACCCTGAATAAAGTCCTTTTGATTTGTGCATACATGTACTCAAAGTAGTGCAGATTTGGTGGACATTCAAGCATATGGTAGATTCTGCTATTTCTGATTGAATGTGAGTGTAAACACTTCACCTAAACACCTGTGTGTTTGAGAGTTTGTGAGATTATCCAGTTCATGACTGTTATTCACTGAATGAAACTCTGATTTCTATCTCTTGATCTTTTTGTCTTCAAAGACTGTGTGCTTTCTTGGATAATCATGGACATCAAAGGGAATAGAAGTTTTCAGATTTCTGTATTACAGTAACTACAGAGTTTAGCATTCATCAAACAATCAGTGTTTAATATGAGAGTTTGTGCATTCAGTGGTTATTGATTTTTGTTATGGATTTTATGAAATATTAGATGCTCTAAAAATTGATTTCAGTAAACTCTGCTTCACACACACTTAATTCACAACTGTGCAATTTTTGAAAGGGTTTTAGTGATAAAGTTGGATAAATTGATAAACTCTGTTGAGTTATGTTAAGTACTCTGAGGTAAAGTCTCGTTGAGATGATTTGACTATTTTGCAGTAATTGGGGTAGTTGACAACTGTTAATTAGTGTAATTGTCGTGATTATAGGATTGACAGCGGTAATTATTAAGTGATCCATTGGTTGTTTGACACGTGTCCCATGTTAATGTTCCACTCACACACTACTCTACAACAGTTGCGCGCTTTTACTAAATAAACGATTGAGTTTTAATTTTACTCAAATCGTCTTTAGTCTCTTACTCCATATCGATTCACATTCACCCACTCACAGTTACTTGCATACTCATTCACTTTCACACTTCTCATATACTCTCCTTCACATTTTGATAAACACTTACAGTGCATACACATCTTTTCTCTGAATATCTTCGTATCACTTTTTACTAATGGTAACTAAAGCGTTTGATGCAGCAGGGTTAGTTTTTCTCCCTAGTAATTATGCAGCACCGTTGGAGACTGTAAATGCTCCAGAGGCGTTTCATGTGTTCCAAAATTTCTTGAAAGACTCTGAAATAGGGAAGGCTCTAACAGCACCATCTATACTATCTGCTTCACAAATTGCTACTTTCTGGACAAACTCTGAATATGATGATGGAGGAGAGTCTGGCACTCCAACAATCATTTTTACTCATGATGAATCAGAGTATATTATTACTCCAACTACTGTTAGGGATGCTCTGGATTTTGAGACACACACTTCTTACAGTGTTGTTGGTCATGATCGTTTGAGGACAATGTTGGAGCAAATTGGATGTGCAGGAAACTTGAATAAGATAGGGTCTTTGAGACGACCAAGTTTGAGAAAGGAATGGAGTTTCTTCTTCGATTGTATAACAAGGGCTTTTGGAAAGAAGACAACAAACTGGGATGCACTTCCTCTGGATACTCTCCAAATTGGTCATGCTCTACTATATGGAGGTAACTTCGATTTTGGTAGACTAGTACTAATGAACTTGGGAGAGCGTTTGTCTGAGTCTACTACTGTTTATTTTGCTCGTTTTTGTCAACTGCTATTTACTGCCTGTGTGCCTAACATTCCAATTGATGAAGCTGATGTGATTCAGCCCTTTCAAGTTGCTAAAAGAATGTTTTCTGATTTGATAAACAAAGATATCACTAAACAGCAAATACCAGATATGTTTATGCCTTTAGCCCTACAAAACTATGTAAACCAACCACAAGACCCTCAATCACCACAACAAATACCTGAACCATTAGACACCATAAACTCTGAACCAACACCTACAACACCCACACCCACTGTACCTACTACATCTCATCAACCACAACCAGAAACCTTAAACTCTTCACCCATAAACTCTCCAACAATAAACTCTCCACCATTAAACACTGAAACCTCAAACACTGAAATCTTAAACACTGAAACCTTAAACTCTGAGCCAGCACCTACTGAACAACCCAAAACCAAGCCAAAAAGAAAGAAACACACTGCCCAAAACACTAAACACTCAAAGGCTAAAAAAACAATACCTGGAGCTGTTTATACAAGAAGGAAGAAACAGAAAGCAAACAGACCTTCCCTTTCACCACCAAGAGAGAGCTCAAGTGAAGATGAAGAGGAGAATGTGGTGCCTCCAATCAAGAAAAGGAGATTAATTCTTTCTGATTCAGATGAAGAGAATCTTGTTGAAACTCCAGAGGTGGTTTCACAGCAAACACCTACTGTTGAGGTTACAGTGAATGTTGCTATACCTGCAGAGGTTGAAATGCCTACAGAGGATATTATCACTGACAAAGTTGAAATACCTGCAGAGGTTGAAATGCCTGCAGAGGATAATGTTAATGTTCAAATGCCTACAGAGGATAAAATGCCTGTAGAAGAGGATAACAGAGATGGCTTTTCACCAATGGATAATATTTTTGACTCATTTGAACCATTCTCTGATCCTATCTCACCTATTGTTCATACTGAAGCTCCTGGTGTAGCTGATGAGCTTGCAGTAAAAGTTCCTGAAGCTGAAGCATCACACACAGAGCTGGTATCTTCTCCAATTCAAGACAAAGGTGATGAAGTTGATCAGACAACCAAGATAATTTCTGAATCCATACCTGTTGAAGCTACTAAGGTAAACTCTGTTGCAGAGCCTGTGCAACATGAGGTGACTATGGAAAAGGTTACAGAAGTTTTTGAAGAAACTGTGGCTGACACAGCTCAGCACAGTGGTTCTTTAAAGGATGCTCAAGCTAAAGATACAAGTGCTGAAGATGATTCTGACAGTAGTGCAAACTCTGATTCCTTTGTGAGTGCACCAGCACAGACAGATAATAAGCATACACCTTTTGATCAGCCTTGTCCATCTCATGCAGTTGAAGTAGAGCATCTTGCTAAATCTGCTGAAAATTGGTATAAACAAGACTGTATTTTTCCAAAAGGGAGAGCATCTGAGTTTGTTAAGCAAATTGCAAAGCAAATTTCAAATCCAGAGATCTTATCCTGTTTAAAGGCAATTGTGGTACAAGTCAAGACTCTGGAAGGAAATTTTGCTGAAACAAAACAAGAGATTGCTTCTTTAAAGACTGAGATACAGTCCAGAGAATTGAAGATGGAAAGAGAGTCCAAAATAAAAGCTATCCAGCTGTCTAAAGTTCAAGACACTCTCTTTGCCAGGCTAGGAAAAGTTGAAGAAAATCAGACTGCTTTGTTTTCTAAGGTGGATTCCATTGCTAACTCTTTAGAGCTCATTACATCAATACTTATACCTGATGATGTCAAAAAGGGGGAGAGAGTGGCTAAGTCTAAATGCAAAGTTTCTCAAACTCTGACTCAAAAGGATGATGCTGGAGATGGAGGGGCAAGTGATAAGAGCAAGGTCTTAAACTCTGAAAAGCAAACTCTGAGATCTGGCAAATCTTTTAAATCACAGTCTGTTGGAATAAACACTGAAACTCAAGGTACTTCAAAGACCAAGAGTTTGGAATTAATATCAAATCCAAAGACTGATGAGGAGTTAGCTGTTAAGCTTTTTATGGAAGAGAATGCAGAAGGAGTTACTTTAGAAGATGCTAAAGCTGAAGAGAAGAGTTTACAAGAAAAGCATCTGAAAGCTCTAAAGTCTGAAAAAGCAAAGAAGAATGTGAAAGTTGCTAAAGCTGCAAAGCCTGTTCTTAAAGGCATTCAAATCAAAGAACCTGTTGGTACAAATCAAAGAATGCAAGTATTCAGAAAACCAACAGATGCAGAAGCCAAGCAAAAGCTGAAAAGTATAGTTACAACCTCTGTTGATACACATGTTGTACAGAAGAATGAAAACACAACCTCTGTTGCTGCACAAGTTGTGACCACACCATTATTGTCTTCTCAGTTGAAATCAACATTTAAAAAGGGTGCTCCTCATGATTCAAGACTAGAAGCTACAATTCCAATGGATTTTACTGATGGTAGAGCTTTATCTGGTAAAGTTGGATACAACAAAGGAGGCATAGGCTCACACAGAGATAAAAGGCAATATGTTGGTCCTAGAGATCCTTCTTCACTGTCTGTTCCAGGTCGTGGTGTCACTCAAGAGAGTTTGGACAAACTGGAGTCAGTACAGCTTGTATATCAGAAGAGTCTAGAAAAGGATTTCTTGCTATATTTCATGGCTGATGGAACAGTATTTAAAGTCTCTGAAAAGGATATCGAATTAAAGTATGCTGAAGAACTTGAATATGTCCTATATATTTTCAGAGTGAGAAATCAAAGAGCTCAGTCAGTTGCAAATGTGCTCAGACAGAGAATGATTCAGAACCTTGCAAGAAGACAAATGAAAATCAACAGTAAGTATGTTCCTAAATACAGAGATTGGAATGGCAATCTGATAGAAATGGAGAAAGGGACTACAAAGCTGAAAACAGATCTTGGGATTACTGTTCTGGATTTCAATGTAAAATCTGAAGAGGTGAAATACATAAGGTTGAGAAATGAGATGAGAAGAAACAAAATCTACGATCTTAGAGCTGCTATCTATCAAACTGATGAGAATGATCCTCAGTTGAGAGAAATCAAAGAAGCTATGCAGATAGAGCTTGAAAATGCTGAAAGAAGGTTGCTTATAGACTATCTCAGAACAATGCCTGATCTGCAAGAGATTAGAAATTAAAGTCTGTAAGAATTTTCTTATTCTCTGTAGAATTTGTTAAGTAATAGCTTAAACTCTGTTTGTATGTTAAACACTGTAAAACTTTGTATTTGTTTTGACATCATCATTTACTGTAAACTTGTACATTTTTGCTAATGGACAAGTTGGGGGAGATTGTTAGAAATGATTGATGAGAACAGTGTTTGAAAGCTAAAGTCAGAAAACAGAGTTTAGCTGGGAGCAGTCAGAGTTTAGTTAAACACTGACTGGAAGCGCAACAGAGGTTGTTAAACTCTGTAGCGGTATTGTCTGAAGAGTCAACAGTGTTTGTAGATTATTTCAAGATGAATATGGAGGCAATATCTTTGAAGATTGGAAAGCTGTCAAAGAGATTGAGTTGACTTGGAAGACTGAAGCAATCGTGATTGATATCAATTGTATAGCTTGATTTTAGGAGAATTAGTTACTGATTGTACGAAGCTGTATGTTCTATAAATACAGTTAGGTTAACCCTAGAAGGGTAATCGAACATTGAGAAATTCATTGATTGTAACCTAAGCAGCTCTCTGTGATATTTACATCACCGAGAGAGGAATTATTAATTCCAAACAGTTTTTAATTGTTAAACAGTGTGTTCTTGTTAAGTTACTAATACAGTATTTGATTGCTTATTGTGTATTCGATCTAACATCCTTTAACAATCCAAATTCCTTTGGTATTTCCTTAACTTAATAATCCCTTAGTTTACTCTAATTCACTAATTCCTCAATATATATAATTCCTTCAATATCTCCATGCTCCTTAATATCCAATAGAAGCTTATTCGAAATCAAAATCCTCAAAATCCATATTCAGGAATTTCTGAAATCTATCGTCATTTCGAGTCACTTATTTTCATTGTACAACACTAATATGGTTTCTGTTTACTCATTTTCTGTTTTAATTATAGAGTACTTACATACCATTTCCCTAAATCCTCAAAATTTACTATTCATGTGATCACTGTAGCATTGCTAAAGTTAGGGTTATTACACACAGGAGAAGGGAGAACACAAACACACAATTGGGTTAACACACACACACATCGAGCTCAACATACACACGCATATATACACGGTACACGCGACACACACCCACAAAGCCAGCTGAAACAGCTAGGAAGATAGAGAGAGAGAGATGTGCGAGATTTACCGAGAGGAAATTTTGAGAGAAACGGGGAGAGACTAGAGGGTTTGGGTGATTTTGAGACAAATTGAAAGAGTCAAATTTAGAATGTTAAATTATATTTCTGATTAAAAAGTCTGTTTTACCCTTTGACATAAACGTTAATGGTCAAATTTAACGGAAATTCATCAAAGGGGTTTAAGATGTAGCGGGATTAAAAGTCTGGGGATGCAAAGTGAATGTTTTAAAATAACCTTACCCAAAATGCAATAAGCGAAAACCAAAGGGTTGCAAAATGCAATTAAGTCTAATAAATATTAGAACTCAATTATATAAAATAGATCTTACACTAAATCTAGACATCCTGAGCCAAGTCATCTTCGAAATAGCATCACGCTTCTTCTCTTTCTGAACTGTGCGGATAAGTCTCGCCAAACTACCTTACTGAAATGTTAGAATTTAAAACAGCAAGTATGAACGAAAGAAATGCTTAGCAAGCGTATAAAATTTTTGTTATAAAACCAGGTTAAGTGGGGCATAAAATCAATTAAAATGTAAAACATGTTAACTCGAATAACTTATAGAAGGGGTGGTTGAATACAAGTTATATAATCGTGTCTGATTTTTGCTCTAATAAATAAAACAAGAACAAACGAATAAACCAAACTGTTTGTATTAATAAGATCAAATACAAACTCTACCAAAGGTGTACAAATACCTTTAGCAACTGCTGACAATACAAATCTCTCTCTGTTTGTTTCGAACTCTCGAATACAAACCTTATGCTATCGACTCACAAATCGTTCGACTCGACACTTTTTACAATGATATAGAGAGAGTATATATAATGCTACCTATCAACTAATAACAGAAAGTTAATCTATACATGACAATGTTCTGCCGTCCAGTTGATAGTTTCCATCAATAGAAAATTCTTTCCTTCATGATATATTCTTGCTTGTTCTTCAAACAAAGATCCTGTTTTATAGCACTTGCCAGTTTCTGTAGCATCCTTAATGACATCATCAGTAACACAACTGATATCAGGATTCCATCTTACATCAGGATCTGACCATCCCATCAGTACTTGATCAGTATTTGACTTGTCGTATCATGATTCAATCTCAGTTCCTGACATGTAGTACTTGATGCACCGTTCCTGACTTATTCCTACAGATTATTGTCTAACACATATATCATATACAAAGTGCTAAATCCTTTATAAAATCAGGATATACAAGACGTATAAGTAAAATTCTATTCTTAACATCACAACTCATGAATTATTCCTAACAATCTCCCCCTATTTATGCTTTAAGATTTGAAGCATAAATCTGAGTTGTTGATGTCAAAACATATAACAGTACAATCAGAATAGAATTTATGAATTTAATATCATGAAGTTAAGTACCTCCCTCTTTAGATGTAGACAAATATCTAGTACTTAGATGAAAGAATTCAACTATTTGATGCTTCTTTTCCTTTTCCAGTTCCCTGAGAAGATTCACCTCTGTCATCCTAAGTTCTTCTTTTATCTCTCCCAGTCTGTTTATCTCCCCCAGTCTGTTGCCTTTGAATTGTTTTTATCTCCCCCTTTTTGAAACCAGCAACATTAATTCCAAGAGACTCAGTAACAGAACAAATGAGATTCATCAGAACTGCTTGATTTTCCATAATACACTACGCCATAAACGCACAAATGCAACGCCATGTTTACTGTTGCTTTAGGCCAAAAAAGCATTGCGTTAGACCAAATGTAACACCAGGGGGCGTTGCATCCGCCACCGTCCTGTTAGAACCCCTAAGGCAACGCTTTATGGCATCTAAAGCAACATCAATAAGCATTGCATCTGACATATAATGCAACACCAGAGCATTCAAATGCAACACCAAAAGGGCGTTGCATTTGACATTAGCTAAAATTACAATTCCACGTCACTAAGTGGGTCCCACTAGCTTGCCACGTCATCAATGGGTCCAGATGGCATGCCAGGTCAGCAACAGTCTAGCTGGCATTCCATGTCAACATGTGGGGCCCACTTGCCATGTCATCATGTGGGGCCCACGTGCCATGTCAGTGATGGGGCCTGCCATGCCACGTCAACAGTGGGTCCCACGTGCCACGTCAACAGTGGGTCCAATATGCCATGTCAGCCCTTGGCCCACAGCTATGTAATGCAACGCTTTTTTTGCTTTTTAAAACACTAGTATCTGACCAAATGCAACACTATAGTTACCAAATGCAACACTGAAAATATCAAATGCAACGCTTTAATTAAAATTTCTGCAATATTATGTTTCTTACATAAAGAAACCCATCAAAATACATTCAAAGGCATTCAAAGCCATCAAAAACATTCAACCAGCCACCAAATAGTTACAATCATCAACACCAACATCGTACTAATACCTAATAAAACCATTACTTATACATCCAAAAGGAATCCAACATAATTCTAAACCAACAAGCACGTACGATTAATTCTAAATTTTTAAAGTATGAAATCATTACACGGTTACGTAATCATATTGCTATTCGGTGCCGCCTTGAGTCATAGGAGTACCGTTGTCATCAAACCCTTCTCATAAGCCTGCAAAAATCACAAGAAATTTAAGTGTGTTTTCTGAAGTAAACCTATTTACACAGGAAAACAACCAATTAAGGGAATAGTTCATACAAGAAAAACAAACCTCTATAATTAAAGACTTGGGCTCAATCTCTCGAGCCCGCAATACTTGATTCCTTCCTATCATAATCTTACCAAGGCAGCTACCCAGGTTCTTTAACAATGAACGCTCCTCGGAACTTGATTTTATAAGTTCATATCCCAACAAAACCTAAAATAATTATTTACAAATAGAAATCAAAATGTTTGACAAATAACAACATTTACATGCAAATAACAGGCAAATATACCTTTTCATCACAAAGTACTGGGCAAACCAAGGATAATATTGCTCTTGAAAGAACTCCGAAAATTCTCTTAGTTTAGCTTCCGCATTAGCTGGAGATCAGTTATTTATGATAAATGATATTTTATCCTGAATTTCTGATGTTGGGGCCTGTAAGGAATATTTTCAAGATATTAAGTTCAATAAAGCACCCCTGCTCCTCGCATATTAGAAAAATCTAAAGCGTCAAGTTATATATATATATATGCATAATACCAATGACGAATTGACGACAAAAAACATGACAAATTCCATCTCAATAAATTCAGCTCCGTGTTAACTAGCCCACTTCTACCAAATTAGATATACAATAAATCCCACAGCCAATTTGAAGCCTAAAAAGTTGATTTATCAGGTGCATCAAAGAGTTAACCAAGTTCCAGCCTTGCCTATATATAAACTACTGGTATGAATAACCTACACGGAATAAATCAGCTAACAGCATTACATTACTGATCGTATTACTTGGCAATGACATATTAGTTAGAATTATTGTTAGGAACTACTGATCATATTTATTTCTGTAAATTTATCTAGAAAATTCTCCAGACCATACCACTACTACTCAGGTAAGGTTTCTATCTCTCTAATAGTTAACATCACCAATAGTTACACAAAATATTTATAAGTGACAAAATAATCGATTGCCATGATCAAGCATATAGTTACACAAGCAAAGGAAAAAGCAGAAAAGGTACCAGTCATCTTCATAGTGGAGATACTCATTGTCATCAAGAAACAGACTTATCCAGATGGCCTAAAACCTAAGCAATTTTAAACAGAAGCAAGGAACCATAATCAGAGCATCTCTGTTCAAAACTGCTTACATTTATAATCTTCAATGTTGAAGACTGCAGCAAACTCATTGCTTTGAGCCTGCAATAAGAAATTAAATCAAGTGGCGAAAATTTATTCAGTGTCATGACATTATCACGAAAAAAGAGAAGAACTTGCAATTAGAACAGAAGAGAAACATATTGCCAGCAGACAATAGTTGCAATATTATTTTTTAACCAAGTTTTTGCATTCACCAATTCCTGTAAATATTATTTCTTATAGTTTTATGTATAATGCAGTTTTATGCTAAAAAATGAAAAAACTGTAAAAAAAACTAACATTATCTTAGTAAGGAGGCTGACATAACACTACATTTAACAGCCTAAAGCTTGACTCCCGAAGCCATTTAGAGCATCTACCCTCCCTTCTTCCATTTTCCAATAAAGTACTTCAAGAATTAGAATGCAATAAAGACCATGGTTCAAAGGGACACCACAAGATAGTAAAAGTTCCGAGCACATCTGGTAGTTATGAGCTTCATCCTCAACCACAATTTCGGAATGTCTCTTGCTTCTGTTAAGATTTTGCGAACGATCAGTTAAATAGCCAACACAGTCTGCGAGCGATCACTTGTTAGTCCAGGAACCACAACCACAACTGGAGTCGTATCATTCTTTAAATTTGAAGTATTATTGTCCACTGAACTTCCTTGTACTGCAAACAGAAAAACATTCACTAGTACATCACATTGTTGTGTCAAATATCATTCCTCTCCTCACAGGTTCTTCTTTATCTATAATTGCTAATACAATAAATTATGTACTAATAGTAGTGTTACTATGATGATATATTCATGTGCAAATCAATGAAATGCTTAAAAAATTATTTCAAAGATATGAAAGAATGGAAAGGTGAAAGAGTGTAATATTGCAGTCATTCAAGTCAACTGGACTAGTTGGTTGGCAAAGAAAATATTCTAAAGTATCGGGGTATATATATGCATAATTTGCTTTGGCAAGTTATAATTCTGCAAAACCATAAATTTTTCAGCTTAGAAATTTATCTTTCATGTAGCAGAAGTGTAGAACTGCCTGCCCTTATATGTACACAAAAGATAAGATACTATTTTACCTTACTAGAAGTATTCACTAACGTATTATGGAATTACACAGAGGTATTTCATTCTAGTGATCACAGCTTTAAAGTAATGGGCTAAAAACTATTTTTGCTGAGCTCCAAGCATAACCCAATAGGGAAAATATTAAATAAATAATAATTGTATAGACCTTGTATTTGTGATACTGATCACTTGCAACATCTCCATTTGTATATCCTTTAATTTTCTTGCTGATTTCACAAACAAAATAATAAAGAAGAAAGCATCAAGTACATAGAGAGACTTATAGAAGTGAATGCTATATAGAAAATTAGCTTAACATGAAAAACTTTCTAGGGTTTTGCACTCAACAAGAAATGATCAGTGTGTATTCATTATATGTTTACAGAGTGCTGCTCAAAATTATAAAATACACAAAAGGGAGAGAAGCACTGTTGGTATCATATTCTTATTTTTCTTTTTACATTGTTGGTGTCTTTTACATTGTTTGTAAAAGACAGAGCAAGGCCCATGTAACCACATATGCATTCTAAGGTCGTAATTAAGATCAGCTAACATTTGCAAGTTGCCAGGTGGAAATATGATTAATAAAAAATTTCTACTCAATTCACAACAGACATTCAGAAACCACATGAGCATGCGCCAAATGAATACGCTAAAAAGGCTGCAAATTTTGCAGTAATTCAAGACAATAAATCATGCTCTACTTTTATTTAATTTCATCAACTTATTTAGGTTCGCCAATGTTCCAGCTGGAAAATGTAACCATGGAATGTCTATGCCATAAAAATGGCACCTTTTCATCTTTAAAAACAAAAAAAAAATCATTAACCAAACTAATCTGAAGCACGAGAACAGCAACTGCTTACAACAATAACCATCAATTAACTTTTTCATAATCGAGTAGCAGTCAAAGAAATAGTAGTAAAATATCATAATTAAAAAACCAAAAACTGAACACACACACGAGAGAGAGAGAGAGAGAGAGAGAGAGAGAGAGAGACCACTTGGGGTTTCAGTTTTAGTGCTAGAGTTATTTTGCGACGATGATTTAAGGTGAAATGAGCAACTGCATCAGATTCAAGTATAAGCTTGTATCAGATTAAACTCTACTCTGCATCAGATTCAAGTATAAGCTTGTATCAGATTAACTCTACTCTGCATCAGATTCAAACAAAGTATCAGCCCAATATAAGCTTGTATAGCATAAATTACATAAACATTGCACAAATTACCTTCCTAACTTTGAATTTGGACAGAAAGGAACAGGGAAAAGGAATTCACTTAAAAAAGCCCAAAACCCAAACCCTAAATTGGAGCCCCAAATCGAAGCCCCAAAAAATCCTAAACTACCTAAAAAACCCAATATAGATTGAAGAACATGGATATAAGTGAAGAAAATATTGGGAGCAAGAAAGAAAGAGGAAGGGAAGAGGGAAAGAGTGGGTGAGATTTGAGAATAGATATTTGGTGTATGTGTTTGAGATTTGGGCGTTGAAAAGTAGAGAGCGGGATGTGAAAAGAAGAGAGCGGGATGAAAAAAATAGTTTCATCATTCCGGTAAGAGAAGTAATTAACGCAACACTTCAAAATAGCAAATGCAACACTGTTGTCACCTAATGCAACGCTTATGCCATGTCAGCAAGTGCCACGTCAGTAATTGTGGGTCCCACATCTGCCACGTCAGCAATTTTGGGCCCCACACTTGCCACGTCAGCATTTGTGGGCCTCTTGCCACGTCACCCTTGTGGGCCCCACACTACCACGTCACCCTAGTGGGTCCCACAACTGCCACGTCAACATTCATTAAAATTAAAAATAGTTAATGCAACGCTTTTAAACATCAAATGCAATAGCTTTTTACCTAATGCAACGCTTCTGCCACGTCAACAAATGCCACGTCACCAATTGTGGTCCCCACATCTGCCACGTCAGCAATTGTGGGCCCCACACTTGCCACGTCAGTATCTGTGAGCCTCCTGCCACGTCACCCTTGTGGATCCCACACTGCCACGTCACCCTGGTGGGTCCCACAACTGCCACATCAACATTTATTAAAAATTCAAAAATAGCTAATGCAACGCTTTTAAACAGCAAATACAACACCTCTTTCACCTAATGCAACGCTTCTGCCACGTCAGCAAATGCCACATCAGCAATTGCGGGCCCCACACTTGCCACGTCAGCAAATGCCACGTCAGCACGTGTGGGCCCCAATGCTGCCACATCAGCATTTTTTAAAATTAAAAAATATCTAATGCAACGCCTGCTGTTAGTGTTGCATTATGTGAAACACCGTGGATCAAATGCAACACTAAATTATGTGTAATGCAACACCAGTTCAAGTTCTGTTTCGTTAGAGCCAAAATTTCATACCTAACGAAACACTTTCACTGAAACACTTTCTAAAAGCGTTGCATATGAGCATTTATGGCGTAGTGATAGTGACTTGGTTATCTTCAAGTGTTTGAAGTCTTGATTGAATTTCAACTTGAGATTTCTGAATGTTTTGCAAAACTTTAGAATTGACTTCAATGTTGGAAGTGTTTGGAATTTCTTCAGATTCAAGTCTTGAAGTTGCCTGTGTAGAATGATATTCAAGTAATAATACTCGAGTAGAGTTACAACCATCTTCATCTTTATTATCTGAAGCTGAAATATGATCATTCTGTCCTTCACCAGTATTTTGTGTACTAACATCTACAAATCCTGACTCCTCTTTAGAGTGATCAGATACTGTTGATGTCTCAATTCTGGCTGATATTGGAAGTACATACAAAGGAATACTAGGATCATTAGAAATTTCTTCTGGTACGAGTGGTGTAGAAGTTTGTCTTAGCCTTTCACCTCTTCTGTTGATAATTCCTGCAAGCCTTTCTTTTTGCTTCTGAGCTTTAACTTCTGGCTTTGCATTGTGCTTTGCTAAGTCATTCTTCTCATACATCTTGATAAAAGAATAAGTACCAGCATCCATACCAAGACTGTCAGACCAAGATTCAGAAAAAACCTGATCCCAGAAATCAAACGATGGTGGTTTCCTAATTTTCTCTCCCTCACTATGGAGTTAATCATCCATACCCTCATTCTCACTTTGACTATCTAAAGTCAACACTCTTTCTACCTCTCCTTTTTCCTGGTCAGGAGCCAGCCTCTCTGATTGTGGATCTATGTCCATCTTTTCAAGTATATCACTCAAATTTGGATAAGTGCTCTCATGACCTATAGAAAAATAGGGTTTAGAAAAAGTTTTTATACCTGGCAAGGGGCTTGAGGTTTTCTCCAAGGAGTGAGCTGCCATAGTCTCTGAACCCTCACAAGCATCTTCTTTCCTTTCAGAGACTACAGGCTCCAGTATACCACTTTCAGGTTCTCTACTTTACTCTAATGTCTTCAATAATACTTCATTAGACACCATAATTAGTATGTCACCGTCTTTAAGTGTTGTTTGCTGAGACTCACCCTCAAGGTGGATAGACTCTGACTGAACAATGTTTGTTTGTTCTTTAGTAAAATCAATCAAAGTCATTCCTCCCCTATCATAGGGTTTCTCACTTGCAATTTCAGTCATCACAGAAGACCTTTCAGCATCAGCTATCACAGCTCCTGAGTCATCCAACCTCTGACTAGATGGTTCTTGTGTTGTAGTGACTGTGATCTGATCTGTCTTACTATTCACCACTGGTGCAATAGTACCTTCTGTTGACTACATTCCTCTATCTACTTCCTCCTGTTGTTCACCTTGAGCTAAAACATCTTCAATAATGACTTCCTTGTCAAATAAATATGCATGAAGTGATTGAAGTGCAACATGTTTTGAGAGTCCAAATTTCTTGACTAATTGTCTTCTGACAGATACATAGAAATACATCTTCATTAAGTCAAGTCTTTGATGTAGAAGTCCATATTCTTCAGGAAATAAAAGTTTTGGGACTCTTTCAACTAGAAAATCTAGAACAGGCCTTGACAACTTTACTTTAATAGAAATAACTCCCATAGCCAGTCTGTATGATAATGTAGTTTCCCATGAAGAATCAATATCAAGATCTCTATTATCAATTGCTGACTTGATTGTAGCTTCATTTGTAGAGACCTGCATGATGTTAGTTGGACTAGACTCTGTGTGTGTAGGTGACAATTGAATCTTTTTCCTTGTTCTCCTGGTATAGTAAGCAAAATATTTATCCTGAGAAGACTCAAGAGGTGTAGACACAGAAGTGATCTTGGGATGAGATCCTTTTTCAATAGACACAGTCTTTTGAGAGACAGTATCCAGTAACTGTTTTCCCTTTTTAAGTACTACAGCCTTTTGAGAAACTGCAGCCTGGCTGTGACTAGGTGCTTCATCTCTTTGTCCTAGCTCAGAAAGTTGAATTGCAGCCTTCAATTCTTCTCTCTCAGCAAGAGATATATTATCATCATCTTCACTAGAACTACTACTACTACTTGACACAACAAATCTTCTCTTCCTTACAACTGATGTCTTTTGAGAAACACCAGAGGTTGGTTTCTTTGAAACAACAGGCTGTTGATTAAAACTTGGTTCTCGAATTGTTTCAGAGACTATAATGTTTTGGGCTACTTGGGTAGACAAAGGGGGGGTTCTCCTCCAAACGAGATTCCTTAGTCATTTCACCACAAAAGAAAGAAGAATTGTATAGAGTAGGAAGATGAGTTTTAAGAATTACCTGAACATGATATGGATAATGAATTGCAGGTATTTCATCTAGATTCTTTTCATTGTCCTTCTTTGTAATGTCAGAGAAAATTCTCTTTTGCTGTACATAAGAAGAAACACAATGTTCTCTACCAAATCTAGCTTCAACATCAGCAATAAAATGGTTAATAAACATTTGCATAAATCTATGATAATAAACCATTTTCCTGTCTTGATCTCTTGACCCAAGTTTAATACACATCTAACTTAAGATAATGTGACCAATGTTACTTACTCTGTCATAAAGCAAACTATAAGCAATATGTGATGTAACAGAAGTAATTTGCTGAAAAGAACTATATTTACCAGTAAAACATTTAGCAATTTGATCAAAGAAGAAATACCATTCTTTCATAAGAAAAGATCTATTTAACTGGCTCATGTTGTCTAGAGGTTCATTATAACCTAGTGTAGACAACATAGTTCTTACATCATCATCAGATGGTTCACTTGCATAATTAACATTAACAGGTAAGTGAAGTACTGAATTAACAACAGATTCAGTAATGTCATAAGTATCTTGTCCTAAGTGTAGAACAATCTTACCTGATTGACTCTTAGTAGAATTAATTACTTCAGCATTCTCCCAAGCTTTTGAAACTGCAACTTGATTTATTTCTGGAGATGCTGCCAATGCATAACGCAAAGGTCCAATAGCCGTAAAATCCATCACTGGATGAAAATCAGCTGATACTCCTTTCTTGCTGGTGATTGCTGCAACATGATTGTTAGTCATAAAATCAATGTCACCAAACTTGAAAGCTACTGATTTTGATAGTCTTCTTTGAACTGCCATTTTTGATTTGAAAAGAACTTGAGAAATCTTGAAATTGATTAGAGATTTTGAGAATACAAATGAATGTTTTTGCATTATGAAATTCGAATTAGAAGTTAGCAATAAACAATCAGAGTCTCAAAATAAAGATATATTCAAAAATCCTTCAGACCCACTAACCCACGTTGACACGTAGGTTGACAGGTGTCAGTCCCTGAAAAATGCAGTTTACCCACAATTTTTGGAAAATAAAATCCAAAATTGATTTCAATTAAATAAATCAGGGTAAAATCAAAAAATAAAATCAATACTGATCAGCTTCGTTTCCTAATGTGATCTTTTCATCAAGATAATCACAAGTCTTAATGTGATTTAAAAATAAAAATAATCATCAATCCTGATGAAATTTTCCATGTTTTCCTGATCACTATCATCCTGATTCTAGAGTTCCACGTGGCAATTTCAAAATTTAACCTGAAAAGAACATCAATAATCCAAACAAAAATATTTTGTTAGATTTCAAAATATCTTGAAAATACGAGAGGGCCAGTCATACGCATTGATATATACGCTGATACTTTGAATATTTAAAATGACTGTTCAGCTTCTCATTATTTCCTTTATAAACACCTGATGTCCTTTGCCTTTCTTAACTTCACAACAACACAAAATCTCTCTGTAATCACAGAGCTTCCATAAAACACAATGGCCTTTAACCCAATCTTCCAATTCTCTCTTTGAAGAGATGACTTTTCTCATCGCTTTAGACATGATTGGAGTAGATTCAAATAATGTCCAGAACCTTCTCTTAAAACATCCATCTGTTGGATACAATCTCCCTCTAACCTCCTCAAAACTTGAGGATGAAGAATTTGGACAAGAGTCTGAGGTTGATCTTGATGGAGATACTATTCATTCTCCTCAACAAGAATGGAGTTGAGTCTGCTGCTCTCATTCAAGTCGCCCAGACAAAGAATCCAGAAGTAGATCATCAATTTACTCTTGAGATGCTCCTTGTCCTGAAGTGATCTGTGAAGACTAAGAATAGCAACAACTTTAGACAAGAATAGGGTTATCAGTAGAAGTTAGACAAAAAGATGTTTGTATTTCATTTTCATGTATGTAACGCTTTCGATTAATGAAAATACAAGTTCTAATTATCTACTTGCCTATTGTTGTTTATTGATCTGAAAAACAAATTAAATTATCAGTATGAATGAATTAAAGCTTGCTAGCATAAACTTAACAGAACTCAGAATTAGATCACTACATAAAATGGACTTCAGGATTTGAAACAATAACACACAGAATTTCATAATCCTGATATTGACGATAAAATCCTGATGACGTCAGCATACTGATAGCAATCCTGATCCTGATAACAATCAATCTATCATACTGAAATTTATCAAAGTAAAATGTTACAGCTTAAGTATTTAACAATTAAGTATAGATCTTGACAAAAATATCAAGTCTATAAGCTGAAACACAACATACCTTGCTACTTTTGCAGATGTTAAAGATCTAGAAATTTAACATTCCTAACTCACTAACTAATCTAATGAATGTAGTCTCGTCAAGTGGTTTAGTTAGAATATCTGCAAGTTATTTGTTTGTAGGAACAAAATGAAGTTCCACAGTACCATTCTCAATATGTTCTCTAATAAAATGATACCTGACATCAATGTGCTTAGTCCTTGAATGTTGAACTGGATTTTCTACAATTTTGATAGCACTAGTATTATCACAAAACATAGGAATATTACTTAGTGTCATACCATAATCCATCAACTGATTTCTTATTCAAAGGAGCTGTGCACAACAACTGCCTGCTGCAATGTACTCAGCTTCTACAGTTGAGGTTGAAACTGATTGTTGCTTCTTGCTTGCCCAAGAAATCAATCTGTTTCCCAAGAATTGACATGTACCTGTAGTGCTTTTCCTGTCTATTTTACACCCTGCATAATCAGAGTCTGAATAGCCAATTAGTGAGAAATCAGATTCTCTAGGATACCACAAACCAAGATTTGGAGTTCCTTTGAGATATCTAAAAATTCTTTTCACAGCAATTAAATGAGATTCCTTAGGATCACGTTGGAATCTAGCACATAAACATTATATCTGGTCTACTTGCAGTTAAATATAACAATGAGCCTATCATGCCTCTATAACTAGTATTATCCACATTCTTTCCTTTAGGATCAGAGTCTAGTTTAGTGGTTGTAGCCATGGGTGTTTTTGCAACTGTACAGTCTTGAAAGTCAAACCTTCTTAAAAGATCTTTGATATACTTTGACTGATTAATGAAAATACCAGTCTAAGTCTGTTTGACCTGCAAGCCTAAGAAATAATTTAGTTCACCCATCATGCTCATCTGATACTTAGACAGCATAAGCTTGCTAAACTTAGCACACAACTTTTCATTTGTAGAACCAAATATGATATCATCAACATAAACTTGAACTAAAAGCAATTCACCTTTAATCTTTCTAAAGAATAGAGTTTTGTCAATTGTACCTCTTGTGAAGCCATTTTCAAGAAGAAATTTAGACAAAGTCTCATACCATGCTCTTGGTGCCTGCTTTAGTCCACAGAGTGCCTTGTCAAGTTTGTAGGCATGATTTGGAAATTTTGGATCAACAAATCCAGGTGGTTGCTCCACATATACTTCCTCATCAAGCTTGCCATTTAGAAAAGCACTTTTTACATCCATCTTGTATACCTTGAACTTTGAATAAGCTGCAAATGCAAGAAACATTCTGATTGCTTTCAATCTTGCTACAGGGGCAAAGGTTTCATCATAGTCAATTCCTTCTTCCTGAGAGTAACCCTTGGCCACCAGTCTTGCTTTGTTTCTTACAATCATACCAGATTTATCTAGCTTGTTTATGAAAACCCATTTTGCACCAACAATTGATCTGTCTTTAGGTCTTGGTACCAGTTTCCAGACTTTGTTTCTCTCAAACTCATTTAACTCCTCCTGCATTGCAATTACCCAATCAGGATCCTGTATGGCTTCTTCAACCTTCTTAGGTTTATTCTTTGAGAGAAAGCAACTATACAAGCATTCATTCTGAATTGATCTTCTAGTTCGAACACCACTATTTGGATCACCAATTATTAAATCTTTAGTATGATCCTTTGTCCATTTTCTAACAGGTAGTAGATTGCCTCTGCTAGACTCTCCCCCTAAGTTAGTGGTATCTCTTATAGAAGAACTCTCTTTGCCTTCAAAAACTCCCCTTTGATTAATAGAATCAATAGATTCCATATTGCTGCTAGTTGCTGATCTTTCCTTAGTAGACTCTGAAGAATCAGTTCCTGATAGAGTAGACTCTGAATAGCTAGTCTGCTCCTGATGATCACTATGTCCTCCTTGATTTATTCGCTCCCCCTCAACAGTAGCATTCCTTTGAGAAGCAATAGTAATTCCTTCTGGAGAACCTTCATCATCACTGGAGAGTATCACAGAATTCTTCAGATTTTCAAATTCCAAATTGTCATGGCTTTCATCAGTTTGCAGAATTCCAAATTTCTTATCATCAAATGCCACATGAATTGATTCCATAACAATGTGAGTTCTGAGATTATAAACTTTGAAGGCCTTTGATGTTGAATATCCTAGAAAGATTGCTTCATCCGATTTGGCTTCAAATTTTTCAAGTTGTTCTGGATGAACTTTTAGGACATAGCATTTGCATCCAAAGATATGAAAATATTTCACACTTGGTTTCTTTCCTTTAATCATCTCATAGGGAGTCTTTCCATGACTATTTACCAAGGTACAATTTTGAGTGAAACATGCAGTGTTAATAGCTTCTGCCCAAAAATAGGTTGGAAGTTTTGCATCTACAAGTGTAATACCCCAACTCAAAATTTGACTTAAATTTCAAATTTGTTATATATGAGATTTTAGATTTTAATTATTTTATTATAATAGGCCTATGATTATTATGATTATCAAGCAAAGCCTAATGATAGCAAATAATTTTTTTTTTTTCAAATGTTAATGAGGAGTGTACTGCTACGAAACAAGGTTTCAAGGTCCGAGGCTTAGGAATTATATTTAGAAAATTTTATTATTAGTTTAATGGGTCTAGGTGTATAAGTCCCAAGACTTAGTGTTTACTTGAACAAGTTTGGTATTATAGGAGTGGGAGGAACTTTTCACTTGATTTGCCCCGATGTGGGACAATAAAGGAGAAAAATAAAATCTTTAAGAAAACCATTGAACTTTGATATTGCCATTAAGTGTAAGTTTTGTTGTCTTGGCTAGCCACCAAGATCTTTCTTAATGGAGATAAAGAAATATATTTTTGGTTTACATAATTTTGATTTAAGTCAAGTCGAACTTGACAATATTCTTGTGGAAATTTTAGGATTCTATCAAGCCCTTAAGCATAAGGCCATGGAAGTGTTAAATGATCATAACAATAGTAGTTCATATATACTAGTTGGAAGAACCTAGCACTCAAACCCAATCGATGTGGGAGTGTGAGTAACTTGAAGTTAAGCACAATAAAAGCTACCAGACTATAGTGAAAGCGCCAACTCGAAGTGGGTCAAGGTGAAGTTTGATTAAAGTATTGCGGTTAAACAATTTTTAAGTATAACACCATGAAATACAAATTTCGTGATTGGCATAGGATGGATGATATTACAACCAAAAGGAGCGAAATATTCGGAGTTCTATATGTATATAGAAACCTTAAGACTTTTAAAATTATTGCAATGTTAACTTAGTTAGATCGAAGTGAAACCCAGCTTCTGATGGTTTTTATTTGGCATAAACCAGTACTTAGATTTATAGATGTGAGGAAGAGTTGTACTCATTAAAACTCTCGATGTGGGACAAATAAACTTGTCCCAATGATAAAAACTTGTAAATATTGTTTTTGAGTTTAAGCTCATTTTTAGCTTTAAGAGTAAGTGGGAAAAGAAAGGATAGTCTCCTCCAAATAGTTAAGGTCATGAAGGCTTACATGGGTTCAAGAATTTTTGTTTGGTCCTAAGTTAAACTTTTAGATTAGGTAGCCAAATTAAAAGCCAAGGTGGAGTTGGCTACTTGGCAAGTTTCATTTAGTGTTAGTCGAGAGACCTGTTGGCTTTTATAAAGTCTTGGGCGAGTTCCTCCTGTATTTTCCTCGATGTGGGATACAATGTAAAATAGCTTAAAAAACTTAAGTGCCCAAGTCAGGTTTATGTAAGCTAATTTATGATGCTGGAAACAAATCGTGGACATCCCAAGGAAGGAAGTTCACTTCGTGTTTAATTACTTGAGCTATAAGATCGTCTCTAAAGTTTATGAAGTTTCCAAGTTACTAGGCTTCATTTAACCAACAAGAAGACAAGATAAATTATAAACTTTCAATGGCAATGGCTTACTTACAAGGACTCTTTTCCAAGATCAGTAATATAGAGGAGTGGAAACCATTACTCCACATCTTCTCGATGTGTGGGATGAAATGTTAGGAATAAAATAATAGGAGAAATCTCGGCCCTCCTTTATGTGTTATATGACTTAGGAAGCCAAAGATTTTCAAGTATCATTGATAAGCAATCACCCTAAAGGTTGAATAAACCCTTGAGTAAAGGTAAGATGTTATAATGCTTTGACATGGAAGAAGGATGCAAGTAGTCTGATTATATATAGAGTTGCAAGGACGTTGCTCCATATGTTATCAATGTGGGATAAGTATATATGTAAGAAATAAAAGAACCTATGATCCCACATTGGAAATGAAGGAAACGATGATTGATAATATATAGAAAGACTTAACAGTTGATTTTGTTAAAGTTAAATGGACTAAACGGAACAACTATACTTGCAAGTGGGTGTAGTCTTGTTATAAGAGAATAGTTTTTTGAGTTATTGTTTTCTTTCTCTACCCACTCTGTACCTCATCGAAAAGGAATTGAGTGATTACCACTTTCCTTTATATATATACGAATAAACTTACCATATTTAGAATAGGAAGCACAAGCCAACAGCAATTGGTTAGTTCTGTACTCTCTGTCTTAAGTTTATATATATTTATTTTTATTTTATTTTTAGAGTTAAATAGTTTAAATAATGTTAGTATAAATTGAATGATTTTGTTAGGATATTAAGGTGAATTTAAGGTTCGGTCGGGGCAATCATATATAAAGTTAAAGCGGCGTAAGGTAAGTATATATTGTTTTATTTTATTTTAAAAGCAAATATGTACTGATTTTGTTCTAAACGGTTTGGAATATATTGAACATTAAGTTGAGCTACATTATTTATTTACGTATACGTAAGTAAATTATCGGTGTGGTTTTTTTGTTGATGGTGATGATACTCACTGATCGGGTATTATTCAGTCCTAAAATTATTTATATACGTAAGTAGCTAATATTGTTATAACTTTGAGATGATGAGATTATTGTAGTATGATGGTTGATGATTGCTGGCTATCGTTTGGCTAGAAGTTATGTTGTTGAGTTTACTAGCTAATTGTTCTGGCTAGTAGTTATGTTTTAATTAAAAATGGAATAATTCAAGTTAAATGACAATTATTCGACTGAGTTTAACAACCCATTTATGGGGTATTAATGATAAAGATTACCGAAAGGTAATAGTTAAGACAGATTGCCTAAAGTGCGTCTGGAAATACGGATGGATCCATTTCGTGGTTACGAAGATTACCGAATGGTAATAGTAAGACATATGATCATAATTGCATCTGGAAATGATAAGGTTAAGAGACCTAATAAGGTCGCTCAGTCAATACAAGTTAAAGTCTTATAAGTTCTTTCTTTCAGTTATTGTCACTTTATATCTTGTCAATATTTTCTATCTTGACATTTATATGCTGGTAAGATTTTATGAATCCTTGTATCGAAAAATCATTTTTTATTCACTGCAATATATACTTGCTGAGCTTTATAGCTCATTCCTATTATATAAATGGCACATTTCAGGAAGGAACGAAGTAGGTGAAGGATCTAATCCCTCCGGTAGGGGAAAAGAGAAAGCGACTTAGAAAAAAGAAAGGTTGCTTAGAAGAATTATATATAAAGTGTGTAAAAGACGTTCTGGTGATAGTATGTAGCATGTATAACTGCAAGAGTAGAACAGTTCTCTTGTCAATTCTTTTGTAACATTTTGTAATGTATCTATATATGTAAGCATGAGACGTTTAATGTAGAATTTTATTGTTGGTTCAAGAATAAAAGTAGTATGACGGTCCTGGGTCGGGTCTTGGATGTGGGATCCGAGTCGGGGCTGTCACAGCAAGCATGGTTCTTGCTGCCTCTATGAGAGTCCTGTTATTTCTTTCCACTACACCATTCTACTGAGGCATTCCAGGTGCAGAAAATTGTTGAGTGATTCCATTGTCTGCACAATACTCCTCCATTGTAGAATTAATTCTTGAATTCTGTACCATTGTCAGTCCTAAGTACTTTAATTTTGTACTCAGAGTTATTCTGAATATTCGTGACAAGTTCAATGATTTGCTGAGGAGCTTCATCCTTCTTGTGTAGAAAGAACACCCATGTGAACCTTGTGAAATCATCCACTATAACTAGAGCATATCTTTTCTTGCTGATAGACATAATGTTTACTGGACCAAATAGATCAAGATGTAGCATGTGAAATGGTTCAGTAATTGAATTTTCAGTCTTGCTCTTGAAAGTGGTTCTTCTCTATTTTCCAAGCTGACAGGCATCACAAAGTCCATCTTGCACATAATTTGCCTGAGGTAGGCCTCTCACCAGATTATGCTTAACAAGTTGATTAAGCTACTTGAAGTTGAGATGTGAGAGCTTCTTGTGCCAATTCCAGCTTTCATCATTTGTTGCTTTGCTGTAGAGACATCTAATAATTCCTTTAGATGTATCACTTAAGCTGGCTTCATATATGTTACCATTGTTAGATATTGATTCAAGTGATATCAGGATCTGGACTACTGATCAGATACTGATGCTGACGTCATCAGTACTACAACGTCAGTATTGGGTTGTTATCAGGATTGTAAGCTGGTCAGAATTACGTGGAGATTCTCATCAGTCCAGAGATCAAGGAGAATTGATATGGCGGTTCCTAGATTATAGGAAGGCAGCTATCATTCAAGATATGTATTAAGAGTCGTATGTAATTGATTGAATATATATTGTAATTGATAGTGTAGCTGTGTAGAGTATATAAACACAGTTTAGGTTTTACATGATTGTAATCGCTTACTCGAGTCATCTTGTAACCTAGCAGCTCTTGAGAATTTGGTATTTCTTGAGAGAGTTTGTAACAGTTTTATATCAGAATTAATAAAGCTGTTATTGTTTCATACTTGTGTTATTAATTCTATTAAAGTCGAAAATCTTATACAATTGTATTCAACCCCCCTTCTACAATTGTTTATTACTGGGCAACAATTGGTATCAGAGCAAACTGATTATCTAAATCAGGAACGATCTGAAGATGTCGACAAGCAAGTATGAAAGTATCAAGATTCCCATTCTGAGGAGAACTGAATATCCAACATGGAAGGTAAAGATGTTGATGTATCTGGAAGCTACTGATCCTGACTATCTTGACAGGATCAATGATGGACCATTTCTTCCAACAAGATTAGTTGCAAGAACTGAGACTGTTCCTGAACACTATGTCGTGAAGGCAAAAAGTGAGTGGACTCCAGAAGAAAAGACACAAGTGCTCAAAGATGCAAAGGTAAAGAATATTTTGCATAACAGTCTTGATAATGTGATGTCAAACTGGGTAATAGCATGCAAGACTGCTAAAGAAATTTGGGATACTTTGGAGACTCAATGCCAAGGTACTGAATCTATTAAAAAGAATCGAAGGGCTATGTTGATTCAGGAGTATGAACAGTTTGATGCTAAATCTGATGAGAGCCTGACTGATATGTATGATAGATTCCTAACACTGCTAAACAATCTATCATTAGTTGGGAAAGAGTATGATCCAGAAGACTCAAATACCAAGTTTCTAAGAGCCTTGCCTGAAGAATGGGATACACAGTCTTCAATCATTAGACATCAGTATGAACTGAAAATGCTGTCTCTTGATGAAGTCTATGGAATGCTAAGAACCTATGATCTTGAGGTTCAATAGAGAAAGAACAAGAAAAATGTCAAAGCAAAATCTGTTGCTTTGAATGTTGAATCAAAATCAAAAAGAAAAGCTGAAAAAGGTTCTTCAAGAAAAAGTAGAGTTGTGGAGTCAATTCCTGATGACTCATCATCAGATACTGATACTCAGTCTGATACTGATACTGATAATGACTCTACTAATTCTAATATGATGGAGATGGTTGCTATGATAGTCAAGGGCTTCAAGAAGATGAAGTTCAGAAAGGCTAGGAAGCAAGGAAAGTTTCAGAAGAAAATCTTCAATGCTGACAGAGACAGATACAAGAAGAAAGAAGAGAAAAGCGGCAAATTTGACAAGTCAAAAGTCAGATGCTACAACTGTGATGGAATGGGTCATTTTGCAACTGAGTGCAAAAAGGCAAAGACCAAAGCTCTTATCTCATCAAGCAAGGATTGGATGGACTCTTCCTCAGAATCTGAAGAAGAAAAGGTGAATTATGCATTAATGGCCAATACTGATGAGACTGTTATTGCTGCCGAATCTAAGGTATCTGAAACCGTGTTTGATTTTGATACGAATAATGTCTCTGAGTTAAGGTCATTTCTTAAGTCTCTACATATCAGCTTTAGGAGTCAATCTCTTGAAAATACTAGAATAAAATCTCAAATGGCAGAGGTAACTAAAAAAAATGATCATTTAGAAGCTGAGTTAATTTTCTTGCAGGAAGTTCAAACAGAATGTGATAATGCTAAACACATGAAACTTGAAATAGAGTTTAAATGTAATGAACTTGAAATGCAACTTAAGGATGCATATGAAAAACTCAGAACTTGGACACACTCTGGAACAAAAACTCATGAAAAAGAGTGTCTAGGTTATAAGCCAGAGAATGAGAAAAAGAACAAGGAAAAAGTTGTTTCATCTTATCCAGGAAGAGTTATTATTAATGATTGAATCAATCCAAAAACCTATAGATATGTTACAGACAGAACAAAGACTAAATTAAAGCCTGTGAATTATGTGTATCCAGAGAATCCCAAATCAAGTACTGAAGAGGGATCCACTTCTACACAAAATTTAAAATTAAAGTCTATCCAAAACAAGAATGTAGGTCTTTTGTCAAAGAAACAACTGAGAGAAAGAATCTGTGAAGTTACAGATAAAAAGAGAGTTCCTACTGCTAAAAGAAACAGTAATGGTAAAGATGGAATAAACAAAGAGAATAATTATAAGTATATTCCAAATGCACCAAGAAAGACATGTTTTAATTGTGGTAACTCTAATCATCTTGCTATTGACTGCAGGAGGAGTAAGAAGAAGACTACTGTAATTCCTAAGTCTGACATTAGGAATAGGACAGTATTTTATAAACCACAAAATCCCTGTTTTCGTTGTGGTAGTAAATGGCATTCTATTTATATGTGTGAAGAATATCATAATTTGTACTACGATGTTTATGAACCATTTCCAAAGTTCAATAAAAGTGCAAATTCTGGTAAAACAAAGAATGTGAATTTTAAGCATGCATCTGTTAATTCTGATGATAACAAAATAAATTCTAAAGGAGGTAATCCTAAAGAAAATATTTTTGTTAAGAAAACTTCTGCCGCTAAAAATGTTAAATTGCATGCTAAAAGAACCCAACAAGTGTGGGTTCTTAAAAATTCTAACTGAGTTCATTGTGATTCTGATTGCAGGGTAAAAAGAAAAATGTATTAGTCATGGACAGTGGATGCTCTGTGCATATGACAGAAAACAAAACCCTGCTATAAGAACCCAAATTTTCGGTAGAATTAAAACTTTTTATTTTGTATTAATGTCAGAAGGAATAGTGGTTACGATTGCGAGGTAACATTGATTTTAATTGACTGAATATAGATCCCTATGTTTATATGCCTTGAAGAATGCTATTGGGTGGCAACCTAGATTAGAATAATCTATCTCCTAGGGAGATAAGATATGGGAATTCCAAATAGAGGAAAGATTATCCTGTCATCCAAATCGATATATGTTATTAGTCCAGTAGTTCCGTGAAAGGGTTAAGGAACGCCCGAAAGAGAACAAGGACATTTTTAAAAATATAAAGAATAAAGAGTGAATAGTGTTTTTGGTGGAATTTGGAATATTATTAGACGACGCTATACAGGAGTACCCAGAATGGAACTCTGAGTTTGTATTAGTGATCCAGGGGGAAAATGAGTGTATGTAAAAGCTGTCGAATTCTGAAAAATAGCACTTTTATTTTCTCCGAGAATTCTCTGGACACCGAAAGAATTAAGGATTTTGAAAATGCACACCTAGAGGGGGGTGAATAGGTGTAAATGGCTAACTATGTATAACTAAAACTGATTTTAAAAATTACCAGAAACAGCTTACTGATTTCGTTTTATGCAGAGACAAATGGTATGCTGAATGCACAGATAATCAGTACAGATAACACGATAAATGGTAAACTGAATACAAACAGTATGCTGAGTGCAATGACAGTAAATAAGATAAGGTGCACAAACAGTAAGCAATGCAGAAATGGTAAGCAGTAAGTAAAGTGCAGAAAATAAAGAACACCAAGACTTTTAGCCAGGTTCGACCCCTAACCCCTATGGTCTACGTCCTGGTCCCTTACCAACTTGGTAAGAGAATATATTATTGATCACTGAAATAAGCCAATTACAAGATACAACAATATATCTCCCTTAATACCCAGTTGTTGACAAATGGCGTGCTGAACTCCTGTTTCTGAACTTGCTCTCTAAGCTATACTTCCCAAGTATACTTCTCTAGCAACGTTCACCAAACCCTAGTTCCCTTGCCAAACTGACCAACAACTAATCCTTACAACTTGAACAATACAATCAATAAGGAATACAACTCAAACTACGAACTCTTTAAGAATAGCACGTATCAATATACTAAGAGCTCGAAAGAATTAAAGATATAGCAATGAAAAACTGAGTTGTTTGAAATCTTGTGTGCTTGAATATATTTCTCTGAAGTGTTGTTCACGAATGAACACAAGACAAAGGTTTATAAAGCCTCACACCAACGTTCAGAAAATCAATCACCAATTAATTCGAACTGTTAGAATCAATTTCCAACGTTCAATTGGTTAGGGATTTTACAAACGTTCTTGTGAACGTTAGACAGAGGTTTTGGAAGAAAGAAATCGATGAAAACATAACCCTTCTGATTTGTATAGATATAAAACGCGTATAGGAGATTTTGTAGAAGAAAATCTTTTAAATAAGGAAACTCCTAAAAGTTTTATAAAATAATTTAAAGAAAGATATTTGAAAAGATTTTGAGCTCTATAATATATTGTGTACGTATTATATAATAAATAGTCCTCACAATATATTTCCTGAATTACATCCATGAGAATTTGTCTTGATAAAAATCTTCAGGATTTCTGGCAGTGAACAGATGGCTTGCTGTTTGTGACTGTCTGCTGGAAATAGCTTGCTTGACTGTCTCTGTTGTAATACAAAATGGCTTGCTGTATATATATTCTCTGTAAACTTAATATATCCTGCAAAACCAAGTTAGTACAACCATAACACAATGTTTTATATCAAATAACAAGCAAATAGCTTGCTGAAAGTGATCATCAAAACCATAGGAGTATCAATCTCCCCCTTTTTGATGATTACACAATATTTAGGAGAAATAAGAACTCCCCCTAAATCCCTGCATATTAGTACATTTTGATATAAAACTGATTCAAGATAAACAAGCATAATTAATCATATCCACATCGAATATCTTGACCAAACAAGCAATTAAGTACTCCTAAATTTCTCCCCCTTAATCCATCAAAAATCTAACAAAAAGAATATTAGTCCAGGTCTGGAATAAGCATAGAGAAATAAAAATAAAAAATCAAATCATGATAATGGCATATAAGCATTTCAGATACAAATGGTAAGCCAATGTTACCCATTCTGTGCTTGTCAGCTTGCTGACTACACAGTACACATGCCAAGTTCCATTCGAATAGCTGCAAATCTTTCTTCAGCCAATGGCTTTGTGAAGATATCTGCTAGTTGAACTTCAGTTGAAACAAATACCAACTCAATCTTCCCTTTTGCTGCATTATCTCTTAAGAAATGGTGACGAACATCAATATGCTTCGTTCTTGAGTGATTCACAGGATTCTTTGAGATATTTATAGCACTCGTGTTGTCACAAAATATTGGAATTTTGCCACACTTGATATTGAAATCCCTTAGAGTCTGAATCATCCATAAAATTTGAGAGCAACAGCTACCAGCTGCTAGATACTCCCCTTCAGCCGTTGATAGAGCCACAGAAGCTTGCTTTTTGCTTTGCCATGAAACCAAGCTATGTCCAAGAAATGTACAAACACCACTTGTACTTTTTCTATCAGTCTGAGACCCTGCATAGTCTGCATCACTATACCCCACGAGATCAAAAGTATTTGTGATAGGATAGAACAAACCAAGATTGATAGAACCACTTAAGTATTTAAAAATTCTTTTAACCGCATTTAAGTGAGATTCTTTAGGGTTGGATTGAAACCTTGCACAAACACAAACACTATACATGATATCAGGTCTTGAGGCAGTTAAATATAATAAACTTCCAATCATACCTCTATACCTTTTGACATCCACATCCTTACCATTCTCATCTGCAAACAGCTTGCTGTTTTGAGTCATAGGAGTTGTTTTTGCTTTGACATCTTCAAAACCAAATCTTTTGAGCAGATTCTTTGTGTACTTTGATTGATGCACATATATACCATCATTGGTTTGCTTGATTTGGAGACCCAAGAAATAATTAAGTTCTCCCATCATGCTCATGTCGAATTCATTGTACATGCACTTAGAAAACCACTCACACATAGATTCATTAGTAGCACCAAATACAATATCATCCACATATATTTGTACAACAAGAATATCTTTACCATTTTGCTTTGTAAATAATGTTGGATCGATATTACCTCGAATGAATCCATTTTTGAGAAGAAACTTACTAAGCCTCTCATACCACGCTCTAGGGGCCTGCCTTAAACCATATAATGCCTTCTTGAGCTTGTAAACATAGTCTTGAAACTTCTCATGTTCGAATCCAGGAGGCTGTTTGACATAGACTTCCTCATCCAGCACGCCATTTAGGAATGCACTTTTTACGTCCATTTGATATAACTTGATTTTCTTGTAGCATGCATAAGCAAGAAGCATTCTGATTGATTCTAAACGAGCTACAGGTGCATATGTTTCTTCAAAATCAATTCCTTCTTGTTGATTATAGCCTTGAGCCACGAGCCTTGCCTTATTTCGAGTAACTGTTCCAAATTCATCCACTTTGTTCTTGAACACCCATTTTGTTCCTATGATAGAAGCATCTTCTGGTGGCTTTACAAGTTCCCAAACATCACATCTTTCGAATTGGTTGAGTTCCTCTTGCATTGCCATGATCCAATTTTCATCTTCTAGTGCTTCCTTGATATTTTTGGGTTCTTCTTGAGCTAAAAAGGCAGCATAAGCACAAAAATTTGCTTTTCCTCTCCTTGTTGTGATTCCATCTGAGATATCTCCAATAACAAGTTCTGGAGGATGATTCTTTACTGTCCTTGTAGCCTTTGGTAGAGAATGTTGAGCAATTTCTTCATTTGTTGTGATTCTGACCACTTCAGCTTGCTGATTTGCAGTTCCAGCTTGCTGTTTTCCATTCTCAGTAGTGTTTTTGGCTTGCTGACTTCCAGTTTCAGCAGAATTGTTGGCTTGCTGATTTCCAGCAACTTGAGGTTGTATGTTATCACCTGCAAATTCTTCCTCATCTCTTGGCAGATCATTGTTAGGTTCTTGAAAAGTAACATCAATAGATTCTTCAACTATATGTTTATTTAAATTATAAACTCTATATGCTCTACTAGTTAAAGAATAGCCAAGAAAAATAGCTTCATAAGACTTAGCATCGAATTTACCATCATTATCAATTGTCTTGAGCACAAAACACTTTGAGCCAAAGATTTTGAAGTAACCAATGTTTGGCTTCTTTTTCCTCAACAATTCATACGGAGTTTTGTTCAAAATAGGCCTGATTATGACTCTGTTCAACAAATAGCACGCTGTATTCACTGCTTCTGCCCAAAAACTTCTAGGCAGCTTGCTTTCTTGCAAAAGAGTCCTTGCTGTTTCTTGTAGTGACCTGTTCTTCCTTTCTACCACTCCATTTTGTTGTGGAGTCCTTGGTGCAGAAAATTCATGTGTAATTCCTCTTTTTTCACAATAAGCAATGAAGTCTTTGTTGAGAAATTCACCTCCTCTATCACTTCTTATACCTACAAGTCTTGTATTCAACTTGTTCTCAAGTAATTTGATTAGTTTCTCAAATTCTTCAAAAGCACAATCTTTAGAACGAAGAAATAATACCCATGTAAATCTAGAATAATCATCTACAATCACAAAACCATATTGTTTACCTCCAATACTCTTGTAAGCTTCTGGACCAAATAAGTCCAAATGCAGAAGCTCTAAAGGTTTAGAAGTAGATACCATTTTCTTTGATTTGTGAGTACTTCGAAGCTGTTTTCCCAACTGGCAAGCTGAACATACTTCTGTTTTGACATACTTTAGTTTGGGCAGCCCTCTCACTAGTTTCTTGCTTGATAACTTTCTGAGCAAATCCATGTGTGCATGTCCCAATCTTCTATGCCAAATATATGGGTCATTATCCATTGCAGCCAAACAGCATGCTGTTTCCTGCATATCAAAGTCTAATACATATATATTTCCTTCCCTTCTAGCAACTAGGGGGATTTTGTTAGTGCCAATAGTAATAACAGCTTTATCAATGCCTAATTCAACATGATGTCCATCATCAAATAATTGAGTGACACTAAGCAAATTATAAGTAAGACCTTTGACATATTGAACTTTATCAATAGAAATAATACTATTACCAATAGAACCTGTACCAAGGATTTGAAGAGTTTTGCTATTCCCAATTGTCACTCTTCCACCCTTTTTCATTTTGAGATTCATAAACTTAGATTTGTCTCCACACATATGTCTTGTGCATCCACTGTCCAAGATCCATTGCTTTGTCTTGACCTTAGCAGCAAGGCACATCTACAAAACAAACAAAAATACCTCAATGTTTTGGTACCCATATAGGTTTGGGTCCAGGTTGGTTAGTAGCAAGAATATATAAAGCATTTAAATCAGATTTCTTGATCCACATTTGGACCACTTTTGGGGACTGATCATTCTGTTGGTAAGCTGTTTGTCTCCTGCTATTTGTATTCTGGTATGCTGTTTGTCTTCTGTTTGGTGCATTCTGGTATGCTGTTTTCTGTCTGACTGGTCCATTCTGGTATGCTGTTTTCGTCTTATGATATACTTGAACCACACAATTCTTTTCCAGATGTCCTTTTCCACCACATTTGTTGCATGTCTTCCAAGGCATAGCATAATTGTATGGAATGCCATTCCTTCCATCATATTTAAGTACCTTATCCTTTTTGTTGAGATTCATGCCAACTCCTTCTCTGACTAAGGGGACCTTTGCCTTCTTCATCATTGTCTTTAAAGTGTCTTCACCTTGAACAAAAGTTTCCATGCCCTTCTTGAGATCTTTAACTTCTGTTTCTAGGATAGTGATCACTTCAGCTTGCTGTTTGATGAGTTCAGCTTGCTGGACTCTCTTTTCAGCAGTTTTTGAAGATTCGGCTTGACTAGATTCCTTCATTTTGTATGATTCCAATGCTTTAGCTTTAGTTTTGACATCAGACCTTAGCTCTTTGATTTCTTCAGTCAATGTCTTGTTTCTCTTTTCGAGTAGCTTGACATTAGCCTCTAAATGTCTGTTCTTAGTAGTTAGTTCCTTGATCTCTGTAGCTTTACTGAATGAAGTTGAATCCCATTCTTCCATTTTTGGCAATAGATCTTTTACCATTTTGGATAAATAGGCATTTTTATCAGTCAGCTTGCTGATTTCAGCCTTTAGTGCCATGTGTTCTTCAATTGTAACACTATTTTGTTCCTGCATGGTTAGTGAATCTAACAAAGTATCATCTGAAGAAATATAATCATTAAAAGAGTTTACCTCACTCTCATCTTCTTCAGAATCAGTTTCAGCATATACTCCTTCTGAATTTCCTAGACCATATTTTTCATCCATTCCAACAAGTGCTAAGTTCACCATCTCTTCACTTGAGTCATCACTGGAATCAGAATCATCATCACTCCAAGTCAGTAGAGCCTTTGATTTCTTCTTGTCCTTGAAAGCAGTAGGCTGTTTTGACTTTAGTTTGTAGCAGTTCCTTTTATAATGACCTGGCTTGCCACATTCGAAACAAGTTTCCTCCTTAGAGTCTTTTGAGCCTTTCTTGTTGTTGTAGTAGCCACCTCTTTCCCTTTTCATCATGTTCTTCTTTTCTATCAGCCTCTTGATCTTCTTTGAAATAAGTGCAAGTTCCTCATCTGAATCAGATTCATCATTAGAGTCAATTGGCTTGCTGCTTTTAGAATGAAGAGCCATATTCTTCATCTTTTCTGTTGGAGCTTTGACACTTGAACTTCCCACCTGATTTCCATTTATCTTGCTTTCAAATTGCTCTAGTTCAGCAAATACAGACAAGTGATCCATAGTATCAATAAGTGGTGAGGATTCCAAGGCAGTAACTTTGGCTTCGTAGATAAATGGTACTGCACTTAAGACCTTCATATTGATTTCATCTTGTGGTATAGATTTTCCAAGCCTCTTCAGTGAGTTAATAGTAACTTGAAACCGTGCTTGACTATCCTTGATAGTTTCACCTTCATTAAGCTTGAAGTTTCCAAAGTCATTCATTAGCTTGCTAAGTTTCACCTTCTTTAGAGATTTCGAACCTTCATGATAAGTCTCCAAAGCATCCCACATTTCTTTTGCTGATTTGAGTGAAGATACTTTATCATATTCAGCCTGGTTCAAACCATTCATAAGTGAACTCCTTGCCTTTCCATTGTAGCCAAGTTTGATTAATTCATCCGGAGTGAGATCATCAACATCCTTTGGCTTGCCATCCTTGTCAAGAAAGACATAAGGACCTTTTTGCACAACTCTCAGAACTAATGGATCTCTGGATAAGTGAGTTTCCATGCTGCTTTTCCACCAGTGGTAGTTGTGTGTGCCATGAAGAAGTGGAGGCCTAAAATCAGATTTTCCTTCGGGATAGTTTTCAGCCATTATGATCGAATACTTTCCTGTTACAGAATTGTTAGTATACCAAAGCTCTGATACCAAATGAAAATGCACACCTAGAGGGGGGTGAATAGGTGTAAATGGCTAACTATGTATAACTAAAACTGATTTTAAAAATTACCAGAAACAGCTTACTGATTTCGTTTTATGCAGAGACAAATGGTATGCTGAATGCACAGATAATCAGTACAGATAACACGATAAATGGTAAACTGAATACAAACAGTATGCTGAGTGCAATGACAGTAAATAAGATAAGGTGCACAAACAGTAAGCAATGCAGAAATGGTAAGCAGTAAGTAAAGTGCAGAAAATAAAGAACACCAAGACTTTTAGCCAGGTTCGACCCCTAACCCCTATGGTCTACGTCCTGGTCCCTTACCAACTTGGTAAGAGAATATATTATTGATCACTGAAATAAGCCAATTACAAGATACAACAATATATCTCCCTTAATACCCAGTTGTTGACAAATGGCGTGCTGAACTCCTGTTTCTGAACTTGCTCTCTAAGCTATACTTCCCAAGTATACTTCTCTAGCAACGTTCACCAAACCCTAGTTCCCTTGCCAAACTGACCAACAACTAATCCTTACAACTTGAACAATACAATCAATAAGGAATACAACTCAAACTACGAACTCTTTAAGAATAGCACGTATCAATATACTAAGAGCTCGAAAGAATTAAAGATATAGCAATGAAAAACTGAGTTGTTTGAAATCTTGTGTGCTTGAATATATTTCTCTGAAGTGTTGTTCACGAATGAACACAAGACAAAGGTTTATAAAGCCTCACACCAACGTTCAGAAAATCAATCACCAATTAATTCGAACTGTTAGAATCAATTTCCAACGTTTAATTGGTTAGGGATTTTACAAACGTTCTTGTGAACGTTAGACAGAGGTTTTGGAAGAAAGAAATCGATGAAAACATAACCCTTCTGATTTGTATAGATATAAAACGCGTATAGGAGATTTTGTAGAAGAAAATCTTTTAAATAAGGAAACTCCTAAAAGTTTTATAAAATAATTTAAAGAAAGATATTTGAAAAGATTTTGAGCTCTATAATATATTGTGTACGTATTATATAATAAATAGTCCTCACAATATATTTCCTGAATTACATCCATGAGAATTTGTCTTGATAAAAATCTTCAGGATTTCTGGCAGTGAACAGATGGCTTGCTGTTTGTGACTGTCTGCTGGAAATAGCTTGCTTGACTGTCTCTGTTGTAATACAAAATGGCTTGCTGTATATATATTCTCTGTAAACTTAATATATCCTGCAAAACCAAGTTAGTACAACCATAACACAATGTTTTATATCAAATAACAAGCAAATAGCTTGCTGAAAGTGATCATCAAAACCATAGGAGTATCAGATTTATTAAAGGGATTTAAGGAATTTAAATTCAAGATTTATAAAGAAAGATCGAGAATGTTAGTATAAATATTAAGAAGGTTTCCGGTAAAACTCTAATTAGAAGTCCGTGAGATATTCCTACGAATGATCAATCGAAATGAGCAATAACTGGACAAAGAAATAAGCAGAGGAAGCAAGAGTCATGCATCAGCTACTAGAAAATATCTAGCAACCAAGTGGACTCATGTAACTAGCACACTTAGGAAAATTAACTAGTACTTAAAAGCCAAATCACTTAGTTAGCTTATAACCACCCAATGTTCAACACTTGGCTTGCAAAATACATCACTTAGTGCATCATCACTTTAATAATGCAACCTTAGATGAGATATTATCTAAAACCAATCACTTTATGCATTATTGAAGCAACCAAGCCATTCTCTCCATTTCTTTTCAAAACTGCCCAGCACAAACAAAGCTCAAAGAAAAATTCATATATCAAGATCTAGAGCTCCTAAAATCACCAAATTTGAAAAATAACCTCTCCACTCCATGGGTAACCTTCGCTCCAAATTTCATAGCAATCCAAGTAGTATATCCTAGGCAAATATCCTCCCCAATATGGATAACCAAACTGTCCAGATTTGGACAGTTTCTGTAACGAATTTCAAACAGCTATATCTCCTTCGTTTCTCAATGAAATGTTGCGTTCTCTAGCTTTTTGAAAAGGCCTTGAGATACTCTAAAATTCTTATTTAGGAGCCTCGTCCAAGAAACCAAGGTAAGGGCCTCGTTTTTGCAGATCGTTGAACTGATGAATAGTAATATTTAAGAACTAACTTTAGTTTTATTGATTTTCTGGATTATCTAAGCTTGGTTAAGGGTAGACATGGACTATGCAATGCTTAGCAAGGTCTTTAACCACTTCATGGAAGGTATATCATTTGAAACCCTAGCTATTATTTTGAGATTAAAAGCATGTTCTTGGTAGATTTAGCTTAGTATGATTATAGTGATGTTATAAGCATGATTAGCTAGTGGTTTAAGTTGATCTAAGTATGATGATGATTATGATGTTAAAGTCAGTGGTTCTTGGTCTTGTAAGATGGATTATATGATTAGGAGATGTATGGTATGCCCGGTGTGGCTTGGTTGATGTTTGATCGCGAATTAACAATTTAGAAACGTTCGATTTATAGCCGTCGTAATGCCCGATTTTTGTTAAACCTTAAGAAACCGTGCATCACAGTAGCTTTAACTCACCGTTTAACTTTTTATTCTGCCATGAAAAGCTAGATTATGTTATAAGCTTCGTTTTGATATAAAGATCGTATGAAATGGACTTACGGTTTAGGAATTATGATTAAATTCGTAAAAGTGGTTCGAAACCGTAAACAAAAGTTCGTAACTGAAATTGGATTCCTTTAATACTACAAAATCAGTGGAGAATCTTAATAATCAAATATTATAGGTGAAAAGGAAGGTGTGAGAGAAAACCACATGTCGAACTGATCGTTTTCCGATTTATAAAAATGTTTGAATCGAGGTTAAACGCGAATGAACCCCTTAAAAGTATGACTTTGGTTATAACTTAGAAAACGGACGATAAAACTCGAGGTATAATCTTGATTCGTAAACGACCGACCTTAGAATTTATACGACTTAAGTATATACCAAGTGTAAGTATGACGACGTGTCTTAGTAACGAACGAATGACGGGTCATAGTAATAATAAAGAGAGTTGCACTAAAGGGTGTTTAACGAGATAACTCGAAAGCGTGTTTCGACTTAAGTTAAGTTATACTTATCCTTTTAAAAATTGTTAAGTGATTGACCTCGGTTATTGTGACTATTTATAGATCACCGGATTGACACGAGGCACACTACCCCTACAGGATTGTCAGGCAAGTTTTAAATCCTTCTTAAAGCTGTTATTGTGAATATATATATGCTTTCTATTATACATATGCCATAGCATGCGTGCCTACTTTAAAGCTATATTGTGATACTTGTTCCCTGAATTATTGTTGGCTTATAAGCTAGATAGTTAATATATCAATTATAAGCCGGATATTACTAAGACCCTTAGCGAAGGGCAGTTGAATCTCATCTTTGATTATAGACCGGGAGTCGTTATTCCTTGATATATTGATATTATTTTCAGAGGAAAATAATTAAGTAAATATTTTCCATTTATTATCTGGCGAATATTATTTGGAATATTCCTTGGAGATTATTTGACAAATATTATTTGGAATATTCATCCGATATTTATTTATTCGATGAATATTATCTTTAATATTCATCTAAGGTTGATTTAAAATTCAAATATTATTTCGAACCCTCATTTAAGTTAATTACTTAAAGAATATTCATTCAAGCTTATTTACTCAATAGATATTATTTTGAATATTCATTCGAGTTTATTTATTTAATGAATATTGTTTTTAATATTCATTCGAGCCTTATTTATTTAAATGAATATTATTTCGAATATTTATTCAAACTCTATTTATTTTATAAATATCAGTTTGAACATTGATTCGAACTCAAGTTATTCGATAAATATTATTTTAAATATTCCCTTGAGACAATGAATATTATCTTCAACATTCATTTAAAGTCGATTCAATTATTGAATATTATTTCAAATATTCATTCGATAATCATTTCTTCAATAAATATTATTAAGTTTAATATTCGTTATTTGTTCAATGAATATTATCTCGAATATCCATTGGCTGATTATTTCTTCAAATAAGTATTATTATTAACTTGAATATTCATTATTCGTTCAATGAATATTATTATGGACCAGTATTCGATGATTATTTTCGGCAATATTCTTTTAAATTCTTATAACTGAAGAAATATTCCTTGGAATTTTTATTTAAATCTTATAACTCCTTTCGAAATGATTTACTTCATCCAAATATCATCTTCGACCTTCAAATATTATGTAGATTATTTCAGAGCCTTATTATTATTATTATTATTATATTATCAAGGAAGGTTCTCAGTAATTCCATTCTACATTCGATTCTATTATAAGGGAACCTTACTTGAGAAATGTTATTTATCTTGTGGACTTCCCGGTCATAAATTCTTTGATACTATTCTTGTCACTCGCAACTTGGTTGCTATTATGCATTGACTCTTTGTGTACCCACTCATCATTCGAGGGGTAAGAATGTTGGAACAAGTTGTTATCCATTAACAAGCAACAACTTGAGAAATATTGGTGAATTTTCCTTTCCAACTAGATACAACTACTTTGTGGAGTCTTATCAACAAGTATTACACTTGGGGAAAGGAGGACGAGCTTTACGTTTCAGAGTCATGGATTTATTTGAACTAGGAGTCGTGTGTGAGAGGCCGAGTCGCGCGATCCATCACAAGGCCCAACCGTTGGCCAGGGAGTTACTATCAAGGGCGGTAGACAAGTAAATCCGTCAGTTCTTCCTTCTATCGGTAGTAAACTATATTCGGTTGTACCATCTTCAACTGATCATCGGAGAGTGGGACAACTTGCGCGTGATAACTCCAGTATTAGTTCATCTCCCAAATTGGGAATTCCCTGCAACACGTATCGAAGAGACTTCTTTCAGATTGACGGGTAGTTCCCGCAACACGTATCGAAGAGACTTATTTCAGGGTGCCAGGAGTTTGAAAAATATTCAAAAACTAGAATTGAAGTGTCTTTTTTGAAAGTTCCTATTTCATGATAAATGATGCTATCTTGCTTATCTTGACATAACAGATATTGCCACGGAATATATATGTTTTGAGTTACCTTGTAACTTCATCCTTTATATTGATCGGGCACTCTCTTCGTTAATGCATGGCCATTGGTTTCAAAATATACTTTTGAACTGTCATATATATCACTATGCAGTTATATTATTGTTGGTGGGCTATTGCTCACCCTTGATTTATTTATTTATATCACAACAATAGCTAGATCAGATGGCCTGCGCAAGGCGCATTCAGCACAAGCAGATGAAAGCCGTCGGAGGAATAGTAGTTAAAATCATAGCTACCATTGCTGAAGAGGCAGCCATGGGTATGCTAGATGTTAGCATTTGAGTATCAAATGTATTTATTATATGACATATACAAATGGATGGCAAAGAGTATGTAATAGTTAAATTGTAAATCTTTTTGGGTTGTAAGAACTCAATCTTGTGATTAATAAACTTTGGTAGTTACTCTGATTTCATCTCTGGGACTATAACGGGTGTGTTTTATGTTGTTGTTTTGGGTCACAAGGTTGTAATTTGATTTTTATGCTGGTATTGTGGATGGAGATTGAGACCGTAATGACCAGATCCCTGACCCGGATCTGGGGGTGTTACAGAAATGGTATCAGAGCGTTACGTTATAAACCCCAGAGATGATGCGACGTTAAAACAATAAATTCACTAATATAATAAGAACTCTTGCCAAGTTCATAGTCGGACTACTCAATGTAGTGCTGACATATAAAACCCGTATGGGAACTCTAAAGTATCATGATAGTAACTTAGCACGTTCTCGTGTCGACTGGTATGTCGACAGACCTTGAGGCGTACGAGCAGCAGCACGGTGATGCTTTATTACATATGCTGGCGATCTGCTTGATTGATTCGATAGAGTACCCTACTGAGGACCCGGAAGAGGTTCCAGCAGAGGAGGAAAATCCTGTTAAATAAAGGGAAGTTTATCCTCGAGGATATGAGAGCTGCAGCCAGAGAGACTGTAAGAGTTAATGTATAGTGCTCAGAGAAGTGAGCATAAAACTGAGGTATTATTAAAAAGAACTAAAGATGCATGTGGGATTCATAACCAAACTACCGGAGGTAGTACCAGCAAGTAAGACGGATTGGAAGAATTACGTGAGTTCTTATATGGGGATCTTATATGGGAATAGACCAGAATCCTTAGAAACTTTTAGATTAATGAGAAAAAGAGTTAGAGTGGTACATGATTATCAAAGACAACGATAGAGGATAGGGAGCAGAGTCTCCAGGAGCAGTTGAGATAGAGGCAGCAAGTGCCATATCATTTGATAAATGAATTAGTGTGAATATTGTTAATGATAATTCGCCATGAGAAGGCAGATTTCATAGGTTATAATTTATAAAGTCAAACTGAGATTGATGAGGTGGTTTAGTTCAGGGAAATGTCCATTTTATGAATGGATCAACTTAAAAAATAAAGACATTGGAAGGTGATGGTATGATTTGATAAAGTATATAAGGAAGTAGTAGGTGAGACAATGATCTCAGAACCTACAAGAGGAGAAGACCAGTGAGTCTATGATAAACTAGTAATGAGGCTATTGCTAGGAACCAAGTATAAGTTTAGTTCAATTCAGTGAAATGATGAACCAGAAACCTTAGATGCATGTGATTCAGAGGAGCATTAAATTCTTTCTTTTCCTTGAATGGATTATAGTAGTTACCTTAAGTTTATTCCAACACTTAATCGTAAATGGATCAAGTAAGGCGATCAGTGGTTAAGAGGTAATTGAGAATGTTTTTAGATGAAACCTGAAGGAACGAGTGTATGCCAAGTTCTCAAAGTATGAGTCTGGCAAAATAAAGTTCAGTTATTAGAACATATGATCAATAGTGAGTAGTGTTGGTGGGCCCTGCCGAGCTAAAGACAGTTTCAAATGGAGAAAGGCCAACCACATCGGCAAAGGTGAGAAATTTCATAAGATTCACGAGGTATTACCAAAGATTTGCTCAGGACTTTACAAAGAGTGCAGTCCCATAACCCGACTTATTAGTAAGACTAAAAGTTTGAATGTACAAGATAAAACGGGAGAAAATCTTCCTGGAGCTAAAGAGGAAATTGGTGACGACCCAGCGTTGGCGTCGCCTAAATGGAAGAAGGAAAACTTTGTGATATTTTATGATGCATCTCATACAGGGTTAGGCACTATGCTTATGCAACATGACAGTGTAATTTTTAATATATTTGGACAACACGGTTCACCATATTCGGATGGCCTTGGTAGTGCCAATTTTGTGGAATGACTAACTCCGACGATAGTGTTCCTTCTGAAACTAGTTGTTAGATAGACCAGTATCCGGTAGTATCGACTATTAGGACGAATATGTATCGGGGAGGTGTGGTATGTTTTAGTTTGAAACTTTTGATTCCCCTTCTAGGGGAGGTCTATATTTGATTTCTTTCCAATGGTTAAACTCCCGACTTTATGTCAATCATTTCATTATTATAACTGTTTATGGTTCGACCCGCTTGGATGTTCCTAGAAATATTCTTCAGGTTTTGAAATGGATCTTCTTAGTATTACCAGTGGGTGGATAGATTGATCAAAATTTCCCTGATTCTGGAGAGTACTTCAATAAATTTTAGAAAACCTTCTCTTTCTGATTATCAGAAGCTAGACGTCACTAAAGAGAGTGGAAACTAGAGCGAACCCTATGGATTGGGTAAGGTAGCCGCTATATGGGCAGGTAAACAGACCCCGAATATTACAGTTGACTGTAGATATAAAATTATGAAGTTGAGATTGGACGGAAAAAAAAAGGGAAATGTAATTAAGAAACAAGCCGGACTGAGAAACTCCGGGATTGACTTAAATGAAAAGGCTATTATGACAGAAGTGTTAAGCTTTTGTGGCACATGGAATTAATAAGAATAGTTGAAAAGAGAATAGTAAAGGAAAGGTGACCGGAGACAGTGCCGAGAAGTTGATTGAGACTTATATGGAGTAAAGTTTTGAAAAGATCAAAAGGTATCAAAGAAGAAGGCACTATGCCGGCAATTGCTATAAAAGTAATGCTATTCGCCAACCCCTAAACTCACATATTTTAGTGTGGCCAGTTGAGGCCAAGTGACAAAGGATTATCAAATGACTAGACCAGTAATGAAAGGACAAAGCGGGGTTGCTTCTAACCAAGCGCCAACCGGGAAAACTTTTGATGTAAAATGAATTGAGATACATGATGATGGATTTTAATAAATTCCATGAATGTATTAAGACAGAGGATGGTGACCAATAAAGGTTATGAAGATTGTCGGAGATAGTGCAGGGTGATGCATAAATGTTATCTGAAGCTTAGTGTCCTTAAGAAGAGCAATAGGTACCAAGATATTCATGTTGAACACGACCAATATCTTCCAGAACATCCTTGCTACCATTACCAAGTTTTGTAAGAAAGAGCAGATAAACATGTGTTGTCTTTTAGAAGGTCATATAGACTGACATTCATTTGAAAGAAGAGGTTAGCATTAAGCTACCTATAGATTATCAAGATGGGAATGATTGAAAGAGACCCTTATTAAGGATATATGATTGGATTGCCAATTACAGGATATAAGTATTCCTTGAAAATAGAATTGAGGATAGAATGTCCATATATTAAGACGAACCCTGGGGATGCCCAAAGAATGTCATTACCCCTAATAAAGGCTTTGTGAATTCAGATGATATAGATTGGATTGACCAAGGTAGCAATAACCTTTAAGGATTCATTGCAAGGAGTCTTGAAAAGTACATATACAGAATTGTTATAGAATCGATTAATGATATTTTGATATATCCTGTACCCAGAAAATACAGGAAGAATGATGAGGATGACCTAAGAAACCTTATAAGGGAAGAGATATTCTAAACTTCAAAAGGAAAGTTTGGTAAGGAATGTATGACATGGTAACAATAAGGCCAGATGAATCATGTGTGAAACCATGAAAAAAAAATTATGGATTGAACCAATAAGGTTGAGATTATCCTAAAATAAGAAAGGACTAAGATAAGAAATATCCTAGGTATGATTGGGAGTAACCGTGATAAAGTTCACACAGAAAGATGGAAGCAGTGACTTTTGGAAAAAGACTGGAATATGTTTTCTCTCATTTAGCAGAGTTCAAGGGAGGATGCTTCCACCCTGAGTTGGAATAGATCCAGAAAACATTGATTTCAAGAAATTATTATATTCAGGAAAGGCCAATGAGGTGGCCGACACTTTAAGTAAAAGGGATTAAGTATAAATGCTCATACCAAAGAAATAGCGTGATAATGAGAAGGGCCTTGAAGGTCAGAATGTGATGGAGGAATTTACGTTCCCCTGATGATTGTGCGAGGATCAACTATAAGGATAGTTTAAGTAAACGTTCGATTCCTGATTTTGTCTGCAGCACATTACCGACACTAGAAGGTTCTGCGACAGGCCAGACCAAATTTCCCAAGCGACTCTCCTTTATTTTATAAAGAGAGAGGAGAGATGAGGTAACAAGGGATGACTGAATGCAGAAGATAGATTGGTATTGATATTGATAAGCTAATTGGCATGATGATGAATGACAAGCAAGTTTATGTTGGTGTATTTCTGTGCAAACAAGATAGAGAATTATGAGGTTGGCAAGTGATTAAGCAAACCGCTAAGCTTCTAGTCTTCTACTGGAGATATATGATTAATAATCTCACCAGCCTATTCCAGCTGCTATGCTGGAAGCTCTTCTGCAATTTTATCTGCTTCATGTAATATCTACGTCAAGTTCAGGAAGCGTTCCTTATAGATAGAGAATAGTGATTGTTTTGTTTTCCAAGAGGATCTTGACTTGGCAATTATGAAACCCGTAAGGTTAGCTATTAAAGCACTACATAAACGACAAGCAATGGTGATTCAACCCTGGGCTACATTAATGTGGTGGTGATTCTTTTGAGAAATTTAGGTGATAACGATTGTGGAAGTGTCGGGGCTGAAGCTAAGTTAGAGAAATCATCTAGGTTTATCTCGGATGGTTTAAATTTTGGAATGACGTGTTAGTTGTAATAAATGATTAGACTATGATGATTCATAGAGTGATTATAGTAGTAATGGAAACCAAGTGACTGATAGAAATAAGTATAGAATTAAGGATCAATAGGGAAGCCAGATATGGGGACTCCTGAGAAACCCCAGTAATGAAGCAAAAAAAAAGTATGAAATTGACATGGCAAAGTTATTGGCCAAAACAGGAAGTTGGAATTAGAAGCATAAATGACATACAAATTGACCCCTTTAAGTTGAAAGAAGTCGAGGAAATTTGGAATAGATCAGTTGAGCAATAATGAGACTCCTGGATCGATAAGGTGAAAATCTAGATGGTTGAATGAAGAAAAGTTTGACCCCAAACACGTGACACGTACCGAGTAAAGGTGATGAGTGTCTCAATAATGAGAGGATGATGGAATTAAACAACAGAAGTGAATGAGAATCAGATAATAAGAAGGATGTGATTGATAAAGAAAAGATTGGAAAAGTAATATTGGAGCGTGAAGCAAGGAATGTTATGAATGGACTTCCTAACGAACTCTCGGGTTGACAACCTAATAGTGTTATTATCATGTATATGGAAGAGCTGGTAACGAAATAAGGAATGTCAGTGACAATTGTGTCAAGCGAGAAATCTAAGATTCAACCTGAGAGGTTGAAGGACTTCCGAAAGTTAGTGTTACTAAGATTGAATAAGATTATATGTCCATAGAATGATGGACAGAGCAGCGAAGCTATGTTGACACGTGAGATTATGATACGTAGCATCTCTATAGTTCAGAGGGAAATTCTAAGTATGATATCTTACAATCATGAAAATTTTCTAAAATTCTTTGGAATTCTTTTCTTTTCTTCTCTCTTATTCATCTTCTTTTTGAATTTAGAAGAACAACCCTTTAAGGAGGGGAGGTATTGCCACGTGACTATCTGTCTGTGTGATAGAAGTCTAAGTAGAATACCACTAACTGTTTAATTGCTTGTCAAGTACTAAAGGCTGGCCCCCTTCTGTACTAACTATGCAATATAACAAATGTTCATTGATCGTAGTGATATCTCAATAAATTTTCTCACTCCTATAAATTGATCGAGATTGCAAGGATAAAAGCAATCGGGAAATACATAGTACGAGTGAGGTTATCTCCGAATTCGCAGCACGATAGTGATACCGAAGTCACTGCAGATACCAATAAGAGAAATAGTATATGACTGGGTAAGAGTATAACCTGGATAGTGTGTTGTAGGGATTATAGAAAAGATTGAGGAAAAAGGATAAATGGTATATTGTAGCACTAGTGAGAGGTGCTGTAAAAGGCTGGGATTGATTAAGGATTGACCGGGAAACTGGAAAATGAAATAACCAACAAGTACCCAATTGTCTTTTACCTGATTTCGGGACGGAATCCTCTTAAGGAGGGGAGACTGTAAGAACCCAAATTTTCGGTAGAATTAAAACTTTTTATTTTGTATTAATGTCAGAAGGAATAGTGGTTACGACTGCGAGGTAACATTGATTTTAATTGACTGAATATAGATCCCTATGTTTATATGCCTTGAAGAATGCTATTGGGTGGCAACCTAGATTAGAATAATCTATCTCCTAGGGAGATAAGATATGGGAATTCCAAATAGAGGAAAGATTCTCATGTCATCCAAATCGATATATGTTATTAGTCCAGTGGTTCCGTGAAAGGGTTAAGGAACGCCCGAAAGAGAACAAGGACATTTTTAAAAATATAAAGAATAAAGAGTGAATAGTGTTTTTGGTGGAATTTGGAATATTATTAGACGGCGCTATACAGGAGTACCCAGAATGGAACTCTGAGTTCGTATTAGTGATCCAGGGGGAAAATGAGTGTATGTAAAAGCTGTCAGATTCTGAAAAATAGTAATTTTATTTTCTCCGAGAATTCCCTGGACACCGAAAGAATTAAGGATTTATTAAAGGGATCTAAGGAATTTAAATTCAAGATTTATAAAGAAAGATCGAGAATGTTAGTATAAATATTAAGAAGGTTTCCGGTAAAACTCTAATTAGAAGTCCGTGAGATATTCCTACGAATGATCAATCGAAACGAGCAATAACTGGACAAAGAAATAAGCAGAGGAAGCAAGAGTCATGCATAAGCTACTAGAAAATATCTAGCAACCAAGTGGACTCATGTAACTAGCACACTTAGGAAAATTAACTAGTACTTAAAAGCCAAATCACTTAGTTAGCTTATAACCACCCAATGTTCAACACTTGGCTTGCAAAATACATCACTTAGTGCATCATCACTTTAATAATGCAACCTTAGATGAGATATTATCTAAAACCAATCACTTTATGCATTATTGAAGCAACCAAACCATTATCTCCATTTCTTTTCAAAACTGCCCAGCACAAACAAAGCTCAAAGAAAAATTCATATCTCAAGATCTAGAGCTCCTAAAATCACCAAATTTGAAAAATAACCTCTCCATGCCATGTGTAACCTTCGCTCCAAATTTCATAGCAATCCAAGTAGTATAGCCTAGGTAAATCTCCTCCCCAATATGGATAACCAAACTGTCCAGATTTGGACAGTTTCTGTAACGAATTTCAAATAGCTATATCTCCTTCGTTTCTCAATGAAATGTTGCGTTCTATAGCTTTTTGGAAAGGTCTTGAGATACTCTACAATTCTTATTTAGGAGCCTCGTCCAAGAAACCAAGGTAAGGGCCTCGTTTTTGCAGATCTTTGAACTGATGAATAGTAATATTTAATAACTAACTTTAGTTTTATTGATTTTCTGGATGATCTAAGCTTGGTTAAGGGTAGACATGGACTATGAAAGGCTTAGCAAGGTCTTTAACCACTTCATGGAAGGTATATCATTTGAAACCCTAGCTCTTGTTTTGAGATTAAAAGCATGTTCTTGGTAGATTTAGCTTAGTATGATTATAGTGATGTTATAAGCATGATTAGCTAGTGGTTTAAGTTGATCTAAGTATACTTCATCAGACTAAGCAATTTATATAAATAGAATTGGTATACCATCCTTTAAGAAAAAGGTGGTGACCTGATGGTATATCAATACTTTCTCTGAGAGCTAGAGTCCCTTTTCTGAAAAGCTTTCTTCCTTTCATTTGCTTGTCTAGGTTCTCTGCATTCGCTGGCAAAGTGCCCCATCTTATCACAGTTGTAGCACCGAAACTTGTTACGGTCTACCATCCCTATTTTGTTACTCTTTCCTAATTCAGACCCAGAAGATGAACCAATTCTCCGCGATCTGTTGCTACTTCCAGAAGATCTGTACTTAGCATTTTTCATGAATCTGATTTGGCTAAAGTTAGCTGCTAATGTAGCCATAGTAGGATCCTCCAGTTCCTGCAACTCCTCAGGAGTATAATACTCACTTTCGTCACCAAGTAGATCATCATTGTCCATTTCAGCTTCAAAGAACACATCCTTCTTGCTCGGCGGTTTCACAACCTTTGTTTTAGGTTCTTTGTGGCTGGATGCAGTAAGAGCAGTTATCTTCAATAATTCAGCATTCTTGTTGTCTACTGTTCCAGCACCATATATAATTTTCCTTTGCTCTTGCTCCATCTCATGAGTTCTTAACTTTCCATACAACTTCTCAAGAGTCATTGTAGCAAATTCATCTCTCTCTCTCTTATGGATGGCGCTTTATGTTCTACATGGTGTGGTAGAATCAGCATGAATTTCCTGTTTGTCTCTCTTAGAGGATACTTCTTCCCATGAATGCTCAACTCATTCAGTAGCTTATTGTATCTCTCGAAAACTTGAGTGATACTTTCACCAGGAAGAGATTTAAAAGCTTCGTAGTGAGACGTCAGAATATCCAGTCGATTTTCACGAACTTCATCAGTTCCCTCCATTATCATTCCAATCGTATCCCACATATGTTTCGCACTAGTGCAGTTCATAATTTGATGATTCATTTCATCATCCATGGTGTAACACCCCCAGATCCAGGGTCAGGGATCTGGTCGTTACGGTCTCAATATCCAACCACAAAACCAACATAATTTAAATTACAACCTTGTGACCCAAAACAACAACATAAAACACACCCGTTATAGTCCCAGAGATGAAATCAGAGTAACCAACAATATTATTAATCACAAATTTGAGTTCTTACAACCCAAAGAATTACAATGGTACAATTACATACTCTTTGCCATCCATTAATAGATACCATAATATAAATACATTTGAGGCTCAATTGCTAACAACTAGCCTACCAGTAGTTGCATCCTCAACAAAGGTAGCCAAGACCTTAGCGGTAAACCTCTGACGGTTGACACCTGCTTGCGCTGTGTGCGCCTTGCGCGGCCATCTGATCTAGCTGTTGTTGTGATATAAATAAATAAAGCAAGGGTGAGCAATAGCCCACCAGAAATATAATTGAACAGTGATAATATATAACAGTCCAAAATATCTTTGAAACCATATGCCATGCATTAACGATGTAGTACCAATATAAGGTATGAGATGAAGTTACAAGGTAACTCAAAAATATATTTGTTTTGAATAAATATCTGCTATGCAAAAGATAAGCAAGATATTCTCAATTATCATAAAAGAGGAACTTGCAGGAAAAATATTGCAATTCCGGTTTCAACACTTTTTCACCTTGCCAACACCAACAGTGTTGCAGAAATTTCTCACTTTTAGAAGATGAACTAATACGGGAGCATTGTCGCGCCAGATGCCCTGACGTTTACGATGATCAGTCGTATGTCATGCATCTCATCAGTCGTTCTCTACATGTAGAAGGTAGCTCCGACGGAATTACTTATCTACCGCCCTCTGGAACTCCTCAGCCAACGGTTGGGCTATTGCTGGACCGGCGCCACTCGGCCACTTACGCGTCTCCTAGTTCGAATATCATCCATGACTCTGAAACGTAAAGTTCGTTCCCCTTTTCCCCAAGTGTAACACTTGTTGATAGGACTCCACAAAGTAGTCGTATCTAATTGGAAAGGAAAATTCACCAATATTTCCCAAGCTGATGCTTGTTAATGGATATAAACTTGTTACATCAATCATGCCCCTCGAGCGTTGAGGAGGTAACCAAAAGACTCGTATCGATGCTTGAAAGAATCAAGATGTGAGTGACAAGATAGTTTTAGCAAGTATAGGGTCGGGCAGTCCAATAAATAACATCGCTCAAGTGAGGTCCCCTTATATACGTTTGGAAGTTGAGCGAGTATTTAAATCTTCTTTATGATAGATTTAAATGAAATTAAAGTTTTGGGAACCTCCCCTTGATAAAATAGTCATAAAAGACTCCGAAATATTTTACATAATATCTGAAGGTGAAGGATAACCTTTGAATAATATAAATCATTACAAAAATAATTCAAAAGAATTTTATTAAATATTCCAAGAATATTTATTAAGTCAATAATAATTACGGAATATTATTAAATCATAATATTGCTCGTAAGTAATCCTCGAATGAATATATAGAATTATTTATTAAATAAATCTCTTCTTAAATGAATATTTAAAATAATATTCATTGAATAAATAAACTTAAATAAATATTTAAAATAATATTTACCGAATAAATCAAACCTTAAATGAATATTTGAAAATAATATTCATTTTACAATTAACATTCCAAATGAATATCCAAATAATATTCATTAAACAAATAATATTCCAAATGAATATCCCAAAATAATATTCATTAAACAAATAATATTCTAAATGAATATCCCAAAATAATATTCATTTAACAAATAATATTCTAAATGAATATCCAAAATAATATTCATTTAACAAATAATATTCTAAATGAATATCCAAAATAATATTCATTTAACAAATAATATTCTAAATGAATATCCGAACAATATTCATTTAGTAATCAAAACTTTAAAGGAATATTCGAAGTAATATTCCTTGAGTAAATAGAACTTCCAATGAATATTTTAAAATAATATTCATTAAGTAAATCCAACCTTAAATGAATATTCGAAAGTAATATTCATTAAATAAATAAAGATCAAATGAATATTCCAAATAATAATGAATAAGCCAAATGAATATTTGGGAATGATATTCGTCAACCAAATAACTCTAATGAATATTCAAAATAATATTCATTAACTAAATAACTCCAATGAATGATCAAAATAATATTCATTAAATAAATGACATTCTAAATGAATATTAAAATAATATTCATTAAATATTCCTTCACTGAGGTAATACTCAAATAACGTTCCTCGAAAGATTCGTAATCGAATAAAAATCCTCGAAGTAATAAATTTGTCGCTGGGATCCCTCCGGGTTTCCACGACTATTTATATATTACAAAATATCGACTCCCGGTCTATATTTGAAGTATGAATATCATACGCCCTTCGCTAAGGGTCTTAACCAAACAATCCGGCTTATAACTGATATTTCATATATAGTCTATAAGCCGATATCGATTCAGGGGACAAGTAATTCAATATTAACTTGAAAGTAGGCATGCATGCTATGGCATATGTATAAAACAATCATCATATATATTATCACAACAACAGTTCCAAGTATTGGAAACTTGCCTGGGAATCGAGTGCGGGTAGGGGTAATGTGTCCCGGGTCAGCTCGACGATCTATAAACAATCAGAATATTTAAGATTAATCACTTAACGCTTCTTAAAAGGCTAAGTATAAACTCCACTTAAATCGAAATATGTTTTCGAGTTATCTCGTTACGTCTCTTTTAGTGTAACTCTTTTTATCACCGATACGATCCGACATTCGTTCATTATCAAGACATGTCATCATGCTTATACTTGGTATTTACTTAAGTCGTACAAGTTCTAAGGTCGGTCGTTTATGAATCAAGATTATACTTCGAGTTCTATCGCCCGTTTTCTAAGTTATAACCAAAGTCATACTTTTAAGGGGTTCGTTCGCGTTTAATCTCGATTCGAACATTTTTATAAAATCGAAAAACGATCCATTCGACATGTGGTTTTCTCCCACACCTTCCTTTTTACCTCTAATATTTAATTAATAAGATTCGCCACTGATTAAACTACATTTAAGGGAATCAATTTCAATTACGAACTTTCGTTTACGGTTTCGAACCACTTTTACGAATTTAATCATAACTCCTAAACCGTAAGTCCATTTCATACGAACTTTATATCAAAACGAAGCTTATAACATAATCTAGCTTATCATGGCAGAAATCGAAGCTTAACAGTGAGTTAAAGCTACTGTCAATCTTGATTTGTTAAGGTTAACGAAAATCGGGCATTATAACGGCTATGAATCGGACGTTCTAAAAATCGTAACAACACAACCAAGCCACACCGGGCATCAACACAACTCATAAACATGATTCTCATATCCACAAGTCCTAGCACCACTGGTCTTAACCTCAAGATCATCAAGGACTTGAATCATGACTAAATAACTACTAAGAACAACTACATGATCATGTAAACATGCTTATACTAACATCATCATCAAATCTCATCTAAAACTCCATTAAAACTCAAATTAAAACTTGGATTCTTGAAGTTTATACCTTCCTTGGAGTGTGATATGGCCTTACAAAGCTTGGTATGGTCCTTGTCTAGCTTTAACAAACCTAAGATCAACCAAAGAAACATGAAAATCAAAGTTAATTCTTGAAGAACACTATTCATCCTCCTCTTTAATGATTTTTTTGAAAATGGAAAAAGAAGAGATTGAAGCTAGGATTTTGAGGAGATCATTTTTATGAATTATAGGACTCACATAAAAAGTTTCAAGATCAAATGGTGGTTGGAAGCTTGGTTTTGATTCTTGATTTACCAAGAAAGCCGAATGGCTTGAACAAGAAAGAGAGTGTAGTTGCTTGGTTGATTTCTTTGAATAATAATTCATAAAGTGAAATGTTTGTATATAATATCTCTTCCAAGTGGTGTTAGTGGAGTGTGATGCACTAGATGATGAAATTGGGAGGACAAGTGTTGAAGATTGGATGGTTTAAGGCAAACTTGTAGTTGGATTTGCTAAGTACTTGGTTGATCACTAGATTCTAGTTACCTTTGTAACTATATTGGTTTCTAGATATTTTCTAGTAGCTTGCACAAGACTCTTGCTCCCTCTGCTTGTTTCTTTGTCCGTTTATTGCTTAATTCGTTGATCGTTCGAGGGAATAACTCATTCGTTTCTAGTTAGGGTTTTACCGAAAACCTTCTTAATAATTCTAATACTATTCTTCATCTTTCTTAATACTTCTCGAATTTAAATTCCTTAATTCCCTTTTATAAATCCTTAAGTCTTGCAGTGTCTAGGAAAATCTCGGAGAAAATAAAAGTGCTCTTTTTCTGAATCCGACAGCTTTTACATACACTTATTTTCCTCCTGGATCACTAATACGAACTCAGAAATCCGTTCCGAATACCGGGTATAACATTATTATAATAATATTCCAAATTCCACCAAAATCACTATTCATCACTTATTTTTATTTAATTCCTATAATTAGGAAAATGAACCTGGTTCACCCTCGAGTGTTCCTTAACCTTTTTACGGAACCGCTGGGCTTATAATAGATATTGATTTGGATGACACAAGAATAATCTTACTTGGAGTAATCTTCTCATATTCTTAGGAGATAGATCATTCTTATCTATGTTGTCAACCAAAGGTATTCTACATGACATATAATAATTGAATCCAAATCCATTCCATTCATTAAATAGACAGTCGCTACATCGCAGTCATAACCACTATTCATTCCTATATTATTACATAATAAAAAGTTTTAATCCTACCCAAAAATCTGGGTTCTTACAGTCTCCCCTCCTTAAAAGGATTCCGTCCCGGAATCAGGTAGAAGACAATTGGGTACTTGTTGGTTATTTCGCTTTCCAATTCCCTGGTCGATCCTTACACATTCCAATCTTTCTAAAGCACATCGTACTGGTGTTACAATACACCCTTTATCCGTTCTACCAATCCTTTGATACTTTCGCACAACACATCATCCGGTATACGCTCTTGTCCGTTTTTATACTATTAACCTTATTGGTACGTGCAGTGACTTCGGTATCACTAACGCGCTACGAAGTTCGGAGATAACCTTACTCGTAATTTTGCAATTCCTAATCTTCGCAATCTCGATGTATATATATTGAATTAGAAGAATTTATTGAGAGATCACTATGATTAATGAACATTTGTTATATTGCATAGCTAGTACAGAAGGGGGCCAGCCTTTAGTACTTGACAAGCAATTAAACAATTAATGGCATTCCACTTAGACTCCTATCACACAGACAGAGAGTCACGTAGTATTACCTCCCCTCCTTAAAGGGTTGTTCTTCTCAATTTAGAAGAAGATAAATAAGGGAGAAGAAAAGAACGAATTTCAAAGAATCATATATGAAAGTTTTCATGATTGTCAAAATATCATACTTAGAATTTACCTCTGAACTATAGAGGTTTATTAGAGAAGAGAAATAATCATATTCGTATCAAATCCCACTTTTTCGTAATCTCACATATCACATGTCCCTGCTATTCTGTCCATCATTCTATGGACCTATACTCTTGCTTGATATTAGCACCACTTACTTTTTGGAAAATCCTTCAACCTCTCAGGTTAAATCTTGGATTTCCCGCTTGACATTATTATTACTCACATTTCACGCCCCGACACTGGTTCTTTCATACTCATAATTCTAACACTATCAGGTTGTCATTCCGAGTGCTCGTTAGGAAAACCCATTCATCAATCCATTCATAACATTTCTTGCTTCACATTCCATAATTATTTCCCATTCTTTTCTTTATCAATCACATCCATCTTATCATCTAGTTCTCATTCACTTCTGTTATTGAACTCCACCGTCACCTTATTAGGGGAACGCGTGTTACCTTTATTCAATATACGTGGCACGTTTGTGGTCAAACTTTCCTTTGTTCAACCATCTAGATTTCACTTTCTCATTCCATGAGTCTCTTTTATTACTCAATCAAACTATTCCATATTTCCTCGGATTTTCCAAACTTAAAAGGAGTCAATTTGTATGTCATTCATGCTCCTAATTCCAACTTTCCGTTTTGGCCATTACCCTTACCTTGCCAATTCCATACTCTTCTCACTTCATTACTGGAGCTTCTCATGAGTCTGCCTATCTGACTCTCTTATTAATTCCCAATTCTATTTCCATCTCTATCAGTCTCTTGTCTTTATTTCTACTATAATCATTTTATGAACCATCATAACCTAATTCTTCATTTCAAATATCCCGTCGATCCAGAAATTACACCATCCGAAATAAACCTGGATGATTTCTCTAACTTAGATTCAATTCGACATTTCCACAGTCGTTACCACCTAATTTCTCAGAAGGATCACCATCGCTTATCGTTTACTTAGTGCTTTAACAACTAAGCATCATAATTGTCAATTCAAGAACCTCTAGGAAAACAAAATAATCACTATTCCCTATCCATAGGGAATGCTTCCTGAACTTGACGTAGATATTACATGAAGCAGATAAAATTGCAGGAAAGCTTCCAGCATCGCAGCTGGAACAGGCTGGTGAGATTATTAATCATATATCTCCGGTAGAAGACTAAAAGCTTAGCGGTTTGCTTAATCGCTTGCCAATCTCATAATTCTCTATCTTGTTTGCACAGAAATATACCAACATAAACTTGCTTGTCATTCATCATCGTGCCATTTGGCTTATCAGTATTTGTACCATCTCTGTTTTTGGTCATCTACTACCAATTCCTTGTTACTTAACTTTCCCCCACTCATTCCAAAGGAAAGGCGAGTCTCTTGGGGAATTTGGTCTGGCCTGTCGTAGAGCCTCATAATGTCGATGATGTGCTACTGGCAACATCAGGAATCGAATCTTTACTTAAACTATTCCTATAGTTGATCCTGACACAATCATTAGACGGGATGTAACTTCCTCTACCACATTATGACCATCGAGGTCCTTACATTATCATTCTATTTCTTTGGTATGAGCATTTATACTTACTCCCCTATACTTAAAGTGTCGGCCACCTCGTTGGCCTTTCCTGATTATAATAATTTCTTGAGATCCATGTTTTTTTTTGGATCTATTCCAACTCAGGGTGGAAGCATTCTCCCTTAAATTCTGCTGAATGAGAGAAAACATCTATCAGTCTTTTCCAAAAGTCATTGCTTCCACCTTTCTAGTGTGAACTTTACTACCAGTACTCCCAATCATACCTAGGATATTTCCTTACTTAAATCCCTTCTTATTTTAGGATAATCTCAACCTTATTGGTTCAATCCATACTTTCTCATGGTTTCACATCCCCTGGCCGTATTGTTACTATGTCATACATTCCTTACCAAACTTCCTTTTCTGAAGTTCAGAACATTACCTCTTCCCTTATAGGGTTCCTTAGGTCATCCTCATCATTCATCCTATATCTTCTGGGTACAGGGTATATCAAACATCATTAACCAATTCTATAACGATTCTGTCTATGTACTTTTGGAGACTCCTTTCCACAAATCCTTACAGGTTATTGATACCTTGGTCGATTCAACTTATATCGTCTGATTTCACAGTGCCTATTGTTAGGGGTGATGCTATCCTTTGTGCATCCCCCAGGGTTCGTCTTAATATATGGACATTCTATGCTCAATTCTAGTTTCAAGGAATACTTATATCCTGTACTTGGCAATTCAATCATATATCCTTAATAAGGGTCTCTTTTAATCATTCTCATCTTGATAGTCTATAGGTAGACTAATGCTAACCTCTTCTTTCAAACCAATGTTAGTCTATATGACCTTCCAAAAGACAACACATGTCTATCTGCTCTTTCTTACAGACCTTGGTAATGGTAGCAAGGATGTTCTGGAAGATATTGGTCGTGATCAACGTGAATTTCTTAGTGCCTAATACATCTAGGGTATTTATAAAATCCATCCTCATGTATCTCAATTCATTTTATATCAAAAGCCCTCGCGGTTGGCACTTGATTAGAAGCACCCCGCTTTGTCCTTACATTGCTGATTCAGTCACTTGATAATCCTTAGTGACTTGGCCCCAATGGCCATGCTAAAATATGTGAGTTAGGGGTCGGCTAACAGCATTACTTTTCTAGCAATTGCTGGCATAGTGCCTTCTACTTTGATACCTTTTGATCTTTTCAAAATTTTACTCCATATAAGTCTCATTTGACTTCTCGGTACCGTCTCCGGTCACCTTTCCTTTATTTTTATCATTTCAACTTCTGTTATCAATTTCACGTACCATGCAAGCTTAACATTTCTAGCATAACAACCTTTTCATTTCAGTCAATCCCGGAATTTCTCAGTCCGGCTTGTTTCTTAATTACATTCAACTTCATAATTTTATCCCTACATTCAACTGTAATAATCGGGGTATGTCTACCCACCTGTATAGCGGCTACTTTACCCAATCCACAGGGTTCGCTCCAGTTTCCACTCTCTTCAATGACGTCTTTTGATAATCAGAAAGACAAGGTTTGCCAAAATTCGTTGAATTCCTTTCCAGAATTTGGGAAAATTTCAGTTAATCTATTCACCCACTAGTAACATGCCACATCTTCCCGATACATATTCGTCCTATTAGTCGATACTACCAAATACCAGTCTTCTTAACAACTAGTCTCAGAAGGAACACTACCGTCGGGGTTAGTCGTTCCTCAACATTGGCACTACCAAGGCCATCCGAATCCGATGAACTGCGCTATCTAAATGTATTCGAAATTATGCTGTCGTGCTGCATAAGCGCAGACCTATACCTGTATGAGTTGCATCATAATATCTCCCAAAGTTTCCTTCTTCCATTAGGCAACGCCAACCCTGGTCATCACCAACTTTACCTTTAGCTCCAGGAAGATCTTCTCACGTTTATCTTGTCCATTCAAACTTTTATTCTTATAATAAGTCGGGTTACGGGACTACACTTTCTATAAAGTCCTGAGCAAATCTTTGGTAATACCTTGTGAATTTTATGAAATTTCTCACCTTTGCCAGTGTGGTTGGCCAATCTTCATTTGAAGCTGTCTTTAACTTGGTAGGGCCGACCAACACTACTCTTATTGATCATGTGTCCTATTGCTGGACTTCATTTTGCCAAAACTCTTATTTCGAGAACATGTCCTACACCTGTTCTATCAGGTTGCACCTAGAAGCATTCTCAATTACATCTCGACCACTGCTCGCCTTGCCTAATCCATTTATGATTCAGTGTCAGAATAAACTTAAGGTAACTACCATAATCCATTCAAGGAAAAGAAAGAATTTAATATTCTTCTGAATCACATGCAACTAATGTTTCTGGTTCATCATTTCACTGAATTGAACTGAACTTATACTTGGTTTCTTGACGATAGCCTCATTACTAGTTTATCATAGACTCACTGGTCTTCTCCTCTTGTAGGTTCTGAGATCCTTGTCTCGCTTACTATTTCCTTATATACTTTATCCGTTCAGGCCATCACTTCCCAATGTCTTTTCTTTCTAAGTTGATCCATTTATAAGATGGGCATTTCCCTGAATAAAATCACCTTAACAATCTCAATTTGGTTTCATAAATTAAAACCTATGAAATCTGTCTTCTCACGGTGAATTACCATTGACAATATTCACACTAATCCACTTATCTGAAGATATGGCACTTGCCACCTATGTCTTAACTGTTCCTAGGGTCTCTGCTCCCCGTCCTATATCACTGTATTTGATAATCATGCATCATTCTAATTCCTTTCTCATTAATCTGAAAGTCTCCAAGGATTCTTATCTATCCTTACATAAGATCTTGAGTAATTCCTCAAATCCATCTTACTTGCTGGCAATTTATCCGGCAGTCCAGCTATAGATCCAATATACCTCTTTAATTCTCTTCATAATATATCAGTTCTTTACGCTCACTTCTCTGAGCACTATATCTAGATTTTTACAGTCTCTCTGGCTGCAGCCCTCATCTCCTCAAGGTAAACTTCCCTGTCTTTAACAGGATTCTCCCCCTCTGCTGGAACCTCTTCCGGGTCCTCAGTAGGGTACTCTATCGCATTTACCATCCGATCGTCAGCATATAATCAAGCATCATCGTGCTGCTGCTCGTATGCCTCAAGGTCTGTCGCCTTACTAGTCGGTACAGAACGAGCTAAGTTACTATCATGATACTTAATAGTTCCCATAAGGGTTTTATATGTCAATACTACATTAAGTAGTCCGACTATGAACTTGGCAAGAGTTCTTATTATCTTAATGAATTTATTGTTTTAACGTCGCATCATCTCTGGGATATATAACGCTCTCTCTGATACCATTTCTGTAACACCCCCAGATCCAGGGTCAGGGATCTGGTCGTTACGGTCTCAATATCCAACCACAAAACCAACATAATTTAAATTACAACCTTGTGACCCAAAACAACAACATAAAACACACCCGTTATAGTCCCAGAGATGAAATCAGAGTAACCAACAATATTATTAATCACAAATTTGAGTTCTTACAACCCAAAGAATTACAATGGTACAATTACATACTCTTTGCCATCCATTAATAGATACCATAATATAAATACATTTGAGGCTCAATTGCTAACAACTAGCCTACCAGTAGTTGCATCCTCAACAAAGGTAGCCAAGACCTTAGCGGTAAACCTCTGACGGTTGACACCTGCTTGCGCTGTGTGCGCCTTGCGCGGCCATCTGATCTAGCTGTTGTTGTGATATAAATAAATAAAGCAAGGGTGAGCAATAGCCCACCAGAAATATAATTGAACAGTGATAATATATAACAGTCCAAAATATCTTTGAAACCATATGCCATGCATTAACGATGTAGTACCAATATAAGGTATGAGATGAAGTTACAAGGTAACTCAAAAATATATTTGTTTTGAATAAATATCTGCTATGCAAAAGATAAGCAAGATATTCTCAATTATCATAAAAGAGGAACTTGCAGGAAAAATATTGCAATTCCGGTTTCAACACTTTTTCACCTTGCCAACACCAACAGTGTTGCAGAAATTTCTCACTTTTAGAAGATGAACTAATACGGGAGCATTGTCGCGCCAGATGCCCTAACGTTTACGATGATCAGTCGTATGTCATGCATCTCATCAGTCGTTCTCTACATGTAGAAGGTAGCTCCGACGGAATTACTTATCTACCGCCCTCTGGAACTCCTCAGCCAACGGTTGGGCTATTGCTCGACCGGCGCCACTCGGCCACTTACGCGTCTCCTAGTTCGAATATCATCCATGACTCTGAAACGTAAAGTTCGTTCCCCTTTTCCCCAAGTGTAACACTTGTTGATAGGACTCCACAAAGTAGTCGTATCTAATTGGAAAGGAAAATTCACCAATATTTCCCAAGCTGATGCTTGTTAATGGATATTGTTAGAAATGATTGATGAGAACAGTGTTTGGAAGCTATAGTGACAAAACAGAGTTTAGCTGGAAGCAGTCAGAGTTTAGTTAAACACTGACTGGAAGCGCAACAGAGGTTGTTAAACTCTGTAGCGGTATTGTCTGAAGAGTCAACAGTGTTTAAAGGTTGATGCAAGATAAATATGGAAGCAATATCTTTGAAGATTGGAAAGCTGTCAAAGAGATTGAGTTGACTTGGAAGACTGGAGCAATCGTGATTGATATCAATTGTATAGCTTAATTATAGGAGAATCAATTACTGATTGTACGAAGCTGTATGTTCTATAAATACAGTTAGGTTAACCCTAGAAGGGTAGTCGAACATTGAGAAATTCATTGATTGTAACCTAAGCAGCTCTCTGTGATATTTACATCACTGAGAGAGGAATTGTTAATTCCAAACAGTTTTTAATTGTTAAACAGTGTGTTCTTGTTAAGTTACTCATACAGTATTTGATTGCTTATTGTGTATTCGACCTAACAAGTGGTATCAGAGCCAAATCTGTTACTTTATTACAGTTAAAGATCCCAACACAATAGTAATCAATGGCAGAGATACCTCCACCATCTGAGAAAGCCCCTACTACTGTTAGTAGGTATGAAACAATAAGGGTTCCTATACTTAGGCCATCAGAGTATGCAATCTGGAAGGTAAAGATGACCATGTTTCTGGAAGCCACAGATCCAGAATATCTTGATAGAATTAATGAAGGTCCTCACAAACCTACAAAATTATCTGCTGCTACTGCTGGTGAGGAATCAAAGGTTATTCCAAAAGAAAAGAAAGATCTAACTGCTGAGGATCTTTCATCCATTGCAAAGGATGCAAAAGTGAGACATTTACTTCACAGTGCATTAGACAATGTTATGTCTAATAAAGTGATTAATTGCACAACTGCAAAGGAAATATGGGATGCACTTGAGGTTAGGTGTCAAGGAACTCCTGCAATCAAGAAAAACAGAAGAAATATACTCACTAAGGAGTATGAGCATTTTGAGGCAAAGTCTGATGAAACCATGATAGAAACATTTGACAGATTCTGTAAACTGCTCAATGATTTGTCATTGGTTAACAAAGAGTATGATTTAGAAGACTCAAATCTCAAGTTTCTTCTTTCTCTACCTGAAAAGTGGGATGTGAAAACAACCACTATAAGAGATAATTATGAACTTGGTGAAACAGAGATTGATGAAATTTATGGGCTGCTCAAAACTCATGAATTGGAATTGGAGCAGAGAAACAAAAGATCTAGTAGAAAGTCAAAGTCTGTTGCTCTTAAAGTTGAGGAGAAACCATCAAAGAAGGAGGCATCAAGGAGAAAGGCAAAAGGGAAAGCCTTAGTCATACATTCAGAGAATGAGTCATCAAACACTGATGTTGACTCACACACAGATGAATCATCTGATTCTGAAGATGATGAGGAGATGATGCAAATGGCTGCATTGATGGTAAAAACCTTCAAGAAGATGGGATACAAGAACTTCAAGAAGGGAAAGAGATTCTCCAAGGACTACTCAAAGTTTGACAAGAAGAATTTCAAGAAATCTGAGGGAAAGGACTTCAAATCTGGTAAGAAAGATAAGTCTGAGATTCAATGCTACAAGTGTAAGGAGATGGGTCACTATGCTCCTGAGTGCAAGAAGGGTAAAACTGAGAAGGCACTCTACACCAAAGGCAGAGATTGGGCAGACACTTCAGATTCAGATGAGGAAGTCAACTATGCTCTCATGGCTACTACTCAGACTGAAAAAGATGATCTCAAGGTACCCCCAACTACCTATGCTTATAACACTGATAATATAACTGAACTGAGAATTTATCTTAAAGCATTGCATATCAGTTATAGGGATCAGACTTTAGAAAATGAGAGGATAAAGTCTGAGTGTTCTCAACTTAAAGAGAGAAATAAACTTGTTGAGGAACAGCTAGAGAACATGAATAAAATTCAGAAAGAGAGAGATGATGCAGTGTTTATTGAACAGGAGTTGCTAGGAAAGTATAAGCAACTAGAATCAGAATTGAAGGATACTAAACACATCATTAAAACTTGGACACACTCTGGTAAAGACACTCAAGAAGTGTTTCAGTCAGACACAGTAGGTCTAGGTTACTCTGAGGGAGATAAACTTAGATTTGAAAATCAGGTAAAAGTTAGACCACATCGTTCATCTGAAGGTAATGTCATGGGAACAGGTGGACCTAAGACTGAAGCACAGAAAAAGGCTGTTAAAGAGTCATATGCTAAAACTTTTGTTAAAGAGGCTAACATTGGTTTAATGACAGATAAACAACTCAAGCATAAGCTTAAGGAAATAAAGTCTGTCAACAAACAGAGAATGCCTAAGAAAAACAGAAATGGAAAGGTAGGCATAACCTCAGGAATTAAGCCAAGGCTTGCTTCATTAGCTCCTAGAAAAACATGCTTTAACTATGGTAGCACTAATCATCTTGCTAGTTTCTGCAGTAAAAATAAGAACATTAATTCTTTGCCCTCTAAAACTGCAGTAAATAATGATTATGTGAGAACTAGACCACAGACTTTATGTAAACACTGTGGAAGTACATGGCATTCTATTTACACTTGCAGAGATTATCATGCTATTTACTATAATTACTATGAACCCAAACCAAATTTGAAATGGGTTAAAGTAAACTCTGCAAATGTAAACTCTGAAAAAGTTAGCTTAAACTCTGATAATGTGAATTCCGCTGCAAAAGCTAACAGAATTAAGAAAGCCAAAGGATCCAAGCAAGTCTGGATCCTTAAAACTAATAATCAGTGATTGTTTGTGATTGCAGGGCAACAGGGTTAGTACCCTAGTCGTGGACAGTGGATGTTCAGGACACATGACAGGAAATAAAGCCCTGCTATCAGAGTTTGAGGAGAAGGCTGGCCCAGAAGTTTCCTATGGAGATGGCAACATAGGACATACACTGGGATATGGCAACATTAATCTTGGAAATGTCATCATCACAAATGTAGCTCTGGTTCCAGGACTCAAGCATGATCTGCTATCTGTGAGTCAAATCTGTGACAGAGGATATCATGTGGATTTTCAGCATGAATATTGTCAAGTGATCAGTAAATCTACAGGGAAAGTTGCTCTAGTTGGAAACAGACACAATAACATCTATGAAATTAAATTGTCAACAAACACTGATGGCAAATCTGTGACAGAGGATATCATGTGGATTTTCAGCCTGAATATTGTCAAGTGATCAGTAAATCTACAGGGAAAGTTGCTCTAGTTGGAAACAGACACAATAACATCTATGAAATTAAATTGTCAACAAACACTGATGGCAAAGCAGTGTGTCTGTCAACAAGAATGTCCAGTGAAGAGAGTTGGAAGTGGCACAAGAAACTCTCTCATTTGAATCTGAACAACATTAATGAGCTAATCAAGAATGATCTTGTAAGAGGTCTACCAAAATCTTTGTTGAATGTAGAAGGCCTGTGTGATTCTTGTCAAAAGGCCAAACAGAGAAAAGTCTCCTTCAAAAGCAAATCTGAGTCTTCAATTGTTGATCCTTATCATCTACTACATGTTGATCTTTTTGGTCCAGTGAATGTGATGTCTCTTGGAAAGAAGAAATATGCTCTAGTCATTGTTGATGAATATACCAGGTACACATGGGTATATTTTCTTGCAAAGAAGGATGAAACTGCATTAACACTGACAGAACATATATTACAACTGGAAAAAGGGTCAGAGAATCAAGTGAAGATAATCAGAAGTGACAATGGAACTGAGTTCAGGAATTCATCAATGGAAGAATTTTGCAAGAGTAAAGGGATAAAACAAGAGTTTTCTGCACCTGGCACTCCACAACAAAATGGTGTAGTGGAGAGGAAGAACAGAACCTTGATAGAAGCTGCCAGAACCATGCTAGATGAAGCAAAGTTGCCAACATATTTCTGGGCAGAAGCAGTTCAAACTGCTTGTTTTACTCAAAATGCAACACTGATCAACAAGCATGGTAAAACACCATATGAAATGGTGAAGAAGAAGAAGCCAAATCTAAAATATTTTCATATTTTTGGATGCAAATGCTTTGTGTTGAAGACTCATCCTGAACAGTTGACCAAATTTGATCTAAAGGCAGATGAAGGAATTTTTGTTGGCTATCCACTGTCAACAAAGGCATTCAGAGTTTACAATCTGAGAACTAGAGTGATCATGGAATCAATTCATGTGTCATTTGATGACAAGAAAATAACTGGACTTGAAGATGTCAATGAACATGATCAACTCCACTTTGAAAATGAAGATTTATTCTCTAAAAAAGTAAACTCTGATCAGACTGATTTGACAAACTCTGTTGATCTAAACTCTGAACCTCTACTGGTAAATACTGAAGAAACTCTTCAATCAGAAACAAGGGAAGAACCAGTTGAGGGGGAGCATGAAGAATCACATCAAAGTGATAATTCAAACACTGAAAGTGACTCAGTTGATGATTCTGAATCAAACTCTGTTGATTCAAACTCTGTTGATAATTCTGAGAAGTCACATTCAGGGGGAGCATCAGAAAATGAAGAAAGGCACCAAGAAAATCAGGAGAGCATGGATCAAGGGGGAGGATCACATGATGACAGAAGCAATCTGCCTTCTGCAAGAAAATGGACTAAATCTCACACACCTGATTTGATTATTGGTGATCCTGATGCAAAAGTAAGGACAAGAAGTGCAACAACAAATGAATGTCTATTTCATGCATTCTTGTCACAAACTGAGCCAAAGAAAGTGGAAGAAGCTCTTAAAGATGCTGACTGGATAACAGCAATGCAAGAAGAGCTAAATGAATTTGAAAGAAATGAAGTGTGGACACTTGTACCAAGGCCCAAGAACAGATCCATTGTTGGTACTAAATGGGTTTTCAGGAATAAAACTGACAGTGGGGGTGTTATCACAAGGAACAAGGCAAGACTGGTTGCAAAAGGCTATTCACAACAGGAAGGAATAGACTATGATGAAACATTTGCTCCAGTGGCTAGATTGGAGGCAATTAGAATTTTTCTAGCATATGCCTCTCATATGAAATTCAAAGTGTTTCAGATGGATGTAAAAAGTGCATTTTTGAATGGAAAACTTGAAGAAGAAGTGTTTGTGGAACAACCACCAGGGTTTGTAGATCCAAAATATCCAGACTATGTCTACAGGTTAGACAAGGCACTCTATGGACTTAAGCAAGCACCAAGGGCATGGTATGAAACCCTTGCCAAATTTCTACTAGAAAGTGGATTTCACAGAGGTACTATTGACAAAACTCTGTTTTACTTTCAAACTGGTAGTGACTTGCTTTTAGTTCAGATATATGTAGATGACATCATTTTTGGATCTACTAATGATAAACTCTGTAAGAGGTTTGCCAAACTTATGCAGTCAAGATATCAAATGAGTATGATAGGAGAGCTTAGTTATTTTCTAGGCCTACAGGTGAAGCAAACAGATGATGGAATCTTTATAAATCAAGCAAAATATACCAGAAACCTTCTCAAGAAATTTGGTATGCTTGATTGTTCATCTGCAACAACTCCCATGGCAACTGCAACAAAATTGGACAAAGATACAGGGTCATCAGTAGATATGACAAGTTACAGAGGAATGATTGGTTCTTTACTCTATTTAACAGCTAGCAAACCTGATATCATGTATGCAACTTGTTTGTGTGCAAGGTTCCAGGCAGATCCAAGAGAACCACATTTAACAGCAGTAAAGAGAATATTCAAGTATCTCAAGGGCACCATAACTTTGGGGCTGTGGTATCCAAGAGAATCAGAGTTTAAACTTCTTGGTTACTCTGATGCAGACTTTGCTGGATGTAAGATAGACAGAAAAAGCACCAGTGGAAGTTGTCAATTTCTGGGTGACAGACTTGTTTCCTGGTACAGCAAGAAACAGAAGTCAATATCTACATCTACAGCTGAAGCAGAGTATATTGCTGCTGGTAGCTGCTGTGCACAGATTTTATGGATGAAGAATCAACTGCTGGATTATGGATTAAGGTATACCAAGATACCTATTTACTGTGATAATCAAAGTGCTATTGCAATGACAGGTAATCCAGTGCAACATTCAATGACAAAGCACATCAGCATAAGGTATCACTTCATCAGAGAGCATGTAGAGGAAGGCAACATTGAGCTTCACTTTGTGTCTACAGAACAACAACTTGCAGATATCTTCACCAAGCCATTGAGTGAAGCTACATTTACAAGACTGGTCAATGAACTAAGAATGGTCTCTAGTTTTGACTAGAGATGTTGGTTAGACTCAAAAACTTATTGCTCATGTTTTCTGTAAATTGTTAAGTGCTATGTGAACCTTAGTATTAAACTCTGTTCTGCATGCTTATGTTTAAAACTTGTTAAACTCTGTCAGCATGTCTGTCTGTTAAACACTGTTAATATGTTGGATACACTCAGTGAATTCAGAATTGATTATTGTCTGAATGAAAACACCAATGGAGAAAAATGTATGAAGCATGATTCTCAGTAAATAAATCATGATTCTTTCTGAGTCACTGTAATCTAATCAGACTTTGTGCAGTAAACCAACACAGCATGATACTGTTTCATATTTATAGCATCTCTTAGTTTATTCAGTTCTAAACTCTGAGTCTATGAATATTGTGTGCATTGCCTCTCATAAATAATTTTGGTTATTGATGAACTCTAAACTCTGATTAGTGACATTCTGTTTCCAAAGGTATGGTTCTTGATGATTCCTTGTTTGTACTTGTGAAAGCCATAAAACTTGAGATGTGTCATTGATTAGTTTGGTGAGTTCAGATTCATGTCTACACCCTGTGAGACTTTGAGCTAAATCAGTGATTGATACATTTTCTATCAATAAGTATTTATTGTTGTGTGATATTCATCAGGAAGTATGTTTCTCTAGAACTTGTATTAAACCATTTTGAGACTACATGATATGTGTGTGCATGAAAATGATAAAGGCAATAGGATTTACCATTTTTCTTTAAACACTGTTCAAAATTCTTTTGAACTCTCTTCAAACACTGTATAAACACTGTTCATAAATTCCTTCCTTAGTAAACCCATTTTGAGCCTAATTAACTGCTCATTTTTTCTTATACTCTGAAGTATTAAGAGCAGTTATATTTTTTTTCTCTCTCTTCTCAATCAGATGAGTATTTTTCAAGAAAAGAAAAGTCTATTCAGTATATATGCTAAATAAAAAAAAATATAAAAAAAAAAGAGAAAAAGGCATGTATACTGATCTTGTACAAATATGTACTAACAGTGTGACTAAACACTTTGGTCTATTAAAATGTTCAGCTTGATATTCACTTATGAATAAAACATCTTTTTCATCTGATTGATCTTATCTCATTCCAACCCTGAATAAAGTCCTTTTGATTTGTGCATACATGTATTCAAAGTAGTGTAGAATTGGTGGACATTCAAGCATATGGTAGATTCTGCTATTTCTGATTGAATGTGAGTGTAAACACTTCACCTAAACACTTGAGTGTTTGAGAGTTTTGTGAGATTATCCAGTTCATGACTGTTATTCACTGAATGATGCTATGATTTCTATCTCTTGATCTTTTTGTCTTCAAAGACTGTGTGCTTACTTGGATAATCATGGACATCAAAGGGAATAGAAGTTTTCAGATTTCTGTATTACAGTAACTACAGAGTTTAGCATTCATCAAACAATCAGTGTTTAATATGAGAGTTTGTGCATTCAGTGTTTATTGATTTTTGTTATGGATTTTATGAAATATTAGATGCTCTAAAAATTGATTTCAGTAAACTCTGCTTCACACACACTGATATTCACAACTGTGCAATTTTTGAAAGGGTTTTAGTGATAAAGTTGGAAAATTGATAAACACTGTTGAGTTGTGTTAAGTACTCTAAGGTACAGTTTCATTTAGATGATTTGATTATTTTGGAGTAATTGAGGTAGTTGACAACTGTTAATTAGTGTAAATGTGTCTAAGTGTCGTGATTATAGGAATGACAGCGGTAATTATTAAGTGCTCCATTGGTTGTTTGACACGTGTCCCATGATAGTGTTCATACTGAAGCTCCTGGTGTAGCTGATGAGCTTGCAGTAAAAGTTCCTGAAGCTGAAGCATCACACACAGAGCTGGTATCTACTGCTTCTCCAATTCAAGACAAAGGTGATGAAGTTGATCAGGCAACTAAGATAATCTCTGATTCTATGCCTGTTGAAACTACAAAGGCAAACTCTGTTGCAGAGTCTGTGCAACATGAAGAGACTATTGAAAAGGTTGCAGAAGTTGTTGCAGAAACTGTGGCTGACACTGCTCAGCACAGTGGTTCTTTAAAAGATGATCAATCTAAGGATGCAAGTGCTGAAGATGAATCTGATAGTAGTGCAAACTCTGACTCTTTTGTGAGTGCACCTGCACAGACAGATAATAAACATACACCTTTTGATCAGCCTTTTCCATCTCATGCAATTGAAGAAGAGTATCTTGCTAAATCTGCTGCCAATTGGTATAAACAAGACTGTATTTTTCCAAAAGGGAGAGCAGCTGATTTTGTTAAGCAGACTGCTAGTCAAATTTCAAATCCAGAGATTTTATCATGCTTAAAAGCAACAGTGGTACAAGTCAAAACTCTGGAGGGAAATTTTTCTGATACAAAACAAGAAATTGCTTCCTTGAAGACTGAGATTCAGTCAAGAGAAATGAAGATGGAAAGAGAGTCCAAAATAAAAGCTACACAGCTGTCTAAAGTTCAAGACACTCTCTTTGCCAGGCTAGGAAAAGTTGAAGAAAATCAAACTGCTTTATTTTCTAAGGTGGATTCCATTGCTAACTCATTGGAGCTCATTACATCAATACTCATTCCTGATGATGTCAAAAAGGGGGAGAGAGTTGCTAAGTCTAAATGCAAAGTTTCTCAAACTCTGACTCAAAAGGATGATGCTGGAGATGGAGGGGCAAGTGATAAGAGTAAGGTCTTAAACTCTGAAAGGCAAACTCTGAGATCTGGCAAATCTTTTAAATCATAGTCTGTTGGAATAAACACTGAAACTCAAGGTACTTCAAAGACCAAGAGTTTGGAATTAATATCAAATCCAAAGACTGATGAGGAGTTAGCTGTTAAGCTTTTCATGGAAGAGAATGCAGAGGGAGTTACTTTGGAAGATGCTAAAGCTGAAGAGAAGAGTTTACAAGAAAAGCATTTGAAAGCTCTAAAGTCTGAAAAAGCAAAGAAGAATGTGAAAGTTGTTAAAGCTGCAAAGCCTGTTCTTAAAGGCATTCAAATCAAAGAACCAGTTGGTACAAATCAAAGAATGCAAGTATTCAGAAAACCAACAGATGCAGAAGCTAAGCAAAAGCTGAAAAGTATTGTTACAACCTCTGTTGATACACATGTTGTACAGAAAAATGAAGACACAACCTCTGTTGCTGCACAAGTTGTGACCACACCATTATTGTCTTCTCAGTTGAAATCAACATTTAAGAGAGGTGCTCCTCATGATTCAAGACTAGAAGCTACAATTCCAATGGATTTTACTGATGGTAGAGCTTTGTCTGGTAAAGTTGGATACAACAAAGAAGGCATAGGCTCACACAGAGATAAAAGGCAATATGTTGGTCCTAGAGATCCTTCTTCACTGTCTGTTCCAGGTCGTGGTGTCACTCAAGAGAGTTTAGACAAACTGGAGTCAGTACAGCTTGTATATCAGAAGAGTCTAGAGAAGGATTTCTTGTTATATTTCATGGCTGATGGAACAGTATTTAAAGTTTCTAAAAAGGATATCGAATTAAAATGCTGGGAAGAACTTGAATATGTTCTGTATATTTTCAGAGTGAGAAATCAAAGAGCTCAGTCAGTTGCAAATGTGCTTCAACAAAGAATGATTCAAAACCTTGCAAGAAGGCAAATGAAATTCAACAGCAAGTATGTTCCTAAATACAGAGATTGGAATGGAAATCTGATAGAAATGGAAAAAGGGACTACAAAACTGAAGACTGATCTTGGAATTACTGTTCTGGATTTTAATGTGAAATCTGAGGAAGTGAAATACATAAGGCTGGGAAATGAAATGAGAAGAAACAAAATCTACGATCTTAGAGCTGCTATCTATCAAACTGATGAGAATGATCCTCAGTTGAGAGAAATCAAAGAAGCTATGCAGATAGAGCTTGAAAATGCTGAAAGAAGGTTGCTTATAGACTATCTCAGAACGATGCCTGATCTTCAAGAGATTAGAAATTAAAGTCTGTAAGGATTTTCTTATTTTCTGTAGAATTTGTTAAGTAATAGCTTAAACACTGTTTGTATGATTAAACACTGTAAACTTTGTATTTGTTTTGACATCATCATTTACTGTAAACTTGTACATTTTTGTTAATGGACAAGTTGGGGGAGATTGTTAGAAATGATTGATGAGAACAGTGTTTGGAAGCTATAGTGACAAAACAGAGTTTAGCTGGAAGCAGTCAGAGTTTAGTTAAACACTGACTGGAAGCGCAACAGAGGTTGTTAAACTCTGTAGCGGTATTGTCTGAAGAGTCAACAGTGTTTAAAGGTTGATGCAAGATAAATATGGAAGCAATATCTTTGAAGATTGGAAAGCTGTCAAAGAGATTGAGTTGACTTGGAAGACTGGAGCAATCGTGATTGATATCAATTGTATAGCTTAATTATAGGAGAATCAATTACTGATTGTACGAAGCTGTATGTTCTATAAATACAGTTAGGTTAACCCTAGAAGGGTAGTCGAACATTGAGAAATTCATTGATTGTAACCTAAGCAGCTCTCTGTGATATTTACATCACTGAGAGAGGAATTGTTAATTCCAAACAGTTTTTAATTGTTAAACAGTGTGTTCTTGTTAAGTTACTCATACAGTATTTGATTGCTTATTGTGTATTCGACCTAACAGATATAAACTTGTTACATCAATCATGCCCCTCGAGCGTTGAGGAGGTAACCAAAAGACTCGTATCGATGCTTGAAAGAATCAAGATGTGAGTGACAAGATAGTTTTAGCAAGTATAGGGCCGGGCAGTCCAATAAATAACATCGCTCAAGTGAGGTCCCCTTATATACGTTTGGAAGTTGAGCGAGTATTTAAATCTTCTTTAAGATAGATTTAAATGAAATTAAAGTTTTGGGAACCTTCCCTTGATAAAATAGTCATAAAAGACTCCGAAATATTTTACATAATATCTGAAGGTGAAGGATAACCTTTGAATAATATAAATCATTACAAAAAGAATTCAAAAGAATTTTATTAAATATTCCAAGAATATTTATTAAGTCAATAATAATTACGGAATATTATTAAATCATAATATTGCTCGTAAGTAATCCTCGAATGAATATATAGAATTATTTATTAAATAAATCTCTTCTTAAATGAATATTTAAAATAATATTCATTGAATAAATAAACTTAAATAAATATTTAAAATAATATTTACTGAATAAATCAAACCTTAAATGAATATTTGAAAATAATATTCATTTTACAATTAACATTCCAAATGAATATCCAAATAATATTCATTAAACAAATAATATTCCAAATGAATATCCCAAAATAATATTCATTAAACAAATAATATTCTAAATGAATATCCCAAAATAATATTAATTTAACAAATAATATTCTAAATGAATATCCAAAATAATATTCATTTAACAAATAATATTCTAAATGAATATCCAAAATAATATTCATTTAACAAATAATATTCTAAATGAATATCCGAACAATATTCATTTAGTAATCAAAACTTTAAAGGAATATTCGAAGTAATATTCCTTGAGTAAATAGAACTTCCAATGAATATTTTAAAATAATATTCATTAAGTAAATCCAACCTTAAATGAATATTCGAAAGTAATATTCATTAAATAAATAAAGATCAAATGAATATTCCAAATAATAATGAATAAGCCAAATGAATATTTGGGAATGATATTCGTCAACCAAATAACTCTAATGAATATTCAAAATAATATTCATTAACTAAATAACTCCAATGAATGATCAAAATAATATTCATTAAATAAATGACATTCTAAATGAATATTAAAATAATATTCATTAAATATTCCTTCACTGAGGTAATACTCAAATAACGTTCCTCGAAAGATTCGTAATCGAATAAAAATCCTCGAAGTAATAAATTTGTCGCTGGGATCCCTCCGGGTTTCCACGACTATTTATATATTACAAAATATCGACTCCCGGTCTATATTTGAAGTATGAATATCATACGCCCTTCGCTAAGGGTCTAAACCAAACAATCCGGCTTATAACTGATATTTCATATATAGTCTATAAGCCGATATCGATTCAGGGGACAAGTAATTCAATATTAACTTGAAAGTAGGCATGCATGCTATGGCATATGTATAAAACAATCATCATATATATTATCACAACAACAGTTCCAAGTATTGGAAACTTGCCTGGGAATCGAGTGCGGGTAGGGGTAATGTGTCCCGGGTCAGCTCGACGATCTATAAACAATCAGAATATTTAAGATTAATCACTTAACGCTTCTTAAAAGGCTAAGTATAAACTCCACTTAAATCGAAATATGTTTTCGAGTTATCTCGTTACGTCTCTTTTAGTGTAACTCTTTTTATCACCGATACGATCCGACATTCGTTCATTATCAAGACATGTCATCATGCTTATACTTGGTATTTACTTAAGTCGTACAAGTTCTAAGGTCGGTCGTTTACGAATCAAGATTATACTTCGAGTTCTATCGCCCGTTTTCTAAGTTATAACCAAAGTCATACTTTTAAGGGGTTCGTTCGCGTTTAATCTCGATTCAAACATTTTTATAAAATCGAAAAACGATCCATTCGACATGTGGTTTTCTCCCACACCTTCCTTTTTACCTCTAATATTTAATTAATAAGATTTGCCACTGATTAAACGACATTTAAGTTAATCAATTTCAATTACGAACTTTCGTTTACGGTTTCGAACCACTTTTACGAATTTAATCATAACTCCTAAACCGTAAGTCCATTTCATACGAACTTTATATCAAAACGAAGCTTATAACATAATCTAGCTTATCATGGCAGAAATCGAAGCTTAACAGTGAGTTAAAGCTACTGTCAATCTTGATTTCTTAAGGTTAACAAAAATCGGGCATTATAACGGCTATGAATCGGACGTTCTAAAAATCGTAACAACACAACCAAGCCACACCGGGCATCAACACAACTCATAAACATGATTCTCATATCCACAAGTCCTAGCACCACTGGTCTTAACCTCAAGATCATCAAGGACTTGAATCATGACTAAATAACTACTAAGAACAACTACATGATCATGTAAACATGCTTATACTAACATCATCATCAAATCTCATCTAAAACTCCATTAAAACTCAAATTAAAACTTGGATTCTTGAAGTTTATACCTTCCTTGGAGTGTGATATGGCCTTACAAAGCTTGGTATGGTCCTTGTCTAGCTTTAACAAACCTAAGATCAACCAAAGAAACATGAAAATCAAAGTTAATTCTTGAAGAACACTATTCATCCTCCTCTTTAATGATTTTTTTGAAAATGGAAAAAGAAGAGATTGAAGCTAGGATTTTGAGGAGATCATTTTTATGAATTATAGGACTCACATAAAAAGTTTCAAGATCAAATGGTGGTTGGAAGCTTGGTTTTGATTCTTGATTTACCAAGAAAGCCGAATGGCTTGAACAAGAAAGAGAGTGTAGTTGCTTGGTTGATTTCTTTGAATAATAATTCATAAAGTGAAATGTTTGTAGATAATATCTCTTCCAAGTGGTGTTAGTGGAGTGTGATGCACTAGATGATGAAATTGGGAGGACAAGTGTTGAAGATTGGATGGTTTAAGGCAAACTTGTAGTTGGATTTGCTAAGTACTTGGTTGATCACTAGATTCTAGTTACCTTTGTAACTATATTGGTTTCTAGATATTTTCTAGTAGCTTGCACAAGACTCTTGCTCCCTCTGCTTGTTTCTTTGTCCGTTTATTGCTTAATTCGTTGATCGTTCGAGGGAATAACTCATTCGTTTCTAGTTAGGGTTTTACCGAAAACCTTCTTAATAATTCTAATACTATTCTTCATCTTTCTTAATACTTCTCGAATTTAAATTCCTTAATTCCCTTTTATAAATCCTTAAGTCTTGCAGTGTCTAGGGAAATCTCGGAGAAAATAAAAGTGCTCTTTTTCTGAATCCGACAGCTTTTACATACACTTATTTTCCTCCTGGATCACTAATACGAACTCAGAAATCCGTTCCGAATACCGGGTATAACATTATTATAATAATATTCCAAATTCCACCAAAATCACTATTCATCACTTATTTTTATTTAATTCCTATAATTAGGAAAATGAACCTGGTTCACCCTCGAGTGTTCCTTAACCTTTTTACGGAACCGCTGGGCTTATAATAGATATTGATTTGGATGACACAAGAATAATCTTACTTGGAGTAATCTTCTCATATTCTTAGGAGATAGATCATTCTTATCTATGTTGTCAACCAAAGGTATTCTACATGACATATAATAATTGAATCCAAATCCATTCCATTTATTAAATAGACAGTCGCTACATCGCAGTCATAACCACTATTCATTCCTATATTATTACATAATAAAAAGTTTTAATCCTACCCAAAAATCTGGGTTCTTACACATGGAGTCAACTATGATTAGTCTAAGATTGGTATCCAATCCATCTTTTTTAGTTTCAGCAGCGGTATACTCCGATGGACGTTTTGGAATCATTCCTCCAACAGCTGCACTACTTTCACCATCCTCAGTAGTTTTAGGAGCAGCTTTCATTGGTTTAGACCAACCCTCAGTCAACGTCTCCATGTATCTAGGATTTGACGCTTGTATGAACAGTAACATCTTCATTTTCCACATGCTGTAATTATCACGTTTAAATGAAGGAACCTTAATACTGCTAACTTTTTTAGTACTCATGATTCTGGATGATGAACGCGGATCTGATCTGTATGTCGATCAACTAGCTCTGATGCCAATTGTTAGGTCCAGAATAACGTAGAAGGGGGGGTTGAATACGTTATTTCGAAATATTTGGATTTTTGAAATGTGAAAAATAAGGTCAACAACTGAATCGAAATAACACAATCAATTCGGGAAAATATCTTTGGATTGATAAAAAACCGAGGGGTGTTACAACTTCTAATCCAATGGATTAGCTTCAAAAACCAGAACACTCCTAAGGATAGTTTAGGCACGAGGACCTTCTACCCGACACTTCCTGAAAGTGGGCTAAGTCGCCTTTCCTACTAGATGGACTGTCTAGCAGCTTACACAGAGAAGATATAAGAGAGAGAAGAGAGAGTTGTGTGTTGAGGTGTATTTTGAAATGAAATACAAATGGCCTATTTATAGATTTCAGAAAGTCACTATTTGGCACAATTCCAACAACCCCCAAATAGTAACCGTGCACTATTTCACCAACCCCAAATAGTAACCGGGCACTATTACACCAACCCCAGCTACTATTCCAACAACCACAGCTACTATTCATATGAATAGTGATTTCGGATACTATTCATATGAATAGTAATTTCAGATACTATTCATTTTCCTCTTAATTTGACATCCTTAAATGTTCAGCTTCCAACTAACTAGAGGATATCAATACTGCTCTAAACTCAATCATCCCTCTTAACAGTTTTTCTGAGTTAGATACTTCGATTCCTTTTGTGAAGTGTTGACGCCTAGTGCAACTGGTCTGGTTCATAGACGACTAACATTCATTCGTGGTCTTCGTATCATGTCTTTAAGAACACTGCTAAGAATTGTGCAACCATAAAAACTTTATCTCTGGAATCTTTTGGCCCTTCAACTGAATCATCTGTACATCTTATTTTGTCACTGAGGCTTGATCATGTTAATGAACTTCTTTCAGCGACTTGATCCTTGTTGATGCCTGTTCTTCAAGTTTCACGATCCCTGTATAGAGTTAATATTATTTATCTTTTATCCTAGTTGAGTTATATATGTCCTCTATTACATATTACATTACATTATGCCTTACAATATTATATTATAAAATTTTGAATTATGAATAAGATTCTGAATTATATAATAAATATGGAGTTAAGTTCTATGGAGACCAACTTTTTTAGTGGAGACCAGAGACCATATATCAATCAAAACATTGCAAAAACGTATTCATTGAAAATCATATTCTATGAAAATCACTATTTCATTTATTTCATTGAAAATCTTGAAAATCATTTATATTTTACATGCAAATTTCATTAAAAATCTTGAAAATCATGTATGTTCTGCAAACAAAATATTGCAGAACGTATTATTCTCCAAAACATGTTCTGCTTGCAAATCATACATGATTTTTAAGATTTTGAACGATATAATAATCTTCATTGAATATTCATTGCAATCATATATGTTTTGCAATATTTTGAGTGCATACTGTATATGGTCTCCACGGTCTCCACTCAAATGTTGGTCTCCATAGAACTCAATTCTATAAAAGGAAATTGATTAGTTAGTAGATCTGTAATTGAGTAAGGGTAATTAGGTAAATTCAATAGGTACCGTTGAACCAAACTTTTAATGTTTCGGCTTTTATATAAAATAATATTTTATTTTAAAATAATATTGTGTTTTAGTAAATAATATTTTGTAATTAATAGTAATTTTGTTTTAATTTTAGTTAGATAAAATGTAAAAGATATTTTATTTTAAATGAAAAAGGAAATTATTTAGTTATTGAAAAATAGAAAAGGTTATATGTTTGAACTGAAAAATGAAATTGATTAATATATGAGAAATTTTATTTAGATAAAATATAAAAAATATTGTATTTTACCTGGAAAAGGAAATTATTTAGTTCTTGAAAATAGAAAAGATAATATGTGTAACCTGAAAAAGGAAATTGATTAGTTAGTAGATCTTTAATTGAGTAAGGGTAATTAGGTAAATTCAATAGGTACAGTTGAACCAAACTTTTAATGTTTCGGCTTTTATATAATAGTATAGATAGTATTGATTGATTGATTGATTATTATTATATTGAAAATCATGCATAGTTTGCGAACAAAATATTACAAAACGAATTGTTCGGTAAATCACATTTTGTTTGCAAACTTATAGAATGTACATGCTTTTGAAGATTTTCAATGAAATGTTAATTTTAGTGTAACACATTTTGTAAAGAGAAAAATGGACCTGAGGTTGTCCTCAGGGTCCTCTCCTAAGGTTATAACAATTTCTACTTATAAAGTATGGGCCCCGCAGGGGCAGTTTTATAATTACAAATTTTTTTTCCAAATGATTTACATAAATACCCTGCCATTTGTATTGTAACTGTTTTAACCTCAGGGTGCTCTCCTGAGGTCATCCTCAGGCACTTGAAGCCCTTTTGTAAAACAATAAAATTTATAATATTTTAAATGCAGAATGTATATGATATCTCAAATAAAATGATGGTCTCTAAGCAAAAAATTATCATTTCAAATGTTATTTTAATAAGAAGTTTTGTATTTATTTTTTCTAAAAATCAAAGAAACATGGATTTTTTTTATATTTTCCAGCAACTCAAATAAACTAGGTTAAAACCCGTGCGATGCATGGATGTTCTTTAATATAATGAAAACATTTTTTTAATTTGAATTAAAAATTTTAAGACATGAAGTTTGTACACTTAAAATTTTAAATGATATGATCTGATAATAATTATATAGGGTGAAAGCCCTAATTACTCATTTTTGGGTTACTTTAGACAAGAATACCCAGAAGCGGGAGAGAGCGCCGTTTATACCCACATGATACGCCTCTACATGACTCGTATCTTGCTGACACGCCTCAGCAATTACCGTATCTCCCGGTCACGCCTCCCTCATACACGAACTGCAAGATACCATATAGCAATTGATATAATACGCCTACGAAAGAAACGCATCATTTGACTGCGCCCATAGGCGCTCCGTATGATATAGTTACGCCAACAGCGAAAACGTATCATCTTGATATATCGGAAGCTAAGATGCCATTAATCCCGATCACCCCATTATCTCAACTTTTATACAATATATATATGTATATAAAGTATATATGTGTATGTGTGTGTTTCTCTATATGTGTATGTGTATTTATAGTGAATTAGTATGAAGATTGACACCAATAACAAGAAGTAGCCGGTAATTTGGAGTTAGAAGAGGTGGGATGGATGTGAAGATGGATGTGTTTCGATGCTAGAAGTTAATACTGAGATACGCCTTACACCTAAACGGTGGGTAGAAAAGCTCACACAATTGAAAATAGGCAAATTGGACATGATGCAACAGGAAATTAGGTATTTAGGTCTTTTTTCAATTATATATATGTTGTCCGTGATATTTTTAGAAAAGAATGTATTTTAGTTTGAAAATATAGAAAAGATGATATGTTTTAGTTGGAAAACGTAATTTGTTAGTTATTAGTAATTATAATATTATTATATTATTTTAATTAAATATAAAACTACCTGAATAGGTTTTACTGAAAAAATTATAAAAAAATAGAAAGGCGTATTTTAGCTGAAACGGGAAATTGGTTAATTATTAGTAATTATAATTAAAATATTTTATTAAGTAGAATTGCTCAGAGTATTTTTAGAAAAGGTAAAATTTTAGTTAGATAAAATATAAAAGATAATATATTTTACGTGAAAAAATAAATTAATTAGTTATCAAAAAGGGTAAAATGCTCTAGTTAAAAAAATGAAAATTTATTAGTTATTAGTAACAATAAATAATTAAGTAAAAATACCATATACCATTAAATAAGGGTAAATTAGTAAAATCAATAAATACCATACCGACCAACCAACTTTTAATATTTCGGTTTTTATATAATATTATAAATTTTTATATTCATGTTTCTAAATAATATTTTTATATTTGTGCTTTTAAGCTACTCATTTTAAAGAGGTGTTTGGGAAAACTTAAAATAAGTAGACTTATTTTCGGATAAAAAATTAATATTTTGATAATTTTTTTATGCATATATTTAAGGTATGTTTGAGATATCATAAATTGCAAAAAGAAAAAAGTAATTGTTTAGGGAAAAAAAAATAGAAATCCTATCTTCATTCTTGAGATAAAACAACTTTTCTGGAAAGTAAGCTCCCAAACACCCCACCATCTAATCCCTAAAATTTTCATACTATGAGACATGAGTCCGTCGAAGCCAACTCCTCCGAAGAAAAATGAGGGTCCGAAGAAGGCCAAGCCATCTCCTTCTCCAAAGAAGCAGATTGATGCGAATCAAGATGAAGATAATAGGTATTTTGACTCTGATGAATAGTGTACCGTTGTATTTTAATCTAGGAATAATCTCTGATATTTTATGACTCGTTGCCCAGTCACAACAAGGATCTTTCCTGTCTTATCAATTGAGTCGAGTGTTTGTTTTTGTACAAAAAGATCATTATCCTCAGGTTCCCATGAGAGATCTACTGTACCTTTGTAGGCACCACTAAACAGATTAAACTCCAAGTACTGAGTTCCTCCAGTAGTACTAAGTGGTCCGTCAAGACTGACATTAATTGTATCATTGTATTTTAGTGTCGGCTTGGTCTCATCATCTAGTTTGTATGTCCTGAACCTCCCCACAAGTATACAATTTGATAGTCCCAACTTAATCCGCGGGAATTATGTCATGGGCACCGAGGTATGTAATATTGAGGATGTCTAGCAGGGATGTGGCTTCACAAACCTTGGGGAAATGTTCATAAATCAGTTACAGGGGAAAATCACAATATAATAAAGAAAATGATTATATACATACAAGATACAGAATACGAAGAAACCCTAACTTGCAAAAATAAAAAAAGTTAGAGATAATCAAGCAACAAACAAATCAATTGAAGAAAAAGAACAGAACCAAACCCAAATTTTAGGTGCTTGTGGTGTTTCCTTTGAATCCATGATTATTGGATGATGTTACATGTTTTGGTGCTCGCTCTCTCTCTCGCACACTCTCTCTCTCTCTCTCCCCGTCTAATTATTTCCTTTTTTTTAACTCCATTTCAGTCCGAAGTTCAAGGCCACGCCCTCTTCTCCTCCGAAGAACAAGATTGCTGCGAATGAAGATGAAGATAAAAGGTATTTTCAATTTGATCAAATTGAATCTGATGAATAGTGTATCGTTGTAATTTAATCTAGGAATCATCTTTTGCTCTAGTTATATACAATTACAAGGTTTTTAACCTCTGTTTTATGCTGCATTGGTGCTAAAAAGGTGAAAAATGAGAGCACGCAGATTCAAGAATACTGCAGAGCAGGAAATGCAGAAGGGTATGTATCCATTTATATTGCACTATCCTATTGGTTTTTTTGTAAGATTTCTTCGCTTTATAAATAGTATTAACTCTGTTCTTATGTTATTGCTTCAAAATACACCTCTCTGAATAAGTGAAAACTTTGATTAATGACCATAGAAGCGATATCAGTTTTAGATTTTATTTAATTGTACTAAGTGGTTCGTCAAGACTGACATTAATTGTATCATTGTATTTTAGTGTTGACTTGGTCTCATCATCTAGTTTGTATATGTCCTGAACCTCCCCACAAGTATACAATTTGATAATCCCAACTTGATCCTCGGGAATTATGTCATTGGCACCGAGGTATGTAATATTGAGGATGTCTAGCAGGGATGAGCCTTCACATACCTTGGGGCAATGTTCATTAATCAATTACAGGGGAAAATCACAATATAATAGAGAAAATGATTATATACATACAAGATACAGAATACGAAGAAACCCTAACTTGCAATAATAAAAAAAGTTAGAGATAATGAAGCAACAAACAAATCAATTGAAGAAAAAGAACAGAACAAAACCCTAATTTTAGGTGCTTGTGGTGTTTCCTTTGAATCCATGATTATTGGATGATGTTACTTGTTTTGGTGCTCTCTCTCTCTCTCCCCGTCTAATTATTTACTTTTTTTAACTCCATTTCAGTACAAAGTTCAAGGCCACGCCCTCTCATCCTCCGAAGAACAAGATTGCTACGAATGAAGATGAAGATAAAAGGTATTTCCAATTTGATCAAATTGAATCTGATGAATAGTGTATCGTATTTTAATCTAGGAATCATCTTTTGCTCTAGTTATACATATTTACAAGGTTTTTGACCTCTGTTTTATGCAGCTGTTAGAACCCAAAATTTCGGTAGAATTAAAACTTTTCCTATTATGATGAAGTGCATCAATGAATAGTGATTTTGAGGATTAAGAAATTTTTCATGCCACCTATGTACGAGACGTAGTGTGGATATTCCGAAGTTATACTAGTAATCTACGGAGTAAATAAGTGTATGTAAATGCGATCGGAATTCAGAAATTCCAAATTCTATTTTCGTGTAATATTTGACCGAGCAGTGAATTATATATCAGTAATATCAAGAAATGAGATATTTAATTTGAGGAATTGAGGAGTTAATATTTTGGAATTTTATTATAAGTGATTTGAGAATTTGGAACGAAAACCACCGAGGAAGTGAAACAAACGTTCTAGAAACCGCTGAAACTTTACAACGAGATTAAGCGATCAAGCGAGCGAATCATGAATTGAGAATAGTAAATATTAGAAGTCCAAGGAAGGATATATTATGAGAGGAAAATGGAATTGAGAATAAAATCCTAGAGTTAAAGGAAATGAGAACAATTGAGAAACCGCGAGAATTTTTCTGAGATAAAGAGAAAATACAAAGAAAATTGTACACAACGATTGTTTGAGGTATTGGGCCACACTATTACAATGAAGTGCAACATATAAGTTGTAACATATTGATTTAGTAAATATACAAGAAGGGAAGCCCCTTGGTGCAAATAAGAAAAGGAAGGAAGGACTTGGAAACAATATGTATAAAGCAAGGGACTTGCTTGGAATTATGGATGGATAAAGGTAATCCAAATAAACCAATGAGGAGATGACACCACATGGCAAGAAGATAAGATGCATCCAAGTGAAAATATCAAGCATTATTGATCACTTTATCACTTTAAACAAAACAAAACAAACACCAAATACTCCATTCTGCCCAGCAGGAAAGGAGCTCACTAAAACGGGCCTAGAGACTTCATTACTCAATGAAATTTTTTGTTCTTTATATGGTTAGAAATCTGTGAAGACGTTCTAAAACGTTCATTCAGGAGCCTCGACCAGGAAACGAGTGCAAGGGCTTCGTTTTGGCTGATCTTTGGGGCTTGTTTTTCCAGTCAGGAAACTCACTTCCATGTTCTTGATTTCTTTGGTGAGATTGAAGATGGTGAGCATAGAGTAAGGCTTCCCCAAGGTTAACCAAGCTTGTTTGAGATTGTAAGAACATCAAGAAGGTATAAAAACCCTAACCCCTCTTGGCCATGTAGTAATTGTGATGTTTAATGTTAGATCCATGGTTATTAGTGTGAATCTTGGACATATAAGTTATGGATGATGTAGACCTTGAGTTTAAGTGTTGTGGTTGTGATTTTTAGGCTTGTGGTTAGTGTATGTATCTCCATGTATGTTATAAAGTATGATCTTGGTGATTTAGATGTTGGTTGTGATGTGGATGTAAGATTCTTGGTTGGTTTAGTGATATAAGCATGCTGAGTTTTTCCCAGGGACTTGTACTGTCTTGTAGGAGGCTTTTGAACCCCCAAATCTTATCCCCTGAAGTCCTAATGTATATTGTTGGAAAGGTATTTGAATTTAGTTTCCAGAAATATAAGGTTCATGACTAGGTGATGTATATATTTTGAGTTATGGCCTGAGAAGTGAAATGTGTTTCTGGATTCCGGACTGCACTAAGTGGTCCCCTTGTGAACCTTGTTTGAACCCCTAAAAATTTATGTAGGATCATGGAAAAATTAGAGAAGCTAGTAAATGCAGTGGGGAAGGCTACCCAAAAAGAATTGGATTAAAATATTTATTTTTCAATTTTATAAAAATGTTGAAGTAAAATCCGCGCAAGTGAAAAACCATTTAGGAGATTAGTTTAAAGTAGTTTTAAGAGTATTCACTTGAGTTTCGAGTTTGAGGAATAGATTTGAGTCGAATGGGTAAAGAATGTGATAATGTGATGACATGGTCATATAGGAGGGTTAGTGGGTCAAATGGTGGAGTCGCTAAGATGGCCTTGTATTCTTTAAAACATTATGATTAAGTGGTGTTGCTAAGATACTAACGAGCGAATATTGGATATTTATAGATTGTCGCTCCACTCCACGAGCCCAACCACACCAACCTTCCCAAGGCAAGTTTTCCAACCCTAAGTATTTAATTTCAAAAGATTATATTCTTGATTTTACCTATGCAAGTTTACTTTTCAAAACTTATATATAAGGATTTTCACTATTGTGTTTATAGCTTCCAAACGTATTATATGCTTATGCTTTACGAGATTATGTTGAAGTTTGAGATATATGCATATGTGTTTGTACACCCTTGAACTTAGAATGAAAGTATTTTCTTCGGACAACGACTCTAGCAATAGAGGTCGTAGCGGTCCAAATATACTATTGACCGGGGAGCGGTATATTGTTGCATCGTGATTAAATTGCGAAAACCCGAAGAGTCAATCGGGAAGTATCGTATACCTAAGTAATTATTATTTTACGTTGTTAAAAATACTCAAAAATATCTGTCTTGGATTAAAAGCTTATTTTAATTAAGTAATTATTTTATTAATTGTTTATATTAAATCTCAAAATATTATTTATTAATTATCGTTCATTATTTTAAAGACAAAACTAATCCAAGATACCTTTAGCATTTTCAAACTCGAACTCTTTCGAACCCAAAACATTTTCGAAAACCCCCGGTCAGGTTTTGCTTCTTGTACGTTTTTCAAGAATTATTGGTCGACTGAGGTCGAACTTCAACTACTCGAATTTTCTATCAAAATGATTTTTGAAAAGAAAAGAACAAGGGGACTCTGGCAGGTGTGGGAATCGTTGACGAACGATTCCCGGGATGTGTAAGCGGCCGTGAGCCAGGCGGTCCATCAACTATTATTCCGGCCCAGGTGTTGCCGAAGGATGATTACGGATGTAGTTTTCATCGAGGGTGATTACGGATGTAGTTTTCACCCAAGGGTAGTTACGGATGTAGTTTCTATCCTTCTACTAGTAGAGAAGACCCGCGGATTATTGGACTTGGATGTGACGACTGATCATCGTCAATCCCTGTCAGGTTTCATGTTTTCTTCAAGTCCCATCCTCCACTTTGGAAAAATACTCAAACACTGCTTCTTGGGCCTAAGTGCCAAGTTGCCGATAGTGTGGTTTTTGATAATAAAAATATTGACATCGTGCAGTATCTAGAACTGCAAGATTTCCTATAAATATTGGCACGTGTTAGTGCACTCTTGCAATTATTTCAAAGAATGAAATGTTTTTGAATGAGAAACCTTCTAAGCTAATGGAAGAAAAGAGGTTTTGCAATAATGTATTCCCTGTATAGTATGTTAACCGTAGAGTGTTTTGCCGAAAATGATATACTTATATGTATATATTTTCAAACTTGAGATATATTGAAACGGGAACCTTATAAAGGATTCATATGTTATTCTTAAAGCTCCTTAGCGAGTATAAATGTTTTATTCAAACTCGGACATATATATTGTCGAATTATGTTTTGAAATCTGAGATATATACCCATATAGTTGGGAATGTTTTCGAAATAAACCACATTATTATTTTACAAAATGGTGAACTTGCTGAGCATTATGTAGCTCATCCTTGCTTTATAAAAACTTTTCAGAAAGAGAAGAATTTGATCAGTTAACTCCGCACCAGCAGAAGAGGAGTAGAAGATTTACCCCTGAGATGATTTAGTTCCTGATAAATACTATAGAGTAAGTCTGATAGGTTTTCAACTGTAATAGTAAGACTTGTCTTCAAGTGTAGTTGTATAAATGGAAGTGCGCAAGATTCTAGAATGTACAGATGAATTGTAATATTTAGCGTTACTTTTGATTATCGTTTCTGAGGCTCTAACTTGTTTGTGCTTAAGATTGAGGTCTGGATGGATGTATTGTTGAGTTGTAAAGTTAATACAGGTATAATATGGTTGGATGGTGATGTGATGACCTGAATCTTTGACCTCGGATTTGGGGGCGTCACAGCAGCATTGGTGCTAAAAAGGTGAAAAATGATAGCACGCAGTTTCAAGAATACCGCAGAGCAGGAAATGCAGAAGGGTATGTATCCCATTATATTGCACTATCCTATTGGGGTTTTTTTTATAAGATTTCTTCGCTTTATAAATAATATTAACTCTATTCTTATGTTATTGCTTCAAAATACACCTCTCTGAACAAGTGAAAACTTTGATTAATGACCATAGAAGCTATATCAGTTTTAGATTTTATTTAATTGTACTAAGTGGTCCGTCAAGACTGACATTAATTGTATCATTGTATTTTAGTGTTGACTTGGTCTCATCATCTAGTTTGTATATGTCCTGAACCTCCCCACAAGTTTACAATTTGATAGTCCCAACTTGATCCTCGGGAATTACGTCATCGACACCGAGGTATGTAATATTGAGGATGTCTAGCAGGGATGAGCCTTCACATACCTTGGGGCAATGTTCATTAATCAATTACAGGGGAAAATCACAATATAATAAAGACAATGATTATATACATACAAGATACAGAATACGAAGAAACCCTAACTTGCAAAAATAAAAAAAAGTTAGAGATAATCAAGCAACAAACAAATCAATTGAAGAAAAAGAACATAACCAAACCCTAATTTTAGGTGCTTGTGGTGTTTCCTTTGAATCCATGATTATTGGATGATGTTACTTGTTTTGGTGCTCGCTCTCTCTCTCTCTCTCTCTCGCACTCTCTCTCTCTCTCTCTCCCCATCTAATTGTTTCCTTTTTTTAACTCCATTTCAGTCCGAAGTTCAAGACCACGCCCTCTCCTCCTCCGAAGAACAAGATTGCTGCGATTGAAGATGAAGATAAAAGGTATTTACAATTTGATCAAATTGAATCTGATGAATAGTGTATCGTTGTATTTTACTCTAGGAATTATCTTTTGCTCTAGTTATATACAATTACAAAGTTTTTAACCTCTATTTTATGCAGCATTGGTGCTAAAAAGGTGAAAAATGAGAGCACGCAGTTTCAAGAATACCGCAGAGCAGGAAATGCAGAAGGGTATGTATCCCTTTATATTGCACTATCCTATTGGGTTTTTTTTTAAAGATTTCTTCACTTTATAAATAATATTAACTCTGTTCTTATGTTATTGCTTCAAAATACACCTATCTGAACAAGTGAAAACTTTGATTAATGACCATAGAAGCGATATCAGTTTTAGATTTTATTTAATTGTACTAAGTGGTCCGTCAAGACTGACATTAATTGTATCATTGTATTTTAGTGTTGACTTGGTCTCATCATCTAGTTTGTATATGTCCTGAACCTCCCCACAAGTATACAATTTGATAGTCCCAACTTGATCCTCGGGAATTACGTCATTGGCACCGAGGTGTGTAATATTGAGGATGTCTAGCAGGGATGAGCCTTCGTATACCTTGGGGAAATGTTCATTAATCAGTTACATTGGAAAATCCCAATGAAAATGATTAGATACATACAAGATACAGAATATGAAGAAACCCTAACTTGCAAAAATAACAAAAAAGTTAGAGATAATCAAGCAACAAACAAATCAATTAAAGAAAATTAACAGAACCAAACCCTAATTTTAGGTGCTTATGGTGTTTCCTTTGAATCCATGATTATTGGATGATGTTACTTGTTTTTGTGCTCGCTCTCTCTCGCGCTCTCTCTCTCTCTCTCTCTCCCCGTCTAATTGTTTCCTTTTTAACTCCTTTTCAGTCCGAAGTTCAAGGCCACGCCTTCTCCTCCTCCGGAGAACAAGATTGCTGCGAATGAAGATGAAGATAAAAGGTATTTTCAATTTTATCAAATTGAATCTGATGAATAGTGTATCGTTGTATTCATCTCAGATTCCTGATATTTTATGCCTCGTTGCCCAGTCACAACAAGGATCTTTCCTGTCTTATCAATTGAGTCGAGTGTTTGTTTTCGTACAAAAAGATCATTATCCTCAGGTTCCCATGAGAGATCTACTATACCTTTGTAGGCACCACGAAACAGATTAAACTCCAAGTAATGAGTTCCTCCAATAGTACTAAGTGGTCTGTCAAGCCTGACATTAATTGTATCATTGTATTTTAGTGTTGACTTGGTCTCATCATCTAGTTTGTATATGTCCTGAACCTCCCCACAAGTATACAATTTGATAGTCCCAACTTTATCCTCGGGAATTATGTCATCGGCATCGAGGTATGTAATATTATGGATGTCTAGCAGGGATGAGACTTCACATACCTTGGGGCAATGTTCATTAATCAATTATAGGGGAAAATCAAAATATAATAAAGAAAATGATTATGTAGATACAAGATACAAAATACAAAGAAACCCTAACTTGCAAATATAAAAAAGTTAGAGATAATCAAGCAACAAACAAATCAATTAAAGAAAAAGAACTGAACCAAACCCTAATTTTAGGTGCTTGTGGTGTTTCCTTTGAATCCATGAGTTTTGGATGATGTTACTTGTTTTGGTGTTCTCTCTCTCTCTCTCTCTCTCCCCCCGTCTAATTGTTTCCTTTTTTTAACTCCATTTCAGTCCGAAGTTCAAGGCCAAGCGTTCTACGGATAAGAAGACTTTGTTTTGTTTTGGGACGGTTAGCGGGGTAATGATAAAGGACTATTTGAGCCCCGTGAAAAATGCCAGCGGTGGTGCAAGATAGATTGAGATAGAGTTGATTTCTAGGCTTGGGTCCAATTTCCAATTGGACTTAGGAGTGATCAAGAGTGTGCTTGGTGAGTTTTTTTTTGTTTTTATGTAATTAGGGTGTATTGATTGAATATAGTTAGTTTTGGTGGAATGTCTAACATGAGAATTATTTCATTTTTTCAATTTATCAACTCAGTGCAAATATGATATTGAAAAGGTAAACTCAATTTGATTTATTCACCTTTTAAAGATATCTTTTATTTATTTACCTTTTAAAGATATCTTAGTATTGTTTTGTATTCTCAGGCTTTCAAGATATTGTTCGAATTTTCTGTTGTTGACACCCATCGCCCTACTAAAAAAGATAATCGATCCGTGCTTGAATCTATCGACTTTGTAAGTGCTATTACGGTTTAAGTGATATTCTATAGTGGTTTTTTTATCTTCAATGTATCCAGTACTATTTATAAGAGAATAGGGATCTGATACTTTTTTTAAGATCACAAAAAAAACATGTAAGAACATAAATCTAATCATTTACTTTGCTTTATTTATAAATTAGGAAAATGAGTAATTAAAAGTAAAAAAAGTTGTGATTGCAATGAAACTCGACATGAGTAAGCCGTATGATAAAGTAGAATGGATAAGATACATGTGAAGGCGTGAAGCACATTACATAATAGAATTATATTACTCTTATGTCAGAAACATAGACAAATAACCTGCTTGCGTAAAAATATTCTTAACAAGTATATGCCAGCTCGTAACACAATTTACCTGATTAGTGGCATGTAACATCATCATCTGAGAATTTTTTGTAACATAATTTCATTATATTGTAAATAATTGACCAAGCCAAATCCTCACAGTTTGATGGCCGGAAAAAAGAGAGTAACAAATGAGAAAATGTATATAAATTCTGTAACCTTCTTTTACTAAAATCAACAAGTCATATATATATTGAATAATATTACATGATTCTGAAATCATCTCACCTTTGCAGCAGCATAGACGCAAAATATGTGACATTCTTTAATTTACAAAATCATCAAGTACTTTGAATTTTTGTTATTTGTGTTTGCTTTTATTTATGTTGTTCGTTACATTACCATGCTGGGAGCTTCTCTAGTTGGTCATGGTTTTAAAAGAGCAAGAACTAATAATAATAATAGAAGATGTATGTTATCTGATTTGAATTGTGACAGTTTGAAGATGAGAAAGCTAACCGGACCGATAAGCAAGATGAGCAAATCAGTTCTGAACACATCATAGATGATACCAGGAGCTGGACAGAAGTGGTAAAAAAACTAAAGAAAGCTCAAGGCGAAAGTTCCCAAACTTCTACAAATAAGGGAGATGAATATCAAGTGATGAGAGAACGAGCAAATAAGCTCTGGGATTTGGCGAAGTCCTCGAAGGTAGAATTTCGATAGACTGGTTTTTTATTTTAAGAGAATATATATGCTGTCAATTAAAGGACCAAGTCTAAATTACAACAAGAGCTCTATAAATACATAATCACTTACATGTGCAATGTGCATTACATAATATATATGATACATTGAGAATTTATACGATATTCGTACCTGTAAGTTTCATGGTAGCTGCGTAAGACGACTTACAGAAAGAAAAGAAAAGATAAGAACATTTCAATTTTTGAGAAAGTGAGATTTATTGAAGGCTAGGTAAAATGACATTTAACTCCTTACGCAGATTGTTGTTTTGGTTTTTTAGTGATGAGAAATGAAGGAGAATAGAAGTAGAGGACAGTAATTCATGTGTTTTTTGCTATAAAACAGACTAAGAGAAGTAGATGGTCAAGCTGTACACGTTTCCATACTTATTCATGCATTACTTTGCACATTACCTCTCTCACTTGATGTATTTTACACCACACATATATAAATAATATAGCTTTTGTATTAACTTGTCAAATGTCCCGTATGATCGAAGTGCCAAATTGAGCAAAGAATAAATAATTTGGATTGGAGGAATACGTTTTAACCGAAACCAGAATATCTCCATGTATACATGGCCTTGATTCCTTGCAATATAGCGTTGAAATTACATTCTCTAGGAAAGGACAGACTATGACAGAGCTCTAGAGGCTGATGAATAGGCTAGCCATGATATCTTCATCTCTAGGTTAGTCATTGTTTTGCAGATTTAAGTTTTCCATTAGTTTTATTGTTCTAATTGCGCCGACTTACTGCAGAAACGAGAGCATAGTGAATTATATTGTGCTTGATCTACATGGACAACACAAAAAAGAAGGAACTGAAATAGTAAAAGCTCATCTGGAATTTGTTGTACGTTACCGCTGTAAGTATTTGAAGCCAACTATATAACCTATGTTACTCGGACTTGGCTATAAGTGTCAGATTCCTCTACCATGACATTCCTCTATTGATATTAGTTCCTGACATTATATGTTCTTTGTAGCTGTACGATGGTTGTATGTTATCACCAGACATGGAGCTCATAGTCAGGGATTCTCGGTGCTTAGGCAATCGGTAACCAACTAATTTCTTTGATTTTATCAATAGATCAGTATTGATTTCTGTGATTCATTCAGTTTAGCTACAAGTCTGTTTTTATTCATTTATTAAAGACAAAATTGCACTTTGGGTACCTGAAGATTAATTAAATTGCACGGTAATGGCTAAATTATAATTGTAGCCAGATGCATGGCTAATTTTTTATTTTTTTTATATCGTGGTGGCTCCGGCCCACCTCCGTTAGTCTATAACTAACGTCGTTACTGAATATATTGTAATCGAGGGGCAACAAAGTAATCTCGCTACGACAGATAATTCATCTCCTTCCACTCTTCTCCACCTCCAGCCGCCACCCATTTCCCCCTCCTTCAACTCGCAGCAACTTCAACTCGCAGCCACACAGTGATACGCACCCACACAGAGGTTGTACACACACAAAATTCGCCGCAGCCACACAAACTCGTCACTATTCAAACGCGAACAGGCACAACAACACAAGGGGGGGTGAGATTTCTAGGAGGAAATCGCTGTGGGAGAGAGGAGAAAATTCGAGAGATTGAGAGGTTAGAGGTAGAGATTAGAGAGAGCTGGAGAGAACAATCGAGAATGTTGAAGAAGGGTGGAAGAGAACTGGTGGTTGTGGGTTTATGGATAGGGAATTAATAGCTTGGGGACACTAATAGCTTCTGTAGGAGTACCGCTGGGCCTTGTGATCCTCAGGTGAATGTGCTTCTTGCTATTGCCGGGGCATTTGGGTATCCTGTGTCACTTGCAGAAGCTTGGATAGGGAATTATGCTTGTGCCAAATTGACATTTGTTACTTGTGATTCACAAGGGAAGAGTGTAAGAACGTTGAACTTTGCCAAGCAGCGTTTTTTAGGTACGGTTTCACCAGCCTTGTAAAATCTCACTTCACTACAGAATCTGTTGTTGAGTGAAAATAATCTTACTGGTTCTATTCCTGAGAGCTTGACAACAATGCATCAGCTAGTAGCTTTGATGTGTCCAATAATAATTTGACTGGGCCACTACCAAATTTTTCACCTAATATCAAGGTTATCATGAATGGCAATTTGTATCTTGGACAAAATGTAATTAAGCAGCAAAGACGAGGATGGTAAGAATTCTGGACCGGGATCAGATTCAGGGACACCTACTAGTGCCAGTGTCGCGTCAGAAGGGAGTTTGGCTCCAAGCATGACTGTTACTGTTGCTATTGCTGTTTCGTTAATCTTTATATAAAGGGGAGTAACATGGAGGCATTATGATGGAGATTAACTGTGACGTAACATTGAACCCCTTGATGGTTCAGCTGTGACGTAATTTGCTTGCAACTCTAGTTTGTTGAAAAAACAATTTTTCTCTCGTTACCCTCCACATTTTGTTCTCTCTCCCTCCTTCCTTTATCAGATGAGTTCATGGGATTATATATACATATAAATACAAGTTATAGCCATTCAAATGTATGTGGACAGCAATACCCCTTACTCTATTAGCATTTAACGTCCAAATTGACGGAGTTAGGCGGGAGCCACCACATTATGAAAAAATAATAATTTAGACATGCATTTGGCTACAATTATAATTTAGCCATCACCGTGCAATTATATTAATCTTGAGGTACCCAAAGTGCAATTTAGTCTTTATTAAATACCCAATCTTGCTAGATAAAACAATTCAGCTTGCTAGATAAAACAATTCAGAAAAATGGCAATTTATCTTCTTATAGAGGGATTAAATCTTAAAATTATTAGATGATATTGTTGTTGTTATTATTAGCTAAATGTTTGCTGTTGCCTGTAGGTTGTTAATCTGTTGAAGCAAGCAAGTAATTTATGGTGGAAGCAGGATGAAGCAAACCAGGGAATGTTGGTTATCAGGGTTGATGAAGACACGAGACTTGATTATGAATAGGATGTAGGGTTCTGGTTAATTTCTCTAATTTCTCTAATATCGTCTGTTGTCACTCAAAGCAACAAACTTCAACAGGAAAATAGCCTTTAAAAGAACTTTAAGCTTGATCCTAACTTGATGATGTGAGAATTTCTCTGCTACATTAGAGATTGGTTATCTATTTAGAATTGAGAAATGAGATGCACAGAAACATATGGGAGTAGAATAGCTTTTTCCATTTTGGGAGTAGAATAACAATAACTAATTCATCGCAGGCGTACAGAAACATAAAATAATTTGAGTAAAAAACACTTTGTGTACCTAAAGTTTGGCGAAGACACCACTTGAAATACTACCTTTCTAAAAGTACCACGTGCAATACCAAGTAATGGATTTACTTAAACTTCGTGTACCGCCGTCTATCTCTTACAAACGGCGTTAGATCTTCAGGGCATAACAGTCTTTTCCATATTTACAAATCTTTATTTGTTCATGGTCATTTACTACTCCCTCTGTCCCATCCATTTCTTTACAATTTCCTTTTTGGGCCGTCCCACCATTTCTTTACATTACCCAAAATAGTAATTTTTAACACTATTACACCCACTACTTCACTTATTTTAACAATACTTTACACTATTTCACCCACTGCTTAACTTATTTTAACAATAAAATCACTATTACACCCACTACTTCACTTATTTTAACAATAAAATCACTATTACACCCACTACCTCATTTATTTTAACAATATTACACCCACTATCCTTGACCTCCGTGCCCAGCCGCCATGTGAAGAACTGGCTGGGACGGAGGGAGTAATTGCTAAAGTATATAACTGTTCTGTTCTTACTTTTTAACCAAGTATGATTGAACTTTTAAAGGGTTCAGTAGCCATTTTTATGAATTGTAATGGGTGGGACAGCTACAAACATCAATTATCTGCTTCAAGATTTCATGACTTGCGAAACCCTTTTCGGGTTTTTGATTGTTGGTCGTATTTTCGTTTAGAAATAAAAGCAAACACAATGTGTGCAAAGGTTAATGGCAAGAATTATTTTGTGCTTGATGGGTTGGATTTGAATATTAGAAGCAAAGCTATGCATAGTGAATATGTTTGCTACTTTAGCTTAAACTGAGAACAACATATTCAGCTGATAGCAAGAACCAAAATATTGATAAACATTGTACATAGAAGGAACTACCCACAAATCTGCAAAACTGTTGACAATGTAAATAAAATTTCAATGAACAAATTGAGCTACAAATGGTGGGGAGGGGATAACATTTGGCGATCAATGGGGCAGAGAACTCTAAAAAATTGAAAACAATTCACAATTGTGGTTGAAAAAACAAGCTTCCGCTTGAATCCTCTTTCGCCCCACATCAATTCACCTTTGCTAAATTTACTCGAGACAACAGTGTAGAACTAACTATAGCTCACAGGCAGTGCATAACAATGACTAAAAGCATATATATTCACATTATGCTGTTGTTGTTCATGTGAGAAAACAATAAAATTGGATGTACATGGTGGAGGAATGTATACCTATCCGAACCCTTAATGTGTGCAAATTTGATTCGGATGCTGATGGAAGAATGTATACAGCGGGTGGAGGAATTTGCACTTATCCGAACCCTTAAAGTTGTGCCGATTTGATTCAGATGCTAATAGCTATATGGCTTCGTTCTCCTCCAACCCACTGAGTAAACTGGTATACGAACATTTCATCAATCTCATTTATCTTATTGCTATGGTAAGCTTACACTTGGAATTGAATATTGTGTCATGTTGCACTAGATTTGTGTGATGATTTATTGGGAAAAAGTTGTGTTAAGAAAGAATTTGATGCAATTGTGTATAACACAATGTTGTCAATTTATGGAAAAGTGAATGACTGGGTTCAGACTGAGAGAATTTGGAGAAATTTGAAAGATAATGGACATGCTGGAACAACAGTGACTTACCCGCGCACTGTTTCCTATGGAAAAGACTGATATGCCCCTTACTATCTAACGTTGTCTGTATTAGATAGACGGCGTTACACGAAGTTTAAGTAAATCCATTACTTGGTATTGCACGTGGTACTTTTAAAAAAGTAGTATTTTAAGTGGTGTGTTCGCCAAATTTCAGGTACACAAAGTGCTTTTTACTCAAATAATTTCTGCGAGACTATTGGCAAGCTAGTAACCAGTTACGCCACCAATTCTTAAAAATTAACACAAATCACACCAATAGTCATGCCTATGGGTGTTCACGGATCGGGTTGGGTGGGTTGGGAGGATTTTTTGACCCAACCCAATTTAATCGGTTTAGAAAATTTTCAACCCAATCCATAAAAATAGAATTTGTAAACCGACCCATTTAATGTATTTCGGTTTGGATCGGTTTGGATCGGATTGATCGGGTTAGTAAATATATAAATAATTTTTTTATCAAAAAAAAATAAAACTGAAAATGAGAGTTCAAAACAAATCGGAAATAGTTCAAGAAAATATTACAATCATTCATGCAACACAAATAGCATAAGTATTAAATATCTGAAATTCTGAATTTTAACACATAAAAAGAATTTGACTAAACACTAGACATAGTCTTTAAATTTGAACTAAATCATGACCTAGATGAATCAATCATTAAACTTCAATGATGTTGATATTCTGAGTTCTAATAATATGAGAGTAATAATACAAATTAGTGTATTTGTAATACGTGATACTTTGATAGGGTAAATTGTAATGGATCGGACTCGGAGTCAGACTATAGTGGACTACTGGACTGGACTAATACTAATACTAATGTCTAATGGGTTGGGCTTATATATTTTAATTATCTTATTTTTAATCGGATCGGGTTGGATTGGATCGGATTTTAAAAATCGAAACCCATATCCAACCCATTAAAATCGGGTTGACGTTTTTTCAATCCGAGTATATATCGGGTTGGAAAAATTCGGTTTGGATCGGTCGAAAAGTGCCCGGTTTGGATCGGATTGGTCGGGTTGGCCAAACCGTGAACACCCCTAATCATGCCAACAAAGAAAAGCACCATTATAATCAAAAAAGGGTGAATGAAAAACCTATTTAACAAATGAGTTATCAAACCAATTATTATCAATGTAATTAACCACACAAAAATTCACTTATATTAACTAAGAATATGCAATTGATTCAAAGCGAAACCATATTCACTTGAATATGCAATAAAAGTAAGCGCTTAATGATAAGAATCTTGTCACAGTACGTACTAACCACCCAATAATCAGAAGAAACAAAGGAATTATATCAACAAGTTGTATCCCAACCTTTGCAATCGATCAACATATCAGTATTAAAATTAACTACTACAAGAACACCATAATCTGGTGTGTGCTTGGTCATATACTCGGAATTCTTAGTCTTCTAGAAACTCTTGGCTAACACTTAGGTTCGGTACTCGGAAATCTTACAAAGCGAGCATTCAAACTCGATAAGTCTTCTAGAAACTTAGGGCTAATACTTAAGTTTGGTAGTCTAAATTGTGTGGCATGGCCAACATCTCCCTAAATCGGACCGTGGCGCTAGGCACACTGGCTAAGGTTAAAGGAAATAAGGTTGTGCCTTGCTACAAGCACCGGGGCTTTTAGCGCAGTGGTAAGCGCCTGATCCTAACAATTGGTATCAGAGCTAGGTCGCAGGTTCGAATCCCATTAGGCGCAGTGTTAGCGCAGAAGTCATTTGTGCTGTCACGGGGTAGTGGCGGGCAGATGTTGGGGGGGGGGATTGTGTGGCATGGCCAACATCTCCCTAAATCGGGCCATGGCGCAAGGCACACTGGCTAAGGTTAAAGGAAATAAGGTTGCGCCTTGCTACAAGCACCGGGGCTTTTAGCGCTGTGGTAAGCACCTGATCCTAACATAAATCTGCAGTTAGGGCAGGTTCTATTACTATCCAACCAGGGACCAATACAACTGCTAAAACCAAACGCGGAACTTGAAAAGTTACATCATAGATTACTTGCAATCTCCCTTGATCTGTATCAAATACAGCAGTTACACTACAGAATTTTGTTGTCACGCTGAGATTCACAGTACATGTTTGTTGGTCAGTAAACGATTCTGTACCTATATCAATCAAATTTTTCATAAACGCCATGCTGTTCTAATATACAATGGAATAGATAGCTTCGTTATGCTATATATAGGTGAATTGTGATCACCACAAATAGCTTTCCCTTTTAGGATTGAATTCTGTAACCAGCGATACCTTAACCTTTTAGGATTCGACTTGCTAAAATAGTTACATTCTTACTCCTAAATCAAAAATTAACACTTCTTTATTTACTTTCAAATTAAATTGATAGAAAAGTCAAACAATTATATAAAAGGCAATCCAATGTTAAGTACCAAATTTTATTCAGGCTCAAATTATATTATGTAAATGATTCAAATTATACTCGAATTCGAATCTCTTATAATATAACAAAATATCTCCAGGAATCAAGTTGGGATTCTCGAATAATAAATCGTATTTATTTATTTTTTATCAAATTTTATTCGCACTCAAATTATGTAATTGATTCAAATTATATTCGAATTCGAATCTTATATAATATAACAAATATATCTTGGAATCAAGGTGGGATTCTGGAATAACAAATCGTATTTATTTATTTTTCTAATACATCTCATTTTTTTAAGAATGATTAGACTTATACGCTTTAGTGTCTCAGAAATTTACTTGACTTATCTCATCCCCCAATCAATCTATCTGACTTGAGCACCTCAATTACCTTCTTTAACTTTTTTTTAAAAAAAAAATTACCTTTTTTAGGAATTTTTCATAAATATTCATGGACAAAAGCTCTTTTGTAAAAATACTTTTTCTAAAAAAAATAATTTGTAAAACTACCAAAATATTTGCAAAAATACGGAGGTTGCATATGTGATTTATGCAACCACATGTAACTGAATGCAATCAATGCAACTGAATTCAACGTTTGCATATGTAACTAGATGCAACTGCATGCAACCAATGCAACTGAATTCAATCTGCTGCACAGCCAAAAAATGCAAATTCAACTTCCTTGTATATAAGGGTGGCGCAACCACATATGAAAATTCAATTTTCAATTACGTATAAAATTAGTTGCATGCAACCATATATGCAACTGGATGCAACCACATGCAACTGAATGCAACTGAATTCAATCTGCTGCGCAGCCAAAAAATGCAAATTCAACTTGCGCAACCACATATGAAAATTCAATTTTCAATTACGTATAAAATTAGTTGCATGCAACCACATTTGCAACTAGATGCAACCACATGCAACCAAATGCAACCAATCATATATGCAACTGAATGCAATCTCCATATTTTTTCAAATAAATTGGTATTTTTGCAAAAAAATTCAGAAGATGGTAAAATCGCAAAAAAAACTTAAAAAAAATAATATTTTTGCTAAATAACCTTTTTTCTTGACTAATTAGATTTATAGCATTACAATTGGAATATGGATATCTGTTTAAAGAAATTTTTAGAATGAATCAAAATTGAACCTAGATAACGAAACAACATAGAATAAGCCTTTACCTTCTTTAGCATACTAACATGTATATATCGGACTAGGGGCGAGCAAAAAAAACCGAAAACCGGATTATCCGATTTTCCGATCCGGTATCCGATTATGAAAATCTGAAAATTAGGATATCCGATTCGAAAAAACCGGACCGGATATCCGATCCGGATTTTTTTTATAAATTTGGATACGGATCCGGATCATAACTTTTTATAAATCCGGATATCCGGATCCGATCCGATTTATAAGATTTATTAAAAAATAATTTTTATATTTAATAAATAATGAATTTATTGTAGACAAGTAATTCAACATTGAATATATTAAATTAAGTAATGAATTATCACGAATAAATTAATGAATTTGTCCAAAGTGATTAATAAATTTATTCTTAAACCAACCTTGATAAATATTTTCTCTTAATTAATCATTTTATTCAAAGTGATTGATTAAGAAGTTATAATATTAAAAAAATAAAAACAAAGCAAATGGAAGAATATTTTCAGTTAAAATTATGAATTTGAGAGCTAGCGTGTTATTCCCTCTATCCCGTTTATATTGACCATCAATCAAAAAGCAAGTATTGAGCAATCAAGTAAAAACTCTCAAACTTACTCTCAATTGTTTGCATACTTTGGAAAACATAACATTACTAATACTTAATTTGCTTTATTTAGAAAATTTGGCTACTACTTTTGGAACAGGCAAAAAAGGAATTGTTCTCTTAAAAAATATTTATAAGAACTCGTTAAAGAATGACTGGTAGTTTATGATAGGTTAAAATAAAATTAGGAAAAAAATGAATATACAAATGTTAAAATATGAGATGATGATATCTAAAATTATATTAATTAATTTATTATTTGTAAAGTTCACGATAACTTATTGAAAATGTAAAATAATTCATTTATTTATACAAACTAAAATAAATTTTACTTAATTAATTCGGATCAGGATTATCCGATTTCCGATCCGGTTTAAATGGATATCCGAATTCCGGATATCCGGTTAAACCGGAACCGGAATAGATTTTTCATAATCCGAAAAACCGGATATCCGATCCGAATTTTAAAACCGGACCGGATATCCGGTTTTGCTCACCCCTATATCGGACTAATTGTACAAGTTAAATTTTGTAAAAAAAGGTAAAACTTCTTACTCCTTATAGTTTCCTTATATTCTTCATCGCTCCAAGTATTAACATAAATAATTAAAACTTCATCTTTTGAGATTTAGGTTGCAATGCTAGGTTTGTTAGAAATTTAGAATTTCTTAGTCTGTAAAAACAAAAACAAATATCATAACATGAATTAATCGTAAACACTCGTAATTTGCGATATAGTAAAATCATAAATAATAGAATCGAACAAGAAATTAAACTAATAAAAGGATATGTGTGTTCTTGGTGGGTGAGGTACGTGTGTGTAAACGCTGCCCTAAGGAATCGTGGCCCTTCTCGTGCAAGGTTTTTGTGGTATTTTAATTATTTACTTATTATAGTTTAGTATAGAATATGTATCACTTTGTCAATTATTTGAGGGATATAAGACCTGGCAATTTGAATAATCAAATCGATTTTGGATCTAATCAATATGGGATCAGATCAAATTTCGGTTATGATATATTTAAATAGAGTTCGGATCAGATCTGATTCGATTCGGGTCTAAATCGAATTAAAATCAGATGAAATTTGAATTAAGATCAGATGAAATTTGGTTCGGATCATTACTCACTCATTATTTTAATTTTTGAGATTTTTAAAATTACATTATTATTGAATATAATATTTCTAGTATGAAATTATGTACTTCTTCAAAAAAAGATGTTTAAATAATTGGGTCAGGTTCCACATCGAATTAATTAGAATGCTTTAAACTACTAAATATATTATGCTACATAATATTATACAAATTTATAGTATTTTAATTATTATCAATTATTTTTTGTCATAATTATTTTTTTAAAACATATTATAATGATGAAGATTAAGTTGAGTTAGGTAAAAAATCATTTATTCTTTATAAACCTCTACAGGATAGACCTCAACAGAAAAATGTTATGTATTTTAGAAAACAAACAATTGTGTACTGAATAAGTACATCATACTCTCTAATTGTATATATGTGCTCCAGCAAAATTAAAATATCGTGTACTACAATAGAACTAATAATTCTCAATCGTTGATTACGCATAATCCACGGTTGAGATTAGTCATAAGTTCTAATTTCAACCTAACCCTAATTATGATATATTTGACATATAATTGTTTTAAATATGAATTTTGCTTATAAATGGGGTAAAAATTGAATGAAATGTGCATTAATGTATATAGGCTATTCGTTATAATCCATTAAAATTATAACTACTTAATTCATCATTTTCCTAATTCGGATATATTTTGGATTATTTTCGGTTAAAATTTTGGTTTGGGTATTTTTCGGATCAGATCAAATTGGTTTTCTGATAATTCTCGAATTTCCCGATTCGGATATAAAATCGGATTCGATTCATGAATTTCGATTCGATTGTTCTGATAAAACCCATTTTGCCAGGTCTAGATATAACTGGCCAAGATTGTATATATTTAAAAAAACGAATTTTCAAATTTTGACATTTTTGTAGAAAAATGCAAGGGAGCCAAACGAAATTTCCAAAAAAAAATCTCAAATTCCTGTGTCTTTTTTTATTCATTGATAGTATAATTAATGAAATGGATCTCGTAACTATTCAAATGAACCCCCATCAATTAGAACTCCTCATTTTGCCAACTACTGCCACGTCATTTTCGAATTTTTTTTGGAGAATTTGTTTAATTTTCTATCATTACTTTTCTTCGTAACAAAATTAAATAGACATAATACATGTAAGATCATAATAATTAAATAATTAAAGTGGACCACATTACATGTAAGGATTAATGAAATAGACATGTAATGATAATTAAATAACTAAAGTAATAATTATTACTTTAATAATTTCTTCAATTAATTAATTAAAGTGGACCACATTGCATGTAAGGATTACTTTTTGAATTATTTGTTTAATAGACATGTAATTATTATTAAAGCGGTAATAGACATGTAATAATTCCATGACCTCTATGTATCCACTTCATAATAATTAAATAAAGTTGATTGAGAGATATAATCCATATGATATTTAAAATAATTAAAGTAGACCACTTTACATGTAAGGATTAAGGAAACAAATACAAAAACACTCCATTCGTCCCATAATAGTAGTCTATTTTGAGAAAAATATATTTTCCATAATACATGTCTATTTCCAAATTTCAATTACTGTAATCAGTACTACTTTTCACGTTAGCTTAAATAAATTATCACCCTAGCCTCTCACATACATGTTCACTTTTGTACTACAATAATGAGTACCATCTAACTACATGTGGTATCCTTTGTTTTTAATGCAAACTTACAAATAAGTATCATCCAACTACATGCGGTATCTTTTTATTTTAACGCACTTATAAATTATCACACTGACCTCTCACTTCATGTTTTTACTTTTGTACTGTTAAAGTATGTAATTGAATCATATCATTAAAAATTTCAAACCTTAAATTTTTATATCTTAAAATTGACAATGATATATTAAACAAAAATTATATAGTATTAAAAAAAAATTGCATAACACAGGTAATTTATAATACTCTTAAAAACAAAACATCGAAAGTTTGGTCGGTACGGTACCTAATTTTCGGTACTGACTGCCCTGTAAAGCACATGAGAAAACAAAAATCCATTCATGTTTACTTCTGTGTACATGCACCCCCAGCTCACAAAGAGTAGAAACGCCACAGCTTCCATTTCAGAACTGTTCTTTTTTCTTTCATTTGGTACTTATTCTTATATTTTTTACTTCTCTTTCAAAACTCAATTCTAAATATGGATACAAGACAAAAAAACACCTCACCTTCATATTATGAACGGTAAGGAGTTAATGCTAATATATACTCTTTCTTGGCATCGCATTAAAACTACGATGATAAACCCGTAAGCTAACTAGAAATGGGAAGTGGTTTTGTCATTCACTCATTGAGACCATGTTATCATGAATATCTAGGGCATGATACACGGAGATTGGAGGACCAAAATACCACCAACAAGCACGATAAAATATTCCCATGGAAGTCGTTGGTAATAACTAAATAAATATTAGTTTTGTTAAATGTTGTTGATGGTTTTAATTGTTCATAAAATATTATTTGTTTTGATGGTTGTAGACACCTGATATGTTTCATGATATTAACACATATTGGTCTATTCTCAAAGAAGATAATAATAGATTTCAGAGATAACAATGTAAATATGTAATAAACATCTAAAATATTTTCATTTTCATGAAATTTTCAAAGATGTGAATATGTGGTTCATAGAATTGGATGTATTAAGATGTTGGAGGACATAAATACCATCGACAAGCACGACAAAATATTTTAATTATACCTATTCCAAAGGTGAAACCTCCCCTAATAATCCATATAATCCATGAACCACATGACTACATAGAATCGTTCCAAGTGCTTCGAATAACTGATGGTGTTAAATTACATCACCATGCAAATGACCAAGAGAAACTTAACAAAAAATATGCTGATGAGAGGACCAACATCCATAAAATACACCAAAACGAAAGTCTCATTAGCCCACCATCCTGTATATATTTAGAAAAAAACCACGCAATTACAAAACTTATATTCTAAAAATATAATCCTTGTGCCAATAATTCCAATGGAAGAGTTTGTACAACTCACAGTATATCTCCTTCTCCAGACCATCCTCATGAAAGGGGAACTTTAAATCGTATCCGCCATCGATTTCTGGATATCCGGCTTTTCTAACAACCTGTCCATGGAGATCAAAGGCAACAAGCTGAGCATCGCCGAAAGAATCACATAACATCTCGAGGAGGTCAGGCGAGTCTTCATCAAAAAGGTGAACCAACCATGACATATCTGCAACATGTTTGTTTCATGAAAATTGTCGGCAATATAACCAAATAAATTTTAGTTTTGTTAAATGTTGTTGATGGTTTTAATTGTTCATATAATATTATTTGTTTTGATGGTTGCAGACAACTGATATGGTTCATAATATGAACACATATGGTCTAGTCTCAAAGGAGATAATAACATATTTCAGAGAGAACAATACAATAAACATCTAAAATATTTTCATTCTCATGAACTTTTCAAAGATGTAAATATGTGGTCCGTAGGATTGGATGTAGGGAAAAAGTTTCTACTCTCAAATAGTGATCGATATCTCAACGATATCATCTTCGGTACCTACAATGTGGGACAAGTGATTTCATGTGAGGATTATATCAATCATCCAAGTGCTCGCATAGGTCGCTTCATAAAGACTACATTCTGGTGGCCTCTAGGTGGTGGTCCAGAATATCTCAGAAAATTTTTAGTCTTATTCAACTTGCAGAGGAACATGCATGCTTCATTATGATCAAGTTAAATAAGTTTTGGGCGCCGAACAACATTACTCTTGAAAGGTGCGCATGTGACAAAAGATTGGTCACGTGCCGAGGAAGAAAGGAACGAGGAAATGATGGAGCATTTGAAAATAAAATCAAGTAGGAAGATATATTTTTTTCTGGAGTGTGTGTAGCACTTTTATAGAATGCATAGTGAAGAAGCAAAGAAAATGAAGAGTAAAATGATTCTTGAATTCAAACCGAAAATGATCAGATGTCTTCACTACATGGGTATAACCATATTTATAACCATAATAAAGCGGTTGTTTCACGCATTTCAACTTCAAATCTTTTTAATTTACTTTTTTAAAGTATCTTTTTCAATATACCTTGAAAAAAGTTTTTCCAAAAGTCAAAAATAGATTTTATTCCAAAAACCATTACTACCCTATTTTAAATCAGATACAATTTCGTAAATTCAAATATTATTTCCTAGACTTCATAATCATTATAATTTGAATATTATGTTTAAAATTGATTTCAAGTCAAAACTTTAATCGAAGTGCTAACTAGTTCCAACAAAAGATTAAAGTATTTTATTTCATCGCGTAAGGATATTTTAATCAATAATTTTCAAATAAAATATTTCCACTTGTCCTTTTTACTTGAAACTTCTCCAAAATCATTGGAATGACTAAAAAGAATTTTATACATTGTTTCATGAATTTGAAGATCGCTTTTCCGGGACCCGAAATAGCACTATGGTCGTTATTCGGGTTTGCAAAAAGTATTGTATATTGTTGAAAACCCAAGGTTGACCAAAACCTTAATTTTTATGATATATTTGTTAACATTTTGCATTGATCTCATATTTTTATAGATAGTTTTGAAGAATTATAACGAAATGGGTTTGTCGCATAGGTACGTGACATTACGTGTTTATTGAGTAAGTATTTCATCTTTATACATTTTTTTACGATTATATATATATATATACACTTTCTACATAACAGTAGAAGGATCTAGAGAGCTTCTAGATATTTTGTCTTTGTTTATTTCATTGTCCATTGTGTTATGGCAAGTGTCTTTTGTCCATCTATTGGTCCATTATAACCTAATTATGTCTATAATTACTACCCCGAAACCCCCCCCATTTCTTCAAGCCTCCAAGAACCAAAGTTATGCTGAAGAACCTTAGAAACACCTTCTAATCAGTAGCCAAAAAGATCAAAACATTTCTTAGGTTCAGGCCATTTAAACTTCAAAGTTTGTTCATGTTTAAGGCTTGTTTTCTTCACCATTCTTGCTCCATACGCACATTTGGCCATAAAATTTAGGCAGTCTCTTGTCCATCTTTAGGCAGCCTCTTGGCCTTGTTTTAGTCCTTGGTTAGTCACCTTTAAGCCTTAGTTTAATAGCCTCTTTTCGGTGAACTTTCCGGCGAATATTTCGTATGTTTTCGGTTTCACTAACTCGTATCTCTTGTAATTTTCTTCATTTGTGAGGAAATTTGAACCTTTGTAAGATAAAGAGTCATAAGTTAGTTCTTGTGCTGATCTATTATCTATTATCTATTATCTATTATCTATTATATATATAATAGGCCAACACAAAAAAATAGTGAGATTTTTTAATGCACATGAAAAGACCAATTTGCCCCCATGTTTAATATTTATTAAAAAAGTATTATTCATGGGAATCGAACTTGAGTCTATCAAATAACTTATGCATGTTATTACCACTACGCCACAATGTCACATGTGTTCTAAAACCATACACTTAATAAGTGAATGTCGTTCAAGAGTAATACATTTGTAAATAACTATGGAGCTAAATTAAACTTAGGTAAAACCCCAACACATTTTTTCAAAAAAAGTGTTGTTCATGGGAATCTATCAAGTAACTTATGCATGCTTCAACACAAGAAAAAAATTGAGTCTATCAAATAACTTATGCATGCTCTTACCACTACGCCACAATGTCACATGTGTTTTAAAACCATACACTTAATAAGTGAATGTCGTTCAAGAGTAATACATTTGTAAATAACTATGGAGCTAAATTAAACTTAGGTAAAACCCCAACAGATTTTTATTAAAAAAAGTATTGTTCATGGGAATCTATCAAGTAACTTATGCATGCTCTTACCACTACGCCACAATGTCACATATGTTTATAAATCATACACGTAACATGTACGTGAATGTCTTAACAGTAATACATTTGTAAATAACTTTGGAGCTAAATTAAACTTTAAATAACTATGGAGCTAAAGTAAACTTTAAACTTAGGTAATACACCAACACAAGATAAAATTCGTGAGACTTTTTAATGTATTGGAAGAAATAATAATAAAAGAAATGATATTTAAAAGAAATGAAATTTAAAAGAAACTATTACAATATTGGAATTATCCAATAATATTATTATTATATATGTTAACACATAGAAGACGATGATTATATAAAATTAGCATGTACAATAGTTCGTGTAACAAAATATGAGACTTTAAGTTAAGATAGTTAATAATATTTTTTGAAAATTAATATTATCATCGGTCAGTCAAATCCATGTTATTTAAAAAATTCATTCTATTTCACAATTTTAGTAGCATAAACAATAATTTTTTATATTATATGTGAATTTTTTTTAAATATGTGTACAAAATTAACATTGGCGATAAAATAAAATATTCAAAACAAAAGCATATAATCAAACTGAAATCCATGAACATATACATTTCCAACCTTTAGGAGATAAGTGATTGAGTGCCCATCTTTGTAGATTCTAACAAAATAACAATGATTTGCATCCCCGACAGGAAGATTATAACCCACAAATTCACCAAAGTGCATCACATTCACTTGCTTGACATCTTCAATACTAGCAAGATTACAAACCATTACTATAATGGTTCGAAAGAAATTCATTACACCTGTATATGTGTTAAAATCAGAAGCATGGCCCTCAACTAAGGGTATATTTGCACCTGAATGCAAAAATTGAGCCATTGAATTGAAAAGGATGATTGAATAAGAAGAAAAAGAAGAAGTAGTAGAATGAATGTAAACATTTTTATATTTATATTAAGGTTCAAAATTAAAAGTGGAAGAATGAATTTAAACTTTATATTTGCGTTTGAATTTTTCTATCAGAAATAGAAAGTGAACGTTTGATAATGAAATGTGAACGTTGATTTTGTATAGGGTAGAAGAGAAGAAGAGAGATGATATATCCAATTTTTGTTTTGCAATGCAAAGGAGCCTTGGATTACCTATAATTGGCAGCTTTAGTAGCGTACCTTCTGATTCTTTGAACACGTACTTGACTAACTAATAAATTACTAGTCCAAGTAGAGACTAGAGATTTGAATTAGAACAGTGCATCTTCTTCTTCTATATATAACTAGCTTTATCGCCCGTGCAAGGCACGGGCATGCTCTAGCTGTGTTTGATTTGACACATTTTTTAACGTAGGCAAGGTGGTCCATTGTGTTGTGAGATTGCTCTTGTGAATGTACCAAGTAGATTTAGTTAAATGCATAGGCAACGTATTTGAAGTACTCCACACATTTACATATGAAGACATTTCTACTGCATATTTCCAAAGTGGAGCAATTAAATCTATATATGCTACCCAGATAATCCCCGTTGCTTTGAGAGTAGATGGTGCATCTCTCATGTCTATGAGCTTGGCCCTATATGAGAAAGAAGTAAATGTCAAATAAGATAAATAAGAATAGTCTACATGGTTATTATATCAAATGAGATATGAATTTGAATCTTCTTGCATACAACCAGTAAGATTCAACCTCTCATCTCTATCCGGACCAAATAACAGAAAATATAATTTGTTTCGAAGAAAATGGTTAGTCAAAGGAATAAAAGCAATGGACAAAAAGACATTCCATCAAAAAAGTGGAGGAACAGGTAAAAATTCTGCAGATGAGTCCCAGATATCAAATTATTGTACTACAGTATCAATCATTTTATATGTTAACATATTTATTCCGATTCACACCAGATAAGCAGATAACCATTCAATAATCACCCATGACTTCACAATCATATCTCAAAGTAAACCAAAGAGAATGATAGCAGAACGACTATTGGTACTAAATTGACTCCTGAAAGAAGAAATAAAATCTTCGATAAAATATCGAAAGACGCTTTTAAAAGGGGACATATAATGATGGCACATACCATGCTGATATACAAATGCTTCCATGCAAGAACAACCCTTTCCACCTTCAAGGAAGAGAAGACTGGATCCTCCTATTGATTTCTCTCAGAAACGACAAAGTAGTAAAATAATTTCTTTCCATTATTTTCAGAAATAGGCACATACCTACAAAGCCATATTGATCTAGATAAAAAATTATCTACCAAACATGATGAAAAGATAAAACTTGATTTTAGTGATATAAAATTGCAAAACTGTTCAAAACCCGGAGTAGTGTTTGGAAGGACGAGTGGCATTTAATCTATGGAGCTGGTTGATCAAAGCGCCTTAAGGGGCAGATTGTGTCAAAGCAAGTATAAGCATAAAGTAAATTAACACTCTTGTAATGAATAAATTAGCAGCATTTTCCATGATCAGTGAGCTTAATATGTTTAATGGAAGAGAAATGTGAGCCTTGCTTAAACCTGTATTTATCAACTAATGGTAGTTCCTTTAAATAATAATGATACTCTGTCATTTTTGGTATCTGAAGTTGGTGCATATTGGCTTTCAGTGACAAAGACATAAGTGTAGCATTTTGTAACAGTTGCTAACAGCAATTAATTGTTTGCTAGCTGCTTAACCAACCATAATAGTCATAAATTCATTTATAAATTTAGTACATTGTTTTTTCTTAAAAGAATATTCAAGAAACAACCTTTTTTGTCATATATATCAAAAAAGTTATTGTTAGTGTATTGAAAGAGATGTACTACTGATCTCAACATCATTTTAATTACTGCTCAGTACTTGAATGCATTTGCATCCCACAATCTTTGTTGTGTAAAGCACATGTATCTTGTAAAAAGTTTTTGACTTAAAAACAACAAAGAGAATTACAAATGCTACCCAGATAATCCCCGTTGACTTGAGAGTAGATAGTGCATCTCTCATCGGAAAACTGAAGTCTATGAGCTTGGTCCCTATATGAGAAAGAAATAAAGGTCAAATAAGATAAATAAGAATAGTCTACATGGCCTGACCAAAAAAAAAAGAATAGTCTACATGGTTATTATATCAAATGAGAGATGAATTTGATCTTCTTACATACAACTACTTGCATAGTCCTCTTCGAAGATAATGTTGTTAGGGTGATCAAGGAGTCAAAAAATGGATATATTATGTAAGTTGACCTGTCGTAAAATCTTTAGGGTTAACAAAGCTATGTGATTGGGATAGTTACTTCACAGGGAGGAAAGTAGACTACAATAGATAGCATTGTCTGGAAAAGGAAGCTCAGTGTTCTATGTGATTTATGGATTAAGCACACTAATGTAAACTTCTTTTCTGAGATACCAAGAGTCAAGGTTCTCTTCCCGTAGATACCAAATGCCAACATTTATCAAGAGATATTGTAGTAGCCGTCCAGGCTCCAGAAAATACCTTCAAGCATAAGGATTAAGGTTGGCACATAATTATCAATGTATCCGAGGATACCTTCAATGTATGTGAAGTCATTTGCCAGTAAATGCATGCAAGTACATGACAGTAGCAGCATAGAATGGAAAGGGCAGATTCCTTTCATGGAAAGGTTCTTTCCTTAAATTAATAACCTTTATCAACTTTTAAATTAACCACCTTTATAACTACAAAAGTTCAATATTCTCCACATCCTCGCTACTTAACCAATAGAACAAGGAAGTTTATACAAACCATAAATTCATCATTTTATTTATATATAATAAATCTTATGGAAATATAAAAAAAGAGTGCCTTACTGAAATTAGTTATGTCACATCTGACAATAACTCCCGCAGTAAATATAAATTATATAATCAAGACTTATTCAAGTATGAACGAAATTTCTATTATACATGGTATGCCAACTGAATTCCCTGTATTGGAAACCTTTATTTCTAACTCATTACAGTATTGTTTCATACCTTTTTACCCTCCAGCCAATGGCTGCAAAATTCTAAGGTCTCTTTTGGTTAATCTCCCACATAAGTATGACCAGCTCCCTGCAATAACCAACAGTGATTATATGTTTTCGTGTAAGCATAGATGCAGATATAATAATAGAAGACGAAGAGAAGGAGAAGGCACTCCCATAGGCTGAGTTTTAGATATTAGTTATAAGCTTACATGTGAATTATGGGATGATAATTTAATTTACCAGTTGGCATATTGGCCACACCTGCAAAATAATCTGCCTTTGCCTCACTGAATTCTACACCAACTACTGGCCAGCTATTTAGGTCCAGGACATACTATACTTCTTCGGAAGCCCGCAAACATATCGATATAGGGATAATAATTTAAAATTCAAGTGTAAAAAGACTGCAAGTAATTCTTGTATTACTTATGAGACTCCCTTAAGTAGCTCCTTTTTTAAACCAGTGCTGAAGCTGGTTTTTTGTGTTCCTTCTTCGTTTGTTATCTAGTGACACTCTTTTGAGTGGAAATCTCTGTGCTAATCTTGGTTCTTGTTAATCTAAAAAAAAATTGTGCTTTTTTCCCGGAGGGAGATCTAATATTTACACCCTCAGATTTAAAGTTTTAAAAATGCAATCACCTAATTGGAGTTTGTCCCATTTAGATAACATCACTCGATCGGTACGTTAATAAGATGTACTAATGACTACATTAATTTCAACTACGAATTCAGGTATGCCATTCATTTTTATTGAAGTTAACAACTTAATAGGAACAATAATTGATGTACCATGTGACAAGAAAGAACTCTATTTAAGCAAAGAAAATTAATAATGACCACATAGCGTGGAACACTATACATTACATTACTCTAAAGCACATATATTATAGAAGTATAAATTTTATTTTAAAACCCGGCTACCATCCAAAAATTAGTGTTACTTTATTTTGGTTCCGAATATTTTGGAATCTTGGTTCCGCTCGTATATACATAAATCATTATATTTGAAAGCACTGGGAAGTTACTTTATTTTTCAAAGGGGAATGAAGTTCATCCTAAGTAACATGACTTCAGATTTGCAGTCATCGATTCTTAATTAGATACAATTGATGTGTTTAACTAAAAATGGATTATTGTAAAGTTTTACAGTTTAGAGATGTACTAATTAAAGATAATCATAATTAAGTACGTCATGTCAGTTGTTTTAAAACTAAAAAAACAACCCATCTGCTCACTTGTCATTATTCTATTTTCTAATTGTCCACTAAATCCCAGTGGTTGACTCATGCTTGTTACATGGAAAACCTGCTTTTTTCCCAATAATAATTATATTATCTCAATAAGCGTATTTATATAATTGATTAATTTTGATATTGTATTTCATTCTAAATTTTCTAAATTACCTTAGGATTCTATAATTACGAGGCCTTGTTATGAGAAATGGCCTAACTTCTATTGCATTTAGAAGATTTTTGTAGAGCAATTGTCATGTAATCTCTCCAAATAATTTAACTGGCACTCGTACATTTCCTCACACTATACAGTTAAACCTATACAAGTTAATAGCTCCGGGACCGGACTGGCAGTACAGTTAAACCTCTACAAGTTAATAGCTCTGGGACCGGAAATTTTATTTATAAAGACAGTATCTCAAAAAGTTTTAAAAGTGAATCTGAAATTACCTTTTGGAGAAGTTACAGTCATAACTTCTGACGAACAACATTAACTGAATCACCAAGAGCCCCAGCTTTTCCACAAATGTCTCCGGTAGAAACTTCTCCAGAGAAGCTATGTCAATTATCTTATCTTTCATTGGCTTTCCACAATCTAGCATGAAGCTCGTTCCCTTCTTCTTCCCACCCTTTGATGCGCTCACCTTACGCATATTTAATCTTATCTGTTATGTATTTATTAAATAGTTAATATTCGTTGGATCGAAAATAAATTTACATGTTACAAATTTAGGAAATACCTGTCTAAACAATGAAGCGACTGAATGGAACTCGAATAGAACAGTCTGAACTTCTCGAACTAGAACTTCTCGAATATAACACTCTGACTTCTCGAACTGGGACTTCTCGAATAAACCCTTTTTGGTAGAGTTCTTGAATGACTTCTAACTGTTACATAGATTAAACCCTAACTGTTTGTAGTGTTTCATTCACAAGATGTAGCCTTTGTTTATCTGCAATACAGTTGGCTTCCTGATTGGATTATCAGCTTCGGTTCCTTGATTCATTTTCAACCTTGTGGTATTTGTTATCATCATCTTGAAACATGTATGACTCAACAATCTCCCCCTATTTATGTCTTGAGGAAAGAACATAAATCCTGAGAGTGATGATAACAAAAACCACTCTTTAGATTTGACTTTCAGCAGAGCAGAAATTATTGATCAAGCTTCTTTGACACATTTTCTGAATTGTACTACTCACTTTCCTTGAGTGCTTAGAACTGCTCCCTGCTCCCCCTAAGTATAACATATATCCTGAGAGGTTGTTCTGTTGCTCCATATGCTGATTGGTTTGAAGATAAAACTGACCCTTCCCCTTGGTCGAAGTCACTTTTCCTCTTCTCCCCCTTGGTCGAAGTCACTTTCCCTCTAGTAACTTCTCCCTCTTTTTTGTTATCAGCAGGATCAGAGTAGTAGAATTAGAAAGCAGAGGGATAAGAACCTAGAAATTGCAAAAAAAAAAAAATATCTCTCTGTAATCTCTCTATTTTTGCATCATGATCTCATCCTGGCTCACTTCTCACAACTCACCTTCCCTTTCTAAAGAGGTACTCAATCTCTCCTTTTGCTCTCTTGGAAGAAATAGGAGACCACTCTTAATCATACCTCACCTATTGCCCTGAAACAATCAGGCCTCTCCTATTTTTCACTCCCTTCCCTCAATCCTAAAGGAAAAACATAAAGACTGAAGAGAAGTTGATGTTAACATTAGTGATAGAAGAGCAGTAAAACTATGTGTAGAGTAAGCTCAGAGAGCTAAAGATTGAGAGTAGGCTTCTTCAAGAAATGAAATGAAGAATCAAGATTGTTTGGAGTTGTTAATGAAGTGGTTGATGGTTGATAAGTGGATTTTATATCCACTTGGAGCGTTCCATATCGGCTTAAATTGATTGTCTTGGACTCAAGTTTGTGGTAGTTTTGATGTGTTTTGTTTAATTGTGCAGGTTTGCAAGAATATCGATTAAGGTGGATGCTTCTATCGTTTTTGGAGGATTAATTGATTAAAATTCGGATTTTCCGGGACGGTTGTACAGTCTACACTGTTTTGGCCATATCTGTTATTCTATAAGTCCGTTTTCAACGATCTTACTGCCTACGCGAATCTTGGGAGATTTTCTATAACATGGGACAGGTCTTGCACGAGCAGGTTGCGTGTGTTGGGCACAGACAGCTCGACAATCAGACTGATGGGAGCAGGAAATTACTGTTTTTGGGCAGTTTTTAGTACCTTAATTGAATTCTAATTGTAATAGAAGGCAATTTCTTGCTGGGCAAGAATTATAAAGCCTATATAAACACATCCTAGCATTGTAATCATCATAGTTTATTATTGTAACATAGCTTAGATCTGCAAGGGAGAAAATGAGAGAAGGATTCAACGCTCGTGACAAGCAGCAGATCTAGATCTACTTCATCTTTTGTGTTATTCTGGATTATAGATTTGTTTTCTCAACTCTTTATTTTTATAATATTATTGCTTCTTTCTTCCATATCTTGTTATTTATCATGCTTTCATCAAATCCCATGACGATGAACGGTTCAATTATGAGCTAATCGTTGTCATGAGATTCTAACGGATTTATTTATGGAACTTAGTATCTTGATGCTTTAAAGATCTGTATGTGGTGTATAATTGATATCCTCGTATGGTTATGCTTAATTGATAGGTGCATCGCGAACATCTAATTTGTTAATCTCTTGTGAAGTGAAAGTGGATCTTGAGATTTAGAACTTGCCATGCTAGCATAGGTTCATAGTTGTTTATCAATATGATTCATGGTGTGAGATGAAAATACTCATACTACCTTATGTGATCTTAATGGATAACTTGTTCTTCAACCGTTATGTTTTCAAATTCTATAGACATATAGGGTCTAAGCATAATTGGTGTCTATTCATCTTCTATCTCTTTTGTGGATGTATGTTTAGTTTGGTATGCGTATACTGACAAGTAGCGTATACTTGTTTCATGTTATCCGATCAGATATCAAAACCATTACATATAGTGATTAAAGGCGTCAGATCTAAGGGAAGTATTTAATGAAGTTAGGATCCCATGTTTATTCTCATATAAGTAATTCGATTTAATTCTCTTAGTTAATTAATTCTTATTTTGTTAATTTGCATCTTAGTTAATTTAGTTACTCAAAAATCCCAATTTGTTACTTTTCTTAGCAGTGAATTAAAGCCATACATTGTTGAATAGGTGCATCTACTGAATAGAACCATAACCAGATCTTTGTGGAACGAACTTGAATTGTATTACTTGTTACCACGTATACTTGCGTGATTTTGTGTTAACAAGTTTTTGGCGCCGCTGCCGGGGAATCATTGGTGTTTTATTTTTGGTTTATGTGCTTGTCAATAGTGGTTGTTAGCGTTCACTGACTCAGATTTGTTTTCTCATCTATCTTATTTAGTTTGGTGTGTTCAGGTACTTGAGTGTTTGAAGATGGCATGCGAGGAGTTGCCATGGTGGGCATATTCGAGGACATCCATGCCTCAGCAATGTGAGCAGTGTTTGGGCGTTCATGATCCCTCACAATATTGTTACTACGAAGGAGTTGATCCATATGCCAATTATGAGGAGCAACCATATTTTCAATACCATCCTCAACAGTACCAGCAAGATGTTCCAAATATGTCATATTTCTTTGGTAGTGAAGAGTTTCAACATCAGCAACCTACTCCTAATTTTCAGTCAGATGAGGTTGTTACTATGGAGGAGCTTAGGATGCTTGAAAAGAGTAATGAGGAGTCTCTCAAATCTTTGGAGATACTAGTTGCTCGAGCTTTGAGTGCCTTGGAATAAGAGAAACAACAATTCATATTAGAGGCAATTCCAGAGAGTAACGGTGACTTGGAGCAAGGTACTGCATGTATAATTGAGGAAGACAAATTCCAAGGTGAGGTGAGTGTTCACAAGCCGTGTGAGGAATTTGATCATGCTAGTATGGTGGATGATTTGGAAGGGGAACTAATTGGGACAGACACTGGTGAGCTGCAGAAATTTCAAGAATTGGTATGTGCGTACCAAGAGGCTGATGAACATGGAAAAGATGCAGGTCTTCTACTTATTGTCTCTGAGTCTAAAGATGGAGGTAGCGCATTAGAGCCAATGGAGGAAGTTCTCTTTGAGGAACCAAAGGCTTCAGCAACTTACATTTACCCTCCTCCATTATATTCAAGCGAAGCCCGCGAATGTGTGTTGTTCTACAAATTGTCAGATTTTGGGTCAACAGATGAAGGCATTGGAATAGGACATAGCTGTTATACGAATAGGCCAAGCGAGGAGAAGTGGCAGAAAGTGTGTCGCCGTGATGACGATGAAGTATCGCGAAGAGATGACCAGGCAAATTATTATCATCCTTAATGGAGGCTTGGAAGTAACGTCAAGCTATTGACGTTAAAGAAGCGCTTCGTGGGAGGCAACCTATGTATTAGTTTAGGAAAAAAAAAAATTGAGTGTGTAACGCAGGATGCGCCTGCGTTTCTGTCTTCAGCGCAGTTTGCGCCTGTGTAACGCAGGATGCGCCTGGTCTTAGGGCAGCCTGCATGGCTGTTGCGTAGGCTGCGTCTGCGCGTCTGGATTTGGAGCAGTTTGCACGGGCGTGAGCAGGTTGCTTCTCTTGGAGTGTGTTGCCGTGTGTTTCAGTTGTTGTCATATATAAAAAAAAAAATCTTTTCCACCCCAAATCTTATTTATACTCTCATCTCTCCATCTAATTCTTTTCCTATTTCAATTCCAAAACCCCCATCTCTTTTTAAAATTCTAAACCTATATATATTATAATTCATATTTATTATTATTATTATTATTATTATTATTATTATTATTATTATTATTATTTTTGTTTTAATCCCTAAATCCTATTTCTATCATACATCAAATTTCATACCTTCTCAAATTTTTCTTTTACACATTAAAATTTATTTTCATCCTATTCATCATCTTATATATACTCACCTATACATACAAATCCAATTCCTCTTCTATTTATTTAAATCTCTAAAAATTCAATTCTAAAGAGGAATTAATTGCAAGTTCACCTCTTCGATTCGTATTGGGTAAATCTTTTTCTCTAATCTTATTTTTATTACGAATTTGTGTTCTTGTAAATTGGGGGTTTTGTAGTATTCTTGTTATTTGGCAAGTTGGCCAGTCTATGGAGCTCGTACGCAGTATCCTCCACCAGATTCATCCGAGGACGAGGCCTTGTAGGTATGTTTTCTGCTATCCCTTGTATTTAATTCCATTCAATGCGGACATTGAATATTTTAAGTTTGGGGGTGGTTTGGGGGATTAGTAGTTGTTGTTGTATTATTTGTTCATGTAGTATTTCATGCTTTGCATATTAGTAGTAGTAAATCATGCATTTATGTTCGTATTATTTACGTTTGTTTCATATAGGACATTCTGTTATTTTATTTTCGTATATCATGTGAGTTCATGTTAGTTGCATTTTCATGGCATGCATAATTCATGATCTCTTAGGACGAGCTGATTCTGATTGGTAGGTAGATGTTTAATTGAGTGTGGTAATGATGAGTAGAGGGTTGATTTATAGTTCCTACGAAATTGGCTTTCATGTTACGGGAACAAAACTTTTACACAGTCTCATTGTTTGCTTTTGGGCTAGGTTGAGGTCATGCTTGTTTGGATGTTTTGAGATTTAATCACTTGATTATATTTAGAATTTTCGTTATTCCCTTGATGGCGTAGGAGCACTAAAGTCTAAGTTTGGGGTAAACCAGGGATTTCATACTAGTTGTTAATATTTGTTAAATAATGGCTAGGTGTCAAATGGCTAGTAGTTGGCTCATATTTATATGAGTAGTCTAGGGTTGGAATTGAGAATTCTCATTCCAGATTGCATGAAAAGAAAAAAAGAAAAGAAAAAAAAGAAAAAAAAGGGAAAAAGAGGGAAAAAAAAGTCAATAGTTTAATTGTTAAATGCAGAATTAACCAGAGTGAGCTCTTTAATACTCGAGTAATTAAGTCTGAGGGGACTTAGTCCTAGTAACCTAAAGCCCTTGTGGTTTGGGATTGCTGACCTAACACTCGCTACATGTGTATTATTGTATAAGCCTTTTGGGGTCTCATTCATTGCACGGTTAAATAAGCATCCGTATTGTTTGTGGTATTATGTGTCGTAGTGTAGTAAGAAAGCATGAATTCCTGGCTAACTTGAATGAGGATGGAGGTGTTTTTAAGTTATGAAGTGTCTACAGTCTATTCCATTATAAACATGTGATTGTCTTGGCGAAGAATAGGTATGATTTTTGACCTAGTGTTGGGAGTATTTCTGATGAGCATCGCACACACGCACGTTTCTGTCATGTATTATTAGTATACGGGGACTTAGTCGAGCTCTATTTGGATTTAGTTGCATTCTTTGAGATATTTGCTTGTTAGTTGGTTTTGGTGAGTTTGAAGGGGGTCGTTGCATTTTTCATATTAGTTGCATTCATGCATTGCATTGCATTAGGTTTCATGGATTTTGTGGGTACATTCACTATAGGCCCTCACGAGACCTTACTCGTCCACTGGGGCTGCCTAGGGGTTTAAAGGGCTTGTTGCATATGCCAAATGCAACCGTGATCACCTACGGAAGTGGTACTAGTTAGTTAGATAGTGTAATTGTTTATGCTTGAGGACAAGCATCGGTTTAAGTTTGGGGGTGTGATAAGTGGATTTTATATCCACTTGGAGCGTTCCATATCGGCTTAAATTGATTGTCTTCGACTCAAGTTTGTGGTAGTTTTGATGTGTTTTGTTTAATTGTGCAGGTTTGCAAGAATATCGATTAAGGTGGATGCTTCTATCGTTTTTGAAGGATTAATTGATTAAAATTCGGATTTTCCGGGACGGTTGCACAGTCTACACTGTTTTGGCCATATCTGGAGTTCTATAAGTCCGTTTTCAGCGATCTTACTGCCCACGCGAAGCTTGGGAGATTTTCTATAACATGGGATAGGTCTTGCATGAGCAGGTTGCGTGTGTTGGGCGCAGACAGCTCGACAATCAGACTGATGGGAGCAGGAAATTACTGTTTTGCCCTTTTCAAGTTCTAATTGTATTTTGGGCAGTTTTTAGTACCTTAATTGAATTCTAATTGTAATAGAAGGCAATTTCTTGCTGGGCAAGAATTATAAAGCCTATATAAACACATCCTAGCATTGTAATCATCATAGTTTATTATTGTAACATAGCTTAGATCTGCAAGGGAGAAAATGAGAGAAGGATTCAACGCTCGTGACAAGCAGCAGATCTAGATCTACTTCATCTTTTGTGTTATTCTGGATTATAGATTTGTTTTCTCAACTCTTTATTTTTATAATATTATTGCTTCTTTCTTCCATATCTTGTTATTTATCATGCTTTCATCAAATCTCATGACGATGAATGGTTCAATTATGAGCTAATCGTTGTCATGGGATTCTAACGGATTTATTTATGGAACTTAGTATCTTGATGCTTTAAAGATCTGTGTGTGGTGTATAATTGATATCCTCGTATGGTTATGCTTAATTGATAGGTGCGTCGCGAACATCTAATTTGTTAATCTCTTGTGAAGTGAAAGTGGATCTTGAGATTTAGAACTTGCCATGCTAGCATAGGTTCATAGTTGTTTATCAATATGATTCGTGGTGTGAGATGAAAATACTCATACTACCATATGTGATCTTAATGGATAACTTGTTCTTCAACCGTTATGTTTTCAAATTCTATAGACATATAGGGTCTAAGCATAATTGGTGTCTATTCATCTTCTATCTCTTTTGTGGATGTATGTTTAGTTTGGTATGCGTATGCTGACAGGTAGCGTATACTTGTTTCGTGTTATCTGATCAGATATCAAAACCATTGCATATAGTGATTAAAGGCGTCAGATCTAAGGGAAGTATTTAATGAAGTTAGGATCCCATGTTTATTCTCATATAAGTAATTCGATTTAATTCTCTTAGTTAATTAATTCTTATTTTGTTAATTTGCATCTTAGTTAATTTAGTTACTCAAAAATCCCAATTTGTTACTTTTCTTAGCAGTGAATTAAAGCCATACATTGTTGAATAGGTACATCTACTGAATAGAACCATAACTAGATCTCTGTGGAACGAACTTGAATTGTATTACTTGTGACCACGTATACTTGCGTGATTTTGTGTTAACAAGTTTTTTGGTTTGGGGGATTAGTAGTTGTTGTTGTATTATTTGTTCATGTAGTATTGCATACTTTGCATATTAGTAGGAGTAAATCATGCATTTATGTTCGTATTATTTACGTTTGTTTCATATAGGACATTCTGTTATTTTATTTTCGTATATCATGTGAGTTCATGTTAGTTGCATTTTCATGGCATGCATAATTCATGATCTTTTACACTACAAGAAAACAGTCAATAGACATCACACTTTAGACATCGATCGTAAATGCCACTGATGTTAAAAGATGTAATAACATCATCCCGCATTAAACTGATGTCTTTGTTTTTCGTAGACATCACTATTTTTAAAACTGATGTCTAAACTCAGCCTTTAAAAAATGAAAATGCGTGCCCTTGCTTTTGTTTTCCCCCTTAACAAAATTTTCACCCCTAAATCAAAATTCCCCCCCTTAACCAAATATTCTCCCCGCCCATACACAATTATTGTATACCTCAAACAAATTAAACAAAACAAAATCTAATTAAACAAAAATATTCTCTGAACATACTCTCTCTCGACTCTCTCTCTCTCTCTCAACTCACCCTCTCTCGACACACTCTTATAATCAGAACCCTAAATCGAACAAGAACAACACATCAAGAACAACTCACGAAGAACCCTAGCTGGATTTGTTCCTCAATACTTAATTCACGAAGAAAAGCTCGAAGCCCTAACTCGCCAAGAACAACTCGATTTGGTCCGCGACTTGTTCGATTTGCTATTCTCTTTGCTCTATTTGCTCTTCAGTTAGTAAGTAGTTTCTACCTAATTCATGTAATTGCTCCATTTATTCAATTTTTAAGTTTTAATTAGGTTAATTATAATTGGGGGTTTTTGTATATACTTTTTTTGGTATTTGATGTAATTAGGTTAATTTTAAATTGGTTTGTATATATATTTGTGAACTGGTTTGTATCAGTATTAATCGCTTTAATTAGGTTAATTTTAAATTGGTTTGTATATGTGTTTATCAACTGATTTGGTTTATATCTACTGCTGGTTTGTATCTTTGTTTCGTTAATTGATTTATTTTGTTTGTATCTCTGTTTAATTTATAACAATGAATTGTCCTTTTGTAGACTGATGTTCACTAGGATAGTCCAAGAGGAACAAAGTTTTGACGAGCACTCAACAGGTATGCTTTGTGGAGCCTTTTGGGAGGACATATTGGAAGCAGATAGTGGTGTAAATATTACAAGCACATGACGATTTTACAGGACAGGCGGATACAAGGCTGCTTAACAAGGTACAAATAGTATGATATTTTTTTATCACAGATAATTCTCGTTTATCTTATAACTATTGATGTTCCTTAACTTGACTTATTTAGTCATATCCTTCCCAAGAATCACTAGGAGATTCATCTGATAACCAAGTAAGAAAAACTAAATGTGAGGATATAAACAAGTAGTCATATCCTTCCCAGTATCCAAGATTCGTTTTTGGTTATGGTCAATTACAAAAATATTAATGATTACCCACACGTCTGCAGTAGGGCTTGAATCCTCGACCTCAAAGTACCAAGAGTGAGGGGTGTCTGCTAGGCTTAAGCCTTCCAGATGTGGCATGATTGATTTATAATTATTCTTGTTGTACTTATTCTCAAGTTAATAATTTGACTAGAAAAGAAGATGTTCTATATAGTTTATATGATATTTTCCCTTTTCATTTATGCTGTTCTGTGCATTGATTAACGTTTCGGTGAGAAGACAAAGTATTTGCATCTGAGTGCTCCACAAAGCAAGTATATGAGGAGGGAATAAAAAATGTTGCTCTTTCAGTTGTCAGTGGCATAAACAGTGAGTATAATTCTTGCCTTGTTATCTTTTTTTATTCTTTCAATACGTAAATGTTGCAGTTCTACATCAATTCAATGTTTTCCAGCAAGTATTTTTGCATACGGGCAGACAAGCAGCGGAAAGACATACACCATGCGTGGAATATCTGAATATGGTATGGCTGATATATTTGATTACATACATGAGGTACTTCAATATTTAAACTTTTGTTGCACAAAGATGTATATTATTGTCATCTTTAATCTTTTGTTGAATAGATGTTTTTATCTTATTCTACTTTCCGTTCTTTTAGCATGATGAAAGAGAATTTGTACTGAAATTTTCTACCTTGGAGATATACAATGAATCAGTGAGAGACCTCCTCGGCTTGGATAGTACACCTCTTAGACTCCTTGATGATCGAGAGGTGAACTCAGTACTAGTTGACAGCCGTAAATTAAATATATGCCATATTAATAACTGACTAGCCAATGTACATTCATGTGCTATACTAATTTTTTTTATGAACAGTGCACTGTCAGGAAGGAATGTTGAAGGTGATATCCCGCTTGAGCTCAATAATATGGACGGATTGATCGAGTTGTAAGTGCATTTGAACAATGGAAAATATATTTTTTATGTTGATTACAACCTGATTGCTACTTCTATTATAGGTGGCTAGATGGGAACTCCTTTCAGGGTCCAATTCCTGACATTAGTAACCTCATAAATCTACAAATTTTGTAAGTTCATTTCTTTACAATTCTCTACTTAACACAAATAAAATCAAAATGTTTGACGACCAATAGTCACCTTTGGTGAAGTGCAGGCATCTAGAGAACAACAAACTGACTGGTCCATTACCATCTTATCTGGGTAGTTTGCCGAGCTTTAGAGAACTGTATGAAGAGATTTAAGCATCACAGCCTTTAGATCAATAAATTTGGCTTTCTTTTTTAATTTGGTGCAGGGATTGATGCCATTTGTATGCTAATTGTTGAAATGTGTTGTTTACCTATTTGCAGGTATGTAGCTAATAATTCTCTGACAGGAGATATCCCTTCAGGATTGCTAAAAGGGAAAGTGATTCTCAAGTGAGTACGCTTCATGACAGATATGTTTATATGTTTGTTACCCATGAATAGAATGTATTTTTGCTTTCATGAGAGTAGAAGATTCCTAAACTTTTGCCATGAAAAAAAGGAAAATTGAAACAAAAGGGTATTGTGTTATAATCGGAAAAGATAAGACATCAGCAACCAGCAAGACGAGAGTCATGAGCGAGACTTATGGATATGGATACATATTCAATTTAGTGTAAAATACATAATAAATTTCATGTTCCAGTATCTTAATCATTTAGGAAGTGCACACTGACTATGGAAGAAAATTGAAATCTACATCAATGATATTTTGTATAGGATATTTAAGCCTAATGCATATATATGCAAGTATATCTTCAACAAGCATGCCTACCTACGACAGAAAACGAGAAAAATATCGTGATATGATAATAGAGAAAGGCATTCTTGAAACAGTCTACTCGGTGGAAGTAATAGCATTTTGTCTTGCAGATATGAAGGTAATCCCGGTCTAAGAAATGAGAATAAGCATAAAAGAAATCGCAGAGTGATTGTTGGAGTTGCCATTGGAGTGCTAGAAATTCTTCTACTTTTGTTAATAGGAAGCTTGCTACTTCTGTGTCGTCTTCAGAAGAAGAGATCTTACCAGGGTAATGGAAAAAGTATGCACTTCCTCATTTCATTCTTTTTCTCTTTCCTTTTCTTGCAATAATTTTTGAAATATGTACTCGTTTTTTGTCCCTCAGGTGATAGCATGCGCACTAGTATGCGTACTAGTACTAAACGGTCCTCTGCATATTCAATAGCACGAGGAGGAAGCCTAATGGAAGAAGGAGTTGCATACCATATAACTTTTTCTGAGATAGAAGAAGCTACTAAAAGCTTTTCTAAGCAAATTGGTAAAGGAAGTTTTGGACCTTAAAATCATGGCAGATTCTTCTAATCATGGTACCCGACAATTTGTTACTGAGGTAGCTCTCCATTCCTTGCTTGCATAGACCTCTGCATTTAGTTTTATTGCACTCATGTCTACACCATTAAATTAAACACATAAAAATCGAAAAACCAGTACCGATCGATAGTGAACAAATAATCAAACATAAGAGATCAGTGTACGCTGAATTAAGTGACCGTACGTCTTCCTAATATAGGAGAATTTTATACAACTATCACCCTTTGTTTTTATACTGAACCTGCGATAGTTTCATCTGCTATAAAAATCAAATGCATTGGTAATCTGTGAAAATACCAATGTAGTTATTAAAGATATGATTGTTATCAGAAGCAATAAGTATTCAGGAAGCTCACTTACAGATTGCTCTCTTGTCGAGAATCCACCACAGAAACTTGGTTCCTTTAATTGGATATTGTGAAGAAGAACATTAAAGCATGCTTGTTTATGAATACATGCACAACGGAACATTGCGAGATCACATGCATGGTATATGTTTACACTAAATCACGCAAGCGCACGTGGTCACAAGTAATATATAAGGTTAAGTCCAAATTCGTTCCCACAGGGATCTGGTTATGGTTTTAATTCAGTAAACGCACCTATGCAACAGTGTATGATCTTAATTCACTGCTAAGACAATTAATAAATTAAGGTTTTAACTAACTAAATTAAACTAAGAAGCAAATTAGAAAAACTACGAATTAACTAACTAACAAGAATTGAAATCTAATTACTTCTGCAAGAAAAACCATGGGATCCTAACTTCATTAAATACTTTGCTTAGATCTGACGCCTTTAATCACTATATGCAATGGTTATGATATCTTATCGGATAACACGAAACAAGTACACGCTACTTCTCAGTATACGTATACCAAACTAAACATACATCCACAAAAGAGATAGAAGATGAATAGACACCAATTATGCTTAGACCCTATATCTCTATAGAATTTGAAAACATAACGGTTGAAGAACAAGTTATCCACATTGATCACATAAGGTAGCATAATATCTCTATTTACGCCACAAATCATGATGTTAAAACATCAACCTATCCTATGCTAGCATGGCAAGTTCTAAATCTCAAGATCCACTCTCGCTTCACAAGAGATTAACAAATTAGATGTTAGCTACGCATCTAAATACATGAAACACAACCATACGAGGATATCAGATATACATCACACACAGATCTGTAAAGCATCAAGATACTAAAGCTCCATAAATAAATCCGTTAGAATCCCATGACAACGATTAGTTCATAATCGAACCTCTCGTCATCATGGGATCTGATGAAACCATGATAAAAACAAAGTATGAAAATATACAAATAAACCTAAGTAATTGATATGTAATGGTTCTACTCCTAATGATGATGATCCTAATAATGATCTATTACAAGGGTTAGATGTGTTTATATAGGCTCTAGACATCTTGCCCAACAAGAAAATACCAAATCATAATTATAATAGAAGTACGTTTCCTAAACTGATTCTGATTTAAAGGGAAATTCGTAGCTGTCTTTTCTTCAGATTTTCTGGAACGTTCCAGTAGTAATATGACATCTGGACCACTTTAGAATGATAGGGAATTCCGTTATCTTCGCGTGGACTGCTTACGGGCCTCAAACGGACTTCTAGAACTCAAGATATGGCCAAAACAAAATCAGAAATTCTGGCTGATTTTTCACCCGCGCACCACCAGCGCAGGAGCGCCGTTTGGGCGCCTGAGGCGCCGTGTCAATCTGCTCAAAATTATAGAAAATTTCCCAGGCTTTGCGTGGGCAGTAAGATCGCTGAAAACGGACTTCTAGAACTCCAGATATGACCAAAACAGTGTAGACTGCGCAACATACCCTGAAATCTGAATTTTCCACAATTTGCTCAATTCTCATCCGTTTTCTCTTCCGATTCTTTCGCCACTTCCCGTTCTTCAATTCTTACCTTATAAATCCTCATGATAGCCTAGGAAAATACGCCATCCTTCATTCCATTGCTCAAATCATCTCCAAAATTGACAGAAACACCAACCTTAAACGATATTTCGCAACCCTGCACAACTAAACACAAACACATCAAAACTACAACAAACTTGAGTACAAGACAATCAATTTAAGCCGGTTTAGAATGCTCCAAGTGGATATAAAATCCACTTATCACACCCCCAAACTTAAACCGATGCTTGTCCTCAAGCATAAACAATTACACTATCTAACTAGTACCACTTCCGTAGGTGATCACGGTTGCATTTGGCATATGCAACAAGCCCTTTAAACCCCTAGGTAGCCCTAGTGGACGAGTAAGGTCTCGTGAGGGCCTATAGCGAATGTACCCACAAAATCCAATTAACCTAATGCAATGCAATGCATGAATGCAACTAATATGCAAATGCAATTAATATCCTACCATACCTTCAAATCCTCTCATGCCATATCAACTTAAGAATCAAAGTAAATACGTAATGTCTTGGTGTCAAAAGTGCAAGTATTCACATAGTCTACTCAACGAACATGCATAAGTTCTCACAAGTCCATGTCAAATGTAAGAATCAGTTAGTAAACATGCTAAGCCTACAAGAGTACATCTTTGAGACAACACTCGGGATCTCATACGCAAGAACAAGCAAACACTCACAATCCACTCACAAAGAATATTCACTCAAGAACAAGGGTAAGTGTATCACTCAATTCCAACAAAATCATAAGCATGCTTGACATTTGGTATCAATCTAACTCTTAACATAACATACATCAATGACGATAATCAAAAGTCTTTATTTGGGTTGTAACGGGGCTATGGACAAGGTATGTCAAATAAGCCAAAACAGGTGAAGTGTCAAAAGCTAGTAAGTACCATAATAAATCACACACAACACCCTATTTCCCCCCACATAATTTTACTATTCTTCTCCCAATAAACGCTCGACTAGTCGACTAAAAATAGGATCACAACAACACAAACATGCTCTCATAATTTATTTATTTTTTTTCTTTTTTTTCTTTTGTTTTTTTTTTCATTTTTTTTTTCGAGAGCTAAATAGAACACAAACAATAATATAAACAATAACAATGATCCCATAATTTATTACATATGTCGACTATCAAGTAAACAACCAAACCCAATTTTCAATATTTCCCCCAAAAGTAAGACCAACAATAATCCCCTCCTTGCACACCTTATTACTCCCTTAAGCACTCTACTAGCCTTTGACAATGTGGGTTCAAATTAATGTAAGGCCAATAAAAGAAAAAGGTCTAGGCAAGTAATGTGGTATGTCACCGAAAAAATAGGATTAAGCTCAACGGGTTAACTAATTGATCATGTAAATATGGTATGGTAATATGGGAAAATATGCGGTTAATCCTAATGCCTTTATCATTTTAATCGTCAAATAATGTCATGCGTTTCAAGAAAGACCTCAAACAACTGCTAGCAATGCAAACAATCCGTGGACACTCAAGCAAACGAATAAATTGCAAAAAATATGCAATAAGGCTCAAAATCTCACTTGGTGGAAAACATACTCAATCCCAAGCAAAAATCTCTCTAATGCACCAACTTGTATTCAAAGCATGCAAACTAAATCAACTTGCACATATTCATGTCCTTCTAATCACTTACAACATTCAATAAGTCTACTAGCTTCAACTTACTAGTGTATGTGTGTGCACAAGAACAAAGCATATCACTTCTCAATCAAAAGCGTCAACAACACAAAATTCCTATCAAGCATGGGTGCAAATGCAAACTACTATGAACTCACATGATATACGAACATAAAAACAGAATGTCCTATATGAAACAAACATGGATAACACGAACATAAATGCATAATTTACTACTACTAATATGCAAAGCATGAAATCCTACATGAACACATAATACAACAACATCTACTAATCCCTCAAATCACCCCCAAACTTGAAAGATTCAATGTCCGCATTGAATGGAAGTAAATACAAGGGATAGTAGAAAACATACCTTGGGTTGCCTCCCAAGAAGCGCTTCTTTAACGTCAATAGCTTGACGTTACTTCCAAGCCGCCATTAAGGATGATAATAGTTGGCCTGGTCCTCTCTTTGTGACACTTCATCGTCATCACGGCGGCACACTTTCTGCCCCTTAACCTCGCTTGGCCTATTCGTATAACAGCTATAACCAATTCCAATGCCTTCGTCTGTTGACCCAAAATCTGTCAATTTGTAGAACAACACACACTCGCGGGCTTCGCTTGAATATAATGGAGGAGGGTAAATGTAAGTTGCTGAAGCCTTTGGTTCCTCAAAGAGAACTTCCTCCATTGGCTCTAATGCGCTACCTCCATCTTTAAATTCTGAGACAAGTAGAAGACCTGCATCTTTCTCATGTTCATCAGCCTCTTGGTTCGCACATACCCATTCTTGAAATTTCTGTAGCCCAACAGTGTCTTCTTGGTTCGCACATAACAATTCTTGAAATTTGCGTAGCTCATCAGTGTCTGTCTCAAATAGTGCCCTTTCCAAATCATCCACCTCACTAGCTTGATCAAATTCCTCACATGGCTTATGAACACTCTCCTCCTCTTGGAATTTGTCTTCTTCAATTAAGCATGCAGTACCTTGCTCCAAGTCATCGTTATTTTCTGGAATTGCCTCTTGTATGAATTGTTGTTTTTCTTGTTCCAAGGCTCTCACAGCTTGAGCAACTAGAATCTCCAAAGATTTAAGAGACTCCTCACTACTCTTTACAAACATCATAACCTCATCCCTAACATTAACCTCATCTGACTGAAAAGTAGGAGTAGGTTGCTGATGTTGAAACTCTTCACTTCCATAGTAATATGACATATCTGGAACATCTTGCTGGTACTGTTGAGGATGGTATTGAAAATATGGTTGCTCCTCATAAGTGACATATGGATCAACTCCTTCGTAGTAACAATATTGTGATGGATCATGAACGCCCAAAATACTGCTCACATGGCTGAGGCTGTTGAATACCACCTTGGTTGCTCCAGCACTGATACGTCTCATGTGCGCCCGCACATAGCTCACAAACACTAGCCACCTGCTGAACTCCATAGTAAAAATCCATCTTTCTCTGACAAGTACCTGAAACACCAACGAACTACAAGAATAGATGAGAAAAAAAAAATTTGAGTCAGTGAACTCTAACGACCACTATTGACAAGCACATAAACCAAAAATAAAACACCGATGATCCCCGGCAGCGGCGCCAAAAACTTGTTTGCACTAAATCACGCAAGCGCACGTGGTCACAAGTAATATATAAGGTTAAGTCCAAATTCGTTCCCACAGGGATCTGGTTATGGTTTTAATTCAGTAAACGCACCTATGCAACAGTGTATGATCTTAATTCACTGCTAAGACAATTAATAAATTAAGGTTTTAACTAACTAAATTAAACTAAGAAGCAAATTAGCAAAACTACGAATTAACTAACTAACAAGAATTGAAATCTAATTACTTCTGCAAGAAAAACCATGGGATCCTAACTTCATTAAATACTTTGCTTAGATCTGGCGCCTTTAATCACTATATGCAATGGTTATGATATCTGATCGGATAACACGAAACAAGTACACGCTACTTCTCAGTATACGTATACCAAACTAAACATACATCCACAAAAGAGATAGAAGATGAATAGACACCAATTATGCTTAGACCCTATATCTCTATAGAATTTGAAAACATAACGGTTGAAGAACAAGTTATCCACATTGATCACATAAGGTAGCATAATATCTCTATTTACGCCACAAATCATGATGTTAAAACATCAACCTATCCTATGCTAGCATGGCAAGTTCTAAATCTCAAGATCCACTCTCGCTTCACAAGAGATTAACAAATTAGATGTTAGCTACGCATCTAAATACATGAAACACAACCATACGAGGATATCAGATATACATCACACACAGATCTGTAAAGCATCAAGATACTAAAGCTCCATAAATAAATCCGTTAGAATCCCATGACAACGATTAGTTCATAATCGAACCTCTCGTCATCATGGGATCTGATGAAACCATGATAAAAACAAAGTATGAAAATATACAAATAAACCTAAGTAATTGATATGTAATGGTTCTACTCCTAATGATGATGATCCTAATAATGATCTATTACAAGGGTTGGATGTGTTTATATAGGCTCTAGACATCTTGCCCAACAAGAAAATACCAAATCATAATTATAATAGAAGTACGTTTCCTAAATTGATTCTGATTTAAAGGGAAATTCGTAGCTGTCTTTTCTTCAGATTTTCTGGAACGTTCCAGTAGTAATATGACATCTGGACCACTTTAGAATGATAGGGAATTCCGTTATCTTCGCGTGGACTGCTTACGGGCCTCAAACGGACTTCTAGAACTCAAGATATGGCCAAAACAAAATCAGAAATTCTGGCTGATTTTTCACCCGCGCACCACCAGCGCAGGAGCGCCGTTTGGGCGCCTGAGGCGCCGTGCCAATCTGCTCAAAATTATAGAAAATTTCCCAGGCTTTGCGTGGGCAGTAAGATCGCTGAAAACGGACTTCTAGAACTCCAGATATGACCAAAACAGTGTAGACTGCGCAACATACCCTGAAATCTGAATTTTCCACAATTTGCTCAATTCTCATCCGTTTTCTCTTCCGATTCTTTCGCCACTTCCCGTTCTTCAATTCTTACCTTATAAATCCTCATGATAGCCTAGGGAAATACGCCATCCTTCATTCCATTGCTCAAATCATCTCCAAAATTGACAGAAACACCAACCCTAAACGATATTTCGCAACCCTGCACAACTAAACACAAACACATCAAAACTACAACAAACTTGAGTACAAGACAATCAATTTAAGCCGGTTTAGAATGCTCCAAGTGGATATAAAATCCACTTATCAGTATTCTTCTTTTAGCCTGCCAAAAGTCTATTAGTCAAAGAAAATTGAATGACATATAGTTACTTACAGATTCTTCCAACCAGAAGCACTTAGGTTGGCTAGCTCGTCTTCGAATCGCAGAAGATGCAGCTAAAGGTTGGTACCCAATATCTTCTGTTCATGTTGTATTCTGACTAGTAAAGTAGGACTATAGCTATGACCTGATATACTCTGCAGGCCTTGAATACCTACACTCTGGATGCAACCCAAGTATCATTCACCACAATGTAAAGACAAGTAATATTCTCCTAGATATCAATATGAGGGCAAAAGTTTCTGATTTTGGACTATCAAGGCAAGCTGAAGAAGATCGAACCCATATATCAAGTGTGGCTCAAGGAACAGTGGGCTACCTTGATCCAGGGTAAGCCATATCCTGTGATTGCATACTCTCATCCATTCCTTTTGGTGCCCATAATGATGTAGCAATATGACTTCAAACCCGTGCTTCGAGAGTCACATGGACAAGTGGCTATAATATAGATGAAGCAATTGTTTTCGTTGCTTGCATTAAACATATAAATAGCCTAAGTGCATTACATTGCATTAATGTGCAGGTTACAAAGGAGTATGATGGTGTAGGATTTGATTTCCTGGTAGCTGTGTATGCATGAAGAGAGAAGGATTGTTGGAGTTTTTTGCTTCTGGCCTAGCTGCGGGAACCAATCATGCAGCAGTGTCTTCGTGTTTACATTGTGGATGTTTTCTGTAGTACTATGTAACACGAGATATTCACATATACATATAATTTACATGTATGTGCTATAATCAATTTTCTCCATTAATTGTGTGTATAAAGATGTTAAAAGTTTTTATGAATAAAGATCTATTTGTAACCAGATGAAAAATAACATCAATTTTAGTATCTTAGACATAAATATATATCAATTTTATTATGGCAAAAATGATGTCTAAAACAAAGATATACATCACATTTTTTCTACAATATCTGATGTCTAAGAGAAAAATATAAATTAGTTTTTTCTGTAAAAACTGATGTTTATATTTACATTAGACATCAGTATAGGATGATGTCTAAGAGAACAATATAAATCAGTTTTTTTCTGAAAAAACTGATGTCTATAAGAACATTAGACATCAGTCTAGGGTGATGTCTAAGCTAACTATAGACATCACTTTATCTGCTAAAATTATGATGTCTAATATCCAAATAGACATCTTTTCCAAAGAAAGAAAGTGATGTGTATGTGAAAAATAACTTAGTTTATTATATGTTTTCTAGAATATAAGGCATGCAAGTTGTTTATAAAATTAATTATATCTACCTATTTTGTAGAACAACTGATGTGTATTGAATGAAATATCGATGTCTATGTTAGCACAGACATCAGTTTCTGACTGATGTCTAGAATAGACATCTCCCACCTAGACATCATATCCAAAATAACATAGACATCGGCCAGAAACTGATGTCTATTGACCCTTTTCTTGTAGTGATAAGGATGAGCTGATTCTGATTGGTAGGTAGATGTTTAATTGAGTGTGGTAATGATGAGTAGAGGGTTGATTTATAGTTCCTACGAAATTGGCTTGCATGTTACAGGAACAAAACTTTTACACAGTCTCATTGTTTGCTTTTGGGCTAGGTTGAGGTCATGCTTGTTTGGATGTTTTGAGATTTAATCACTTGATTATATTTAGAATTTTCGTTATTCCCTTGATGGCGTAGGAGCACTAAAGTCTAAGTTTGGGGGAAACCAGGGATTTCATGCTAGTTGTTAATATTTGTTAAATAATGGCTAGGTGTCAAATGGCTAGTAGTTGGCTCATATTTATATGAGTAGTCTAGGGTTGGAATTGAGAATTCTCATTCCAGATTGCATGAAAAGAAAAAAAGAAAAAAAAAGAAAAGAAAAAAAAGGGAAAAAGAGGGAAAAAAAAGTCAATAGTTTAATTGTTAAATGCAGAATTAACCAGAGTGAGCTCTTTAATACTCGAGTAATTAAGTCTGAGGGGACTTAGTCCTAGTAACCTAAAGCCCTTGTGGTTTGGGATTGCTGACCTAACACTCGTTACATGGGTATTATTGTATAAGCCTTTTGGGGTCTCATTCATTGCACGGTTAAATAAGCATGCGTATTGTTTGTGGTATTATGTGTCGTAGTGTAGTAAGAAAGCATGAATTCCTGGCTAACTTGAATGAGGATGGAGGTGTTTCTAAGTTATGAAGTGTCTACAGTCTATTCTATTTATAAACATGTGATTGTCTTGGCGAAGAATAGGTATGATTTTTGACCTAGTGTTGGGAGTATTTCTGATGAGCATCGCACACATGCACGTTTCTGTCATGTATTGTTAGTATACGGGGACTTACTCGAGCTCTATTTGGATTTAGTTGCATTCTTTGAGATATTTGCTTGTTAGTTGGTTTTGGTGAGTTTGAAGGGGGTCGTTGCATTTTTCATATTAGTTGCATTCATGCATTCCATTGCATTAGGTTTCATGGATTTTGTGGGTACATTCACTATAGGCCCTCACGAGACATTAACTACTAAAAAAACGATAATAGACATCGGTTTCTGGCCGATGTCTTTGAAAATTTCAGACCGATGTCTTTGTCGGTGATGTCTAAAGTCTGAAGTTTAGACATCGGTTTCTGGCCGATGTCTTATAGCGTATAATACATTAGTTTTAAAAATATTTCTGATGTTTATGAACTATCTTCTTTGGTTAACTGCATGAGATTATCTTTTGAGTTGTTATATTAGAGGTCTTAGCTATTATTTAACATGTAGCAAACATAGAATAATTCGACATAGACATCTATTTTTTTCCAGATATTGATGTCTAAGCCTTTATTAACATCGGTAAATATTAAGAAAACTGATGTATAATGTGACCATAGACATCAGTTTTAGATGATGTTGAAGATATCTATTGCATTGGCTACCTATTTTTAAAATCGATGTCTAAGGTCCCTTAGACATCGTTTTGAGATGATGTTTAAGACTTCTAATATAACAGTTTTTTATAAAGATAAACGATGTGCAAACATCTGTAGTATAGAAAATGATGCATTGAAAAACAAAAATAACCAGAATATACTCAAATGTCATTGACAACTACAATCCAAACATTCAAGCACTATCATTCAAACAACCATAATCCAAACATTCATGTGTACCTTAATACAAAACAACCATACCAATCCAAATCAATCTACAACTAATATTTGCGGAACTAGCAAATCTCAAAGTATTATAAAAAAGATATGAAACTATTTCATGATTACTTCATGCATTCTTTTCCAAATTACATACATGAACTTGATTAAATGAGGAGTTGAAGAATTTTGAATCCTAGACAGGAACAATAGATATCCATGTGAGCTTCAGTGATCAGGCATTGTGGCGAACAGAATATCAAGTGTTTGCTGCGATGATAAGACCAGTGAGTCAATGACTGTCATTCTAAGAAATTGGAATTTATGGAGAAAACTTTAATTTATTGTGAACCATGTCCAAGCCAAATAACAGTTTACCTTTTGTTGCCACATGCATTTGAAAGTAACATGTCGGCTACTGGAAATCAAACAGTTGCTGTCATTCGCAGTAGATTATAGAGAGCCAAACGTTGTTCTTGCTCTTAATGCAATGAGGTGGTCAAGATAAGAACCTGTCCTTGTAACCTGTATGCAAGATATTTTCATTTTATCCATCCAACAGTGACAACATATATATAATTTAAAGAAAGAAAGTAAAAAGATATAGCTACAGATATAGTTTAAAAAGTGTATTTCAAAAGACAAACCTAGAATCACAACCACGGCGTAAGCCAGCACTAATTTGTCTATGAAAAGCAAAAATAAGTTGAAGACGTTTTCTGAATTCACCAACACTGGATGTCTCCATAAACTCTTCCAAACTGTAAAATTTATCAGTAAGCAACTAAGCATGGAACTAACACTAGACAGTATAACGCATTAACTGATCAGAACACAAGCTACTGAACCTACCTCTGAATAGTGGAGTTAGTATACTCATCCATGTTATCAGAATGCCTACGATGCAGAACTGAATATAGAGGGAACCACAACTGCAAGGAAACAAAAACCAAATTAAGGAGCTCATAAAAACATTACTCAAGAGTACAAGCAAGCAAGCAAGCAAAACGAAACTATAATAGGGTAATTTAATAAAAAAAAAGACTAAGCTGCGGAGAATATTTAAAGAAAATATTACATACTTTTACTGAAATAAAACTTAAATCATTATCTAAGATCTCGCTAGAATATAATCAAATTATCATGTTACATAAACCCTAGCTCCATTGTATTTTGATACTTGCACATTTACTGTTCTTGCATTTAGTAAATGTGGCTAGCTGAACAAAGCATAATGGCCAGAGAATTAGAACAACATTTACCCTTAGATCAAGAAGAAGCTCTACCGTTTTCTGGCAAATAATGTAAGGCAGTATACTAGTTTAAGGAATCTAACACAGTAATACTAGCAACAAAAGGCAAATAATGCTTCCCTGTCTGTCTCAGCCTTAAACCAACAACACAAAAATTTATTAACATTAAGAAAAATTCAGGGAAATCTACTAAACATTATCAGGCATAAAAAAGAAATCAGCGCATTATTGTTTCCCTCACAAAAGAATGGTCACCTGATCTGTAGTAGTAGAGATCTAGGTAAGGATATAGCTACTTAGGAATAATAGTTCCAAAATAGGAGTTCTGAACAAAATTTGATTTTTTTCACTTGTATACAGTACGGTTGTGCACATTAGGACCATCTTCTTGGTTAGGTGTCAATGTTACAGAACCTTCAATCTGTTGACCTTGTTCAACATCTATTGGATTGTACAAGTAGACCAACATCTGCAAATATACATCAATGCTCAGAAACCAAAACCTACAACAATTCTATAAAATTTAATGCTTGTAGCAAGTTTAAACTCAATAGTCACATGTCCTTTGCATTTTAAATACAAATTTTTTTGTATCTGTGTTTTTGACAGGATGAACAGATGCTTGACTTTAAAAGATCGGAACAGTATGTTCTAGAAGTTCACGGGGCATAAGATGAGGTTTAAGGCAGCAACCTAACACAAAATTGTTAAACAAACTCTTCAAAGATAACAACAAAAAAAGAGTGTGAAGAACGTAAACCTTGATGCATATGTATAACATTTTATTCAAGAACTGTTTTATATCGCTTAAAAAATTTGAAGTTGACACATAAGCAATAAATAAGGTTCTTTACTCTTGGTCCTCAGGTCTTTACAAGGCCATACCTATCTTAACAAGAAAAACCTTGTTGTTGGCCGAGGAATTAGAGATGTCCTGACAAAACAATTACGAACGTTGTTACATTTCCATCCAATTAAGCAATATGTAATTAAAAGGGATACAAAACCTTCCTCACATTCAAGAACTTATAAAGTGATAAAACCATGGCTAGACAAAGGAAGATTAGTTTATAAAAATTAAGAAGGTAGAGCCAACAAATACCTGCCTACATTGTTAAAAGATTTACGACCATGGGAGTTGGTCGTAGGTCTCCAGAGGACATCTTCAAATCATTTCTATCCACTGTATCTGTAAACATGGACTACAGATAAAACATGTAAACATTAGCCACAAAACATCGCACTAGTCTTCCTAATCAAAAACAAATCACTTACCATCTTGTAAGCCGCTTGAACCTATATTCAGATTAGACAACTTATTACAACTGTGGAAGGTTTAAAAATAAGGCACTAACTTAAAGATAACCAAACGTGCAATGAAACAGTATCATAAAAAATGTGCCTAATTGAATTAGTTATATATATGTAAAATATAATGATCCTACTTGAGCAATGGTATGGGCTGTTGCGAATGAGGCCAGGTTGCGGCTGCTAACCACTATTTTTACCCTTAGATCAAGAAGAAGCTCTACCGTTTTCTGGGACTGGCATGTGTTCATGAAACTAAATCAGAATAAAAGACTTTGTAACACCTGCTTACTTAAATGTTAAAACAGAGGTGGGGGGCAAAAAAAAGAAACAGATATATTGCACCTATATAATCCCTATTTTAATATCGTATAGTATTAGGAAAATAAAGTACAAAGTACCGTATATAAACAGAGTAGATTTTACTCCTCCAAGTTTCTTTTTTTGTTTAGGATTGTTTCCCATATCTCATGCGTTACCCTGGATTAAATTCTGTCAAGGAAGCACAAATCCGTGGAAAGCTAATCTAGATATAGTTAAGACCTAAGACAGTAGCCATGCAAAAAATGTATACAACAGCCTCCTAAAACGAGGAAAAAAGGCAATAAGAAGTTTACCGTCCAAGTTTAAAACATCTATACAAATGTGAGCTTTTAGAATGCAGGATGGTGCTTACCTAATGAGATTACGCTAATAAAGAGAGTAGAGGCCAGGATAAACACTACACCAAAAACGCACATATAAAAACTACACAATCTTATTCCTCGAGATATTTAAACAGAAATTGTTCTTTTGCTCTGAAACACTAAAAAGAATCATACGCTGAATATGTAAGACATAACAATGTCCTTAAGTTTGATTTACAACTTACTTCCAACAATATTTTATATTGTCAGAACTTGTCTCACAAAAAATGGTAATTGAGTCTCTATTTGTAAGTTTGTGGAACATAGAGACTGTCATCTTTCAACAAAGTTCTCTCAAGTCTAAATTCTGCCAGCACATAACTATTTTAATGTATTCAGGTAGACCCTAGACCTCTAGAACTGTATAGTTCTGTTAATTATAAAATCTACCAGCTACATCATTCATTTACATGAAAAGATTATCCTAAAAGTTACATAATGGAAGCGTTAACATATTTTGTGTACCATCAGTTGAGCTGCTTGACACTCTGATTCTCTGGGCTTCGTAACGAATTCCCTATTAGGAAAGCTCATATTAAACATCAAACTGTACTACAATACAACACCTAACCAAAAATTTACAACTTACTTCCAACGGATGTGATTCTTTGCTGTTTTCTCAATCAATCCTCTTCCTTCAAGAACATTGGTTATATCATAGATTCTCCTTTTTCTCACCTACAAAATTTATGGAACCAGTCAAATATTACTCACGCTTCAAGAAAAACTATGATATTTAAGACAAAACTGTACTAATTACCTTTTCATAAATCTCTCACTTCCAATGTTCTCCCTGTTCGAATAAGGTAAACCACAAGAAGACTTTAAGTTGCTGGACACATCCAAAGGATTGTAAGATTTTAATGCTTCAGTCCATGGCTACGCACAGAATACACATACACAAAATTACTCAAACACAAATACAAACAACAAACACAAACAAATAAATTACTAATTAAACCAAAAAATAATTAACCCAAACTTAACCAAAGAACACCAAACCTATACATAAATAACTGATACCCACAGCAGGTAGTTCCCTTCTCCTCGAGGTATTTGTATTAAACTATTACTAATCCTCCGTACAAAAAAAATTAGGGTTTTGAATTCAAAAATCCCCAATTGAAAACTAAATTGAACTAATTGAAATCAAACACAAGCTTAGGCACTTACCAATTTGAGCTTCAAATAAATTGAATTGAGTTCATAGTTTTGTAGCTTCGAATCGAATAATCTCCGGTTGAATCGAGAGAGAAGGGTGATAATAGAGAGAGAGAAGGGTGAGAGGAGAGCGAGAGGGAGAGAGAGAGAGAGTGAGAGAGAGAGAGAGAAGGGCGAGATTTAGGGTTCTTGAGGGAGGGGGTGAGAGTCGAGAGAGAGATAGAGAGAAAGAGAGAGAGGTGAGGTCTATCGAGAGAGATAGAGAGAGGTGGGTTTTGTTTTTAGGTTTAATTAATTATTTTGATTTAATTTGTGTGAATGTAGATATTAGAATTGAGGGGGGAAATACAAAAATTTTGTTAAGGGGGGAACAGATTTGGCAAGTAGGCGGGCAAATGAAAGTAAAAAGGGGGAAAATAAAACTAAGGGGGAATAATTCAGAGGGAACGCGCGTTTATTTTTTAAGTAGACATTTAGACATCGGTTCATAAATGAATCGGTCTAAAAAATTTTAAGAAAACATTTAGACATCGATTGATATGTCAAGTGATGTCTGAATGTTTATGTCAAGTGATGTCTGAATGTTTAAAAGACATCAGTTTTAAAACGGGCGATGTTAAATTGATTTTTAACATCGGTTTTATTGTAATCGATGTTAAAAACGGTGATGTCTATTAACAGTTTTTTAGTAGTGCTTACTCGTCCACTAGGGCTGCCTAGGGGTTTAAAGGGCTTGTTGCATATGCCAAATGTAACCGTGATCACCTACGGAAGTGGTACTAGTTAGTTAGATAGTGTAATTGTTTATGCTTGAGGACAAGCATCGGTTTAAGTTTGGGGGTGTGATAAGTGGATTTTAATTATATCCACTTGGAGCGTTCCATATCGGCTTAAATTGATTGTCTTGGACTCAAGTTTGTGGTAGTTTTGATGTGTTTTGTTTAATTGTACAGGTTTGCAAGTATATCGATTAAGGTGGATGCTTCTATCATTTTTGGAGGATTAATTGATTAAAATTCAGATTTTCCGGGACGGTTGCACAGTCTACACTGTTTTGGTCATATCTGGAGTTCTATAAGTCCATTTTCAGCGATCTTACTGCCCATGCGAAGCTTGGGAGATTTTATATAACATGGGACAGGTCTTGTACGAGCAGGTTGCGTGTGTTGGGTGCAGACAGCTCGACAATCAGACTGATGGGAGTAGGAAATTACTGTTTTGCCCTTTTCAAGTTCTAATTGTATTTTGGGCAGTTTTTAGTACCTTAATTTAATTCTAATTGTAATAGAAGGCAATTTCTTGCTGGGAAAGAATTATAGAGCCTATATAAACACATCCTAGCATTGTAATCATCATAGTTTATTATTGTAACATAGCTTAGATCTGCAAGGGAGAAAAGGAGAGAAGGATTCAACGCTCGTGACAAGCAGCGGATCTAGATCTACTTCATCCTTTGTGTTATTCTGGATTATAGATTTGTTTTCTCAACTCTTTATTTTTATAATATTATTGCTTCTTTCTTCCATATCTTGTTATTTATCATGCTTTCATCAAATCCCATGACGATGAACGGTTCAATTATGAGCTAATCGTTGTCATGGGATTCTAACGGATTTATTTATGGAACTTTGTATCTTGATGATTTAAAGATCTGTGTGTGGTGTATAATTGATATCCTCGTATGGTTATGCTTAATTGATAGGTGCGTCGCGAACATCTAATTTGTTAATCTCTTATGAAGTGAAAGTGGATCTTGAGATTTAGAACTTGCCATGCTAGCATAGGTTCATAGTTGTTTATCAATATGATTCGTGGTGTGAGATGAAAATACTCATACTACCTTATGTGATCTTAATGGATAACTTGTTCTTCAACCGTTATGTTTTCAAATTCTATAGACATATTCTAAGCATAATTGGTGTCTATTCATCTTCTATCTCTTTTGTGGATGTATGTTTAGTTTGGTATGCGTATGCTGACAGGTAGCGTATACTTGTTTCGTGTTATCCGATCAGATATCAAAACCATTGCATATAGTGATTAAAGGCGTCAGATCTAAGGGAAGTATTTAATGAAGTTAGGATCCCATGTTTATTCTCATATAAGTAATTCGATTTAATTCTCTTAGTTAATAATTCTTATTTTGTTAATTTGCATCTTAGTTAATTTAGTTACTCAAAAATCCCAATTTGTTACATTTCTTAGCAGTGAATTAAAGCCATACATTGTTGAATAGGTGCATCTACTGAATAGAACCATAACCAGACTCATCAGAAATACTCCCAACACTAGGTCAGAAATCATACCTATTCTTCCCAGAATTATATTTTGGGCAGTTTTTAGCACCTTTATTAAATTCTAATTGTAATAGAAGATAAATTCTTGTTGGGCAAGAAATCTAGAGCCTATTTAAACACATCTTAGCATTGTAAATCATCATCAGTTTTTTATTGTAACATAGCTTAGATCTGAAAAGGAGAAAAGGAGAGAAAAACTTGTTATGCTATAATTACGCAAGCGCACGTGGTCACAAGTAATACAATTCAAGTTCGTTCCACAGAGATCTGGTTATGGTTCTATTTAGTAGATGCACCTATTCAACAATGTATGGCTTTAATTCACTGCTAAGAAAAGTAACAAATTGGGTTTTTTGAGTAACTAAATTAACTAAGATGCCAATTAACAAAATAAAGAATTAATTAACTAAGAGAATTAAATTGAATTACTTATATGAGAATAAACATGGGATTCTAACTTCATTAAATACTTCCCTTAGATCTGACGCCTTTAATCACTATATGCAATTGTTTTGATATCTGATCGGATAACACGAAACAAGTATACGCTACCTGTCAGCATACGCATACCAAACTAAACATACATCCACAAAAGAGATAGAAGATGAATAGACACCAATTATGCTTAGACCTTATATATCTATAGAATTTGAAAACATAACGGTTGAAGAACAAGTTATCCATTAAGATCACATAAGGTAGTATGAGTATTTTCATCTCACACCACGAATCATATTGAAAAACAACTATGAACCTATGCTAGCATGGCAAGTTCTAAATCTCAAGATCCACTTTCACTTCACAAGAGATTAAAATTTAGATGTTCGCGACGCATCTATCAATTAAGCATAACCATACGAGGATATCAATTATACACCACACACATATCTTTAAAGCATCAAGATACTAAGTTCCATAAATAAATCCGTTAGAATCCCATGACAACGATTAGCTCATAATTGAACCGTTCATCGTCATGGGATTTGATGAAAGCATGATAAATAATAAGATATGGAAGAAAGAAGCAATAATATTATAAAAATAAAGAGTTGAGAAAATAAATCTATAATCCAGAATAACACAAAAGATGAAGTAGATCTAGATCCGCTGCTTGTCACGAGCGTTGAATCCTTCTCTCCTTTTCTCCCTTGCAGATCTAAGCTATGTTACAATAATAAACTATGATGATTACAATGCTAGGATGTGTTTATATAGGCTCTATAATTCTTGCCCAGCAAGAAATTGTCTTCTATTACAATTAGAATTCAATTAAGGTACTAAAAACTGCCCAAAATACAATTAGAACTTGAAAAGGGCAAAACAGAAATTTCTTGCTCCCATCAGTCTGATTGTCGAGCTGTCTGCGCCCAACACACGCAACCTGCTCGTGCAAGACCTGTTCCATTTTATAGAAAATCTCCCAAGCTTCGCGTGGACAGTAAGATCGCTGAAAACGGACTTATAGAACTCCAGATTTGGCCAAAACAGTGTAGACTGTGCAACCGTCCCGGAAAATCCGAATTTTAATCAATTAATCCTCCAAAAACGATAGAAGCATCCACCTTAATCGATATTCTTGCAAACCTGCACAATTAAACAAAACACATCAAAACTACCACAAACTTGAGTCCAAGACAATCAATTTAAGCCGATATGGAACGCTCCAAGTGGATATAAAATCCACTTATCAATGGTCACAAATTAGGTATCCATGAGTGGGGCTGAATCTTCACATTTACAGAAGATCCATCAACCTGAATTTGAGAAATAGTTAAGAGTAACATGTGTGTGCTCCCCCTGTGTCAATGCATCTTGTACTAACTCTTGGCTAGTTGACAAGTGATATAGGTTGCACAACTGTGTCCCTTACCCTTACTGATTGTGTTCCTGGATGGGAACTTGATTCAATAGTTAAAGCCTATTGAGAGACTAGAACTAGAAATGTGGATGTCCTTTTTAATCACTATGCCTTTTTAGGAAGACATAGGATGGTTAGGCTGGTTTTACACACCCTTCCTTCCTTGTCCTTGTGGCTTCTTGATGTTCACCACTTCCCTCACCCTCACTGTCCTCCTGTTCACTCCCCTCAAGGTAAGATTTACAAGTATTATCAACTACAGTTTGTTGAGAAACTGTAGAGGGGGTTTATGGATGGAAATGTGAATGTATGGTATGCTGAGTGGGTAGAGAATCTGGGGGACATTCCAGTAATTCTCAGTTCAGCAAAGTTAGGCAAAGATTAAGGAAAGAAGATGTTGATGAAAAGGAAACTCAATACCTGAGCTGAGTGAACTGCTGTAAGAGCCTTCTCCACATGAAGGTTTAGTCTCTTAAGGTTGCAGAGCACTACTGAACTTGATTGATCAAATTGACATTGCTTGTAGCTGTACTTAAGAAAAGGTTTACAGAGACAGTCGTGGATATACATTTAATCATCTACAAGAATATGAAACTTAAACCTAATACCATTGTTAGTCAATTCGAAGCATGAGTTTGATCAGCAAAAATACTTATTCATGTGTTTTGGATTAACTAATGAGTCCTGTTTTACAACAGAGTACAGATCAGTTCTTTTCTAATTAAATTCTAATTCCGAGTGTGTTTACACATGGCATATGAAAGAATTATTGAACCTGGTTGATGCAATCACCAAGTTTGCTGTGTAGAGCACATCACTTCCTTATCATTACCCTTAGTTGTCAGTTTGAGTCATATGGATTACTGCAGTTTAGACACGAAACTATGCAACTGTGTGCCTTTTAAGGCTCACTTATAAGGTTAGATGATAATGTGAAATTAGAATTAAAACAACATGAATAATATCTAAGTTATCAAATCTAGTCAGTCTGATTCAGAAAACAAAACAGGTTGATTAGATTATTGATAACAAAATGAAATGTGTGCCAAATCACTAACAAATCTGATAAACGCATAAGTTGACTTAAGACACTAATTTGCACAAATTAGGTTATGAAGGCAACTTAGGTGATTCATGCACTGTTCATTTTAATCTTATCTAAGTGTTCAGAAATGTGTTCAAGTCAAGCAAAGTGAATCTAACAAGTCGAACCAAAAGAACATGCAAGTAGATCAAGACTATAACAAGCATCAACAAGATATAGATAAGAACAAACTTCATTTCATACAAATAAAAAAACTTAAAAAAATGGTCAAAATGACCATTGAAACAAACAAAACAAAAATAACAAAAACTTAAAACTGACCCTTCCCCCCACCTAAGCCAACTAAGCAGCCTTGGCTGGGCCTTTTGGGTCCTCAACAGCGTCCTCCCGGTTGCGAGCGCGGAGAACCTCCAGTGCCACTCGCATGGCAGTAAGGTTCCTCTCTTCCGCAGCGAGGAGCTCGTCGATCTTCTCCTGGAGGACCATCACCTTCTCGTAGAAGGGCATGGCCTCGAACTCCTCTGCCGAGACTCTGAGAATGCTCCTGGTCATCTTTGATGAGAGGGTTTGAAGAAGGAGAGAAAGGGTTTTGTTTTTGTTAAGAGTATGTCTAAATGATCTCTGCCCCTCCCTATTTATAAGCCCAGAAGTCCTAAAGACACGTCTTAAAAACTAGGAGAAAATCGAATTCAAGGATAACCAAGGGTCACTAAACTTTAATGCACACTTACGCATGCAAAAGAGATACACGGTAACCTATACTCATCCTGACAGATCATTTAGAAAGATTAAAAAGAAAAATATTATGTGTGTGATACGTTCCAAAAACATTTATATGTGACGGCTTAAGTCTAATCAAACCAAGACAAATATTTCTAGAGTATAGAGCACACAAAAGATTCAATTATTCTGGACAAAAGATAGTGCAATATGATATTAACAATTAATTAATCAGTTCGACATCTTAAACCATGACCATTCGATTTGTCTGAACATTTACTTATTCGATATCTCTCAACATTTCACTAGTCGATATCTCTAGTTACACTAGTTCGATATCTCAGAGAATTAGTTGATCGATATCTCAAGCATAATATCCATTCGACAACTCAAACTGGTGCACATAACCATTCGATATCTCTTGTTAATTAAATGTTCGATAACTCCAGAATAGTCAAAAAAAAAATCCAGAGAATAAGATTCACTGGATGCAACAAATTAAACAGATATGTTAGAAATGATTGATGAGAACAGTGTTTGGAAGCTAAAGTAACAAAACAGAGTTTAGCTGGAAGCAGTCAGAGTTTAGTTAAACACTGACTGGAAGCGCAACAGAGATTGTTAAACTCTGTAGCGGTAATGTCTGAAGAGTCAATAGTGTTTGAAGATTGATACAAGATAAATATGGAAGCAATATCTTTGAAGATTGGAAAGCTGTCAAAGAGATTGAGTTGACTTGGAAGACTTGAAGCAATCGTGATTGATATCAATTGTATAGCTTAATTATAGGAGAATCAATTACTGATTGTACGAAGCTGTGTGTTTTATAAATACAGTTAGGTTAACCCTAGAAGGGTATCGAATATTGAGAAATTCATTGATTGTAACCTAAGCAGCTCTCTGTGATATTTTACATCACTGAGAGAGGAATTGTTAATTCCAAACAGTTTTTAAGTATTAAACAGTGTGTTCTTGTTAAGTTACTCATACAGTATTTGATTACCTATTGTGTATTCGACCTAACAAGATACTTCAAGATTATGAAAAGTTCAATATACCGAGCTCACTTACCAACCTTGAGAAGGTTGCTTCATCCAGAGCTTTAGTAAATATATCTGCTAATTGTTTCTCACTTGGAACAAAATGAAGTTCCACAGTACCTTCCATCACATGCTCTCTGATGAAATGGTATCTGCTGTCTATGTGCTTGGTTCTTGAGTGTTGCACTGGATTCTCAGAAATTGCAATTGCACTTGTGTTGTCACAAAAAATTGGAATTTTCTCAACCTTAACTCCATAGTCCAGCAGTTGATTTCTCATCCATAAAATCTGTGCACAACAGCTTCCTGCAGCAATATACTCAGCTTCAGCTGTTGAAGTTGAAACTGAATTCTGCTTCTTACTGAACCAAGAGACCAGCTTGTTTCCTAGAAATTGGCAGGTGCTTGTGGTACTCTTCCTGTCCATCTTACAACCTACATAGTCTGCATCTGAATAGCCTATTAGATTAAAACCAGAATCTCTAGGGTACCAAATGCCAAGGTTTGGTGTCCCCTTGAGATACCTGAAAATCCTTTTAATAGCTACTAGATGAGATTCCCTAGGATCAGCTTGGAATCTAGCACATAAACATGTAGCAAACATAATATCAGGTCTATTAGCAGTTAAATACAAAAGAGATCCAACCATGCCTCTATAGCTTGAAATGTCCACCTTCTTTTCCTTAGTATTCAATTCAAGCTTGGTGGCAATGGCCATGGGTGTTTTTGCAGAAGAGCAGTCTGCTAAGTCAAACCTTTTTACTAGATCAAAAAGGTATTTTGTTTGACTTATAAAAATTCCCTCATTTACTTGTTTAACTTGTAAACCAAGAAAATAAGTTAATTCTCCCATCATACTCATTTCATATTTACTTTGCATAAGTTTGGCAAACCTTTTGCAAAGTTTCTCATCAGTAGACCCAAATATTATATCGTCTACATAAATTTGGACAAGTATCATAGAGCCATTGACATATCTATAAAAGAGAGTTTTATCTACAGTACCTCTGGTGAAGTGATTCTCAATGAGGAACTGTGAAAGAGTGTCATACCAGGCTCTAGGTGCTTGCTTCAGGCCATAAAGTGCTTTGAGCAAGTAGTAAACATATTCTGGGAAGTTTGGATCTTCAAAGCCAGGAGGTTGACTAACATACACCTCCTCTTCCAGAATCCCGTTTAGAAACGCACTCTTGACATCCATTTGATAGACTTTGATATTGGCATGGGCTGCATAGGCTAGGAAGATTCTGATTGCTTCTAACCTTGCTACTGGTGCAAAGGTTTCCTCAAAGTCAATTCCTTCTTCTTGACAATAGCCTTTGGCAACTAGTCTAGCCTTGTTCCTTGTGACTATGACATTTTCGTCCATCTTGTTCTTGAATACCCATTTAATGTCGATCACTGACTTGCCCTTAGGCTTGGGTACAAGTGTCCAAACTTTGTTTCTTTCAAACTGGTTTAGCTCCTCTTGCATTGCTAAAACCCAGTCTGGATCTAGAAGAGCATCTTCTACCTTCCTTGGTTCTTCTTTAGAAAGAAAGATGCTATACAAGCATTCTTCTCGAGTTGCTCTCCTAGTTTTGACTTTTGTATTGGAGTCACCAATTATCAGCTCAAAAGAGTGATCCTTAGTCCATTTCTTTGAGGTGGTAAGTTTGATCTTGATAAAGTTGCTTCGTTTTCTTGATGTTGATCATTTTGATTCATTGTTGAGTGTTGACTGTGAGAAACTCCCCCTGAGTGGGTGATCCTCGAGTTGAGAGGATATCTAACAGAGTTGTCTACAGATATTTCCCTTTGATTCTCAACTGATGCTTCATCATGATTCTCATCAGATGGTGTGAGTTGCTCTTCTACAGATGGTCCATTCTGCACTTCATTTGATGGTCCATGTCTGTTGATTACACCAATTGTTATCCTATCTTCATCATCATCTTCACTTACTTCACCACTTGTCTCATTTTCAAATGAGAAAGACTCATGAAAACCTTCATCTACAAGACCAGATATTTTCATGTCGTCGAAGACAACATGTATGGATTCCATAACAATGTTGAGTCTTAGGTTGTAGATTTTGTAAGATTTTCCAGCAGAGTATCCAACAAATATAGCTTCATCTGCCTTTGAATCAAATTTTCCAAGGCTCTCGCCATAATTTTTCAATACGAAGCATTTGCATCCAAATACATGCTGAAAGTTAATTGTTGGCTTCTTGCCCTTGAACAGTTGGTAAGGTGTCATGCCTTTTGCTTGATTGATCAAAGAAATGTTCTGAGTATAGCATGCAGTATTAACAGCTTCAGCCCAGAAATATGTTGGCAGTTTTGATTCTTCAAGCATAGTCCTTGCTACTTCAATGAGAGTTCTGTTCTTTCTCTCCACCACACCATTTTGTTTAGGTGTTCTTGGTGCAGAGAATTCTTGAGTGATTCCTTCTTCTTCATAGAAATTTCTTAGCACAGAATTCTTGAACTCAGTTCCATTGTCGCTTCTAATCCTTCTCACTTTGAAGTGTGGATTGTTGTTGATTATCTTGATATGTTTGATAATGACCTCGCCTATCTCATCTTTTGAACGAAGAAAGAAGGTCCAAGTGAACTTGGAGAAATCATCAACAAGTACAAGATAGCATCTATTGTTGCTTATCGACAATACATTGACTGGTCCAAATAGATCCATGTGTAGAAGCTGAAAGGGTTGATCGATTGAGGACATTGACTTGGATTTGAAAGAGGTCTTTCTTTGCTTTCCTTTCTGGCAAGCATCACAGAGTCCATCTTTGGAAAACTCCAGTTTTGGAATACCTCTGACCAAATCCTTCTTGACCAATTCATTCATGGCTTTAGAATTCAAGTGTGATAGACGTTTGTGCCAAAGCCATCCTTCATCCATGCTTGCCTTGCTGAAGAGGCATGTAGCCGAGTTGGTACTCGTTGAGTTGAAGTCAGTAATGTATACATTTCCTTTTCTATTTCCTGTCATCACTACCTTGTTGTCATTTTCTTGAAAATGACACAAGCTTCAGATGTGAACCACACATTTTGATTTTTATCACACAGTTGACTGATACTTAGCAAGTTATGCTTAAGTCCATCAATCAGTGCTACTTCTTCAATGACAACATTTCCTTGTGAAATCAAGCCATATCCTCTAGTATATCCTTTGCTGCTGTCTCCAAAGGTAATGCTAGGGTCAGCTCTCTCCTCAAACTTAGTGAGCAGGGTAGAATCTCCAGTCATATGCCTAGAACAACCACTATCCAGGTACCAAAGATTCTGTCTGTCTCCCTGGTTGCTTGCTGAACTAGCCTCTTCATCATTCTCTTTTGCCATGAGTGCAAGATTGACAAACTCTTCTTCTGTATCTGAGTTTCCTCCAGCTGCCCAGTCATCATCTTTAGACACAAATGCTCTTTCCTTTTGCTTGAGAAGATCAAAGTATTTCTTCTTGTAGTCATCAGTTCCAGACTGTTTCTTTTCATTCTTAGCTTTGGATTTTCTGCATTCATTGGCAAAGTGGCCATCAATTCCATAGCTATAGCACTTGATCTTTGACCTCTCAACCATACCCTTGTTTGGTTGATGGCTTTTCTTGAATTGCCCGGATCCTGCTGGATTCTTCTTGAATCTTAGCTTTGAAAACCTTTTTGATACAAATGCCAAGTATTCATCTAGATCTTCAGATTCATCCTCACTCAGTGCATCAAGTTCTTCAATCATCTTGCTTTTGCCTTTGCTAGTTCCAGCTCCACCTTCACAAGTTCTCTGACTTGGTATGGTTTCAACATCCTTCATCTTCTCTCCATCTTGATAGATTGGAATATTGGCCACCAAAGCTACATTTCCACCTTTCTTCTGGCTCTTCTCAACTTCTTCATCTTGTTGAAGCTCAAGCTCATAGGTCTTTAGAATTCCATACAGTCTCTCAAGTGTATAGTCTTTATAGTCTTGAGAATTTCTCAATGAGACTGTCACTAGCTTCCATTCTTTAGGTAAAGACCTTAGAAATTTTAGGTTGGAGTCTTTGGTTTCATAAATTCTTCCATACAACTTTAACCTATTTAACAGTTTTTGAATCCTGCTAAATATGTCAGTTAAGCCTTCACCTGTATTACAGTGAAAATGTTCATACTGTTGTATGAGAAGTTGTTTCTTATTCTCTCTGACTTGTTCAGTTCCTTCACAGAGTGTCCGAACAGTGTCCTAGACTTGCTTGGTAGTGGTGAAGTTGATTACACTATCGAACATGTCTTGATCAATGCCATTGAATAATATATTCATGGCCTTTTTGTCCTTCTGGACTTCTTCTTTGTCTCCATCTGTGAATTCTGCTGGTAGTTTGGGAATTGGCCTTCCAGCAGCTCCAGATCCAGCTGCTTCTCCAACTGCAGTGTTGGCCTTCATAGGGATATGAGGACCTCTCTCTATGCAGTTTACATAGCCTTCATCGATGGATGAGAGATGTAGGTACATCTTTACTTTCCAGTGAAAGTAATTATCTTTGTCGAGGATTGGTATTTTTACTCCTGCATCCTTGAATCCCATGGTGGTGATCTTTAAACTTCTTCTATGTTAGAAGCTTGCTCTGATACCAATTGATATGTCGCAGTTGTACACCACGAGATTGTAGAAGGGGAGGGGGGGTTGAATACAATCTCAACTAAATTCTTTCGAATTGATGAGGTCTTGATAGATTGTTATAAGAACATAAAAAAACAAGATAAATAGAATATCTAAAGCATATACAACACACGATATAAAAAATCTCAGGTGGGTTGGCTTATCAGCTTGATCCACCTGATGGTTGTTGTTGTGACCAAAATCTTGCATGGATCAGATTTAGGCCCATGATGAGTTTTGGGTCCAATCCACAAGGAAAGAGGATGTTTTAGAGGGCTTCCAAGGTACCCGTGGTAACCCATGAAAACTGATAAGAGGGCTCCCAAGATAATAGGGCTCCCGGGTAGAAGGGCTCCCGAATGGCATGGCTCCCAGATAACAGGCTTCCAAGAGCCTATGACAACCCATAGGGGCTACCATGAGATGGGTAGCAGGTAGATATGATGATAAGGGTCCTCGGAATGGCCTCCCATGGATGATCCACAACCTATAGACATCATTACATAGCTTCTAGTACAGCTACTAGACATGGCTTACCAGAATAGCTTCCATAACCAGCTTACCAAAGGGGCTGCCATAGTTTGGATTACCGGGTGATACCCCCAGAGGGGCTACCTTGCGATGAACATTGAAAGAATATAAGGCTTATGGTCCCGGGGATAGTCTCATCCATAGCCAATGACAACCATTAGAGAGGGCTTTCAGCATAGCTTCCGTAACTGGGTTACCGGAGGGGCTACCGGGTGGTACCCCCAGCTTCCCCGGAAGCCTGACAGAAACACAGATTCCATAATTGGGCTACCGGAGTCAGGTTACCGGAGTCAGGCTACCGGGTAGTACCCCAGCTTCCCCCGGAAGCTTGATAAGGCCGCCAGATTGGATAAGGCAGATCTCTTACTTTTTAGGAGCACGTCTCTACAGCTGAAATACACCTCTAAACGGATAATTATTCAGTTATTCGAGGATATACATCATACATACATGATAAATCCTTCATTCTTGAGATAAACATCAATGGATAGGCTTCCAACAGTCCTGATATGACTTGGAAACCTGATAACTATATCACAATCAGTTGATATACGTAAATATCAGTCATTATCTCATCATAAACGAGATAACTCATCACAAACAACCGAACATATCAATCAAGAACTACATACGGGCTTGATCCACTATAAATAGTGGTATGTAGGCAGTTTACGGGGTCTCTTCTCGAAACGCACGTTGATACTTAGAGCATGTATACTCCGGTGCACGTTCACTCTCATAATTATTGTTCTTGGCAGGCCAACATTCGGTCCTTGAGCTCTAATTCCCGTAGATTCACCCATAATCATCACCAAAACACCTTCCCGTGTTCTTCAGTAACCCCTAGCCGTGAGCCTTCCAGAGCGGCTAGCCATAAATCTCCGACTGTGAGCCTTTCTGGGAAGTTGGGCGATTCCATATTTAACGATGCTATTCCAGCAATGGCCTCCACGTAGTTGTGCAAAAATCCTCCCACAACAATTGGCGCTAGAAGGAGGGGCCTTTATTATCGTCTTTTGGAGGAAAAGATGTTTGACCGCTCCGGCAATGATGAAACGCCGTCTAACGGTGTCAATAAAGAAAATGGTGATAAAGAACAGATTATTACCATCAAAGACATGTACCAGTGCATCAAACGAATGGGAGAAAAATTGGACTCCCTTGAAAGAGATTCTGAATTGAAGAAAAAGTGCAAAATGGAGCTTAGTCCATTGTCAAAACGAGATGGACAAGAAACGATCCTGGGACGAAACTCGCATGAAGAAGGGCCTGGAGATATTTTTTGAGATGATATGCAGGGACATGAAATTCCCTTAAAATATGAGATGAGCAATAGTGGCATTGTTGGTGCACAAAATGAGCCAAATACGGGATTGGATGGCCTGATTGTTGGCCAGAAACCGGACAAAATGGGCGAAATTTCCCTTGAAAGCAGTAATCTGAAGATATCTCAGATGGGGGCTCAAAAAGGCTTTCGAGGACGAATGCAATCAGGGTGCCAAGGGGACTTCCACCTGGGATACCGCCTAGGGGTACCATGGCATCATCATGAAAGAATGGGCAAAATTTCCCCTGAAAGAAGTAATCTGAAGAGATCTCAGATGGGGGCTCAAAAAGGCTTTCGAGGACGAATGCAATCAGGGTGCCAAGGGGGCTTCCACCAAGGATCCCGCCTAGGGGTACCAAGGCATCAGCATGAAGGACTCCCGCTGGAAACCCATCAATACCAAGGCCAGAACGAATCTCAAGCGTATAGCCATGTCAGTTAAGAAAAGTTCCTATTCTTTGGAAGCCAGTAGCAGGATGGATAAAGCATAAGTCAGGCTTCCTGGCATACTTGCGGGCTTGGAGGCAACCGGGAAATGAATCCAGACAATATGGATGAAGAATATATACCCTCCAATGGGCAACCGGACCCATTTATTGTTGAAAGGCTGAGCAAAGCCTGGGAGGCAGATGGGCCACCACTCCCCAGGTTCTGTGCAACGAGTGGAAGCCTCGAATATGATGGTAGCCCTGGATCCGGTAGCCCTGGATTCGGTAGCCCTGGATCCGATAGCCCTGAACTTGATCTCCTCCAAGCTTTCGATTCGGAATTCCTGGATCCAGTAGCACTAAATCCGAAAGCCCTAAAATTCGGAAGCCCTGGATCCAGTAGCCCCGAAGACAAAACACCAAGGAGCCAAATTGACTAGCCAATGATTGGATTGGGGTCCCAAGGAAGGCACCCTGAATTGCCACCCATCAGGAAACCCCGGCGGAAGGTCTCTTTTGGGCATAGGCTCAATGATATAGAACTTATTAGTTGTAGCTGTGTAACTTTGAACTCAATTATCATGAATTTTGTCATTCATAGACACTCGGGGGGTAGCGCATGTGCACCACCCGGAGTAGTAGCAAAATGCTCTACCAATTGAATATCTATAAAACTGAAAGCAGATTCTTTTTCATTGTCTTCATAAGCAAAATGCATGATACAATTGACAAATGAGATCAGTTGTCAAAAAAGAAGAAGAAATCATGACGATGTTCTAAACATGTGGATAAAAAGAAGATGTGCATTCATAGTGTGGGGTTTCCATCATGGAAACCTCATGTCAAGGTTTCCAATTCGTTCAGGGGGTAGCACCACCAATAATATTGATGTTGGAAGCTGGTAAGGAAAATCATGGAATTAAAAAAAATTCTTCCTGATGAGCAACTTGATATTGTGGAAGCAAAGACAAGGTTTCCGGTGCAACTTATCAGCATCCCGGAACACAAATGCCATGTAGAAAATGAGCAACCTACCAGCCACGTTGCTAAAAGGGAATAACTCAGAGGATGAGATGGCCCTCAAATATGATTTTAGGAAAGCTGAACTAAGGCATATCCTATAATTCTGTAAAAGGGTTACCGGCTGTGGAAGACAAGTGGGTGGTAGCCTCAATTCTCATTTGACCACGAGGCTTCCCATCCAAAATAAGAAGGGTTGCCTAGAAGGGCCATCAATACAATCTTGAAGAGCACTACCTAGTCTCTTACCAAAAAGAAAAGGCATGTAAGCCCTTAAGATGAGCAAGCTAATGGAGGTGCCAGTGCCAAGAATACAAAGGAAGCTCTTGGAAAAGGGGGCAACCAAGTTCCTAACAGCTCTAGGCAGCACAGTCATGACTACAGCCTGACCAGAAGCCTCATGAAAATGGCAAGGATGGTTAAGTGCTAGATGCTACCATGTATAGAAGGCCTATTATGACCGCCTCAGACTCCCAAAGAGTTATGAACCAGAAATTTACCTTTACAAGATGCTCCTATGGGAAGCCTCCCCAACAGTTGAAGCTCAAATCATGAGATATCTTTGGGAAAGAATTATGGAAGCAAACAAAGTTCTGGAAAGCTACCACCAGAATATTAAAGGGATACCGATGATCTCTCTACCAAAAAGAAAGCGATATGAGGCCCACGTATGGCATGCCACTTGGGCTGCCACATATTAGGACTACCAACTATCTGGCAAGTGTAGAATGGAAGGTTATCCTGAATGTATGCAAGGAAACCGGAGGCATCTAAAAGAGCCCCCCAATCAAAGAAGAACCTTTCAAAGAGGTGGTTATGGGAAAAAGATGGCTTCCCCCTGAAAAATATGGAAGGCAGCCTCCCGCACAAGAAATGGAGAAAATCTAAAATGCCCAATGGAAGGTCTACATGAAGACGCTCACAAGAGAAATCAATTAAAAATTAATGAAAGGAGGCTTCCAATACCCAACTTCCCGGGTATAGATTCGAACCTTCTAAGGAAAGAAGTGAGAATATCAAAAATTGAGCTAAACCAGAGGCTCGGGGGGGTAGTAACAATCATACTACCTACACTAATTACGAGAAAATGCTCAACCCTCAGAGGATTGACCAAGTAATCAGTCCAAGTTCTGAGTCCATAGCCAACAGGAGGATTGGGCTTCACAAACTTCAAAGTTCTGGGGCCTGTGTTGTCAAGCTACATATGAAGCTTCCCCATCCTTTACTCGATGAGCTTCATCGAAGTATACTCAGAGTGACAAAAGAATTGAGATGACAACATCCGGATTGGTGATATGATGAATTAGTTCTCCACCACAGATAAATTGTCCTGAAGAACTAGGGGGTAGTGGATGATATACTTCTCAGAATGGCATCTTGAAAATGTCAAGTTTTAAAGCAATGGAGTGGATAATATACTTCTCAGAGTGGCATCTTGAAAATGTCAAGTTTTGAAGCAATGGATATCCGTTCCTGAACATTTCTCTTATTAAGGGGGTTGTGGTAAAGTCCTCCTGTAAAAGGGCTACCATAGTGAAACTCCTCTTATTCATGCGAGTATAAATCACTTAAAACTTACAGGAGAAGTCCTCAAAATACTCATTATAGGAGAAGTCCTCAAAATACTCATTATAGGAGAAGTCCTCAAAATACTCATTTTTTGGGCTTGTGTGGAACCCTGATCGGCACACATGGATCCCTTTTATTACCAGACATGTATGGAACCTTGAGTGGTTCACATGGCTTACTTGGTTACCAGGGCATGTATGGAACCTGATTGGCATACATGACTCCATTCATGTTTTTGGCTTGTGTGGAACCCTGATCGGCACACATGGATCCCTTTATTACTAGACATGTATGGAACCTTGAGTGGTTCACATGGCTTACTTGGTTATTAGGGCATGTATGGAACCCTGATCGGCATACATGACTCCCTTCATTTTGAGGGTTGTGATGGAACGCTCTTTCGAGAGGCTATCACAGCGCAACCTCATCTCCTTAAATAAGGGTTGTGATGGAACGCTCTTTCAAGAGGCTATCACAACGCAACCTCATCTCCTTAAATGAGGGTTGTGATGGAACGCTCTTTCAAGAGGCTATCACAGCGCAACCTCATCTCCTTAAATGAGGGTTGTGATGGAACGCTCTTTCGAGAGGCTATCACGGCGTAACCTCATCTCCTTAAATGAGGGTTGTGATGGAACGCTCTTTCAAGAGGCTATCACAGCGCAACCTCATCTCCTTAAATAAGGGTTGTGATGGAACGCTCTTTCAAGAGGCTATCACAGCGCAACCTCATATCCTAAATGAGGGTTGTGATGGAACGCTCTTTCAAGAGGCTATCACAGCGCAACCTCACTTATATGAACATCTCCTAAATGAGGGTTGTGATAGAACGCTCCCGTAAGAGGCTATCGCAGCGCAACCTCACTTATATGAACATCTCCTAAATGAGGGTTGTGATATAACGCTCCCATAAGAGGCTATCGCAGCATAACCTCACTCATCTAAATATCTCATGAAAATAGAATCTTGCAGGATAAGGCCCCCGGAACAAGCGCTTCCAGGTTGGGCTACTGGTGCTAGGCTTCCACAGATAGGGCTCCCAGGATGGGGCTCCCAGAATCAGGCTTCCGGGTGACAAGCTCCCGCAACAGAAGCCCCTAGGATGGAAGTTACAACCTCAAGGGATAAGGTACATGCTACCCCATATGCTTTTGAGCAACCTATACGGATATGTGAAAACTAAACTCACCCCTTTGAATTATGGTAATGCTCATATGCTCTATTACTCTTCCAAGCTTTCGATTAAAAGTTGTAGCTTATCCACTGATGTTTAGTTAAAAATTCATATGCATACTTTATGGCTATAAAAGAAGAATGATTACGCACTTATGCATAGGGCCTAGGATGGCCCCTTAATAGTTCTGCAAAGGCTACCTCCCTTGTGTGGAACCCTGACTCAATTCATGTTCTTACTTAGAGGATATAATTTTTCAGTAACCAGTCACAAGATTAATACTTTTAATGCCTTATTTACCTATAGAACCATTCTCCACGACACTAAGTAGATGGTCAGCCCTTAACAACCAGATTTAGGCTTAACTAGAATGCCTTAATGTGAATATGGTTACCTAGATAGACTAGAGTTTAGATAATAACCCTATGTCTAATCAAAATTTTATTAAGTTGCTTATGCGCTAGATAGTAACCCATGCACTTTAAATGTTAAGTGATAGAAAGAGGTTACCTAGTGACGGATATAGATGCTATTAACATATGTCTAAGGCTGATAATAAGATAACCCTACCAACCAACCTAATGATTAAATTTTAAGGTTCCTATTGGTAGAGTTCACAAAGTTTTGCAGGATCAGCTTTCGAAGCTAAACAGATTTTAGAAGATGAGCAGGTTCCTACTCCAAAAATGGTTCCTGAATATTGGGGTTCCAAGACAGAAGCTCTAATACTTTCACACCAGACAAGATTCCTGAACCAAAAGAGCTTCCAGGATGAAGGTTCCGTTGAACCTATGGCATCCACGATGGAGCTTCAAGGACAAAAATCCAAGATGGGGATCCTAGGATGGGGCTTCCAGAATAACACATCTAGAGTGAGGATCCTAGGATGGGGTTTCCCGGATGAAGCATCCATGATGGGTATCCCAAGGTGGGGCTACTAAGACGAGATGTCACGGTGGAAGCTCTTAGAAGAATACTGCAATCTCGAAGGGCAGAGTTCCAGTCACCCACAATGCATGTGAACAATCATTATGGGTTACCATTGAAATAGTTGAAGGTTCCAAAGTTGGAAGCTCCTTCGTTATTCCTATGATGAAGATGAGGTAACATTTATGATGTGTCTGAATACACATGTCATAACCAAATTACACAGGTATGTGAGAAACTAAACCCTCTTTAATTGCATGAAATTGTACTTTAAGACAAGTATGTGAAATGATTATCCCTTATGCTTAAGGTTATTACTTATTGATATGCCCAATTCATTGAAATCATTGTGTGAATAAGAGAATTTGAAATGCTAGAGGTATTAAGTCAAGATGATTAATAAGACCTATGAGATATCATTCATTATGCATCCTATGTGACTCTACCACATGAATATCTGCATGATGATAAATGACTCTTGCCTGCTAAAATTCAAATATGCTTGATAAGTGGATTTTATATCCACTTGGAGCGTTCCATATCGGCTTAAATTGATTGTCTTGGACTCAAGTTTGTGGTGGTTTTGATGTGTTTTGTTTAGTTGTACAGATTTACGAGAATGTTGATTAAGGTTGATGCTTCTATCGTTTTTGGAGAATAAATTGATTAAAATTCGGATTTCTGAGACGGTTGCGCAGTCTACACTGTTTTGGACATATCTGGAGTTCTAGAAGTCCGTTTTCAGCGATCTTAATGCCCACGCGAAGCTTGGGAGATTTTATATAATATGGGACAGGTGTTGCACGAGAAGGTTGCGCATGGTGGGCGCAGGTTGCGCGACAAACAGACTGATGGGCGCAGGTTGCACGCGCGCGGTGCTGAAAAATTACAGTTTTTACTATTTTGGCCATATCTTGAGTTTTAGAAGTCCGTTTGAGGCCCGTAAGCAGTCCACGCGAAGATAACGGAATTCTCTATCATTTTAAAGTAGTCCAGAGGTCCAAATACAACTGGAACGGTCCAGAAATACTGAAGAAAAGTCAGCTACGAATTTTCCTTAAAAACAGAATCAGTTTAGGAAACGTATTTTGCAGAAATTCTATTATAATTCTGTTTTGTTATTTTCTTGCTGGGCAAGACTTCTAGAGCCTATATAAACACATCCAACCCTTGTAATTTGTATCGTTAGGAGTAGAACCATTACATATCAATTACTTAGATTTATTTGTATTTTTTCATACTTTGTTTTTATCATGGTTTCATCAGATCCCATGATGACGAGCGGTTCGATTATGAGCTAATCGTTGTCATGGGATTCTAACGGATTTATTTATAGAGTTTTAGTATCTTGATGCTTTACAGATCTGTGTGTGATGTATATCTGATATCCTCGTATGGTTGTGCTTTATGTATTTAGATGCGTAGCTAACATCTAATTCGTTAATCTCTTGTGAAGCGAGAGTGGATCTTGAGATTTAGAACTTGCCATGCTAGCATAGGATAGGTTGATGTTTTAATATCATGATTTGTGGCGTAAATAGAGATATTATGCTGCCCTATGTGATCAATGTGGATAACTTGTTCTTCAATCGTTATGTTTTCAAATTCTATAGACATATAGGGTCTAAGCATAATTGGTGTCTATTCATCTTCTATCTCTTTTGTGGATGTATGTTTAGTTTGGTATACGTATACTGAGAGGTAGCGTGTACTTGTTTCGTGTTGTCCGATCAGATATCATAACCATTGCATATAGTGATTAAAGGCGTCAGATCTAAGCAAAGTATTTAATGAAGTTAGGATTCCATGGTTTATCTTGCAGAAGTAATTCGATTCCAATTCTCGTTAGTTAGTTAATTCTTAGTTTGTTAATTTGCTTTTTAGTTAGATTTAGTTAATTAAAACCCAATTTGTTATTTGTCTTAGCAGTGAATTAAAACCATACATTGTTGCATAGGTACAATACTGAATTAAAAACCAGATCTCTGTGGGAACGAACTCAACTTATATCTATATTACTTGTGACCGTGTACGCTTGCGTGATTTAGTGCAAACAATGCTATTGTCATGTTGAGATACTGCCTAAGTAATACATATGTTGTCACTCATTTAAGATACATGAGATGAACATGAGGCATGCACTAAAATATATATTGTGAGATGAATAATGTTTGAGACTTATAGATTCCTTGAATGTTTACATGTAGCTAATGGCTAGCCTATATATTTTTTGCTCACCTGCAATGGGTAGCAAACAAGGTTAACGCTATTTGTTTGTAACTAACAGCTTGCAGGTTCCTTGATGTTTACCTGCTGCTAATATGTTTAATGCTATATACCTATTGCTGACTGTTTACATATTATTTATATGCAACTAATAGCTTGCAGGATGACTGCTATTCACCTGAAGCAAATAGCTTCCGGGTTCCATGATGTTTACCCGTGGCTAACAGGTTCCTTGTTATTTACTTATAGCTAACGACTAATGATTTCCATGATATTTATCTGCAACTAATGTTATGCAGGTTCCTTGATACTTACTTGAAGCTTATAGCTAATAGCTTCCAACTAATAGCCTCTAGCTTGTAGCTTCCATTCTGCATCTTCTGTCTGACAGCTTGTAGGTTCATCGATGATCGGCTACAACCAACAGCTTCCAGACTTCTCACGAAAAATAAGATTAAAGCTGGAAGAGGCTGACATATTACATGAGAAAGAGATTTAAGGGCTTGGGGGGTAACTTGGTTCCCCAGCACCCTACCACAGAGAGGAAAAGGGGTTCCCATCGGAAGTTCACGTGAAACAAGGGGCTTCCACCCACTACGTTCAGCAACAGAAACCCGAACCCGGATTGGCACGATAAGAACAAAGATAAGTTCTACTCTACTGCCTTGCATATTCTCTATCATGCATGTTGTACATACTTATAAAGAAGATTTTTCAACATTCATCTGAAAACTTTGCTAAGATGCATATTTTCTCAAAAAGATCATTGTTTTGCCTTGCATAAATTCATAAGCATCTGAATATGCCTACATGATCTGAATTTTACATGAGCCAATACATGGAAGTAATCATGATTTACACAATACATGTGTTTTATAAAACATTTTTTCGAAATTGCTAGCTGAAACAATCGAGTAGGTACCTAGGCATGCTATATGCCCCACATGTTACCACTTGGAAAGACATAGCAACAATTGAGGAGGTTTTCATAGCTTTCCCTTGGTCCCTCTTGTGTTACATGTATGAAATCACTTACAACACTAGGAGAAGTCCTCAAAATACTCATTATAGGATAAGTCCTCAAAATACACATTATAGGAGAAGTCCTCAAAATACTCAACAATTTCTTTGGAGGTCCGTTGTGATCGGCTCATGAAAATTTCTGAAATTGTAGCATTATGTCTTGAAGAGTGTGTTCGCCAAGGTCCTACTTGATTGGAGAAGCGGCAACATACATTTTTTACAAAGTCATTTGCACTGGCATATTCATACTTTCATGTATGCATCAAATATGTGTGATCTTGTGCATTATCTTTAAGGGCTACTTAACCCTCGTTACTTATCTCTTTTTCTAGTTGTCTTGGTAGCCCAGGTTTTGGACGCTTGAGGCATCCCTGCAACCACAGAAGCTTCCAGACATCAAAAGATTCTTATATGAAGGCCAATTTGGTAGAGAAAGGAAGCATCTCAGAACGTAAAGTCATAATGTTTAAAAAAGAAATGCCAGAAGCCGGTAGCCCCATGATATGATGCCAACCGAAGTACCACGAATGATACGAAGTGAATAGAAGATATCCTTGATTTGAAAACTCATATTGAAATATGCATGCAGAAGTAGAGTGTTTCCTGTTTCTTACGCCGAGTTAGCTCCTGTAAGCTTGGGAACACGATGTGGAAGATGTGTACTTCTCCGAGAGAATAATAAGAAAGGATTGGACCTTACCTTGTTCTGGTTCCTCTTGCACTCATGCTTCAAGGAACCGGGGGGTAGTTGTTGTGACCAAAATCTTGCATGGATCAGATTTAGGCCCATGATGAGTTTTGGGTCCAATCCACAAGGAAAGAGGATGTTTTAGAGGGCTTCCAAGGTACCCGTGGTAACCCATGAAAACTGATAACAAAGCTCCCAAGATAATAGGGCTCCCGGGTAGAAGGGCTCCCGAATGGCATGGCTCCCGGATAACAGGCTTCCAAGAGCCTATGACAACCCATAGGGGCTACCATGAGATGGGTAGCAGGTAGATATGACGATAAAGGTCCTAGGAATGGCCTCCCATGGATGATCCACAACCCATAGACATCATTACATAGCTTCTAGTACAGCTACCAGACATGGCTTACCAGAATAGCTTCCATAACCGGCTTACCAAAGGGGCTGCCATAGTTTGGGTTACCGGGCGGTACCCTCAGAGGGGCTACCTTGCGATGAACATTGAAAGAATATAAGGCTTATGGTCCCGGTGATAGTCTCATCCATAGCCAATGACAACCATCAGAGAGGGCTTCCAGCATAGCTTCCGTAACTGGGTTATCGGAGGGGCTACCGGGTGGTACCCCCAGCTTCCCCGGAAGCCTGACAGAAACACAGATTCAGACTATGACAGCCATCAGGTAGGGTTTCCAGTATGGCTTCCATAATTGGGCTACCAGAGTCAGGCTACCGAGTGGTACCCCAGCTTCCCCCGGAAGCCTGATAAGGCCGCCAAATTGGATAAGGTAGATCTCCTACTTTTTAGGATCACGTCTCTACAGCTGAAATACACCTCTAAACGGATAATTATTCAGTTATTCGAGGATATACATCATATATACATGATAAATCCTTCATTCTTGAGATAAACATCAATGGATAGGCTTTCAACAGTCCTGATATGACTTGGAAACCTGATAACTATATCACAATCCGTTGATATACGTAAATATCAGTCATTATCTCATCATAAACGAGATAACTCATCACAAACAACCGAACATATCAATCAAGAACTACATACGGGCTTGATCCACTATAAATAGTGGTATGTAGGCAGTTTACGGGTCTCTTCTCGAAACGCACGTTGATACTTAGAGCATGTATACTCCGGTGCACGTTCACTCTCATAATTAGGGTTCTTGGCAGGCCAACATTCGGTCCTTGAGCTCTAATTCTCGTAGATTCAGCCCCAATCATCACCAAAACACCTTCACGTGTTCATCGGTAACCCCTAGCCGTGAGCCTTCCCGAGCGGCTAGCCATAAATCTCCGACTGTGAGCCTTTTTGGGCAGTTGGGTGATTCCATATTTAACGGCGCTATTCCAGCAATGGCCTCCACGTAGTTGTGCAAAAATCCTCCCACAACAGTTGCTTTTGAAGATAATTCTCTGCGTAATAATACACAGCTACGGTTACAAAGTTTTAGTGTTTACAAGAAAACCTAAAGCTATCAGCCTTGTGATCAGTGTTTTCTTCTCTACTAAAACTATGCTGCTCATACAGCTTATTTTAAAACTATATGAAGACAAGTAAGCTACATAAAATGTAATGATACATTTTTTATATAACTTGTCACACACACATACTCAAAGTGATTTCCATTTCTGGAATTATCTTGAAAGTCTTCTCTTCTTGATTTGGACAATCCCCGTAGGCTTTGAGACCGTGTATGTTTCTTTCTTCAAAAGTGACTAAGTTCTTGAGGTGACTTAGCTTCCAAGCCCACGTGATGCTTTCTGTACAAGGTCATTTTGCTTTTGGATCTTTGTCTCTAAAAGTAGCTTTATCAAAAGGGTTAATCCTTTTTGAGAGTCAATAACCTTTCTGCTTATTGAGCTGTGCTAGAACTTCCCAGACAGAACGGCTTATCTTTATGCATTTATCAAAATATCCTTTGAATCTTTCAGTAGATGTGTAATCATGTTAGAGGTTGCTTTCACTCTTATTGTTGCCCTTAAAGTCAAATAAACAGTGACTGATTTCACCTTTCACTTGGAAGAGTTTGAGCCTTCGAACTAATTGATCGCTGTCTATAAGTCATGAGTTGCAAAGTAATTCTGGGTTTGATCTTCATTCGATATGTTTCCTTTAGAGAACTCTATTTTATTAACAAAGGGTTGAGTTCTCGAACAGATGTATCTTGAGTTCTCGAATGATGACTTCTCGAATAGTTCCTCAGAGTTCTCGAATGACTTCTCGAATAGTTCCTCAGAGTTCTCGAATGACTTCTCGAATAGTTCCTTGAATAGACTTCTCGATTAGAGTTGTTGCAGACTTCTCGAATAGAACAGTCTGAACTTTTCGAACTAGAACTTCTCGAATATAACACTCTAACTTCTCGAACTGGGACTTCTCGAATAAACCCTTTTTGGTAGAGTTCTCGAATTACTTCTCGAACTCAACTTTTCTTGACTTCTCGAATATACTTGCATGGTTATGGCAAACCCCTCTTTTGATTACAGATATCTGATTGTAGCATGTTGTGGCTTGTTACATAGATTAAACCCTAACTGTTTGCAGTGTTTCATTCACAAGATGTAGCCTTTGTTTATCTGCAATACAGCTAGCTTCCTGATTGGATTATCAGCTTCGGTTCCTTGATTCATTTTCTACCTTGTGGTATTTGTTATCATCATCTTGAAACATGTATGACTCAACAGGGTATATGATCTATTTAACCCTTGTACAGCTGGGAAAGACATTAGGTGGAGGTGTGGGTTAACATTTGGGAGTAAAGAGGAATTTAAAAGTGCTGTGAGGGAAACATGGTAGTGAAGCTGTTAGAAATGCTTTCTATGAGGCTAGTCTGGCAACCTTTCCTGAAGCCTTTAAAACTGTTATAAAATCTCTGGAGAAAGCATCAAAGAGGGTTGCAGATAAGATGAATCAGTTTGAACTCAAGGTATGGAACAAGGCTTATTTTTAGACCCATTAAAAAGCAGACAGAACAGAGAACAACATATCAGAGTGCTTCAATTCCTGGATTCTCAAAACCAAGTACATGCCTTTGATTGACATGCTAACTGAAATACATGATATGATTATGGAGAGATTACATCAAAAAAGAGATTCAATGAGTGGTGTAGACTGTATTGTACTGCCTAGGGTTAAGAAATTGTTAGATGAAGTTGTTAAAAATATTGCTGAATGTATTGTCCTTTGGGATGGTAGGCAGAATTTTCAAGTGAAATGGAGAGGCATAGGCTTTTGTGTTAACTTGTAGGAACAGTCATGTAGTTGTAGGGTTTGGGAGCTAACTGGCATCCCTTGTGCTCATGCAATATGTGCCTTTCAAAGAATGAGACAGGATCCATATGTTTATGTTTCTCATTACTTTAAGAAAGATACCTACATGAAGACATACTCATATTGTCTTGAAGTACTAAGAGGGAGACCATTCTGGGAAGAAGTTGAAGGAGATGAGGTATTGCCACCTCCAATTGTAAAACAACTTAGAGGTAGACCAAAAAAACTAAGAAGAAGGGAGGGATGTGAAGGAGGAAAAGGCAGGGGACCTAGGGGTAAGTTATCTAAGTTAACTAGGCAAGGGAGGGTGATGCATTGTTCTAATTTCCAGAAAGTTGGTCACAACAGAACAAAATGCCCTGATCCTATACAAACTGCACCTCCAAAACCAAGGGGAAGAAAGAGGAAGCTCACTGAAGTAGATGAAGAAATTGCTGGAGAAATGGAGATGAATGAAATGGAAGCTGAGACAGGGGAGGCAGAGCTAATGGGGAAGGCATTAATGAATGAAACACCATCAACACCTAATACTTCAAGGAGGAGCCAAAGGCTTGAACAAGGGACTCAAGAAATTACTGGAACTCCTGCTACTGCTATTTTTGTATGTATACTTATCCATGCTTTGTTCTAATTTAAATCTTTAAATTGTGAATATTTATTAATGCAAGTGTAACTGCCTACACCTGGTCTCAAGGCTCAAGTGGGTACTGGTGGCACTCCATTGGCAGACAAACCGGGAACATCAAGGAAGAATAAAAAGGGACCAGTCAAGTCTTTCACAGCCCCAAGGAAAAAGTAGTTGTAATTTTATTGATCTTTTGTAAGCTTCAACAAAGTTAGGTGATAAGTGGATTTTATATCCACTATTTGGCATTCCATTCGTACTTAAAACGATTGCAAGTTCTCAAGTTTCGTGTTAGTTTGATGTGTTTTCATCTAATTTGTGTAGGTTGCATAGTCGGGCGGAATTGGTGGTGTTGGTGAAGTATTTGTGGTATTCTTTGAGCTTAAAGTAGAAATTACAGGAAGTCCAGGGCAAGAGAACTCGGGAATTTGATCTCAATGCGCATTCATCACTGTTTTGGCCATATCTTGACTTCTAGAAGTCCGTTTGAGGCCCGTAAGCTGTCCACGCGAAGAGGAGAGAAATGTCTACAAATCTGTCCAGGGGTGTACAAGCGCAGCAGCGCAGTTTCTGGGCGCAGTAGCGCTCAAGATAGCAATTTCCAGGAAGTATAAGGCGCAACAGCGCTAGTTGGGGCGCAGAGGCGCATGTCAGGAGAGCGCAACAGCGCTTGGGGAGAGCGCAATAGCGCTGTGCGTGTGTGCGTTTCCAGGAGAAAGTAAGCGCAATGGCGCTCCAGGAAGGGGCAGTTGCGCTCGAGTTATTTTTCGGTTTAATGTTAGATTGTTTTTATCGGGTCACTTTGTATTGGGCCTATTTTATTTGGGGCTTTTCCTGAGACTATTTGAGTATCGTTAGGAACCTAAAAAAAAACATCTATCATCAATTAGCATTTTTAGGGATTATCTATCATTATTTTTCTTAGAACAATTTTTGAAGAGGGGTTCTCCAAGCTAGTGACAAGCAAGGAGGCTTAATCTTTGGATACTCTTTCTCATTATTGGGGATTTGTTTCTAACTCTAATTCTCTTTTATTATTATTTGTTTTCTATAATTATGTTATTAATTGAACCCATGATGGCGATGAGGTCGGTTATGGGCTAAATCGTTATCATGGGGTTTTGATGGATTTTTCTATGGATTCTAGTAATTAAGTGTTCTTGTGCCTTGGTGTGTTATGGATTGAATTGATTGCCTAGTATGATTATGCTTATTCGTTATGGGTGAGTCGCGAACACCTGTAATTGTGTGTTTAATCCTGGTGAATGCGAAAGTGGATCTAGGGTTTAGAACAATTCATGCTAGCATAGGTTTATGCATGTGAAGAACATGTATTAATTTGTGGTGTAATTCTAACCGTCTTGCATTGACTATGTGGTTTAATGGGTGCTTGATTTTCAACCGGTATGTGTTCAATTGCTATAGACATATAGGAACTACACATATTTGGTGACTACTTGACTTCTATCAGTTGTGGATGATCAGTAGGATGGTATATGTACAACGAAAGTTGGTGTGTATCAGTTTAGTGCATCTAATCAGTAATCAACTCTATTACATACTAGGTTAAAGGGCATAAGATTCTAGATGAAGTAGTTAATGAAATTGAAATCCCATGTTTGTTATTATAAAGTAAAAGTTAAGTTATTTTCTCGTAATTTCCATAGTTGGCAATTAATCAATAGTTAATTAAAACCAAAATTGTGATTGTCTTGGCAGTGAGTGTAAATCATAAGCTGGTGTATAAGTGAACAAAACGAACAATTTGAGTCTCTGTGGGAACGAATCCTATTTACCATATATTACTTGTTGACCACGTTCTCTTGCGTGAATAAGTGCGAACAAGTTTTTGGCGCCGCTGCCGGGGACTCGGTTCATTGTTTGTTTAGTTTATGATCTTGTCATCAATTTGGATTAAATTCACTGACTCAGACGTTTTTCTCACTCATTTACTTTTGGGTTTCTCAGGTACTATCTTGAGCGTGTATGCTTACTCGATCTCAAGCTCGTAAAGAAAATCTGGAAGAAGAGAAGCACGAAGAGGAATTAGTGGAAGAAAGTGAAGAAGAGTTGGTAGTTACCGGAGAAATGGCAGCTAACAAGGCGCTGAAGGAATACTCTCAGCCCAAGATTGATGATATTCAGTCGAGTATTGTGCGGCCGGCTATTGCTGCAAATAATTTTGAGATCAAGCCGGGCACGATCCAAATGGTCCAGAACTCAGTCCAGTTTGGGGGTTCACCTGTTGAGGATCCCAACATGCATATCAGGGATTTCATTGAGATTTGTGACACCTTCAAAACCAACGGAGTTTCTGAGGACGCTGTCAAGCTAAGGTTGTTCCCATTCTCTTTGAGAGACAAAGCAAAAAGCTGGTTGCATTCACTTCCAGTAGGTTCCATCAATACATGGGAAGATCTGGCACAAAAATTCTTGACTAAATTTTTTCCTATGGCAAAGACTGCTGCCATGAGGAATGCTCTTACACAATTTAGTCAGCATTCTGGTGAATCACTGTGTGAAGCTTGGGAAAGGTACAAGGAAATGCTTCGGAAATGTCCTCATCATGGGATGCCCAATTGGATGGTCATCAATAGTTTTTACAATGGGTTAAGTCATTCTCGAGCAATGCTCGATGCAGCATCTGGAGGAGCTCTGTGGGCCAAAAGCTATGAAGAGGCCTATGACTTGATTGAAATGATGGCTGCAAACGATTATCAGAATCCGACACAGCGTATTCCACAAGGTAAGGTTGCAGGTGTACTTGAAATGGATGCCACAACAGCTATAGCAGCTCAGCTACAGGCTCTAACCATGAAAGTGGATTCATTAGCTAAGGTGGGGGTTCAACAAGTCGCCATGGTTTGTGAATTGTGTGCGGGGGCTCATGACACTAATCAATGTGCAATTTCTAGTGAGTCGGCACATTTTGTCAGCAATTATCAGAGGCCTTCACATCCTGCTCCTAATACATATCATCCCAACAATAGGAATCATCCTAACTTCAGTTGGAGCAACAATCAGAATGCTATGCAACAACCATCTCAGGGTCAGCAGTATGGTTCAAAGCAGTTCAACAATTCAGGTTATCAACAACCCTATGCCCAAAGGCCACCATACAATCCACCTGGATTTCATCAACAACAACCAGGAAGTCATGTGCAATCTAATGAGAAGTCAGAAATGGAAGAATTGCGAATGATGTACAAGAGTCAAGCAGCATCTCTGAAAACTCTTGAAAACCAAATGGGCCAACTGGCCAATGCTCTTTTGAACAGACCTCAAGGGCAATTACCTAGTGACACGGAAGCAAATCCGGGTAAAAAGGAGGTCAAGGAACAGATTCATGCTGTTACGTTACGTTTTGGAAAGATTACAGACGATCTGGGGGTCAAAAAGCAGATTAACGAAGAACTTGAAAATGCTGTGAACAGTGATTTGGGCGCGGGCGCGCCTGAGGGGTCTATCCGTTTTTCGATTTCTGCTCTTCCGGTCATTCAGAAGGCATCAGGTGAGGAAGAAAAGGAGAAGTCAGATGGGAAAACAGGTTTAGAAATTACGGAAGCTAGCAAGGAAGTCTATCCGCCTCCGCCATTCCCTAAAAGGCTTCAGAAACAGAAGTGTGATAAGCAATTTGCAAAGTTCTTGGAAGTGTTCAAAAAGTTGCACATAAATCTACCATTTGCTGAAGCACTTGAACAAATGCCAAGTTATGCCAAGTTCATGAAGGGCATACTTTCGAGGAAATTGAAACTCGGGGAGTTAGAGACCGTCGCGTTGATGGAGGAGTGCAGTGCTGTCTTGCAACAAAAGTTGCCACCTAAGCTGAAGGATCCGGGGAGTTTTACCATACCGTGCATCATTGGGAATGTGTCTTTTGACAAGTGTTTGTGCGATTTAGGGGCAAGCATCAACCTCATGCCCTATTCGGTTTTCTCGCAACTTGGTCTTCCAGAGCCTAAGCCTACCAACATGTCACTCCAGTTAGCTGATCGCTCAATTACCTACCCTCGAGGAATTGTAGAAGATGTTCTGGTGAAAGTGGACAAACTCATCTTTCCAGCGGATTTCGTCATACTTGATTTTGAAGAAGATAAGAAAATCCCTATCATTCTTGGGAGGTCATTCCTAGCTACCGGCCGAACTTTGATTGATGTGCAGAAAGGGGAGCTAACTATGCGGGTACAAGATGATAAGGCCACCTTTAATGTGTTTGCTCCTACGAAGATTTCAGATGATCCAGAAGTGTGTTTTTCTGTGGAATCCCTTGCATTGTCTTTCCGAGAAGAAACAGGTGATGTACAATTGGATGCATTGCCTAGTGTTACAAATTTTTCGAAAGGCTCTAACTCAGTTAAGATGCTCGAGGAATTTGATACTGATAAACCTTCCATACAAGATCTCTCAAATGTAACGCTCGGAAATCTTCCACCACATTTGAAGTATGTCCTTTTGAATGATGAGTTAGTGATTTTTGAAGAGGGTTATGATAATGTGTTAAGAAGGTGGATAGTTGATGATGAGGTTGAAGAGTGTTCTGTTCAATCGGCTGAGAGGGATAAACACCTTAGAGGTGTGAGGAAGAAAAAGAAGGCGAAGAAGTTGAAGGGAGGAAAAATCAAGATTAAAAGTGAAAGAAAAGTTGTGTTGGGAGAAAGCAAACAAAATCTTAGCATGTGTGTGAATGGTCTTTCTAATAAGGACGATCCTATTATCCTTTGGAAACCGCCGTGAGTTGAGGACGTAACGTCAAGCTACTGACGTAAAAGAAGCGCTTCGTGGGAGGCAACCCACGCTTTGGTATTCCTATTTCTGTTTAGTTGAAAAAAAAAATAAAAATAAAAAATAAAAATGCAAAGTGAAAAAAAAAAGGGTCCAGAACGTGCAGCAGCGCCCCAGAACGCGCAGGAGCACACCACATCTATCCACCGCCAGACACACCACCCGAGGAGGGTGGAAATGCCGGAGAGTAGGGGAGTATCTCTTGTACCCTTTATTTTACCTTCAATGAGGACATTGCAATTTTTAAGTTTGGGGGTGATTTTAGGGTATCAAGAGTCATTGCATTGCATATAGCTGCATATTCATGCTAGTTCATGTTAGTAATTTTGCATTTAGTTTTGCCATGCCATTTAGAGTGCATTTAGGATGCCATGTCATATAGATTTATTTAGGAGTGTAATATCATTTTGTTCATGCATATCACATGATTCCACTTGAGTGGCTGTTTCTGGCTCGATAGGTTGACATTAATTTGAGTGTGATGACAATGAATAGAGGGTTGATTTAAGTACTTATGAAATTGACTTGCATGTGTCGGGAACACAATCTTTTCACGGTCTCACTGTTTGCTTTTGAGATAGATTGAGTCATACCTTGTTTGGCTGTTGAGAATTAATCACTTATTTATATCTAGAATTTTCGTTATTCCCTCGATGGCGTAGGAGCACTTAAGTATAAGTTTGGGGGAAAACAGGGATTTCATGCTAAGTGTCGTGTCGTAGTGTAATAATGGCTAGGCGTCAAATGGCTAGTAGCCGGCTCATATTTGATATGAGTAGTCTAGGGGGTGAGACAGTGCACCCATGTGAAAAAAAAAAGGCAAGAAAAAGAGTCAAAAGAAAAAAAAAATAGAAAAAAAAAAGGAAAAAAGAAAAAAAAGAAAAGAGTTATGAAAATAAAAAATGAGGGATTGTGAGAGTGTGTGTATGCTAGTTGGCTAGGGTGAGCTCTTTAGTGCTCGAGCAAGTAAGTATGAGGGGAATTTATGCCTAGTGACCTAAGACTTTTCCGGTCTGGGATCCACTAACCTAACGCTCGCTACAAGGGTGCTATTGTATAAGCCTTTAGGGGTCTCACCCATTGCACAGTCAAAAGCATGTGTGTTTTGTGTTTTGTGATGTTTTATGTAGTAAAGCATGAGTCCTTGTCTACCTTAAATGATGATGGTGGTGTCTTTGAGTCATGGAGTGTCTAAAGTCTATTCTGTTTATAAACATGTGATTGTTTTGGCGAAGGATGAGTTATGCCTTTTATCTAGTTTCAAGAGTATATCTAGTGAGAAATGCACACACCACGTTTCCGAGCATGTATGGTTAATATACGGGGCCTTAGTCGAGCTCTGTTTGGAGTTGTTGCATTCTTTGAGGCGTTTGCTTGTTGAGTTGGTTTCGGTAAATTGTGTGTGATCATTGTATTAGGACATTTTTGCATTATCATGACATTTAATTTTTAGTTGCATTCATGCATCATTTTAGGGTTGAGTTTGCATTGCTTGAGGACAAGCAACGGTTTAAGTTTGGGGGTTTGATAAGTGGATTTTATATCCACTATTTGGCATTCCATTCGTACTTAAAACGATTGCAAGTTCTCAAGTTTCGCGTTAGTTTGATGTGTTTTCATCTAATTTGTGTAGGTTGCATAGTCGGGCGGAATTGGTGGTGTTGGTGAAGTATTGGTGGTATTCTTTGAGCTTAAAGTAGAAATTACAGGAAGTCCAGGGCAAGAGAACTCGGGAATTTGATCTCAATGCGCATTCATCACTGTTTTGGCCATATCTTGACTTCTAGAAGTCCGTTTGAGGCCCGTAAGCTGTCCACGCGAAGAGGAGAGAAATGTCTACAAATCTGTCCAGGGGTGTACAAGCGCAGCAGCGCAGTTTCTGGGCGCAGTAGCGCTCAAGATAGCAATTTCCAGGAAGTATAAGGCGCAACAGCGCTAGTTGGGGCGCAGAGGCGCATGTCAGGAGAGCGCAACAGCGCTTGGGGAGAGCGCAATAGCGCTGTGCATGTGTGCGTTTCCAGGAGAAAGTAAGCGCAATGGCGCTCCAGGAAGGGGCAGTTGCGCTCGAGTTATTTTTCGGTTTAATGTTAGATTGTTTTTATCGGGTCACTTTGTATTGGGCCTATTTTATTTGGGGCTTTTCCTGAGACTATTTGAGTATCGTTAGGAACCTAAAAAAAAACATCTATCATCAGTTAGCATTTTTAGGGATTATCTATCATTATTTTTCTTAGAACAATTTTTGAAGAGGGGTTCTCCAAGCTAGTGACAAGCAAGGAGGCTTAATCTTTGGATACTCTTTCTCATTATTGGGGATTTGTTTCTAACTCTAATTCTCTTTTATTATTATTTGTTTTCTATAATTATGTTATTAATTGAACCCATGATGGCGATGAGGTCGGTTATGGGCTAAATCGTTATCATGGGGTTTTGATGGATTTTTCTATGGATTCTAGTAATTAAGTGTTCTTATGCCTTGGTGTGTTATGGATTGAATTGATTGCCTAGTATGATTATGCTTATTCGTTATGGGTGAGTCGCGAACACCTGTAATTGTGTGTTTAATCCTGGTGAATGCGAAAGTGGATCTAGGGTTTAGAACAATTCATGCTAGCATAGGTTTATGCATGTGAAGAACATGTATTAATTTGTGGTGTAATTCTAACCGTCTTGCATTGACTATGTGGTTTAATGGGTGCTTGATTTTCAACCGGTATGTGTTCAATTGCTATAGACATATAGGAACTACACATATTTGGTGACTACTTGACTTCTATCAGTTGTGGATGATCAGTAGGATGGTATATGTACAACGAAAGTTGGTGTGTATCAGTTTAGTGCATCTAATCAGTAATCAACTCTATTACATACTAGGTTAAAGGGCATAAGATTCTAGATGAAGTAGTTAATGAAATTGAAATCCCATGTTTGTTATTATAAAGTAAAAGTTAAGTTATTTTCTCGTAATTTCCATAGTTGGCAATTAATCAATAGTTAATTAAAACCAAAATTGTGATTGTCTTGGCAGTGAGTGTAAATCATAAGCTGGTGTATAAGTGAACAAAACGAACAATTTGAGTCTCTGTGGGAACGAATCCTATTTACCATATATTACTTGTTGACCACGTTCTCTTGCGTGAATAAGTGCGAACATTAGGGCTGTCAAAAAAATCCGAAAAATCCGATATCCGACCGAAAAATCCGATACCGAATCCGAAAAAAACGGATAATATCCGTATTCGAAAGAAAACGGATATTATTTGTATCCGAATTCGTATCCGAAAATAGCGAACACGGATATAGGCACATCCGTATTCAAAATATCCGATATCCGAAAATTTATAAATAATTATATATATATATATATATATAGGCTTTTGCTCAAATACAAACCAATCTTTAAATACAAACTACAAACTAACACTAAATTAATTATATTTCATCTATTCTAAGGTTCCCGCCAAGGGTACCTTCACGAAAGATGCTTAAAATAATTGGCTCTATCCAACAAAATAAAATAAAATCTTGCCGTGGAAATGCGAAGCATTTAAGACAGTAAACGGATGAGTTAGGTAGTCATGAGGGCCGAAGGCCCTCGACACACCCGTCAATCGTCTATTGCCTTTACCATTGATTGTCGTTCCTTACAACTTTAGAATGATAAAGGCGCGAAGCGCCGTACAAGAAGGTGCGAAGCACCATTAACCAGTGAAATCCACTGCCACGTCATCACGTGAACAGTGTTTTTTTTTTGGTTGGATAGAGCCAAGTATTTTAAGCAATTTTTGTATTGGGGTACACCTAGTTTGATCATTAGATTAGAATGAAATGTTGGATTAGTGTTTAGTTTTTAGTTTGTAGTTAATTTTAGTTTGTAGTGGAGTAGGACCCTATATATATATCTATTGTTGAGCTTTGATTATTTTTTTTGGCATATTTTATTATTTTTAGAATGTTTTTACTATTTTTATTATATATTGATAGAAAAAATATATATAGAAGATTTGCAACGAACAAGATTCGATCCCATGACCACGCAGTTACATAACACAACTCCAACCACTGGGCTACACACCACACATGTGTTTAATGACGATTACTAAATTATATGTTTCCTTCATTTCTTAAAAAAATAAGTAAGTGGAACTACTAGTTAATTTAGGAATTTTCTACTAAAATCTCCAACCTGTTATGTAATAATTGGATGGCTTTTGGCTTTTAACTTTCCTCCATTAATAGTAAGACTCTTGACCTTTCATTGTACTTGTAACTCATATTTCTAAGTCCTATATAAAGGCACTTGTACCTTGTTCTTATGTGATAACAGAGAATGAAATGAACTCTTCCTTATTCTCTCTAAACTTATATATTATATACTATTATATTCTTAACACGTTATCAGCACGATAGAAAAAAAAATTACAAGCGGTTAGCAATCTCAAGAAAGAAAAAGGAGGTAATCAACAGGTGACTTATAATCATTTTATTTTGGTAATTTACAATTGTCATTTTATTTTGGTACATCTCTCCATCCAAGACAAGCCTATCTCATTCATATTTGATTGTTTGCATGTGATTGCTTTATTTTTCATTCATGTGCATACTTTGCAAAAGAAATACCAGTAGAATTATCTTTGTCTTTAAATGTATCTGTTAAGATTACACATTTACAAATGTACGTACGAGGGTTCCTATTTTCTAGTCATTTTTTTTTTAAACAATAAATCAAAGTCTCGTAGAACGTTGTGCACTTGTGCTAAATTTATGTGATTGTTCCTTGTTTGGTGAAACATGAAGCTATTGTTTATTTATTTTTTTTGCCCTGCTATTTGATAAAATTGGCTTTAATTGTTTAAGTGTCTTGTTTTAACATCTGTTTGACTACTCTTGTAACCATGACCTATGATTGCTGATGGTTATTGTTGTTGCTAATATTTTGAATAATAAATTAACTTTTTACATAGGTTTTCTCTGCTTCACATTATTGACAAACCGATAAGGCGATAACGAGAACGTATAGCCAAGATTTTTGTTAGTTAACTTATACATACAATTTATAAAAAAATTTAATATTTTATGTCCAATAATTTTAATGTGTTCCAATAATTTTTTTTTGTTTATTTCATTTACTTAAGTATTGCCCTATCCCTAGTAGCAGAGGATAAACCTTTTTAGCAATATGCATTGATATCATATTAAAATTGTATTATCATGCTGTAGTGGATCTCTTCTTGTTGTATAATATGGTAAAGGAATATATATATGCGGTTTTGATAATTCAATTTTTATTGTGAAATTTAGTCTGAGTTTTCTACTCTGCACATTCTAGAATTTAAAATCAAGAATTTAAAATCATAATGTGTGCTCTTATAAACCTTCTGTGACTTGATACTAGATGATTAAAAATTTATTTCTTATACTCATGCTCCTAATAGATGGCCGGGTGGTTCTATTTCATGTATTGGTGGGCATAATGAAAATCTAGATTGCCTCCTGGTTATTGGTTATTACTATGTGATTATATCATGATAGTCTACAGAAATTTAAATTTATATCATGTTTTCTCTAACTAGTAATAAATATTATAAGTTTAATATTGCTAGCAAGTGTGCACAGATTATTTACAGATTTATTGGAATGGAATCAAGTGTGTGACGCTGGATACATTAAGGCTCCTATACTATTAATCTTATTGGGCATTTGTTGTATGCCTTGTATTCGGTAACTATAATTCTTTTTGGAGATTAATTTGGTGTTAATATTATTCTACTCTTTAATGTTATGCTATTTTAGCATTTCTATACTAATGTGCCAAGTGTTTGATATACAGTGCACCAAATAATTGTCGTTAGCTAACACATTTTGTGAAAATGTGTTTAATAAATTCACTAGTTAATAAAATCTATGATCACTAACATTTTGGTTGGTTTTGGTATTTGTAAGTTGTAACAGGTTAATAGTGTCGAGGGATTGCAACATTTAGATAAAAAAAATGTGTGGTACAAATCTAAGAAAGTTTTGCTCTACGCATATGATGAGAATTTTGCAGCTTTGTATTATTGAAAGTTAATTATAACATTTTGTCGCTAACCTTGAATTTAGTTTTGGTGTGTATAAGTTTGAGACAGAAATTTGTTGATAAAGAATGGACGCCACAAGAGTTAACGTTGCAGTTGATACATGATACAGAAATATAATATTTGATCCTATGTGAGAGTGGTTGTGTGGTCGCAACTATGAGATTTGGGTTGATCTCTGATAACTCTCATGAAATGGTATGTTGCGCATGACCTTTAATATATTGGAAATCTCGTTACATTTTCTACATTAAATGCTCTAGAAGAGCATGTATATTATTATCATGGTATTGAATGAAAAAAAAATCTAATATTATTGAATTATACTCTCCATTGTGAAAGAGAATCGATCATGCGGTTCTGAAATTTTATATTACATACAAAATTATTAAGATATACATTAAAGTAAACCAGAAGTTTATTGATAACTTTATAGTTGGTATAACTGACTAAGCCATGTCGATTTTATAAAAGATGTAAATATTAATTGAAATTTTATGTGGACGTTCATCAAGATTCTTCTCAAAATATATGTTATTGGTTTATAAGGCAAATTGATCCTGAACTATATGGTAACATGTCTAGTTGTTATACACTCACAACCTGAAGTTTGTGAGTTTGATTAATCAAATCAAGAATATGCATTCGGTAAGTCTACTACTCAAGTGCTCAATGAAATTTATCGTACATTGAAAATTATCGAATATATTGTGGCACATATTGATACACATCTAGCTATCTAATTATCATAATTTCTCCCGGTCTTAAACAAATTTTTGGTCAGCTTAGTTTGTTCCACCACAACATTTAAATCAATGGTTAAATTGGATATACATTTTACATGAGTGGTTATTAGTTTGTTGTAATCTATGCGTACATGTTTATGACTCGATCTAATGTGTTTGTTTTCCCAAAATCAGGGGGAGAAACTAAATAGATGGTGATATATTAGTTATCATTGCCTCGTCTTGATCCTCATAGTAAAGAATATGAACCAGGAGTTCATAAGATAATTTGTTTACATGTTTTAATTATTGCCAGATATATAAATGCTAACCTGAAAGAATGACTATAGTATATATATCAGCTACACATGTTCCAAATGAATATGGCCCAGAAGGACAATCTCAAGAAGCTAATGTGTCTAACAAACGCTTGAAGCGTGATAGACCAGCGGGTTCCATAACAAAACTATATATATCCTTGTAATAAAAGGGAGCAGTGATTGATGATGGCTAAATCAAATAGTGGATAACTTTTGAATGATCTCCAGAAGAGATTTTAGACATGAAAAAATGATGGGTACCTGAAGAATTATGAGATCTCAAAATATTGTGTCATGTCCTGAATAAAATGGAACCATTAATCAAATTGATGTCGACAATATAATTTTTACTTGAAGTCAGGGATAATAACGAGGATTAGAAAATTATCTCTTTTGAATTTAGACAAGATTGGCCAAGAAAAATGGTTAAATCGAGGCAAAATCTCTTGCAAAGAGAAAAATATTTGGACCTGAAGTCCGCACACCTGAAGTTGTGAATGTGGCACATAAATATTATTTCTTAAAAGTAGAGAAATATTTTTGGAAACTGCAGTTTACACACCTAAAGATGTAATGTCAGTGGGATATGAGTAGATATATGTGTGGAAATGAAAGAAATTACGAAAGATAAGCTCACGTTGTTGTACAATGATCTTGTATTGATTAAGAAGAGATATTATTTTGTGGTGGATATAATTATATGATGCATAAAAGTCTGGCAATATAAGATTGAGTATATGTACATTTTTGAAGACCCACTTGACATAATCCCAGAAGGATTTAAACTGCTGGAAGCAGTGAATTAAATTCTCGAGAACTAATCCTATCAAATTATAAATGAATATGGACATGAAGTCCAGCATTAAATTATTCCGGAATGAAATACTTGTTATTATTTTACTTTTTTGTATTCTCTAATTTAAGGTGATAACTCATACAAATCTCTGGCCAGAGTGGATGGAAGTTAGAATATGTTTCTAATTGACATTCGAATGAGTTTCACCTCGTAAACAAATACATTGAGATTATTTGTTTGTTTTGTTACTTTAGAATTTTCCTAAAGGAATACATACCTTGTGTGGAAAACATAACTTCTTCCATGAAGGAAGATTAGTCACCATTGTGATGACTTGAAAAGAAAATTTTTGGTCCTGAAGTACCACATAATGCAGTAAGATACTAATTTATCTAGCTAATTGTACATGTCAATTAATTAATTAATTTACTTTAAAGCATGTCCAATTTGAAGGAATGAAAGTCTTAAAGGTACATAAAGAAAATTTGATCTTCAGCAACCTAAGGGTTTAAAATTGATTTTGCGGGTGCTAAGGGTTTACTCTGATTCCCATAATTTTGATCTCATATTAAATGGTGGAGATATTATTATTTTGGCATGCTATGAAATTAACAATTGCAGGTCTTGAAATGATGTTATGATTCTAAAAACTTATGAAGATTGGTCGTATTGGAGATTCGATATAGCACAACAATATGTGATTGAAGCTCAACAAACTTGATAATGTGCTGGCTACACAACTCAAAAGATTTATTGGTCAAGGCATTGCGAATAACTACATTTGAGAAGGGTTTAACCTCATCAAATCAAAGATGTTATGCAATATTCAAGATTGGAATGCGTAAACTTCGAGATTTATGGTGATTTCTATAGTCATACTAAAATGAGGGGGAGACATTTCACTTTAATATGTGTACAACACATGTACTCTTTTTCCTTCACTAGGGTTTTTCCCATAGGGTTTTTCCTAGGAAGGTTTTAACGAGGCATGGTGTTCGTACAAGTCATCCAGGGGGAGTGTTATGTAATAATTGGATGACTTTTGGCTTTTAACTTTCCTCCATTAATAGTAAGACTCTTGACCTTTCATTGTACTTGTAACTCATATTTCTAAGTCCTATATAAAGGCACTTGTACCTTGTTCTTATGTGATAACAGAGAATGAAATGAACTCTTCCTTATTCTCTCTAAACTTATATATTATATACTATTATATTCTTAACACAACCAAACTAATTTTTTATTTTTTGAAAATTTGGAAGCATCATTAAATTAGATATATCTTGACATCCGTATGACTGGATTGTCAAGAAATAATTTTAAAAAATAGAAACAATAATATTGTACAAAGCAGTAGTTAGTAGTACTAGTGAGAATAGTAGTGATCTACTAAGATCTCCAAACAAATTAACTTTTTATTTTTTTTAAAATTTTGGAATATCATTAAATTAGATATATCTTGACATCCGTACGGTTGGATCGTCGAGAAGTATTTTTAAAAATATTGAAACAATAATCTGGGACGAAGCACTAGTTACAAGTACTAGACAATATAGTAGTGTTTTATTAAGATCTCCAACCAAGTTAATTTTTTATTTTTTGATAATTTGGGAATATCATTTAATTAGATATATCTTGACATCCGTACGGTTGGATCTTCGAGAAATATTTTTAAAAATATAGAAACAATAATCTGGGACGAAGCACTAGTTACGAGTACTAGACCATATAGTAGTGTTGTATAAGGATCTCCAACCAAATTAATTTTTTATTTTTTGAAAATTTGGGAATATCATTTAATTAGATATATCTTGACATCCGTACGGTTGGATCGTCGAGAAATATTTTTAAAAATATAGAAACAATAAGTAAAGATATTTACATTAATAAGTAAATTAATAAGTAAAAGTAAAGATATTTACATATTACTAGTTTTTATCCTAAAACTACCCTGACCCCATCCTAATCTACCCATCCTGTACAAACAACCTTTCCCCCACACGCACAGCTCCCCCTCCCCCAATCATCTTCATCTCCCTCCCGTATTCTCTCTTTGTTCATATCCTCCTCCAAAATCAAATACAAAAATTTATATGTTATGGTTATCCAAAATTCGAGTTATATGTTGTCGTTATCCGAAATTCGAGTGATAACCCATCGATTCATGTAAAAATCATTGAGTTTTGTGTAGTTTTATAGTTCGCCGAAATTTTCTTTTTGACCGGAAAAAGTTTTCGTATGATCGTTATATGATCTTTCTTGTTTGAAAGTATAGATCGGTTGATGTTTTATAACATATATTTTTGTGGAATTTTTCTAGGTTGTTTTTTATTTCGCCGGAAATTCTTGAGGTGGTCGGATTTTGGGTTAAAGTTATGGATTGTAAATTCTGTTTGATGTATCCATGTGGGTAGATTAATATATGTTTCGTACATATTTTGTGTAAATATTCTGATTAAGTTTTATGTCTCCGGATTCTACTATTTTCGCCGGATTTTCTTGTTATTTTTTAATTTTTTTTAAATGATTCGGATATTCGGATTCGGATATTATCCGTATCCGGATAATATCCGTCGGATTCGAATTCGGATATAATTTTTTAATATCCGTCGGATTCGGATACGGATTTCGGATTTCAGATTCGGATATAGGCAGATCCGTATCCGAAATATCCGTTTGATAACATTAAACAAAGTAAAAGCTTTAAGTATCCACTATGTAGTATTCTAATTGTTAGGAATATGTTGTAGTTGATGATAACTTAACATTCAAAGCAAAATTGTATAAGTCAAGTTTTGTAACTGTCAACGGATAAGACCTTATAACTCTATTCGTTGACAAGTAGCCCATCAACGGATGAGGTTTTGTAGCATACTGCAATATCTCTATTTATCAGTTGATAGTGTTTTTATTCAGAGTCATGTTGACCATCAATGGATAGGTAGAATAGGGTAGCCAATTGTAAATAAGCTATGCTATGTAATTCTGTCTAAGTGAAAGTGTATCAACGGATAAGAACAGGGCTCTATCAACGGATACAACTCAAATCTACTCGATCAACGGATACAGCTCAAACTACCATCAACGGATAACTGTGCACAACATCAACGAATAATCACTATCACTTTATCCTATGCTAGCTGGGAATTAGCAGTTGATAAGGACAGGTTTGACTGACAGATCACATGGGTTGATAGTGGGTATAAAAAGCAGTATGGCATCCATACTTTGGAAACACAGAAGGAAGAAGCATTCCATTTACACAGTACATACAAGAAAGGTGTAGGGGACATATCTGTTCACAAGGACAACCTTTCGGCTACATGTGGATTTGGAGTGGAGTAGCAAGTCAACTTGAATTAGATTAATATTATCTTATTTCTGTAGTACTTGTAAACTTGGGATATATAACCAAGTGTAGCAACTCTTTAGATAGTAAGAAAACAGACATATTTGCTTAGGGTTTCTTGAATATCCTTAGAAGCAAAGAGTTGTAAAAACAGAAGCTGTGTACATTTGTATCACAGAGTTTTCTTCAAATAAAAGTCTCAGGTGGTACATTTAACCACCTGATTTTTTATGTGTTTGTGAACCATTTCTTATTCAGCAATTATTTCCTTATAGATTTCTGTGGTTTTTATCAAAAGTTTATAATTATCAAGAATTGTATTCAACCCCCCCCCCCCTTCTACAATTATACAAGTGTGTAATCTGGGAATAACAATTGGTATCAGAGCAAGCTTCTAATATATTTGAAGTTTAAAGATCAACCCACTTCCAACATGTCTAGGAAGGATTATGGAGTGAAGATACCGGTTCTTGATAGAGAAAATTACTTTCACTGGAAAGTAAAAATGCGTCTACATCTCATGTCTATTGATGTAGGCTTTGTAGATTGCATTGAGAAGGGTCCTCATGTTCCAATGAAGGCTGCTTCAAGAGTTGGTCTTGCTGCAGATGCACCAGACACTTACATTCCAAAACCTGTTTCTGAGTGGAGTACTGAGGATGTTGCAGAAGTCCACAAAGATAAAAAGACCATGAATATTCTGTTTAATGGCTTAGAAACAGACATGGTTGACAATGTTATCAACTGTACTACCGCCAAGGAAGTATGGGATATTGTTCAAACTCTTTGTGAAGGTACAGAACAGGTAAGGGAAAACAAGATGCAGCTACTGATCCAACAGTATGAGCACTTCCATTTCAAGAATGGAGAGACATTGAATGACACATTCAGTAGATTTCAAAAGCTACTGAATGGCTTGAAACTGTATGGAAGAATCTACCAAGTGAAAGATTCTAATCTCAAATTTCTGAGATCACTGCCCAAAGAGTGGAAGCCTATGACTGTTTCTCTAAGAAACACTCAAGAGTACAAATCATTTACTCTTGAAAGGCTCTATGGAACTTTAAAGACATATGAACTAGAAATGGAGCAGGATGAAGAAATTGAGAAGGCCCAAAAGAAAAGTGGGTCAGTTGCACTTGTTGCCAACTTGGAGCAGGAGGAGAAGAGGACTGAAGTTGCTAAATCTACACCAAACAGGGAGGTTTGTGAAGGTAGAGCAGAATCAAGCAAAAGCAAGGAAAAGGTGTCTGAAGAAATGAGTGTCCTATAGCAGGATGAATTGGATGAGATAGATGAGCATTTAACCTTTCTATCTAGGAGATTCTCTAAGCTAAAATTCAGAAAAAACTCTGGGGTGACCAAGCCATTTAACAAGGATTTTTCTACAAGCAATTATGTGGATAAATCCAAAATTAAATGCTACAATTGTGGAATTGCTGGTCACATGATAAGTGAATGCAGGAAGCCTAGATCTGAGAACAAGGGAAAGCCAACTGAAACTGTTGACTACAAGAAGAAATATTTTGATCTTCTCAGACAAAAAGGAAAGGCATTCATGACCCAAGAGTATGACTGGGCTACTGATGGAAATCATTCTGATGATGATGCTGAGTTTGTCAACCTTGCATTAATGGCTGATTCTGAGCAGGAAGCAAGTTCAGCTAGCAATCAGGTATTTTCTACTAATCTCTCTGAGCTCACCAAAGAGGAATGCAATAGTGTTATAGATGAAATGTCTACTGAACTATATCACTTGAGTGTTACTCTTAAATCACTTACTAAAGAGAACAATAGGATTAAAGAAACTAATCAGTTCTTAAGTGATAGAAATGCAGTTCTAGAAGTTCAATTTCTAGAATTTGAGAAAATGAGAGTTGATTGCAATAATGCTAAAAGCGAACTTGAAGCTGTGTTAAAAAGAGAATTGATCTTAAGAAACCAGCTTGAAAAAGAACAAGGGATAATTGCTAAATTTCAAAGTTGTAGGAATGTTTCTCAAAACATAATAGAAGTCCAGGGAATAGAATCATTTGTGAGGGATACCTGGACTCAAAAGAAAAAGGAGCTAGAACCTTGCCTTGAGGATCTAGAGACTATTTGTGAATCAACGGATAGTGATCATCCGTTGACAGATGAACCATCAACGGATGAGAGGTATCCGTCGACTAACAAAAAGTCTATTAGTAAGAAGGAACTCAAGAAACTGAATAATCAGTATGGTCCAGTAGCCAAGAACTTTGTTTCTGGTGAAAGTAGCCAAGCCAAATCTAGTGAGAAGGCTAAGGCAGGTGATTTACTTAACAAAAAGGCTATTGGTAAATCAGTTAATGAAAAGGTAGAGACTGAGGGTAAAAAGAAAAAGAACAGAAATGGTAAGATAGGCATTAACAAGAAAAACAATTATTCTCCTGACAAGTTTGCTCCTAGGAAAACTTATGGTAATTGCAATAGTGTCAATCACCTATCTTCTAATTGAAAGTCTGTTAAAAGGACTCTTATTCATGTACCTCAATCTATGCCAAGTATGCCTGCAATGCCTGTTATGCCTGGTTTGTATCAGAATGCTAGTTTTTCAAATCCTTATGTGAACATGCCATATGTGCCTAATCCTTATTTTCAATCTGTGAATATGCCACAAATGTCATGGAGCATTCCTAGCATGGATAATATGTATGCCAATTTTCCACAAATGCATGCTTCAAATATTTATGCAAATGAGCATCTGTCAAAACCTATCACTCAAGCATCTACACCCAAAGTGAAGATTGCTAAGAGTGTAAAACCAAAGGCTAACAAGAAAGGACCCAAGGAAACTTGGGTACCAAAATCAACTTGATTTGTATTTTGGAATGTGTGCAGGGAAATAAGAGGAATCTATGGTACCTAGACAGTGGATGTTCTAGGCATATGACAGGAGATTCAACCCTGCTCACAGAGTTCAAGGAGGAAGCTGGCCCTAGAATTACCTTTGGAGATGACAGCAAGGGATATACTAAGGGATATGGCTTGATTACAAAGGACAATGTCATCATTGAAGAAGTGGCTTTAGTTGAAGGTTTGAAGCACAATTTGCTGAGTGTCAGTCAGATTTATGACAAAGACTATGAAGTAAAGTTCACTAAAGAAGCCTGTGTTATTTTTACCAAGGAAAACAACAATGTGGTTCTGACATGCTTTAGAAAAGGAAATGTTTACATAGCTGATTTCAACTCAGTATGCTCAGAATCCATTACTTGTCTCTTCAGCAAAGCAAGCAAGGATGAGAGTTGGCTATGGCATAAAAAGCTGTCACATTTGAATTTTAAAGTTATGAATGATTTGGTAAGAAAGGATCTTGCTAGAGGAATCCCTCAATTGGAGTTCATCAAGGATGGATTGTGTGATGCCTGCCAATTAGGGAAGCAAAAGAAATCATCCTTCAAGAGCAAGACAGAGTCATCCATTGTTAAGCCCCTTCAATTGCTGCATATGGACTTATTTGGTCCAGTAAATGTCATGTCCATTTCAAAGAAGAAATACTGCCTGGTGATTGTGGATGATTTTTCTAAGTTTACATGGGCCTTCTTTCTGCACTCCAAAGATTGTGCAAGTGAAATCATCATCAATCATCTCAGACTAGTAAACAATGGTTCTGAAGTAAAAGTACAAAGAATCAGGAGTGACAATGGCACTGAATTCAAAAATTTCACAATGAAGATTTTCTGTGAAGAGAATGGAATTGTCCATGAGTTTTCTGCTGCTAAAACACCTCAACAAAATGGGGTTGTTGAAAGGAAAAACAGAACTCTCATTGAAGCAGCTAGAACAATGTTAAGTGAATCAAGATTGCCAACATATTTCTGGGCTGAAGCTGTCAGCACTGCCTGCTTCACTCAGAATATTTCCTTGATCAATCAAGCTAGAGGAATGACTCCTTATCAGTTATTTTCCAACAAGAAACCAACGTTAGCTTTTCTTCATGTCTTTGGATGTAAGTGTTTCGTGCTAAGAAATCATGGAGATAACTTGGGCAAATTTGAAGCAAAGGCAGATGAAGCTATCTTTGTTGGATATGCAGCAGGGAAAGCCTATAGAGTCTACAATCTAAGAACCAACATTGTTATGGAATCTGTACATGTTGTGTTTGATGATCAAAAGATTCTAGGTCTAAATTATGAAGGCTTCCATGAAAAGTTGAGATTTGAAAATGAGGTAGAAGGAAGAATGTACATTGATGATGACGAGGAAAATGAAGATCATGACCTTGGAAATTCACCTAGAGTTGTTGGTCCAACTAGAAGTGATACTAACACTGGAAATGAAGCATCCGTTGACAGTCATACTAGAGCATCAGATGCATCCGTTGACAGGCATTCTCATGTATCTGTTGATAGGCAAAATGGAGCATCTGTTGATAGTCAAAATGATGCATCTGTTGACAGTCAACTTCATAACTCCTCAAGGACAATAAACTCAGGGGGAGTTTCTCAAAGTCAAAACTCAGTGATCAATCAACAAGATCATGCTCACTTAGATGAAGCAACCTCATCTAGATCAAACCTTCCACCTTCAAGAAAATGGACCAGAGATCATCCTTTTGAATTAATCATTGGTGACTCAAACTCAAGAGTCCAAACTAGGAGGGCCACACAAGAAGAATGCCTATACAGTAGTTTCCTGTCTCAAGAGGAACCTAAGAAAGTGGAAGATGCCCTTCTAGATCCAGATTGGGTCTTAGCAATGCAAGAAGAGCTAAACCAATTTAAGAGAAATAAAGTATGGAAGCTTGTGCCCAAACCTAATGATAGAGGTATCATAGGTACCAAATGGGTTCTCAAGAATAAGACTGATGAAAATGGCATAATTGTGAGGAATAAAGCTAGATTAGTGGCAAAGGGCTATTCTCAAGAAGAAGGAATAGATTTTGATGAAACTTTTGCTCCAGTGGCAAGACTTGAGGCAATTAGAATTTTCCTAGCCTATGCAGCACATGCCAATTTCAAAGTCTATCAGATGGATGTCAAAAGTGTCTTTCTAAATGGGGAACTGGAAGAAGAGGTATATGTCCATCAACCTCCTGGCTTTGAAGATCCAGATTTTCCAGAATGTGTATATCTTCTCCTGAAAGCACTTTATGGTTTGAAGCAAGCACCAAGAGCCTGGTATGACACTTTATCTCAATTTCTTTTGGAGAATCACTTCACTAGAGGTACAGTAGATAAAACCTTATTTCATAGAAATGTCAATGGTTCTTCAATACTTGTTCAAATCTATGTAGATGATATTATTTTTTGGTCTACAGATGAGAAGCTTTGCAAAAGGTTTGCCAAACTTATGCAAAGTAGGTATGAAATGAGCATGATGGGTGAATTAACTTACTTTCTTGGTTTACAAGTGAAGCAAGTTAATGAGGGAATTTTCATAAGTCAAACAAAATATATTTATGATCTTTTAAAGAAATTTGACTTAATGGATTGTGCCTCTGCAAAAACACCTATGGCCACTGCAACTAAGCTTGAGTTGAATACTAAGGAAAAGTCTGTGGACATCTCAAGCTATAGAGGCATGGTAGGCTCACTTCTATATCTAACAGCTAGTAGACCTGATATAATGTTTTCCACTTGTCTTTGTGCTAGATTTCAAGCTGACCCTAGAGAGTCTCACTTGATTGCTATTAAGAGAATTTTCAGGTATATCAAGGGAACACCAAACCTTGGCATTTGGTACCCAAGAGATTCTGGCTTTGATCTAATTGGTTATTCAGATGCAGACTATGCAGGTTGCAGAATTGATAGGAAAAGTACTACAGGTTCCTGTCAATTTCTAGGGAACAGCCTTGTGTCATGGTTCAGTAAGAAACAAAACTCAGTCTCCACCTCTACAGCCGAAGCTGAGTACATTGCAGCTGGAAGTTGTTGTGCACAGATTCTTTGGATGAAAAATCAACTTATTGACTATGGTCTAAAAGTTGAGAAGATTCCAATTTTCTGTGACAACACTAGTGCTATTGCCATCACAGAGAATCCAGTGCAACATTCGAGAACCAAGCATATTGACATCAAATACCACTTCATTAGAGAGCATGTGATGAATGGTACAATAGAAATGCACTTTGTGCCAAGTGAAATGCAGCTTGCAGATATCTTCACCAAGCCTCTTGATGAATCTTCATTCACAAGGTTGGTAGGTGAACTAGGTATGCTTAATTTTTCATAATTCCTAGTGATATCTAATCATACTGTATTGCAGCTAGAAATGTGTTTTGATTTATTTGAGAATTAAAAACTCTCAGAAAAACTCTTAGCAGAAATTTTGTTTAAGGCAAAATTTGCTTATCAACGGATATCCTTTTATCCGTTGGTAGTATAAACACATTACTAGATTTTCGTATGTCAACGGATAACAGGTTGTCCACGTCATCGATGGATAAACTGTTTTCTCAACCGTCCAATCATTATCCGTTGATATACTTATTTCTTTTTATAGCCGTTGGTAAACGTGTATAATTAGTCACGGCTGTACTTCTTTTCTTTATATTTATTATCTGACAGTTACTTTTGTCCAATGGGGTAATTACTTTTAATTATTTCATTTTTAATTCTTGGAAAATATAAAAGGCTGTCTTGTGCCCTCACATCTCACCTCTATTCATTTTCAAGAATCTCATTAGTTAACTGCATCTTCTTCACTAAATCTCTCTGCAACAAAAGTTCAAACACTTCAATGGCGCCTATTGTTAAGATGATGTCTTCCACCGGGTTTACCTATGAGAAGAACAATTTCGCGGCCTTTGTTGATACAGTGAACGCTCCAGAAGCATATCACACCATGATGAGTTTCGTGAAGAAATGCAAACTGTCATATGCTATGACTGGCACCACTCCTCTAATCCATGAGGTAATTGAAGAGGTGTGGGCATCTGCTGAGTACAATGGCACAGACGGTACACTTGCTTTTTCTTTGAAGGGTAAAAACTATGTAGTTAATTCTGATGTGGTAACTGCTTGTTTAAAATTGCCTGAGAATAACTGTCTGAATGTACCCAGTAATGCTGAAATTGTTACCATGCTTAATTCCATGAATTATACCCTTAGTACTGAGAACTTAGGGAAAATTGTTAGGAAGGGTATGGTTAAAGAATGGAGTTATCTTTGTGATGCCTTCATTAAAACTTTTTCTGGCAAGATTAGTAACTTTGATGCTGTTACCAATTCCATGCTAGTTATGCTATGTATGCTTTTGACTGATAAATTCTATAATTTTGGCACACTAGTCATGTATGAGATAGCAGCAAAATTAGGTAAAAAGGAAACTAGGAGCAAGAATGTTAATTTTGCTAGATTTTTGATGCTCCTAGCACTGCATGTATCTGAGAATGAGTTATCCATTGCTAACCCGGATAGCAAGTTCAATTGTTTTGTTCAGGAGAAGAGAGTCTTAAGTGATTTGATTCGAATGAACCTAAATGCAGAAGTACAATTGGTATATCTACCAATTATTCAGGTAACTGTTTCCAACCCTGAAACTCCTATCTCCAACCCCCAAATTTCTTTGCCTTCTAGTGTCACAATGGAGTCTGTGGCTGTGACCAAACAGGCTCCTACCAAAGTGACCAAATCCAGAGTTCCAAAACCACAATCTAAAAGACAAACCTCAGGTGTCTCTCAAAAGGCACCTGTTGCAAAAACTACCAAAACTCTTGAGGGGAGTGTGAAGGAGGTAGTGAGTGGTGAGGGACAGGGTGAACATCAAAGAAGCCCTAAGGATAAGGAAGGTGAGGCAGGTGCAACCAACATTTCAGTCTCTCAAAAGACTGTTAATGAACCTACAATCCAAATTCTAGTTACATCCTCTCAACAGGGTGTGACTACTGATTTAAGTTCCACTCCAGGAACACTGCACAAAAGGGCAAGAGACACAGATAGCTCTCACTCAAAAGCCTATGGTAGAAGAGTAAAATCCAAAACCATTGGGGAATCACAGGGTGCACACACAGTACAGCAAACTGTACCTTCTCAAATTCAGTTTGATGTGACTTCAGTAAATGTGGAGTCACAGCCCCTTGATCTTAACCTTCAAATCGATACACATTTTGATCCACCATCACCAACTCCATCTCTGGATGTGGATATGATATCTACATCAATTCCTGATTCTCCATCTTTAAAATTCTTGGAGAAGCCCCACTCAACAATTGGTGGTCATCATCTTTTAGATGATTTGTTGAGCCATCAATCTCCCATTCCTGAATTCACAACACTATCTGTGGCATCTTCCTTAAAATCAATCACCACAGATTCAGTGTTGGTTTTCACTTCAACGGATACTCTTTTTCCTTCATCAACGAATATCCTTCATTCGTTGACAAGTGTTTCTCCATCAACGGATATGTCTACAACTAATTATCCGTTGACAGCAATAACTACTACATCAACGGATACACTTTATCCGTTGACAACTCTCTCTACCACTGCAAAATGTGACATTCCCATGTCAACTGTGGAGGAGTTTGTAGTAGTTGAAACACTTTTAGGAATGGGGGAAGGGAGTGAGAGGCTGCCTTGTGAGCAGGCAAAAGGAGAGAAAAACAATGAGAGGCTGACCATTTCTTCCGGTCAGGCAAAAGGAGAGCTAGAGAGTTCCACCTTAGTAGGTGAAGGTGAGGGTGTGAGAGGTGTGAGCCAGGGAGAGCCCCTGATGCAAGAAAAAAGAGATGAGAGGAGAGAAGGGACTACAGGAGAAATAAGGCAGGAAGATTCAGCCATTGCAAGTGAGTTAATGGAGGTTAATGAAGCTTCCAAAGAGATGGAATTTAGACAAGAATATCAGTCAATTATTGACTCCATCTCTTTGCATCCTGAAACCTTTACTCATCCTGTTTCTGCCTATCAAGTCATGGCACAACAGGGCAATGTGGAGGCAGAGAAGGCAATGCACCTAGTGCACACCTCAGAATCTCTTCAAAGAGCAAAAGAAGTTTTACAAACCCTGTCTCCAAGTGCTGGAAGTGAAGAGTTTGGCAGTGATGACAGTCAAAGTTCAGATGGTGAAGAAATCAATGAGGATGAGACTCCAGGATGGATGTTTTCCAATGCCACTGAACTTGGGAATCTCAATGTGGAAATCATGAAGCAATATCAATCTGCTAAGGCTGAGCACCAAACTGCAGACCCACAGAGAAAGACTGTTCTTGAGCAAGTTATGGCCTCCTTGAAATTACAAAAGATGCAATCTGTTATTCAAAGAACACAACAGGAGGAGGTCAAGTCTGCAATTAGAGATATGAAGATAGCACTGGATGCAAGGATTGAGGCACTAGCTCCTACTACCACTCAGAAGGTGCTTTCTAGCAAACTTCTCAAAGAAGATAGCCTGGCTAAGTCTGTTCAGCTTATTTCCTCCAGAGTGGATAGTATTGAATCTCAAATGCACACTATCATTGCCAATCAATCAAAACAGACTCAACTACTGGAAATGCTACTTGCAGCTTCAACCCCAACCCTTGATGCTAACAAAAAGGGGGAGAAAATGGAGAAAATGGGAACAAACACAGAAGAGGCTGCAACATCTACTGGCCAATTTCAAGCTACCAGTAGTGAGATAGCACAGATTGAGGGGGAGCAACAGCCAATTGTAGTGGTCAATCCAACAGAGTTTGAGATAAAGGCTTCCCCTGTGAAGAAACAAGTGGCTTTGCCTGAGATTCAAAGCTTAGAAGAAATCTCAGATGGTGAAAGGCAAGCCAGAATAGAAGCTTTGGAAAAGATCAACAAGGAGACTAGTGAAAGAATTCTAAGGACAGAGAGGATGATCAATGAATCAATTGCATCATCTCTGTTTCTTAATGCTCAATCTTCTGCTCCAACAATATCAACCACAATCATGAAGGTGCTCACTCCAAAGATTGTGGCTCCTACATTCTATGATGCTGAGCCATCATATGTCAAAGAGTTTGAACCAACCATCAATACCAGAGCCTACTCACCTCCAAAGGAAAATGGGAAGAACAAGCTTCAGTTAGACTACCCATTTCCCAAGGATGATGAAGAAAAGCTAATGGGAAAGACAATCATGGAGTTCAAAGTACAGACAAATAAGAGTGTAAGAGATTGGATGACTGTAATCATAAGGAATGGAAAAGTATTAAATATATCCAACAGCCATCCTAGATTTGTGGAAGCTAAAAGAGAAGAAGTCTCCAGAATCCAAAGGGAAGCTCATCCAAGTACAGAAAATCAACATGAAAACTCAGATGAGAAGCAAGCCAGGCTAGCTCAAGAGTTAATGGATGAGGTAGAGGTTGAAATGAAGGAACCTGAGGAAGTTCCCAAAATCAAACCTAAAAGAAGGAAAGCTAAGACCAAAAGGGTTCTTTCTCCAAAACCCTTTCCAGAAAAAGAAACCATTGGCTCATCAGTACCTATATCTGCAACAGTAATCGACCCAACTATAAACTTTCATGGTGACCCCATAATGCCTAAAGAAGAACCAATGAATTTTGATTCAATTGAAGTTCCTTCATTCTTGCTGAATCCAAAACAGAAGAAAAGGGCTCCAAAGAAGCAACTTTCAAAGGGACCAGTTCAAGTTGCTAGGGTACCTGCTATTGTCAAACAACCAATCTTGGAAAACAAAGAAGACTTTATCTATCAGGCAGAAATTGAAGAATACTCTGGCATGAATCTATATTTGGATGAACTGTCAGAAGTAAGAGGAATTGACAAGTACAAGAATCAGCCTGAGAGATTAGTGTTTGTCTACAAGGGAGGAAGTCAGAGGACATGGCCATTACAGAAGTTTCTTGGAGAGAATTATCATACATTGACCAAAGTGTTCTCAGCATTCAAGAGACACACAGGGTTCTCTGAGACAGCAAGAAGGGAGATAATTAGCAGAATAGAAGAAATAAGGAGAGAATGGAACTCACCCTCAAGTCTACCAAAGAAAATGAAGATCCCATATAATGGACAAAAAATCCACATTCAACCCTTTTGGATGATGGAGTTCAGGGATGAAGAGGGCACTAGGAGATTCTTCAGGTTAGAAGACCAACTGTCAAAGGCTAGTTCTGATTACCTAAGATGGTTACAACTAAAGCTAAATCCAAAAGTTGTTGAAGAAGATACCTTCTATAGGCAACTTCAAGTGCAAATTGAGTCCAACTCTGCCAAGGATGGAAAGTCAAGGGTGCATCCAACCAGAGAGAGGAAACATCATTAATTTGCTCAATCCAAAGGAGCACATCTCTGATAAGTTTCTTAAAGCTTTCTGTTTTTAATTTTTGTAGCTTAATACAATCTTTGCATACTGTAGTGTATATATCTTTAGGAATGTTTTGTTATCATCAAGGTTCTGAATTTATGCTTTATTGCCATAAAGTATAAATTGGGGGAGATTGTTAGGAATATGTTGTAGTTGATGATAACTTAACATTCAAAGCAAAATTGTATAAGTCAAGTTTTGTAACTATCAACGGATAAGACCTTATAACTCTATTCGTTGACAGGTAGCCCATCAACGGATGAGGTTTTGTAGCATACTGCAATATCTCTATTTATCAGTTGATAGTGTTTTTATTCAGAGTCATGTTGACCATCAATGGATAGGCAGAATAGGGTAGCCAATTGTAAATAAGCTATGCTATGTAATTCTGTCTAAGTGAAAGTGTATCAACGGATAAGAACAGGGCTCTATCAACGGATACAACTCAAATCTACTCGATCAACGGATACAGCTCAAACTACCATCAACGGATAACTGTGCACAACATCAACGGATAATCACTATCACTTTATCCTATGCTAGCTGGGAATTAGAAGTTGATAAGGATAGGTTTGACTGACAGATCACATGGGTTGATAGTGGGTATAAAAAGCAGTATGGCAGCCATACTTTGGAAACACAGAAGGAAGAAGCATTCCATTTACAAAGTACATACAAGAAAGGTGCAGGGGACATATCTGTTCACAAGGACAACCTTTTGGCTACATGTGGATTTGGAGTGGAGTAGCAAGTCAACTTGAATTAGATTAATATTATCTTATTTCTGTAGTACTTGTAAACTTAGGATATATAACCAAGTGTAGCAACTCTTTAGATAGTAAGAAAACAGACATATTTGCTTAGGGTTTCTTGAATATCCTTAGAAGCAAAGAGTTGTAAAAACAGAAGCTGTGTACATTTGTATCACAGAATTTTCTTCAAATAGAAGTCTCAGGTGGTACATTTAACCACCTGATTTTTTATGTGTTTGTGAACCATTTCTTATTCAGCAATTATTTCTTTATAGATTTCTGTGGTTTTTATCAGAAGTTTATAATTATCAAGAATTGTATTCAACCCCCCCTTCTACAATTATACAAGTGTGTAATCTGGGAATAACACTAATATTTTGGACAGTGTTGATGTAAGCTTCAATGAAGCAAACACATTAAGTATCCACCCACTTGTAGTTGGGAATATGTTTGGTTTTGGACCCATGTGCTTTGCTTTTCTGTGTGTAAGGAATCTGAAGCCTTTATTCAATGACAATTACTGATGTTTCACTCCAACTATTGCAGTCGTCTTTGTGTATGTTTTATGTATTGTATCTCATGCTACTCCTACATCTATTTCTACAAAAAATGACAGTGACAAGAAAACAACTTCATTCAATCTTCATTTCAACTAAATTAGACCATTCCAACTGAAATTGAACAACATAGTTGAACATACATACAATCTAAATGCTTACTTCAATAAAGCAAACAACACACAAACTACATCAAAAATTATTACCATCTTCTTGAATGTGCAGCCTCCATTCTCCCTCTTCTTCAACATTGTACTTGCTTCTTCATTCTTCTTTTGTAGTGTAGCCACTTCTTCACTTAACACTAGCATTTTTTTTCCAATAAATTCATATCAACCTTAGCATTTTGCAATTGTTCATCCTTCCTTTTTAGTACCATCTTCAACTCGTTAATAACATCTCTAGCTCTATCCGGGAATGGCAGATCCGCCCATACAAAAAAAATTACATTTCTTCCTTGGATCCTTAACATCAAAACAAATAATTAATCAATTTGCAAAAAAAAAAATTGTAATCAGCATAACAAAATCATACCATGTATCGGCTACAACCAAAGAATCTTCTACCCGGATCAAGTGTTCCTTCCTTCCAAGCTTCTCGACAAGGAGCCGGTTGATCGCATTTGCATTTCACACCAACATAGTCAAAATCGGAGCTACTATTTTTATGAGGTTTGTATGTGTTCGAACCATTTGCATACGGATTTCTAATCGAAGAGGAGGAGCCACTTGAGCTATACATGGAAGGATCTAAGTTGTAGTTATTCATAGGGGTGCATAAAGATTGAAGGAAGAGAGGAATGAATTTTAAAAACTAAGAACCCTAATTGAAGAGAGGAAAGGATATTAATGGGGACTGAAGAATGGAAAAACTGGGTGGGTTTTTTCGAGTTTAATTACACCAATCACACCTCTGGATACCAGCCACGTAGGATGCCAAATGTGTGTTCCGTTGATTGATTTAACGGAAGTAAACGAAAATGACCTATTTGAAATATTTTATATGTTCAAGTGTTTGACTGAATTTTTTTTAGGATCGTGACCCAATTGAAAGTTTTCATATAGTACAGTGACTAAATAGCCATTTAACCCTATTTGAATTAGAATCGGAGGGAAGGGAAAAAAGAGAAAAGAGAGAAGTGTAGAAAAGAAGGAAAGTTAATTTTTAATTGTTAAAAATGATTTAGGACAAGTATAGAGGTGTCTTAAAAAAGTGCATGAGATGGATGTCCTAGTATTTTAAGACATCACTAGGACATTGTTAGCACAAAAAGTGACTAAATGTCCTAAATATTGATTTAGGACAATATTTAGGACATTGTTGGACTTGCTCTAACATTTTCCTGTTCTTGCTTTAAAAAAATTTCCTAGTGAAAAAAAAAACATTTTAAAAATCCGATTAAACTAATTGTGATTAAACATTTTAAAAACCCTCTGCCTCGTTTTGAGAGTCGGCCGCCTTCACCCATCCTTCACCCACCCTTCATCGCCCCATCCTTCCATCAAACCCACATCCATCCCACCATCCTCTCATCCTGTTTCCTCCAATTCTGAATCTTTAATTTCTATTTTTTTAGTTTTTTCAATAAAATCGAGATCCAATCCTTTTTGGATGAGATCTTTTTGTCGTACCCATCTTTTTGGGTTGTTGATTGTCCCCTTTTTTTTTGGTTGTTGATTTATCCCCAATTTTTGGGGTTTATGTTTTGGTTGTGTTTTCTATTTATTGTCTTGTTTGGTGTGTTGGCTGCAGTTCGAAATTTGCTCCAGGTTTGGAGGGAAGATCAGGTTGGAGCGAGCTGTTGTCAGATAGAAGGGTTAGTGTGAGCTTATCCATGCGGTTATGCATTAGGAATCCATTTTCTGAAAGATCCTGGTTTTCGCCCTATGAGAATTTAGAAATCCGGCGCTTTTACAAATTATCACAAACCCAAGTTAAGTATTGGTGTTTTTTTATGAATTGCCATTTATGATTGAGTTTATAAGTGTTTATAAAAGGTAATATCTTCAATTAAAAGTAAATGTGAAAAAAGGCAATCGACTACTTAGCATTTATTATATTATGTTATTATTTATTTTAGGAGTTTTAATAGTATAGATATCATATATTTTTTTTATAATTAAGGGTAAATAAGTAAACTCACGACGTACCAAAAAACAGGTACAAAAAAATAGGTACCAAAAAACATATACAAAAAAACATGTATCAAAACTTTCAATGTAAATAATTACAACTCCAAACTATTGATTAGCCCCCATACATGTCTTACGACTTTGCGGAGACCTGTGTTTTTGGGTAATTGGCAGAAGTTGAAGCCACTATCCTTCGAGAAGCCATTTCTTGGACAATATCACTAAAGCACATTGATCAATCAAGAATCAAGTGCTAGTAGTTCGATTATCGGTATGCGAATCGTGCTATTCTTTTGCTTGCAAATGCGATAAAATCTAACTAATGCTAAGTATGATTTATTAAAAAAAGGGGTGGTTCTTAATGCAGTTCAAAATTACTGAATGCAGATCAATGTAATTACTTTTGTATCCTTTTGGCTATTAAATGTATATTAAATGAATGTTTGACCGCAACAAAACAATTACTGTAGTCAGCTAAACATTATTGGTGCTTCACCGATCCTAGTTTAAAAAAAAATTGTTTATATACTTTCTGTACCACAATACAAATTTTGTTTAAAAAAATTATGAATCTTAAAAAAATACTTCTCCTTTTTAAATTAGTAGTCTACTTTTAAAATTAAACATATTGGTTTCAAAAAAAATTAAACATATTAACAAATTTGATGATCTAATTGTATACGTACCTATATTTATTGCAATGGTTAGAAAAATAAATACATAAAATGAATTTTGAAAATTAAATTAAAACTTAAGGATAATACGAGAAATTTAAGTAAAAAATTATCTTGAAAATAGAAATGAGATAACTATTTTGAAACATTTTTTTTTAAAAGTGGATTACTAATTTAAAATGGAGAAAATATTAATTAGATGATACATTTTCTCTTATACTCATTATAAATGTATTGACCTTTTAATAACGTATACAAAGGATATTTATTTTAAGTTATAAGTACCAATAAAAAAAACATAACATATAGTCAAATCTCGATTAATTAATAATTAACAAAATAATATTTTTTTCCCGATTCCAATATGATGAAAATAGTATATTTTTATTTTTGATAAACTATTTTTTTTTCTCAATCTCAAGATTATTACTTTAAAGAGATTTAAGTGTATTTAAAAAAAATATAGTACTCTCTCCGTTCCAATATACATGTCCCTTTTCATTTTTGACCGGTCAAATTGACCAAAGTTTAACTGAAATTTATATGTATTATATAATTAAGAAAAATATAAAAAAAAATATATCATTAAAAAGTACACATAATCTATTTTAAAATGTAAGTTTAGGTTTTTAATAATAATTGAATAATTTCTAATTTATAGTAAATTGACCTTTAAAAGTGAAAAAGGACATATAATTTGGGATGGAAGAGTATTGTTTAAAAGAAAAGATCGAGTCTAAGTATTATATATCAAAAAGAAATTAGAAAGTTTGGAATGAAAAAAAGCATTAGTTTGAGTTATACAATATTCGTGGTTGGGTAAATTAAATGCAGTGTATTTAGAAAAGTGAAAACAATGATTTACACGGAAAATAAGTTAAGGGTTAAATTGTAATTACAATGACTTGCATTTTGTAATTTTGATCTGCATTTAGAAACTATGAAAAAAAAAACCCAAATTATAATTAACCACATTTGTTAACCCAAACTCACCAGTTACTTCACTTTAACTGCGTTTCTTGACTCCTCAACTCCGACCATGCCGGCAAAATCCGGTCGCCGGAAAAAGCAACGCAAGCTCTTAAAAGGTAATAACAAACCCCACCTCTCCATTTATTCAATTTCACAAATATTTATTTAAAATCTATTCCCCATTTAGTATTTCACACTTGCTTTTTATTTAAATTAAATGGCAGTAAAATCAAAGATTAGAAAGAAGGCTAAAGAAGCTTTAGGGTTGACCCGATTAGTTCGTAAGTATTGGGTTCAGAGGTATGATTTGTTTTCGAGATATGATGAGGGAATTGAGTTAGATGAAGAAGGATGGTATTCTGTTACACCTGAATGTATTGCGGTTCGACATGCGGAAAGGAGTAATGGTGGTGTGGTTGTTGATTGTTTTACGGGTTGCGGTGGCAATGCCATTCAGTTTGCGGCAATGTAAGGGTTTTAGTTGGTTTTTGTGTGTGTTAGGGTTTATGTTATAATGTTAATGTAGGTGTTTGTTGGAATGCAAATTAATTTAGCGTAAATTATATGTGTTTTAGGGTCTATTTTAAAAATTTTATGTTGGTGTTTGTTGGAATGCTTTTAAATTTTGTGTAATTTTTATGGTTGTTAGGGTTTTTGTAATAATGTTTATGTAGGTGTTTGTTGGAATGCTTATTAATTTTGCCTAATTGTTTATGTTTGTTAGGGTTTATGTGATGATGTTTATTTAGGTGTTTGTTGGAATGCTAGTTAATTTAGCGTATTAAGTATGAAATAGTGATTTTTATTATAGGAACGGAGGAGTTGTTGTGGTAGTGTACTATGAGTAGGGGATTTGTACTACTGTGATAACATGTGAATTGTAGTTGAGCATAAGCGCTTGAGCATGATCCTAGACATATTATAATTTTCGATTCAAAAGATGTATATGAAGAAATTTTAAAAAGCAATTGAAAGGGAATTTTTGCAGGGGTTACTAGGGTTCTTATAATTTAATTTTGCTATGTCGGTTTGAGAGCATATGGCTTCATTTCCTCCTCTTTAGAGGATAAAAGTAACTTTTTACTCTTGAGGTACTTATTGTCCTCCTATAAAAGAAAGAAATGCGGAACCAAACACCTTCGTACTCGAACATAAGATTCAAGGCCTTTTTTCAGAGTCTATATAAGTTTTTTCACCGTGTATGTATGATGTATGAATGTAGTGCATGGTCTTATCTTCTTTATATAATTTTAAGTTGTAGAAACAAGTGATAAGAATTTAAGTTGTTTTGAATGATACCACTGGGTTCATTATTTTCCTCTAAATTGCTACATTTTATTATATATTATTTGTTAAAATATGATCAAAGGAGATGTTTTAACTTCTATCGTTCCACCTCTAGGGGTAATCATGTTATTGCCATTGATATCGACCCTCTAAAAGTTGCACTGGCATATAATAACGCGGTGGTATATGGTGTGGAGGATTATATTGAATTTATTGTAGGAGACTTTTTTCAACTAGCGCCATCTCTGAAGGTATATATTTCACAGTTGACATGATTAATATGATTTTTCTTATATATATGTTTAATGTTTTTTAACCCTTGAAAGCCCAAACTTTGACACTGAATCATGGAATTTTCATAGTCACTTGATATGTTTGTTAGTAAAAGCTTTTTCATGGCGTTTGAGATTGATTTTACATGCTTGATTGATTCTGAATATTGATGGGTAGAGCTAGTTCATTAGCATATACTGCCACATTGTATATTCCCCACCCTCTTATTTATGAACAAGATTTAGTCAAATTATCTTGACTAAAATTTGCCATAGGTAGAGAACTATCTATCGTACGCGTCGTTTTCTCATGTTTAAAGTGCATCTCTTAGAGTTATTATTATCTTCATAGCCACTGGATTATATATGTAGATATATGAAATGGCTACTACCCCATAAATTGTCTGATCCGAGCTTCACATATTTCTTCATATGTTATATTTGTTTTCTCAATGTCAACACTGGTGGTTTTGACATTGTTTCTTTCTCAATGTTAACTCTTTGAATTATCTTGCCATGAATCTTTGGAGCACCCTTTTCAAAGTATTTGAGTAATTTATCTTGAAGGCACCAAATTTATAATTGTATCACAGATGCTGAGGAAAATATGGCTGATGTCTCTATCTGCTTATCTTCATTTGCTAAAGAACTCTGTTGATTGAATTTTGTCTCTCAAGTTTGTAATATATTTAATTGTTTTGAGAAAATCATGTTTAAATTTTCACATTTTTATTTTCCATCTCTTCACTCTTTTGTTTGTAACTTATTTGGTTTAATTTAGGGTGACGTAGTATTTCTATCACCACCATGGGGAGGTCCATCATACAGTCAGAGTCAGAAATTTACGCTTGATATGTTGAAGCCCAAAGATGGGTATGTGGTACTGACATTTTTTACCATTTGCTGAATTGAATCAGCAATATACCTGTGACATACATTTTAAGTGTTGTATTCTGGATGAACGATACATGATACCCTGAACCTAATTTGCTTTCATAAGCAGCCAAGTTTGAAGATGATTAGACAGAACATTATGTTCTGTCTGTACGAGGATCTCTCAGAGTTTCTTAAATCAAATGCATATGTATTTTGTGACGCAACTAGTACCTCCAAGTTTCATCTGTTATGTTTTGACAACATTGGTGTTTGTTACTTCTGGCTCTCGTTAGTCGTTCCATATGTCAGGTGAATGGAATTTGTCTAGTATTGTGGTTGACATTTTGAGCCTAACGGCTGAGTTTGATTTTTGAAGATAATTAGACGGACATTATATACTCTCTCTTTACGAGGATCTGTCAGAGTTTCTGGAATCAAATTTATGCATATGTATATTTTGATGCAACCAGTACTTCTAAGTTTCATCTGTTATATTTTGACCCCCGTGGCAGCTTGTTGCCTCAGGCTTGCATTCCATCTGTCAGGTGAATGGAATTTGTGTAGTATTTTGCTTGACATTTTGAGCATAATGGCCAACACTCCCCCCCCCCCCCCTCTTTTATCGGGTTCTTTAAAATTTGCTATGTTCCTGTTTTTCCTTCTCCCACGGGTTTATCCATTTTTTTCGTCCACTTTACACCCTTTTCAGACATTCATCTTCTTGGTATGCTTCATCATCTCCTCTATCTTCTCCATACTCTGTGTTACTTCATTTGCAGAAATTCTCCTTCATGCAGCATTAGTTTATAACCTGTTGTTTAGTATATGGACTTCGATTATTATTATAAATTGTGTCTGATGTTAATGGTGAGTATTTCATGGTTCGTACATTAAGAAAAGTTGATCTATTGGTTCAAACCTGTATGTTTAGGTGGTCTCTGTTTCAAGCTGCTCAAAGAATAACACCTAACATCATCATGTTCTTACCTCGAAATGTGGATATAGACCAAGTAGCACAACTCTCTTGGCTGTCTTCTCCTCCTTTAGATGTTGAGGTACTGTTTATTACTATTAACAATTTATTCTTCTTCCTCAGTGGAGTTTAATCATGCATGTCTCTTTATTGTGACCGTCGTTGTCTTTGTTTCTGATTAAGTCAATAATACAATATAATTACTTTGGTGAATGCAGATTGAAGAAAATTATGTGGGCGAAAAGGCAAAGGCTATAACTGCTTATTTTGGTGATGTTGCCAGTGATGCTACCAACTAAACTCCGATTATCTTAAAACCTTGCGGTAGAAGAATATTTTGTGGACTTGACATCTGGGTTGCACCATACAAATGGATGTACTAGCTAAAGATATCTTGTATGATTAATATTTGCTTTTGGATCCAATTTTTTTGCACAGCCCACATTAATATTTATGTACTTTGTGCCTTAACATTTTATATCATATCTTTTTGGGCACAAAATTACATTATGTTATTGGTAAAGTTTTAACAGTAGCATCCCATATCTTGTTCCATATCCTGGCCCAATTAATTTAGCTACTCTGTTTGTTTTCTTCTTTTGGTAAGGATTGGCATGTTATTATGAGTACCCATATTGAGCTTTCTTTGATGTAATTGCCTCATTGGCATTTCATCAGCATCCGTGTATAGCAGCAATAAGTAAGGAAATATATAAAGGAATGAAGATAGGCCAAACCGCCCTATCTCTTTTCTTTGTTACAATACTCTTGTACCAAAGATAGCAAGAAGACTTGATTATCAAATTAAGTATGACATCTTTGACAAAAATATTACCAATATAAATGTCAGCAGAACACTAGAACATGTCTACTTAAAAAAAAGCTTGTGATATTAATTGGTTGGAATTGTGACTTAGGAGATTACAATCATAGATTTGAATTCATTGGAAAGCACGGAAATAAGTGGGTTGTCATGTTCAGTGGTACGAGTGTGCTAGCAATTCTTCAGATTAATCGAGATGCGTGAAAATTAACCCAGACACGAGATTATAAAAAAAAAATTAATAAATTTTGAGACATACATAACCCGTAGCTATTTCCCGTGCAATTACAGATTGTGACTACTTACTAGTTGCATGCGTCTCTTGCTGGTTGCTAGCTTATGGTTTGCATACCTATATCCTACGGAAATAATACAGTTGATTCCTAATCAAATGAGTCAAAAAAACTTATTCAAAATGTCAATTAACACAAAAAAAGAAGGTTGAAAATCAACGTATTCGTGTTCCCTACTTCTCATTTAAATTTCAATAAATTATTAAAATATTTTCTTTGACATACATTAGCTTGATAAAGCAACTTTAAAACTGAAAAGTCTTCGGTTCATTAATATCAACATCAGCTAGCGGTGTCCTTTTTCTTCTTCTACTTCTTGTTTTTCCTTTTCTGTACAATTTAACAAAATTTCAATAATAAACATCTCATTCATAGTGAATTTTAAACTGCACAAAAAAATGTTTTTTACTTACATTTTAATTTTTGTATGAATTCTTGAATTATTTTAATTTAATACAAAAAATTTATTAGAAAAATAAGCACTCAAATATCTAATCAATCAACTTTTCGAATTCGGAATTTTTGTACATCTCATTTTATGCTATCCACCAAATTTCAACCAATCAAATACATATAATTGTAAGAATAAGCAGCGAATTCTCTTCTTTAGACTTTTTTCTGTTGATTTATATGGACCTAGGGCTCATATTTTAGATCAGTCAAGCATAATTTAGTGGTTGGACTTTGAAGCAAAATTGACTGATTAGCACAATATTCTCTTTTCTATATAGAAAAATAATATTGTTAGTATCATTCGTTCATCTCGTCTTAATTTCATTTAATTTTATATAATTCTTTGACTTTTTCATGCATATTAATGCGATTGTTTAAGGTAATTGTAACTTGTAAATAATATTTTTTTCAATTTTTATGTTTTATATAAAAATATAGATCTTATATTTTTATACAAAATAAAAAAATTAAAAAATATGTTATCTACAAATAATTCAACCAAATATATAAAAACATTTAATTGTATAAAATGGGACGAAGGAAATATTAACGACCTGCAATGGCGTAACGTCCCGCAAATTGAATTTTCCGTGAAGATGCGGAGTACCAACAAATCTTCGGTTGGTGTGTGTATGAACAAAATCTTTGAGAAGGGATAAAACATTTCACCTCGTGTGCACGACTCAGGAATTTAAAACACAAATCCTACATTTCCTATAAACGGGCCCTCAAAATTTTGAAAATACCAAGAATGTGAGGGTCACTTTAATCTTTTAGTACTGTAATTGTCTTCCATCTGGGTCGCTTCTAAAAATTCAGTGTTTTTAACAAATTTTTGGAATGATATCCTAATTTGATCTCGAAATTTTAAAAAAGAAAAATTTGACACCAACAATACAAAAAAAAAAGTAATTAAATTTTAGTTATTATTGTATTAAATTACGGGGTGATGGTCCTAAATAATCATTTTTGAATTTAAAATGTCGAAAATACCGACATTCATAAAGTTGGTCCTTTTCACCGACGGGATGCGGAATTGCGTCCTCCGTATTAACTTGATACATTGCACGAAGCTCCGTATTAGGAGTGAGCAAAAAACCGAATTGAAACCGAAACCGGTCAAAACTGAACCGAAACCGGTCAAAACCGAACTGAAAAAACCGAAACCGAACCGCGGTTGCGGTTTTTGATTTTTAAAAATCGAGACTTTCAGTTCCGGTTCCGGTTATAGGTTAAAACCGAACCGAACCAATTATTAAAATAAATAAAAAAATATATAATTTATATGTATTCAAAGTAAATGTAAAATCATACATATCATTGGCTGTTTATATACACGACGGAATAAACATTTTAGGTGAACCTTAATGATCCCCACGCACAATAAACTTTGAGCAGCTTAAGCAGAAATGCATGGACTCTGTCTGGACTAGGCCTGTCAATGGATCAAGAATCCGATCCGATCCGATCCAATCCGAATTTAGCGGTTATGGATCCTTCAAAAAATTATCCGATCCGGTAAGGATCCGATCCGATAATGATCCGATCCGATAAGGAGCGGGTATGGATTTAGCATGATCCGATCCGTTAACGATCCGATCCGAATATATTTGTATATTAAATTTTTTTTATATATTACTCCCTCCGTCCCAAAAAGATTGACACACTTTCCTTTTTGGGACGTCCCAAAACTAATGAACCTACTTTACTTACTATTTTTGAACACTACTTTTCACTATTACACCCACTACTTCTCCATTTTATACTCTTTTTTACACTATTACACCCACTACTTTCCTCCACTATCTCAAATCTACAATTAAATATTAATAGGTCCCACCACTTTATCCACTTTTCAACTAACTTTACTCTTTTTCTACTACATTTTCTTAATCTCCGTGAAAGTCAAACCAGCTCAGTCTTTTCGGGACGGAGGTAGTATATATAATATTATATATATATATATATATAATATAATATAAAAAATATATCTACATATCTATACTATATTATATATATAATATATGTTATATTTATTATTTATATGTATTATATAATATATAATATACTATATTTATCATTTAGTATATATTACATATATTTTATTTATCATATATAATATAAAATTTATAAAAAAATATATAGACTTTTCGATTAACATCTAAAAATTTGAATACAAGTCAAAGTACTAATCAAAATACTAATTGACCGTTAAATTGTCAAATCAAATGAATTTATGGAATTTTAAATCTGAATATGTCAATTTTATAATTTTGCATATTTTTCCTTTTTTTTAGTTAAACGGGTCGGACCTCCGATCCGAAAATCTGAAACCCGAACGGATCGGGTATGGATCGAACTAAAAAATATCCGCCCCTGATCCGATCCGATCCGAACCCGAAAAATCTTAATGGATTCGGATATGAATTTAGGATAATCCGATCTGAATCCGACCCGTTGACAGGCCTAGTCTGGACCCTTAAGCAGAAGGTTAGTTTCTAGAATATATACTATCTTCCTTCCATTTTTCATAGAACAAGAAATGTTATAAGTGCCTGAACTCTCTGATTCAATTTGGCAAGAATTTTGTGATCTTCGAAAATTTATAAATATAAAGTTTTGTAATATATTTATGATTTTTTTGTTCGGTTTTATAACCGAAACCGAACCGTTAAAAACCGAACCGAGCTTTTGAAAACCGAAACTGACGGTTCGGTTGCGATTGCGGTTTTCAATTTTTAAAACCGAAGACATGCGGTTTCGGGTTCGGTTTCGGGACAAAACCGCCCCGAACCGAACCGTGCTCTCTCCTACTCCGTATTAGCTGGATACGCTCTTCCGTAACACGACGAGATACGAAAAAGCTTGTACCGTGATTAAGTTTCTCACCCGATTAATACGGAACACAGTACACCGTATTGCACAAACATGCTACCCGCTCTATCGTACCATGTCGTGTTACGGAAGACGAAATCGCGTGTTATCCCCTATATTATGTTACACGGTTTAACGTGTCTCGTCGGTAAATGGGGACAAACAAGTTCAAATATGATTATTTTGATAATTTTCTCTAAATTATGACATATAATATTTTGAAATCTTTTTGGGATTTAATTTAATATTTTTAGCAGTTTTTTAGTTTTATTATCTATATTGGGTTGGATAGGCACATAACAATTTCGCAAAGAATGTTTTCTTTTGTGGTAGACTGGTAGTGGTTTAACCGTCTTCATCGATGTACAAGTTTTGGATCTTCACCGATCAATAATCAGTTTAGAATATTTTACGAGTGTTCTTTCAAAAAAAAAATAAATATTACGAGTGTGGACCTTGACTGATTTTGATATATTTTTAAAAAATTTATTATTAATATTTTTACGATGACAATGAAAGAAATTAGACAGCTCCGTGGCAGCATTACGGTGCATACAAACATTTTATAAGTTCTAAAAAATCATTTTGTGTTGGGTTTTGATCTTGTAGATGGCTACAATTCTGAACGTAAAAAAAACCCAAATATATATAAATATTGAATATTTACATATTATTGAAAATTCTCACAAATAAATGGTTTGTTAAGACCAACTATCGTTTAGTTTAAATATAATTTTTTTGATAATTTTTATTATTAACATAATTATCTATCTATCTATTCTATCGCTAATACACCAATAGGAGATTCATAGGTTCGGTTCCGAACCTCCAAACCCATACTCCAAACCTAATTCCTTATCAATCCATATTAAATTACCAATATACCCTTAAGTATATATCAATATCAAAAATTTTGAATACCCACATTCTAAACCTAATTCCTTATCAATCCATATTAAATTACCAATATACCCTTAAGTATATATCAATTTCAAAAATTTTGAATTTGATAAGAATCGAATCTATGACCTCCCTATATACTCCCTCCGTCCCTCGTGGTTCTTTACACTGGGTTTTTTCACGGATACCAAGGATTATGATTAAAATAAGTGAAGTAGTGGGTGTAATAGTGCTTTTATTGTTAAAATAAGTGAAGTAGTGGATGTAATAGTGATTTTATTGTTAAAATAAGTGAAGTAGTGGGTGTAATAGTGTAAAGTGTTGAAAAAGTGGAGTGAAGTAGTGGATGTAATAATGTATTTTATTGTTAAAAGTTACTATTTATGGTATGTAAAGAAATGAAAGGGACGTCCCAAAATAGAAACTGTAAAGAAATGAGAGGGACGGAAGGAGTATATATCTTTATGTTCGCATGTACAACCACTACACCAAATCCCTATTAGTGATACATTTTAAGATCATCAACTACATTCTTGAATAACTTCTAACTACATTCTATGCAATTTTTATTTATTATCACATATACAAAACTAAACCAAATCACATTTTATAACATATTTTAAAATCATTGACTACATGCTTGAATAATCCACTTACCGCTATCAATGTACAATACTATTTATTTTATTACATATTCATTGACTATAATTTTGATTCTGAGGGTGTTATGCCAAATCTTGGCAAAAGCCCTAAGCAGGCCTAATGGGCTAAAATAAGCGGTCCACAACTCATAATTGGCCTAGAGATGAAGATTGGGTCACTAAAACCCACCACCAGGAGTCAGTCCAATATACTATCAGCACAATGTGGAAGTTTGCGACCCCAAGGTACGGGTCTAGTTCACCAGCAAAGTCCCTAGTATGGGATAGCATCTATCATGCACGTCTCTCTACAAGGTCCAGCGAGGCCTAGAATACTCTTATGAAGACTATAGGTCCAGCGAGGCCTAGCATATTCTTGTTATGAAGGTCGCATGCCTGTACCGACAAGGCCGCATGCCTGTACCAACAAGGTCGCATGCCTGTACCGACGAGGTCGCATGCCTGTATTGACAAGGTCGAATGTCTGAACCAACAGGGTCGCATGCCTGTACCGACGAGGTCGCATGCCTGCACCCACAGGGTCGCATGCGAGGTCCTTGCTACTATCTCACCAAGGGATCGCTTTATCTTTATCATCATATCTATCAATCAAAATGGGATCGCTATCTCACTTTATACTAGAAGGCTTATAACTAGACCCCTCGAGGTCTTATGAATATCTGTACGCTCGGGATCACCTCGCATGACTCAACCCCTCGAGGTTGCATGCTACGTCCTTTCTACTTCTCTATTAGCCTCGTCCAAGAGGCCACGGTTCTAACCATGCGAGACCATCTGCTTCCTTCTTTGGACCATGGATCATGGATAGAATCGATGACTCATTGCCACATCAGCCCTAAAACTAATGGGCTTGGGCCATGACTTATCTACTAAAACCCTAGCCCATCTAGGTAACTTCTTCTTTAAGAACTACGTGTGGCTTGATCCCTATAAATAGGGTACGTAAGTATTTTGTAAAGGATGATTGACATTTCACCCCTGGAATATCAACAAACAAGATCAGCCACAAAAATCACCAATCTCCTTCTGTGTTCTTCGTGTTCTTAGCAAAATATTCGTATTTTGCTCAATGATTCCAGCAAACCTCCAAAATATTGTTATACAATATTCTCCCTTTAACATTTGGCGCTAGAAGGAGGGCGAGTCATCATATTGGGAGAAAGATGACTAAGTCGAACAAGAAGATGAACGGAAGGAACAACAACGGGGAGACCCTAGGATCTTACATGATACCTAGGAGCGAGGCCAAGGTAGGGGCCAAGGTTCGGAATGACCCCCGTCTCTTTGTAGAGAGCGTGAGCGGTCCCATCATCGCGATGAACGACCCCCCTCTCCGCTTAGAGAGTGTGAGCGGTCCCATAAGTACGAACCTGACCCCCGAAATCGTAAACAAGGAAGATCGCAAGGAGGATCAAGAGGAGTCAAGCGCTCCCAAAAATACTCAATCCCATCATGATAGCGCTGGAGAGGGACAGGAAAAAAAGGGTTGAGGATAAGAAGATCAAGGTTGGGGACTTCTACCTCGAGGAGCTGAAGAAGGCCTTTAATAAGATACTACTAAGACAAAGGAGGGAATGCAGCGTGAGGCCGCCTCATCTGAGGCAGGTCAGTAAGTGTCTTTGATCGCATTGGAAAGAATTTAATTGAGCATGATCTCCACCTCAAGCTCGAGAAGCTCAGTGTTGAAAAGAAGGATAAGCGACCCCATGGTAGAGGCTAAGGTAAGGGTCAAGGTTCTAACGGACCCCTTCTCCTCGTCGAGATTGTGAGCGGTCCCATTGTCGTCATGACGGACCCCCTTCTCCTCGTCGAGAACGTGGGCAGTCCCATTATCGTCGCGACAGACCCCCTTCTCCTCGTCGAAATTGTGAGGCCCCTTATATAATGTGACTATTGAGATCAAAGAGATGCCTCTACTTGAGATGCTTCTTGGTGAAATACCTCTACGTCGAGGAGAGGGGGAACGCCCCCGATCCTTGGGGAGAGGGGGGACGGCCCGGTTCCTTGGCGGTAATGAGGAGGTCCTCAACTACCTCAGTACACCAGGAAGATCATCTATCAAACAAGCCTCGTGCTTGGTATGGACTTTACTAATATCAGCGTACATTGCCCCAATCTGAAGGAGAACTCATAGCGGGGTCACATCAAAATTCTCTTCATTACAAATGGTGTCAACTCCAAATAATACAAGAATGTTGCTGAAACATGTTGATTCCCCATCACATCTACAATTATAATGAGGACTCGAGGGGTAGTGGCATTACATAAACACCACTTCTAGCAGGACATTTGAAAAATTTCAAGACAAAGCTACCACCTAGTGTTGCGAGCCTACACCTAGCATTGCGAGGCAGCACCTAGCGTTGCGAGGCAGCACCTAGCGTTGCGAGGCAGCACCTAGCGTTGCGAGGATAGCACCTAGCGTTGCGAGCCTGCACCCAGTATTGCGAGGCAGCACCTAGCGTTGCGAGGCCGTACCTAGCGACGCGAGGCCGCAAACTCCACACCTTGCGATGCGAGGCCTCTCGGCCCCATAGGCACAATCAGGATCATTTGAAGACTCCATCAGCTATCCTAAAACACTTGGAAAAAATTTAACAGATATGGAGAAGCCTTATGGAGGAATCTATACATGCTAAAATCATTGCAACATGAGCCCTTTGTGCAAGCAGATGCGAGGCCTATGGTACTTGGCAATATTATAAACATCAAATAAAGGAGCATCAATAAAGCAAGTCAATCAAGGTTCAAGGAGTATCCAAATAAGCAAAAGAAATTAAGTCTACAAGCGCGAGGCAAATAAAGGGAGTGCCCGCATCTCCACTTAGTCTAGCAGAGTAGCAGATAAAGTTTAAAAGTAATAAAAAGGAAGTCATGGGGATCCATTTGCCGCTTCCTCATTCATCTCCATCTTGAGGTTATCAGCAAACTTCCTAGTCTCTTCGACCAACCGGTACCAATCAAAGTCGTCAACCTTCTCGAGGAACTTTTTCATGAAGTCAACAGATCCTTTATTCTCAGCCTCCTCAATGATAGTGGGAAGAGCATTAGCAACATCTTTAGCTTCCTTCTCTAACTCAGCGACGCGATCTCTAAGCTCCTTGATCTGGGAGTCTGACTGCTCCCTCTCAACAGCATGATCCAGCTTAAGCTTCTTTCTAGCTGACTACTCCCCGTGAAGCTCTCTCTTAAGCTTCTCAGTCGTGTCTTCAAATTCTTTCCTTAAACTATTTTTTGCGTCCTCAGCATCAGCCTGAGCCTATGCAAGTATGGATTTGAGATTCACAATCTCTTCACTCATCTTACTATTGGAAGAAGCCAAGGTTCGAACCTCCTTGTGGTGACGCAATTGATGGAAGAAAAGCTCAGCTATAGCTTTAGTCTTGGAGGCATTGGACTCCTCCAGAGATTGTAGTGACCAGGAATACATATCAATCTCAGAGACATGGGCATGTGCCAATTTTCCATATGTTTGGCGGACTAGTCCCGGAGAAGGATGAAGGGGGGGAGAGACTCATGCCGTCCTTGTTCTTCTTTATTGGTGGTTCTTCATGAAGACTCGTTATCTCAGTTGATTTTTTCCTACTAGGATGGAGGGAAAAAGATGATTGTCGAAGAGGCATTGTGAGAGTGGTCTGCTAGGATGTTGTTAACAAAGGAAAATTCAAGCATAAAAAGTACTAGTACGAGGCTGGGACAAAAAGTTAAAAAAAAAAAAAAAGAAGCAAAACTTGTGGGACCGCGTGGATACAACATGGAAACCAGGACCTCACGAGGCTATTCTATGTTATTCTTTTGCAAAATACCACATGTGGGGCCACATGTGAATTTCTTTTTCAAAATGGAAACCAAAACATACACACTTAATATTCGAGCTGGTGCGAATTGGTTTGCGAGGAGAATTAAATTTACGAAGCAAGCATATAGCTTGCATGGCAGAAAAATAAAGCGTAGCGAGGTGGCCAGTACGAGGAGACATGGGCTCATATTAAATTAAAAATTGAAAGCTATCAAGCGAGGAGGCTTCCCGACAAATCAAATAATTATTTTGATTTTATTTTTGAAGAAATTTTGAAGACCAGAAAAAATAGTTCTCCGCTACATCTGCGTGCACCGAAGAATTGGGGGGCGCATGCTATGCTTGAAAATTGATACAAACTCTAAGTAGACTCATTACAAGAATTGAGGAGACCTCACGACGTATGAGGCTGCGAGGAGGCCTCGCGACGTATGAGACTGCGAGGAGGCCTCGCAATGTAAGAGTATGCGAGGAGGCCTCGCAACATATGAGGCTACGAGGAGGCCTCGCGACGTATGAGGCTGCGAGGAGGCTTCGCGACGTATGAGGCTGCAAGGAGGCCTCGCAACGTATAAGGCTGCGAGGAGGCCTCGCAATATATGAGGCTACAAGGAGGCCTCGCAACATATGAAGCTGTAAGCAGTCCTCTCAACTTACGAGGAGGCCTCTCATCATAATAACAAGGAGCAGAGGAGAACACTCTCATCATACTTTAAGAAGACCTGAATATATAGGTGAAAGCCTGAGCTCACACATTAGCATGATAGAGGATATAATTGTAACAACTTATGACTGCAAGGCCCTATGGGGTCGCCTCTCAAGGTCCCTGCAGGACCATATTGCGCTTGAAAGGACCCTTCGAGGTCACCATTACTCACTTATACATGGCTTCGCATTAATTGAAAGACACACAACACATGTCATCATCTTAACAGCTGGGAGAAGATCTCGAAATACGACAATTGTCTGCAATCATTAAAATTCATTGGGATCGCGATGCAATTCCAAGGCACTTGAGATAGTTATGCTTTCATCTACAGCAATCTATAACGAGCACAGGCCTTGCATCGATGTTTTGACAAAGCAATTTTTGACTCCACGTCGCATTTTCAATGGCAATAGGGACTCGGGGGGTGGTTGTTATGCCAAATATTGGCAAAAGCCCTAAGCAGGCCTAATGGGCTAAAATAAGCGGTCCACAACTCATAATGGGCCTAGAGATGAAGATTGGGTCACTAAAACCCACCACCAGGAGTCAGTCCAATATACTATCAGCTGCTGATAATCAGCACAATGTGGAAGTTTGAGACCCCAAGCTACGGGTCTAGTTCGCCAGCAAAGTCCCTAGTATGGGATAGCATCTATCATGCACGTCTCTCTACAAGGTCCAGCGAGGCCTAGAATACTCTTATGAAGACTAGAGGTCCAGCGAGGCCTAGCATATTCTTGTTATGAAGGTCGCATGCCTGTACCGACAAGGTCGCATGCCTGTACCAACAAGGTCGCATGCCTGTACCGACGAGGTCGCATGCCTGTACTAACAAAGTCGCATGTCTGTACCAATAGGGTCGCATGCATGTACTGACGAGGTCGCATGCCTGCACCCATAGGGTTGCATGCGAGGTCCTTGCTACTATCTCACCAAGGGATCGCTTTATCTTTATCATCATATCTATCAATCAAAACGGGATCGCTATCTCACTTTATACTAGAAGGCTTATAACTAGACCCCTCGAGGTCTTATGAATATCTGTACGCTCGGGATCGCCTCGCATGACTCAACCCCTCGAGGTGGCATGCTACGTCCTTTCTACTTCTCTATTAGCCTCGTCCAAGAGGCCACGGTCCTAACCATGCGAGACCATCTGCTTCCTTCTTTGGACCATGGATCATGGATAGAATCGATGACTCATTGCCACATTAGCCCTAAAACTAATGGGCTTGGGCCATGACTTATCTACTAAAACCCTAGCCCGTCTAGGTAACTTCTTCTCTAAGAACTACGTGTGGCTTGATCCCTATAAATAGGGTACGTAGGCATCTTGTAAAGGATGATTGACAATTCACCCCTGGAATATCAACAAACAAGATCAGCCACAAAAATCACCAATCTCCTTCCGTGTTCTTCGTGTTCTTAGCAGAATATCCGTATTTTGCTAAATGATTCCAGCAAACCTCCAAAATATTGTTATACAATATTCAACAATATTCTCCCTATAACAGAGGGGAATTAAACACATGACACCCACATAGTCAAAAAATTATATTCATGTTTATTTTATAATTTATTATGGATAAAATCATTGGAATATTTTTTACTATCTTGAACATTTTTTATATATATAAATAATACTTCTATATATAAATAGAATTTAGGGGTCAATTGGTGCTTTCGAATCATGAATAAAATACATTATGCATTTCACATTTTTTCTTTGTATAAAACCAAATATTGTCCCGCTTAAGCGTTACACACAGAGATATTATGTGTATTACCAATATTCAAAGTCAAGATAACTATATTTTTTGATATATATATATCTAATAGAGCAAATGGGGGGTTCCATGAGCAAATTTATTCAAATTAAAAGTCATATTTACCCCTACTAATTCTATCTATATGAACTAATATGCATTTATTATTATGTTATATTTCTGGGGCCTATTTAAGTATTACAACACTAATATATTTATTACATAATAATAACTAGTATGAACTAATATGCATTTATTATTATGTAATTAATACTTGTATATATTTCTGTATTCATTCATGTTAACTCTATATACTAATTTCTAAGTACGGTTTTGATCTTAACCTTGACCTATTTATTTTGGTTAATGCTAAACATAGTCCTAAGGGCTATGGTTAAACATTAATGTAAGTGGATAAATGTACTTAAAATGTCAATTTTGCACTTAATACATCAAGTTTACACGAATTTCAATATAATTATTTAGTAATTTGGGATGTTTTTATTAATGAAAATTAATGTGAATGTAGGGGGTTCCACTATTATTACTTGGAAAATTAAATTGATGTTGTAAAAGAGCATTAAAAAATAAAAATAAACAATTAAATAACTAAATTCAATGTTGACAACATGAGAATATTTAATGCTTAACCATAGCCCTAAGGGCTATGGTTAGCATTTTCCATTTATTATATATGGCTCAAGTTTAATTTAACAAAACAAAGCATAACAATCAGAATTATAATTTGAATGTCACGATCGTATATTGCATAAATTCTGTTCCTCACAATAATTGCAGCGAAAATATGAAATAATCGAAGATATCAACAATCCAACCCTACATGATCACGAGTAATTCATAAATATTTGTAATCTAAAGCATGTCCGTGCCTTGCACGGGCTACAAAACTAGTTTTTCTTTATGCACATCCAAGTGTTATATAGTATTAATAAAATATAGATCCCATTTGTTAAGAGGTGAAAGGTTTAAAATTCACCGCACTATGGATGGAGATAATAATCAAAATGTTCCATTTTCGAGAGGTATGATCCTAAGTATCCCCTGCAAATCGTATGCCATAACAGGTTTTTAAAAAAATCGCAAAAGAGTTGATGCGGAATACAATGTAGTGTGAAACAGTTGTTGCTAAACATGGAATACCGTATCTGTCCTCTGATGCGTGAAACGAAACGGCGATGGGTGAAATGAAATGGCACAACAACTAATTTGTCAAACAAAATTGCATATCTATAGAGTATTTATGGTCGAATTTCTAAAATGGGATAGGGAGAACCTGTGTTCTTAAAACCGGACCAGCCGGTTCGACCGGTCGGATCGCTAACCGGTGGCAGGCGGTTCACTTCTAAAACCAGTCCTCCGATTTTAGTTCAAAACCGGCCAAAACCGGTAAAAACCGGTACCGAACCGGACCGGCAACCGGTTCATTGAATAAACCGAACAGTTTTTTTTTTAAAATTTTAAACCGAACTGTTGACATGTATCATCCTCTTCCATGTGCAAAAAGGATAGGCTGGACAGCACGCCAAACGAGTAAAAAGCATAAACATTTGAATTTATATTAGTGGTAAAACTTCTGACATACACCAGCAATATTTGAAGTTTTGAATCACGGACATTTTTTAAGCACAAGATTAAAATGGTTGTATTTATTTTACTGTGTATACTATTTATGTTAATAAAATTTGTTCTTTTTTTAAACCAGTAAGATGCAGATCCTTTATCTCTAAGTAAAATGCATATTATTCATAATTTTTTAGATTGTATTATATATTTATATAATTATATATATATATAATTAAATATATATTTATAATTATATATTACATAATTATGACGTCATCTGATTGAACCACTGGTCGAGCCGGTTGAACCAATCGAACCAGTAACCAGTAGGGCTTCCGGTTCGATGCCCGGTCCGATTCTGAGAACGCATGGGAGAACCATAAAAATTGGAAATGAAATTTTTTGGCCATCACCCCACAAATGCAATTGTTAAAATTGTTTGATAAATAATTTATTCACCAGACGATACCTATAAATCTTTATGACTTCATATATATAACTACAAACCTCACCAGTCCAGTCCAGTCCAGATTTGCATCGTGTTTCTAATGCAATCATTTTAAAAGGGTTAATTATCAAACCAGTCATTGATTGGAGCCAAATGTATCAAGTAGGTCACTTATTGCAAAAGTGACTCATTTAAGTCACTTATTAGAAAATATTTCTATATATAATAGGAGAACAGGTACTTGTCAAACCTGCATCCTGAGCAAATAAGAGCAAATAAGTTAGCTCCCGAACCTAGCTCCGAACCTAACTCAATAATAATATTTAAAAAATATTGTTGTTCCAAGGAGTTGAACCCATGACCTCTCAAAATGAAACTAAACTCAGCAACCAATTTGGCTAGATGGACATTTATACATATAATGGAATTCATTAACTACATACATAAATACTTTTTGGGTTATATGATTTTTAATATATATTAAACTATTCATTTAAGATAAAATTACTTATATTATAACTTGTGCGCATTATTTTTTTATAATTATATATTGACCTACCCATCTAAATAAATTTTACAGAAAATTTTCTTGTATTTTTTAAATGGAGAAAATAATTATTATTTCGAGATAAATTGTTTTGTTCATAATCTCATATATGAAATGCATAGATAAAATAATTATTCTTTGAGATTAACTATTTTGTTAACAATATCACATAGAAAGATATGAAGTTTTGAAAGGAAATTTGAAACATTTATATAAATATGAGATTTGTACTCCATGTCGGTTATCAGTTATCGATTAAATAACTAAATAAAATATATCGTTGAGTTATGAGACGATACTATAAGTAAGATTATGAATATAGTGCTATATAACAGTGTATCTTCTTATATATATATATATAATAGGAAGATAAAGGGAGTACCTCAGACTTTAACTTTAATAAGTAAGATCTTGTATGTTACAATAATTAAGGTCTTGTAATCTTTAAAATGTATTGTAAAATGTCTAAAATTTCAAACATGAAAGCAATCAATAATTTGTTGCATGGTCATTTTCCTTTAAATGCTTGCAAAGACATATACTTGCCTATTGGTGGTCGAGGAAGAAATTGCTTTGACATCAGAAGCCACAACGGTATCCTCCTACACTTTTGGTGATCGTGCATTCCTCACATACGTGCTCCAAATTTGTTTCATATATTTCTAATGTATAAAAATATCACCAAAATTGTTCAAATAATACATTTCTTCGCGATGTTCAACAATGCTAGAAGAGTTGAACCCATGACCTCTCATAATAAAACTAAACTCACCAACCAATTTGGCTAGATGGACATTTATACTTATAATGGAATTCATTAACTACATACATAAATACTTTTTGGGTTATATTATGTTTAATATATATTAAACTATTCATTTAAGATAAAATTACTTATATTATAACTTGTGCGCATTATTTTTTTATAATTATTTATAGCCCTACCCATCTAAAAAAAATTTACAAAAAATTTTCTTATACTTTTTTAATGGAGAAAATAATTATTATTTTGAGATAAATTATTTTGTTCATAATCTCATATATGAAATGCATAGATAAAAAAATTATTCTTTGAGATCAACTATTTTTTTAACAATATCACATATGAAGTGCTCGTGGTTAATTTTGTTGTGAAATTTAAAAAAAATGCACAAAATTAAAATTGGTTGGTCAAATTAGAATCAATTAAACTATAGCCATACTAAAAAAAGAATTTTAAGAAAATTTATAAAAAAAATATACAAATGCGATTTGGATTACATATCGATTATTGGTTAATAATTACATATAATAAATAGTTTATTTATAAAACGGTATGATAAATGCTATACAAAATATAGCAAATTAAGAGTGAGTGCCATAAATACCCAATTTTTATTATTTCCTTACCAAAATGCCCAGATTTGGTAAGCACTGTCCTAAATGCCCACAACATACGCTACTGACATGGGCGTATGTTGTGATACGCCACTGCCATAGGAGCAAGTTACAGGACACGCCCATACAAAAGGAGCAAGTTACGGGATACGCCCATACAAAAGGAGTAAGCAATTGGGGATACGCCACTGCAATCAACGTAACTGGGGATACGCATCTTGAAGATGCGTATCACACGTCAGCACAGAGCTCCTCACCTGCGACAACAATGGCGATTCCGACATAATTTTTTGATCTCTTCGTCCGTCGACATCCCTGACTTTCCATTTACCTACAATATACCATTAGAACCGGGTTTCGATTCTCTACACACTAATACTAATTTCATAACAGTTAAATTGCCGGATTAAAACGCCTAAAAATTTGATTTCATCGACTCAAAATCTCAGACGAGCTTCGTTGTGCCCCTGCGGAGCCGGAGGACATAAACGAAGACGGGGAAGATGAAGTACACGAGCTTGCGATCATTTTGGCTTGCTGTAGTCGTTCGAAAAGTTATTGGAGAGCGAGATCGAAGGGGAGAGGCCGGAGTCATCGGAGTCGCCGACAAGGAGAAGGAGCAAGGAGACGCGTTTTCTGGCGTGCTACAGTAACATCGGATACGTCCATGGGAGTGGCCTATCCCGTGGATACAGAAGTCGGTATTTTCAGAAACGGACATTTTGGTAAGTGGGTAGTGAAAAATTGGGTATTTTGGGCATTCTTTCTCAAATTAATTAGCGAAATAAGAAAAATATGAAGTTTTAAAAGGAAATTTGAAATATATATATATATATATATATATATATATATATGAGATTTGTACTCCATGTCGGTTATCAATTATCGATTAAATAACTAAATAAAATATATCATTGAGTTATGATACGATATTATAATTAAGATTACGTATATAGTGCTATATAACATAAATGTGTATCTTCTTCTATATATAATAGGAGAACAAAGGAAGTACCTCAGACTTTAACTTTAATAAGTAAGATCTTGTATGTTACAATAGTTAAGGTCTTGTAATCTTTAAAATGTATTGTAAAATGTCTAAAATTTCAAAAATGAAAGCATTGGATAATTTGTTGCATGGTCATTTCCCTTTAAATGCTTTTAAAGACATATACTTGCCTATTGGTGGTCGAGGAAGAAGTTGCTTTGACATCAGAAGCCACAACGGTATCCTCCCACACTTTTGGTGATCGTGCATTCCTCACATACGTGCTCCAAATTTGTTTGATATATTTCTAATGTATAAAAATATCACCAAATCGTTCAAATAATACACATCTTCGCGATGTTCAACAATGCTAGAAATGGCCCGTGCCTCGCACGGGCTATTATGCTAGTTTGTATTAGTCCGTCAATCGAATATTAATCAAAAATTGTAAAAATTATCCAACAATGAAACGGAGCATGAATTTGTGTAGAGCATCATGTGGGATTCATTTTGGTTACTATAACATCAAAAATGGAGTTCAATAACACCTTCAAAAGTGCTTTGATCCTCAAGAACAGTTCAAGAACATCAAGAACATATTTTTGCAGAATTTACCCAACAATGAATCTGAGGTTGGTTTTGTGTAATATAGCATGTGGGATTCAGTTTGGTTACTCAAACTCGTGATTTGGAGATCAATAACATCGCCAAAATAGTTTCGATTAATATTCGATTAACGGGCCGATACAAATTTTCTAATAAGTGACCTAAATGAATCATTTTTGCAATAAATGACCTATTTAATATATTTGACTCCAATGAATGACAAGTTTGATAATTTATGTAGTGATCAAAAATCAGTATCGGGAGACACAAATTGATCGGGGTTATTATCAGTTTTGTCTTTCTTAATTGGATTTTAATTTAATTTCCAAGTCCGACAAATTAATACGAATCACAGGATTAACAAGACAACATATATTGACCAGAAAAAGAAGGTCGTCGCAACCAAATTCAATAAACGCTACTGTCATTGGGTCCCTCTTCTTCTAGACTGCTCCCAGGAATTGCAACTGAGCCCTAGTCTACTCTTGGGATTTCAATAAGTACAATTTTTTTTGTTCTTTACAATTGTTATGGCCTTGTTTTAAAGAGGATGATTGGACAGGATTCGTTGTATCATTTTCTTTAAATAATTTTCCGAAAAATATGTGCACATAGTAAGTAACTAGGAGCTGGAATCCTCTAGTTTTGAAAAATATGTGCACATAGTAATATTTACATAGTAAATATGTGCACATAGGAAGGGACAGGGGATCGGACCCAGTAACTATACCGTTTTTTTAGGATCAAAACTAGATTGTTAGAATGTTTTGACTTTTGACTATTGAGTTTAATATTCTTCGAAAAACTCTACTTATAATATTCTCTCTGTTCCATAATAATATTCACTTTGAGAGAAACTTATTTCGCTATATTTGTTCATTCTTAATTTTCAATGCAAAAATATGAACATATTCCCCAACTTGTCCTTTTTAAAAATTATATACTCCCTCTGTCCCTCCCATTTCTTTACATTTCTTTTTCACTACTCGACACGCATTTCAAGGCTCCTAAAAAGTATAGTTCCATAACTTATTTTTTAAATTTTCTTTTTTTGTATAAAAATAGAACAATTCTATTTTTATACAAAAAAAGAAAATTTAAAAAATAAGTTATGAAACTATCCGCAAATTGCACCTTAAAATCCGTGCCAGAATTACGTCCCCAAGGTAAAGAACCAAGGGGGACAGAGGGAGTAACAATTAATAAGAAGAGACAATTTTAGTCTTCCCCGTTCCATAATAGTGGGCTCTTTTCAAAATTTTATGTTTATTAACAAATCATTAATATGAGGATGTATTTCGACTAATGCCCTTTATAAATGCATTGATGTCCTTTATTAATGCATCGATTTAAAAAGAATATAAACTACTCCGACTTCGATTTGGTGAATGATCTTATTATTATTCTATCACCTAATTTTTCAATTTACTAATATTTTTCAAAGATAAAATTGCATTTCAAAAAAATCAATAATAATATGATTTGGAAAATGTATATTGTTAATTAAGTAAGAATAACTAAATCAAACAATTAAATATGTACTTTACCGTCATTAGAATTTTTAATGTTTAAGTTTTAATAATATAATATAAATCAAATGAATTTACCTTTTTCAGAATAAAATAAATAAAGAAAAGTTTAAATGTATTAATTGTATTTGGATTAGATTTCCATGAATTTACTATCCTTGCGAAACTCACAAAATATATTCAATTAAATAATGGTTTAACAATTGAAACCGTCCAAAATCTTTTAAAGAATTTTATTTAATGTAGAATATAGGGATAGTCATTCTTATAGCACCGTTCGATTTCGTTGTTCCGCTCGGGATAGGAAATCAGGGATATATTCTGGTACGGAACTTGGATCAAAGACAAATACTGTATATATAAAAAAAAAAATACAAATTTCCAATTTCTCGCGTGAACCCCCATTGTTCGGGGGTCGAATGTGGAGTAAAATAATCCCCATTCAAGAATTGGGATGTGTTCCAAAAAATTATTCCTAAAAACTTTTACAAAATGATGTGATAAATACGTGAAAGATTTTAATTGTTTGTGAATAGAGGATCTCATTCCATTATTATTTTAGAACCAATTAAAAGCTTATATATATAACATTTTGAGATTTTTTTTGGAACTTTTTTTTGATTCCATAACAATTTTCGTTACAGAATGAGTTTCAGATTTCGGAATGTGAACGTGGATACTGGATAGTACTTTACGATCCCAAAAATTTCCGTTCGCCTCTTAGAGCATGTCCAATGGGAGAGCCCCTTAGCAAAAAAAATCTAAATGACAAATATTTTAGATAATTTGTATAAATTTTGAATTTTCAACCATTCAAAACCCTTGGCTATAATTATAGCCAACCTTTCCAAGTTTGTCAAATTTACAATTGTTACCATCCAACATTTTTAACTTCCGAGTGGTACCACTATACTTTTGACTTCATCCATTTTATACCATTATGTCAAGCAAACATTAGTCAGACGTTAGATTATTCCTAATGATACAACTATACAATTGGTTTTTACATACAGTACTATTCAATATTTTTGACTTCTACGTGATACCATTTTTCTCTCACTTAGGTCAAATTTTTCTCTGAATTTCACAATTTATCTATACATTTTACTCTATAATAAGTCATTGATTCTCTTACTTTTTCTGATCAGCATCCAAGTCATTAATTAGTCTCGTATCCAATTGTCTTATCATAATAAACTATGTAGTTCAAATTATTTAGCTTCTTTCAACGTTTTTATCGGTCAATGTAAACTCTCCGGAAGTTCCTGACAAATCCAAGCACACATTATATATGTATATGTTCATACAGGTTGATTCTATATATTATATATTAATTTATTATTTTGAACTATTGATCAAAATTTATTATGATTGGACAATTGGATCCAAGTCTAATGAGTAATAAGTCATTGATTCTATAACTATCACATGAAATCAGAAATTTGAAAACTTGAAGTTGCAAATGAGGTTGCAAAAGTTGCAATTGAGTAAGGTAGTATTTTTGAAATTTTGAAAACAAGGTCGGTATTTTTAGAAAGATTGGTAGTATATATTTAAAAATCTAATAGTTCACATGGGTAGTTTTGAAACTATCCCAATATTCTTTTATATAAGATTTAGTGATTTTCATTTATTTAATTTAAAATTTAACTATACTTATTTATTTGATAGTATTGACTATTGAGCACCATATTACCAAAATTATGAATATGATTCTTTTACATTTTTTTCTATATAAAAAGTACTTAATGATCCTATAGTTAATTGTAGTTAGTTATCTAAAGTTAAGACATATGATCCTATAATTAACTGTAGTTATTACCTAAAGTTAAGACATATTATAATACAATTTGAAAGTTAATTTTGTAAATGCATGGGATGGATTTCATTACTCTTACAAAATGCAATCCGTCTTTTATACTCAAAATGTTCATAATGGAAAAGGAAGATATTAATGTAAAATTTGATTGAAAATCCAAAACGAAAATTATCAAAAGAGTAGTGTTACATGCATGGCTGTAAAAATTGTTAATCCGTATAAATCAATTGAAATACCGATTTAAGATTAATCGGATAATCAGGGATTAATCGAAAGGATTAATCGAATTATTAATCGAATATTATAATAATATTTAATATATTAGTTTAATTTACAATTATATATTATTTTAGATAAATTTACAGGATTTATCGAATTTCAAAAATCTAATTGGTTGATTAGCTTATAAAGAATTAATCGAAAATTAATCGATTGAATCAAAGATTTTTAGAAGCATGCTTACATACTCCCGAGAAAAATCCCAAAATAACTCGAGAACGATTTTGGAACCTAGCATTTCTCTTATAAAAAATCATAAGAAATCCGTAGGAATATAGAGGAGACATGCATTGGCTAGACATCTGTTTTTTGACACGCAAGTAACTTGGTCAATTTCTCGAGTGCAAGTTAAAACTTTTATTTTAATAATCCTTTTTCTGGATTCTTGTACATAATTTTATCACCTTGATTACGAATTTCATATTCACAACAACAACAAAGAGACAACAACATTGACTTCTAAATCTACTACTTGTGTTGCACTTTTATTGGGATTTTGATTTTAATTTGATTTGATTTGTCAAAGCAATATTACCCAAGAAGTAGAAGAAAAATTATATCTTGAAATGATCCTAGCCATAATTACAGCTATCTTGATAATCTTTAAATACAGGTGAGGAGGAGCCAAAGGCCAATATTGAAACTTTCAAACACTTGTCCTGATTCAAAGAACCTGGACTAATTTCGGATTTTTATTCTTACCCATCCTCCTAATATTTCTCAAATTATATATACACATTTTTTTATAATTTTTATTTCATCAGTTCTCACCAAAAACCAAACTGGGTAATTGTTATCTCAGCCTCTGTTTTTATTCATTGTTATAGTATGCCTACAATGATGCTATTTTACTCCTACCTTGTTTGGTTATTTTTGTGCACCAAAGTTCTTGCATATGTTATATACTGTTCTCACGTTAAAACTGTTCTCGGGATTTTGTATTATATATATGTGTTCTTTTTTACAAAAGATTTTGTCTTTCGAACTTTTTTGCAGTTGAAGTTGTGGAAGGTGGAGAATTGGGGATGTGGGCACTCTGTATGGCATCCATGAAAAAGCTTGTATTGACCAAAAAAGGTGGAGAAACAGAGGTGAGAATGAGTTAGAGACTTTTTTATTTTTTTAATATTGTAGTTGCCCTTTATGTTTATGAAAAGACAGGGGTTTCTTAAAATACCATGTTTGTGTGTGTTTTTAATCATGATCATCATGTTTAGGTAGACCCAGGGAAAAGTTTATCTGTGATTACTTATGCCAGTTTAAGGGGCCGTTTGGGAAATCTTAAAATAAGTTACTTAACACTTATATGAAGTAAGTAACTTATATGAAGTAAGTAATATGTTACTTACAACTTATATTTTCGTGTTTGGGTGTTTAACTTATAAGTTGGTAAAATTTTTATTGAATTAAATTAAAAAATATTAATTATTTAATATAATAATCCCAGTACATGCATATGACATTTATAAATATAAATGTAAAAATATAAAATATTAAACAAGTTAAAAAATCAAGTAATACGAAATAAGTTAGAAAAAAGTACGCCATTACTAACTTATCACTTATCAACTTATTTGGCAAAATAAGTCCGTTCTACTCGTGCAGGCAAACGGTCCGAAATAAGTTGAAACGGACTTATCCTCAGATAAGTCCATTTCTCTCCAATGCCAAACACGCTCTAAGTTATTTTAGGCTTTGCTTCCTTTAATAATGATTTTATATTGTTTAGTAGATTTTAAGTTGCTAATGTTGTTTAATCTCAAGAAATTAAGTTAAGGTTACTGTGGATAATTCAGTAGCACACAGGTATTTTAAGTAGAAATTTACAAGTTAATATAGATATAGACAAGATGGATTGTGGATAATTCACCATCACACAGGTATTTTAAGTAGAAATTTATAAGTTAATATAGACAAGATGGATGTTTGCTGGTGTTATAATCTCTGTACATGTTTTCTTATTCTGTTCATATATACATAATAGATAGATTACTAAGCTCGAGAGAGAATCGAATCCAGGACCGGAGGCATAGAGAGGATTAAGCCCATGATCAGAGAGAGGGGAAACAGATTAATGGGTGTTCAAGAAAAGTAAGAAGAATATCAGTATGTTCTTTTAGTTAGCAGTAAAAATGATCAGCACCTCACAACCGTCAGTTTATGTTCGTAATTTGTACTTGAAAGATTTGATGGATTCCTTTTGATTGATGGTCCATATTATTAAAGGATCATCTGCACTTTGGATGGCTCTGCGCCGCGAACATAAATGTACATTGTTCTTACACCATATTTAGTGTAATTTCTGTAACCTTAGGAAACAGTGTTTTTACCTGTAAGAGTCATGAGCTACATGATAATCTAAAGAAAGCGCTAGTAGATAATTTAGTCAACTCCTAAGCCAACATGGCAGCATTACTATGTATTGTTTATAGCTAAGATGAAGGTACTCTGAGTATATGATTACCATCTTCTACTATTAATAATTATTGAAAATTACAACTGTCAGAAGCTTAATCTCATATCTAAGTTTCCCCTTCTGGTCTAATGAATGTGGTATGTTTTAGATCTAGGTTCATTTGAATCTCACTCTAATGATGTGGCTTTATCCCTATATTTCTTTTGGTTGACTTTTATGATATCTACCTTATATAAGTGATAGCTTATGTATTGGTTTTCATACTACTACAAACTAGTTTATGTAGTTTACAAGGTAGCAGCTGAACTAAACACCAGCTTCTGTTTTGGTTCTTCATTGTATTGAGTTTGTCGAACATATGAGCACCTTTCAAGCTCTTTACTAATCTTGCTAACTATTAAGACATTATTATATTGAGTTTGTAAGCCTTCTGTACTGTAAAATAATTCAGTGTAGAGGTTAATTTCTTTCCTTCTTTTTTGAAGTTCTCTTCTGATGAGTAATCGTATAAGCAACGATATGGGAGCAGAAGATACAGCTAATACAAGTTTGCATTCATTGCCTCTTGGTCATGAAGAGTTGCCATATGTTCACAAGGTGGGAGTGCCTCCGAAGCCAAAACTACTAAAGGAAATCACAGACACTTTAAAAGAAACGTTCTTGCCAGATGATCCATTACGTCCATTTAAGAAACAACCACGAAAAAGGAAGTTAGTCCTCGGCCTTCAAACTGTATTCCCTATACTTGAATGGGGAAGAGATTACAACCTTTCGAAGTTTAAAGGTGATCTTATTGCTGGGCTTACCATCGCAAGTCTCTGTATTCCTCAGGTAAATAACTACACTGCATGATTTTGAAGTTCTCCATGTTAGACAGTTGTTTCATTCATTAACCTTCATCTATGCAGGATATTGGCTACTCAAAACTAGCACACTTGGACCCACAATTTGGGTTATGTAAGTTTTTCTGTTTCCATCAGTGTTTGTCTTTCCATAGAACCATTCATCATACTTATGTGTACATGTTAATATTATATTGCAGATAGTAGCTTCGTTCCACCTCTTATATATGCCTTCATGGGTAGTTCAAGAGATATTGCCATAGGGCCTGTGGCAGTGGTCTCTCTCTTGCTGGGCACTTTGCTACAAGACGAGCTTGATCCCGTAAAAAACAAACTTGAGTATCAACGCCTTGCATTCACAGCGACATTCTTCGCTGGTGTCACTCAAGCCACACTTGGTTTTTTCAGGTATAGGAAATTTTAGTAATATTAAATAATGCAATGAAAGCTATATACCCCCCCTCCCCCCAAATTTTTTTATTTTTCTTGCGATGATTCTCCTCCGTTATGTGAGAATTTCTCTTCCTTTCCAGATTGGGCTTCTTGATTGACTTCCTATCACATGCTGCCATTGTGGGGTTTATGGCTGGAGCTGCCATTACAATTGCACTTCAACAACTTAAAGGTTTGCTTGGCATCAAGAAATTTACAACAAAGACTGATATTGTATCTGTTATGAAATCAGTGTTTGGCGCAGCACATCATGGGGTAAGTGCATTATCTATTATTTTTAGAAAAATTTTATTATTATCATTTGTATCTTGTTATCATATGTTTTTTTTGTATTATAGTGGAACTGGCAGACTATACTTATAGGAGTATCCTTCCTAGTGTTCCTTTTGCTCGCCAAGTACATCGTAAGAGTCTTTTTTTCTTGTTTTTTGCCTCATATCACTTGATATTTTTTCTTGCGGCCAAGCTTATTTTTTTCGTTTATTGTATCAGGGAAAGAAGAACAGAAAGCTATTTTGGATACCTGCAATTGCTCCATTACTTTCTGTCATCATCTCGACCTTCTTTGTGTATATTACCCATGCTGAAAAGGATGGTGTTCAAATTGTATGTAGTAACTGTTCTACATCTACAAATGGTATACCAATTTACACTGCCTTGTATATTTTGGTGGTTAATATATCCTCCCTCTTGCAGGTAAGACACATCAAGAAAGGTGTTAATCCATCAAGTTTGGATCAAATCTATTTTACTGGTGACTATCTTGTCAAAGGTTTTAGGATCGGTGTTGTGGCAGGCATGATAGCTCTTACTGTATGAAAAAATTCTGACACCATCCTACTCTCATTCAATTCACTGAAAAGGCCAAATATTAAGTTCTTTAATGCACTTTAATGGAATATAGGAAGCTGTTGCGATTGGAAGAACATTTGCATCTATGAAAGACTATCAGATAGATGGAAACAAAGAAATGGTAGCACTAGGGACAATGAACATTGTGGGCTCAATGACATCCTGTTATGTTGCTACAGGTTTTATGCCATACCAACTGCTGATATAGCTCCTCTTCTTTAATTTTCTCAAGTTATATAATTGTTTTTTCATATTGATAATATATGGCTTTACCATTCTTGCAGGTTCCTTCTCTCGCTCAGCAGTGAACTACATGGCAGGCAGTTCTTCAGCAGTCTCTAACATTGTAATGTCGGCTGTTGTACTACTAACTCTGGTAGTAATAACACCATTGTTTTACTACACTCCGAATGCCATCCTTGCCTCCATCATTATATCTGCTGTTCTCGGGCTTATAGACTTTGATGCTGTGATTCTTATCTGGAAGATCGATAAATTTGATTTTGTTGCTTGCATGGGAGCATTCTTTGGCGTAGTTTTTGCTTCGGTTGAAGTTGGTCTCTTAATTGCGGTAACTAACTGAAATCATTTTTTCACCAGATATTAATTTGCAGACCATAAAAAATAAATTTAGGTATGGGTTTTTAACGTCATCGATTTATATCACTGCAGGTATCTATTTCCTTTGCCAAAATTCTCCTACAAGTGACCAGGCCACGAACAGCAGCACTTGGGAGGATTCCGAGGACTAGTGTTTACCGGAACTTGCAGCAATATCCCGAAGCAACAAGAGTTCCTGGTGTTCTGATAATCAGAGTTGATTCCGCAATTTACTTCTCCAACTCCAACTATATTAAGGAGAGGTATAGCTTATTTGTATGCTTCTTAACAATATCAATATCAAAACAAGACGTATATACGAACAATATCAATGCCAGTCCTTGACATTATGCAGGATTTTGAGATGGATACTGGATGAGGAAGAAACACTGGTGGAACATAAACAGCCCGGAATCCAAAGTCTAGTACTTGACATGTCGCGTAAGCATTTTCTACTCTACTAATATTGTTTGAGCTTGCTCTACACCATTATAGTTAGGAAATGAATCTCCCATAATGTTTTGATATGATTCATTTTTCTTTACTTCTGTTGCAGCTGTTACGGACATAGACACTAGTGGTATTCAAGCTTTAGAAGAACTGTATAGGAGTCTCCAGAAAAAGTCTATCCAGGTAGCAAATTCATGACACTTTCATCACAGTTCTGCATTAGGAACTTTCTGTAGTCATTTTTTTAAATCCTTGAATATTTAACATAAAATATTAAAATTTTCAGTGTAACTCGAGTTGCATTGATTACTTGTAACATTGGATTATATTAACCTATTATCTTGATGTCTTTATTACAGCTCAATCTTGCAAATCCAGGGCAAGTTGTACTTGACAAATTACATGCATCTGAATTTGCAAACTTGATCGGAGAGGACAAGATCTTCCTCAGAGTTGCCGATGCAATTGTTATGTGTGCTCCTAAGTCCGAGCAAGTTTGAATTTATACATTTCCATCTGTACCATATATTATATGATCATCAACTGATCAATGCATTTAGACAGTTGCTTGATCCATGATCAAAGCCCCATACTTGATGTAACTATGCTAGGAAGTCTGTTTTTGTTGAGTGCATTTGAAATTATAGTAATAATTTCCACCACATCATCATAATTCATAATTAACCTCAATTAATCTCAATTTCATCACATTATAAAGCTCTAGTTCTTCAACCAATTATATCGATCACCACAACCTTCTTAATCTTTCCCTAATTCTGAACCTGTACATCTGCAAATGACTTCAACTCAGAAAGCCTGACTATTGATTACTGGTCTTTTGTTGCCTGTTCTTTTCTTCTCAATTTCGTGAAAACGGAAACTGCAGTTTCTTTATGAAAATGTAAAGCATTCAGGTTCAGAGATTCTTTGAAATTTTATTTTCTTGCATTATTACGTAATGGCATTTATTTTCCATCTACATCCTGGAATTTCATTCTAGTTTCAATATAGCACATAATCCGTAAAAAAAATTATGCGAAGATTGGTGGTGAAGAAAGTCTTATCATGATGTGCACCAGCCAAAGCGAAAGGGGAGGAGGGGGCTATGTACTTGATCTTAGACAATCTGTGAAAATAGTACAAAATAATAGCAATCGTGTGTGTGAATAACAGAACAATTAAAACAAATAAAGAGGAGGCATGAACAGAAAAACCCGAGTCCAGTGCGTGACTGTCTCCTTAAAGCGTATTAGCCCTCACCGTATGTGCGAGCGAATCGCCTCCCAGGATAAAACGGATTGCAGCGAAGCTATAAAAGCGTCACTCTCAGCGAGCTTGACACGAGCAAGAATATCACCGAAGGAAGAGAAGAGGATGTGTATGAGGAGAGGATATGTTTTCGAATGAATAATCCTAAGGCTCTACACGAGTATATATAGGATAGGAAAACTTGTGCGCTACACAATTGCCCTAATTAATTAGCTGTGCTAATTAAAAAGTCGGTTGCCTTTCCTTTATTAATTAACCGCGTTAATTAATTAAGGTAAGGCGGTGGCAAAAAATTCGTTATAAAAACGGAAATGTTCGCAGGTCGCACACGCGGAAAGCCCGAAGGCTTGCGAAAGCCATGAATTTTCCCTCGAAATCCCATGATTTGCACCCCCCCTGCGCGCACGTAGGAGATGGAGCAACACTTAGCCAACACAAGTGAACACTACTCATGTGTTGTACTATATAAAGCAAAGGAAACTCCTTTTCCATTTCAATGTGGGACTTCAAGTTCCATTCTATAATTTCCACTTCCAAGGGAGCAACTTTGGATAATCATAACTCATCCATCCCTTAGTCGTTTTGAGTGTTTAAATATGCATTGGAAAGCTCTCGCGGAGGAGAACACTCTCCAAGCACAACTTGTTGCAAACACGCACATAAGGCACACTCAAATCGGAGCTCAAAATGACTCGACAATGTGGGTCTAAAAACCCACATTTTCTAACAATCCCCCACATGGATGAGATTGATATCATAGTAGCACACACCAGACAGACAGACACGGAGTTTGATGTGGTGATAATTCTTCGATCAGATATAGAATACGATAGGTAGAGGTTTGCTCCTTGAACCTTCGCTTGAGTAAGCATACCGACCTTACTGGTAGACAGTGGAGGTTTGCTCTTTGAACTGTTCGACCGTTTGTGTAAGCGATGATATACTTATCACTATATCCTTTCTGACTCGTTCAGCTCTCATGATTATGTCCATTTTGGCCATGGAACATCGTCCTGGTTCTGCAGGAGTTTCTAAAGAATTGTGCCTCGCAATTCTCCTTTGAAACGACCCCACTTCTCTCCCACATAGGTGATCTTTATCTTATAGAGTAACCCGCGTTTACTCAACTGATTTCCATGCGTTCAAACCTTGAACTCCATGTAATCACCTAACGATCATTAAAAGCTTAATAGCTTACCCTCGTACCTTACGGGTCTCAATGTTTCTCATCATAGGAATAGGCCAGGGGTTACCCCCACAGTGATTTGGTCATCATGATTTAGTTGGTCCATTGAACCAAGTTCTTGGGACCTCCAGTCAGCAATGGTTGGGTGTCCACCATGATGCCGTTAAGCAATAGGCTTAAGGCCCATCCCTCTCGATGATTTGTCAACCAGTTCTCTTGATAACCCTTTGGTTAGCGGATCCGCAATATTATCCTTTGACGGTATAAAGTCAATAGTGATAATTCCGGTTGACATTAACTGTCTAATGGAACTATGTCGTCATCGTATATGACGGGACTTTCCATTATACATTGTGCTCTGTGCTCTGCCAATAGCAGACTGACTATCACAGTGCAGTCCTATTACAGTCACAGGCTTTGGCCATCTTGGAATATCCTCCAGAAATTGGCGTAAGTATTCAGCCTCTTCGGTACATTTATCTAATGCCACAAACTCAGCTTCCATCGTGGAATGAGTTATTACCGTTTGTTTGGAGGATTTCCATGATACTGCTGCTCCAGCTAGTGTAAACACATAACCACTCATAGACTTTAATGCCTTCTTGCTAGATATCCAGTTTGCGTCAGTATAGCCTTCTAGTACTGCTGGATAACTGCCATAATGCAAACCATAGTCTCGAGTTCCCTTCAAGTACTTTAGTACTCGTATGATCACTTTCCAGTGATCAGCTCCTGGATTACTCGTAAATCTACTCAACTTGCTAATTGAATATGCAATGTCTGGTCTTGTACAACTCATAAGGTACATCAGACTTCCAATTATCCGTGAGTATTCCAGCTGCGAGACTTCTACACCTTTAGTCTCGACATCATCCTTGAGAAATTTCTCAAGAATCTTGTCAACATAATGTGGTTGACTTAAAGCAAGACCTTCCGAGGTTCTAGAAATTTGAATTCCCAGAATTACATTTGCTAGACCCATGTCTTTCATGTCAAATCTTGCCCTTAACATGTCCTTAGTAGATTTGATCACCTTATCATTGCTACCGGCAATAAGTAGATCATCTACGTACAATGTCATCTAACATATCCATTTTCGTTATCCTTGTAGTAGGCGCAACTATCACATTCATTGATCTTGAAACCACTGGCTAACATAACCTCATCAAATTTCTCATGCCATTTCATAGGCGCTTGCTTCAAGCCATACAATGATTTCACCAATCTACAGACTTTTCTTTCTTGTCCAGGGACAACAAACCCTTCAGGTTGTTCCATATAGATTTCCTCATCTATATCCCCATTTAGAAAAGCTGTCTTCACATCCATTTGATGTACAGTCAACTATCGCATTGCAGCGATAGCAAACATCATCCTTATAGATGTTATTCTCGATACTGGAGAGTATGTATCAAAGTAATCAAGGCCATGTTGTTGCTTGTATCCTTTGATTACAAGTCTGGCCTTGTACTTATCGATGGTGCCATCAGGTTTCAATTTCTTTTTGAAAACCCACTTGCTACCGAGTGTTTTACTACCGGCTGGTAAGTCCACTAACTCCCAAGTATGATTCTGTAAGATAGAATCAACTTCACTTTTGATGGCCTCTTTCCACATAGGTCCATCAGGTGACGTTACCGTTTCCTTATAGGTTTTCGGATCACATTCTTCGAGCAAATAAGTCAGAAACTCTGACCCATAGGATTTCTCCTTCCTTTATCTTTTGCTCCTTCTCACTACCCCCACATTTTCGTCTTCACTGTCATCATTCTCATTGTTGTCTTCTAAAGACTCATGAGGTCATTTAGACGTCGTAGGGCGTTCAATTCCAGAATTACAAGGAAATACATTCTCAAAGAATGATGCATTCCTTGACTCCATAATCGTATTCTTTTGAATCTCAGAAATCTTTGATTCATGTACAAGAAACCGATATGCAGTACTATGTGGTGGATATCCGATGAAGATACAATCCACAGTCTTTGGACCAATCTTCACCTTCTTAGGTGCAGGGATTAGTACCTTTGCAAGGCACCCCCACACTTTTAGATTTTGGTAACTTGGTTTCTTTTTCTTCCACATCTCATAAGGACTTTCATCCTTATTCTTTCGAATCATCATATTTAAAATATGAGTTGCACTTAAGATTGCTTCCCCCCACATCGACTGCGAAAGTCCAGAGCTTAACAACATCGCATTCATCATCTCTTTGAGAGTGTGATTCTTCCTCTCAGCTACTCCATTAGACTGAGGGGAATATGGTGCAGTGACCTCATGGATTATACCATGTTGTGAATAGAATTCCCCAAAAGGTTCAATATATTCACCTCCACGATCACTTCGTATCGTTTTGATTTTCTCATTTTGTTGTGTCTCAACTTCTTCCTTATAGATTTTAAATTTATCTATAGCTTCGTCTTTGCTTTTCAGCAAATATACATAGCAGTATTTTGTACAATCATCTATGAATGTTATAAAATACTTATTCCCTCCTCTAGTTGGAGCGAATTTTAAATCACATATGTCGCTATGTATAAGGTCTAGCACCTTGGTGTTTCTTTGCACGTGTTTAAACGATGCTCTTGTTAATTTTGCCTCAACACAAGTTTCACACTTATGTTTTGAATCAATATTCAATTTTGGTATGTAATCTTTTGCACTTAAACGTCGTAAAGTGTCAAAATTAACATGTCCTAATCTAGCATGCCATAAATTAGGAGACTCAAGCAAGTAAGCAGAAGAATTCTTTATTTCATTATTGTCCTTAACGGACATCACATTGAGCTTAAAAAGCCCATCGGTTACATAGCCCTTGCCTACAAACATACCATTCTTAGACAAAATAACTTTATCTGACTCTATTACAATACGAAAGCCATGCTTATTCAACAAGGAACCAGACACAAGGTTCTTGCGAATATCAGGCACATAAAGTACATTCTTCAAAGTCAGATCCTTCCCAGAAGTCATCTTCAGAATCATCGTGCCTTCCCATTTAATGGTTGAAGTTGCTGAATTCCCCATGTAGAGCTTCTCACCAGCATCAGAAGCTTTGAGGCTAGAGAAAATCTCCTTGTCCGAACAAACATGCCTTGTAGCTCTCGTATCAATCCACCATTCCCTTGGATTAGATCCAATCACGTTCACCTCAGAGACCGTAGCACAGAGGTCTATGTCACCCATCTCCTTTGAGATATCATCGACCATGATTGCTTTTTCTTATTGTTGGTCTTCTTAGGCTTCCTACACTCAGAAGACCTATGACCCACTTTGTCGCAGTTAAAGCACTTTCCTTGAAACTTCGTCTTCGAAATTCCTCCCTTGGGTGCCAGCTTTGCCCCTTTACCAGAATTGTTCTTCTTGGGCTTATGTTCCACCATGTTTGCCTTTTCAGTGGCAACATTCATCTTCTTCTCGGATCCCCTGTTGTCTTCTTCAATACGAAGTCTAACGATCAGATCCTCCATAGTCATCTCCTTTTGTTTATGCTTAAGGTAGTTCTTGAAATCTTTCCATCCAGTGGCAGCTTCTCAATCACAGCAGCAACTTGGAAAGACTCACTTATGATCATCCCTTCAGCATGAATATCATGGATGATCACTTGTAGTTCTTGCACCTGACTGAGCACAGTCTTAGAATCCGTCATCTTATAATCAAGAAAGCGGCCAACAATCCACTTATTAGCCCCAGCATCCTCGGTTTTGTACTTATGGTCAAGTGATTCCCATAAGACCTTAGATGTTGGCTTTGTACTGTACACGTTATATGACGAGTCAGCCAAACCATTCAGCACGTAATTCCCATAGATATAATCGGCGTACTTCCAAGCATCAACAGCATAAACAGCTTGCGTGTTACTCTCAACAGTGAGCAACGGTGGATCATCCCTGAGGTAGCGATCCATATTCAACGTGGTCAGATAAAACAGCATCTTTTGCTGCCAGCGTTTGAAGTTCGTACCATTGAACTTCTCAGGTTTCTCAGCATGTGCAGCAGGCACGGTAGGAACCGCAGGCACAACAGGTGCAATATGTGTGCTAGGCACGATAGGCATGAAAGACGTCTGTACTACCGATGTTTGCACACCAATAGGCACCGCATGTCCGTTCGTAGGAACGAAACCTGACGGGGTCGATCCAATCGGAACATTAATCTGTCCCACAGGCACATGTCCCAGAGGCACATGTCCAACCGGCGTTGCACCCACATCAGATGTTACAATCTGTGCGATAGGGTTTAACGGAGGCTGGTGATCCCCATCAGATGTTACAATCTGTGTGTTGGGATCAACCACCATGTTTGTGTTGTTCATGTTTTGGTTCTCCATTGATTCTGTCACTCAAACAAACAAGTAAATACGTAAGTACAGATCACAGATGTAAAAATTAATACGCTTTAAGATTGTTAGACAATCTGTGAAAATAGTACAAAATAATAGCAATCGTGTGTGAATAACAGAACAATTAAAACAAATAAAGAGGAGGTAGAAACAGAAAAACCCGAGTCCAGTGCGTGACTGTCTCCTTAAAGCGTATTAGCCCTCACCGTATGTGCGAGCGAATCACCTCCCAGGATAAAATGGATTGCAGCGAAGCTATAAAAGCGTCACTCTCAGCGAGCTTGACACGAGCAAGAATATCACCGAAGGAAGAGAAGAGGCTGTGTATGAGAAGAGGATATGTTTTCGAATGAATAATCCTAAGGCTCTACACGAGTATATATAGGATAGGAAAACTTGTGCGCTACACAATTGCCCTAATTAATTAGTTGTGCTAATTAAAAAGACGGTGGTAATTTTCCTTTATTAATTAACTGCGTTAATTAATTAAGGTAAGGCGGTGGCAAAAAATTCGTTATAAAAACGGAATTGATTTTACCACAATTAATTCCAAATTCGAATTAATGGCAAAAAATCCGTTATAAAAACGGAATTGATTGGAAATAATAATTAGCAAAACTAGTCCGGGTTTATTCGGCCCTGCATTCGTGTCCGCAGGTCGCACACGCGGAAAGCCCGAAGGCTTGCGAAGCCACGGATTTTCCCTCGAAATCCCATGATTTGCACCTCCCCTGCGTGCACGTAGGAGATGGAGCAACACTTAGCCAACACAAGTGAACACTACTCATGTGTTGTACTATATAAAGCAAAGGAAACTCCTTTTCCATTTCAATGTGGGACTTCAAGTTTCATTCTATAATTTCCACTTCCAAGGGAGCAACTTTGGATAATCATAACTCATCCATCCCTTAGTCGTTTTGAGTGTTTAAATATGCATTGGAAAGCTCTCACGGAGGAGAACACTCTCCAAGCACCACTTGTTGCAAACACGCACACAAGGCACACTCAAATCGGAGCTCAAAATGACTCGACAATGTGGGTCTAAAAACCCACATTTTCTAACACTTGATATGTTTCAGAAATGTAGAGCTAGCTTGGCTAATCATCAAACAATCAATTACAAATAGTACAGTGTAAGGCTGAGCAAAAAAGTAGGAGAAAAAAATACATTTTAGGTTCAGATACTGATTTTGACTAGCAAGGAAAAAAAAACTTAACTACAATTCTCTTCAAGTTTACTCCATTGAAGGCTGCGTCCAAGAAACAATAGCGAACAAAAGACTATGCTGCTTGTTCCTGCAACAATATCTTCAATTTGTTGTTTGTATAGCAGTAAGCAAGGGGATGATAACGATTATCGTGACAACATTCATAACTATTAGCATAAGCATATACGCAGTACAACAAGCAGCGTTAAAACATGTCTACTGGTTTAACAAGAATAAACCCTAACCATATCCAGAATGTTGGAAAATGATGATAGTGCAGATTAAATAAAAAGAATTTAATACATACGATACAACTTCTTGCACCAAGCAAGGGTAGAAGAATCCCGTCCCGATTATTTGCTTTGATAGAAGTGGCGCTGAGAAACCTTGTTTTCAGCATTTTGACAAAAGATGCACATATAGATCAACTTTCAAACATCATTATCATTTAGCATTTTTGAAAATGCACATCTAGAGGGAAGGGGTGAATAGGTGTTATTACTAACAATGATCAATTAAAATTCTGCCTGAAAAACTATCTGGTAGCTAACTGGATGTAATGAATTAACAAACAAGCAGCTAGCTAGGTTATGTAGTGCAGTAAGAATAAAGTGCAAAATCTAAAGAACACACAACAATTTTAGCCAGGTTCGACCCCTATCTCCTATCGGTCTACATCCTGGTCCTCTACCAACTCGGTAAAGGAATATATTATTGATCACAATGAATTACAATTACACGATACAATAATATATCTCCCTGATTCTCCCAGTCACTGATTGCAGCTTGCTGACAACCCCTGTTCCTCGAACTTAATTCCCTCTAAGTCCTATACTTCCCAAGTATAGACTTCTCTAGCCTCTAGTTCCCTGAACCCTTGTGTCCAAGCTTGCCAATCCAACAACTACCAACTTACACGTTGAACAGTAAAATCAATATAAATCAATACAACTCAAACTATGAACTCAAAATATAGATATAAACGTATGTAAATACTAGAGCTCAAGTAGAAAGGATTTTAATGTAAGCACTGAGTTGTTTTCTTGTGTTTTTGTGTATATTCGTCCAACCCACACAAAATACACACACACACACAAGTATATATAAGATAAACAAGTAACATTCAAATTACAAAACAACTTGCAATGGTCTTGAATCCATATTCTCGATCACGTTCAAGCTTGTTGTATAATTTGAGAGTCAAATGTTTACACAACGTTCACATACTGAAGATTTGGGGGATAAAACGTTTAAAACAAAATCCTTCAGTATATAGTTCAAAAACAAATTTAAAAGGAGTTTGTTAAAAGAAAGAGTTTGAAAAACAACAACTCCTAAATAATAGGAAAACAATTTTGAACAAGTCTTTTATAGAACTAGAGCTCTAATAATGTATTAGATGTTTATATAAATATTAGAGTCCTTACAAATCAAGTCCTAAATAATCTCCTTGAAATTCGGACTTGCACTTGACTTGTAACAACTTCTAGGCGGAGTCTGCCAGCTTGTTGCAGTAGTATAAAAACTTTCTTGCCAGCTAACTACTATACCCTGTTTTGCTTAGAAACAGAATAAATACTTAACCTACAAAACAATGTTAGTCCAATGCATATATCCAGCTTGCTAACATCTTTGTATATAGCATAACTTATATGTCCTGCAAAACAGAATTAGAAACATACACAATGAGCTTGCCATAATATATTATTACAAGCGTACCAGCTTGCTAACTATGTTATCATCAAAACTAAGATGCCTTCAATCTCCCCCTTTTTGATGATTACATATTAACTTGAGATTGAGCTAAAACTCCCTCTCAATCAAAGCATCCTCCAAAATAAAGTTTGATAGCAGACTAATATATATTTAGTAACAAGCAATCAGCTTATTGCATTGTGTCATCATCAAAACCAACAAGGTTTCAATAATTTTAGCCTAATGTCCCTGTTCACCAAGTTAACATGCAGATCAATTTCACAATTATACATAACATTTCGTTGGAAGGCCTTGTAAATAAGTCCCTGATCAAAAACATTTCTTGCATAATGAACTTCGTACCATCTGTAAATGCTAGTTAATAATTACTAGATGCGCGATTTTCTATAATATTATACTTCCTCCGTCCCATCCAATTGTTAATACTTTTTTTGTCACTTTCTATCATGCATTTTAAGGTGAATTTTAAGAATAGTTCACTGCGCCATAAATGCTCATATGCAACGCTTTTAGAAAGTGTTTCATTGAAAGTGTTTCGTTAGGTATGAAATTTTGGCTCTAACGAAACAGAACTTGAACCGGTGTTGCATTACATATAATTTAGTGTTGCATTTGATCCACGGTGTTTCACATAACGCAACACTAGCAGCAGGCGTTGCATTAGATATTTTTTAATTTAAAAAAATGCTGATGTGGCAGCAGTGGGGTCCACACGTGTTGACGTGGCACTTGCTGACGTGGCAAGTGTGGCGCCCACATTTGCTGACGTGGCAAATGTGGGACCCACATTTGCTGACGTGTCATTGGCTGACGTGGCAGAAGCGTTGCATTAGGTGAAAGAGGTGTTGCATTTGCTGTTTAAAAGCGTTGCATTAGCTATTTTTGAATTTTTAATAAATGCTGACGTGGCAGTTGTGGGACCCACCAGGGTGACGTGGCAGTGTGGGGTCCACCAGGGTGACGTGGCAGAGGTCCACAGGTGGTGACTTGGCACGTGTGGGGCCCACAATTGCTGACGTGGCAAATGTGGGACCCACATTTGTTGACGTGTCATTGGTTGACGTGGCAAAAGCGTTGCATTAGGTGAAAGAGGTGTTGCATTTGCTGTTTAAAAGTGTTGCATTAGATATTTTTTAATTTTTAATAAATGCTAACATGTCAGTTGTGGGACCTACCAGGGTGACGTGGCAGGGTGGGGTCCACAAGGGTGACGTGGCAGAGGCCCACAGATGCTGACGTGGCAAGTGTGGGGCCCACAATTGCTAACGTGGCATATTTGTGGGGCCCACATTTGCTGATGTGGCATTGACTGACGTGGCAGTAGCGTTGCATTAGGTGAAAAAGGTGTTGCATTTGCCTTTAAAAGCGTTGCATTAGCTATTTTTGATTTTTTAAATGCTTACGTGGCAGTTGTGGGACCCACCTGGGTGACGTGTCAATTTTTATTTTCTGAAAATTTGGGAATATCATTACATTAGATATATATTGACATCCGTACGGTTGGATCGTTCAAAAATATTTTTTAAAAAATAGAAAAAATAATCCGTAACAAAGCACCAGTTACGAGTCCTATTGAAAATAGTAGTGATCTCCTAAGATCTCCAATCAAATTAATTTTTTATTTTCTAAAACTTTGGGAATATCATTACATTAGATATATATTGACATCCGTACAGTTGGATCGTTCAAAAATATTTTTTAAAAAATAGAAACAATAATTCGTAACAAAGCACAAGTTACGAGTCAAATTGAAAATAGTAATGATCTACTAAGATCTCCAATCAAATTAATTTTTTATTTTCTAAAACTTTGGGAATATCATTACATCATTAGATATTTATTGACATCCGTACGGTTGGATCGTTCAAAAATATTTTTAAAAAAATAGAAACAATAATCCGTAACAAAGCACTAGTTACGAGTCATATTGAAAATAGTAGTGATCTACTAAGATCTCCAATCAAACTAATTTTTTATTTTCTAAAACTTTGGGATATCATTACATTAGATATATATTGACATCCGTACGGTTGGATCGTTCAAAAATATTTTTTAAAAAATAGAAACAATAATCCGTAACAAAGCACTAGTTACGAGTCATATTGAAAATAGTAGTGATCTACTAAGATCTCCAATCAAATTAATTTTTTATTTTTTAAACCTTTGGGAATATCAATACATTAAATATATATTGACATCCGTATGGTTGGATCGTTCAAAATTATTTTTTAAAAAATAGAAACAATAATCCGTAACAAAGCACTAGTTACGAGTCATATTGAAAATAGTAGTGATCTACTAAGATCTCCAATCAAATTAATTTTTTATTTTCTAAAACTTTGGGAATATCATTACATTAGATATATATTGACATCCGTACGGTTGGATCGTTCAAAAATATTTTTTAAAAAATAGAAACAATAATCCGTAACAAAGCACTAGTTACGAGTCATATTGAAAATAGTAGTGATCTACTAAGATCTTCAATCAAATTAAATTTTTATTTTCTAAAAATTGAGAATATCATTACATTAGATATATATTGACATCCGTATAGTAGTGATCTACGTTTTTTATATATTAAATTATTTAAATTAAATTTTAAATAAAATATTTTAAATAATAATTATATGAAAAAATTATTTTAAAAAATGGAAACAACAATCCTTGACAAAATAAAAAAAATACTATTTTAAAAATATCAATCCTCTAAAATAATAATATAATTTTATATTATTTCAAAAATATCACATACCCAAATTTCATTACCCTTCATTCCCCTTTATTCAATAATTCATTTCCCCCTTAGCCTAAAATTTCGTTTCCCCCCATTCTGTGTGACCTAAAACATAAAGCGCCACTACTCCATAAGCACAAACACACACACTACGGTGGCTTAAATCAAAATCGATGTATTCGCTTCATCTTACTATCGCTTTGACCTCTCTCTCTGTATGTCTTTGTCTATCTCTCTATCTCTCTCTCTCTCTCCATTTCAATCTTCCCCGAGCCTCCATAAGCACCTGTTTTGAGTCTATCCCTCCCCAAATCAAACATACCTTTCTCTCAATTAATCCCTAGATCCTCTGAATTGCTCTACGCACGGATGTTCTCTTGTTAATTTTGGGTTCGGTTCATTCCAGAATCAACAGGTATTGATTTTGTGTTTGTATTAGTGAGTTGGGGCTTTCGATTATTGGGTTTTGTGTTTATTTTATAGTAGTAATTTTTGTATTTTGGGTTTTGTGTTTGTTTGAGTTGGGTATTTTGTTGTTTGCTCTGCTCTGCTTTGCCTTCCTATTTTTATTTTAGTGTTTACATATACATCAATTTATCTCTTCAATAGATGCTGGTGGTGGTTTGTGAAGAGAAGAATTAAAATCAGGTTAAAGTCATATAGGAAAAGCGTGTTAGCTTGTTCACCTACATGAAATAGGGGAAGAGATGTAAACTAAGCCCACCTAGGTTCTTCTCTGCCTAAAACTATTAAAACTATTAAAATCATTTTTTTCATTATCATTCTTCACTTGTTTATCTTTTTTATTTGTAGTATTGCCTACTCCACCTTGGACTTCAGTAATCTTTACTCCTTTTCACGTGCAGAAAATTGATTAGTGGACTTCTTTACTACTTTATTTGCAGGATTTCGTGGAGTTAATTTTTCAGAAAGCAAAGGCTTTTTGGTGGATTCAGCAGTATTACCATCATTCACTTGATTCTCTTCTTTATTTGTCATTTTTTCTTAATTTGTCTAATAGTTTCTTACTTGGAAAATTTTGATTTGCTAACTTCTTCACAAATTTATTTTTAGGATTCAGAGATTGCGGAGTTTTCTGTTGGCATGGTAACTCTGATTTTAATATACTTATTTATATGGGAATATCCCATGTTTAACTTATGTAAAGATAGATACTATGGATTCTGATGAACTTTTTAATTTCCGTAATGATTACCAGGAAGAAGGTTATTTCATGGACAATTGAATGGAGGTGTTTCCTTCTACAGATGTCGTATTGCTTAACCATAGGTGGGTATTAGTATAACCCTGTACTTGTAATTTTCCTTGTTTTCATTTTTTTATCTGATCTATATTCTCTTTTCCTAAGTTCCATGCCTTCATCTTCATGTATCCAGAGTTCATTTTCCTTGTAATACATCTGAGAGATGTTCATTTGTGAATACTATATATGTGTTGTGCTGCTTGGACTTGGATGTGTGTCCATATAAATCTTTTCAGTGCTGAATTTTTACATGACTTTTAAGATTTGTATCAGGGTTCATTATTACAGTTTTGTCTTCTTTCAGATATCTGTTTCTTGCACTTCATTATGTTTTTAAACTCGTCCAATTATATCGGTTTTCCACTACTTAGATATCATGCAATTATTTTTGTTTCAGAGTGGATGAGAATACACGCCTCTCTTCAGTTATTATGAATCATCTTCAACCTGGTCCTTTTAATCATTGCTTGAAGCGATTCTGCGAGGAACCACCGGTAGTTAGTCTAACTGATTTTTATAATGTGTTTGGTTTTACACTAGTATTCCTTTTTTGGAACTTAATTCGATTGGACCTACAATACTATAAATTCAATTTTGTGATCAGTTGGCAAGACAAGACAATGAGTTCAACAGAAAGTGGGGAGATCTCTTTGGTATGCTATATGTTTATACATACATGCACATATAATTATACGTATGTAACTCAACCAAACTCTATAATTGTTTATTACAGTGCCAACTTGCTAAGTGAAGATAGTTTCCTCTGTATTGTCATAATATTTAGACTGTTTACGAATTGCTTATGGTTTGCTATCTGCATGTCCTGTGAAAGAAACTAGGTTCTTTTGTTGAAATATTTTCCTACTTATAAGTATTTGTGTAGGCAAGTGGGTGTGAAGTTTATGAAATGTGAAAGAACCTTAATGTTTTATGAAATGATCAAATCGTAAGGTTTTATGAAGTTTATGAAATGTGAAAGAACCTTATGAACCTTACGAACCTTACTTATAAGTCCTGTGAAAGAACCTTAATGTTTTATGAAATGATTATGTGTATTTAATTGATTATTTGCATATGTATAATATGGAATGTATATATGATTATTTTGTTGTATCCTCCAGGGTGAGTGTTAACTTAATTATTTGTTTATGTTGTTTTTATAACTTGGAAGCTCCTCGAAGGGTCGAGCTGGGAAACCTGCTTTGAAGTGGACTGAGGTTCTTTTAATGTTTGTATACACTTATTTTGCTATGTACAAGACTTTGTATGTTCAGTTCATAACTTCTGTTTATGTGGGTTTTAAATAGGTACAAAGTTGGTTTCAGAATTGCCAGGTATTGCCATCCAAAGAAGATTCAGTTGGTGGCTCCAACAAGTCAATTCTAGGCTCCTTGCTGTTGGAGAAACCAAATAAAAGTACCCCAACTTCGGAAGGTAAGGTACTTTTATTGCTATAGTTGTTGGTTCGATAATGTTCCCTATGTCTCGTTTCTTACCTTTGTGACTTTTAGCCAACTAAGACCAAAAGACGTTTTGTTCATTTATGTAACGTCGATAACATGTGAGTTTATTTTTGTTGGATGCATCTTTTGATACATTTGAACAAATTTGACATAAACTATTTGGTGATTAAGATTAGTCTGACATCACTTATAATGTTAGGTATTAGCTAACTTGAGCAGATAACAAAAAAAAAAGGTCCAACTTGATTTGTGTGTGGCTTGCTATAGTACATGCTGTGTTCCAAATATAATTGGCCAATTATCTATTTTCTTGTATGCACCTTCGACCCATTTGATTGTAGCAATTTACCAGACGTTTATACTCAGTTTTGTAAGGTACAGTTATCTCATAATTTGGTGTCCCCTCGTTCATATGCCTGAACTTCTAGAAGAGGCTTAAATAACATGTCAGCTTTCCTCGTATAGTTTCAACTAACAGAATGTCGAGTCGAAGTCTTCTGTCAGAAGCTCTATTAAGATCCCAACGTCACTAGGTCCCCCACCTGACATTGAGGACTGGGGACATGTTCCTGTAATTATTGAACTGGGCAGCCATGAAGAGAAGGTAGCTTAAATTTTTGTGTAAGAAATGCATAAAACAAGTTCAATTACTATTACATATTCACTTGACATGAATATCATTCCAATTATGCAGATCAGAAAAGGAATGAGGTCTGTTGGTGGTGAAACTGCTACCCTGACAAGGATACATGAATATTTCTAAATGAGGCAAGTACACTTTCTGTCCCTTTCTAGAAGCAAAAAAGGTTTTAGTCCAAACTGTATTATTCTTCTGTTGCATCAATATATTTGCAACATCGAAGAGGTGGTGTAACTTTCCTTAAATTAATCATTTGTAATTGGTTTGCAGATATGGAGATATTTTCAAAACTCACATTCTTGGCTTCCCTTGTGTTATGCTAACAAGTCTAGAGGTAGCTCATTTTGTGCTAGTGTCTCATGCTCACTTGTTGAAGCGAACGTACCTGAGAAGCAAAGAGAAGTTGATTGGCCCTAATACCTAAATAGGGTCATTTCGTACTTTTAAAATTTAGACTTAATCGTATGTGCTTTGTTAGTTTAGAATTATGTTGGATTCCATTTGGATGTATTTGTAATGGTTTTATTAGGTATTAGTATGATGTTGGCGTGGATGATTGTAACTATTTGGTGGTTGGTTAAATGTTTTGGATGGCTTTGAATGCCTTTGAATGTATTTTGATGGGTTTCTTTATGTAAGAAACAGAATATTGCATAAATTTTAATTAAAGCGTTGCATTTGATATTTTTAGTGTTGCATTAGATATCTTAGCATTGCATTTGGTAAATATAGTGTTGCATTTGATAAGATTCTACTGTTTTAAAAAGCAAATAAAAGCGTTGCATTACATGGTTGTGGGTCCCAGTGTTGACGTGGCACGTGGGACCCATTGCTGACGTGGCACGTGGGACCCCTGTACTGATGTGGCACGTGGGACCCACTGCTGACGTGGCATGGCAGGCCCCATCATTGACATGGCACGTGGGCCCCACATGATGACATGGCAAGTGGGCCCCACATGTTGACTTGGCATGCCAACTGGACTGTTGCTGACGTGGCATGCCAACTGGACTGTTGCTGACGTGGCATGCCAGCTGGACCAATTGGTGACCTAGCAAGCTAGTGGGACCCACTTAGTGACGTGGAATTGTAATTTTAGCTAATGTCAAATGCAACGCCCTTTTGGTGTTGCATTTGAATGCTCTGGTGTTGCATTATATGTCAGATGCAACGCTTATTGATGTTGCTTTAGATGCCAAAAAGCGTTGCCTTAGGGGGTCTAACAGGACGGTGGCGGATGCAACGCCCCCTGGTGTTGCATTTGGTCTAACGCAATGCTTTTTTTGCCTAAAGCAACAGTAAACATGGCGTTGCATTTGTGCGTTTATGGCGTAGTGGTTCCATAACTTATTTTTAAAATTTTCATTTTTTTTGTATAAAAATAGGATTGTTCTATTTTTATACAAAAAAGAAAATTTCAAAAATAAATTATGAATCTATCCTTAAAATCCATCTTAAAATGCGTGTCAAACACCCTATTTTGAAATGTTAACAAATGGATGGGACGGAGTGAGTATTAATTTTTTTAATAATTTGAATGAATTGTTTAAGATATGAATTTTGTAAGTTAAATTTTTAAATGATATTACTTGATAATAATTATACATATATTGGCCGTAATATTTCTGAAAAAGAAAAAATTAGTAATAAGATATATAGATTAGATGATACGTTTTAGCTGAAAAAGGTAATCAATCAATTATTAATTATTATGACATTATTTTATTGAATACTATTTTCCATGATACTATTGGAAAAGAATAGGTTTTAGTAAGAGAAAATATAAAAATTAACGTGTTTTAGGTGAAAATGTAATTGGTTAGTTATTAATAATTATAATATTACTATTTTGTTTTATATAATATAATTGCCTGTGATATTTTTAGAATATAAAAGATAACGTGTTTGGAAATTAATTGGTTATTTGGAAAACAGAAATGATAATATGTTTTTATCAATAATAAATATTTAAATAAGGATAATTAAGTAAGAAAAGTAAATTTGAAAAGGAGAAATTTTAGTCAAAAAATATAGAAAAGATATTACATTTTAGTTGAAAAAGGTAATTAATTAGTTATTAGTAATTATTATATTATTAGTTTATTTCATTAAATAAAACGGTCTAGTTATAGTTAGAAAAGTTAGAAATTATAATGTGTTTTAGCTGAAAAGGTAAATGGTTAGTTCTTAGGAACTATAATACCATTACTTTATTTTATAGAATAGAATTACATGATTTAACAAATAATAAATATTTAAGTGAAAAAAAGTAAGTTTGAAAAGGAGATATTTTAGTTAGAAAATATGGAAAAGATATTACTTTTTAGCTCAAAAAGGTTTGAGAAAATGACCAAACTTCCTCGTTTTTCTAAGAAAGCTGCCCGAAATGCCCATTTGCGGGAGAAGTCGCCCTTTTTGCCCACAGAGTACGCATGATGGTTATGCGTACAGTGGGATACGCATGCGTATAATGCGTATGTTGAGAGACGCATTCGTGGAATGCGTAATGACGTCATTTTCACACTTTCAGCTCTGGCGCTCAGGCGAACGAAAAATCGCCTCTCCCCGTTCTCCACCCTTCGGCAACCTACAGTCCTTTTGAGGACATCAAAATGTTACCCAGACCTTCCTCTCCATTTCCCCCCTTCCTTTGTCGAGTTTTGGCCCCGCAGGGGCATACATAGACATGCCTGAGAATTAATCGGAAAAACGACGTTGGTTTTGGGGCTTCCGAATCCGGCAAAAAATATGAAAATCTAACAACATAGGTTTGTAGAGGAGGACAACACGATGATTTTGGTATATAATACGTGACTTTTAGATCCCTGGAGAGAGCGAACTTTGTGGTTAAAGTTTGATCGGAAAATTCGTCTCCGGCTGGGTCTGAAGATGATGAATAGTGACAAAGAATACGCATGTTTAAGATGCGTTTCATTGTCACTGTTTATCTTTCCAGGAGGTGAATTTAGGGTGGACGAATCTGAATATAGGTATTTTGGGCAAATGGAAAGAAAATATGGGTAGTTTGGTATCTCACCCAAAAGGTAATCAGTTAGTTATTAGTAATTATAATATTATTAGTTTATTTCATTAAATAGAACGATCCATGATATTTTTGGAAAGAAGAAATTTTAGTTAAAAAAGTTAGAAAAGATAATAGCTGAAAAAGATAATTGGTTAATTATTAAGAACTATAATGTCGTTATTTTATTTTGTAAAATAGGATTGCCTGTAACTACAAAATAAATATGCACCAAAACAAAATAAAATAAGTAAAAAATAACTAAGTAAGGGTAATTAAGTAAGTACTGTCCAACCAAACTTTTAATGTTTCGACTATTATAATATAGTATAGATGTATAGATTGGATGTAATATCCCATAATTTTTAAGATAATAATAATACTAGAATAATATGAAAAAGGAATAAAATTAGATAATAAATTGGATTTAAAATTGAAATAGATTATTGGGCCTAAAAAATAGATCAGATTTGAATACGGATAATGAGTAGGCTTGGAAGTAGATATGCCATGGACTTTTGGAGTCTAAGAGCATCTCTAACCATGTAGAACTCTTAGCTAAAAGTATTAAAACATACTATAAATAAAAATTATAGAGATTATGTAAAAAAAATCAACTTCAATGGATCATTTCTCTTGTCTATATTTTTAACCAACCTCCTGATGTTGACTATATTTTTCGAACCTCTACAGACCTGTAAGAAGATTCCACATCATCTCTTACCATATTCAAATGATATATTCTATTTATAATAACTTAAAATAATAATAACATATTAGTTTTAAAATATAGCCAATCAATATAGCCAGTACCATCGAAACACAACGCCTTACAGATTTAGTAAATTTTACATAATCAGTATTTTCTATCATTTTAGCTAATCATTTTAGCCAACTCCGTTGGAGATGCTCTAAAGAATTGGAGAATTTGGGGACCAATTTTTTTTTAAGCAGGGTAGTATGAATATCCCATAATTTTTAGGATAACAATAATCAAGAATTATAGAAAAGAGGATTAAAGTTAAATAATAAATAGGATACAAAATTGAAACAGATTATTGAACCTAAAATATGGATAAGATGAAAATTAATAGGTTTGGAACTAGGTTTACTATGCCAAAAACTTCTGTCCCAGAGCAAGACTAAAGGGTCCCGCTTCTTTGTTTCAAGCAAGTCCAAGAAGATCTAAGTGGTATACATAACACAGTACATCTGTTGAGAAACATTTTGTCAAATAATACATTTGCTTCATTATACTTCCCGTTTGGTTTCTTTGTAACATCCGTTAAATAATATACTCCCTCTGTACACTTTTTATCACTTTCTGGCACACATTTTAAGATGGATTTTAAGGATAGTTCCATAACTTATTTTTAAAATTTCTTTTTTTTTTTGTATAAAAATGGGATTGTTCTATTTTTATATAAAAAAAGAAACTTTCAAAAATAAGTTATGGAACTATCCTTAAAATCCATCTTAAAATGCGTGTCAACACCCCATTTTGAAACGATAACAAATGGACGGGACGGAGGGAGTATGTTGTAAAATAAGTTTGGTAGGATCTATTTCAAAAAAAAGAAAAATAAATAAATTAGGTACGACCTTTCTATGACATCTTAAAGTTTTAGAATGTTTGATTACTTAATATGTTATTAGAGCATGGAAAGTTTTAATCATAGATATGACACATAAACATTTGCAAATTTTTTGGGAATATCTAGCATTTTCTTATTTCATTATATGTTGTCTTTAATATTTGTTGTCCGCCTGGTCAACATGAAAGGTATAATATCTAAACCAAACCAAACCAAACCAAACATACCCAGTATATCCCGTTCATAGCAGGGTCTGGGGGGGTGAGATGTACGCAGACCATGCCCCTGCTTTTACGGTAGGGAAGCTGTTTCCGTGAAGACCCCCGGCTAAGTGCACAATAAGCTAATAGTGTGTGATATTCACAAGGATTATCTAAGAATTGAAAAAGGCTCATCGTCATACCTGGACCCATGACTTTGAACACATGGGGCTTACCTACCAAGGGATTGACTACTCCGCTCTGCAAAACACTCAGATCCACGATGACACCTGGCCATGCTCCCTGTAACTGCAAAACTAGCAAACAAAAGACAATACAACACGAAAAATGAGATCGAAACAGCCGAACTTCTAAGATAAAGCTAACCGAGACAACCCAACTCTAAGATTCTCAACAACAGATCCGCTCCCTAAAAGAGAATCCACCACTCTAGTCTGTCGCCTCCAGGAACACCTATCAGCGATCATGGTCTCATTTAAGTTTAAGGCCTTCAAATCCAACCTAAGTTGCTCTTCCCACGACCTACTCGGTCTGCCTCTCCTCCTCACCCCAACAACCGAAAGACTCTCGACCCTCCTCACTGGGGCTTCAGCCAGCCTCCTACGGACATGGCCAAACCATCTCAACCTCCCTTCCCTAACTTTCGCAGAAAAAGGCGCCACCTCAAGCTCGCTCCTAAAAACCACATTCGGGATTCTATCCAACATCGTGCGCCCACAAGACCACCGCAACATCCTCATTTCAGCCGCTTCTAACTTGCTCTCGAGGGCCTTCTTCGCCGCCCAACACTCCGAACCATACAACATCGCAGGATGGATTGTCGCTCTATAGAATTTCCCTTTCAACTTTAGCGGGACTTTCTTGTCGCACAACACCCCTGACGCTACCCTCCACCTTAGCCACCCAGCCTTGATACGATGCGTAACATCGTCTTCAATCTCACCTTCCTTCTGGATGATCGAACCCAAATACTTGAACTTATCCGTACGAGGGACGATCTGATCTTCAATCCTAACCTCCACCCCTTTCTCGTTGGCCACACCACTGAAGTTACACCAGAGATACTTGGTTTTTGACCGGCTCACACGCAAGCCTTGGGGTTCCAAAGTAGATCTCCATAACTCCAACTTCTCGTTCACCTCCCCCCTCGACTCCGCCACTAACACGATATCGTCCGCGAAGAGCATGCACCAAGGGACGCTATCTTGAATCCCTCGCGACATGACGTCTAAGATAAGGGCGAAAAGAAGAGGACTTAGGGCCGACCCCTGGTGTAGCCCAATCTCCACAGGGAAAAAACGGGAGTCACCAACCGGGGTCCGGACGCAGAAACTAGCTTGGGAGTACATGTCTTGAATCACCCTAACGTACGACGACGACACTCTCCTCTCCTCAAGGCTCTTCCAAATAGCTTCACGGGGGATGCTATCATAAGCCTTCTCAAGATCAATGAACACCATATGGAGGTCTTTGCGACGTTCCCTGAACTTCTCCATAAGGCGTCTGACGAGATGAATGGCCTCGGTCGTCGATCTCCCAGGCATAAAACCAAATTGATTCTCTGAGATTTCAACTTCTCTTCTAATCCGACATTCAACCACTCTCTCCCAGAGTTTCATAGTATGACTGAATAATTTAATACCCCGATAGTTACTACAACTCTGGGCATCGCCTTTGTTCTTGAAAAAAGGGACCACGATACTACGCCTCCATTCAGCTGGCATCTTATCACCCAAGAGGAGAACATTGAACAGATCTGCTAGCCATTGAACGCCAACCTCACCAAGACAAAGCCACACCTCGATAGGTATCTGATCCGGACCAACCGCTTTACCTCTAGCCATCTTTTGAAGGGCACCCTTGACTTCATCCTTGCTGATACGATCACAGGATCCGAAAGAACGCACGGACGAAAAAGAGCCCTCTTGCTCCACACCGTCACCACTCCTCCTAGCCTGATTGAAGAGATTATGAAAATACGAACTCCACCGCTCCTTAGTAGCATCCTCATTCACTAACACTTGGCCTGAATCATCCTTAACAAATTTAAAGAACCCAGGTCGCGCCGCCCTCTCTCCCTAGCTTTAGCTAGTTTAAAGATAGCGTTCGCTCCTTCCTTGGTATCTAGGCGCTTGTACAGCCACTCATAGGCTTCACATTTGGCTTTCGCCACAACCTTTTTTGCCTCTCGTCTCGCCACCTTGTACGCTTCCATCTTTAGACTCCTCTCCGCCCCTGCACGAATCGACAAAAGCTCTTTAAAGAGCGCAAGTTTAGCCTTTACTTTCTTTTGAACCTCCTCGTTCCACCACCACGACTCCTTAAGGCCACTGAACTTTCCTGAAGAAACCCCCACCAACTTCTCGCCCACACACCAAATAGCCTCCGCCATGTTGTTCCACCTAAAGTTGGCATCTCCACCACGTGCAAAACAACCTTCGTTGAGCAGGGACTCCCTGAATTCGATTGCCTTCTCGCCCTTCAAATCTTTCCAAAGGATTCTTGGTCTAGACTCTCTCGACCTGCGAACAACTCGATCCCCCATGGCCAGATCCATGGCCAACAGACGGTGCTGGGAAGCACACGCCTCACTCCGGAACACCTTGCAATCCACGCATGTCCGAACATCCCGCCTACGCATAAGTAGGTAATCGATTTGAGTGTTGTGCCCCCACTACTAAAGGTGATGAGGTGTTCAGCCCTCTTCTGAAAAACAGAATTCACAATTACCAACTCCTGGGCAGTAGCAAACTCCAACAACGCGGACCCAACTCCTGGACATTCATACACAATCTTTAGCTTCCATTTTAACACATAATTCCTTCGTTTTTCATGACAAAGTCCACAAAATATTGATTTTTGAAAAGGCAATTTAACAAGATCAGATATGTCAAAATATCTAATTTAAGATCTTAACTTAGCATCTCATCAAAAAAGTGCTAGGGCTTGAATATGTCCAGCAGACCTAAAAGGAAGTGGGCCCAACTCCCGTTTGGTGAATTTTTTTAGTTAAATTGAGAAGAAGAATTGGAATCATAACGATATTTTTATAATTTTTTATATTGTGTTTTCAAAAAAAATTAAAAAAAAATTATCATTATATTTTCTCTAGTGAGAGAACACATGTTACCACGAGAACAGTGAGAACAATGTGTTCATCACATTTTAAGCTATTTTAAAGGGCCCTTAGAGGGGGCACCTTCACAAAAAATTCTTTTAATTCTACTCTCTATCTATTTATAAAAAAATTAACAAAAAAATTTAAAAAAGCTGCTGCTATGTCATCATTTTTAAATTTATTTTTAAAAAAAATTTAAATTTTCTTTTTTTAATGAATGGATAGATGATAGAATTATAAAATTTTTTCGTATTGGATGTTCGTGACGGGGACAATAGCTTGAAATGGGGTGTTCTGTTAACATATACTTCTTCCGTCCCCCTCATTTGTTTACGTTGGAGGGGGACACGGAGACCAAGACAATGCATAAAAAATGAGAAAAGTTAGATGAAAAGTGGGTAAAGTTGTGAGACCTATCATTATTTAATAATAGATTTGAGATAGAGATGGTTGAGGAAAGTAGTGTGTGTAATAGTGTTTTTTATTATTAAATATGAGATAGTGGGGGAAGGTAGTGAGTGTAATAGTAAGGGAAACTTACTATTTTTGGTAACTTAAAAAAATGAGAGGACATCCCAAAATAGTAACCGTAAAGAAATGAGAATACATTTTTTCTACCTATATTTTTTACCACCAAGGTTATTTTCCAAAAAAGCCAATTCACCATCTTCGTTCTTGTCAAGTCAAACACTAAGCTATCAGTCTATCACAAACAACAGATCTCACCTCTCTCTCTCTCTCTCGCATTCTCTCTGAATCTCTCCCAAAAATGAACATCCCCCAACCCCACCCCAACTCCTCCCCCTCCTCCTCCACCACCACCCACCCCAACCCAACCGACCCAATGCAATCCTGGTGGGAATCAATCTCCAAGGCCCGCACTCGCATCTCTCTCCTCTCCTCTCTCCTCCCCCCATCTCTCTCCATCTCTTTTCTCGCTGACACCGATCGCCCCGCTCGCTCTCTCCTCCTCTCTCACTCCTCTTACTCCTCCATCTCCCTCTCTCTCTCTAATCCCTCTTCCGGCTCAGGATCCGACCCGCTTTGTCACTGGCTCTACGACACCTTCCTCTCCGCTGACCCGGATCTCCGCCTCGTTGTGCTCTCCTACATTCCGATACTCTCCGGCATTTACTTGTCTCGAATTCATTCTAATTGGACTACTTCTTTAGCTGGTTTCGAGGCGGTGTTGCTTTCGATTTATGCTTCCGAGACGAAAGCCCGGAATGGTAAGGCTGTTGTTGTTAATTTGCCTGATTTGAATTTGCCTTCGTTATATCATACTCCGCGAAATGTTAATAATGTTGGTAATGCTAGTAGTAATGCTAAATTGAATGGAAATGTGAATGTGAATGCGGGTTATAATGCGAATTTAGGGGGGAAGAGTGGGGTTTTGTGTCCTCCGTTGGAGCCACAAACGGCGGTCAAGTCTACGAAACGGGCTTTTATAGTAGGGGTTGCGTTAGATTGTTATTATAAGCAGATATCGCAAATGCCGGGGTGGTCCAAGTTGGATTTTTGTAGGATTGTGGCGGATTGGGCGGGGCAGGATTGTGAGTGTAAATCGGAGTTTGATGAGGAGGTTGGGAATGTGTTTGGGGACGAGGTTAAGGTTGAGGAGATTGATGAGGTTGGGGTGGGAATTGGGGATTTGAGGATTACGGAGAATGGGGAGAATGAGGAATGTGATGCGGGGGTGAAGGGTGCGAGGATTCCGCTTCCGTGGGAACTTTTGCAGCCGGTTTTGAGGATTTTGGGACATTGTTTGTTGGGGCCGTTGAATAGTAATGAGGTTAAGGATGCGGCTTCAGTGGCGGTTAGGTGTTTGTATGCTAGGGCTTCTCATGAGTTGGTTCCGCAGGCGTTGTTGGCGACGAGGAGTTTGATTCAACTTGATAAGAGAGCGAGAGAAGCTGAACAATTAGCATCTGTTAATTCAGCTTCTTCGAATGCTAATACTCCGAGTAAAGCTAAGAAGCCGGAGATTCTTTTGGTTTCGAAATGAGAGCAGGTCATGTATGTCTCTGAGTTCCTTAATTTGCGTTACCTCAGTGTTGTTCAAATATTTAACTGTATGTTTTAGTTGTGGATTGATGGTTGTATGTGATTGCGAGTTATACATGTAAGTGAATGCTTCTATTCTAGTATATTTGTTATAGACTGTATTAGTTAGTGTTGGTAACTTGGTATTATGTCTTATCTTTATATGATGCTCCATTTGATGATTTTTTTTATTGATGGTCAAGTATAGTTTTCCTTTTTACTTTTGCTGTATTTTATCTACTACCATTAAACCAGCTCATTAGTAATTGTAGTCGAATCCATGATCACTTGAAACTATGAAAGTATAACTCTTTAATGTTTATGGCTAGGATGAACTACCCTTATTCCGTTATTGTTTCATTATTCTTGACCATCATAATGAGGGTAAAGGTAAAAAATAACAATTTTTTATACACAGGTGAGCTTATTAGTAATTGTAGTCGAATCCATGATTACTTGAAACTATGAAAGTATAACTCTTTAATGTTTATGGCTAGGATGAACTACCCTTATTCCGTTATTGTTTCATTATTCTTGACCATCATAATGAGGGTAAAGGTAAAAAATAACAATTTTTTATACACAGGTGACGAGAATAACAATTCTCGGTATGGGAGGTTAAAAATACCGGATTTTTAAAAATACCGGATTTTTATCATTTCAAAATGCGTGAAATTGATATACCCAGTCAAAATGCGTGAAATTGATATACCCAGTGATACATGGGTGTTATCATTTCCTTCAAAAGATACAACCTCATATACATGTACATGTATGTACATATAAATCTTCTCTCCAATTTCTTCAATCTTCACTCCATATTTTTCTCGCTTAAGCAATCAGATCTCCATCAATATCATCGTATAATTAATCAGAATTGTATATTTACGTTATCATGTGTATATAGAAGGGAAGGGCGAGGTTGGCTACAGTGGCTATTAGAGAATAACAGTCGAAGAAGAAGAAAAAGAAAAAGAAAAATCGGTAGAATTTGCCATCTCTCTTCAATATAGGTATTTTGGTTACTTGTGATAAAAAATCGGGTATTATCTCATTCTTTCTCATAATGACTGTAGCATATGTGAACTATTATAAAAATCATCCTTTGGTCTTCTGTATGTGTTGTGCATTTACTTGGATTCATCCTTTGTGTCATTTTTGTGATTTTCCTTCCATCATAACCGTGGATCTCTCTTCTATTTAAAGCTTGGATTCCTGACTGGCTACTTATCTCAAGCTGTCATTGTGGGCTTGTGGCCCGAGCTGCACTACCGTTATCTGTATAGCTGGATTTCTCCTGTGCGGTCCGTACTTGAATGGCACCTGTGGCGTTTATTTATAAAATTTCACTTATAAATTTATCTATTACACTATATATTATAATAAAAGGGTTGTCACCTGAGTATGACCTCAGGCTCGTTATTCTCTATAATAAATACTAACTAGCAATATAGCTAGGAAAATAATAATGGATACTACAATACTCATGAAGTATGAAAGAAGGAACAGTTAATGTTGCGAAGAAAAAAAGATGCATGCAAGGTTAATATCGTGAACTAGGGCTTTATTAATCTCTGACCTGGAAAAATTGGGTCAGATCCAACTGGTTCAACTGACTTGGGACGTCCTTGACTGGTGGCAGAAGCCATATAAACAATGATCGATCGCCCACTCTTCGTTTTTTACTAGAGAAAATAGTGACTGTCTTACTGAGCATGGAACTCTCTCTCCATCCCTACAGCTTACTCCTGAGCGAGACATTCCCTCCCTAGGACCTTTACTTTTGAGTGTGGCATATAGAGTAACAACAGTTTTATCCTTTAAAGCTTGTTTTTTGATTCTGTTATTACTAATTCACTTTCAAGGGAAACATGGGTGAAAGCTTAAATTCGTACAAATTTGGCTCCTTGAGGCTGGAAGGGACTCTCGGTCTACCATTTTGGGGCATCTTACATTAATTTCCTGCAGCATCTTCCTTTGGTATTTTTTTACTTGTTTCTTGATTCAGGGTAACTGGCAGATTTTTTCCGTTTGAACCCTTTAGCAGCTTTTTCAAAACATTCAAATAATACTATGAGTCTATGATATTCAAGCATCTTCAAGGCTTCAAATATGAATATATCTTCTTTAAAGTCACGATGTTCACGGAGATGACCATTCTTATCACTTCTAGGAGCAGGGGAAGTGCGAAGAACTTTACTTGTATAAGTTTGATCCTTTATAGATATATGTTACTTTACTAGTTTGAGCTTCTCTATCTCTAATAAAAGACAGCAAGATGAGATCCTCATTTAGAATTAACGATTACCGGAAGATTGTAGCACAATAATTTGATATAGACTGAGCAGCATGGTAAAGGTTATCTCGAGTCAGTATTGTAAAATAAGTCAGGGTAGAAATTTGTTGTATGGGGTGTCCATCGGTTTTACTTGTAAAATCTGGGGTGTTGGTCCCCAATATCACAGTTTGAGTTGTTTCCAATTTTTTTTTGTTTTGTTTTTTTTATGTTTGCAAATAATATTAAAATCCAAAGTTTTAAAAAAATAAAAAAACAATGTGTTTTTGTTTTTTTATTCGTATACGGTTTATTCGTTGTTTGGAATATTTCTAAAATTCAAAATGGGATTGTTGAATCCCAAAGGTTAACCGTTGAAATCCCGAGGGAATACAGATAAAATTAAAAAATTGAATCCGGCGATCTGATTTTTAAACGCAGCGCATTTAAAAATCAGGATAAATTAGGGTTTAGGGTTGTAAATAATCCTAAACCCTAAATCCTAAGTTCGTATACGTTCTAAAACCCAAAATGGGAACGTTGAACCCTAAAAGTTAATTGTTGAATTCTTAAATTTATTTAAAATTATTTTTTTAATTTAAAAATTTTAATAAAAAAATTGAATCCGGCGGTCTGATAATCAGAATAAGTTATGATTTAAGGTACGGTTTATTCGTTCGGAATATTTCTAAAACTCAAAATGGAAATGTTGAACCCCAAAGGTTAATTATTGAACCCCTAAGTTCAATTAAAATTATATTTTCTAAATTTAAAAAATACAATTTTAATTGGGTGATGGCCCTTTCTACCTTTTTTTTTTGTCAGAAATAACTTTTTAATTAATGGATTGTAACAAAGTACAATATCTGTATAGCCGGAAAAAGAGTTTCTTTCATTCAAGAAAGTTTATCATCTAACCGAAAAGCACGCAAGATGCTTTCGGACGCTTAGACAATATAACTTTAATGTTTGAATAGAAAACCCACCAAATAAGGCCTCGTTAAAACCCCGCAAGAGCAAAACCCTATGAGACAAAAACTCAGGGGGGGGGGGAAAGAGTGCCCTACAAAAATACATTGTCTTACAAATTATTAAAATAGAACTAATTGTTGCTTTTGTGAGTGTCTATTGCCATCAATTGTTGTCGCTCTTTTCTCTGACTCTTGGTTGCCTCTCCCTTATAACGTCTTGATTCTATGTTGAAAAGTGATGTAACCTGTGAAATTAAAACAAATGCATTAAATTATATATTCTGATGCATTAAATTATGTATTCTGATGCATTAAATTATATATTTTTATTAACATTTTCTATTATGATCATCTATGATTCAACAATAATATCATAATCAAAGGAGATCCCTTTGATTAGATACGTCAAACCTGATTAATATTAATTGGGTGATGGCCCCTTCTACCTTTTTTTCAAGCTCTAATGCCCAAAATACTGATATTGGCGGAGGGAGGCCCTGAATATCGATCGAACACGCATCTTGGAGATGCGTGTTCTAAATACGCGTGTAGCATTGACGTGTCTTTTGTTAACTGGAATCGTAGCATCAGATGCGTGTCTTTGGATATGCATTCTGAGAATGCGTATCACATGACACGCATCTCAGACATGCGTGTGTGACTTCATCATCTCTCTCGCCAAGAAACACGCAGAGACGACTTCAACGATGATTGAATCGATTTCCGTCCAATCTTCTATTGACACACCATTTGTCACTTCCCCATCACGTACCATATATCATTTGAATCGCATTTTCATGCTCTACACATTCATACCAATTTTTTACATTTCTATTGCCGGATTAGAGACACCTAATTCAACCTTATTTCTCCGATTAAGTTTTCCGTCGAGCTCGTTGTTGCCCCTGCGGGGCCGGAGGAGAGAAACGGATCACGGGATGTGGAAGATTACGAGTCTGTGATCTTGTATTGGTGCTTTGATTATGTGGAGAGTTGCCCGAGAGAGAGATTGAGGAAGGCGACAAAAATTGCCCAAAAATCGTCGGGAAGAGAGCAGTCTGGAAAAGAAGAAGTTCTGGCGATGAACAGTACCACTGATATGCATGTGGGAGATGCGTATCCCGTGGTTATTTCGGGCCATCTTCCCGCAAATCAGTATTTCGGGTCTTGTGTCTTGAAATCTAGGTATTTTGGGCATTTTCTCATTTTAATTGACCATTTATTTGTAATTTTTTAATATTATTTACAAATATATATTTAGAATAAATAAAAAAAAAGAAAATCACCCCAACGCCACATAATGTGGCATTCCCCTCTCCCCAGCCCTCCCCCTCCTCCTCCTCCTCCCCTACCTAACGCAAAGCACCACAGCGTTTATAAAAAAGAAAAATAATGCTAAATTATGAAGTGTTTTAGAGTGATAGTAGGGACCATCTTTTTTATTTATGATATTTAGTACCATTTATCTTGAAATTGTGATATTGGGGTTTTTTTTAAAAAAATTGTATATATACAAAATATACAAAATCCAATATGTTTACAACACAAATATAAGTTTTTTTTATACCAACAATGAAAATGATATATCTATACCAGCAACACAAATCGATTTTTATGGAAAATTGTAAATAAATTTACAAAAATGAAATATATGAAATTCACACTGGCAATTGTGAATGTATAAAATGAAACATTCAATTTTTACATCTATACTATTATATTTACCGATTGCCTTTTTTTACATTTACTTTTAGTTGAATATATTGCCTTTTTTAAACACCTAAAAAATCAATCGTATCTTATCTTTCAATCAATAATATTTTCTTTCTAATTAAAACATGTTACCATTTTGATTTAAAACTAATCTTATAATCATTAATATATATCTGAAAATATCATACCATATTTTTTAATTATTAATAAAACATATTAAAAATTCGTATACATTGTTTATAATAGGGAAACATTAGTATAATCCGTAAACATGAGTATATTAAATTATATTAAATTAAAATTAAAAGTTTTGGTTTTCGGTTTGGTTATCCTATTTATTAAAATAAATAATAACATAATATAATTAATGGTAATTAAGAGATTATCTTTTTCACATTTACTTTTAGTTGAATATATTGTCTTTTATAAAATCCTAAAAAATCAATCGTATCATATCTTTCAATTATTAATATTTTCTTTTTAATTAAAACATGTTACCATTTTGAATTTTGATTTAAAACTAATCTTATAATCATTGATAGCCGAAAATATCACACCATATTTTTTATTATTAATAAAATATATTAAAAATCCGCATACATTGTTTATAATTGGGAAACATTAGTATAATCCGTAAACATGAGTATATTAAATTATGTTAAATTAAAATTTAAAAATATTAAAAATAATGATTATATAAAAATATAATTGTAATATTAAATAAAATTTATAATATAGTAAAAGAAACCCGTGCATCGTACGGGCATTCAAAGTTAAAAATAATGATTAAATAATCACATAATTGTAATATTAAATAAAACTTATAACATAATAAAAAAAATCCGTGCATTGGTGAAATTCATCCAAATGATTGAAAGTTGAAATGAAGGGCATTTAAAGTTTGTCGGTTCGATTTTCAGCACGACCATCCTAATGATTAAAATAAATAGTATTAGTGATATCCGATTGCCTTTTTTTAATTAAAAGAGATTTACTTTTAATTGATTGATGATATTACCTTTTATAAACACCTAAAATATCGTATCTTTCAATCAATAAATTATAATAAAGTATTTTTTACAAAATAATGATTACATAAAAACATAATTATAGCATAAAATAAAATTTATAACACATTAAAAGAAACCCGTGCATCGCACGGGTTATAAGCTAGTACAATTGCAAAATATGAAACACAAAAAAAGTATACAATCGAATTATAAATACAATTGTAAATGTACAAAATGTATATCGATAAATGAATGTAGAACAAAAAACTTTTAATATAATGAGAATTCAAGTAATACTTCTTAAAGAGATATATCTGTGACGAAATAATTTCCGTCAATTTTTGTTGATGAGTAACGAAGATCTAATGGTGATCAATTTTTTGAAGATGACTAAAATAATATGAATACCATTGGATATTTAAACCTACTAGGACTGGCGCACATCACTTCATGAGAGAGAGAGAGAGAGAGACACAGAGAGAGAGAGAGTTAAAGAGATTCAAATAATAAGTTGGATAAATTTAAGAGTGAGACATTTTTGTGAAGCATGAATAAGGGAGGAATTATTCTCTTCAATGAGGAACTACTTCCAAGAAATTCCCACGAAAAATGGTCCAATTATCCATTAAAAAGAAGGATCTTGAAAGTCCAAGATTAGAAAAAGTTCCTAAAATTTTTGAAAATTTATAAATAAGATTTTCGTATATATGTATATTCACTCCATGACGGGAAAGATTTATGTAAAAAATGCTACTATTTCTTTCCAATGTAAATTTATATTAAAAATATATGTATTCAAAATATACATGCAAAGGTTTCACATAACAATTTTTATGCTGAATACCTGAAGGCAACATCTCAGCCATCAGACTAAAATAAAACGATTTATGATAAAATACCTAATTCAGCATATTGTTTGGTTTCTCTAGAGTTTTTAGAGGCATCAACTGTAATAACCCAGATTTTTCGGTAGAATTAAAACTTTTCTTATTTACGAATAACTGCATTAATGAACAGCGATTCCGAGGAACGGTGACTGTAATGAATGTGTATTGTCAGAATAGATTAATTCAATGGTTGAGGACATAGATAAGAATAATCTATCGTCCAGGAAATAAGATAATGTACCCGAGAGGGGAAATGAGAAATGAGTTGGTATGATAAACCTAATTTCTGGATTTGAGAGAATCTTCATTTTTTTTATGAATAGTACTTTTCATATGTGAATAGTAATTTGGATGGATGAATAGTGATTTTAAAAGTTGGAAAACTTTTCATGCCACCCTATGTACGGGACGTGGTATGGATGTTTCGAAGTCATATTAGTGATCCACGGAGTAAATAAGTGTATGCAGAGACGATCGGAATTCAGAGAATCCAAACTTTATTTTATTCCAATTTTGACAGAGGAGTCAGGAATATAATAATGGAATTGTTAATTAAGGATATTAAATATGAGAAGTCCAAGGGAGGATATATTATGAAAAGAAAAGAGGATTGAGAATATAATCATAGAGCAAGGAGAATGCAAAGAATTCGAGAACGTTTTCTAAGAACAAGAAATAGAAAGAAAATAAGCAAGGAATATTGGAGATAATGTTGATTTAAGGTAGTATGCCACATTGGATCAATGAAGTGCAACATATAAGTCGTGACGTATTTATTTTATTAGAACGACACGAAAGAAATTAAGTCGGTGGAAAAAGAAACGAACCAAGTAGTCACGAAACGAACCGACTCCACTAGAAGCTAACAAGGTAGTTAGCTAAATAAGATGCATCCTGAAAGGCATATGACTCAGCCTAGTTGTAGTTCGAGGATCCAACTCAACTTAAAGTAGATTGTAATAAGTAAATAACATTAACTGTCACAGGAATCTCAGAAGATGCTATCTATCAGAAGAAACAAATCTACAAGTCAATCTATAGTTTTGATATTTTACACTGGAAGAAGTTCAGTCTACTGATCAAGCCTCAGTGTGGTATTCAAAGTCATGGATTTAATTCTAAAGGACAGAGATTTCTACAAGTGACAAGAGACAGTATCAGTACAGAATATTTAAAGAAAGTTGAGAGAAGAAATTGACCACAGCTTAAAGTCAAAATGAAGAACAGAAGTTGAAGTTAGTCGTTCATGAACCAGACCGTGCATCGAGCGTCAACAAATATTCAGTGGAGGTTCTTTATTTATTTCAGTGGTTTAAAAGTGAAGGTTAGACTATCAAATGAATTATGTTAATTCTCTATTAATTAATTTAAAGTATTTAGTTAACTTAATTAATAAATTAATTCTTCAAGAATTAATTTATTTATTAAGATAATTATTGAATTAATTAATTTAGAATTAATATAGATTGCTAAAAGACTATTAGAAGTGTTTTTAGACTATGGTTTAATTATTAAAAGACTATCTAAGATAGTCTAGGAGATAGTCTGCTCAGCATACTCTGTCCAGTTTAATAGTCTGCTAAGGAATTGTCTACCAGGAAGTCTGCATGGTAGTCTGCCAGAAAAATCATGTATTAAAGACTATCAGGATAGTCATTCTGATAGTCTGGAGAAAGAATTGGGTAGTCTGCCAAGACAGATAGTCACACCGGTAGTCTGCAAGAGAATGGATAGTCACACCGGTAGTCTGCAAGAGAAAGGATAGTCACACCGGTAGTCTATTTGTCCCCTGGATAGTCTGCAAGCCATTAGACAGTCTGTGGATAGTCTGTTTAAGTGTTAAAAATAGACAGAAGATATTTTGAACATCATCTCCATAAAAGAGACAGAAGGCAGTTCACTCAACACACACGAGACAAAAGTTTTAAAGACAGAAGCCAAAACATTACATCTCTCTCATCTTTAAAGCCACTAACCATCTCAATTAATTCACAGAAAATCAAGTTCAACTCATTTGTAATATTTGATCCAATAGAACTTAATTATTTGTGACTCTTGTATTACTAGCGAATTAAGTTTCCTAGTTCTTATCTCGATTTTTATTAACTAAATTAGAAAAGTTCATGTCGAATTTTCTAATTAGTTTTTATTAACGTGATAATACTCTGTACTGATTTTGTAACAACCATCAAGTTTAATATATCGTTATATTTAACTTGAATTTTGTTTCAATTAATTCCGCTCAAATTTGTCTAAACTAAATTTTATTTAACGGACAAATTTCGATAAAAAGATAAAGATTGTATTCAACCCCCCCTTCTACAATCTTAACGGACCTAACAATTGGTATCCGAGCCGTTTGATTGATATACAAATCAAGATCCTATTCTTATTCAATTAAAAATCAAGCTCGAATTTTTAACTCTCTTAAAAATTCATCATGACTTCTAAAGCCATTGTTAAGATACCTATCTTTGACAAAGATAATTATGATATGTGGAAGAATAAGATGGAGTTGTTTCTAGAATGTACAAACGTTAAATATTTGGTTGTTTTGAAAACCGGACCTAAAACTCCTATGGTCTATGAAGATGAAGTTGAAGCTGAGGGTAAAATTGTGATTCCTGCTAAATCTTATGAAAAGGACCCTGCTACCTATACACCTGAGGAAAAGGAGGATGCAGGGCTAGATAAAAACCTCAGACTCATTCTAATAGATTCCCTGGATGTTGTGATGTATAGCCATGTGATGAATTGTAAAACTGCCAAACACATGTGGGAAACTATTGAAACCATTAATGAAGGAACCGATGAAGTCAGGGAGAACAGACTTCAAATCTTAACCTCTGAGTATGAACACTTCAGAGCTGGCCCTAATGAAGGCATTCAAGAAGTGTTTGAAAGGTATAATAAAATAATCAACAACTTGCAAATCCATGGCAAGAACTATACACAGAAGGAGATTAATCTGAAGTTCTTACTGACTATGCCGACTCACCTGGAACACAGGATAACAGCAATAAGAGAATCTCGTGACTTGAATAAAGTTACTCTTGAAAAACTCTTCGGTATTTTAAAAACCTATGAGTTGGAACAAGTCCAACAGAAAGAGATTCATGGTAAAGGTAGAGTTGCAAGTTCATCTACAGCATTAGTGGTTGAGGCTCCTAAGGAAGTGGAAGCTAAGGTTGTTCGACCTTACAGCTCAGACAAGGAGCAGACTGAAGTGGAACATGGTCAGACACCAGCTACTCAGGATGGAAGTGAGTTTTACTCATTAGAAGAATTGGATCAGTTGGAGGATGAATCCATGGCACTCATGGTTAGACAGTTTGGCAACTTTAGATTCAGGAGAAATCCTAAGTTCAAGTTCAAGTCTAATAACAGATTCCAGAGAGGAGGTTCCTCATCCTCCAGTAGCAGAGGTGGCTACAAAACTGGAACTGTTGATAGAAGCAAAATTCGTTGTTATAATTGCAATGAACTTGGACACTTTGCCACTGAGTGTCAGAAACCCAAACAAGCCCAGAAGAGAGATTATGTTTCTGAAAAGAAGAAACCTGGAAAAGCCTATGTGGCTGCTGGTAAAAGCTGGGATGACACAGATAGTGAAGATGAAGAATTTGGAAATCTTGCACTAATGGCAAATGGTGACATGCTCACTGATCCTAAACCATAGGTAAAACTTACTGACTCTGAGTTGGTTCGTCAGTTAGGTGGTTCCTTGGTTAATGCACAAAAACACATTGGTAGATTAAATCTGTTAAACACTGAACTTGAAAATGAAGTGTTAGAACTAAAAAAGGTGCATGTTAATCAAGATCAACAAAAAGAGGAAATAGCACGACTTAATAGAAGAGAGAAATCCATTCTAGAAGTAGTGACTAAACAACTTTCTAAAATTGCTGAACTTGAAACCAAGGTTAGTGCTTGCTTTAATTCTGTTAAACTTTCTAAAGAGCATTTCAATAAACAAGCTATAGAACGAACTGTAGGAATAGGGTTTGGTTATAACGAAGCTGTTGGATTGTTAGGCATAAATACCCCTAACCTTGTTAGTGCTAAAGAGAGGGGTATACCACATGTGCTTAAGAAGGTTGAAGATCAGCTCTTTAAGAAGTCGATTGCAGAACCTCCAAACTTCACTTCTATCATTATTCAAGAAGAGATGCGTAATGAGGACAGTGCAAATGGCATAGTCCTTGATAATGTTAAATCTGTTAAGAAACCAGTTAAGGTTGTTTATCCAACCAGTTCATCTAAAACTGGGTTAAGTGGTGATAAGTTGAAAAAGAACAATAACATGTCTAACATGCATACCATGCCTATCATTGATATTTATCATAAAGCATGTGGTGTTGTCAATTGTATGTCTTGTGCTTTTAATGTAATGTCTGCTTACTTTAATGGTAATCAAGCATGTGCTGGTAAGACTGCTCCTCGACAACATATGAATAAGAATAAAATTGTTAGATCAAAGACTGCTAGTCCTCCTCAAGATAGGAGAGAGACATTTGTATCAAAGCCTAAACAGACTTTTGGTAAGGCTGCTTACAAGGTCAAATGTCCAGTCAATGAAACAAATGTCATTGCTGCTAAAGAAACATGGATACCCAAGATAAAACAAAAGATTGTCAAATCTGTTTATAGGGTTAAATGTTTGTTGGTTAGTGGTGAAATTGGTGTCAACGTTAAAAATGTTGTTTTGCCTGACAAAGGCCAATTCTTTAAGTATTCTGGACCCAATCAGATTTGGGTTCCGAAGAAGGTTTAACCTATTTGTCATTGCAGGGTGTGAAACAGGTTGATCGAGTGACCTGGATTTTGGACAGTGGATGTTCAAGGCATATGACTGGAGACAGAACCCTGCTGACAAATGTGGTTGAGAAAGCCGGCCCAGTTGTTACCTTTGGAGATAACAGCATAGGTACAACTGATGGATATGGCAGATTGGAAGCTGGAAATGTTATCATTGATGAAGTGTCTTTTGTGAAAGGACTTGAGCACAATTTGTTAAGTGTCAGTCAATTTTGTGACAAGGGATTCGAGGCTTACTTCAACAAGAAGAATTGTCTAATCTCACACAAGAGACATGAACAACCATCTCTTACAGGAGTCAGAAAAGGCAATCTGTACGTGGCCAATATGAACACTGGAAGCACTGAAGAAATCAACTGCTTTTATTCTAAAGCATCTACAGATGAAAGTTGGCTATGGCACAAGAAACTCTCTCACCTTAATTTCAAGACAATGAATTCTCTAGTTAAAAGAGAACTGGTGAGAGGTTTACCTTCAATGGAATTCACTCAAGAAGGACTCTGTGATGCCTGTCAAAAAGGCAAATTGAAAACAGCAACTCATAGGAGCACTGACACATCATCAATAACTGAACCTCTACAACTGTTGCACATGGATCTGTTCGGTCCAGTTAATGTGATGTCTATGTCAAAGAAAAGATATGCTCTCGTGATTGTTGATGACTACTCAAAGTACACATGGGTTTTATTTCTGAATTCCAAAGATGAAACTCCACAGTTAGTGATTGATCACATCAAGTTGATTGAAATGGAGTACAAGAATCCAGTAAGAGCAATAAGGTCAGACAATGGAACTGAATTTAAGAATACAGTTCTAAATAATTTTTGTACTGAAAAGGGAATAACAAGGCAGTACTCGGCTCCGAGAACTCCTCAACAAAATGGGGAAGTAGAAAGAAAGAATAGAACCTTGATTGAAGCTGCACGTACAATGTTAAGTGAATCAAGGCTTCCCTTGTACTTTTGGGCTGAAGCTGTCAATACTGCATGTTATACCCAGAATCGAACTTTAATCAACAAAGACTTGATGAAGACCCCCTATGAAATAATGTATGAGAAGAGACCAACACTCAAGTACTTTCATGTATTTGGAGCAAAATGCTTTGTGCTTAAAGATGGAGATGATCGTGGTGGAAAATTTGAGGCCAAAGCACATGAAGCAATTTTTATTGGTTATTCAAGAAGAGCTTACAGGGTGTATGTGATTGATCATCAGACAATGCTTGAAAGTGTCAATGTATCATTTGATGACATTAAACTTCCTAGTATCCAAACGGAGGATTCATATGAAAAGTTATCTTTCGATGATATGACAGACTCCGATTCAGATGGTGACAACCAACCTGATGTTGTTGCTAATGACAACAGTAATAATGATGATAATGATCAGGGTGGTGGTGGTGGAAACAATGATCAGACTGGAGATACCACTGACACTCCTGAACATTCATCTAGTCAAACTGGCAACAACTCAGGGGGAGGTGATGAAGGATCAGCTGGTCATACTCAACATCATAATGAAGAACAAGGCGAATCATCAAGGTCAAATCTTCCCAGACAGACTGTGTGGAATAGAGCTCATCCTTTTGAGTTGATCGTTGGTGATCCAGATGTTGGTGTAAAAACTAGAAGGAGCTATCAAAATCAATGCAATTATTCTGGGTTTCTGTCTGCAATAGAACCTAAGAAAACAGAAGAAGCTCTTTCTGATCCTGATTGGTTGATTGCTATGCAAGATGAACTCAATCAATTCAAACAACAAGAAGTATGGAAGCTGGTACCCAGACCTAAAGACAGGAAAGTAGTTGATACCAGGTGGGTATTCAGAAACAAACTTGATGAAGATGGCATTGTAACTAGAAACAAAGCAAGACTGGTTGCTAAAGGTTATTCCCAAGCTGAAGGAATAGATTATGATGAAACCTATGCACCAGTGGCTAGACTTGAGGCTATAAGGATATTCTTGGCATTCGCAGCACATTCAAACTTCAAAGTTTATCAAATGGATGTCAAGAGTGCCTTCTTAAATGGCAAGCTGGATGAAGAGGTATATGTAGAACAACCCCTGGCTTTGAAGATCCAGAATTCATGGATTATGTCTACTTTCTCTTCAAGGCAATTTATGGTCTTAAGCAAGCTCCAAGGAAATGGTATGACACTCTTTCTGAATTTTTACTTGAAAATGGATTTGTTAGAGGTGTCATAGACAAAACTCTCTTTACTAAGAAACATAAGAATGATACTATATTAGTCCAAGTCTATGTGGACGATATAATATTTGGGTCTACTAATGATCTTCTGTGCAAGAAATTTGCTAAGCTAATGCAGGGTAAATTTGAGATGAGCCTGATGGGTGAGCTGAAGTTCTTTCTTGGATTCCAAGTAAGTCAAAGGACAGATGGAATTTTTATTTGTCAATCCAAGTATGTCAGAGAGCTCCTCAAGAAATATCAAATGGAGGACTCATCTTCAACAAGAACACCATCATCAACAGCTGTGAAATTTGGAGCTTGTGAAAATTCTGCTAAGGTAGATATCACAAGCTACAGAGGTATGATAGGTTCATTACTTTACCTTACTGCAAGTAGACCTGATATTATGTATGCTACATGCTTGTGTGCAAGGTTCCAAGCGGATCCTAGAGATGTGCATCTCATTGCTGTTAAACGAATCTTGAGATATCTTAAGGGTACACCTAACTTAGGTATTTGGTACCCTAAAGAATCTGGTTTTAACCTTGTTGGATATACAGATTCAGATTATGCAGGAAGTGTTGTAGATAGAAAAAGCACCTCTGGGAGTTGTCAATTCCTAGGTGGTAGATTGGTCTCCTGGTACAGCAAGAAACAACAAACAGTTTCCAACTCAACAGCTGAAGCAGAATATATAGCTGCAGGAAGCTGTTGTGCTCAGATCTTGTGGATTAGGAATCAGCTACGTGACTATGGCTTTGTACTTGACAATATTCCAATTCTGTGTGACAATACAAGTGCCATAGCAATCTCCAACAATCCTGTGCAGCATACGAGGACCAAGCACATTGACATCAGGTATCATTTTATCCGAGAGCATGTCATGAATGGTACCGTGGAGTTACATTTTGTACACACGGAAGAACAAACAGTAGATATTTTTACTAAGTCTCTTGACGAATCCACATTCACCAGAATTGTTGGTGAATTGGGTATGTTAAATAGTCCTAGTAATTAAACTAGTTAATATCTGAGGTTTGATCTTTAATAATTTACAAGTGATTATCTTGTTAATATTTGATGATTAAAATCACTTGTATAATTATTTTATCAACTTACCTTGTTACTTGTTAATGTTCAAACCATTGTCATTATCATCTTAATATATTCCTACTTACTTCTTTTCAATGTTAAAATAATTCTTTTTCCTTAAAAATATTTTTCTCAAATTTTACAAGTTGTAATTTATGAGAAACTTGTTTTTCTTGAAAATTATATTTATGATGGTTTAATAAGTCATATTTTCTTTTTAAATAATTTTCTATTAGAAAGTTATTTTATTAGAAAATATATAGATTTATTAATTTACCATGAATATTTATGTGAATTATTAATATATTATTTTACTGATTTGTAGTGTTTGTCCTTTTGGTATTAATGCATCATTTCCGTGTAAGGGACAACCTATGGTTGGTTTAATAACTATGTAAATTATTAATAGAATTCTCTTATTTTTATTTTTATTTTTATTTTTATTTTTTATTTTTATTTTTTTTAATCAAGTAATTGGTTAATTTGAATTTAAAAAAATATATATATATATTAAATGTTCGATTTTTCTGTATTAACAGGAAATAGCAGTTCGTATTTTTGATGGTCTAACCTGTTGGTTTCGTTATTCACAGACTATGGTTCGTTGGTCTATAGTGTATTAAAAAAAAACAAGAAAATGGCAGCAGGTTATTTGGTTTTGTTGATTTAGAAATGGTGGCCAGGTTTTTAACAAATAAAGTCATTGGCGCGTGGTGTTTAATTGAACTAGAATGACTATATACAAATACTCTACCAAATTGGCCAAGTCTTTATTATTTAATTTAATAGTCTGTGTTTTATTAATGTAAATTAAATAGTCTAAATTGTTTAGTCTTTATTCATGTAAATTAGAGTCTACAATATTAGTCTAAATTAGTTAGTCCATAATCTGTTAAATAATAGTCTACATAGTTAGTCTCTAATAGTCTCATAGTCTGTTCATATTGAAAATTTTTTGTCTTTAATTAATAGTCTATATTACTAATGTACAGTTAGTCTGTAACGTTAGTTATAGTCTGTTAGACAATTTTTGTCTACTCAGATTATTCGGCAGACTATCCAGCCAATAGTCTATATACAATAGTCTGTGTATTATTAATGTAAATTAAATAGTCTATACTCAATAGTCTGTAGTGTAATTTAGTAGTCTATAGTCTTTTAATTAGCTCTTTTAGACTATCTGTCAGACTATCCAACAATAGTCTGTTTTAGTTTATTTTGAAGTAAATTTTCTTTTATTTCTTTTAGACTATTGGGCAGACTATCATCTAGACTATCGCTTAGTATATATATATAGATTGTGTGTGTAGACTATCAATAATCTATTTTCAGTCTAAACTCACGAGTTAAGTCTCTGAGTACTCTTTCTCTGTTCGTTTATATACATACGATATATACAACGAACTGCTGCCAAATCTTCGACTCATTCTCTCTCGTTTCTTGATCAATTCGAACGTTGTTAACACCATTAGACCGATCTCTTCAAGCCCGTCGTATTCACTGTCTAAAATCTTGATTTGGTTAAGTTGTTAGAAATCTTAATTTTCGAAAACTCATTCGAATCTCTTGGATAAACTGGACTTTGAGAACGATTCTGCAAAAACTAAAAATAGTGGTGTGTTTGTGTGATTTCAGAGATCAACATACATTAATTTCAGAGTTTTCTGTGAAGTTTCGATTTTTCTGATTTTTCTGGTTATTTGAATTAATTTGTTAAAAACCCTAAATTTCGAATTTGGGGAAATTAAGTCAGATTAATTCAGTGTGTTGAAGTTAAAATGGCTGTTAATATGGAGATTATCAATCATAATTTTGTTGGTCATTTTAATCCCGATAATTGTACTCTCGAGAGGGTTAAACCTTGGATTCGATTTTTAAATGAGCATTCTCTTATTCATCATGCCATGATTCTCGATGCTCCGTTAAAAGTTGATTCACTTTTGGCGGTTTGTTCTACATTTGTTCTCTCGACAGACTCTAGTTCTTTCACTTTTACCGTGGGAGACACACCTTATGTTGTGGATGACTCAACTGTTAACACTGTTTTACGACTTCCAACAAATGACTTTGTTGATGTTCCATCTGAAGCAGTGCTGACACAATTTTTCCATGACATCCATTATCAAGGAGAAGTTGATCTTTCTAAGTTGTCTAAAAGTAACTTCATGGCTGAGTGGGATTATTTCTTTGACACAATTGCTAAGGTGTTTGCTAACACTAAAAAGAATAATTTTCACAATATTCCAACTTTGCTTCAGAGAATTGGTTATGCAGTTGCTCATAATCAAAGGGTTAATTTTGGTAAATTAATTTTTGATGCCATGGTAAGTCGTCTCATAACTGCCAAGAACGATCATGATTTGGGTAGTAAAGTTGATTGTTACTATCCAAGGTTTTTAACTATTATATTTAATCATGTTGTTTCTGATGTTCATCAAAGATTGTTTGCTAACTCTCGTACTGAAGTATCAGGAAAAACACATAAAAAATTCTTCACCAGGTTAGCAACAATGAGGAAGTTCACAAATGTTCCAGTGGTCATTACTCAGTATATGTCCAACTTCATAGAACTGCCAATCATACAAGAACAACCACCTCAACAGCAACCTGAGCATGTTCCTGAGCAACCAGAACAAGAAGCAGCAACTGCTCCTGAACCTGAACATCAACTTCAAGTGGCTCAACCCACTATTGCTGGGATTTCTGCAACTGCTACTGAACAGGTATTCTCATCTTTCCCTGAAACTACTTCTGGAGCCCAAGTGGCTGATAGGTTAGACCAAGAGGTTGTAGAACCACAACTTCTATCCCAGGTCTTAGAGCCAAACACAGTGTCATCTAAAATCTCAAAACCCAAATCCAGAAGTAAATTGACAGTGAAAAGACCTAATGTAAGAAGTAGTGATATGAGTGATCCCACAGCTCTGCCTCCACTAAAGAAGCGAAGAAACTTACTAATTGAGGCAACTGTCAGCCCATCCATATCCTCCCAAAAGGATACGGACATTGAAATGGCACATGAACAGTTACTGGAACCATTCTCTCAACAGGATGAGTCCATTGAAATTTGCCAGTCGGCCATGGCACCCTGTACAGAGTCAAGCACACCCCTATTACTCACAATGGGGGAAAACAGAACTGTAGAATCTGATGTGGCTAGGGACAATGAGCAAGGAGTGCACAATAGGATTGATACTGAAACAGTGCCTACCATAGTCACGGTAGAAGAACCTTCACATGTTAATGAGGGAAATCTTGACTCTCAGCCACAAATAATAGAGTCATCATCTCCCCTCCCAGGAGGAACATTCCTGGCTCCCTCAAGGGATTTTCCACTCGCAGTTTCAACTGGAGAAAGTGGAAGGCAACTCGATCTTTCTGTCACTGAAGAAATTCAGACATCAATTCCAAATGAGATGATAGAAATGACTGAGGAAAGGGATTTGCGAACTCCCATTGCACCACCACTGACCTTCCAAGAGGAGGCTAGGGTGATTTTATCTGCAGGTACACATTCTGGAGCAGCTAAGGAAATAGTGAGGAGTGATGTGAGGAACACCACTAAACTGAGTGAAACACATGCACGTCAGATGAGTGAAACTCAGAGTGATATTCAGGTGAGTGCACACACTGACACATACACTCGTTCATTGGAAGAAAAGATTAAAGCTCTAGAAAAGGAACTTGAGGCAAGTAAAGCTGAAGCAAAATTACTTCGAGAACAAGTGGGTGAACGGTCTTCTTCATCTACCTCTGTCAAAAATCAGCTTGCTGTGATAAAGAATGACATCACCAAGATGAAGACAACATTCACAAACAAGTTCAACACTCTCGAATTATCTTATGAACAGGCACTTGATGATGCTGGAGAAGTTACTGTTACTCAAGATAAACTTATTTATGTAATCTCCGACAAAGTTGAAACTCTTCAAACAGCATTAATTAAGAATCAATTGTCTACTGAACACCGTCTTGATGTGATTGAAAGGCAGAATGCACAACAAGGTAAAGGGATCAAACATTTGTTCAACATGATTAGCAGAACTCACACACCCACAGCAGAAGAAAGGGAATTCTTTAAAGGAAAAGGTGGAGATGGTGATGAGCGAGACCCTGGAGATGGTGCATTTCACACTTCGGTAGAGGATTCCTCAACTAAGGGGGAGAAGTCAAGAGAGGGAACTAGTAAAGACTCTGAACAAGGTGAACAAGGGAGAGATAAGGGGAAGAAGATAACAGATTCTCAGAAAAGTGCTGAAGACACAGAAGACACTGAAGGGTATTACTACATAGGTGAACCAGACAACTTTGATGTTTTTGCTGATCTAAGGTTCTCTGATGTGGGTAAAAAAATACCAGAACCAGATTTTAGCAGCTGGGAAGATGAAGTGCCAGTTGACCCTGAATATGAAGCTGAGCAAGCAAAACTGGATTTTGAAGCTGAATTAGAAGTTGAAAGGCAAGAAGCAAATCTCAAATTGCGAGATGAAAAGCTTCAGAAAACACTAGATATGCTTGCACACAAAGAAAGACTTCAAAAAGAGGAAGCAGAAGCAAGGCAACGGGAACATGCACTTAAAGTTCAAGAAAGGAAGTTATACGTCAAGTTTAAGAGTGGTGAGAAATGGGAACGTGCTCAACGAATAATAGACTCACATCAATCTCTTGATAATGATGATTGTCGACTCCTTTCCATCTTTGAAAGACTCAAAGAGCTTAATCCAACACACGAGATGTACATGAGAGCCCTAAGAACAGAAGTTGTGAGAATAACAACTGCAGGTGAAACGAAAACAGATGAGTTCTTAATATTTGTTGATTGTCATGAGTTTGGAACACAAAGAGTGTCAATTCAGTTCTTCTATGACAAATCATTGACAGAAATCTGGGTTCTTAGGCCAAAGGTAAGAACTTCTTCTGAGTTGGGTGTACTACTTCATGAAAAATTCAAAGAGTTTGCTGAAAGAGCTGGTCCAGAAATAGTTAAATTGCCTAGACAATTGAAATTCCTTAAAGGTGAGGTGCTTCATACAATCAATCTTGAGAATGAGGAATTGTTCACACACTCTGCCAGGCAGTTGGTCTATATTGAATATGTTCTGAGAAATCAAGGATTTTCTACTAAAGAGAAGTTAGAAATTGCTGATCGCATTAAATCCTATGCAGAGGTCAAATTTCTTAAGGATTATGAGAAGTTCAAAGGTCAATTGAGAAAGGCACTTGGAATTCTTCTTGTTCGTCCTACAGGATTCTCATCAAGAAAAGAGTTGCTAGTTGATGCAGAATTGCACAAAAATCTGCCAGAAATGGATGATCCAGAAGAAGGAGAAATAAGGAAGGAAGAAAGTCAGAAATGAAGAACAGCTCTACATGTAATATCTTTAGAGTTAGATAGATCAAGATAGGATAATGTTTAATATGATCAGGCTAGAGGATCATCTATCTTGTATTTATCTTTATGTTTGAATCTGGAAATTGTTATAAATACCAGAACTTTTTTATTATTTACTTGCTATTAATGTTTTATCATTTACTAGTTTAAGTTGAGTTAGTTGAGTTATCCTCTAGGAATTTGCTTGTTAATTTATAACAAACAAATAGGGGGAGATTGAAAGGCATATGACTCAGCCTAGTTGTAGTTCGAGGATCCAACTCAACTTAAAGTAGATTGTAATAAGTAAATAACATTAACTATCACAGGAATCTCAGAAGATGCTATCTATCAGAAGAAACAAATCTACAAGTCAATCTATAGTTTTGATATTTTACACTGGAAGAAGTTCAGTCTACTGATCAAGCCTCAGTGTGGTATTCAAAGTCATGGATTTAATTCTAAAGGACAGAGATTTCTACAAGTGACAAGAGACAGTATCAGTACAGAATATTTAAAGAAAGTTGAGAGAAGAAATTGACCACAGCTTAAAGTCAAAATGAAGAACAGAAGTTGAAGTTAGTCGTTCATGAACCAGACCGTGCATCGAGCGTCAACAAATATTCAGTGGAGGTTCTTTATTTATTTCAGTGGTTTAAAAGTGAAGGTTAGACTATCAAATGAATTATGTTAATTCTCTATTAATTAATTTAAAGTATTTAGTTAACTTAATTAATAAATTAATTCTTCAAGAATTAATTTATTTATTAAGATAATTATTGAATTAATTAATTTAGAATTAATATAGATTGCTAAAAGACTATTAGAAGTGTTTTTAGACTATGGTTTAATTATTAAAAGACTATCTAAGATAGTCTAGGAGATAGTCTGCTCAGCATACTCTGTCCAGTTTAATAGTCTGCTAAGGAATTGTCTACCAGGAAGTCTGCATGGTAGTCTGCCAGAAAAATCATGTATTAAAGACTATCAGGATAGTCATTCTGATAGTCTGGAGAAAGAATTGGGTAGTCTGCCAAGACAGATAGTCACACCGGTAGTCTGCAAGAGAATGGATAGTCACACCGGTAGTCTGTAAGAGAAAGGATAGTCACACCGGTAGTCTATGTGTCCCCTGGATAGTCTGCAAGCCATTAGACAGTCTGTGGATAGTCTGTTTAAGTGTTAAAAATAGACAGAAGATATTTTGAACATCATCTCCATAAAAGAGACAGAAGGCAGTTCACTCAACACACACGAGACAAAAGTTTTAAAGACAGAAGCCAAAACATTACATCTCTCTCATCTTTAAAGCCACTAACCATCTCAATTAATTCACAGAAAATCAAGTTCAACTCATTTGTAATATTTGATCCAATAGAACTTAACTATTTGTGACTCTTGTAAAACTAGCGAATTAAGTTTCCTAGTTCTTATCTCGATTTTTATTAACTAAATTAGAAAAGTTCATGTCGAATTTTCTAATTAGTTTTTATTAACGTGATAATACTCTGTACTGATTTTGTAACAACCATCAAGTTTAATATATCGTTATATTTAACTTGAATTTTGTTTCAATTAATTCCGCTCAAATTTGTCTAAACTAAATTTTATTTAACGGACAAATTTCGATAAAAAGATAAAGATTGTATTCAACCCCCCCTTCTACAATCTTAACGGACCTAACACATCCTATCTTACAAAGCAAGCTTGAATCAGTGGAGCATGATATCACTACTTTATTAAAGCTACTTTATGTAGTAAATATCTTAATAATGCAAGTGGTAAAACAAAGAAGTATCAAAGAGAAAAAAAACCAAAAGATGGAGGACTTGCTTGCATTTTTTAGAGGATAAGGTAATCTAAAGGGACCTATGAGGAGGTGACACCTCATTAGCAAAGAGATGAGGTTGAATAAAGATTAGATACATGCATTATTCAACCAAAACCAAATAACATCACCACCACCAACTCAAGGCTTCATTCGGTTTTCTTAGAAAAGAAAGATGATGAATAGTAAATTTTTCACAACTCCATTTCTAGCCAACCATAATTCAAGATCTATAGCTTGAAATAAAGCTTGAAGGAAGTTAGGAAGACCCACCAAGTATGAGAGCAAGAAAGTAAGTGGAGGATTTTCAAATTGAATTTACAAACATTCTATGTTCTTGATGAATAGTAAACTTATGATTTTCATGTTTTGTTTTCTTGATGATATAGCTTCCAAAGGATGTTCTAAGAAAGGATCTAGACTTGGAAGGCCTTAATATCATTCTTAGGCTTCAAATAGAGGTATAATACTTTAAATCCCTTTGTTGGATCATGAGTTTTAATGGAGTTTTGAATGAGTTTAGTGATGCTATGCATATCTAGAGCATGTATGTTTGTGTGGGTGTTATAAAAATAGAAAAATATGAATTATAACCCCTTGACCAGTGTAGGCAGTGGTGATGATGATTAATAGTGTCCATGAGTGTTGGTTGTGGATTGGATGATTATTTGGAGGGTTTTGATTTTGGAAATATCCGAGTTATAGCCGTTGTAATGGCGAAATTTTGTTAACCCTTAAAAATGGAGCATAACCGAACAAAAAAGTTTCTGACCAGTTTGGTTTCTGACCACAGACTTGTAGGTTTTGATTCATAGATCATTTTGGAAAAAGAATCGAAGCATTCTGATTTACGGTTTAGGAGAAATCGCAAAATTCGTAAAAGTGGTTCGTAAACGCAAGCGTGAGTTCGTAACTGCAATTGAACCCCTTAAAATAAGATATTTGATTGCGAATCTTAGTAATTAAATACTAGAGGTCATAACGAAGATGTGAGAAAAGACCTCATGTCGAAAGGATTATTTTTCGATTTTATAAAAATATTTGAATCAAGGTTAAGCGCGAAGAAACCCCTTAGAGGAGCACTTGATTATAACTTTGAGAACCACTTAGTAAAACGAGCGAACGAGATCCAATTTCTAAAATGAATCTTCGACTTAAGTAATTGTTGATTAACATGGACTTAGTATGAGCCGAAAGCGAGTTAGTAATAACTTAGTTGTGTTTCGCTTACGTGTTTAAAGCGTTGAATTATAAGCGGATTATCCAAGGGATTGATCACGTGTTTCTTTGACTTTGTCTAGATTGTCCGACATCGTCGCGAACCCCTATCACTTCTCGAACATCAGGCAAGTTTTCTAAACTTGTACTTTTAAAGTATTGACTATAATACTGCTTTTGCCATGTATACAGTTGTACAATTTTGCGATATACCTTATTTCCTTTTGAAATAGAATTTGACCCTTGGATTTTATATGATCTTCTGAGTTAAGTAAATATGAACCGGTATACCTTGTAGCTCTAGAGATAAGAGCATATTCATTGTTTTGACTCTAAACCGGGAGTTGGTATTTTGTGATATAGAGATAATCCTGGAAACCCGGAGGGATTCCAGCGACAAATTATTATTTCTTTGGAGGAATGTTATTGAGTATTATCTCGGTTGAGAAATACTATATATGGATATTATTTCTGTTAAATATGCTGTTGGAAGGCATAACTGTTTTCGAGAGTATATATCGTGGTACTTGTTCCCTGATTTACTGTTGGCTTATAAGTAGATAGACGATATATCAGTATAAGCCATATATTACTAAAGCCTTAGTGAAAGGCATATGAGCCAGAATTCTTAAATATAGACCGGGAGTCGGTATTTCTGAAAATATATTGGGATTATTTTCTGAGGAAAATATTAGATAAATATTTCTTTCGTTAAGTTATTTAATGAATATTATTTTGAATATTCATTCGAGTTTAATCTATTTGACGAATATTATTTCTATTATTCATTCGAGTTTAATTTATTTAATGAATGTTATTTCGAATAATCATTCGAGTTTAATTTATTTAATGAATATTATTTCAGATATTCATTCGAGTTTGACTTATTCAATGAATATTATTTTGAATATTCATTCGAGTTTAATTTATTTAATGAATATTATTCATTCGAGTTTAACTTATTTAATGAGTATTATCTTGGATATTCATTCAAGCTTAATTTATTTAATAAATATTATTTAGAATATTCATTCGAGTTTAAGGAGTATTATTTGAATATTCATTTGGGTTTAATTTATTTAATGAATATTATGTTAAATATTCATTTAAGGTTTAAATTACTTCTCGAATATTATTTTATATATCCACTTCAAGTTTGATTGATTTAATGAATATTATCTGGAATATTTCTTCAAAGACTTAATTACTTAATAAATATTGTTAAATATTTATTCGAGGATTAAATATGAGCAATATTGTCTAATAGCAATGTTTTAAATTATTTATGCTTTAAATAGATATTCTTTGGAATATTTAATTATTTAATACCTTTAAACCAATTTTAAACAGTGTTTATGTTATTCTAAAAATAGTGTTGACTTCCAAAAATTATGTAAAATATTTCTGAGAGTTGTTACGATTATTTTATCAGGGGAGGATTTTCAAAACTTTATTTTCATTTAAATCTATCTTATTAGAAGATTTAAATGCTCGCTCAAAACCTTCAAATATATGAGAACCTCACCCGAAGATTGTTATTTTATTTGACTGCCCGGTCATAGAGTTTTGAAAATATTATCTTCACTCACATCTTGATTCTAAGCATCAATACGAGTCTTTCTATTACTTCCTCAATACTCGAGGAGTAAGATTGATGGAACAAGTCCATATCCATTAACGAGCATCAGCTCGGGAAATATTGGTGAATTATCTTTTCCAATTAGATAGGACTACTTTGTGGAGTCTTATCAACAAGTATTTAACTTGGGGAAAGGGGGATGAACTTTACATTTCAAAGTTATGGATGTTAAATGAACAAGGAGATGCGTAAGTGACCCAGTGGCGCCGGTCCAGCAAATGGCCCAACCGTTGGTCGAGGGGGTTCCAGAGGGCGGTAGATAAGTAAATCCGTCAGTGCTTCCTTCTACAAGTAGAGAACAAGAGGTGGGGAGCATAACCTGCGACTGATCATCGTGAATGTTATGTCTCCTGGCGCGTCAATGCTCCGGTATTAGTTCATCTATCCAAATTGGAAACTTCCTGCAACACTATCATTGCTGGCAGAGTTGACAAGCGTTTGAACTGGAATTGCAATATTCTTCCTGCAAATTCCTCTCTCATGAAAATATACAATATATTGCTTATTTTTAACATAGCAGATGTTTCCACATATTAAATATCTTTTGAGTTACCTTGTAACTTCATCTTTTATCTTATATTTTATGACTCTGTTGATACCTTACATAACATGAGTTGTGAAAAGGAGGTTGTTGATATTGAATCACCTTATAACTTCATCTTTTAAGTTATATGTGGATATTCTGCTTATATTTTATATAGCAGATATTTTACGGAAATGTTATATTGAATTACCTTGTATCTTCATCTTATATATTATACTAGAACTTGTTCATAGTATGAATAATAAAAGTTCGCAAAGATATTATGAAAATGATATTTGAAGTACTACAATGGTACTGTTTTCGAATATATTCCGATAAGGAAATACTTTCGGTAAAGAGATATTTTTGACAATTATTGTCTTATACCCGTTTTATTTTGGGTTAAGTTAAAGGCAGAGTTATGCCATACTTTCATTACCTTGCTGAGCTATTGCTCACTCTTGCTATTGTTTTATATATATTATAGAGCAGAGAGGAAGGATGTCAAGGATACAACACCTACCCCACAAGGAAATTTCATAAACAGTTTCTATCAGTGATCCCGAAAGAAGTACGAACCAGCCGGATCAGACTACAGCCTTTTGTATTCATCTTATGTATAGATGTGAAGAGTATGAGAAGATTGTAATCATCAGAAGACTTAGATGGTGATGTACCATTACTGAGAAGTTGTATCAGTAACAGATTCAAAAGACATTTGGGTATTGTAATAAAAATTATTTATTCCGCAGTTGTTGTATTGTGTCGTTTCTGAGACTCTAACCTGTGTATGTGTGTGTGATATATATAGATTGTGGGGTCCCAAGCAGGTGAATTGTGTACTTTGCGAATATTATAGGTAAGACAAGGGGTAAATGGATCGTGACTACTCCAAATCCCAGACCCCAGATTTTGGGGTGTTACATCAACGGTCGTTATTCCTCTTAAGACGATGTTTACACGAGTCGTTGATAACTATTATTCTAGTTGTTATGATATCAACCACCTTGATTGATTGATTGATTGATAATGCCAACCCACGCAAGAGCACTTGATCTTAAATAGTAATTCTGCAATGTAGAGTTATTCACACATAAACTACATTTCTGTTATATATATATATATGTAACACGTTATAAAAATCTTGATAGTTAATGCAATTGAAAAATCAGGATTGATTTCAAATATAACTAATTAAAAATGGATTCAAGACAGTAATATTCATCTATGAAATCTTGAATCCACTTAATCATTTGTCCAACTGTTCATACTTTGATCCACTCATTGAGCTATTTAATCATATTAACAATTAACTAGTCGGATGCAATAATGTGGAACATGTTACAAGTCTGCATATCGTAGATTATCTTATATATGAATCCACATAAGAAATAAAACATATGACCATCAAATTAGTTGTAACTACTATTTCTTTATTATTTCTTTATGAGTAAAATTATTAACTTCAATTATGTCAGAAACCCCTGTATGTGGTAAACATGCAACTCTTATTTCTTCTTGCAAGTTAAAATTTGTTTTCAAGCCACATGTTTGATTAATTAGTTCGTATTAGTAACACAATTGTTGTAATGTTATTATTTATAACCCATATAATAATATTATCAAGCTTATAAAATTAGTCTAGATTAACCTAGGTAGGTATGAAATAGATTTCAACAAGATTCACATCACAATTATATTTAAATTATATGATTAAGTATAATCAAGATCTTATAATGATTTTAGCCGCTCATCGTAAAAAAATTCACTATGAAAAATATTAATAAAGACATGATACATATAAATTAAAGACAAGAGATAAAGATAGAGAAACAAATCCAATCCGACAATTGTGAATATACAAAATGAAACATTCAATTTTATATACAATTGAAAAATATGAAACACAGAAAAAGTATAAAATCGATTTATAAAAATAGTTGTAAATGTAAAAAATCTATATCGATAAGCACATCAAGAATACAAAACTTTCAGTATAATGAGAATTCAAGAAATACTTTCTAAAGAGATATATCTACGATGGAACCAGAGCTGAAAAATGCTACAAATTGAAATTGTTGACCAAGAGAATAAAACTTGATAAACGAAAATAGAGAAATTAACACATCAATTTCCATCATTCCATCTTGATGAGTAACGAAGATCTAATGGTGATCAACTTTTGAAGTTGATCGAAAAAAATATGAATACCACAAGATATCTAAACCTACCGGGACTTGCGGACATCACTTCGTGAAAGAGGGAGAGATTCAAATAATGAGTATGAAAAATTTAAAAGTGAGACATTTTTGTGAAGCATGAATGAGGGAGGAATTATTCTCTTGTGGACAATGAGGTGCTAATTTCAAAAAAACCCCACGAAAAAATGGGCCAATTATCCAATAAAAAGTAGGATCTTGAAAGTCCAAGGTTAAAAAAGGTTTCTAAATATTTTGAAAATATATAATTAATGTTCATATATAGTTATACTTACTCCATAACGGGAAGACAAAAAGAACATATGAAATATTATGTGAAAAATCCTACAATTTCTTTCCAAAATAAATTTATTAAAAAAATATGTATTCGCATTTACATGAAAAGGCTTCACATATCAATTTTTAAGCTGGATACCTAAAGGCAACATGTCAACGATAAGACTAGAACAAAACGAACTATGAAAGAGTAATTAATTCAGCATATTGTTTGTTTCTCTAGAACTTTTAGAGGCATCAATGATCGTTATTCCTTTTATGATGATGTTTACACAGGTCCTTGATAACTGTTATTCTAGTTGTTATGATTTCCGTCATCTTGATTAATTGATTGATAATGCCAATCCATGCAAGAGCACTTAATCGTAAATAGTAAAAAAATTGCGCTTGTGTGATATATTGCACTTATGTGATATATTGCACTTGTGTTATATGTACAAGTAACATGTTTTAAAAATCTTGATAGTTAATGCAATTGAAAATTTAGGGTTGATTACAATTAAAACTAATTAAAAATGGATTCAAAACAATGATATTTAACTATGAAATCTTGAATCCACTTAATCATTTGTCCAAATGTTCATAACGTGATCCACTTGTTGAGATATTTAATCGTATGAACTAGTTGGATGCAATAATGTGGAAAATGTTTTAAGGTTGCATACCTTCAACTATCCCATGTACGTATCCACGTAAGATATAAAACATATGATCATCAAATTAATTGTAACTACAAATCTTTATGAGTTAATTTATTAACTTCAATTGTGTCATAAACCCCTATTTTGGGTACATGTGGCAAACATGCAACCCTTATTTTTTCTTACAAGTTAAAATTCACTATAAAGTCACGTGTTGGGTTATTAGTTTATATTAGTAACATAATTGTTGTAATGTTATTATTTATGACCCATATAATAATACGATCAAGCTTATATAAGTTGTTTAGAACCTAGGTATGCATGAATTAGATTTTAACAAGATTCACACCACAATTACATTTAAATTATATGATTAAGTATAACCAAGATTCTGTAATGGAATTTGCCGCTCACCATGAATAGATTCACAACAAAAAACATTAATAAAGGCATATCAAAAGCTCAACATTCTAAAGAAAATCCAATACCAAAAGCTCCAAAAGGAATACCTCAGAGGAGGCTATAAAATTCTGACGGGTTGTCTTGATGTACAAATCAAAATAATCTTTTCCCCAAAGTTGTATTTGTAAGAATTGCTAGTTATATACCAATAAAACAAGTTTATATCACACGCAAACATTTGGACGAGGTAATTTATTTCTTAAACCAAGTGCCTCTAAAAATCACATTTTATCAATATTTTAGTGAAAGTCATCGTATGGATGAAATGATTACTTATAGATTAGTACACTAAACTACATAAAAATAGTTATTGTATATGATGCAATTTTAAGTAATGATAGGATATATAATATGAACCATTCCATACCTATCTAAAAATAAAATTTATTATGTTAAAATAATAATATTCTTGATTCATAAATTTTACAAAATTTTGTATATACACTCAATTTTGTGTGATCTTTTCATGCGTACGGTAGGGTCAACAATAAAGTTATTGAGAAAATGATTTTGAAGTGCTTGGATAAAAATGTTTTCTATCCCATAGTCAAAAAATCTTTACCCCTTAAAAAGTAAATTTTGAGAAATTAAAATATTATTAGAGTCACGTTTAAATTTTACTTAACTTAACACAAAACATTATTCTTCCAACAATCTTTTAAAAGTTACAGCTCTAATACAAAAAAAATTTATTCTATGAGTAGAATTTAAAATTGTAATAATTTTAATTATCTAATCCCAATTCCCGTTAAAGGATGACATATACTCTATCGTAAAATTTACTTAAGATGTAAGTGTTACTTATATTAGAAATCTACTAAAGTTACATTGTGATACTCTAATAAATCTAAAAAAATGATATTAACAATACTTTAGGAAAAAGTTTAGAAATCCCGAGCATATAATATGCGATGTAGATAATATTTTGAAGGAATTTGAATATTCGACATGGATATTTTAAATAACCAAATATTATAACGGAGTGGAGTGGACACCAGCTGTGGATTTATTTGGGGATTATATGCTATATATATGTAAGCCATGATTCACACTACTTCTCTCAAAACATTCATTTCTTGAATTTACATTGTCAAAATGGAGAGAAGTTGGGATTTTCCAAAAATGGGCTTCGTCAAGATCAACGTGCACGCCTTCACTTTGGATGACGAATTGCCTAATGGAAATAACTCAGGGATTGGGATTGTTATAATAAATTTTTATGGTATGTTTTTACTCTTTTATTACATTTTAGCCATGTTTGTTTCAAAGGGATTATAATACCCAAATTATTACCTTATAAATCCCAAACGTAAGGGATTATAATCCCATGAATTCACATTTTGATCATTGTTGTAGTTCATTCCCATGGGATTATAATACCTTGTGAAAGAAGGTATTATAATCCCATAGAAATGAATCAAAAAAATGATAGCAATAAATTTCCATGGGATTATAATTCTTTAAATTTAAAAAAGATAGTGTAATTTTCCAAGGATTATAATCACCTAAAACAAACATGGCCTTTGAGTCTTGCTTCTGAAGGATGACTGGTTGTAAATTGGTTTACAATTAGATGTGTTTGGATAGTTATTTTGATGGGTTGTTGGCTAATTACTTTAAGTCAAGTCGGGTGATGAAATTGGGCTGGTCCGAGAATGTTATGGGCTTTGCCCTTTTTTTATTAATATATCTCTCAATTTATCAAAAAGAATTAAAAATTCTAATAATATGTTTTAGAGTAATTTTTTTTACTAATTTCAATATAAACAAATGTTTGAGAACAAATATGATTATAATTTAATTTTTTTTTAATAAAATAGTTTGAAAGACAAACAATCATAGGAGTAACTGATTTGATACATTACTTTACTTAAACATTGTTTCGTAAAACTCCACTTCTTTCGATCATCTCTGCTAATCACCTTCACCTCGTTCAAAAGTTTATTGATTTTTCAATTTTCCTAAGCAAGAAATCATTAAATTTGTGCTTAATTACTATAGTGAATGATTAATAGTCAAATGTAATCGATTCATATATATGAATATAAATATAATTTATTCTGTCCATAAAAAATTAAATATAAAAAATATTTTATACCAACAATGAAAATGATATATCCACACCGACAATACAGATCAATTTTTATGAAAAATTATAAATAAATATACAAAAATCTAATCTATGAATTAATTCACACTAACAGTTGTGAATGTACAAAATGAAACTTTCAATTTTTATGTACAATTGTAAAATATGAAAGACAAAAAAGTATACAATCGATTTATAAATATAATTGTAAATGTAAAAAATCTATATCGATAAACAGATAATGAGAATTCAAGTAATACTTTCTGAAGAGATATATCAGTGCAGGAATCGGAGCCGAAAAATGTCACAAATTGAAATTGTTGATCAAGAGAATAAAACTTGATAAATGAGAATAGAGAAATTAACACATCAATTTCGGTCATTCCATGTTGATGAGTAACGAAGATCTAACGGTGACCAATTTTTGAAGGTGATTGAAAAAAATTGAATACCAATGGATATCTATACCTACTATGACTTGCACACATCACTTCCTGAGAAAAAAGAGAAGGATCTTGAAAGACCAAGACTAAAAAAGGTTAGTAAAAATTTCAAAAATATATAAATAAGATGTTCGTATATATGTATATTCACTCCCTGACAGGAAGACGAAAAAGGACATCGGAAAGATTTATGTTAAAAATGCTACTATTTCTTTCCAAAGTATATTTATATTAAAAATATATGTATTCGCATATACATGCAAAGATTTCAAATAGCATTTTTTAAGCTGAATGCCTAATGGCAACATCTCAGTCATCATACTAAAACAAAACAAACTAAGAAAGAATAACTAATTTAGCACATTGTTTGATTTTAGGATTTCACCCAATTTTTGAGAAAAATCCTATATTCTACTCTCTTCATATTTAAATTTATCTAGGTGATCCATAACTAAGTTTAGTTAAAAGAATTGAAACGATTACTTTGATTCAACTTACACAATGTGTGAAAAATATTATTATAACTAATCAAAGAAGCTATAATAAATTACAAAACTTTAAAGTATTTTTTTGATAATTTGTTTAATATTTTATGAAGTTGGATAAACCGGAGTACAAATGCCTCAGCTTGCAAACGGGGTAAGGCCCAGATACTAAGTTCATGATATCACGACTCATAAGAGCAATACAACATAGGGGAAACAAGGGACAAGCCCCTAACCTATCATCGTGCGAGAAGAAGGCTAAATTGGAGTAATATTAAGGCATGAATAAACTCCATAACTAATATTGGGGAGGATTGAAGCTGTATTAGTTAAGTCAACAATATAGGTATAGATTATTGAGGAGGTTTGAAGGTACATCAGTTAAGTCAACATCATGCATGGAGAGATGGTTTGAGGGAGAGTATACTGAATATTGATGCTACATGAAGAAGTCAACTCTATCCAGTAATCAAGAATGATAACTATGAAACAAGACTTGCAAATAATACTATGTTCACAGGAATCTATCCAATTTAAAGATCTAGTATATACAAGAATCAGGGGTAGCTGCAGTGAAGAAGTCTTCAACAGAGTACTATGTTAAGTTCATTAATATGTTCAAGCATTAGTTGAATAAGGGGTTGGAGAAATTCGAAGCATCTATCTTTTTTTTTTTTTTGACAAAATCGTACTTGCATTAAAATTTCTCAAGGTTACAGATGATAAAATTTGGAGCAAAAACATTCCGCTCCGAAAGACCTGACATAGAATATGTCGCCCTAGCTAAGCAATGAGCTACAATATTCGCAGACCTATGTGTATAATACATTAACACTTCATCAAAGTGTTTATCCATCTCCGTAGAAGCCTCCAAGATCATAAAATGAAGCACCAAACTCAAGACAAAATCAAACTGACACAATCGATCAGAGGAAAAAACTCACACAAATGATGAGACAACAAGAAACAAACCGATCTTACAACAAACCAAAACTAAAACCTTAGCAATCCTTAGATCTGGGTCCAAACCCACCAGAACAAGATAACTCGTACCCCTTACGAGAACAAGAACACCTGAAATAACGAGGAATCCGAAGCTCCGTGAAATTGAGATCTAATAAATTGAAGGCCAAATCGAAAAAGGCTTTAAATCCTTAGATCCGAAAAAACAAACAAGGTTTATTGGATCGATTTGAATCTTCGAGGTTTAAACAACACTCGATTTTATTGAATTGGAAAAACAAGCGGAGGGTGGCGGAGGGGTGGTGGAAGGGCAGAGGGAGGGGCGGAGGAGGGAGGTTGAATTTAGAAGTAAGGGGGAGGAAGCTTGAAAATGAAAGAAGGGGAAGGGGGAAGACAGACTGGGAGAACTGAGAAGAGAGGCGGGGGGTGAGAGGCGGGGGGGTGGGGGGCGGAGGGAGAAGAGAGAGGGGGCGGGGGGCGGGGGGCGGGGGGCTTACTGTCGGTAGACTCTCATGAGAGAGAGTATTTACAAATCTATTTAGTTATTTCTATCTTAGTTTATATGAAGACCGAGATATTTCATTGGAAACGTTCTTTTATAGTTGTAGACTTGACAATGTTCATAAAGTCAAGATACGAAGACTGTCAGTGAATTTTAGTCATCTGTGAACCAGATTAGTTGCACTAGGCGTAAACAGTTCACAAAGGAATCAGAGTATCTACTACAGAAAGAGTGTCAAGTATTAAGTTGATTGAGTATTAAACATTTATTTTAGAGCTACATAAGTAGTGAAAAAGATTTCAAGTGATTTGGAGTTAAGGAGTGGAAAATATGCTAAGTAAAATGTTGAAGAGATAAATCACTCATGCCCTCTATATATGGATTTAGCTCCTCAGCATACACTACGCCATAGATGGCCTGCAGCAACGCTTTTTTTGGGTGTTGCAATGAAAAACGTTACAGTAGCTCTAAACTTGATGGCCTGCAGCAACGTTTTTTTTTGTGTTGCTGTATACAAAACATGGTGTTGCCGTAGCTATAAGAAACGTAGCAAGTTGCAACACTTGTGAAGTGTTGCCGTTAATATGATTTAAACACAATATTTTTTAACAAAAATTGAAATAAATAATTATTGTGAATTAAAATTAATTAATTTTAAAAAAATAATTTAAATTTTCAAAATTTGTTTTCAAAATTTGTTATTAGAGTAAATATTGGCATTTTTATAAAATATTAAAAAATTCAAGGAAAAAAAATGACATTTTTTATAATTTGAAATAGACCAAATTATTAAAAAAAATGTAACAAATTTTTTAAAAATTTTATTTTTATAGAAAATGAATAAAGTTTGTGAAATAATGTTAAATTTGATATTAAAAAATTTGTATGCATTGTTGAACTAAACTATAACATTTTTATAAAAATAACATATCTTATTATAAATTTAATTAAATTAAAGAAATTTTCAAATAAAAAATTAACAAAATAAAAAAATAAAAAAAATTGTGGATGCTGTGTTGAGTTGTGGGCTTGTGGCGCGGTCCGAAAAATTCTAATATTAGAAGCGCGGAGATTTTGCCGCCTGCAAACACAAACAAAACACACACTCACACTCTAATTAGGGCTTCTAACAAAAACACCGTCCCTCACACTCACTCTCTACCGCTCACCGCTCACGCTCATCACTTTCTACCGCCGCTGATTCAATTAGGATTTCGATCTGGAATCGAATCGAATTGGCTATTTTCTCTGATTTGATTGTTATATTAAAGTATGTCTGTTGTATCTCTCTCCCTCTCTTTCTATGTCTCTCCTTCTCTCTCCCTAAATCTGATTTAGGGTTTTCGATTTGTTTGTTTCAATTTGATTTTCTCTGATTTGATTTGAGAATGACTTGTGTGAAACCATGTGCAGAGGATTCATTGTCAAAGTCTGAAATCAACATAGATGTTTTAAAGGACGTATGAATGATTTTCACAAATTAGTATCCCAGTTTATCTTTTGTTTTGATGTATTCAAATGATATCCACATTAATTTTGGAGTCAAAATTATGAAATGCTACTTATTTGCATTTTTATCTTTCGTTTTGTTTTGATGTATTTTGTGTGTATTATCTAGTTTATATGTAATTGTGCTCGTTTGTGCTAAGTGTTTTTTGTGGATTTTCGTAATCAACGATATGTATTTGCAGTTTGTGTTCATTTTAAATGTGTTCGTGTCTGCGTTTGTGTGGACTGAATGTGTTTGTTCATTTTAAAGGAGTTGTCAAGAAGGCTGTTGGACTTGGTGGTTGGCATTGGCTGGTAATAATCCCCTCTTTCTGTTTTTTGGCTTTACTTATTCACTCTGTTGTTTTTCCTATATTTTATTCTTAATTACTATAATTCCTACTTTCAAATGCTTGAAGATTCTATCTTGTTTCTTCATATAGGGTCTTGATAATCATCTATACTAGTACTTAACTATCTTGAGGCCCATTTTACATTAGACAAGTTAAAAGAAAGTTTGATTGTAGTAGAATTTTAACTTTTATTCGTAATAAGCCTTTTTCTTCGTTTTTAATTACAGGATTATAAGAAATCATCACTCTGTAAAATTAGATTAATTTGTGAACCAGTTATAATTTTAGGCATGAACTCAGTATGTTAAAACTCTAGCTTGAACTAATACCTTGGATGTCCCTGTTGTAATCTCAATGATTTTGTAGTTAATAACTTCTTGCAAAAAACTATGTTTGGAAAAAAAATGATTATGTGATGTGTACAATAGTTCAGTTTGATGCTTCTATTTTGTTAGTTTCTCCGTACAGTTTTCAACTATGGTTGTATCCTCCACCTCTCGTAAGTCGTAATCTGCACCATTCATTATATTAACGTTTTAATTTTCCTGCTCAAAAGGTTCTGAAGAATGGGGTTGAGGAACGCATTGAGTGTTCTTGAGCATCCCACATGGAATGAAGTAGATGAAGAATTTGACTTTGATAGCAGCAGCAACACTGACATTGGTGAAAGGGAAAATGATTTCCGTAAGTAACTAATGACACTTACTCCTTGATGTGTAGTTTTTGGAGTTGCCTGGGATTGAAGGTACAACAATAGTAACGGTCATTATCTTTCTTTTTGGTCAGCCACTGGTATGGAATTCAGCAAGGTGAGCAAGCCAAGGGTTCGTTACTCAAGACCTTGGGCTCCAATGAAGTTGATTAACAGAAGTTGTTATAAAGAAGTGCGATCGAACCTTCTCATACATCACCCAGTAAGAAAAGAATGAATGAATAATTTCTTGCATGCTCGAGATTGCTTCCTTTTGTGCTACATTTCTTCACTATTCTAACTTATGTTATTTGAATTATCAAAAAGTGAACTTGTCAAAACTAGGGACCAGCATATTGTGGAAATACTGTGTTTTAAGTTTCAACCCTGTATTAACTGAATAGCTGATTACCAAAAATGAGATGGTATGATTTGATCATAGTTCAGTCAGATTAAGTATCTAGCTATTTGTCTTATTTTTTACTTTGCCTTCATATCATCAACTTGCAATCTATTCATAACCAGTGGTCAACTGTCTATTCAGAGCCATTTCCCGACTTCCCAAACCCTACCGATGTTGAAGTTTTATACACTATTTGATGTCATCTTGTAAATTTTTATAGCATTCGTAGACATTTAAATTGATTCTTCATGCTCGAAGTGAATCACAATGCAATAGAGTTGGACCAAGTTAACATTGCTAAATACCTGTTTCATGATTCCTTCGATTCAATCATGTCAAAGAAAATTAGAAATTTGACGTTAAATGGAACTGCTTTACACTGGAGATATATGTTATAGGCAGACACTGTCTATCAATGAAAGAGTATGACACCGTACTGAAACTTTCCAAAGACATCAACAGGTAAGTATAATATTTTCTTTTATTCAAAAACCTTGATACATGACTACGCAGCAACACGCATGTAAATCGATTAAGATTCATACAAGTATACAACAAGATAACCTATTCTATTACCGTTCACTTCATATAACCTCTTTAGATCAGTTAATAGTAGTTACCCCCTTATATAATTTAAAATACAGCACATAGTATTACCCCCTAATTCTATCAAGTTTGTATTATACGTGTTTTGCATTTTTGTTGAGTTGCCTCCATATTCTCTTTGCTCTCCCCTCTACTAAAAGATTAATTTGCTTATTACTGTTACTAAAGGGGAGGAAAGGTATATACATATTGAAGGGGATGGGACTTTACTTGATGGAGTTATAAAGATGTAAACTTTATTTCCCTTGACAAAATGCAAATACATCCTCACTGATGTCCCTTTATCATGTCTATGTAGCATACTAACATATAGTTGCTTTGGTGACGTTACTTCTTTTACTAGCCGAACACAACTTTATATGAGTGAGCACAAAGGTTGTTTTTCCTGAGTTGCTACAAGTATCTGGAGGCATTAAGACACGAAATTGCTCGAAGTAGCATTACAAGCAATTGGTAGTGCTTCCACCAGTGAACATGTTCAGTATATCAGTTCTTTCAAAGTGTTTTCTCTCTCATACTTTTACTTGTCTGTACATCAATTTTTATTTTCTTAGTGTCTGTCCATTATAGGCCGCTCAGGCACTTCGTGAACATTGGAGGAAGTGTACATCAAGGTCAATAACACTGAAAGAGATCAATCCATTACTCTGTGACTACCAGCCCCTTATAACTCGTCATTATATGTAAGAATGTTGTACTTCATTTCTCTTCTATTCGTACAAATGTTTTTAATTTCTTTTTTATCATTCTTTAAATGTGGTTTTACGTCGATAATTTGCAGTCCTTGATACTTATGTCCAACAAAGACAGGAGCTTGGGAACTGATATGAAGTTCCTAACTCTCTTAGAAAAATACAATTCTTAGTAACTTGCCTAAAAGTTTTGGGCTTTTCGGAATTGTAACAAGTTCTATCGCTACAAATTGATGATACATTTCCACGAATACAGTAATTATCTAAAATATGAAGATCTATTCTTTCTGTTAGGTATTAGGGCAGTCCTGGGCCTAGCAAAGATCAACATGTCATATTAATTTGATCTACTCTCCACTAATGTACCTGCATAAAGAAACCCCTGTCAGTATTTGTTGCTTTGACACAAATTGGCTGCTAAATAAAGGCCAAAACCGTGTTTATTTAAAAAGTAAGCTACAACAAGCTACGTTCTATCAATCTGTTAGACATTGTGTTATACGCAGTTGCAATGTTACTCCCAGGATGGAGTATTTACTAAGTTGCTAATTACCATTTCCAAATCTTCCTAAGGTCAATTTCCCGTTGGTTGACAAGTTACCTTGTGTTTTCATCATCCAGTGAACTTCTAGTTTTTGGCTCTTCATACATTAATCTGTTAAGTTTTTTATTTTCTTAATATTACATTCTTAGCTGTGTGTGTGACTCTGTTTTTGTGGGCATGTTTGTAAATTTAATATGCAGATCTATCTTTCCACTGCAATAGTAATATTAATGTACATAATAAAATAATTAGCAACTTTCTTAATGCCTTGGCATGAATTAACTTGTGTCCTGAGTTTTGCATCAATTAAATAAGCCAAGTTTTCAGTTTTACTATGATTCTTACTTTTGCTTTCTTGATTACAGGTGCATATTAAAGGTACATGGAGGTTCTGGTTAGTATGTTAAGCCTTGTTAACAGAAATCGTCGGATTCGGTTTGAAGGTGTGATGGGTATTTTACAAGTTGGCACAAAGCGTACATGGAATGAGAAGGATTTTATTTATTTTCTTGTAGTATTGGATTGTAATTTTTTTTTGTTAAGGGTTATGAAGCCCATTAACTCGTATTGATGAATTTTGGTATTGGTGTAATAAAATAGATTTTCAATTTTTGGGAAATGCATATATACAAATTGTTCCTCTTAAATTTTTATTATGAAAGTGCTATTGAAAGTATTATACATTGTTGCCATCAATTGCTCAAAATATGTTTATGTGGGGCCTAATTGAAAACTCATGGGGGCACATGTGGGACCCACATGTGGGTCCCAATTTTGCAAAATTTTAACAGCTACCGCAACACTAGTGTAGTGTTGCTGTACATTATGTTTAACGTTGCCAGAGAAGTTTCTGGTAACAAAAGTAGTAGCGTTGCCATAGTGAACAAAAGCGTTGCCGTAGACACCTACGACAGCTGTGCCAAATGCAACGTTGAAAAAGCGTTGCCGTTTCGTTTTTTTGCTCTACAGCAACGTTTTTTTGGCTTGCTGCAACGTTTTGAAAACGTTGCTGCAGGCCATCTATGGCGTAGTGATACACAAGCTAAAAATTCACTTAGCACTTTTCTGAAGAGCTAAATCACTCTTGGCCTTAATGGATTTAACTCCCTAACATACACAAGCTAAAAATCCAGTAAGTACTTTTCTGAAGAGCTAAATTACTCTTGCCCCCTGCTTATAGCTATTTTTTCTTCTCACTTAAAAAAGGAGTAAATATTTCTAAATTGTGAAAAGTTAAAATCCAAGTACTCTACCTGGATTTAGCTCTGGGTTAAATGTCTAATTCATCGTTGTAGTTAATAGTAACTTGCAAGTGAGTCACCAAGTTAAAAAAATTTTTAGTCAACTAATGAAGTACTTTTTTTTTACAAGACCAATTTGTACTTAAAAACTTACAAATTGGTCATTCCCATCAGTTTCGTTAAAATTCCTAACGGAAAAATGACGTGGATGTTGACGTTGCACACTAAACTTGCTAATTTGACACTCAACTTGATCACAATTTTCAATTAGGTTATCGATTAATTTTAATCTTAAATTAATTAAATTTAAAATTGAAAATATCCAATTAATTCATATGCTTAGAAAAATACCTATCCAAAATTTTTCGATATGGATGAATCATATCAAATTCAAATTATTTTTTAAATGATTTTCTTTGATAAAATTTAAAATTGTAGTATACAAATTCAATACATATGCTTATGAATCGATACAAGTGAACGAAATTTTAAAGATAAAAGTAATTACTTTTATGCTTTCGAATGATTACACTTTAATTAAATTATAATTTGTACATATCATTTCAATCCATAAGTTATCAATCGATACAAGTGAACGAATATTTAGATATCACGTTTTTTCAATAACGATGATTTTTGTCAAAAGTGTAAAATTTTAATTTTTAATGTTTTTTCGGGTGATTATAATTTAACTAAATTTAAATTTTAATATACCAATTTATTATATATGCTAGTAAGTCGAAAGCGAACAAATGAGGTATCATCTTTTACAATCCATTTTATATAATAATAATTGATACCAAAAGTGTAATTTTTTCAATATTATTTATTTTTTAAATAATTACAATTGAAATTTAAAAAATCATAATCGTTTTCTAAAATATATAATTTTGTTAGATATTATTTGAATTTATAAAAATTAATTTTGTTGGAGAATATAGTAGTCAACTACCGAATTGACTAGTACTCGTAACTAGTGCTTTGTCACGGATTGTTGATTCTATTTTTTAAAAATTATTTCTCGACGATCCAACCGTACGGATCTCAAGATATATCTAATCTAATGATATTCCCAAATTTTCAAAAAATAAAAAATTAATTTGGTTGGAGATCTTAGTAGTCAACTACCGAATTGACTAGTACTCGTAGCTAATGCTTTGTTACGGATTTTTTATTCTATTTTTTAGGCATTATTTCTCGACGATCCAACCGTACGGATCTCAAGATATATCTAATCTAGCAATATTCCCAAATTTTCAAAAAAGAAAAAATTAATTTGATTGGAGATTTTAGTAGTCAACTACCGAATTGACTTGTACTCGTAGCTAGTGCTTTGTTACGGATTGTTGATTCTATTTTTCAAACATTATTTCTCGACGATCCAACCGTACGGATCTCAAGATATATCTAATCTAATGATATTCCCAAATTTTCGAAATAGAAAAAATTAATTTGGTTGGAGATCTTAGTGGTCAACTACCGAATTGACTAGTACTCGTAGCTTGTGCTTTGTTACGGATTGTTGATTTTATTTTTTAAACATTATTTCTCGATGATCCAACCATACGGATCTCAAGATATATCTAATCTAGTGATATTCTCATGTTAGGAATAATTCATAAGTTGTGATGTTAAGAATAGAATTTACACATTATACTTCTTGTAATCCTGATCATATAAAGGATTTAGCACTTTATATAGAATTTATGTGTAAGACAGTTATCTGTATAGTTTAGTCAGGAATGAACAGTGTATCGGAGACTACATGTCAGGAACAAAGGGCAAATCCTGATGACGGTCTAATACTGATGATGATCAGATACTGATGCAAGATGAAATCCTGATATCAGTCTTGTTACTGATGATGTCATTATGGATGCTACAGAAACTAGCAAGTGCTATAAAACAGGATCGTTGTTTGAAGAACAAGCAAGAAGATATTATGAAGGAAAGAGTTTTCTATTGATGGAAACTATCGACTAGAAGGCAGAACATTGTCATGTATAGATTATATCTTTCTGTTATTAGTTGATAGGTAACATTATAAATACTATCTCAATATCATTGTAAAGAGCGTGTGTTGTAAGCAAATGTGCGTAGCTCTGTATAAGGTTTGTATTCGAGAATTCGAAACAAACAGAGAGAGATTTGTATTGTCAGCAGCTGCTAAAGGTATTTGTACACCTTTGGTAGAGTTTGTATTTGATCTTATTAATACAAACAGAGTTTGATTCATTCGTTTATTCTTGTTCATATAATCAAGCAAAAATCAGACACGATTATATAACTTGTATTCAACCCCCCCTTCTATAAGTTATTCGAGTTAACAATTGGTATCAGAGCAGGTTGATTTCGAATAATCATAAAGATCTGCAATCATGTCTGGTTACAAGGATGGGAATACTAAAATTCCTATGCTCAAGAGAAATGAATATACTCTATGGGAAGTAAAGATGTTGCATCATCTGGAAGCAACAGATCCTGATTATCTTGACAGAATCAGAGATGGACCTTTTGTTCCAACAAAGGTCGTTGGACAAGCAACTGTTGATGGTGTGGTTGTTCCAGAACATACAACAGAGAAGCCAAAATCTGAATGGTCAGATAAGGACAAGGAGAATGTTCTTAAAGATGCTAAAGTGAGAAACATATTATTCAACAGTCTTGATTCTGTTCTCACTAACTATGTTCTCTCTTGTAAAACTGCTAAGGATATATGGGACAATCTTAAGGTTCACTGTGAAGGAACTAAGCCTGTCAGGAAGAATATGAGGACATTACTTATACAACAGTATGAGTACTTTGAATCCAAGTCTGGTGAGTCACTTACTGATACCTTTGATAGGTTTACAAAACTCATCAATGAGATGGCCATGCATGGTAAATATTATGACTTGGAGGATATGAATACAAAGTTCATGAAAGCTTTGCCTGATTTCTACAATGAGAAGATATCTGCGATTGAGGAAGCTAATGATCTGGATGAGATTTCATTAGAGGCAGAATATGGAAAATTGAGAGCTTATGAACTTGACAAGCAACAGAAGAAGAGCAGGAGTGAAGGAAAGATGAAGACTATTGCACTTACTGCTCAATCTGAAGTTAAGAAGCTTCCTGAAGATCAGCATGAAGAGATTGCTGTAAAGAATCCAAGGAAGAAGAAAAGCAAAGAAAGTTCTGAGTCAGAGACTACTGATATGGACTCTGACAACAATGATTCTGAATCTGAGATGCAAGAACTCTTTGCTATGTTTGCTAAAGCTTTCAAGAAAGGAAGATTCAACAGGAGAAGATTTAGCAAAGGACCTTTTCAAAAGAAGGAGGAGAAGAAGAGTGACAAAGGCAAAAGTACAATTGTCAAGCTTGATAAGGTCAAGATCAAGTGCTTTAACTGCAGCGAGCTTGGACACTTTGCTAGTGAGTGTAAGAAGCCTAGGAATTCAGGAAAGGGTAATGTACTTATGGTCACACAGAAGGATTGGGCTGATTCCAGTGATTCTGAAGATGAATTGGATTATGACAACATTGCATTGATGGCAAATAGTTCAGACAAACCTGGATCTCCAAAGAAAATTTCTCCATCCTCTGTTAAGGTATCACTTCACTCTCTTGATTCATTTGATAGCTTAAATTCTGATGAAATTAGATCTATCCATGCTGAGTTTAAGAATCTTATGACTAATTTTAGAATTCTTACTTGTGAAAGAGATGAACTTAAGGTTAAGAATGATAAATTAGTTGATAGAAATAATTTTCTTGAATCTGAATTAATTCAAATGGAAAAATACAAGTTAAGTTCTGATAAAGCTAAGCATGATTATAGTGTTATTCTTGAGGCTTATGACTATGTCAGAAAAGAACTAGAAGAAGAGAGAGATGTGATTAAGACCATTAACAATTCCAGTAAGAAGACTATAGAAATCTTTGAAAGTGGAATTCGTGGTAAGGTTAATGGTTTAGGTTTTGATAAGGCTAGACAAGAAGAAAAAGTAGCTATTGTCAATGATGATAGTAAGAAAGAAGCTAACACATCTAAATCTGAAGGTAAGAAAATTGTTTCTGAACCTAATCATGTTAAATTTGTTGATTCAAAAGGTACCCCTGTTGTACACAAAAGGATTAACAATAAAAATTCAGATGAGAAAGTGTTAGAGAAACCTAAGAATGTAAACATAGGGTTTCTATCTAAGTCTCAGTTGAAACAGAGATTAGATGGTCTTTCAGAGTCTAGCAAGATCAAAAGAAATAGGAATGGAAAAGAAGGTATTAACAAAGAGAATAATTACAAGAATGTACCTGATGCACCTAGGAAAAAATGCTATAAGTGTGGAAATCATAATCATTTGGCCCTAGACTGCAATCAGAAACCTTCTTGGAAAACTGAGTCCAGATTCCCCAAGACTCAGAAAATTCAATACCAACCACAAAAAGCTTGTTATCATTGTGGTAGTTTACTTCATTCCATTTACATGTGTAGAGAATATCATGAACTGTATTATGACTATTATTCTTTGAAATCTGAAACTCTGATAAGTGGATTTATATCCACTTGGAGCGTTCCATATCGGCTTAAATTGGTGTACTTGGACTCAAGTTTGTTATAGTTTTGATGTGTTTTGCTTAATTGTGCAGGGTTGAAGAAATGTCGATTAAGGGTGTAGTTTCCGTCATTTTGGAGTTAATTTATGATATGGAATGAAGAATGGAGGCTAATGTCAGCTACCAGGAAGTATACAAGTCAAGAAGGATTAAAGACGGAAGCTCATGCAAAAGGAACGGGAAGAAAAGGCTGAAAAACGAAGAAAAAAATGCAGAAAAAATCCATCAGATTGCAGCCGGGCAGTCTGCCCCAGATTTCGAGCACCCTGCCCCAGAATTCGAACTGGAGTGCAGATTGTTGCTGGGCAGACTGCGCCAATTCTGAGCAGTCTGCTCAAAATCGCGCTGAAAATTTACAGTTTTGCCCTTTTTACGATTTTGGCCATATCTTGAGTTCTAGAACTCCGTTTTGGGCGATCTTACTGTCCACGCGAAGATAACGAGATTATCTATCATTCTAAAGTGGTCCAGAGGCCCAATTGGCCTATTGCAACACCGATATGTATAAGTGTTACAAAAAGTGTTACAATAAACACAAAACTTGGTAGTCTATTGCAATATTTTTTACAGTGTTGCAAGAAATACCAAAAGTGTTGCACGCAAAATGATAATTTTGCAATTTTATAACAATTGCAACACTTTTCGCACTTTACGAAAAGTGTTACAATACACGGCCCAAATATTCCAATTTTTTGTTCGCGGGCTTGCTAATAAGCGGGATATCCTAATTTTTTTGTTCCCGGGCTTGCCAAATTTTTTTCGTGCCTAAGACTTTTATTACACAGATCTCTCATCTCTCTCTCTCACAGACCTCTCTCAAATCTCACTCTCTCGACCTCACCTCTCTCGACCGTCTCTCTCACCTCTCTCGACCATCTCTCTCACCTCTCTCGACCATCTCTCTCTCACTCATCTCTCTGACTCATCTCTCACATCTCTCTCAAATCCCTAATTAAAACAGTAAAACCCCAAATCGATTATAGTAAAGTTGGAGTGAAGATTCAATTAGAGCTTTAATTCATGGTAAATTACCCAATTTTTTTCGATTATGTTAGATTATACATGGATATATGTGTGTGTATGTGAAAATATTTGGATTATATGTTGGATTTTATATGTTCATAATTTTTGGTCGATTAAAACTGGTATTATATGTTGGATGTTTGTGTTCATCAATTTGTGTGAGCTAGTTTTATTAATTTTTTGGTAATTGTTTGTTAATTTTGTGTCAATTTTTGTATTTTGCATCCGTTGTCAGTTTTATATGCTTATAATTTGTGTATTTTGTTCTATGCTTATAATTTTGTATTAGTTTTCAAAGCTAGTTAGTGCTGTATGAATTTAGAGGAAATTAATTAGCTAATTGATATATTTACTTGGAACATTGGCAGATAGCTCTCCATATTGGCAGATATATTGTGACTATGATGAGCACTAATTATGCGAAACTGAAAACCCTAACAATCGGTCGACTTTCTCTAATTATGCGAAGAGGAAGCTTCAATCGGTTGATTCTCTCCATATTTATATGCTCAAATCTGCTCGATTTAGTAAGTATTTTTCCAATTTCTTTTCAAATTTCAAGATTTGATATTTGAAATTCATTGGACTGCTTCTTTTGGTTGTGTGAAAATCTAGGAGGTCACTAGTGTATGCTCTCTATCTTTTTATATAAGTTTTTTATTGAAAATATTATACACAATGGGACATTTTGCATACACAATGTTATAATTTTGGAATTTGAATTCTCTTTCTATCTGTTTTCATGTCCATATAAGCAGACTTATATATTTGTCAAGTGCTGGTTTTATAATAACAACCAAACTTCTGTAAGATAACTACTTGACTTATTTTACTGCTGCTTTTCTGCTATACAATTGTAGGCTTGACATAAGAACATGCATTTTTGTTAGTAAATAATAATAACTCCTTCGATTTTATTCCTTTTCTCAGAAGAGTAGTGTATTGACGGTCAGGAGTATTTCAAAACTCTGCTCTGTTCAGTTCTCTGGGAATTAGCTTTTAATTGATTATATTGGCAATTCTTAGTTGGGTTAATCTTGGTTTTTATATGTATCTTAGTTGGCAAATCAGGGTTTTTATATGTTTGATGGAGTTTCAGGTATGTTTTATAACATATCAAGGCCAATAAAATAATTTTATGTTTCTGGCGTTAAATTTTTTATCAATGACCTGTATGAATTTTCCTTTTCATCTCTCTTCAGTATGTGTGATTGTTTTGTCAATTTTTTATCAGGCTTAAATTAATTATACCTATACATGAGGTCTGATTCTGAACTTGATGAGTTTGGGATGTTCTCTTTGGGTAGGTCCTAGCACCTAATAGGAGGAGGCAGATATATAGTGCTACTGCAAAAGCTTTGGCCTCTCTACATTCTGTTGATGTTGATGCTATCTTTGTTCCTTTTCCCAAATTGTGTGATAAGCAAACCAATATCTTACTTCTACTGGAGAGGGCAAGTCTCAAGAAATCCTAAAATGCTAGAGCTTGTTGACTGGTTGCAGCGGCATATTCCTTCTGAAGATTCGTCAAGCACAAAGGCAGGTCTAGTCCATGGTAACTTTACACCATAAAATTCAAGGGCAAGAACCATTACCCACTAATATCTCATATTTTCAGGTCAATCTCCGTAATGATATGTGTATTTTATGCAGTCTGATTGCTTTTACAATGCTGGCTGGACAACGAATACAAGAGATGTTATAAACTATCTCCATCATGAATACCTCAAAGCTCCACTATTTGCTATTGGAACTAGCATCGGTGCAAACATTCTGGTACTATCTTTCAGCCTTATATGATATAACGAGTTTTGCTGAAGATTTTTTAAAGTTTATTCTTTACAAAATATGCTATTTAGGTAACCTTTAGTTGATGCTCTCACTTGCTTTTAAATTGCATAAAATATTTATCACCCTATTACTCTTGTGAGGTACATTCATAGTACCTTAACCTTGACAGAAGTAACATTTTAGTTATGCACACGCATCCCAATTTGTGTATCCTATAAAGAATAGAATGTCAGACAATTAGCCACATTATAGATTTGTATGAATTCCTGAACTTATCTTATAATTACAAAAAGGATAAATATACTTATTTATAAAAATTATGGCAATCTCAATTCCTTCTTTGATTCTTGAACCACAGCAGTTTCACTTTGCTAATTGTTCTATGGTCCTAAACATGCTGTCAGCTCTGTTAGTCTCTTGAAATTCTATGCGTGCAAGCTGATAATTTTGTACTATGGTACACAAGATGATGTAAGACTATGGGAGAGAAAATACAACTTTGATTTTGTACTATGGTACATAATTTTGTACTTGTGTACCATCTTGTGTACCACAGCAGATTCTTTGATTTTTTGTACTATGGGAGAGAAAATACAACTAAAACTTTCAAATGTTAGATAGGTTCATACAGTGTATATGCTTTTAGTTGCTAAAAAATGAACAAGTTTCTCATTACTCTTTGAATGTGTATAGTTTTTTCAATAAACTTAAGCAGATTGCAGAATTTGGCAATCAGCGTCTATAAATGAGTCGGTGCAATTATTTTTTTTATAAATCAGAAGGTGAATCAATAATTTCATTCACAATAATAGGATTTGTCAACATGATAAAATGCATCGATGCCAAGGATTTAGATGTTGACTTTATTCAAATATAGGTATCTTCTTATGCTTTTCTTGCAAGTCCTTTTTGGATTTTTTAAATTCAATTGCCTGGTATGATTTCTCCGTCACTTTAATTTTTTTGGCTCTAAAAACTCCTGGTTAGGATCATAGCAATCTGAATATGAAATTAATAACTGGCTTCAGAGGTTCTTGTTATTGTTGGAGAAACTGGTTCTAGTAAGACTACGCAGATACCTCAGTATCTCCATGAGGCTGGGTATACAAAATGTGGAAAGGTATAATATTTCACTAGTTTCTTGTTTATTTCATTTCATATAGATTGCATCTATAATCGAAGTTTATTACATCACATTTTTCAAGAGGAAATGATGAGTAGAGATCTCTCTTGTATCTATACTGGTGTGTTTTAGAGCCAATTAGTGGCATTAATCTTTAATCTCATTATGCTGACTAAATTTTACAGATTGGATGTACCCAGCCTCGTCGTGTTGCTGCTACTAGAGTGTCTCAGGAAATGGGAGTAAAACTTGGACACGAGGTATGAGTTTAGTTACTTAGTAGTTTTCCAATATTGGTCACCTTTGGTTTTCCCTTTTCTTCATTTACCAATGTTGTAACTTAGATTTGTATGTCTTTCTTATTTTAACAAGTGAAAACACTTTTAATCTTCAAGATAGTCGACAGGTGCTCTGTGCAATACAGATTAAATTCTTGGTCGATGATAGCTAATCATGGTACTCTATCTCTCTCCCTCCCCCATCCCTCCTCTCTAGTTTTAAAAGCTAATATTGCCCATTTTTAAATCAATTAATAGATCTGTTATAGTTATCATCTTCCTATGGTATACTCTGCGTTTACTTTTATTTTCCTTTGCTTGAAGGTAACACTGTGAGAGTTACGACTACTGCTTTAAAGTATATATGAGGATGATAAAAGGCTTTTCCATGATTCAACTCTACAGAAGCGTAGGAAAGGAGTAGCCACAAGGTATGACAACTTTAATAGGATTTTAAGTTATTATTGTAGAAGTATATCAGAATATTAAATGTGCAAATATATACTTTTGAGGCCTGGAATTGCATCAATTTTCATGTAGGCTTCATGACAAGCTCCTTGTTAGAGTATTGAATATCATGCTGAAGTAAATGATTATCAGCCATAATAAATGGACTAAAAATTCTGTGTTTTTAATTTTAGAAAGTGGTCTGCTAGAATATCACATGGGAGAGGTAGATGTAGATTAAAGCTTTTGGTATCATGACCATCTTTCAGGAAAGCTTATGTCTTTCGGGAAAGCTTATATTGAAGCTATGAAACATGGTTGAACAAACAGTTGGCCTAATTAGAACAGCAAGTATTATACATATTTCTTTTTTGGTTATAAAGTTTAATATTACTTTAACATCGAGCATGTACCTGATCATGATGTTAACGTTTGAATTTAGGCTGCATGCTTTACCAAGGCAAGCCATCTCTAAATTGCACAATACAACCAATACTACCAATACTACATTGCACTAGGTCTATCTATAATCTCTAGTCTAAGCACTTGCTTGTTTACGTACTTCTATTTAGGGTGGTTAGTGTGCTGAATTGCTAAATCATTAACAAACTGCACTTCTGCAGGTTGAAGGAAAATATGTAGTCACTCTATAACTAGAGATACCTTGAGGATGGGCAAGTTGTTAGTAAGGACAAAATAGGCAATAGGCTTGCAACAATAGCAACTGTATCATATTCTTGTATCACAATTTACCAGTTAATTTGGCAGTTTGATAATATTGATTAGCTGGCTTGCTCTTTATGATTAGATACAACCTTAAAAAAATTGGTTTTGGTTGTTAATGCAGATTGGTAAAACAAAAGTATTAACTTTTGACAATTACATGATTATGCGGGATATGTATTAACTTTTGACAATTACAGCGTGCACCTCCTAAACACTTTTCCCTCCTCAAATTTTCAGGAGAACTTGCTCGTCATATTTATGGTGGCATGCGGAAAGAAGCTTCAAGTATAAGAATCCAAAGAAATCTATGCATGCATCTTGCTAGAAAAGCTTATAAAAATATGATAACCTGTGTTATTTTAGCAAATATAGAGACGTACTTTTGGTGTAAGTCGACTTGTGTGTTTCGACTTTAGACTATGCGTTTAATGTTTGGCCTTCATTATTGACGTGTTTGTTGGACATTAATGAAATGTCATTTTTGGTTTGGTTGGACATTAATGAAATGTCATTTCTGGTTTGGTGTATGCTTTCATGCATGGATATTGAAATTTCAAACAGGACATTGCAATGTGAACTAATAAAAATGTTTCAAATAAGTGTTGCCAATAAAATTTAAAAGTATTACAATAGTAATTAAAATGTTACTGAGAAATGTTGCAAAAATATCAAAAAGTATTGCAAAAGGTTCCAAAATGTTGCATATAAATGTTGCAAAAAAAACCAAAAGTATTGCAAAATGCATAATTATGTTGCAAAAATATGTTGCAATAAACTCACTTTGTAACATTTTTAAGTCAATTAATGTTGCAAAAAAGTGTTGCATTCGTCTGTTGTAACATATTCAAAATGTTGCTAAAACATGCAAAAGTGTTACAACAAACTACACCAAACTCTTTTTGTAATACTTTGAAAAGCGTTGCAATAAACACAAAAAGCGTTGCTATAGAAGGCTGTTGCAACGCCGGCAAATGCAACACTGACTTTTAGCAAAAGTGTTGCATAAACATCTATTGTAACACTTTTGGAGCCTAATGATACACTTTTTTGGTGTTGCAACAGCCCATATTTGGTGTAGTGGCGATGGTCTTTCAGAGTCTAGCAAGATCAAAAGAAATAGGAATGGAAAAGAAGGTATTAACAAAGAGAATAATTACAAGAATGTACCTGATGCACCTAGGAAAAAATGCTATAAGTGTGGAAATCATAATCATTTGGCCCTAGACTGCAATCAAAAACCTTCTTGGAAAACTGAGTCCAGATTCCCCAAGACTCAGAAAATTCAATACCAACCACAAAAAGCTTGTTATCATTGTGGTAGTTTACTTCATTCCATTTACATGTGTAGAGAATATCATGAACTGTATTATGACTATTATTCTTTGAAATCTGAAACTCTGATAAGTGGATTTATATCCACTTGGAGCGTTCCATATCGGCTTAAATTGGTGTACTTGGACTCAAGTTTGTTATAGTTTTGATGTGTTTTGCTTAATTGTGCAGGGTTGAAGAAATGTCGATTAAGGGTGTAGTTTCCGTCATTTTGGAGTTAATTTATGATATGGAATGAAGAATGGAGGCTAATGTCAGCTACCAGGAAGTATACAAGTCAAGAAGGATTAAAGACGGAAGCTCATGCAAAAGGAACGGGAAGAAAAGGCTGAAAAACGAAGAAAAAAATGCAGAAAAAATCCATCAGATTGCAGCCGGGCAGTCTGCCCCAGATTTCGAGCACCCTGCCCCAGAATTCGAACTGGAGTGCAGATTGTTGCTGGGCAGACTGCGCCAATTCTGAGCAGTCTGCTCAAAGTCGCGCTGAAAATTTACAGTTTTGCCCTTTTTACGATTTTGGCCATATCTTGAGTTCTAGAACTCCGTTTTGGGCGATCTTACTGTCCACGCGAAGATAACGAGATTATCTATCATTCTAAAGTGGTCCAGAGGCCCAATTGCAGCTGGAACGTTCCAGAATTAATGAAGAAAAGATAGCTGCGAATTTCCCTTTAAATCAGAATTAGTTTAGGAAACGTACTTCTATTATAATTATGATTTGGTATTTTCTTGTTGGGCAAGATGTCTAGAGCCTATATAAACACATCCAACCCTTGTAATAGATCATTATTAAGATTATCATCATTATTATTAGGAGTAGAACCATTACATATCAATTATTTAGTTTTATTTGTATATTTTTTATATACTTTGTTTTTATCATGGTTTCATCAGATCCCATGATGACGAGCGGTTCAATTATGAACTAATCGTTGTCATGGGATTCTAACGGATTTATTTATGGAGTTTAGTATCTTGATGCTTTACAGATCTGTGTGTGATGTATATCTGATATCCTCGTATGGTTATGCTTAATTGATAGATGCGTCATGAACATCTAATTTGTTAATCTCTTGTGAAGCGAGAGTGGATCTTGAGATTTAGAACTTGCCATGCTAGCATAGGTTCATGATTGTTATCAACATGATTCGTAGTATGAGATGAGAATACTTATATTGCCCTATGTGATCATTATGGATAACTTGTTCTTCAACCGTTATGTTTCCAAATTCTATAGAGATATAGAGTCTAAGCATAATTGGTGTCTATTCATCTTCTATCTCTTTTGTGGATGTATGTTTAGTTTGGTATTCGTATACTGAGAAGTAGCGTGTACTTGTTTCGTGTTATCCGATCAGATATCATAACCATTGCATATAGTGATTAAAGGCGTCAGATCTAAGCAAAGTATTTAATGAAGTTAGGATTCCATGGTTTTTCTTGCAGACGTAATTAGATTTTAATTCTTGTTAGTTAGTTAATTCTTAGTTTTGTTAATTTGTGTCTTAGTTAATTTAGTTTAATAAACCCAAAATTGTTACTGTCTTAGCAGTGCATAATAACCATACATTGTTGCATAGGCATATTTACTGAATAGAACCATAACTTGATCCCTGTGGGAACGAATTTGGACTTAACCTTATATATTACTTGTGACCACGTACGCTTGCGTGATTTTAGTGCAAACAAACTCCTAGTCACAAACAGTTTGTGAAATTAGAGTCTAAGGTTGACTCTGCAACAGGTAAAATAAAAGCAAAATCTTCAAAGCCTGTTGTTTCTAAATCTAGTAAGAAAGGATCCAATCAAAGTTGGGTCCTAAAAAATTCTAACTAGTTACTTTTTGTTTGCAGGGCACAGAAAAGAAGCATTCAATTATCTTGGACAGTGGATGCTCTGGACATATGACTGGAAAGAAGTCCCTGCTTACAAAGTTTGAGAGGAAAGCTGGCCCAGTAATATCTTTTGGAGATGGCAACAAAGGAGAAACTCTGGGATATGGCTCAATTGTTTTGGGGAATGTCATCATAGAAAATGTAGTACTGGTTGAAGGCTTGAAACATACTCTTTTAAGCATAAGTCAACTGGGTGATAAAGGTTACAAATCAATCTTTGACAAAGAAGGATGCAAAATCTTGAATATGCAGAATGGAGACATTGTTCTAACTGGTCAAAGACATGGTAACATATATGAAGCCAGCTTAAGTGATACATCTAAAGGAATTGTTAGATGTCTCTACAGCAAAGCAACAAGTGATGAAAGCTGGAATTGGCACAAGAAGCTCTCACATCTTAATTTCAAGAAGCTTAATCAACTTGTTAAGCACAATTTGGTGAGAGGCCTACCTCAGGCAAATTTTGTGCAAGATGGACTTTGTGATGCATGTTAGCTTGGAAAGCAAAGAAGAACCACTTTCAAGAGCAAGACTGAAAATTCAATTACTGAACCATTTCACATGCTACATCTTGATTTGTTTGGTCCAGTAAACATTATGTCAATCAGTAAGAAAAGATATGCTCTAGTTATGGTGGATGATTTCACAAGGTTCACATGGGTGTTCTTTCTACACAAGAAGGATGAAGCTCCTCAGCAAATCATTGAACTTATCAAGAATATTCAGAATAACTCTGAGTACAAAGTCAAGGTACTTAGAAGTGACAATGGTACAGAATTCAAGAATTCTACGATGAAGGGGTTTTGTGCAGACAATGGAATCACTCAACAATTTTCTGCACCTGGTACACCTCAGCAGAATGGTGTAGTGGAAAGAAAGAACAGAACTCTCATAGAGGCAGCAAGAACCATGCTTGCAGATGCAAAACTTCCAACCTACTTTTGGGCAGAAGCTATTAACACTGCATGTTTCACTCAAAACTGTACCTTGGTAAATAGTCATGGAAAAACTCCCTATGAGATGATCAAAGGAAAGAAACCAAGTGTGAAATACTTTCACATCTTTGGATGCAAATGCTATGTCCTAAAAGTTCATCTAGAACAACTTGGAAAATTTGAAGCCAAATCGGATGAAGCAATTTTTCTAGGATATTCAGCATCTAAGGCCTTCAAAGTTTATAATCTCAGAACTCACATTGTTATGGAATCAATTCATGTTGCATTTGATGATAAGAAATTTGGAATTCTGCAAACTGATGAAAGCCATGACAAATTGGAATTTGAAAATCTGAAGAATTCTGAGATACTCTCTAGTGATGATGAAGGTTCTCCAGAAGGAATTTCTATTGCTTCTCAAAGGAATGCTACTGTTGAGGGGGAGCAAATAAATCAAAGAGAACACAGTGATCATCAGGAGCAGACTAGCCTTTCAGAGTCTACTCCATCAGGAATTAACGTTTCAGAGTCTATTCCATCAGGAACTGATCTTTCAGAGTCTACTGAGGAAAGATCAGTAACTTGCAGCAATATGGAATCTACTGATCAAAGGAGAGTTTTTGAAGGTAGAGAGAATTCTTCTACAAGAGATACCACTAACTTAGGGGGAGAGACTAGCAGAGTTAATCTACCACCTGTTAGAAAATGGACAAAGGATCATACTGAAGATTTGATAATTGGTGATCCAAATAGTGGTGTTCGAACTAGAAGATCAATTCAAAATGAATGCTTGTATAGTTGCTTTCTCTCAAAGAATGAACCTAAGAAGGTTGAAGAAGCCTTACAGGATCCTGATTGGGTAATTGCAATGCAGGAGGAGTTAAATGAGTTTGAGAGAAACAAAGTCTGGAAACTGGTACCAAGACCTAAAGATAGATCTATTGTTGGTGCAAGATGGGTTTTCAGAAACAAGCTAGATGAATCTGGTATGATTGTAAGAAACAAAGCAAGATTGGTGGCCAAGGGTTATTCTCAGGAAGAAGGCATTGATTATGATGAGACCTTTGCACCTGTAGCAAGATTGGAAGCAATCAGAATGTTTCTTGCATTTGCAGCTCATTCAAAATTCAAAGTATACCAGATGGATGTAAAGAGTGCTTTTCTAAATGGCAAACTTGATGAGGAAGTGTATGTGGAACAGCCACCTGGATTTGTTGATCCAAAGTTTCCAAATCATGTCTACAAACTTGACAAGGCACTCTATGGACTAAAGCAGGCACCAAGAGCATGGTATGAGACTTTGTCTAAATTTCTTCTTGAAAATGGCTTCACAAGAGGTACAATTGACAAAACTCTATTCTTTAGAAAGATAAAAGGTGAATTGCTTTTAGTTCAAGTTTATGTTGATGATATTATTTTTGGTTCTACTAATGAAAAGTTGTGTGCTAAGTTTAGCAAGCTTATGCAGTCTAAGTATCAGATGAGCATGATGGGTGAATTAAATTATTTCTTAGGCTTGCAAGTCAAACAGACTGAGACTGGTATTTTCATTAATCAGTCAAAGTATATCAAAGATCTTTTAAGAAGGTTTGACTTTCAAGACTGTGCAGTTGCAAAAACACCCATGGCAACAGCCACTAAACTAGACTCTGATCCTAAAGGGAAGAGTGTGGATAATACTAGTTATAGAGGCATGATAGGCTCATTGTTATATCTAACTGCAAGTAGGCCAGATATATTGTTTTCTACCTATTTATGTGCTAGATTCCAAAGTGATCCTAAGGAATCTCATTTAATTGCTGTGAAGAGAATTTTTAGATATCTCAAAGGAACTCCAAATCTTGGTTTGTGGTATCCTAGAGAATCTGATTTCTTTCTAATTGGCTATTTAGACTCTGATTATGCAGGGTGTAAGATAGACAGGAAAAGCACTCCAGGTACATGTCAATTCTTGGGAAATAGATTGATTTCTTGGGCAAGCAAGAAGCAACAATCTGTTTCAACCTCAACTGCAGAAGCTGAGTACATAGCAGCAGGCAGTTGTTGTGCACAGCTCCTTTGGATAAGAAATCAGTTGATGGATTATGGTATGACACTTAGTAATATTCCTATGTTTTGTGATAATACTAGTGTTATTAAAATTGCAGAAAATCCAGTTCAACATTCAAGGACTAAGCACATTGATGTCAGGTATCATTTTATTAGAGAACATATTGAGAATGGTACTGTGGAACTTCATTTTGTTCCTACTGACAAACAGCTTGAAGATATTCTAACTAAACCACTTGATGAGACTACATTCAGTAGATTAGTAAGTGAGTTAGGAATGTTAAATTTTTAGATCTTTATCATCTGCAAAAGTAGCAAGGTATGTTGTTTTTAGCTTATAGACTTGATATTCTTGTCAGGATCTATATTTGATTGTTGAATGCTTTAGCTATAACACTTTGCCTTGATAAATTTCAGTATGATAGACTTGTTAATAATCATCAGGATTAGATTTATTATCAGGATGTTGACGTCATCAGTATCAGGATTATGAAAACTATTTCAAATCCTGACGTTTACTTTGTGTAGTAATCTAATTCTGTGATGTGTTAAGTCTATAGCAGCAAGTTTTAATATTTGCATACTGATAATTTGTACATCATTCAGTAATCAAAAGACAAGTAGATAACAAGAAATTGTATTTTCTTTAATTGAAATCATTACATGGAAATGAAATACAACATCTTTTTGTCTAATTTCTACTGATAATTCTATACTTGTCTATTGATATGAATTCTGATGTACAGGACAAGGAGCATCTCAAGAAATCCATCAGGGGATTAAACAGCCTCGTTTGCTCTTGGATTCCTTGTCTGGGCAACTTGAATGAGAGCAGCTAACTTAAATGAATAGCATCTCCATCAAGATCAACCTCAGACTCTCGACCAAATTCTTCATCCTCAAGTTTTGAGGAGGTTAGGGGAAGATTGTATCCAACAGATGGATGTTCTAGGAGAAACCTCTGGATATTATCGGAAACCAATCCATTTATGATTAGTTCGATGAGAAGAGTCGTCTGTTCAAAGAGATGATCAAGAACAAGATGTTCATTGACCGAGAAAAATCTAAAGAATGGGTTTGAATGGAATTTTGGTTTGAGGAGCATTGTTGAGAAGAAAAGAGATTGAAAGGTTTATGAAGAATGGCATAAGGCGTCTGTTTCTTTTAAAGAAAGACGTGAGAAGCTGAACAGTCACTTGGAAGTTTTAATGAAGGCAGATGCTAATTATTGCGTGTGACTGTATTTCTTGTTTTCAAGAAATATTGAATATATCTAACCAATTGATTTTTGTTCAGATTAATTGTTTATTTCTTTTTCAGATAAAAGAAAAATGCCATGTGGAAACTCCATATTAAGTCTCTGATGATATTGATCAGGATTTCATGTGTGACCATCAGGATTTGAGAATTATTATATTTTTAAATCACATTGTATTTTGTGATTATTTTGATGAGAGGTCAACAGGAAAAGGAAGCTGATCAGTATTGATTATTTATACCCTGATTTATTTCATGAAAATCAATTTTGGATTTATTTTCCAAAAATCTTGGGTAACCGCATTTTTCAAGGACTGACACCTGTCAATCTACGTGTCAACGTGGGATAGTGGTCTGAAAGATTTGTGAAATATATTTGTTTTGAAACTCTAATCGTGTAATTGCTTTCTCTAATTTTACATTCTCTAAAGCAAAAACCACTCTTGAGTTTTCAAAATCACTAATCCATTTCAAGAATTTTTCAAGTTCTTTTCAGATCAAAAATGGCAGCTCAGAGAAGATTACCTAAATCAGTAGCCTTCAAGTTTGGTGATTTCGATTTTATGACAAACAATCATGTAGCAGCTATCACCGACAAGGAAGGAGTGTCATCTGATTTTCATCCAATCATGGACTTTCTGGTGTATGGACCATTAAGTTATGCATTGACAGCATCTCCACAAATTAATCTAGCAGCTGTTTCACAAGCTTGGGAGAATGCTGAGGTAATTGATTCTACTCAGAGTCAATCAGGTAAGATTGTTCTACATTTAGGACAAGATTCATTTGACATTACTGAATCTGTTGTTAATTCAGTACTTTGCTTACCTGTTACTGATAGTTATGCAAGTGAACCATCTGATGATAATATAAGAACTATGTTGTCTGAATTAGGTTATAGTGGACCTCTAGACAACATGAGCCAGTTGAATAGGTCTTTTCTTAGAAAGGAATGGTCATTTTACTTTGATCAAATTGCTAAATGTTTTACTGGTAAATGTAGTTCTTTTCAGCAAATTACTTCTGTTACATCACATATTGCTTATAGTTTGCTTTATGACAGAGTAATTAACATTGGTCATATTATCTTAAGTCAGATGAGTATTAAACTTGGGTTAAGAGATCAAAACAGGAAAATGGTTTATTATCATAGATTTATGCAAATGTTTATTAACCATTTTATTCCTGATGTTGAAGCTAGATTTGGTAGGGAACATTGTGTTTCTTCTTATGAACAGCAAAAGAGAATTTTCTCTGACATTACAAAGAAGGACAATGAAAAGAATCTAGATGAAATACCTGCAATTCATTATCCACATCATTTTCAGGTAATTCTTAAAACTCATCTTCCTACTCTCTACAATTCTTCTTTCTTTTGTGGTGAAATGGCTCAGGAATCTCAATTGGAGGAGAACCCACCTGTGTCTACCCAAGTAGCCCAAAACATTATAGTCTCTGAAACAATTCAAGAACCAAATTTTGATCCACAGCCTATTGTTTCAAAGAAACCAACCTCTGGTGTTTCTCAAAAGACATCAGTTGTAAGGAAGAGAAGATTTGTTGTGTCAAGTAGTAGTAATTCTAGTGAAGATGATGATGATTTAACTCTTGCTGAGAGAGCAGAATTGAAGGCTGCAATTCAACTTTCTCTGTTAGCACAAAGGGATGAAAAACCTAGTCACAGCCAGGCTGCAGTCTCCCAAAAGGCTGTAGTTCTTAAAAAGGGAAAACAGTTACTGGATACTGTCTCTCAAAAGACTGTGTCTATTGAACAAAGATCTCATCCCAAGATCACTTCTGTGTCTACACCTCTTGAGTCTTCTCAGGATAAATCTTTTGCTCACTATACCAGGAGAACAAGGAGAAAGATTCAATTGTCACCTACACACACAGAGTCTAGTCCAACTAATATCATGCAGGTCTCTACAAATGAAGCTACAATCAAGTCAGCAAATGACCATAGAGATCTGGATATTGATTCTTCATGGGAAACTACATTATCATACAGACTGGCTATGGGACTAATTTCTCTCAAAGTGAAGTTATCAAGGCCTGTTCTAGATTTTTTGGTTGAAAGAGTACCAAAACTGTTATTTCCAAATGAATATGGACTTCTACATCAAAGACTTGACTTAATGAAGATGTATTTCTATGTATCTGTCAGAAGACAATTAGTCAAGAAATTTGGACTCTCGAAGCATATGTTGCACTTCAATCACTTCATGCATATTTATTTGACAAGGATGTCATTATTGAAGATGCTTTAGCTCAAGGTGAACAACTGGAGGAAGTAGATAGAGAGAAGTAGTCAACAGAAGATACTATTGCACCAGTGATGAATAGTAGGAAAGATCAGATCACAGTCACTGCAACACAAGAACCATCTAGTCAGAGGAAGGATGACTCAGGAGCTGTGATAGCTGATGTTGAAAGGTCTTCTGTGATGACTGAGAATGCAAGTGAGATACCCTATGATATGGGAGGAATGACTTTGGTTGATTTTTCTGAAGATCAAACAAATTTTGTTCAGTCAGAGTCTATCCACCTTGAGGGTGAGTCTCAGCAAACAACACTTAAAGACGGTGATGTACTAACTATGGTGTCTAATGAAGTATTACTGAAGACATCAGAGTCTAGTAAAGAACCTGAAAGTGGTATACTGGAGCCTGTAGTTTCTGAAAAGAAAGAAGATGATTGTAAGGGTTCAGAGACTATAGCAGCTCACTCCTTGGAGAAAACCTCAAGCCACATGCCAAATGAGGAACCCTCTCTCCATGTGAGTTCAGGTATAAAAACTCCTTCTAAACCCTATTTTTCTGTAGGTCATGAGAGCACTTATCTAAATTTGAGTGATACACTTGAAAAGATGGACTTAGATCCACAATTTGAGCGGCTGGCTCCTGACCAGGCAAAAGGTGAGGTAGAAAGAGTGTTGACTTTAGTAAGTCAAAGTGAGAATGAGGGTATGGATGATCAACTCCATAGTGAGGGAGAGAAAATTAGGAAACCATCATTTGATTTCTGGGATCAGGTTTTTCCTGAATCTTGGTCTGAAAATTTGGATATGGATGCTGGTACTTATTCATTCATCAAAATGTATCAGAAGAATGACCTAGCACATCACAATGCAAAGCCAGAAGTTAAAGCTCAAAAGCAAAAGGAGAGGCTTGCAGGAATCATTAACAGAAGAGGTGCCATGATAAAGCAATCTCTTGATACATATGTACCAGATGAAGTTCCTAATGATCCTAGTGTTCCTTTGTATGTACTTCCAATATCAGCTAGAATTGAGACATCTACAGTCTCTGATCACTCTAAGGAGGAGTCAGGATTTGAAGATGTTAGTACACAGAATACTGGTGAAGGAGATGATGATCATGTTTCAGTTCCAGATCAGAAAGATGAAGATGTTGATACTTCTAATCAGGTTTTATTACTTGAATATCATACAACTCAAGCAACTTCTTCTACAAGACTTGAAGATACAGTTCTTTCTGATTCTGATACTGAAGATACTAGAAGCACTTCCAACATTGAAGTTCATTATGATGTTTTGAAAGATATTCGGAATTCTCAAATTGCTATGCAAACAAGACTTCAATCACTTGAAGATAACCAAGTCACAATTATGGAAAATCAAGCAGTTCTAATGAATCTCATTTTTTCTGTTTCTGAATCTCTTGGAATTAATGTTGCTGATGTCAAAAAGGGGGAGATAAAGACAATTCAAAGACAACAACAACAACACCACTAGACTGAGGGAAATAAAGCTGGGGGAGATAAAGAGCAGGAAGAGCAGACAAAGGGAAGTAAAAAGAAGAACCAGGAGTGACAGTGGTGAATCTCAGCTAGGAAGGAAGTGGTAAAGGAAGAGCAGCATTAATAGTTAAAATTCTTTCTTCTAAGTACTAGATAAATGTCTACATCTGGGAAGGAGGTACTTAACTTCATAATTCTACATTCATAAATTCTATTCTGGTTGTATTGTTATATGTTTTGACATCCACAACTTAGATTTATGCTTCAGATTTTAAAGCATAAATAGGGGGAGATTGTTAGGAATAATTCATAAGTTGTGATGTTAAGAATAGAATTTACACATTATACTTCTTGTAATCCTGATCTTATAAAGGATTTAGCACTTTATATAGGATTTATGTGTAAGACAGTTATCTGTATAGTTTAGTCAGGAATGAACAGTGTATCGGAGACTACATGTCAGGAACAAAGGGCAAATCCTGATGACGGTCTAATACTGATGATGATCAGATACTGATGCAAGATGAAATCCTGATATCAGTCTTGTTACTGATGATGTCATTATGGATGCTACAGAAACTGGCAAGTGCTATAAAACAGGATCGTTGTTTGAAGAACAAGCAAGAAGATATTATGAAGGAAAGAGTTTTCTATTGATGGAAACTATCGACTAGAAGGCAGAACATTGTCATGTATAGATTATATCTTTCTGTTATTAGTTGATAGGTAGCATTATAAATACTCTCTCAATATCATTGTAAAGAGCGTGTGTTGTAAGCGAATGTGCGTAGCTCTGTATAAGGTTTGTATTCGAGAATTCGAAACAAACAGAGAGAGATTTGTATTGTCAGCAGCTGCTAAAGGTATTTGTACACCTTTGGTAGAGTTTGTATTTGATCTTATTAATACAAACAGAGTTTGATTCATTCGTTTATTCTTGTTCATATAATCAAGCAAAAATCAGACACGATTATATAACTTGTATTCAACCCCCCCCTTCTACAAGTTATTCGAGTTAACATCTCAAATTTTCAAAAAAGAAAAATTTAATTTGGTTGGAGATCTTAGTAGTCAACTTCCGAATTGACTAGTACTCGAAACTAGTGTTTTATCACGGATTGTTGATTCTATTTTTTAAAAAATATATCTCGACGATCCAACCGTACGGATTTCAAGATATATCTAATTTAGTGATATTCTCCAATTTATGAAAAAATAAAAAATTAATTTGGTTTAAAATCTTAGTAGTCAACCATCGAATTGACTAGTACTCGTAACTAGTGTTTAGTCACGGATTGTTGATTCTATTTTTTAAAAATTATTTCTTGACGATCCAATCGTACGGATCTCAAGATATATCAAATCTAGTGATATTCTCAAATTTTCAAAAAATAAAAAATTAATTTGGTTGGAGATCTTAGTGGTCAACTACCGAATTGACTAGTACTCGTAGCTTGTGCTTTGTTACGGATTGTTGATTTTATTTTTTAAACATTATTTCTCGACGATCCAACCATACTGATCTCAAGATATATCTAATCTAATGATATTCCCAAATTTTCAAAATAGAAAAAATTAATTTGGTTGGAGATCTTAGTAGTCAACTACCGAATTGACTAGTACTCGTGGCTAGTGCTTTGTTACGGATTGTTGATTCTATTTTACAAACATTATTTCTCGACGATCCAACCGTACGGATCTCAAGATATCTAATCTAATGATATTCCCAAATTTTCAAAAAATAAAAAATTAATTTGGTTGTAGATCTTAGTAGTCAACTACCGAATTGACTAGTACTCGTAGCTAGTGTTTTGTTACAGATTGTTGATTCTATTTTTTAAAAATTATTTCTCGACGATCCAACCATACGGATCTCAAGGTATATCTAATCTAGTGATATTCTCAAATTTCAAAAAAGAAAAAATTAATTTGGTTGGAGATCTTAGTAGTCAACTACTGAATTTGTTAGATATAATTGATGTGAATAATAATCAGTGTTTAATTGTTATAGTGAAATATCAGAGTTTAGCTGGAAGCAATCAGAGTTTAGTTAAACGCTGACAGATGGAAGCTCGACAGAGTTTGTTAAACTCTGTTTGGAAGAAGCGTCTATTGGTCAACAGAGATTGAAGAATACTTATGGAAGCAATATCTTTGAAGATTGGATAGCTGTCAAAGAGATTGTGTTGACTAAGGAAACGTGTAGCAATCGTAATTGATATCAATTGTATAGCTAATTTATAGGAGTATCATTAATTATCGATTGTATAGCAGCTATATATCTTATAAATACAGTTAGGTTAACCCTTGAAGGGTATCGTGTAACGAATTATCATTCTTTGTAACCTAAGCAGCTCTCTGTGATATTTTACATCACTGAGAGAGGAATTATTAATTCCAAACAGTTTTTAATTGTTCGAACGAGTATTACTTGTTATTCTCTCATACAAATCTTGATTATAATTGTGTATTCGGCCTAACAAGTGGTATCAGAGCAGATCTGTTACTGTATACAGTTTAAGATCCACACACAACTATAATCATGACAGAGATTCCTCCTCCATCAGGTTCAAGTTCTGAGAAGACTCCTACCACAGTGAGTTGTTATGAGACAATTAGGGTTCCTATTCTTAGGCCAGCAGAATATGCAATCTGGAAGGTTAAGATGACTATGTTTCTGGAGGCTACAGATCCAGAATATCTTGACAGGATTTATGAAGGTCCTCATAAGCCTACCAAGTTATCTGTTGCTACTGCTGGACAAGAAGCTAAAACAGTCCCAAAGGAGAAGAAAGATATGACTCCTGAAGTTCTTTCATCTATTGCAAAGGATGCAAAGGTAAGGCATTTACTTCATAGTGCCTTAGACAATGTAATGTCTAACAAAGTGATTAATTGCACCACTGCAAAAGAGATCTGGGATGCTCTTGAGGTTAGATGTCAAGGAACTGCTGCTATCAAGAAGAATAGAAGGAACATACTCACACAGGATTATGAGCACTTTGAGGCTAAATCTGAAGAAACCATGACAAAAACATTTGACAGATTCTGTAAACTGCTCAATGACTTGTCACTGGTTAATAAAGAGTATGATCTAGAAGACTCTAATCTCAAATTTCTTCTTGCCTTACCTGAAAAGTGGGATGTGAAAACAACCACTATTAGAGACAATTATGATCTTGCTGATACTGAGATTGATGGAATCTACGGATTGCTCAAAACTCATGAACTGGAAATGGAACAGAAAAATAGGAGATCAAGCAAGAAGGCAAAGTCTGTTGCTCTTAAGGTTGAAGAGAAACCCATGAAGAAGGAAGCATCAAGGAAGAAAGCTAAGGGAAAGGCTTTAGTTATACATTCTGAAAGTGAGTCATCAAACTTTGATGTTGATTCAAACACTGATGAATCATCTGATTCTGAGGATGATGAAGAAATGAGGAAAATGGCTATCTTGATGGTGAAGACTTTCAAGAAGATGGGTTTCAAGAACTTCAAGAAGGGAAACAGGTTCTCTAAAGATTCAAATTCAGACAGGAAGAGTTTCAGAAAGTCTTAGAGAAAGGAGACTAAATCTGGGAAGAAAGACAAGTCTGAGATTCAATGCTACAAGTGTAAGGAGATGGGTCACTATGCTCTTGAGTGCAAGAAGGGTAAAACTAGAAAAGCACTTATCACAAAAGGTAGAGACTGGGCAGACACTTCAGACTCAGATGAGGATGTTAACTATGCTCTCATGGCTTCTATTGAGAATGAATCTGAAGATTTTGAAAACAAGGTTTATAACATCCAAGCCCATAACCGAACGCATACCGGACCCAACAACCCACCACAGGTCAGTCCAAAAATGCTAGCAAATTGGTATACATTAGTTGTTGATTTGTATCTATAAAGGCCCCAAACACTCTTATTCTAATCGATGTGGGATGTTACAAACACCCCCTCTTATAGGGTCGACGCCCTCGTCGTACCCACACACAAACTAACTAAACCCGGGCAGTGCCTCTGCACTTCCGGCCGGGCAGAGCTCTGATACCATTTATAACATCCAAGCCCATAACCGAACGTATACCGGACCCAACAACCCAACACAGGTCAGTCCAAAAATGCTAGCAAATTGGTATACATTAGTTGTTGATTTGTATCTATAAAGGCCCCAAACACTCTTATTCTAATCGATGTGGGATGTTACAAGGTACCTCTAACTACCTATGCTTATAATATTGATAATATAACTGAATTGAGAATCTATCTTAAGGCTTTGCATATCAGTTATAGGGATCAGACTTTAGAGAATGAGAGAATCAAATCTGAAAATTCTGAACTTAAAGAGAGAAATAAAGTTGTTGAAGAGAAACTTGAAAACATGCAACAAGTTCAGAAAGAAAGAGATGATGCTGTTTATCTAGAACAGGAGTTGCTAGGAAGATATAAGCAACTAGAATCTGAATTGGAGAAGGCAAATCACATAATTAAAACTTGGACTCATTCTGGAAAAGACACTCAAGAGGTTTTTAAGTTAGACACAGTTGGTTTAGGTTACTGTGAGGAAGATGAACTTAGGTTTCAAAATCAAGTCAAAATAAGAACACATCTTCCATCTAGAAAATTTGTTCATGGAATAAATGAACCTAAGTCTGAAGCTGAAAAAGGAGCTGTTAAGAAAGAACCAGTAAAAACTAGTGTTAAACAGGTTAATATTGGTTCAATGACAGATAAATAACTCAAGCATAAGCTTAAGGAGTTAAAATCTGTTAAGAAACAGAAAGTGTCTAGGAAGAATAGAAATGGTAAAGTAGGCATTACTCAAGGTAATTATCCAATGCTTGCTACTTTTGCTCCAAGAAAGACATGTCATAACTGTGGTAGCACTAACCATCTTGCTAGTTTCTGCAGGAAGAATAAAAACATTAATTCTTTACCTTCCAAGTCTGAAGTAAAGAAAGATTATGTTAGAACTAGACCACAGACTTTATGCAGACATTGTGGTAGTACTTGGCATTCTATTTATACTTGCAGGGATTATCATGCTATTTATCATAATAACTATGAACTTAAGCCCAATTTGAAATGGGTTAAGGTTAATTCTGCAAGAGTAAACTCTAAAAATGTTAGCTTAAACTCTGATAATGTGAATTCCGCTGCTAAAGCTAATAAAGTTAAGAAAGCCAAAGGATCCAAGCAATTCTGGATCCTTAAATCTGACCTTAAGTGAATGTTTGTGATTGCAGGGCATCAGGGAGAGTACCCTAGTCGTGGACAGTGGATGTTCGATCAGGACACATGATTGGAAATAAAGCCCTGCTATCAGAGTATGTGGAGAAGGCTGACCTAAAAGTTTCCTATGGAGATGGCAACATAGGACATACTCTGGGATATGGCAATATCAATCTTGGAAGTGTCATCATCACAAATGTAGCTCTAGTTCCAGGACTGAAGCATGATCTGCTATCTGTGAGTCAAATCTGTGACAGAGGATATCATGTAGATTTTCAGCCTGAATATTGTGAAATCATCAGTAAATCTACAGGGAAAGTTGTTCTAGTTGGACACAGGCGCAATAATATCTATGAAATAAGTTTGCCAACAAACTCTGAAGGAAAAGCTATGTGCCTGTCTACAAGAATGTCTAGTGAAGAGAGTTGGAAGTGGCATAAGAAACTCTCTCATCTGAATCTGAACAACATTAATGAGTTGATAAGAAAGGATCATGTAAGAGGACTTCCAAAGTCTTTATTAAATGTTGATGGCCTGTCTGATTCCTGTCAAAAGGCCAAACAAAGGAAGTCATCTTTCAAGAGCAAGTCTGATTCTTCAATTGTTGATCCTTATCATCTTCTACATGTTGATCTCTTTGGACCAGTGAATGTCTTGTCAATTGGAAGAAAGAAATATGCTCTAGTCATTGTTGATGAACACACCAGATACACTTGGGTGTATTTTCTAGCAAAGAAGGATGAAACTGCATTAACTCTGATGGAGCATGTGAAGCTACTGGACAAAGGATCAAAACACAAAGTCAAGATAATCAGGAGTGATAATGGAACTGAATTCAGTAATGCAACAATGGAAGAATTCTGCAAGAACATAGGAATGAAGCAAGAGTTTTCTGCACCTGGTACACCACAGCAAAATGGTGTAGTTGAAAGAAAGAACAGAACCTTGATAGAAGCTGCCAGAACTATGCTTGATGAATCAAAATTGCCAACATATTTCTGGTAGAAGTAGTTCAAACTGCCTGTTTTACTCAGAATGCCACTCTGATCAACAAACATGGAAAAACACCATATGAGATGGTGAGGGAAAAGAAGCCAAACCTGAAATATTTTCATATTTTTGGGTGTAAATGCTTTGTGTTGAAAACTCATCCTGAACAGTTGACCAAATTTGAGTTAAAAGTTGATGAAGGAATTTTTGTTGGCTATCCGCTATCAACTAAGGCATTCAGAGTTTATAATCTGAGAACCAAGGTGATCATGGAGTCAATTCATGTGTCATTTGATGACAAGAAAATAACTGGACTTGAAGATGTAGATGAACATGATCAACTGCACTTTGAAAATGAAGACTTAATCTCTGTTGAAGTAAACTCTGATGAAACTGATCTGACAAACTCTGTTGAAGCAAACTCTGAACCTCTACTGGTAAACACTGAAGAAACTTCTCAGCCACAAATAAGGGGAGAACCAGTTGAGGGGGAGCATGAAGAATCACCTCAAAGTGATGACTCAAATACTGATAATGAGTCAGCTGGTATCTAGATCAAACTCTGCTGACTCAAACTCTGAAAGTCCAAAATCTGACAGTTCAAACTCTGAGCAGTCAAATTCAGGGGGAGCCTCAGAGAATGAAGAAAGGCAACAAGAAAATCAGGAGAGCATGGATCAAGGGGGAGGATCAAATTTTGAAATAGAAGTCATTTACCTTCAGCTAGGAAATGGACAAAATATCATACACCTGATTTAATTATTGGTGATCTAGATGCAAAAGTAAGGACAAGGAGTGCTACAACAAATGAATGCCTGTTTCATGCATTCTTGTCTCAATCTGAACCACAAAAGGTACAAGAAGCTCTTCAATATGCTGATTGGATAACAGCAATGCAGGAGGAGTTGAATGAATTTGAAAGAAATGAAGTTTGGACCCTTGTACCAAGACCAAAGAATAGATCTGTTGTTGGTACTAAATGGGTCTTCAGAAACAAAATTGACAGTGAGGGGGTTGTTACAAGAAACAAGGCTAGACTAGTGGCAAAAGGCTATTCACAGCAGGAAGGAATAGATTATGATGAAACTTTTGCTCCAGTTGCAAGATTGGAGGCAATAGGAATTTTTCTAGCATATGCCTCTCACAAGAAATTCAAGGTATTTCAGATGGATGTGAAAAGTACTTTTCTGAATGGAAAACTTGAAGAAGAAGTGTTTGTTGAACAACCACCAGGATTTGTGGATCCCAAATATCCAGATTATGTCTACAGGCTTGATAAGGCACTCTATGGACTTAAGCAGGCACCAAGAGCATGGTATGAAACTCTGGCTCAATTTCTTCTAGAAAGTGGGTTCCATAGAGGTACAATTGATAAAACCATGTTCTACTTTAAATCAGGGAGTGACTTGCTTTTAGTTCAAATATATGTTGATGACATAATTTTTGGGTCTAATAATGATAAACTCTATACAAAGTTTGCCAAACTCATGCAGTCCAGATATCAAATGAGTATGATTGTAACACCCCCAAATCCGGGGTCAGGGATTTGGTCGTCACACGGAAAACCTTAATAACAAATCAAGTGTTTAACCACATTAATAATTGAGTTACAACATTTGAGACCCCAACCACCAAGCATCTTTTAGGTTATAGGGCTAGAAACAAGAATCAACTCCTTACTACTAGTATAACTTCGTTGAGAAGTACACCAGTAACTAATACTATTTTGCGCAAAGTAACATATATATTACACATCAATATACTTACATATAACTTACTCCAGATATAAACTTTCTAGATCATATCGTCTTCATAAGGGCACACTGCCCGCTTCATCTAAGCCATGCAGATAACCTCGTCCGGCTACCTTCCACTGAAAAGTTAATATTTGAAAACAAGCAAGTATGAGCGAAAGAATTGCTCAGCAAGTTATTACTAGAGTTTAACAAAATATCCCATCAGGTGCATGGGTTTCAAACATTCAACCGATACTTAATATCATTCTTGAAACATTTATAATCACGAAATTCTATAGGGAAAGTATAATGTTTGAAAATAATATCAACTGAACAATGTACCAATATAATATAAAAGGTGTCGTTACAAGGTAATTAAATAGCCACATCTTGTTTGCGCAGTAATACACCAACATAAACTTGCTGGTTATTCAATATGAAATCACTTACTTATTGATAATATAATATTAGTTCTCTTCTATAACAAGATAATATTCACTACATCATCTAGTATAATACCTCAAGGTAATATAACATTTAAAATCAAGCTCTCAATATAATCTTTCCATTTCCTTTTATACCACAATTGTATATAAAAGTAATATAAAATCAGCTTCTCTTCTTACTGTAAAACAATTCCATCATTTCATACTATTTTCCTTTTTCAGTACACAACCCTGAAAACCATTATTAATTCTTTCTTTTAAGTTTTGGGGATTTTCACTGTTGCCGAATACGTGAGGCACGATGATCAGTCGTCCTCCGTACCCGTCCCTTTTTACTACCGGTAGAAGGAATGAAGGCCACCTGCTAACATCATCCCTGGAGGAAGGCCACCTGCTAACATCCTCCCGGAGGAAGGCCACCTGCTAACATCCTCCCTTGGCATCTTCGTGCCGAATCATATAATGAATGCTAGACTATGTCGCACACAGCCCTGACACAGCCTTTTACGCAAGTTTGTTGCTAATCCCCCTTTTTCAAATCATTTGATCATTATCAATACCATTTCACATTTTTCCACTTTTTCGTTTCCATTCGCATTTCCATTCACATATATCATTTTCATTTCCATTTCACATTTCACCTTTCCATTTTCATATTCGTATTATAATCATTTGAAAACATATATACAGGTATATCAATTCAAGACATACATTCATTTCACTATAAAATTCCTTAAACCACCTTTTAACAATATATAATCACCCTTAGAACACTTAGAATATTTAAAGAATAACTATTCAATAATCCCTTTTAAATGAATATTATAATTAATATTCATTGAGTTAAATAACCAATAAAATAACATTTATCAATATCATTCCAGACATTTTTAACCACAAATGTCTCATTTATATCCATCGAAACATCTTTATTATTATTCCGGAACAAAGCGATTTTAAGAAAACATTTTAAAAATAATATTCATCTAATTAAATAAATTTAATTAGACGAATAAGGTTTATTTAATTAGTAGATGCTTCGAGAGGTATCTAATAATTAAATAAACACTAGTTTATTGGTGATGTTGCCATTAGGTTAATTATTGCGAAATCCTTTCTAAAAACTTTGTCCGGGTTTTCGAAAATATACATTCCAAGATAACCCCTTCCACTTTTCCATTCATGTATCCATACATTTAAATTACACCAACTAAAATACTTTACATACTTCCTTTTTAAGAAAATCTATAAATATCCACCCTTGTCCCCTTATATAACAAAATATTTATTAATAAAATCTGAAACTGTTTAGAACTCAAATATCCTCAATTTACACATAACTGTAATATTATAAAATAACTTTAGATAACTGATACCATAATATCATTAAAATAACCATAAATAACAACTGATATCATTCCTTCCCATATCACTTTACTCTTTATAATATATCACTCTCTCCATATCACATATATTTCCAGTCAAACCATTTTACTTAAAAGTAAACAATTTATCAAGATAAAGATAAAGGAAATCTCGCAAATATGGAGTGAAGTCTTATTCCACATATTTCATATATTTCAAAATAAATATACTCTGAACGATAGAGTATGTATAAATAAACTTGCATCTGGTCCTTAGCACCAGACAGAACACCGCGAATAAATCCTTGGCGTTTCGCCCAAGCAGTTCCATGAACTTTACACGACGTCTCGATCTTTCCTTTTTGATACACGTCGCTCCAGTTTGATCACATCTTAACGGTACTGTAATGGTTATGAGTACGTGTCAATCCTACCATGTATTTCGAGTAGACACAACTCGGAATTATCACTAAGTCACATAAAGTCAACCCTAATACCATCGACACTCTCTTGTCAAAACTTAATTAACAGATAATCCTCCAAACGCATTTAATTCTCGATAAAGACACCAAATAAACAATTAATCACCAAGACACAATTAATCCTCGAAATCAATCATTTAACACTGAATTATATAAATAGTTAACACCCAAAGCATGCCTTCAAATCCTTGAAATTAAATAAGTTAAATAAATTTAAATGCAGGGGATTTTCAGAAAATTTCGGCATGTAGTATTCGTTTATCGGACTATGGGCTCAGCCCCTCCATGCCAAACAAAACAATTTATAACCCTGCTTTTATAAAAATAAAGCTGCCTCAACTTGCAGCAACATAAAATAAACAAATAATGAAAAGTACCCGCCCAGACATGCGGCACCTAGCACATAATGATTTACACTACTACTTACGCTACACCAATGATCATATTTCTCACGCATTTTAATGATACACGTGACAACCAATCATTGATGTTCATAAGCCCTAGGGAACAACCCCTAGCACTAACTATTACTTACGCTACATCAATGATCACATCACTCAAGTATATTAATTATACTCGTGATAGCTAATCATGGATATTCGTAAGCCCTAGGGATTAGTCGAAAAGAATTACACAAGTCCTTTAAATATTGACATTTAAAAACTTGTGATTTTCTCATAACCCCTAGCACAATTCTAATTATTATAAAATTCTAACATTTAACATGTACCACGTATTCCCATACTTACCATTTAGCACATTAGCATTTCCGACACCATATGCAACTAGCAACTATCAAGGTAAATTAGTAACCACCTACTAATCAATACCAAGTACTCGACAATTACGAATTTCGACAATTACTCAAACTCGACTTATAATATTTAGCACATAAACATTTTCAACTTAGCCAACTCTTATAACTATACATTATATGGCGATAACAATTAGCACTTAGCAATTAACAATTTCAATCGAAAATTAACAATTACCAATTAGCAATTAACATTTAACAATCACTAACCCGCACATTAAATCGGGCCCCTAATTAACCTCCACAATTTATACGACAACTCCTAATTACCCACTAACGACCACAAATTAATTCCAACCATTACACTTAGCAATTAACAATAAACATTTCACAATTAACAACTACAAACCCGAACATTTAATCGGACCCACAATTATAATTAGCAACTAAACTTTCCGAATTAATTTTCGGAAATTAACAAATTAATCTCACCATTTAAATCTAATTATAATTACAATAATCAAACAATACTCGCAATTACACAACTAAATTTAACACGAAAATTAAATAATTAAAAATACGAAATTATACCATTTCGACTACGACCCGAAAATCAAGCCACCGGAGTCTCCCCTCCTCTCACCAACTGCTGTGCGCGCTGCCACCACTATGCAGCAGCCACGCGACCACAGGAACGGCCAGCCGCCGCGCCGCCGGCCACCACGCCTCCACTTGACTCCATCGCGCGCGTCTCCTCCTGCCTCCTCTCGTTCGTTGCTGGTACCCAACCCCAGACACGCATAACACACACATATACACAGGCGTATATATATATACACACACATGATTTAAAATCAAACCCCCAATTCAATTTTCCCCAAATTCCCAATTCCAATCCCTAATTTTTCCCCTCTTTTCTTTTCCCCTCTTTCTCTCTCCCCGATTTCTTGTTTCTGCGTGTGTGTTTGTGTTTTAATTGGGCTTAGCCCAATACTAATATTACTACTATAATTCATTCCGGGCCCAATTACAACACTTCTTACTCATTTTAAAACAAATAAACCATTTTTTATAAATCGAAATTAAATAAAAATTTCGGAAAATTAAACTTTTCATTTTTAAAATCAAGAATATAAAATTACAAGCACGTACATATTTTCGAAATATTTTTCGGATAAAAAATGAATTAAATATGAATTTTCAAAGTTTTGATCCTTTAAATACAATAAAACTCTTAAAATCATTTTAAAATACCGAAACATCCAAATTAATTCACCCAACCATTTTAAAAACTAAATAATATTATAAAGATAATATTACAAAAGATTTCATGATTTTTAATTCCTCCAATAATTTTATAAAATTAACAGAGGATCAAAATGCATGATTTAAATAGATTTAAATCCTCAAAAATATAAATAAAATACATCAGCCTTCACAACTCACACAATCATCATATAAACACATAACCACAACTTCACATACATTCCACCTTCCAACAATAATCACATAATATAGTTCATAGTTACACTGAACCAGACAATAATTAAATAATTCGCTTTTGAAATTCCTTAAACTGGATAACGAACAATAAAATAAAATAAAAATTTCCTCCTCATTTTAGGAAAACATTAATATTCTTAAAATAATACTAAAAATCATTTTCTGAAAGTTCGGGTTATTACAGTCTACCCCCCTTAAAAGGATTCCGTCCACGGAATCAACTAAGGCCACTAATGGGATTCTTTAACTCCTTCATCATCAACTCTTATTTTGCAAAACCATAGATAACATCCATTCATAAGCAACTCCTCCAAAACTCAATTCAACTATAGGGTATCTATCTGACACATCATTATTCCTTTCACATATATGTGTCGACCAACTTGCCATTATCATCCTATCCTTGAGAGAGAGCAAACTAATTCTATCGATACGCCACTGATATTATATTCGTTTTGGGATTCGCTCCTGCTCTTGGCGATTCCGCTCGAATCTAATTTCTATCAGCGAATTTCGACTTGACCGACCTGGTTGGCATCCCCTTGAAATTTATTCGAGATAACAAGAATCATGGAGCTTTGAAAAGATAGCTGTCATATCAAGACAAATGTCACCCACTGGTGACCATAGGATTATGAGTTTTGAAACAAACCTTATTGGAAATAAGAGAATTTACTGAGAGATCAATACGATCGTAAGAACTCACGTTGTGTGTCTCTGATAAGACATTACTAAAGGTAATTAGCCTTCTTGTATTTCACAACTCACAAGTGATGGCGTCCCATCAGACTTCTATCACACAGACAGATAGTCCTTGTGGCCCCTTTATGTATAGGGTTGTTCGTCTCAGTGGAAGTTGAGAATTATGAAAGGAATTCAAAGTCAAGTCAATAATAATCATCTTCTGACAATTAATTATCAAAGGGACACCTTGGATTAAAATCGAAAAATTTCCAAGGCGCGATTTTCAAAGAAAAGGATAACCAGAAAGATACTAGTATTCAACAAGCAAGTGGTGCTATATCACCATTGAATTATCCACTATTGAAGAAAAGTGGAAGTTTGAAATAATATCATTTGATAGGGCTTCGAAAACCTGAAGGTAAGTATAATGAAAGCCCTTGGCACAATTGAAACCAAATATGACTTAACACAAATGTATATAGAAAAATAACTTCGAAGAGGAAATATATCCTTTATCACAATTCTCTCTTAGAGAGATGTCAAATAATTCATAGATTAAGAAGGTAATCAAAAAGATTCACCAATGGGGATATTGCCAAGGTCTCCACGGATGCCTTCTATGTCGGCTCCTCTGACGGGTAATCGTTCGATCCCGGAGCTGTTCTTTTCCAGGCACACCCTAAGGTGCTTGATAACTTACGTCATCGTCGACTCGTAATAGTCATTAAGGATTCAATCATCGACAATAATAATCGCAGGGAGTTCTATCTCAACATGTCCTTCAACATAGCATTCAAATCTTAACTTAATCATTGGCACTACACCCGGTAGTCCAACATGAACTCTACATGAGCTCTGACGTTCTCACATAACTGTACACACTCCTACTCACTCTCGTTTCTAGTTTACTATAACCTCAGCTCTGATACCAACTGTAACACCCCCAAATCCGGGGTCAGGGATTTGGTCGTCACACGGAAAACCTTAATAACAAATCAAGTGTTTAACCACATTAATAATTGAGTTACAACATTTGAGACCCCAACCACCAAGCATCTTTTAGGTTATAGGGCTAGAAACAAGAATCAACTCCTTACTACTAGTATAACTTCGTTGAGAAGTACACCAGTAACTAATACTATTTTGCGCAAAGTAACATATATATTACACATCAATATACTTACATATAACTTACTCCAGATATAAACTTTCTAGATCATATCGTCTTCATAAGGGCACACTGCCCGCTTCATCTAAGCCATGCAGATAACCTCGTCCGGCTACCTTCCACTGAAAAGTTAATATTTGAAAACAAGCAAGTATGAGCGAAAGAATTGCTCAGCAAGTTATTACTAGAGTTTAACAAAATATCCCATCAGGTGCATGGGTTTCAAACATTCAACCGATACTTAATATCATTCTTGAAACATTTATAATCACGAAATTCTATAGGGAAAGTATAATGTTTGAAAATAATATCAACTGAACAATGTACCAATATAATATAAAAGGTGTCGTTACAAGGTAATTAAATAGCCACATCTTGTTTGCGCAGTAATACACCAACATAAACTTGCTGGTTATTCAATATGAAATCACTTACTTATTGATAATGTAATATTAGTTCTCTTCTATAACAAGATAATATTCACTACATCATCTAGTATAATACCTCAAGGTAATATAACATTTAAAATCAAGCTCTCAATATAATCTTTCCATTTCCTTTTATACCACAATTGTATATAAAAGTAATATAAAATCAGCTTCTCTTCTTACTGTAAAACAATTCCATCATTTCATACTATTTTCCTTTTTCAGTACACAACCCTGAAAACCATTATTAATTCTTTCTTTTAAGTTTTGGGGATTTTCACTGTTGCCGAATACGTGAGGCACGATGATCAGTCGTCCTCCGTACCCGTCCCTTTTTACTACCGGTAGAAGGAATGAAGGCCACCTGCTAACATCATCCCTGGAGGAAGGCCACCTGCTAACATCCTCCCGGAGGAAGGCCACCTGCTAACATCCTCCCTTGGCATCTTCGTGCCGAATCATATAATGAATGCTAGACTATGTCGCACACAGCCCTGACACAGCCTTTTACGCAAGTTTGTTGCTAATCCCCCTTTTTCAAATCATTTGATCATTATCAATACCATTTCACATTTTTCCACTTTTTCGTTTCCATTCGCATTTCCATTCACATATATCATTTTCATTTCCATTTCACATTTCACCTTTCCATTTTCATATTCGTATTATAATCATTTGAAAACATATATACAGGTATATCAATTCAAGACATACATTCATTTCACTATAAAATTCCTTAAACCACCTTTTAACAATATATAATCACCCTTAGAACACTTAGAATATTTAAAGAATAACTATTCAATAATCCCTTTTAAATGAATATTATAATTAATATTCATTGAGTTAAATAACCAATAAAATAACATTTATCAATATCATTCCAGACATTTTTAACCACAAATGTCTCATTTATATCCATCGAAACATCTTTATTATTATTCCGGAACAAAGCGATTTTAAGAAAACATTTTAAAAATAATATTCATCTAATTAAATAAATTTAATTAGACGAATAAGGTTTATTTAATTAGTAGATGCTTCGAGAGGTATCTAATAATTAAATAAACACTAGTTTATTGGTGATGTTGCCATTAGGTTAATTATTGCGAAATCCTTTCTAAAAACTTTGTCCGGGTTTTCGAAAATATACATTCCAAGATAACCCCTTCCACTTTTCCATTCATGTATCCATACATTTAAATTACACCAACTAAAATACTTTACATACTTCCTTTTTAAGAAAATCTATAAATATCCACCCTTGTCCCCTTATATAACAAAATATTTATTAATAAAATCTGAAACTGTTTAGAACTCAAATATCCTCAATTTACACATAACTGTAATATTATAAAATAACTTTAGATAACTGATACCATAATATCATTAAAATAACCATAAATAACAACTGATATCATTCCTTCCCATATCACTTTACTCTTTATAATATATCACTCTCTCCATATCACATATATTTCCAGTCAAACCATTTTACTTAAAAGTAAACAATTTATCAAGATAAAGATAAAGGAAATCTCGCAAATATGGAGTGAAGTCTTATTCCACATATTTCATATATTTCAAAATAAATATACTCTGAACGATAGAGTATGTATAAATAAACTTGCCTCTGGTCCTTAGCACCAGACAGAACACCGCGAATAAATCCTTGGCGTTTCGCCCAAGCAGTTCCATGAACTTTACACGACGTCTCGATCTTTCCTTTTTGATACACGTCGCTCCAGTTTGATCACATCTTAACGGTACTGTAATGGTTATGAGTACGTGTCAATCCTACCATGTATTTCGAGTAGACACAACTCGGAATTATCACTAAGTCACATAAAGTCAACCCTAATACCATCGACACTCTCTTGTCAAAACTTAATTAACAGATAATCCTCCAAACGCATTTAATTCTCGATAAAGACACCAAATAAACAATTAATCACCAAGACACAATTAATCCTCGAAATCAATCATTTAACACTTAATTATATAAATAGTTAACACCCAAAGCATGCCTTCAAATCCTTGAAATTAAATAAGTTAAATAAATTTAAATGCAGGGGATTTTCAGAAAATTTCGGCATGTAGTATTCGTTTATCGGACTATGGGCTCAGCCCCTCCATGCCAAACAAAACAATTTATAACCCTGCTTTTATAAAAATAAAGCTGCCTCAACTTGCAGCAACATAAAATAAACAAATAATGAAAAGTACCCGCCCAGACATGCGGCACCTAGCACATAATGATTTACACTACTACTTACGCTACACCAATGATCATATTTCTCACGCATTTTAATGATACACGTGACAACCAATCATTGATGTTCATAAGCCCTAGGGAACAACCCCTAGCACTAACTATTACTTACGCTACATCAATGATCACATCACTCAAGTATATTAATTATACTCGTGATAGCTAATCATGGATATTCGTAAGCCCTAGGGATTAGTCGAAAAGAATTACACAAGTCCTTTAAATATTGACATTTAAAAACTTGTGATTTTCTCATAACCCCTAGCACAATTCTAATTATTATAAAATTCTAACATTTAACATGTACCACGTATTCCCATACTTACCATTTAGCACATTAGCATTTCCGACACCATATGCAACTAGCAACTATCAAGGTAAATTAGTAACCACCTACTAATCAATACCAAGTACTCGACAATTACGAATTTCGACAATTACTCAAACTCGACTTATAATATTTAGCACATAAACATTTTCAACTTAGCCAACTCTTATAACTATACATTATATGGCGATAACAATTAGCACTTAGCAATTAACAATTTCAATCGAAAATTAACAATTACCAATTAGCAATTAACATTTAACAATCACTAACCCGCACATTAAATCGGGCCCCTAATTAACCTCCACAATTTATACGACAACTCCTAATTACCCACTAACGACCACAAATTAATTCCAACCATTACACTTAGCAATTAACAATAAACATTTCACAATTAACAACTACAAACCCGAACATTTAATCGGACCCACAATTATAATTAGCAACTAAACTTTCCGAATTAATTTTCGGAAATTAACAAATTAATCTCACCATTTAAATCTAATTATAATTACAATAATCAAACAATACTCGCAATTACACAACTAAATTTAACACGAAAATTAAATAATTAAAAATACGAAATTATACCATTTCGACTACGACCCGAAAATCAAGCCACCGGAGTCTCCCCTCCTCTCACCAACTGCTGTGCGCGCTGCCACCACTATGCAGCAGCCACGCGACCACAGGAACGGCCAGCCGCCGCGCCGCCGGCCACCACGCCTCCACTTGACTCCATCGCGCGCGTCTCCTCCTGCCTCCTCTCGTTCGTTGCTGGTACCCAACCCCAGACACGCATAACACACACATATACACAGGCGTATATATATATACACACACATGATTTAAAATCAAACCCCCAATTCAATTTTCCCCAAATTCCCAATTCCAATCCCTAATTTTTCCCCTCTTTTCTTTTCCCCTCTTTCTCTCTCCCCGATTTCTTGTTTCTGCGTGTGTGTTTGTGTTTTAATTGGGCTTAGCCCAATACTAATATTACTACTATAATTCATTCCGGGCCCAATTACAACACTTCTTACTCATTTTAAAACAAATAAACCATTTTTTATAAATCGAAATTAAATAAAAATTTCGGAAAATTAAACTTTTCATTTTTAAAATCAAGAATATAAAAATACAAGCACGTACATATTTTCGAAATATTTTTCGGATCAAAAATGAATTAAATATGAATTTTCAAAGTTTTGATCCTTTAAATACAATAAAACTCTTAAAATCATTTTAAAATACCGAAACATCCAAATTAATTCACCCAACCATTTTAAAAACTAAATAATATTATAAAGATAATATTACAAAAGATTTCATGATTTTTAATTCCTCCGATTATTTTATAAAATTAACAGAGGATCAAAATGCATGATTTAAATAGATTTAAATCCTCAAAAATATAAATAAAATACATCAGCCTTCACAACTCACACAATCATCATATAAACACATAACCACAACTTCACATACATTCCACCTTCCAACAATAATCACATAATATAGTTCATAGTTACACTGAACCAGACAATAATTAAATAATTCGCTTTTGAAATTCCTTAAACTGGATAACGAACAATAAAATAAAATAAAAATTTCCTCCTCATTTTAGGAAAACATTAATATTCTTAAAATAATACTAAAAATCATTTTCTGAAAGTTCGGGTTATTACAATGATGGGAGAGCTTAGTTATTTTCTAGGCCTACAGGTGAAGCAAACAAATGATGGAATTTTAATAAATCTAGCAAAATATACCAGAAATCTTCTCAAGAAATTTGGTATGCTTGACTGCTCATCTGCATCAACTCCCATGGCAACAGCAACAAAGTTGGACAAAGACACAGGAGTTTCAGTAGATATGACAAGCTACAGAGGCATGATAGGGTCTCTTCTTTATCTGACAGCAAGTAGACCTGATATCATGTATGCAACCTGTCTCTGTGCAAGGTTTCAGGCAGACCTCAGAGAACCACATCTAACAGCTGTGAAGAGAATTTTCAAGTATCTCAAGGGCACCATTAACTTAGGTTTGTGGTATCCTAGAGAATCAGATTTCAAGCTACTCGGTTACTCTGATACAGACTTTGTAGGCTATAAGATAGACAGAAAAAGCACCAGTGGAAGTTGTCAATTTCTGGGTGATAGACTTATTTCTTGGTACAACAAGAAATAGAAATCAATCTCTACATCTACAGCTGAAGCAGAGTATATTGCAGCTGGTAGCTATTATGCACAGATTTTATGGATGAAGAATCAATTGCTAGATTATGAATTGAGGTACAGTAAGATTCCTATTTACTATGATAATCAAAGTGCTATTGCTATGACAGGTAATCCAGTATAGCACTCAATGACCAAGCACATCAGCATAAGGTACCACTTTATCAGAGAACATGTAGAGGAAGGAAACATTGAGCTTCATTTTGTGTCTACAGAACAATAGCTTGCAGATATCTTCACCAAACCATTGAGTGAAGCTACATTTACAAGACTGGTAAATGAACTAGGAATGATCTCTGGTTTTGACTAGAGATTATGGTTAGACTCAAAATTACTTATGTAATATGTTGCTCATGTTTCTATGATTATGTTAACTGCTATGTGAACTCTGTTGTTAAACTCTGCTGTGCAAACTCTGTTTGTATACTGTTAAACTCTGTTAGCGTGCTTTGTAGGTCATACACTGTTGACATGTTGGATAAACTCTGATAAACTATGATAATGTTATTGTCTAATATGAACACCGATGAAGAAATATGTATGAAGCATGATTCTCAGTAATTAATCATGAATCTTTCTAAGTTATTTGTGATCTAATCTTAGACTGTGCAGAAAATTACCACAAGCATGATACTTTTCATATTTATAGCATCTCTTAGTTTATCAATCCTATACTCTGAGTCTGTAAATACTGTGTGTATTGCTTCTCATGAATAACTTCTGATGTTGATGACTTCTAAACTCTGTTTAGTTAGATGTTGTAATTAGTAAACCCCCAAAGAAATTGTATATAGGATGCTAGAATTTCTTTCTGATTATGTTGTTCTAGGACGACCCAGGAACTTGCTGGTAAAAAGTAAGGGCTAAAATTCTAATTTTTGGTGACTAATCAGAGAATAGGAAGAACCAAGAACTTATCAAAAGATAAAGGCTAAAATTCTCTAATTTTTGGTGACTAGTCAAAGACTAGGAAGACCCAGGAACTTATCAAAAGATAAGGGCTAAAATTATAGGATTTTTGGTGACTCGTCAAAGATTAGGAGGACCCAGGAACTTATCAGAATGATAAGGGCTAAAATTATAGGATTTTTGGTGACTAGTTACAACCTTTGATTAAAAATAATAATAAAAAAAAAATAGTTAGAAAGGGGGTATAAGTTAGTTCAGAGTTTCTGTATATAAATTTTCTACAGAGTTTAGCATTCATCATACATTCAGTGTTTACTATGAGAGTTTGTGCAAACAGTGTTTATTGATTTATTTTATGGATTTTATGAAATATTAGATGCTCTAAAAATTGAATTGGTAAACTCTGCTATACACACACATATATTCACACCTGTGCAGTTTTTGAAAGGATTATGGTAATGAAGTTGGAGAATTGACAAACGCTGACGAATTTTGTCTAGTACTCTAAGGTATATTTTATTTCAGACAATTTCTATACTTGGGGTAAAAAGTGTTAACTACCACCTGTTGATCAGTATTAGAGTGTTAAAGTACTGTACTGGTAATAGGAGAGAGAGTAGCAGTAATTATTGCTATAATTACTGAGTATGCATAGCTGTTCCATCAGATATGTGCCGCGTGTCCTACTCACACATTTCTCTAGGATCGTGTCCCACTCACACATGGTAACTGGTTGCATGTATTAATGTTAAAACGATTAGTTTTAATTTTTAATTACATATCTAATCATTTCACTTAAACGGTTCATATTCACTCACCCACTTACACACTCACTCACAGTTACTTTGCATACACAATTTCTCTCAGTTATTCTATTCTCTCTTGCGCATTTTCACAAACACCTTCCACACACATATTTTTCTCTAATATTTTCTTCTCACATCGATTCTAATGGCCACCAAAGCTTTTACTACTCAAGGGTTCTTGTTCGTTTCTAATAATTATGCAGCCCCATTGAACAATGCAAACGTTCTAGAGGCATTTCATCTGATTCAGAATTTCTTGAGGGATTCGTAAATTGGTCAAGCTCTAGTTGAACCACCAACGCTTTCTGCCACGTAGATTGCTACTTTCTGGGGGAACTCAACATTCTCTGCAGGTTCATCAACAACATCCTCTGCAGGTTGCTCTCTAGGTTCAACAGACTTTGCAATGTCACCTTGATCAACTTCTTCACCTTCTTCAATAGTTTGGTGAGCATCAGAGAATAACTCAGTATGAGTTGCTACTGTTTCATCAAGGACTACAGTAGGCTGATCAGCTGCACCAGTTTCTCCATAATTTGCAATGACATGTGAGATAAGAACATTAATGTGATCAGAGAATGGTATGAATGTTTCAACAAAATCATCCATAGCAGCAACACCATCTCTGTTTTCAGCAGTCAGCTGTGCATCTTCAGTTGCTTTAACAACCTTTTCTTCAGTATGCATCTCAACAACAGGTATCTCCTGAGAAATCACCTCTGGAGCTTCAACATTGACCTCTTCATCAGATTCGGCAATTATCAATCTTCTCCTCTTGTATGTAAGCATCTCAGCTACCTCTTCTTCTTCAGAAGAATCTTCTTCAATAGAATCTTCTACAACAGATGGAGATGAAGGCCTGTTTGCTCTTTCCTTTGGAGCTCTTTGAACCCTTTTTACAGCAATGTGCTTGGTTCTACATCTTTTCTTTGGTTTAGCCTGTGGAAGAGGTGATTGTTGTTCAGGTTGAGATTGAGTGGTTGCTGGTGTTTCAGTGTTAGTGTGTTGTGGAGGTTCAGCGTTTGGTTCATTAGTTTCAGGTTGAGTGGGTTAAGGTTGATCAGTGTTTACAGGTTGTGAAAGTGAAGGCTCAGGCTCAGGCTGTTGTGGTTCTTGAGGTTGATTGAGAAAGTTTTGAAGGGCAAGGGGTAAAAACAAAGCAGGTGATAAGTGGATTTATATCCACTTAGAGCGTTCTAAATCGACTTAAATTGATTGTCTTGGACTCAAGTTTGTTGTAGTTTTGATGTGTTTTGTGTAAGTGTGTAGGTTTGGAAGAATGTTGCTTAAGATCGTTGTTTCCGTCACTTTTGGAGTTAAATTCGAGCTTAATAATGAAGAATGGAGTCTTGTTGTGGTTCACCATGAGGATTCCAAGCATAGAGGATTGAAAACGGAAGAGAACGCAAAAAGAACGGGCGCAAAAGGAGTTAAAACGAAGAAAATAAGCCAAAATCAGCTCCCGGCAGCAAAAATCAGCTCCCGGCAGCCACCATCGGCGCATCAGGCGCCCAATCCGAGGCTCCTGCGCCATGAACAGTAACGTCAGCGCGGAGAAATTCTGCCAGATTTTTGTATTTTTGTTTTGGCCATAACTTGAGTTCTACAAGTCCGTTTTAGGCCCGTAAGCAGTCCACGCGAAGCTAACGAGATTCTCTATCATTCTTGAGTGGTTCAGAGGTCCAATTACAGATGGAACGTTCCAGAATTAATGAAGAAAATACAGATGCAAATTTCCCTTTAAATCAGAATCAGTTTAGGAAACGTACTTCTATTATAATTCTGATTTGGTATTTTCTTGTTGGGCAAGATGTCTAGAGCCTATATAAACACATCCAACCCTTGTAATAGATGATTATTAGATCATCATTAGGAGTAGAACGATTACATATCAATTACTTAGATTTATTTGTATCTTTTCATACTTTGTTTTTATCATGGTTTCATCAGATCCCATGATGACGAGAGGTTCGATTATGAACTAATCATTGTCATGGGATTCTAACGGATTTATTTATGGAGTTTAGTATCTTGATGCTTTACAGATCTGTGTGTGATGTATATCTGATATCCTCGTATGGTTGTGTTTCATGTATTTAGATGCGTAGCTAACATCTAATTTGTTAATCTCTTGTGAAGCGAGAGTGGATCTTGAGATTTAGAACTTGCCATGCTAGCATAGGATAGGTTGATGTTTTAACATCATGATTTGTGGCGTAAATAGAGATATTATGCTTCCCTATGTGATCAATATGATAACTTGTTCTTCAACCGTTATGTTTTCAAATTCTATAGAGATATAGGGTCTAAGCATAATTGGTGTCTATTCATCTTCTATCTCTTTTGTGGATGTATGTTTAGTTTGGTATTCGTATACTGAGAAGTAGCGTATACTTGTTTCGTGTTGTCCGATCAGATATCATAACCATTGCATATAGTGATTAAAGGCGTCAGATCTAAGCAAAGTATTTAATGAAGTTAGGATTCCATGGTTTCTCTTGCAGAAGTAATTCGATTCCAATTCTAGTTAGTTAGTTAATTCTTAGTTGTTAGTTTACTTCTTAGTTAATTTAGTTTATAAAACCCATTATTGTTAATTGTCTTAGCAGTGCATAATAACCATACATTGTTGCATAGGTACAATACTGAATTAAAAACCAGATCTCTGTGGGAACGAACTCAACTTATATCTATATTACTTGTGACCATGTACGCTTGCGTGATTTAGTGTAAACAAGTTTTTGGCGCCGCTGCCGGGGATCTTCGGTGTTTTATTTTTGGTTTATGTGCTTGTCAATAGTGGTCGTTAGAGTTCACTGACTCGGATTTCTTTTTCTCATCTATTCTTCTATAGTTCGTTGGTGTTTCAGGTACTTGTCAGAGAGCATTGCCGTTAGAGATGGATTTTCTAAATTACTATGGAGTTCAGCAGTTGGTTAGTGTTTGTGAGCTATGTGCGGGCGCACATGAGACGTATCAGTGCTGGAGCAACCAAGGTGGTATTCAACAACCTCAGCAGCCTTATCAGCAGTATCAAGGTCAACAATATGGAGCACAGCCTTACTATCCTCAGAATATTCTGCAACAGCAGAACCAGAATTTTCTGCAACATGACCCGTGGCAATCTCAACCTCTGAGTTATGAGGAACAACCATATTTTCAGTACCATCCTCAACAGTACCAGCAAGATGTTCCAGATATGTCATATTTCTATGGAAGTGAAGAGTTTCAACATCAGCAACCTACTCCTACTTTTCAGTCAGATGATGATTTGAAGGAGATTAGGAAGGAGATTAGGATGCTTGCAGAGAATAATGAGAAGCTTATCAAATCTATGGGGACATTAGCTGCTCAAGTTTTGAGAGTCTTGGAACAAGAGAATTAACAATTCATGCTAGAGGCAAATCCAGAAAATAGTGGTGACTTGGAGCAAGGTACTGCATGCTTAATTGAGGAAGACAAATTCCAAGAGGAGGAAGAGTGTAAGTCGCTCGGCTTGGCTGATCTCTGGGATTCGAAGGTGCTGATTGATGAGGTTGTTTTATGGTCAAATCTTGAGGATAGTGCAATTGAGTCTTTTCTTGAGGAAGACAAATTCCAAGATGAGGTGAGCATTCGCAAGCCATGTGAGGAATTTGATCATGTTAGGATGGTGGATGATTTGGAGAGGGCATTATTTGGGACAGACATTGATGAGCTGCGCAAATTTCAAGAATTGGTATGTGCGTACCAAGAGGCTGATGAACATGGAAAAGATGCAGGTCTTCTACTTGTCTCAGAATTTAAAGATGGAGGTAGCGCATTAGAGCCAATGGAGGAAGTTCTCTTTGAGGAACCAAAGGCTTCAGAAACTTACATTTACCCTCCTCCATTATATTCAAGCGAAGCCCGCGAATGTGTGTTGTTCTACAAATTGACAGATTTTGGGTCAACAGATGAAGGCATTGGAAGAGGATATAGTTGCTACACGAATAGGCCAAGCGAGGAGAAGTGGCAGAAAGTGTGTCGCCGTGATGACGATGAAGTCTCACAAAGAGAGGATCAGGCCAACTATTATCATCCTTAATGGAGGCTTGGAAGTAACGTCAAGCTATTGACGTTAAAGAAGCGCTTCTTGGGAGGCAACCCAAGGTATGTTTTCTACTTTCCCTTGTATTTGCTTCCATTCAATGAGGACATTGAATTTTTCAAGTTTGGGGGTGGTTTGAGGGATAAGTAGTGTATATATATGTGATTGTTAGTCATTGTGTTCATGTAGGATTTCATGCTTTGCATATTAGTAGTAGTAAATTATGCATGTATGTTTGTTTTATCTACGTTTGTTTCATATAGGACATTCTGTTTTTATGTTCTTATATCATGTGAGTTCATAATAGTTTGCATTTGCACCCATGCTTGATAGGAATTTTGTGTTGTTGACGCTTTTGATTGAGAAGTGATATGCTTTGTTCTTGTGCACACACATACACTAGTAAGTTGAAGCTAGTAGACTTATTGAATGTTGTAAGTGATTAGAAGGACATGAATATGTGCAAGATGATTTAGTTTGCATGCTTTGAATACAAGTTGGTGCGTTAGAGAGATTTTTGCTTGGGATTGAATATGTTTTTCCACCAAGTGAGATTTTGAGCTTTAATGCATATTTGCAATTTATTCGTTTGCTTGAGTGTCCACGGATTGTTTGCATTGCTAGCAGTTGTTTGAGGTCTTTCTTGAAATGCATGACATTATTTGACGATTAAAATGATAAAGGCATGTAGGAATAACCGTATATTTTCCCATATTACCACACCATATTTATATGATCAATTAGTTAACCCGTTGAGCTTAATCCTATTTTTTTTTTCGGTGACATACCACATTACTTGCCTAGACCTTTTTCTTGTATTGGCCTTACATTAATTTGAACCCACATTGTCAAAGGCTAGTAGAGTACTTAAGGGAGTAATAAGGTGTGCAAGGAGGGGTTTATTGTTGGTCTTACTTTTGGGGGAAATATTGAAAATTGGGTTTGTTTACTTGATAATCGGCATGTGTAATAAAATTGTGGGATCATTGTTTATTGTTTATATTATTGTTTGTGTTATATTTAGCTCTCGAAAAAAAAAAAGAAAAAAAAAGAAAAAAAAAGAGAAAAAAAAAAAGAAAAAGAAAAAAAAATATATTATGAGAGCATGTTTGTGTTTGTTGCGATCCTATTTCAGTCGACTAGTCGAGTGTTGTTTTAGTAAAAATTATGTGGGGGGAAAATAGGGTGTTGTGTATGATTTATTATGGTACTTACTAGTTTTTGACACTTCACCTGATTTGGCTTATTTGACATACCTTGTCCCTAGCCCCGTTACAACCCAAATAAAGACCTTTTGATTATCGTCATTGATGTATGTTGTGTTAAGAGTTAGATTGATACCAAATGTCAAGCATGTTTATGATTTTGTTGGAGTTGAGTGATACACTTACCCTTGTTCTTGAGTGAATATTCTTTTGTGAGTGGATTGTGAGTGTTTGCTTGTTTTTGCGTATGAGATCCCGAGTTTTGTCTCAAAGATGTACTCTTGTAGGCTTAGCATGTTTACTAACTTATTCTTACACTTGACATGGACTTGTGAGAACTTATGCATGTTCATTAAGTAGACTATGTGAATACTTACACTTTCGACACCAAGACATTGCGTATTTACTTTGATTCTTAAGATGATATGGCATGAGATGATTTGACGGTATGGTAGGATATTAGTAGTAGTCATTTGCATTTTCATATTAGTTGCATTCATGCATTGCATTGCATTGGATTTTGTGGGTACATTCGCTATAGGCCCTCACGAGACCTTACTCGTCCACTAGGGCTGCCTAGGGGTTTAAAGGGCTAGTTGCATATGCCAAATGCAACCGTGATCACCTACGGAAGTGGTACTAGTTAGTTAGTTAGTTGTAATTGTTTATGCTTGAGGACAAGCATCGGTTTAAGTTTGGGGGTGTGATAAGTGGATTTATATCCACTTAGAGCGTTCTAAATCGACTTAAATTGATTGTCTTGGACTCAAGTTTGTTGTAGTTTTGATGTGTTTTGTGTAAGTGTGTAGGTTTGGAAGAATGTTGCTTAAGATCGTTGTTTCCGTCACTTTTGGAGTTAAATTCGAGCTTAATAATGAAGAATGGAGTCTTGTTGTGGTTCACCATGAGGATTCCAAGCATAGAGGATTGAAAACGGAAGAGAACGCAAAAAGAACGGGCGCAAAAGGAGTTAAAACGAAGAAAATCAGCCAAAATCAGCTCCCGGCAGCAAAAATCAGCTCCCGGCAGCCACCATCGGCGCATCAGGCGCCCAATCCGAGGCTCCTGCGCCATGAACACTAACGTCAGCGCGGAGAAATTCTGCCAGATTTTTGTATTTTTGTTTTGGCCATAACTTGAGTTCTACAAGTCCGTTTTAGGCCCGTAAGCAGTCCACGTGAAGCTAACGAGATTCTCTATCATTCTAGAGTGGTTCAGAGGTCCAATTACAGATGGAACGTTCCAGAATTAATGAAGAAAAGACAGATGCGAATTTCCCTTTAAATCAGAATCAGTTTAGGAAACGTACTTCTATTATAATTCTGATTTGGTATTTTCTTGTTGGGCAAGATGTCTAGAGCCTATATAAACACATCCAACCCTTGTAATAGATGATTATTAGATCATCATTAGGAGTAGAACGATTACATATCAATTACTTAGATTTATTTGTATCTTTTCATACTTTGTTTTTATCATGGTTTCATCAGATCCCATGATGACGAGAGGTTCGATTATGAACTAATCGTTGTCATGGAATTCTAACGGATTTATTTATGGAGTTTAGTATCTTGATGCTTTACAGATCTGTGTGTGATGTATATCTGATATCCTCGTATGGTTGTGTTTCATGTATTTAGATGCGTAGCTAACATCTAATTTGTTAATCTCTTGTGAAGCGAGAGTGGATCTTGAGATTTAGAACTTGTCATGCTAGCATAGGATAGGTTGATGTTTTAACATCATGATTTGTGGTGTAAATAGAGATATTATGCTGCCCTATGTGATCAATATGGATAACTTGTTCTTCAACCGTTATGTTTTCAAATTCTATAGAGATATAGGGTCTAAGCATAATTGGTGTCTATTTATCTTCTATCTCTTTTGTGGATGTATGTTTAGTTTGGTATTCGTATACTGAGAAGTAGCGTATACTTGTTTCGTGTTGTCCGATCAGATATCATAACCATTGCATATAGTGATTAAAGGCGTCAGATCTAAGCAAAGTATTTAATGAAGTTAGGATTCCATGGTTTCTCTTGCAGAAGTAATTCGATTCCAATTCTAGTTAGTTAGTTAATTCTTAGTTGTTAGTTTACTTCTTAGTTAATTTAGTTTATAAAACCCATTATTGTTAATTGTCTTAGCAGTGCATAATAACCATACATTGTTGCATAGGTACAATACTGAATTAAAAACCAGATCTCTGTGGGAACGAACTCAACTTATATCTATATTACTTGTGACCATGTACGCTTGCGTGATTTAGTGTAAACAGCAGGTAATTCCCCCTTGGTTGCATCCTTGTTTGTCAAATCAGAGTATATTCTCTTATTGACTTTAAAAGGCTGAATAACATCATCCTCAGCAATCACAATACCAGGCACACAAGCAGTAAACAATAATTGACAAAATCTAGCAAAGTAGACAGTAGTAGACTCTGACAATCTATCACCTATGTTCATTAAAACAAGTCTACCAAAATCGAAATTACTGTCATAGAGAAGAGAATACCCAATTTGTAGACTGTCAGTAGGAATGGCATCCCAGTTTGTGACATTCTTTCCAAAGGCCCTTGTTATACAGTCGAAGAAGAAACTCCACTCCTTCCTCAGCTGTGGCCTCTTCACTGATCCAAGTTTTGCTAAAGGGCCTGATGTTGTGCTAAAAATAGAAAGATAAAAAAAATTGAATCGCAAGCGCACAATTCGTTTCGTTGTAAAATGTGAGATTCGTTCCACAGAGACTAAGTTATTCGCACTGTTTAATTCTAATTTAATCGAGTTAGAAATATTTTTGGGTTTTCGAATTTTTTAGATATTACAAATTACTAATTAGGAATCTATTTTAAACTAATTAAATTAAATTAATTATTCTAAATTATTCCAAACTTAAATTATTCTAAAAATTCTAAATTTGAAATTAAAAACTAGATTTTTATTCTAAGATTTTATTTACCGAAAATATTTAACGAAATTTCAACATTAACCATTCGAAAGTCTAACTAGCCAAAAACAATAGCACAAACGCAAAAATCACACGACCTGGACTCAGAACTAGCAAACACAGAAGCATAAACACCAAAAAAAAATGACGCCGTTGAACTCAGCCATAAAATTTGAAAACAACTCAGACTACCCAGACTAAACAGCCACCACTTTGACCAACAAACTCAGTACAAAACTCGATAGCCTGCACTACTACACTGCACAAACAACAAAATTAACATTTCAACCCTCAAACACTACAAAACTACAACACTCGATTATTAACTCAGCATCTAAATTCCAGTAACCAGCAACGAACTCAGAAGCAACACTCGAACACAAATAAAAACTGAAACCAGTGAAAGCAATTAAACCACACAAATTCGACAACCATCAATCTACTCAGTTAAACAAAGCTCGAACTACAGCTCGAAAATCAGCTAACTCGCAGCTAGACACGAACTCGATTACTAAACTTCAACTAAACCGGACTCAGCAAAGCACCAAAAACCGCAACACGACTCAATAAATCGACAGCAACTCAATCTCAGCAACGAAACCATTCAACATACGAATCAACATACACTCAGCGCTAATTACAATTCGAACTCAGAAAAACAAATTCAGACTCAGCCACATCTTCATCGGATTAAATACAACTCGGACTCAGCAAATACCGAAACAAAACACTTCATCGACTCACAGAAACGAAACAGAGAAACTAGCAAACTCGCAAAACAAAACTTATTCGCAGCAAGGGAAAAACAGGGGAAAAACCAACTAAAAATTCAGAAAAAACACAACAAAGATCTCGCGGACTCCTATTTAACAAATTGGAATCGAAAACTTGCGAAGGAAATTGGAAACGAGAACAGGGAGGATTTGGGTGCTTGAGATTTTGCAGCTAAAGAGAATTAAGGATAGGAGATGGATTCGTGGGGAGAAAATAGGAGAATAGGGGACTGGGTTTGAAGTTGCAAATCGTAGAAGAAGGAGATGCAGGGGAAAAGGCTGGGATTGTCTAGAAAATAGGGGAGATGAATGCTACGAAATTTAAACAAATTAAAGCAGAATATAAATAAAAATTACTTATATAGATGAAATGTTTACAAGCTGCAAAGAAAACTAATACTAAGGGTCCCAATCTAATCTAATCTAATCTAAACCTAAGGTGTTTTTCCTAATAATAATGGGTTCTATTTATAGGCTTTACTAACTAACTAATTTACATATGAATGTAAAAGTAGTTTGCATATGAAAGGAAACCAAAGTCCTGCTGCACTCATAAATTTTCAAGATTCCCTGCAGTGCTTTTGAAATTTTAATGCCGGCTGCTGAATAAGTCAGAAGAAGGTTTTGGGGTGTGTTTGAAATGTTCCAATTTGCTCCAAGCTCCTAATTCCTTTTTCCTTCTTCTTTTATTTTTGCACTTTTTCTTCATCTTTTCGCCTTCTTTGCACTTTATTTCTTTATTTTGTAATTTCTTCATTTTTTCTGGAATTTCCTGAAATGCAACAAAATAATTTATTAAAATACGAATTCAAGCAATAAATAAGCAATAAAAATATGCAAAAATATGCACTTATCACCTGAGTACCCAATTTGCTGCAACATCTCTCTTAGATGTTTCTCACCAACAACACTATATGAGGAGTGTGTTTCGAAACCCATGATTTCTCTGACTGTAGTTGGAGTAATCACATACTCTGTTTCTTCATGTGTGAATATGATTGAAGGAGTCCCATTCTCTCCTCCATCGTCATAAGTAGAGTTCCCCCAGAAAGTAGCAATCTGGGTGGCAGAAAGCGTTGGTGGTTCAACTAGAGCTTGACCAATTTCCGAATCCCTCAAGAAATTCTGAATCAGATGAAACGCCTTTGGAACGTTTGTATTGTTCAATGGGGCTGCATAATTATTAGAAACAAACAAGAACCCTTGAGCAGTAAAAGCTTTGGTTGCCATTAGAATCGATGTGAGAAGAAAATATTAGAGAAAAATATATGTATGGAAGGTGTTTGTGAAAATGCGCAAGAGAGAATAGAATAACCGAGAGAAATTGTGTATGCAAAGTAATTGTGAGTGAGTGTGTAAGTGGGTGAGTGAATATGAACCGTTTAAGTGAAATGATTAGAATATGATTCTTCCATACACAAAACACCTTCCATACACATATTTTTCTCTAATATTTTCTTCTCACATCCATAACAGCAACACCATCTCTGTTTCTTCATGTGTGAATTTGAATATGATTGAACCTGCAGAGAATGTTGTAGAGAATGTTACAGATGCAAATACTGATGTTGAAGATGAAGGAAGTGCAGAGTCTAACTCTTCTCAGAGCATACCAGTGCAAACTGATACAAAGCACACATCTTTTACTCAACCTTCACATTCACATGACATTGAAGCAGAGTATTTTGCTACATTATCTGAGAATTGTTATAAAGAGGATTGCGTTTTTCCAAGAAAGAGAGCAGCTAAATTTGTTCATAAAACTGCTAAAGAGATTTCAAATCCAGAGATTCTTTCATGTCTGAAAGCAACTGTTGTTCAAGTCAAAACTCTGAATGAAAGGTTTGATGATTCTCATAAGGCAATCATTGATCTGAGAGCTGAAATTGTGCAAAGATACATGAATATGGAGAGAGATACTAAACTATTAACTGTGAGTGAGTGAGTGAGGAGAGAATGGGACTCCTTCAATCATATTCATACATGAAGAAACAGAGATGGTGTTGCTGCTATGGATGACTTTGTTGAAACATTCATACCATTCTCTGATCACATTATTGTTCATATCTCACCTGTCATTGCAAATTCTGGAGAAACTGGTGCAGCTGATCAGCCTATTGTAGTCATTGATGAAACAGTAGCAACTCATACTGAGTTATTCTCTAATGTTCACCAAACTATTGAAGAAGGTGAAGAAGTTGATCAAGGTGACATTGCAAAGTCTTTTAAACCTAGAGAGCAACCTGCAGAGGATGTTGTTGATGAACCTGTAGAGAATGTTGCTGAACCTGTAGAGAATGTCGTAGAGAATATTGCAGATACAAATACCGATGTTGAAGATGAAGGAAGTGCAGAGTCTAACTTTTCTCAGAGCATACCAGTGTAAACTGATGCAAAGCACACATCTTTTACTCAACCTTCACATTCACATGACATTGAAGCAGAGTATTTTGCTACATTATCTGAGAATTGGTATAAAGAGGATTGTGTTTTTCCAAGAAAGAGAGCAGCTAAATTTGTTCATAAAACTGCTAAAGAGATTTCAAATCCAGAGATTCTTTCATGTCTGAAAGCAACTATTGTTCAAGTCAAAACTCTGAATGAAAGGTTTGATGATTCTCATAAGGCAATCATTGATCTGAGAGCTGAAATTGTGCAAAGATACATGAATATGGAGAGAGATACTAAACTAGTAACTGTGAGTGAGTGAGTGAGGAGAGAATGAGACTCCTTCAATCATATTCATACATGAAGAAACAGAGATGGTGTTGCTGCTATGGATGATTTTGTTGAAACATTCATACCACTCTCTGATCACATTATTGTTCATATCTCACCTGTCATTGCAAATTCTGGAAAAACTGGTGCAGCTGATCAGCCTATTGTAGTCATTGATGAAACAGTAGCAACTCATACTGAGTTATTCTCTGATGCTCACCAAACTATTGAAGAAGGTGAAGAAGTTGATCAAGGTGACATTGCAAAGTCTCTTGAACCTAGAGAGCAACCTGCAGAGGATGTTGTTGATGAACCTGCAGAGAATGTTGCTGAACCTGCAGAGAATGTTGTAGAGAATGTTGCAGATGCAAATACTGAAGTTGAAGATGAAGGAAGTGCAGAGTCTAACTCTTCTCAGAGCATACCAGTGCAAACTGATGCAAAGCACACATCTTTTACTCAACCTTCACATCCACATGAAATTGAAGCAGAGTATTTTGCTACATTATCTGAGAATTGGTATAAAGAGGATTGTGTTTTTCCAAGAAAGAGAGCAGCTAAATTTGTTCATAAAATTGCTAAAGAGATTTCAAATCCAGAGATTCTTTCATGTCTGAAAGCAACTGTTGTTCAAGTCAAAACTCTGAATGAAAGGTTTGATGATTCTCATAAGGCAATTATTGATCTGAGAGCTGAAATTGTGCAAAGATACATGAATATGGAGAGAGATACTAAACTAGTAACTGTGAGTGAGTGAGTGAGGAGAGAATGGGACTCCTTCAATCATATTCATACATGAAGAAACAGAGATGGTGTTGCTGCTATGGATGATTTTGTTGAAACATTCATACCATTCTCTGATCACATTATTGTTCATATCTCACCTATCATTGCAAATTCTGGAGAAACTGGTACAGCTGATCAGCCTATTGTAGTCATTGATGAAACAGTAGCAACTCATACTGAGTTATTCTCTGATGCTCACCAAACTATTGAAGAAGGTGAAGAAGTTGATCAAGGTGACATTGCAAAGTCTGTTGAACCTAGAGAGCAACCTGCAGAGGATGTTGTTGATGAACCTGCAGAGAATGTTGCTGAACCTGCAGAGAATGTTGTAGAGAATGTTGCTGAACCTGCAGAGAATGTTGTAGAGAATGTTGCAGATGCAAATACTGATGTTGAAGATGAAGGAAGTGCAGAGTCTAACTCTTCTCAGAGCATACCAGTGCAAACTAATGCAAAGCACACATCTTTTACTCAACCTTCACATTCACATGACATTGAAGCAGAGTATTTTGCTACATTATCTGAGAATTGGTATAAAAGGATTGTGTTTTTCAAAGAAAGAGAGCAGCTAAATTTGTTCATAAAACTGCTAAAGAGATTTCAAATCCAGAGATTCTTTCATGTCTGAAAGCAGCTGTTGCTCAAGTCAAAACTCTGAATGAAAGGTTTGATGATTCTCATAAGGCAATCATTGATCAGAGAGCTGAAATTGTGCAAAGATACATGAATATGGAGAGAGATACTAAACTAGTAACTGTGAGTGAGTGAGTGAGGAGAGAATGGGACTCCTTCAATCATATTCATACATGAAGAAACAGAGATGGTGTTGCTGCTATGGATGATTTTGTTGAAACATTCATACCATTCTCTGATCACATTATTGTTCATATCTCACCTGTCATTGCAAATTCTGGAGAAACTGGTACAGCTGATCAGCCTATTGTAGTCATTGATGAAACAGTAGCAACTCATACTGAGTTATTCTCTGATGCTCACCAAACTTTTGAAGAAGGTGAAGAAGTTGATCAAGGTGACATTGCAAAGTCTGTTGAACCTAGAGAGCAACCTACAGAGGATGTTGTTGATGAACCTGCAGAGAATGTTGCTGAACCTGCAGAGAATGTTGTAGAGAATGTTGCAGATACAAATACTGATGTTGAAGATGAAGGAAGTGCAGAGTCTAACTCTTCTCAGAGCATACCAGTGCAAACTGATGCAAAGCACACATCTTTTACTCAACCTTCACATTCACATGACATTGAAGCAGAGTATTTTGCTACATTATCTGAGAATTGGTATAAAGAGGATTGTGTGTTTCCAAGAAAGAGAGCAGCTAAATTTGTTCATAAAACTGCTAAAGAGATTTCAAATCCAGAGATTCTTTCATGTCTGAAAGCAACTGTTGTTCAAGTCAAAACTCTGAATGAAAGGTTTGATGATTCTCATAAGGCAATCATTGATCTGAGAGCTGAAATTATGCAAAGATACATAAATATGGAGAGAGATACTAAACTAGTAACTTTGAGTGAGTGAGTGAGGAGAGAATGGGACTCCTTCAATCATATTCATACATGAAGAAACAGAGATGGTGTCGCTGCTATGGATGATTTTGTTGAAACATTCATACCATTCTCTGATCACATTATTGTTCATATCTCACCTTACATTGCAAATTCTGGAGAAACTGGTGCAGCTGATCAGCCTATTGTAGTCATTGATGAAACAGTAGCAACTCATACTGATTTATTCTCTGATGCTCACCAAACTATTGAAGAAGGTGAAGAAGGTGATCAAGGTGACATTGCAAAGTCTGTTGAACCGAGAGAGCAACCTGCAGAGGATGTTGTTGATGAACCTGCAGAGAATGATGCTGAACCTGCAGAGAATGTTGTAGAGAATGTTGCAGATGCAAATATTGATGTTGAAAATGAAGGAAGTGCAGAGTCTAACTCCTCTCTGAGCATACCAGTGCAAACTGATGCAAAGCACACATCTTTAACTCAACCTTCACATTCACATGACATTGAAGCAGAGTATTTTGCTACATTATCTGAGAATTGGTATAAAGAGGATTGTGTTTTTCCAAGAAAGAGAGCAGCTAAATTTGTTCATAAAACTGCTAAAGAGATTTCAAATCCAGAGATTCTTTCATGTCTGAAAACAACTATTGTTCAAGTCAAAACTCTGAATGAAAGGTTTGATGATTCTCATAAGGCAATCATTGATCTGAGAGCTGAAATTGTGCATAGATAGATGAATATGGAGAGAGATACTAAACTAGTAACTGTGAGTGAGTTAGTGAGGAGAGAATGAGACCCCTTCAATCATATTCATACATGAAGAAACAGAGATGGTGTTGCTGCTATGGATGATTTTGTTGAAACATTCATACCATTCTCTGATCACATTATTGTTCATATCTCACCTGTCATTGCAAATTCTGGAGAAACTGGTACAGCTGATCAGCCTATTGTAGTCATTGATGAAACAGTAGCAACTCATACTGAGTTATTCTCTGATGCTCACCAAACTATTGAAGAAGGTGAAGAAGTTGATCAAGGTGACATTACAAAGTCTGTTGAACCTAGAGAGCAACCTGCAGAGGATGTTGTTGATGAACCTGCAGAGAATGTTGCTGAACCTGCAGAGAATGTTGCAGATGCAAATACTGATGTTGAAGATGAAGGAAGTGCAGAGTCTAACTCTTCTCAGAGCATACCAGTGCAAACTGATGCAATGCACACATCTTTTACTCAACCTTCACATTCACATGACATTGAAGCAGAGTATTTTGCTACATTATCTGAGAATTGGTATAAAGAGGATTGTGTTTTTCCAAGAAAGAGAGCAGCTAAATTTGTTCATAAAACTTCTAAAGAGATTTCAAATCCATAGATTCTTTCATATCTGAAAGCAACTATTGTTCAAGTCAAAACTCTGAATGAAAGGTTTGATGATTCTAATAAGGCAATCATTGATCTGAGAGCTGAAATTATGCAAAGATACATGAATATGGAGAGAGATACTAAACTAGTAACTGTGAGTGAGTGAGTGAGGAGAGAATGGGACTCCTTCAATCATATTCATACATGAAGAAACAGAGATGGTATCGCTGCTATGGATGATTTTGTTGAAACATTCATACCATTCTCTGATCACATTATTGTTCATATCTCACCTGTCATTGCAAATTCTGGAGAAACTGGTGTAGCTGATCAGCCTATTGTAGTCATTGATGAAATAGTAGCAACTCATACTGAGTTATTCTCTGATGCTCACCAAACTATTGAAGAAGGTGAAGAAGGTGATCAAGGTGACATTGCAAAGTCTGTTGAACCGAGAGAGCAACCTGCAGAGGATGTTGTTGATGAACCTGCAGAGAATGATGCTGAACCTGCAGAGAATGTTGTAGAGAATGTTGCAGATGCAAATATTGATGTTGAAGATGAAGGAAGTGCAGAGTCTAACTCCTCTCTGAGCATACCAGTACAAACTGATGCAAAGCACACATCTTTAACTCAACCTTCACATTCACATGACATTGAAGCAGAGTATTTTGCTACATTATCTGAGAATTGGTATAAAGAGGATTGTATTTTTCCAAGAAAGAGAGCAGCTAAATTTGTTCATAAAACTGCTAAAGAGATTTCAAATCCAGAGATTCTTTCATGTCTGAAAGCAACTATTGTTCAAGTCAAAACTCTGAATGATAGGTTTGATGATTCTCATAAGGCAATCATTGATCTGAGAGCTGAAATTGTGCAAAGATACATGAATATGGAGAGAGATACTAAACTAGTAACTGTGAGTGAGTGAGTGAGGAGAGAATGAGACCCCTTCAATCATATTCATACATGAAGAAACAGAGATGGTGTTGCTGCTATGGATGATTTTGTTGAAACATTCATACCATTCTCTGATCACATTATTGTTCATATCTCACCTGTCATTGCAAATTCTGGAGAAACTGGTACAGCTGATCAGCCTATTGTAGTCATTGATGAAACAGTAGCAACTCATACTGAGTTATTCTCTGATGCTCACCAAACTATTGAAGAAGGTGAAGAAGTTGATCAAGGTGACATTACAAAGTCTGTTGAACCTAGAGAGCAACCTGCAAAGGATGTTGTTGATGAACCTGCAGAGAATGTTGCTGAACCTGCAGAGAATGTTGTAGAGAATGTTGCAGATGCAAATACTGATGTTGAAGATGAAGGAAGTGCAGAGTCTAACTCTTCACAGAGCATACCAGTGCAAACTGATGCAAAGCACATATCTTTTACTCAACCTTCACATTCACATGACATTGAAGCAGAGTATTTTGCTACATTATCTGAGAATTGGTATAAAGAGGATTGTGTTTTTCCAAGAAAGAGAGCAGCTAAATTTGTTCATAAAACTGCTAAAGAGATTTCAAATCCAGAGATTCTTTCATGTCTGAAAGCAACTGTTGTTCAAGTCAAAACTCTGAATGAAAGGTTTGATGTTTCTCATAAGGCAATCATTGATCTGAGAGCTGAAATTATGCATAGATACATGAATATGGAGAGAGATACTAAAATAGTAACTGTGAGTGAGTGAGTGAGGAGAGAATGGGACTCCTTCAATCATATTCATACATGAAGAAACAGAGATGGTGTTGCTGCTATGGATGATTTTTTTGAAACATTCATACCATTCTCTGATCACATTATTGTTCATATCTCACCTGTCATTGCAAATTCTGGAGAAACTGGTGCAGCTGATCAGCCTATTGTAGTCATTGATGAAACAGTAGCAACTCATATTGAGTTATTCTCTGATGCTCACCAAACTATTGAAGAAGGTGAAGAAGTTGATCAAGGTGACATTGCAAAGTCTGTTGAACCGAGAGAGGAACCTGCAGAGGATGTTTTTGATGAACCTGCAGAGAATGTTGCTGAACCTGCAGAGAATGTTGTAGAGAATGTTGCAGATGCAAATACTGATGTTGAAGATGAAGGAAGTGCAGAGTCTAACTCTTTCTAGAGCATACCAGAGCAAACTGATGTAAAGCACACATCTTTTACTCAACCTTCACATTCACATGACATTGAAGCAGAGTATTTTGCTATATTATCTGAGAATTGGTATAAAGAAGATTGCCTTTTTCCAAGAAAGAGAGCAGCTAAATTTGTTCATAAAACTGCTAAAGAGAATTCAAATCCAGAGATTCTTTCATGTCTGAAAGCAACTATTGTTCAAGTCAAAACTCTGAATGAAAGGTTTGATGATTCTCATAAGGCAATCATTGATCTGAGAGCTAAAATTGTGCAAAGATACATGAATATGGAGAGAGATACTAAACTAGTAACTGTGAGTGAGTGAGTGAGGAGAGAATGAGACTCCTTCATTCATATTCATACATGAAGAAACAGAGATGGTGTTGCTGCTATGGATGATTTTGTTGAAACATTCATACCATTCTCTGATCACATTATTGTTCATATCTCACCTATCATTGCAAATTCTGGAGAAACTGGTGCAGCTGATCAGCCTATTGTAGTCATTGATGAAACAGTAGCAACTCGTACTGAGTTATTCTCTGATGCTCACCAAACTATTGAAGAAGGTGAAGAAGTTGATCAAGGTGACATTGCAAAGTCTGTTGAACCGAGAGAGCAACCTGCAGAGGATGTTGTTGGTGAACCTGCAGAGAATGTTGCTGAACCTGCAGAGAATGTTGTAGAGAATGTTGCAGATGCAAATACTGATGTTGAAGATGAAGGAAGTGCAGAGTCTAACTCTTCTCAGAGCATACCAGTGCAAACTGATGCAAAGCACACATCTTTTACTCAACCTTCACATTCACATGACGTTGAAGCAGAGTATTTTGCTACATTCTCTAAGAATTGGTATAAAGAGGATTGCGTTTTTCTAAGAAAGAGAGCAGCTAAATTTGTTCATAAAACTGGTAAAGAGATTTCAAATCCAGAGATTCTTTCATGTCTGAAAGCAACTGTTGTTCAAGTTGAACAGAATCAGACTATCTTGTCTGGAAAGATTGATTCTATTGCTACCTACTTGGAGCTTATTACATCTATCTTAATTCCTGATGATGTCAAAAAGGGGGAGAGAGTTGCTAAGTCAAAATGCAGGCAATCTCAAACTCTGACTAAGAAGGATAATGCTGGAGACGGAGGATCAAATGAACAAAAGAGTTTAAAATCAAAAGCTGATATGAGTTTAAAATCTGGCAAATCTTCTAAGTCAAAGTCTGATGGAATATATACCGATGCTCAGGGTACTTCAAAGACCCAGAGTTTGCTATTCACTGACAATCCACAGACTGATGAAGAATTGGCTGCTAGATTGTTCCTTGAAGAAAATGAAGAAGGAGTTACTATTGCAGACAATCAAACTGAAGAGAAGAATCTACAAGAAGAACATCAAAAAGCTCTAAAGTCTGGCAAGTTCAAGAAAAATGTGAAAGCTCCTAGGCCTGTTCTTAAAGGCATTATTATCAAGGAAAATGTTGGTGCTGAAAACCAACAGAAGCAGAGACTAAACAGAAGCTGAAGGGTAAAGTTGGTGAGGAAGAGAAGGTTTCAAAGAGAGTGAATACAACCTCTATTGCTACGCAAGTTGTACAGAAGCCATTTTCTGCTCAATTGCAAACAATTTTTGGGAAACCAACAATTCGTGAACAAACTCTGGAGATTGGAGAGGCTGGAGGTAATTTTCTACAAAGCAGAGCTTTAATGGGTAAGCAAGGTCGAGATAAATCTGGTTTGGGTTCCTATAGAGAAAATAGAATGAACACCAGTCCTCAAGATCCTTCATCACTGGTTGTTCCAGGTCAAGGTGTTACTCAAGAGAGTTTAGACAGACTGAATTCAGTACAGTTGATTCATCAAAAGAGCTTAAAGAAAGATTTTCTTCTGTACTTCATGGCTGATGGGACTGTATATAAAATTGGTTAGTATGATCTTGATTTGAAGCTTTGGGAAGAATTGGAATATGTTCTGTATATTTTCAAAGTGAAGAATCAAAGGACTCAACAAGCTACAAATGTGCTAAGAAAGAAGATGCTGCATAATTTGGCAGTTAGAGGTATAAAATACAACAGTCAGTATGTCCCAAAGTACAGAGATTATCAAGGAAAGATTGTTGAGATGAAGAAGAATAGTGCTAAGATGAAGACAGATTTGGGTATAACAGTTCTTGATTTTAATTCTGAGTCAGAGAAAGCACAATTCATCAGACTGGGGAATGAAATGAGAAGAAACAAAATCTATTCTCTGAGATCTACTATCTACCAAACTGGTGAAGATGATCCTAAGCTGAAAGAGATCAAGGAGGTTATGCAGAAGGAACTTGAAAATGCAGAAAGAAGATTGCTTATAGACTATCTCAAGTGAACACCAGATGTTGAAGAAATTAAGGAATAAAGCTCTGTAAGAATTTTCTTGTTTTATGTAGATTTTGTTAAGTAGAAGCTTAAACTCTGTTTGTATATTAAACACTGTATTTGTCTTATTGTTTTGACATCATCAATTATTATAAAATTGTGCATTTTTGTTAATGAACAAGTTGGGGGAGATTGTTAGATATAATTTATGTGAATAATAATTAGTGTTTAAGTGTTACAGTAAAATATCAGAGTTTAGCTGGAAGCAGTAAGAGTTTAGTTAAACGCTGACAGATTGAAGCTCGACAGAGTTTGTTAAACTCTGTCTGGAGGAAGCGTCTATTGGTCAACAGAGATTGAAGAATACTTATGGAAGCAATATCTTTGAAGATTGGATAGCTGTCAAAGAGATTGTGTTGACTAAGGAGACGTGTAGCAATCGTAATTGATATCAATTGTATAGCTAATTTATAGGAGTATCAATTATCGATTGTATAGCAGCTGTATATCTTATAAATACAGTTAGGTTAACCCTAGAAGGGTATCGTGTAACGAATTATCATTCTTTGTAACCTAAGCAGCTCTCTATGATATTTTACGTCACTGAGAGAGGAATTATTAATTCCAAACAGTTTTTAATTGTTCGAACGAGTATTACTTGTTATTCTCTCATACAAATCTTGATTATAATAGTGTATTCGGCCTAACAGAATTGACTAGTACTCGTAACTAGTGTTTTATCACGGATTGTTGATTCTATTTTTTAAAAAATATATCTCGACGATCCAACCGTACGGATTTCAAGATATATCTAATTTAGTGATATTCTCAAATTTATAAAAAATAAAAAATTAATTTGGTTTAAAATCTTAGTAGTCAACCATCGAATTGACTAGTACTCGTAACTAGTGTTTTGTCACGGATTGTTGATTCTATTTTTTAAAAATTATTTCTCGACGATCCAACCGTAAGGATCTCAAGATATATCTAATCGAGTGACATTCCCAAATTTTCAAAAAATAAAAAATTAATTTGGTTTGAGAACATAGTAGTCAACTACCGAATTGACTAGTACTCGTAACTAGTGTTTTGTCACGGATTGTTGATTCTATTTTTTAAAAATTATTTCTCGACGATCCAACCGCACAGATCTCAAGATATATCTAATATAGTGATATTCCCAAATTTTCGAAAAATAATCGGAAAGATTAATCGGAACATTAATCGGTTATATTTTAATATTATTATATATTTAAATTTAAAAATATACACATGTATATAATATTAATTATATTAAATCAAATTGTACATACATTTTAAAAATTATATTATTATATTAAATAAGGAAAATCGTTAAAAAGTGTCAATTATATATGATAAAAGTGATAAAAAATAAATAAAAAAGGATTGAAGTAAAATGAATTTACAGCTGTTTGAAGTAAATCAATTGAAAATATCCCAATCACCACTGGCTATATTGGTTTTCGTGTTATCTGTATCTATCCTACTTTTATACTAACATTGTCTGTATCATCTTTTTGTGAAGCAAACTTCTCAGAAGAACACTATCAGAAGAACAACAATAAGCTTCAAACACTTGCAGAAGTGAATTTTCTTCCTTACGGCGTTGATTATCCTGGTGGAGTCACTGGCACAAAGCAAGTATTCCACTCACTGAACCCAATTTCGCTGTACGAGTTTATCACTACCGATTAAAGAATTCACCGCCGTTTGACCGATTAAGCCGCGGAACGCCGATTTTGACCGTTTTTGCCATAAAACGCCTAAATATCCGATTACCTCAGAATCGTGGCGGTCAGGGCTCGCCCACCGTCTAGGCGCCGCCTAGGCGGCCGCCCAGACCGTGTTTTAGAACACTGCTATTACTATATAGTAGCTTATAGTCCGTGCAAAGCACGAGTTACTTTTAATTTTTTATAATTTATTTATAATATTATAAATATTAATTTAAATATGTTAATAATTTTAATATTAAATATAAATTAATATTTTATTGGCGGGAATCGAACCTTGAACATCCGCATATAACAACTTTTAATATTGTTATATCTAACGGTCATGATCTATTTAAGTTGTTGATCTAACGGTGATAAATGAGGGATAACAAAAAATGGGGATAACCAAAAAAGGGGTAACCAACTACAAATTATACCCCCTTTTGCTTATTATAATATAGTATAGATAGTATAGATTAAAAGAGAATATAAGGATAAAAAATTCCATTTTAATAATTGTGAAGTTATTATTTTACCCTTAATTGTTAAAAAATTCCAAAAATGCCACAGGTCAATTAATCTACAAAAAATAAATAATTTTGTGCTAAGAAGAATCGAACCCACATCCACTTTATCGAGAGAGTAATATAATAACCAATGTGCTACTTCAACTTTTGCATTGGATTCAAAAACCTTATTAGATAAACTACATTCTCTCGTCCTATTCTATTTTCTTTTCTTTTTTATTTTTAATTTTTGAGTTAGATAAAAAAGTTGGTTTATATTATTTATATAACTCATTTTTCTAGAAAAAATTTGCATTTTAACAGCACAAGAGAAAAAATGTATTAAAATAAATGTAAAAATTCAATTTTATCTCTATATATTAAAAAATTATAAAAATGCTATCCTTTTATCATTTATACTTAGAATATATTACCTTACATATACATAGAGAATTGAACATTTAACGTCCTCTTATAAAGCTCATGCCATAATCATTGTATTACATTGATTTTTAAATTTATTTTATAAAAATGTATTAGATAAATCATATTTTTCATTTTTTTCTATATTACATTTTTGTTATAACTTTTGAGTAAATAAATGGTCATTTATATTTTGTGTAACTTCGCCTTTTTCGATTTCTGTTACTATTTTATATATATAATTATAACTTTTATCATCTTTATTATAATTTGTAATACACTTTTATTTTTCGAATACAACTTTGAGTAATTTAAATATAATTCTTTGGTTGATTAATTAAATGTATAATTGATTTATGAAAATAAATTTTAAAAAAATGTATAGAAAATATTTAAATTTATCAAAAATGAGAACTCTGAAAATAAGATATATAAGAAAATTATTGTGATTAATATATAATCATAGATGAAAATAAGATATGATATTTTTATCCAAAATATTATAAAATTGTACTAACTAATAATATTCACCAGCCAGACTATTGGTTGACTATGAAGTATAATATTATTGAAAATAAGTTGTAATAACAAAATTCGAAATTTTAGGCAAATAATGATTAAGTTATGTTAAAAACATATGAGATTTTCATAGTAAATTTTTAATATATTAAATAAATTTGTAATGTCACATGATACGATGATCATTCATTTGTACTGTGAATTTATTATGTTATACGATGAAGTAAAATACATTAATTTTCAAGAAAACATGTAAAGCAATTGAAGTTGAGTTAAAAAATGAGTTCTTAAAATTTAAACTTCTTAAAATTTAAACCAATATATATTTAAATTATGTATAAGATGAAATCGAAAGTTAGAATCTTACATATTATTATGTAGTTTCATAAGTTTTCTATTTAATAAAATTTGATTAATATATCCATTGGATTGTAAAATAAGTAACAGGTCGATTTGGTCTAACAAGTCTAAGGTCTCATTTGTTTACCACTGGACCATACCATCTCAACTGGATGAGTTTTTTTTTTTTCGTCCAGATTGTTTGGGAAACATTTGAAGTATCTGACCGAATCCGTTTTCTTCTGAATGAAACACAATAAAAATGTTATCTGAATCATCCATAAACTTGATATGCAGCTTTTCTATTCTTAGGGATCATTTGTTAAATCTGAACTACATTTAACGATTGATATTCTGAACGAATGATTAATCTGAATGCTGAACGAGTAATGTTATTTGTTTAGCTCAATTTTATTTTATCTGAATGACAAAATTTAAAAATTTTAAATTTAGTGATATTAAATTTGGATTAAAATTTACCATTATTTAATTCAATGATGCACACGATTTGAGTACTTTTTTTAATATTAAAGCTTATATGTCTTATAAATATATTTATTCTAACAAAATAAATTTTAGGATGAAGGACGAGAATTCAACAAGAAAATGAGTGATATGATATACAAGAAATAACAAAACTAGCATATTATATAATATATAATATTGTAGACTGTAATAAACCATTTTTTTTTGGCACAGAGTGTAGGAGATAACTAGAGTGGTACTAGTAGTGGTAGCTACTAGCTAGATGAAAAATCCCAATTTCAGTCGTGTTACACATAATTTCAGCAAGATAATGAAAAATTTCAAGTCAAATCAACCTAAAAAATATCAACAATTGAACATGTATACCACTGTGTGTTTTGGCGCATCAATTAGTGTCTATAATTGAGTGTGTGTGTAAATGCAGGAGTGTGTGTATAATTATGTGTGTACATATAGAGAGAGAGATGAAAAAGAAGAAGTTTAAGAATAATACCTGAATAAAGTATATTAAACAAGATTAAGGCCGATCTTCTTCATGACACGATGAATACTGATTGTTTGAATATCAATCTGGAAGTTCTTGAACCCCCTCCCAGCCTCCCGATCCTGGCCGATCTTCTCTATAGGGTTTTTAAGTTCTTCATCTCTGAAGTTGATCTCACTGTATATGCTCTTTCCGTGACACGTTCTCACTTCAAGAAGTAAGTGTTGTCCTGAAAATTCTTAAATGTCCTAAATCTTGTATTGATATTTTTATTCTGGAAGATTAGATCGAACAAGAACTGAAATCGCACAAATTTTCCCCTTTGTTTTTCTCTCTCTGAAGCGCTGTTTTTGTGTGTAGTTTATCTGTGGTCGTGTAGAGTAATAGAAAGGAAGTGTTTAATGAAGGGTATAATATAAATTTTAAAAGAATATGGCTACCACAATGTATCACTGCGGTTGCCGCGTTGTATCAATGCGGGAGACATTGCTACCGCAATGAAACATTGCTGGAGTAATTAATCTCCACCATATAATCCCTAAATTAACGGACAAGATTTATTGGATGTGTAGAAAAATGTAGCCAGCTATGGTTGTGGAAGGGATCCCATATATATATATATATAGGGTGTGGCTCAAAAAAGAACTCATTTTTTGAAAAAAACTAAGGTACTAATCCTAACCATTGGATGTACGTATTATAATCAATGGCCCCGCCAGGGGCACCCACACACTAATCAAATACACCCTCACACACACAATCTCACCTAATCACCTCCGTTTTTTATTTGATTTTTCCCGTCAATCGGTGATATTTTTTTAAAATCTAATTTCACCATATTTTTCTTCATCTCACAACGATCAGTTTGCATACCATATGTGCTATATTTTAATTTAGTTTTCTAAGTTCTCCTTTTAAAGGGATTCTCTCTAGATCCCTACTATATATATATATATATATATATATATATATATATATATAACAAAGTTCAGTGGAGACCATGGTTTTTGTGAAGTCCTGAAGTCCACCTTTGTTCTGCATATATTCATCCACATTTAACAATGTTTTACCAATGTAAAAACGTTTTCCTCCTGAACATGATCGTAAACTGATTCGAAACACGCCTAAACATCTCTTGAATTTTTTTTAGAATTTTTTTATTGAACACTTGGTTCTGCAATATAAAATTTGTTCTGCAAATTCAATATTTTGTCATTGCGGACAATATAATGTATATTTGTGATGGATTTTGACGATATTGTTGAAAAAACCCTAACTAATCTTGGTGATGATCGTAGAAAATTATTAAATGCAATGTAAAATGTTGATGAATGTATGCAGAACAAAAGTGAACTCCAGGACTCCACAAAAAACATGGTCTCCACTGAACCCAACTCTCTATATATATATACGAGTAGCATTTTAAGAAGAAAAAAACTCCTTACCTAAAGTCCAAAAAATAAACAAGAATCTTTATACACGCATTACATATATTTATCACATTATTTATCAAATATATGTACGATATTGGTTCACTAGGTAACATATTTAGAAGTAAGAAAATTATATTTCATCCATGTGTTAACTTTATGATTTCATATTTTTAAAAGGATATAAATAATAATAAAAAGTCGGGCCCACGGCCGTGTGCCTTTTCAATGTTTTAGAAGAGCTAGGGAATAACTTCTACCTGATGGTGTAAAATAAAATAATATTATACATTTATTTTTCAAATTAAAGTATTAATATTATTTTTATGATTTATGTGGTATTAATATTTTATTATGATTATGAGACATGGTAAGATACTCCTAACTTGGATTTTTTTAGTCAACGCCAATGTTAATAATCATAATGATAATATAATACTTGGCCAATGTTAATAATCATAATGATAATATAATACTTGCATTTGGAAGTAGAGACTCATACAAAAAATTGAACAATCAGTGATATAACAATTTTATAGACATCACAAGCTAGACATCACAAGCCAAATACGGGACACAGGCGATATGAAAGTGTTTGATGATGGTGTAAGTTCTTACATTTTGAAAAACTTAGTCATATTCAGTTATTATTCTGATTTAATAATTTTTTATTGAAATTATAACAATTTAGAAGAATAATAGTTTTTTATATTCAACTATATCACCATGACTATCATGATCATAAGGAAGGGAACAACATAATCAAATGAGCACACATGCACTATAAACAATGCAAGTTATTTGTAGTGAAAAATAAATATATTTTTATATAAATTGCTTTGGGGTACTTAATAAATAATATTAATTTCTTAAAAATCGGAAAACCTCGGTATGGTATATTCATGATTACATGATGTTGATTATACTATTGCTTTTTACACTTATGTGAAATGTGATTACTCTCATCTTTCAACAAGTTTCTCCTATTGTAACATATTTATATAATAATTTTTAAATCGTCTACTGTAAATAAATTAAGTTTAAATATATTTTTATTACAAAAATAAAATTTATTTTTTCAGGGAGACCCGTGCCTTGCACGGGTTATTACGCTAGTTGTATATAAAAATTCGAAAAGCAAAAATCACAAAAAACCAAGAAGCCTGACAATAATAATCTCTTATGATGTTTATGGCATCCTAAGCCTTAATGCTGTTAATAAATAGAAATTTTAGTAAGCTTGAAAGATACATCAATAATTACCCAAAGAAGCCTGACACTTGGTAAGTAAATATTTGGTTATGTTATTTTTGAGCTTATTATTTTTTTTTTAATTTTTAAATGCTTTGAATTTTGTTAATTTTGTTATAGCTTTGTTGCTCCTTGTGAGGAGCGCTTTTAAAAAAGTAAAAAATAAAATAAAAAAGCTTAAATAAACTCATACTGGACTAATGATTTGTGTTGTTGGTTGGGCCACTACAAGAAAACCCAGTTTTGCTAACGAAATTTCCCAACGGAAACGTGTCCGTTGCTATTTACTAACGGATTACTCACCCATATGCTTATTCTGAAAAGCCAATTATAAAATAACACATTCGCAACGATTCAGTAACGGAAATTTAGTAACGGAAATTTCCGTTGGTGATTGCTAAGAGATTCCTAACGGAAAATAAATTGTTGAAAAGTCAATGCTCTAAAAACAGATCAAAATTTTGGTGCTAAAATTGCCTCCCATTTCTAGCAACGAGATGCCAACGGAAAGAGTACTAACAGAATAACAATAATTTACCAAGGAACTAACAATGCTTTACCAACGATATATTCCGTTGGGAATTTTAGATCGGTCATACTCTTTTCCGTGATTAATCCGTTGGTAATATTAGAATGAAAAAAGAGAAAAAATAGGCGCTAAACAACGAAAAAAAAACCGGCTAAATTTCCCCCCAATTAAAAATGAAAAAAAATGGGCGCTAAAAGAAAAAAAAAAAAACCCGCCCATTTCAAGCAACGAGTTGCCAACGGAATATTTTAGATCGGTCATACATTTTCCGTTACTAATCTGTTGGTAGTATTAGAACGGTCATACATTTTCCGTTACTAATCTGTTACAATTTGAAATATTTCCGTTACTAATCCGTTATAAGTTAGGAGTACGGGTCAAATCGATAGTTGACTACCAATTTTACTATCCAAATAAATTTATTATTTTTTAAAAACTTGGGAATATCACGAAATTATATATATATTGACATACGTGCGGTTGGATCGTCGATAAGTATTTTTTAAAAAATAGAAACAACAATCCGGGACAAAGCACTAATTAGAAGTACGCGTCAAATCGATAGCTGACTACCACTTTTACCATCCAAATAAATTTTTTTTTTAAATCTTGGGAATATCACTAAATTAGATATATATTGACATACGTGTGGTTGGATCGTCGATAAGTATTTTTTAAAAAATAGAAAGAACAATCCGGGACAAAGCACTAGTTAGCAGTACAGGTCAAATCGATAGTTGACTACCACTTTTACAATCCAAATAAATTTATTATTTTTTAAAATCTTTGGAAAATCACGAAATTAGATATATACTGACATACGTGCGGTTGGATCGTCGATAAGTATTTTTTAAAAAATAGAAATAACAATCCGGGACAAAGCACTAGTTAGAAGTACGCGTCAAATCGATAGTTGACTACCATTTTTACCATCCAAATAAATTTACTATTTTTTAAAATCTTGGGAATAACACTAAATTAGATATATACTAACATACGTACGGTTGGATCGTCGATAAGTATTTTTTAAAAAATAGAAATAACAATCCGGGACAAAGCACTAGTTAACAGTACGCGTCAAAACGATAGTTGACTACCACTTTTACCATCCAAATAAATTTATTATTTTTTAAAATCTTGGGAATATCACTAAATTAGATATATATTGACATACGTGCGGTTGGATCGTCGATAAGTATTTTTTTAAAAATAGAAAGAACAATCCGGGACAAAGCCCTAGTTAGCTGTACGGGTCAAATCTTGTACACATATGTTTTTCAAGGTGCTTAATGAGTGTATATCATCAAGGACAACATAATTCCTAACAAGAAATATTTTTTAAAAATCGAAACACTAATCCCTGATGAAATCATGTTTAGGGGTTATAGTCAAAGTACTAGTTGGCCGTTAAATTACCAAACCAAACAAATTTATTTTTTTCTGAAATTTTGGCCGTAACATTAAAAAGGATGAGTCTTGACCTCCGTACGGTTGGGTCATCGAGAAATATTTTTCAGAAAATCGAAACACTAAATCCGGACGAAACCCTATTTAGGGGTTCTAGTCAAAGTACTAGTTGACCGTTAATTACCAAACAAAATAAATTAATTTTTTTCTGAAATTTTGGCAATAACATTAAAAAAGATGAATCTTGACCTCCGTACGGTTGGGTCATCGAGAAAATATTTTTTTAAAAATCGAAACAATAAACCATGACAAAAACCCTATTTAGGGTTAACTGAATGATTTTTTTAAATTATTTCTTCGAAAATCTAACCGTACAAATATTAATGAATACTTATTGTAATGTTGGGAAAAAATAATTAAAAAAATTTAAAAACTCAATTGTACCACATCCTAACAAAAACGTTACAATAATATAATTTCCGGTTAGGGATGGGCGTCGGGTCACTTCGGGGTCGGGGAGTGCAATCCCCGCCCCCGATCCCCGAATCACTACCCACTCCCCGAATCCGCCCCGATCCCCGAATGGGGAATATTTTGATCCCCGCCCCTATTTCCGGTATCTATATATTATAAATTGCTGGATAACCCTTTCCTCAGGTTCGGGATCCATATTCAGGTTTAATAGATATCCATGACCCATTATAGTAGTAAATTATATGCTTAGGATTAGGTTCGGGATCCGTTTAAATTACCCATCCAGTTATATGATATGATCAATATTTTAAAATATATTGACCCGATAGTATATAAAATACACATCATGACAAACGACTCTTGCCAAAAATTATTTCCTTGATAATACCAAAAATTTGGCAGTTGTTATTATAAATGCCAAATAATTGGTTATAATTATAATGGGCCCGTCAGGGCCATCCAATTAAAACAAGCTTGCCAAAAAAAAATTCCTTGACAAAAACAATCTTGCCAAAAAAAATTTTCTTGACAAAACACGAATTATTTTGTTTCCAAAAATTATTTCCTTTTGTTACCAACAACGACACACATCATTAAATAAAATAATTTTTCACAAAATTAAACAAAATCATTAAAATAAATTGTTTACTAAAATAAATTGTTTATTTATTTTAAATAAATTAAAATAATTTATTTAAGTAATTTGTTATCAATAAACAAAATTTAAAATAATTTAAAATTTGTGGAAGGAAATAGCCAAAAATTATTTCCTTGATAATACCAAAAATTTGGCAGTTGTTATTATAAATGCCAAATAATTGGTTATAATTATAATGGGCCCGCCAGGGCCATCCAATTAAAACAAGCTTGCCAAAAAAAAATTCCTTGACAAAAACAATCTTGCCAAAAAAAATTTTCTTGACAAAACACGAATTATTTTGTTTCCAAAAATTATTTCCTTTCTAACAATTGTCAATTATAATTATAATGGGCCCGCCAGGGCCATCCAATTAAAACATTCTTGCCAAATCCGTTTATATTACCCATCCAGTTATATGATAATTATTTTGTTTCCAAAAATTATTTCCTTTCTAACAATTGTCAATTATAATTATAATGGGCCCCAGGGCCATCCAATAAAAACATTCTTGCCAAATCCGTTTATATTACCCATCAAGTTATATGATACGATCCATATTTTAAAATATATTGACCCGATATTATATAAAATACATATCATGACAAACCACTCTTGCCAAAAATTATTTCCTTGATAATACCAAAAATTTGGCAGTTGTTATTATAAATGCCAAATAATTGGTTATAATTATAATGGGCCCGCCAGGGCCATCCAATTAAAACAATCTTGCCAAAAAAAAATTCCTTGACAAAAACAATCTTTGATAGATATCCATGACCCATTATAGTAGTAAATTATATGCTTAGGATTAGGTTATAGTGCGGTATAACTTTAATTTTTTTGATATTATGATTTAATTATTTTAATTTATTCTTTATATCTACTACTATTGCATTCATGATATAGTTGACATCACTAAAATAATGTTATAGTGTTCAATTTTTTGATCTTTTTAAAATAAATTAATATATTAATAATTTCTTATATTAATTGTAATTTAAATTATCAAAACAAACACATGCTCTTAAAGAATTTAACATTTTAATTTATTAAAGTAGGCAACTTTTTAATACTACTACCAATTTTTATTTCTATATTGTAAAATTATATACTATAATTTATTAAAATTTAAAATAAATTTTATTTAAAATATGAACTCCCGTGTACGAAGCACGAGCATTAAACTAGTCTACCAAAATTTTCCCCCACCAGAAACCAAAATTTCCCCCCACAAGCTACCAAAATTTCATTTGACTTATTTTTTTTTTTCATTCCCCCGGTAACCAAATTTTCACTTTCATTCCCCCCAATTAATCCACCTTCAATACCCAGCTCACAAAACACAAAAAACACAAAAACCTCTCTCTCTGCTCTAGAACCCTAAATCGTAAACACAAAAATTATTTTCTCACAAGAACATTTCTCAATTAGACAAGGGTTCAATTAGGGGCTACCGCTTCAATTTAGGGGTGCAAGTTCGATTTGGGCTCTCTCTCTCTCTCTCTCTCTCTCTCTCTCTCTCTCACGTTTTCGAAGCGTAGTTTTGTAGATCTTCATATTTTTAGAGTGTTTTGTTTGGAGAATCAAGCAGAACATCATGGAAGGTGCGCGAATCTTTATCTTATTCATGTATTGTAACTATACACACACACATATAATACTTGTTTTAACTCTTGAATTGATGTTTTTTGTGATAATTAATTTGTGTTGTATGTATGTTTTAAATCTCACACCTCTCTCCCTCCCTCGTCTCTCGCTTACCTCTCTTTCACTCAGCTATCTCTCTCTCACACTCATCTCTCGCTTACCTCTCTTTCACTTATGTATGTATATGTTGATTTGAGGTATATGTATCTATGCATGTTAAATTTTTTGATGTATGATTTTGTGTTCAATTAGAGCTGGTATTCTGATAAAAAAAAATTTAGAACTGGTATTAAGTGCTGAATTAGTAGGAATTAAAGTTGGTGTTAAATTTGGGGAAATTTTGTCTCAGTTAGTACGAAGTTTATGTCCATTTTGTCCTACTTTACTATTAATTAGTGAGAATATTATGTGCTAATTACTGGGAATGCTTTGCTTCAGTTAGTGTATTTAGCATCCTATCTAAAAATGGGCTTGGAAAATTATTGTTTCTTCACCCCTCTGGTGTTGTATATATAGGCTTTGGATCTTCTGCTGTTTCCAAACGTCAATCCAGTAAATTGCAAAGTGGAAAGAAGCTCCCCTGTAAAGCGATCTACCAATTCCGTAAGTCGATTTATTCCTGTTAAATGCATTAGATACAGATGTTCCTTAAGTACTTTAAAATAAGTTTACTGTTAAAGGCATTTTGCACAATCTTTTCAGATATAATGCATGTTACACCTATTCCTGGATGTCACCCCTGTTGTTATTCCTGGATGTCACCCCTGTTGTTGCATTTGTGAAATAATAGTAGTTGCGGGTGACATTGATATTGTCATGTGTTGTGAAAGTAAAGCCATATTCACTTCTCTGGCAAGTCTTCTTTATATTCACTCTTTATTGTGTTTGTTTGTATGTCGTTAATGGAAATGATCTTGCTGCAACATATAGTATCTTTGATGTGTAGCCTAACCTCAAAGCCTAATTTATCGATCGAGTTCTAATTTCTCGGTATGTATTCATAGCATTTCGTGGATATATATAGAATCAACTTAAGTTTCCATTCACTTTTAACTTCTAGCTCTTTGTAGTTTCAAGTTACCCACAGAAACATTTGCTGCTTGTACAAGATCATAGTACTTGTTTCTGTTCTTTACTGATACCTCTACATGTGATGTGCTTGTTTCATTATTTTTTTCTTTTTCTGCAGCTTGTTTCATTGTTAACCTTTATTATAAATGACAATGAATTTAAATCAAGTTGTAGCCTTACTTTAGGAAATGAGGTTAATTCTATTTTACTTTTTTTTGACTATAGAGATCTTCTAACATACCTGAAGCCGGATAGTTGTCTTATGAATTAACATGTGTATCTATGTTGCAGTGACAACATAGTATTTTTAAACCTTTGTTTTATAGATTATGACTATATTTATTTGTTTTTTTAAGCATGTTGTTAAAATAGTTAGTTGCTGCAATGATATATTTTTTCTTTAAAAGAAATGATTTGTTATTTGATAATTGTTACTCATTGAAATTGGTTTTATCAGATGTAGGTTATTGCAAAACACTTGACAGTTGAGGAGCCAGAGGTAATCAGTGATATGTCTGCTTTAATGGATACCAACAGTGATGGAAATGTTACATATCAAGAACCGAAGGTTGGTTTTCGGAAGGTCGGTTCCCCCAACCAGAGATCAAATTACCGATGGACTTGTTAAGTATATCGAAGTTGATGAAATTTCAATGGAAACTTATCTAAGCATTATTGCTATTTTTAAATATTAATGTTGCATTTTTACCCCTCAATGTTTATGTGGATCATACTAGTCGGATGTACTAGTTTAAGTGATTGGAGTTAATGTTTGTTGGTTACATTATATTGACCGTAAGATTAGTGAACTTTTTATATTTTTTATGTTGCATTGGTTTTGATTATGAATAGAGTTGCAAATTTGTACATGTTGCACACATAGCATATCAGTTGTCTGCAACTGTTAAAAAAATCTCCAAACTTGTTAACAAAAATTTTTAGGATATTGGACAATTGGCAAGCAAAATAAAATGGTGTATGTAATAACAGATATTCTGTTGGCAAATTTGGCAAATCTACCAACGCTGAGGATTCTGTTGGCACAATGGTGATATTTTACCAACAGAAATTCCGTTAGCGGCTTTCCTAACGAAAAAATCCGTTGTCAAAATGGTGTTCATTTTGTTGTAATTCATTCATAAGGTCTGTTATTAGTTTGTTGATATTCCGTTGGTAAGTTTAGTAACGAAAACAAATCCGTTGGTAATGATTTCCCAACAAGCTTTCCTCCGACGGACACGTTTGGTGGTCATTCCGTTGGTAAAGGGTCTTCCCAACGGATTTCCTTAACATGCCAACGGAATTTTCTGTTGTTAAAACAGGATTTTCTTGTAGTGGGCTGCACAATAAAATAGCTGTTGCATATGTTACTACAACATTTCAGTCACATAATAAATTAAAGCCTTGGAGAACTAACCATTGGTGTGATGCTATTGAAAGTACAAACCTGGTTCTGCTAGGAAATAGTGCACCCCAAAATTGGAGATTGCTGTCAGTTCTAACTTCTAAGCACCGTTGATGGGCTGTCAGTAACTAGACATGAATTTTTTCTAAATTATTTCGAACTCAAATTACTGTTCGACTCTACGAGCTATGAGATGGTGGCACCCCAAAGTTGGACCTAGAGAACTGTTAGTTCTAGTTAAGCACCGTTGCTGGACAGTCAGAACCTAGACATGAATTTCTTATAAAGTACTGCCCCAACCTAATTAAGCACCTGACTCAAAACACAACTTAATCTGAGAAGCACACACTTCTTAATTTCTCCTCTAATATGGTTTTACAGTACACTAGATTACTGCTACTAATCTTTTTGGTCTTCTAGATAAGATTTTTCATTAGCCAGCAACTTAAATATTTTGATAATGTAATAAATCAGCAAATGAAAGGCACTATAATTTTTGGTTGACAATTAAGCTTAAAATTCATTCTCTCACTCGGACCATGCCAGAAGTGTAAGTTCTTACCATCCAAATTTTTACAAAATCTATTAAAAAAAAGTCATACTATACTTTACATAATATACAGCACACAGTGTTTTTTCCATGTCTTGATGACTTTTCTGCTAACTTTTTATAGCTAAAATATGCTAGTCTAGCTTACTGCGCGCAACATTTTAAGCAATAATGGGTTTTATTCAGGTTTTGATCAGGACAGTGCTCTTGTAATCTTGACTATATATGGAGGAAATAATACAAACAGAAACGAATGGTAATATCATCCCAAATTGCTTCTTTTAATCCTTGGTTAACTAGATCCAATTTTCGATATTAATATCACCTTGGCATATCGAACCAGTGATCCTAAATAAGTCCTGAAATCTTTAAGCATATCTTCAATTGGGTGACCAACTCGTTGGAAGAAACACTACAAGTCTCTAAATTCTGGTTTGCAATCCTTTCTTTAAACACTACCAGAATCTCGGCTAAATTCGACTGCCAATTTGCGGTCGAATTTAGCTAAATTCGACCGGATCCAGTCGAATTTAGCTAAATTCGACCGCAAATTGGCAGTCGATTCTAGCTTAGTGGAATTTAGCAAAAAGCAGTCGAATTTATTAAATTCGACTGGCTAAATTCGACTGCTCAAATTCGACTGGTCTAAATTCGACCGCAATTTTGAAAATTTTGAATTTGGCGCCTAAGTTACCTTCCAGTCGAATTTATAAATTCGACGGAGTCCGGTCGAATTTATAAATTCGACTGATTGCAGTCAAATTTATAAATTTGACTGGATACGGTCGAATTTAAATTTGACCGCAAGTTTGAAAAAATTCGAAAATTTAAAACTTTTGAATTTACCGCCTAAAAAAATTGAAAATTTAAAAATTTTGAATTTGCCGCCTATGCACCTTAAATTTGACTGCAATCGGTCGAATTTATAAATTTGACTGCAATCAGTCGAATTTATAAATTTGACTGCAACCAGTCGAATTTATAAATTTGATTGATTGCAGTCAAATTTATAAATTCGACCGATTGCAGTCAATTTTATTGTACCATATCTTGAAAATTCAGCAGCTTTCTGCTGCTTTCAACTGCATTTTTTGAATGTTCTGAATATATTTGTTGTCTTTGAAGATAGTTTGCAATAAACTAATCAACACAAATATAACATAATTCATATATAAAACTAATTCAAGAACAACAATAACTTCATATCAAAAATTAAAATATTTTTAAAATATATCTTTATTACAAATTCAACTCAAACTCAAGTTTCCTAATCAAATTTAAAAATATATGAATTTGCTCCTAATTTAGTTGCATGGAAACATTCAAAATTATTTTTTTTGCCGAATTTGCTTCAATTGCCGGAATTGTTTGGGGTGCCGGAATTTCCATGGTTGCCGGAGTTGTAGGAGTGGCCGGAGTTATTTTTGTCACCGAAATTGACATTCCACGAGTTGATTTTCTAGGTGTTAGTATGTATATATGAAATATATATATATATATATATATATATATATATATATATTAAAGAAATATAGAGATTGGGTATATATATATTTGTATTTGTTTGTGTATATGTGTATATAGATGAGGGAGAGAAAGGGGAAGAAGATGAAGGGGAGGAAGATGAAGGGGAGGAAGATGAGGGAGAGATATATAAATGTGTGGGATGTGCTGGGATGAATAATGACCATTGGATTATTATGTTGATATGTTAATCTGGACTGTTGGATGAGTTTCACGCGGATCGCTGACATGACACTAAATTCGACTGGTTGCAGTCAAATTTATAAATTCGACTGGTTGCAGTCGAATTTATAAATTCGACTGATAGTAGTCAAATTTATAAATTCGACTGATTACAGTCAAATTTATAAATTCGACTGCGTTCGGTCAAGTTTATAAATAGTTTTGATCTATTAAGATTTCCAATCAAATTAATTTTTTATTTTCTGAAACTTCGGGAATATCATTATATTAGATATATATTGACATCCGTACGGTTGGATCGTTCAAAAATATTTTTAAAAAAATAGAAACAATAATCGGTGACAAAGCACTAGTTACGAGTCATATTGAAAATAGTAGTGATCTACTAAGATTTCCAATCAAAATAATTTTTTATTTTTTGAAACTTTGGGAATATCATTATATTAGATATATATTGACATCCGTACGGTTGGATCGTTCAAAAATATTTTTAAAAAAATAGAAACAATAATCGGTGACAAAGCACAAGTTTCGAGTCATATTGAAAATAGTAGTGATCTACTAAGATTTCCAATCAAAATAATTTTTTATTTTTTGAAACTTTGGGAATATCATTATATTAGATATATATTGACATCCGTACGGTTGGATCGTTCAAAAATATTTTTAAAAAAATAGAAACAATAATCGGTGACAAAGCACAAGTTACGAGTCATATTGAAAATAGTAGTGATCTACTAAGATTTCCAATCAAAATAATTTTTTATTTTTTGAAACTTTGGGAATATCATTATATTAGATATATATTGACATCCGTATGGCTGGATCGTTCAAAAATATTTTTAAAAAAATAGAAACAATAATCGGTGACAAAGCACTAGTTACGAGTCATATTGAAAATATAGGTGATCTACTAAGATTTCCAATCAAATTAATTTTTTATTTTCTGAAACTTTGGGAATATCGTTATATTAGATATATATTGACATCCGTACGGCTGGATCGTTCAAAAATATTTTTAAAAAAATAGAAACAATAATCGGTGACAAAGCACTAGTTACGAGTCATATTGAAAATAGTAGTGATCTACTAAGATTTCCAATCAAATTAATTTTTTATTTTCTGAAACTTCGGGAATATCATTATATTAGATATATATTGACATCCGTACGGCTGGATCGTTCAAAAATATTTTTAAAAAAATAGAAACAATAATCGGTGACAAAGCACTAGTTACGAGTCATATTGAAAATATAGGTGATCTACTAAGATTTCCAATCAAATTAATTTTTTTATTTTCTGAAACTTTGGGAATATCGTTATATTAGATATATATTGACATCCGTACGGCTGGATCGTTCAAAAATATTTTTAAAAAAATAGAAACAATAATCGGTGACAAAGCACTAGTTACGAGTCATATTGAAAATATAGGTGATCTACTAAGATTTCCAATCAAATTAATTTTTTATTTTCTGAAACTTTGGGAATATCGTTATATTAGATATATATTGACATCCGTACGGCTGGATCGTTCAAAAATATTTTTAAAAAAATAGAAACAATAATCGGTGACAAAGCACTAGTTACGAGTCATATTGAAAATAGTAGTGATCTACTAAGATTTCCAATCAAATTAATTTTTTATTTTTTGAAACTTTGGGAATATCGTTATATTAGATATATATTGACATCCGTACGGCTGGATCGTTCAAAAATATTTTTAAAAAAATAGAAACAATAATCGGTGACAAAGCACTAACTAGTTACGAGTCATATTGAAAGTAGTAGTGATCTACTAAGATTTCCAATCAAATTAATTTTTTATTTTCTGAAACTTTGGGAATATCAATATATATCTAATTTAGTCATATTCCCAAAATTTTAAAAAATAAAAAATTAATTTGGATAGTAAAATTAGTAGTCAACTATTGATTTGACTTGTACTACTAGCTATTACTTTGTCCCAGATTATTGCTTCTATTTTTTAAAAAATGTTTATCGATGTTCCAACCTTACGAATGTCAATATATATCTAATTTAGTCATATTCCCAAAATTTTAAAAAATAAAAAATTAATTTGGATATTAAAATTAGTAGTCAACTATTGATATGACTTGTACTACTAACTAATACTTTGTCCAAGATTATTGTTTATATTTTTTAAAAAATGTTTATCGACGATCCAACAATTCGAATGTCAATATATATCTAATTTAGTCATATTCCCAAAATTTATAATTTAAGGATTAAATTTATATTTTTTAAATAATTTTTGAATTTAATTCTCTAATTAAAATGACTGATTGCAGTCGAATTTATAAATATGACTGTTTTCGGTCGAATTTAAGTTTAAATATTTTGGCAAAATTTAGGCGGGAATTTTCCCGCTTAAACTTAGTTTCACGCGGATTGCTGACCTGGCCCTAAATTCGACTGGTTGCAGTCAAATTTATAAATTTGACTGAAGTCGGTCGAATTTATAAATTTGACTGCTTCCGGTCGAATTTATAAATTTGACTGGTTTTAGTCAAATTTATAAATTTGACTGAAGTCGGTCAAATTTATAAAGGCAGTCGAATTTATAAATTTGACTGCTTCCAGTCGAATTTATAAATTTGACTGGTTTTAGTCAAATTTATAAATTTGACTGAAGTCGGTCAAATTTATAAAGGCAGTCGAATTTATAAATTTGACTGCTTCCAGTCGAGTTTATAAATTCGACTGTCTTCGGTCAAGTTTATAAACTTACTAAAATAAGTTTAGGCAGTAATTTAGGAGGGAAATAAATTCGACAGGTTAAATTCGATCGCGCATCTAAATTCGACTGCTTAAATTCGACTGCTCTTAAAATCGACTGGAAGCAGTTGAATGTAAGTTTGACCAATAATTTATTGGAATTGACCCTAAATTCGACTGGATCCGGTCGAATTTAGAGCAGTCGAATTTGTGCAGTCGATTTTACCCGAGTTTTCTTGTAGTGAAATTTTTGCAAAAGGTTGGACTTCTAGTCCTTTTCCTGGATACTTCACTAGAACTTGGCTCTGTGTTACCATTGTCTTCATCCATGGCAAAAGGTTCCTACAATAATAAAAATGGATCAGGACGGTTAAAATTAATAGAGATTAACTGACTCTAATATAAAGGCATAATAGTCAACCGTATTATGCAACATGCCAGCATCAATTTGCAATATTGCATAATACACACATGAGCACTTGCGCAGACACACAAATGACATGTTATATGTTGAAAAGATAGAAGAAAAATGTAAAATATCTAATGATTTGTGACACTGAACCAGCTAGAACTAACTACCAAGATTCAATAAACTGTGCCTCTACAGTTCTACTGGGCTAAGTTGCAGACCATAGCAACATGAAATTTATAATTACATTAAAACTGAATTATAAATTGAATTTTAAAAAGCTGGGAAGTGTGTTTCATTTCAGCGGCTAATGTTAAGTTTGTAAGTTCACTTGATAAAAATTAGTATAAACGTGGCATGTAATATCACTCATTTTTTTTTGAAAAAAATGTTCATTTTATTTTAATTTTTTATATATTGTTGAGTGAACTATCAAAACACAGTTCATAACTAGTAAGTCAAAGTACTTCTACTTGCAAGTCATAAAATAAATTGGTAACAAATAATATCATCTAGAAAGTCAAGACATGCAGACGCTTCAACTTTGCTGCTAAATACACTTGCCTAGGCAATTTCTAGGTCTTTGAATTCTAAAATAGGTAAACTGTGCATTTTACAACTTGGGTTTCTTTTTGGACAGTTCAGCTGATGCAACTTTGAACCCACATAGCAGATCATCACTTACAGAACACTTCTGTTATGGTCTTAAATGTCTTGTATCAGAAAGATAACTGGTATGCAATGTAACAATAATACTAACACTCTCAAAGTTGATAACTGGTATGCAATGTAATGACCACAAACATCAAGGACAATTTAGGAGTTGTTCCTAAAATTTCGATTCTGGAAATACCCACAAACATCGACGACAAAAACAAGTCCAGGATATCACACCCAACCAGAAAGAGTTCATGGGAAAGAATCTCAAGGTTAACGAAAACCCAGACATCCGAAGTACAGTCGTGTTTAAAACAAAGATTAAGAGTCAAACGATCAAAATCTGTCAGAGCATTGCCTACTGTTTGATCTTTCTTCTTTAATTCAATTCCGGTTAGTTTCAAGCATTTGTTTTATTTTTGTCCAGTCACCGAATGATTTAACTAAATGTCTTTGTCGAGTTGTTTTCAACAAATGTTAAGTAGTTTAAGCCAAAGATATTCTGGTCAATACTCACATAGACAGTGTATCTATCTACTGAGTTTTAGTTATTCTAGAATGATGGTGATATATGTACTAAAAAGATGAAATGGTCAAATTTGGTTAAAATTACACACAACATAAGTACGTTCATAAACAAATTTTGGGTGGACTTTGTAGTTGAGTTGTCGTGATTCCATATATAGTGACTCTGTCAATCCGCACTACTACGTTTTCCATGAATTCTGCAACTTCTTCCTGTATATCCATAATTTTCCATGAATTCTGCAACTTCCTGTAGATCCATAATGCATGCACAATTTCAACGGTCAGAGGGCAAAATAAAGTAATTAAAGAGTTTTGTTTATTTTTTATTTTTTGTCAAGTACTAAAATATATATATTGGAATTAAGTGCCACTGAAAAATAATTTTTTTAATAAAATTGAAAATTTCTAAATTTAAGAACATCAAATTATTAGATTATTTTTTCTTAAACTTAGTGATATGGGTTGAAAGTAAGCCCTAAAGACACATTTAATGTGGTATTAATTAGACCTAGAATGGTCCAAACGTGGGGCCCACCAGATGGGCCCAAACTCCAATTATAATATTAATTTCGTAATTAATATTTAGGGATAATTAACAGCTGGGAGATACAAGTCAGATAAGGACATTATCTTTACAAAGAGTAGCCTCCAAGCCACACAGTCATACAAGGAAACTGACTCCTACAAGGAAGGAGTCTAGAACCTTCCTCAAGGCTGACTTGCCCACCAAGTCTCCTAACCCTACCCTAATTCTGAGGCTTCTCAGCCTATATAAAGGGTCAGACCCTTCAACTCAGAACTACGTTTTATTGGCTTGATTCTCTTAATACAGAGATACGTAGGCATTCTGTGAGGACCGTTTAAGTCTCGAACGCAGAAGCAGCCATTAAAGCACGAAGCTCACGAACCCTAGCAATAAATACACATAAACCCTAGCCGCAATCTAATAGCCTCGTTTTTATTCCACAACATTTGGCGCCGTCTGTGGGAAGAAGACATCAACCATGGTTCAAACACGAAGAACTGCACCAGGCACTACGGAGCCAATTGCTACCGAAGCCCTACCTCTTAGCTCTGCTCCGCCCCTTACTGAACAAGTGCTACCGACATCTGAGCAAGTACCTCCAACATCCGGGACTATCGTTCCATATCAAGTTTCTCAACCCCTAGGGACGACTACCCATGTTGAGAGTACGCTACCTCCGATCGTCCACACCATTCCAGGGACTAACCCGGGGATTTCTTCCCTGATTGTAGACCCCAACAACCCTACACGAGGGGTTCAGATCCACACCACGGGTCTCCCCATAAGCACCAATCCAATGTATGGGATGCCCAATTACGGAGCTGGACCGAGTGGTCATGCCCTATATATTCGAGATCGAGATTATCGCGATTTTTCTGGTCCTTATTCAGATGAATCATCCTCTGGCGATGATTACGAGCGTGATGAAGCTCCGAGGAGGCGACGTGCAAGTAAAGAGCCTATGGGGAGAACTCGAACTATCCATGATGGACTCCCTTCAACAGCTGCTGAGAGGATTAAGGCTTATGAAGCCGAGATCTTAAAGTTAAAAGAAGATATGGCCAGGGAGCAAGCCAGATCAAATCAGAATTTGCCACCTCCCACGTCAGGACCGATTCCCTTCATAGATCTGGAGAGGCCTCCAAGGAGGCAAAGAAGGACTACTGTCCCACCTGAAAGAACTACAAGGGTGGAAACCCCTAAAAGCAACCCCAAGGATCTGATGCCACTTGGGGACCCTGATGATCCCACACCTCCGTTTACTGAGGACGTGATGAATGCTCGTATCTCAAAGAAGTTTAAAATGCCAACGATCAAAGCTTATGATGGAATGGGTGAAAGGCAGAGTGTATTAACTTGTAACACTATAACAAATGTAACTCAATTAAAAGAAAAGATACTTAACCAGAAGACAATCAAGAACAAGAAGTCACAAGAAATCAACACTATATGAAGACAAGGTAATTGATACAATTGAACATGTTAACTATGATCAAGCCAAGAAGAAATCATTGAGAGAAGTTCAAGTCAAAGTTGTTCAGGCCTCAGTGATTTGAGAATTCGAGATTCAAGATCATAACTATCAGTATCAACAAGACCAATTGATTTCAAGTGAACAAGAAGGAAAGCAAATATTGGAAAGCCAAGTTACTAAGTGAATATGGTAATTTATTCAAGAAGCAGAAACACTATCAAGACTAGTCACTTATGAACCAGACCAGTGCATCAAGTGTCAGGACATTGATAGCAAGTTTATGTCAGTAATAAAGATCCATGTTCAAGAGCTTGTAGAAGAACAAAGAAGATATGAAGATATCACAAGCTCAAGATGTGCATTGAAGTTTCAAGTTGAAGACCAGAATATTTTCTAAGTACTAAATGTTCTAGATGGCTAAGTCGAAATTCTCAAGTAGAAGTTCTACTTAGAATTTCGAGATGGCTAAGTAGAAATTCTCAAGTAGAAGTTCTACTTAGAGTGCAGCTTCAACATGACACATGGCATCTTCTGATTGGCAGATTTCCAAGCTTTCAAGATAAGACAAGATTTATGTGGACATCATTGGGCCACGTACATCTTAGTCTTTGAAGACTACAGGTCATAGATTACATGTAGTATAAATAGAAGCACTTGTGTAATGTTTTAGTTAGTGAGCAATATTGAGAAAAACACAAGAAAAAGAGAGAGAGTATTCACAGAGCTTAGAATCATTCACTTCTCTCTGAACTTCTGTTATACTTTGTAATGAATGTTGTAGCAACCTTTTCAAGTTATATATAAAGAAATATATTCCTTGAATCTGTGTGTTCATTTATTGCATCGTATTTATTGCTTCTCATAATCGAAAAGTTGTATTCACCCCCCTCTACAACACATTTGGACCTAACAATTGGTATCAGAGCGGATGTTTAACATACAAAACATAGATCCTTGTGTTTGGTAGAAGAATCGTGAGTTTTCATTTTCTAGATCTACTTTTCATTTTTTCGAAAAGTGTGCTTTAATTCGTTTCCAGTGAAAACTCATCCGGGAAAAATTATTTGAATACTCCAGGTGTGATTATTTGGCTTGGGTGTATTTTAATTAATTTTTGTGAATTAATCTGGGTTCATTGATATTTGGTGTTCTTGAGTGTTCATCATCTGTTCTTATCAAAGAAGATAACCCAACAACTTTTTGATCTCCTTTTTCAAACAAATAAGATAGTCAAAAAGGTGTTTTTGGTACTTTTGATTTGATTATTATTCCTTGGCCGAAAGCAAAAGAAAGTGTACTCAGTGCTTAGCAAGTGGGTTAGTCACTTTCGGTGTGTAAAGTAATCAAAAGTCAAAAAGGTGATATTGTTTATTCAATATTAAAGTAATCTGCAGAAAATTATTCTAAGGACAAAAAGTTCTACATAGAATTTCGACTTGAGATTTTCTACATAGAATTTCGACTTGGACAATTTCTACTTGGTGAATTTCGACTTGGACAATTTCTACTTAAGAGAAATTTCGACTTGAGCAAAATTTCTACTTAGAGAAATTTCGACTTGGCAGAAGTTCTACATAGATATTCTACATAGCCTAGTCTTGGGTACTTAGAAATTTTTAGTGACAAGATTTGAAATGGCTCCTAAAAATTCTTTCAAGATCCCAATGTTCAACCGAGATCACTATGAAGAATGGGTTTTCAGAATGAGACTCTACTTAGAGACTATTAATCCTGAGTATCTGGAAGTCCTTGAAAAGGGTAAATTTGTTCCAATGAAAGCTATTCCTGAGCGTACGGAAGGAGAGGAGGTTATACCTGCTCGGTCTGAGCCTAAAAAGGCAGCGGACTTTACGGATGCTGACAAGGAGCAAATAGCTTATGATACTGCAGTAAGACAAACCTTGATGGAATCTCTTGATCATGAAATGTTCAACATAGTCAAAGGTTTGAATACAGCAAAGAAGATTTGGGACAAGATAGAAGTTGTCATGGAAGGATCTGCAGAGGTTAGAAGCAACAAGACACTTATACTCAAGATGGAGTATGACACCTTTAGAATACGAAAAGGAGAGAGCATAACAGATGTCTATCTACGATTCAGTCAGTTGGTATTGGATTTGAATCTGAGAGGTGTTACTCTCCCCATGGTTGAAACCAATACAAGATATTTGAGGAACCAGCCAAAGAGCATTGAACATAGAGTCTACGCAATCAGAGAAACCAGAGATTTGCATACAACTTCTCTGGAAGAATATTATGGAATTCTGAAGACCTATGAGCTGGAAACTCTTCAAGATCAAGCATGGGACAATGATTCAAAGGGAAAAGAAACTGCATCAGGATTAGTTGCTGATGAGGAAGAGTCTAAGAAGGCAATGGTTGCAGCAAAGCCTAAATCATCACCTGCACCACATCAAGTTGATAATGATGACGAGTGCGCATCCAACAGTGATGATGACTACTTCACCCAAGAAGAGCTGGACAACATGGACGATAGTGTCGTGGCATACATGGCAAGGAAGTTCAGCAACATAAGATTCAGAAAGAGCAACCGACCACAGAGAAATTCTTCATCTTATTATCGGGCTGCTAAGGGTGGTGGTAGTTCGTCAGGCTACCAAGGTAAAGGCAAGAGTACCAGCTACAAATCTCCTTTGGATTTCAAAATGAAGTTCAAATGCTATAACTGTGGAGAACCTGGACACTTTGCCTCGGACTGCAAAAAGCCTAAACAGACTTATCCAAAAGAGACATTTGAAGCCCTCAAAAGCAAGTATGAATCGCTGGTGAAAGAAAAACATGGTAAAAGAGCTTTAGTAGTAACAGAAGGAAGAGCTTGGGATGATTCAGATGAGGAAGATATTACTCATGTAGCAAACTTTGCGCTCATGGCTGAGACATCAGAGGAACCAGAGGTACCAGTTCTAACCCTTAAAGTAGAAATGTCTATTGATGATTATAAGGAACAGAACGGAGCTCTTAGCGAAGAGATCTACATGTTGTGTAAAAGCCTAGACACTTCTCAAAAGGAACAGAAAACACTTGTCGCCAAAAGCAGAATGCTTGAGGCAAAAGTGGAAGAGTTAGAGGCCGCTTGCACTATAGATACTTCTCTAAGAGATTTTATTAAATCTTTGGAACACAAGCTCGTCCTTAAGGAAGAAATAGAATCATGTTTAAGGAACAAACTAGCTGAGTTAGAAACTAAATGTGAAGCTTACAAACTAGCTGCTAGTAAAGTGTATGTAGATAATGACGTATTTAAGAAGATAACTGGAGTAGGTGTAGGACTTGATTATTCTGATCTTTCTAAGAAAGAAGGCAAGAGACATATCGATCCTAGCTCCAGTGACCTTAAAAAGGAAACACCTAGTATTCTTAAATCTTCTGTCAAACCCATCTACAAACACCTTGTTCCTAGAATAGAAGAAGAAGAGACTGAATTGATAGCTAGATATGAGATTGAGATGGAAGATCGTCAGAAATCACAACCTATAACTCCTATTAAACAAGTTAAAATCAATTTCCCTAGTGATGAATCTAGACTAGGAATAGGAGCTAAGGCTGTTAAACAACAAGGGAAGAAAGGCATAAAAGAGGTTAAGGCTGAACGAATAAAGAAAGCATGTTATCACTGCAAATCTACTGAACATCTTTCTTATGCATGTAAAGCTAACATAAATGTTCCTGCTACACATGCCATGCCTGTCACACATACAATGAATAATCTGCATCAGAATCATGCACAGTGTGGTCAACCTAATTGTATGCCATGCACTTTTAACGTCATGCAAACTTTTGTGAATTTAATGAATGCATCTAGCCAGTCATGCTCAAATACTGCTGCTAGTTCAAACATCAAAAAGAAGCTTGGGAGAGCCAAGACTGTCAGTCCTCCTAAAGTTAGGAGTGACAAACCTTCTCCTAGGACTGATAAATATGTCAAGTCTGAGAAAGGAAAGGAGGAAGTCGAAAGCTCTAGTTATGTTAAGAAAAGTGCATCTCCTGTTGTTAAATCTGTTGATTCTAAATCTTATCGAAAAGCCGGGCCCAATCAAAGTTGGGTTCCGAAGAAAGTCTAATCAATCTGTTATTGCAGGGCATTAAGCAAAAGAGAAATAAAGTTATATGGGTGCTAGATAGTGGAGCATCGAGGCATATGACTGGAAACAAGTCCCTGCTTACAGAGTTGGTTATGAAAGCTGGCCCTTATGTTACCTTTGGAGATGACAGCATAGGTGTGACAAAGGGATATGGCAAACTGTAAACTGGCAATGTCATCATTGAAGATATTTCCTATGTTGAGGGATTAAAGCATAATTTGTTGAGTATCAGTCAATTCTGTGACAAAGGTTACGAAATTGTCTTCAACAAGAAAGGTGTATCAATCACTCACATCAAGGAAGGTTCATTGGCTTTGAGAGGAGTTCGAAAGGCAGATCTTTTTGTTGCAGACATGGATTCAGCAAATCAGAATGAAGTCACCTGTTTCTACAGCAAAGCTTCGGATGATGAAAGCTGGTTATGGCACAAAAAGTTATCTCACTTAAACTTCAAAACGATGAATGCTCTCGCGAGGCGAGAATTGGTGAGAGATTTACCTCAAATGGAGTTCGCTCCGAAAGGACTCTGTGAAGCCTGTGAAATGGGAAAGTCAAAACGAGCATCGCATAAAAGCAAAGAAATTTCTAGTATCACTGAGCCTCTGCAACTTCTTCATATGGATTTGTTTGGCCCAGTGAATGTCCTATCTTTGTCTAGGAAAAGATATGCATTGGTAATCGTGGATGACTTCTCCAAGTATACATGGGTGTTGTTCGCAATGACGAAAGACGAAGTACCTTTCTTAATCATTGATCACATCACTCAAATTGAGAATGTTTCAACACTTACTGTGAAGACGATTAGATCAGACAATGGCACTGAATTCAAAAACGCAGTGCTAAATGACTTCTGTGTATCTAAAGGAATACGTCGTCAGTACTCAGCCCCGAGAACTCCACAGCAAAATGGAGTAGTTGAAAGGAAGAATAGAACATTGGTTGAAGCAGCAAGAACTTTGTTGTACGATTCGAAACTTCCTCTGTATTTCTGGGCAGAAGCAGTGAGTACCGTGTGTTACACTCAAAATCGATCCTTGATCATAAAAGATAAAGAAAAGACACCATGTGAGTTAATGAACGGAAGAAGACCAACAATCAAATACTTTCATGTCTTCGGAGCAAAATGCTATGTACTTATAGATGATGAAAATCTAGGCAAGTTTGCAGCAAAAGCTCGTGAAGGAATTTTTGTTGGTTACTCCACAGATGTGGTAGCAGCTTATAGGGTGTTCTTAGTAAATGATCGAAAAGTGACTGAAAGCTACAACGTCAGATTCGACGATACCAAACTCTCATCAATTTCAAGAGATTCTAATGAACCTGAGTCCCTAAAATTTCAGAATCTGGACTTAGAAGAACTTGAAGATGAACCTGAGTTGGTTGTCCCATTAAATGTTCCAAGTGTACGTGAAGAACCTGAGTCTAGTGAACAAGCTAATTCTACAAGATCAGGAGAGACTTCTTCAGTACGAACCGGCAACAACTCAGGGGGAGTAAATAGCAGCTCAAGGACTACTGTTCAAGGCTCGAATCGAGTTGACTCTAGTTCTGTAGGAGCTGGCACTAACTCAGGGGGAGTTAGTGAAAGTGATCAAAGTAGTCAGCACCACAATTCAGAAAGTCATGCTGAATCATCAAAACAATTTCCAAGAGAACGGGTATGGAATAGAGACCATCCGTTTGAATTAATTATTGGTGATCCAGATGCTGGTGTGTCTACTAGAAGAAATGCAAGAGCTGACCTGGCTAATATTTGCTTATTTTCTGGGTTCTTATCCAAGCTTGAACCTAAAGAAATAGAAGAAGCTCTTGGTGATGCTGATTGGGTGATTGCAATGTAAGAGGAACTCAATCAGTTTGAAAGGTAGAAAGTTTGGAAACTGGTACCCCGACCAAAGAACAAATCAGTAATTGGAGCAAGGTGGGTATTCAGAAATAAAATGGATGAAAACGGACTTGTAACACGAAACAAGGCTCGTTTGGTTGCAAAAGGTTATTCTCAGCGAGAAGGAATTGATTATGATGAGACCTATGCACCAGTTGCAAGACTTGAGGCAGTCAGGATGTTTTTGGCATTTGCAGCACATAAGAACTTCAAGGTTTTCCAGATGGATGTGAAAAGTGCCTTCCTGAACGGAGAGTTAGAAGAAGAAGTGTATCTGGAACAGCCGCCTGGCTTCATTGATCCAGAACTTGTAGATTTTGTGTATCTTCTCTTCAAATCTGTCTATGGCCTCAGGCAATCCCCAAGATGTTGGTATGAAACCCTATCTGTATTCTTAATTGAAAGTGGTTTTACTAGGGGAGTAATTGACAAAACATTGTTCTATAAGAATGTGAAGAATGATCTAATACTTGTTCAAGTCTATGTGGACGATATTATCTTCGGGTCATCGAATGAGCGCTTGTGCGAGAAATTTGCTAAGCTAATGCAAGACAAATACGAGATGAGCATGATGGGAGAGCTGTCTTTCTTCCTTGGGTTACAGATCAGTCAGAGAAAAGATGGTATCTTTATCTGTCAATCCAAGTACGTCAGAGATTTACTCAAGAAGTACAATCTAGAAGATGCATCAGCAGCCAAGACTCCCATGGCAACAGCCACGAAGCTTGATGAAGACAAAACAGGTAAACCAGTTGACATCACAAGCTATCGAGGTATGATTGGCTCACTTCTCTATTTAACTGCAAGTAGACCCGATATAATGTTCGCGACTTGTTTATGTGCAAGATTCCAAGCGGATCCTAGAGAATCACATCTCATAGCCGTCAAAAGAATCTTTAGGTATCTCAAGGGCACACCAAATCTAGGAATTTGGTACCCAAGAGATACAGGTTTTAATCTAATTGGCTATACGGATTCAGACTATGCAGGTTGCAGGATTGATAGGAAAAGCACATCTGGTGCTTGTCAATTTCTTGGCAGAAGATTGGTGTCCTGGCAAAGTAAAAAGCAACATACAGTATCTACTTCTACTGCTGAAGCTGAGTACATTGCTGCTGGAAGCTGTGTAGCTCAAATACTGTGGATGAGGAACCAATTGAAGGATTATGGCATGGAGCACAAGAAAATTCCAATTATGTGTGACAACACAAGTGCCATTGCCATAACCAACAATCCTGTAGATCACTCAAGAACCAAGCACATCGACATCAGGTATCACTTCATAAGAGAACATGTCGAGGAGGGGACTGTGGAGCTACATTTCGTGCCCACAATGCAACAAATTGCAGATATATTCACCAAACCTCTTGATGAAGTAACATTCAATAGGTTGGTTGGTGAATTGGGAATGCTTAACACAAGTTAGTAAAGCCTTCTATCTGTAAAATCCATGGTTATGTTGGTATATGCAAGCTATTTAATCATTATGTGTTTAGACTTTAAAATGCCTAATTAATGATTATTATAGGATGCATATAGTGTGATTTTGCATGAATTCAATGTGTTTTAAGTGTCTTTTATAGCACAAATATTTGAATTTATGCTTGTTAGATTGCATGAACATAGGGGGAGTTAAATTCATACTATTCTAAATTTTGCATGATTTTTAGATGAATTTACCTGTGTTTTTCATGTAATTAGAGGCCTTAGAATTATCAAGGAATGTTTTAATTATGTCATATATTAAAAATCCTTGAATTGATATTTATATTAATTTGGCAAAATTAATTGTTGAGTTTTTCAAAGAAAATTGTCAAATTAATCTAAGTATCTTCAAAATTTCGAGTTAGTATCTATCTCGAAACTCATCTAGAAATTCGACTTGAATTTCGATTTGAGCTTCCAGAGTGAAGTTTTGAAAATTCTAAGTCTGGGAAGAATTTCGAGTTAGACTCTATCTCGAAATTCAACTCGAAATTCGAATTAGAGTTCGATTTAGAGTTACCAGTGTGCCTATTTATTTTCTTCAAAATATTCGAGATAATTTCTATCTCGAACTTTATCTCGAAGGTTGAGATAAGTTTCCATTATTGGGGATATTTTGAAATGATCTGAGAATAATTCGAGTTAGTCAATAATTTCGAGTTAGTCTCTATCTCGAAACTCAACTCGAATTTCGACTTGATGTTCGAGATAGAGCTCTCAGTTTGGTTAAAGGGATTTTTCGAGTTAACTCCTAACTCGAAGTCTATCTCGAATTTCTACTTGAATTTCGAGATAGGTTTCCCTAGTAAGGTGGTTGGTGTGTGCTGTTTACATGGTCATTTACAAGATAAATGGTAAAGTTTTTCGAGTTAATAGCTATCTCGAACTCTATCTCGAAGTTCGACTTAAAAAGTTCGAGATAGACTTCGAGATAGACTTCGAGATAGAATTTCGACTTGAGTTCTCCCTGTATGAACTTAGAGTTTTCATATTTTTTTAACAGGGACACTTTAGTCATTTCACAGTAATGTCTATATATACATCTTTAACTCGATATTTTCTTTCACTTTTACCTAATAGAGTTTTACAGCCGCACATATACATACAGGCGATTTCATATTCTCAATCACTGATTCGTGATTTTTGTGACAAATCTCTTACGGACAACGAATTGATGCCCATTTTTTGACTGATATCTTCTGTGTGTCATCATTAATCACTGTTCTTGTTTGTTTGTGTCACTGTTCATCTTTCTTGAGATATATACACGCGTATATACACACAAAAGTTAACAGATCTGTTCAAAAACGATTTTACACACAAACACTTCACTGTTAAAGCAGATTTAATTAGTGGTTTGAAACTTGCCTTCCATTAACTGTTAATTTGCTCCCGTAGTTTACTTTTTCAAAAAGAGGCTTTTGTGTTCTTGAAAAATTAAAAGGGACATTACGGTTAATTCAACAATTAATTGTTTTTCATAAATTAAAATTAAAATTCATATTTTTCTAAAGGAAAAACTCTTAATTAAAATGGCTCACCAATTTTCACTTGCCAAAAACAATTTTTATAATATTTCTACGGAAATTGGTGATCAACTCCCGCGCTTTAAGTCTTGGATACGATTTCTCAATTTGTATTCCAAAGCTAGCGATGCTTTTACTGCTAAACCTACACTAGTGCATGATGCTTTACAGCAATTATGGACTAGTGCGGTTTCTTTTGGGAGCAAATCAACCCCCTTTGGTTTCAGGTTTACCTTAGCGGGTCAAGAATATGTGGTGACTGAACAAATTGTCAACAAGGTTCTGGGATTCCCCATTAAAGATGCTTATGATCCAGAACCTACAGCTGCAGATCGCCTCAGATTCTTTGAAGAAATAGGGTGTTATCCTCCGACTGGCCGGATCACTGGAAACATCCAAAAACAATTTCTTCATGTGGAATGGAATTACTTTTTCGAGGCCATAACAAGATGTTTTCGGGCACGAGAAAGCGATTACCATCAAATTTCCATTCCCATGCAAAACCTTGGAATTGCCCTAGCAAGAGAGCTGGATATAAATTATGGACGAATAGTTCTCTCTAAGATAGTGGCTGTGATGGGATCTCCTGCAAGCAGAGACCTCAACACCACAGATGTTGTCTGCTGGTTTCCTCGGTTCCTACAGATGCTGATCAATGGTTTAGTACCGAAGGATGCTCTTGCAGTTAGACGGAGTTTTGCCAGTGGTCCATCATCTGCACCGCTAGGGATGGGCACTAAGTCACTTTCAACAGTTGAAAATCAGGATAAACATCATGGAAAACCGATGTCTATTCCTGAAACCTTACAAAAGTGGCTTACATATGATGAGGGAGTTACCACTTTGATGGAATTCTCGCAAGCTTCATCACATGCTCAGAATCGGTCTGCTCATGCTGAGGCATTTGAAGAGAATACTGATGAGCAAAGCGGTGATGAACAAGGTAATGAATCAGGTAATCTCTCTCTACATTCTAATCATTCCTCTTCCTATGTTTCTGATTCCCAGACCCAAGAGACTGCTAGCCCGCAGAATCTATCCCAGGGTGAGAGCTATATTTCTAATTCCTTGTCATCCAAGTCACCGGAATCCAAACAGCCAGCACATATAGATGTAGGAAATGATGAGGAGAGTGACCCCGAAGAGCAGCCTCTTACTCGAAAGAAAGCCAAAATTTCTCATGCTGCTACTTCTAAACCTCAGTCAAACCCTAGAGTGTCACACGCAACCACTCCACCTCACGCGAGTGGTTCACCCCTTGAACAATCTGCACATAGGGATTTTGATTTTGGTGATGAGTATGTACCTCTTGAAGATGCTGTTACTTCAAAAGGACATGAAGCTTTAAAAGCTTCAGCCGTACCTTCACCGGTACGTACTGATGCTACAAAGAGGATCGGTTCTGATGTCGTACAAGAACACTTTGTAGCCTCTCAGCCTGAGATTCCAACTCAGGAACAAACAGCAATTGATCCCATAACTGCAAATTATATTCCTTATTCAGTTTCTGCAGGTACTGCTTCATATTTTGGATCATTTATTGAAGATATACACGAGCGTGAGACAGGGAGTGTGTGTGAGAGGTTAGGGAGAGAGGGACCTTCATTTTTAAGGCCCGAAACCGAGCGCCAAATACCAACAGAACGAGAATTAGAGCGAGGTCACCTAAACCAAACACCGTCCCTTAATTCTGAAAATCTTGAATCTCGTTTGTCTTCTATGGAAAATCAAATGAAGCAGTTTGGGCAGTCAATGGGGCAGTTAGGGATGAATGTTGGAAATAATCAAAGGGCACTTGACGACTACGCAGCACGAATGGCAATTCAAGCTTCAGCTTTTACTGTTTTGACAAATCAGGTAAATGACTTGGGCCATGCTGCTGGTGTCTTGGGAAACACCCTGAATGACAGGATGGGAGCAATGGAGCTTACAATGGATAATCTGGCTGTGGAGATAAGCAGAGTTATGTTCGCAATCAGAAGTTTTGTGCCCCAGGAATGTTTCGCGCCGCAACAACCTCCCCCCGATGCTGGTACAGGTGGTGCTAGTGGAGCAGGAGCCTATGGTTCCGGGTTTGAAGATTTTGATGCAGCTGGTGGATCTGGAGACCAGGGTGGAGTTCAGGATAACTCACCTAAGGGGGAGAGTATAAAGGAGACGAGACAGCAGGGAGTTCAAATCGAAGAAATTCAAGAACATGCTGATCTTGTAAAAGAAATGGAAGTTGAGCCGTCTGTTGAAGAAGAGGCTCTAAGGAGGAAAAAGGGTAAGGCAATAATGGTTGAGCAAGATGAACCATTCATTGACCTAAGTCATCAAGAAAAAGTACAGGAGGTAATTGATTCAGATTCTGATATGGAAGACGCACCTTTGAAACATGCTATAAAGAGATCATTGAAAGATCAAGGTGGCGGTGCTGGGATGTCTGTCGGAAAGCCTGAAGAAATTACTATTGATGAGGAAACCCTTGAAGCTCAACAGTTAGCCTTGGATCAAGCTGAGTTCTTTAAAATGAAGGTAATGCAAGATCGTGTTGCGTTTCAGGAAAAGAAAGCGGATCTACAAGGAAAGCAGTACGATTATGAGCTTGCAAGGCTAGCTGATCCTCAAATTGATCTGGACAATAGAAGGATAGGGAAGAAGTGGGATGACGCAAGAAAGATATTGATGGGACCATGTACAAAAGGAGATCATAACAAGGAAGCAGATGATCTGTTCTACAACCTAAATTTGCAGAATCCAATGGCTGCTGACTACATAAATGCTTTAAAGAGATTAATTTCTAAAGTCAGGGTTGGATACAATTCAACGCAAAAGGAGTGGCAGGTTATTTTGTCTTTCACAGAAGGAGTTCCAATGTCTTTCATGTATGTGGATGACCAATTCATGACGAGAAGATCTGCATCAGAGTTGTTCTTGCTAGCAACAAAAATTCAATACTCTCATTCTGAGAATCTAAGCATTCTGTATAGGGATCAGTTAATGCGGCTAGCAGAGGACAAGGGTCCAGAATTCTCAGCATATCCAAATGTTGTCCGGATGGTGGTTGACAGTAAATTGAAGAGGGTGAGCCTGGAGGAAAAGGACTTAATGGAACTTTCAGTGGAATCTCTTAAGGCCGTCTGTAGGCAGATGATGGGTAAGGGATTCGCTTCTGTGCTTAAAGATAAATCAGTGAAGACCATTGAAAGTGTCATACTAAAGAAGAGCAATGAGGTGTGGAAGTGTGATGTCATTGCTCCAAACCCTCTTGATAATGTGAAGATTGAACCAGAGCTGATAGAGAGGAATTGGAATATTCTTCAAGCAATGAAGAACGTTGATGAAGCTCTGAATCTTCCTTCTGGAGCACTTGAACAAGGAGAGATAAGGGAGGCAGTTGGTGTTCCAGGAAGAGACAGTGTATACTGGATACACTCTTTTGTTGATAATACAGCTGATGCCTTAGTATTCATAGATGCAGACCAGAATCAAACATTCTTGCATATGAGTAAACAATGGCTGCTGCAGACTCAAGATGCTGCATTTCTGGAGAAAGTGTTATATTTGTTCAAATGGGAAGATGTGGAAGTTAAGTATGTGACAGAAAAGCAGAGACTCGTGAGTTACCTATCTGATGTAGTAGTGGAAAAGAAGCGATTGGAGCGAGAGGCGGCTAGTGTCCACAATACTAACCGTGTCATAGGCTATCCCAAAATGATCTACTGTCAGTTTAAAGCTGATAAAACTCATAGGAAACCTCGGCTTATAATGAAGAAATTTGAGGACATTCCAGAGATCAGAACTACTCAGGAGGTGGACAAACTCAGAAGGCTTTTCAAACATCCTTACCCAGAACCCAGGAACCCTCTAGAGATGGAAGCAGTAAGTTTGTTGAATACTAGGTGGACGCAACTTCATAATCCAGTATATAAGAAACAAAAGCAGCAGGAGGAGAAGCGTAGAAGGCAGAAAGAAGAAAAGGACCAAGCTGCTGAAGCTAGGAAGAGGAAACGGAATTAGGGTTAAAGGTCAGAGTGGTGTGAACTTGAAGTTGGAAAAACTTCATGTCTTTCGGTTGCTTTAACTCACTTGAGGAAAATTCATCTTAGAGTGAATCCAATAAGGTGATATAAGTTTGACTAAAAGATATGAAATAATCCAGGTGATAGGAATCATTCAAATGATCTTTAATTCGAGGTTCGAATTCTGTTTCTAGTTTAAGTTCTTTGTATTGTTTTCATGTACTTGTAAATTGTATATTTTTCAAGACTGTAATGTTAATTATCTTTTCTCGTCTCATTGTTTAGTTGAGTTATCCTTCATTAATTTGAATGTCATTGTTAGACAATCAAATTGGGGGAGATTGAAAGGCAGAGTGTATTAACTTGTGACACTATAACAAATGTAACTCAATTAAAAGAAAAGATACTTAACCAGAAGACAATCAAGAACAAGAAGTCACAAGAAATCAACACTATATGAAGACAAGGTAATTGATACAATTGAACATGTTAACTATGATCAAGCCAAGAAGAAATCATTGAGAGAAGTTCAAGTCAAAGTTGTTCAGGCCTCAGTGATTTGAGAATTCGAGATTCAAGATCATAACTATCAGTATCAACAAGACCAATTGATTTCAAGTGAACAAGAAGGAAAGCAAATATTGGAAAGCCAAGTTACTAAGTGAATATGGTAATTTATTCAAGAAGCAGAAACACTATCAAGACTAGTCACTTATGAACCAGACCAGTGCATCAAGTGTCAGGACATTGATAGCAAGTTTATGTCAGTAATAAAGATCCATGTTCAAGAGCTTGTAGAAGAACAAAGAAGATATGAAGATATCACAAGCTCAAGATGTGCATTGAAGTTTCAAGTTGAAGACCAGAATATTTTCTAAGTACTAAATGTTCTAGATGGCTAAGTCGAAATTCTCAAGTAGAAGTTCTACTTAGAATTTCGAGATGGCTAAGTAGAAATTCTCAAGTAGAAGTTCTACTTAGAGTGCAGCTTCAACATGACACATGGCATCTTCTGATTGGCAGATTTCCAAGCTTTCAAGATAAGACAAGATTTATGTGGACATCATTGGGCCACGTACATCTTAGTCTTTGAAGACTACAGGTCATAGATTACATGTAGTATAAATAGAAGCACTTGTGTAATGTTTTAGTTAGTGAGCAATATTGAGAAAAACACAAGAAAAAGAGAGAGAGTATTCACAGAGCTTAGAATCATTCACTTCTCTCTGAACTTCTGTTATACTTTGTAATGAATGTTGTAGCAACCTTTTCAAGTTATATATAAAGAAATATATTCCTTGAATCTGTGTGTTCATTTATTGCATCGTATTTATTGCTTCTCATAATCGAAAAGTTGTATTCACCCCCCCTCTACAACACATTTGGACCTAACAATGGGTGATCCTGCAAACCACGTTAGAACATTCTCAAACGCACTGCTGTTGCAGCCTGCAAGCGACGCTTTGAAGTGTAGGGCTTTCCCTCAAACTTTATCAGGCATGGCTCAAAGATGGTATAGTCGGCTTCCGGCAAACTCGATTGGTTCCTTTAAGGAATTGAGTGCTGCTTTTATTAGTCAGTTTATCAGCGGAAGAACGCATGAGAAAAGCTCTGCATCTCTTATGTATGTGGTACAAGGGAAGAACGAAAGCCTGAGAGACTATCTTAAGAGGTTCACCAAGGAGACTCTGAATATCACTGATCTGGACAATAAGGTTGCAATGGTAGCCTTGGAGCATGGTACCACCGACCTATACTTTAAGAGATCATTGGCAAAGCATCCCCCGGAGAACATGGCTGATCTCCAACGAAGGGCTGATAAGTACATCAAGGCCGAGGATAGCACGAAGAAGGAAGTCACAGTAGGCAATGGTCAGGGGAACAATGATACAAAAAAGCGCAAGCAAGGGCAGGAGTACGATGCTAGGGACAAGTATCCCCGAACTAGCAAAGACTCTGATTCGCCACCAAAAAAGAGCTTGGGACCAAGGTTCTCCGACTATGCAAGGTTGAATGCCCCTAGAAGTCAAATCTTGTTGGAAATTGAGAAGGATAAGGACTTCCGATGGCCGAAGCCACTCAGGGGAGACCCCGCAAAGAGGAACAAGGATCAATACTGTAGATTCCACCGAGATGTAGGACATGACACGGATGATTGCAGACAGTTGAAGGACGAGATTGAATTCTTGATCCGTAAAGGAAATCTGAACAATTTCACAAAGGGTGGAGATCAAGAAACCCAAAGAGGGGATTACAACAGGAGAAACAATGACAGAAGGGATAATGATCGTGATCGTAGCACGCAGCCCCGAGGGCCAGTTATCAACATGATCTGGGGAGGCCCGACAGCGGCCGGTTCAACTCGAAACTCTCGAAAGGCATACGCAAGAGAAGTGATGCATATTGTGGGAGAGGCCCCAAAGCGTGCTAAAACTGAGATGGTAATTGGTTTTGATGATACAGACTTGGAAGGGGTAAAGTTCCCCCATGATGACCCGCTGGTCATAACTCCTGTGATTGGAAATTCAGAAGTAAAACGAGTCTTGATAGACAATGGAGCTTCTGTGGATATTTTGTTTCACGATGCGTTTGTGAAGATGGGGTACAACGACTCTCAGTTGACCCCTACAAACATGCCTATATATGGATTTAATGGAGTGGAGTCCAGTGTTGAAGGGACTATTCAGTTACCCGTAACTATTGGACAGGAGCCTAAGGAGACGACTCAGATGTTGAATTTCTTGGTAATTAAGGCAGCTTCAACATACAACGCAATCCTTGGAAGGACTGGATTACATGCGTTTAAGGCTGTGGCCTCTTCTTATCATATGAAGGTTAAGTTTCCAACACGGAATGGTGTCGGAGAACAGAAGGGTGATCAGAAGATGGCAAGAAGTTGCTATGTAGCCGCTCTGAGGGCCGATGGAGTCGGGGGGCAGGTCCTTCCAATTGAAGACATGGATGTCCGTGATGATGAAGAGCATAAAGGGAAGCCAGCAGAGGATTTGATTCCCATACCCCTAGAGCCTAACGATCCTGAAAAAGTTACTTATGTTGGAGCATCTCTGAAAGAACCCTTGAAGGGCAAGTTGATAGAATTCTTACAAAAGAATAGTGACGTGTTCGCTTGGACAGCAGCTGATATGCCAGGGATTGACCCCCAACTTATAACCCATAAGTTGAATGTTGATCCCAAGAGAAAGACAATAAAGCAGAAGAAAAGAAACTTTGCTCCGGAGAGGCAAGAGGCCATTAAGCAAGAAGTGGATAAGCTCTTGGAAGCTGGTTTTATTGAAGAGATTCAATTTCCCGAATGGTTAGCAAACCCTGTGATGGTCAAAAAAGCGAATGGGAAGTGGAGGATGTGTATAGACTTCACTGACCTGAACGATGCATGTCCAAAAGATTGTTTTCCCCTTCCAAGGATAGATATGTTGATAGATGCCACAGCTGGACATGAGATGTTAAGCTTCATGGATGGATTCAGCGGCTATAATCAAATTAAGATGCACAAAAATGACATCCCTAAGGTATCTTTCATAACCGACTTCGGTGTCTTCTGTTATCTTGTTATGGCGTTTGGTCTAAAGAATGCAGGAGCTACTTACCAACGTTTGGTGAACAAGATATTTGCCCATCTGATTGGAAAAACCATGGAGGTGTATGTTGATGACATGTTAGTTAAGAGCCTACTCAAGGCTGATCATATCAAGCACCTCGAAGAAGCATTTGAAGTGCTGAGGCACCATAAGATGATGTTGAATCCCGCTAAGTGTGCCTTTGGCGTTGGATCTGGAAAGTTTTTAGGGCTGATGGTTTCAAAGAGAGGCATTGAGGCCAATCCTGACAAGATCAAGGCGATTTTAGACATGGAGCCACCACGTTCTATAAGAGATGTGCAAAAGTTGACAGGCCGAGTAGCAGCCCTAGGGAGGTTTATCTCCAAGTCTGGTGATAAGTGTTTACCTTTCTTTCAGACATTAAAGAAGGTAAAGAATTTTGAATGGACACCTGAAAGCCAAGAGGCCTTTGAACAATTGAAGAAATACATGGCCGAAGCCCCGCTGTTGGCTAAGCCTAACATTGGAGAGACTCTTTATCTATACCTGGCGGTATCCGAGCAAGCATTGAGTGCCGTCCTCATAAAGGAAGAGAATAAGATTCAAAAACCCATCTACTACGTAAGTAAGGTGTTACATGGAGCTGAGTTGAACTATTCTACCATAGAGAAGTTTGCTTTAGCATTGGTAACAGCTTCAAGGAAACTACGACCTTATTTTCAGTCACACAAGATTGAAGTCCTGACGGACCAGCAGTTGAGAAGTATCTTGCACAGCCCTAAGGTCAGTGGAAGGCTAATTAAGTGGGCAATCGAACTCGGAGAATTTGACATTGCATATAAGCCTCGGACAGCCATTAAGGCTCAGGCATTAGCTGACTTCTTGGTGGAATGTACCATTGGCAACCAAGAAGTCGGGGGGCAGGAGATAGTAACCACCCCTGGAGTTGAGAGTAAGGATGAAGAACTTGTACCTGATCAGAAAGAGTATTGGGTGCTCTATTTTGATGGAGCATCAAAAACAAAATCTAGTGGTGCAGGTTTGGTTTTGCAAAGCCCCGATGGGTTCACAGTTGAATACGCTTTGAAGTTGGACTTTCCTACAACCAACAATGAAGCTGAATATGAAGCATTAATAGCTGGATTGGGATTGGCCAGAGTCATGAGGGTCAAGAACCTCAAAGTGTGTGGAGATTCAAGACTGGTAGTCTCGCAAGTAAATGGTGAGTTTGAGGCCAAGGATGAAACTATGGCAAAATACCTCAGAGTCGTGAAAGCTGTTATGACTCAGTTTGAGGAGTGCTACCTGGAGCACATTCCTAGGGAAGAGAACGTTAAGGCCGATGCCCTCTCTAAGTTCGCTTCTTCTGAGATAGAGAATTATGCAGGCAGTGTTTACTTCCAGGTTTTGAAGGCCCCGACTATCAACTCTAAGTTGGTAGCACCTATCGATGTTGGAAGCTGTTGGATAGATCCTATTAAAGCTCATCTAGAAACCGGATGGCTCCCTAACAATGCCTTGGAGGCACGGAAATTGTCAGTGAGAGCATTGAGATATGCCTTGATTGAAGGCATCTTATACAAGAGGTCGTTTGTCATCCCCTACTTGAAGTGCCTAAGGCCCCTAGAGGCAAGAGAAGCATTGAAAGAAGTTCATGAAGGGATCTGTGGGCAGCACTTGGGGGGCAGAGCCCTAGCTCACAAGATTACCCGCCTGGGATTCTATTGGCCGGAGATGTTAGCAGATGCCCAGGATTATGTCAAGAAGTGTGACAGATGTCAGAAACACGCCCCTATTGTAAGGCAGCCGCCTGAGAGGTTAACCTCAATCAGCTCTCCCATTCCGTTTGTAATGTGGGGAATGGACATTCTTGGTCCTTTCCCCATGGCTTCAGCACAAAGGAAATTTCTGATTGTCGCCATCGATTACTTCACTAAGTGGATTGAAGCTAAGCCATTAGCAAAGATAACCACCAAGCAAGTTTCCCAATTCTTTTGGGAGAACATAATCTGCAGGTATGGAATTCCCCGAATCCTTGTGACAGATAATGGGACACAATTCAACAATGAAGAGTTCAGGAAGTACTGCGAGGAAAATGCTATCGAGCTTCGTTTTACTTCAGTAGCTCACCCGCAAGCTAATGGACAGGCTGAGGTAGCTAATCGGATTATTCTTGATGGACTTAAGAAGAGGGTCGAACGATCGAGGAATACTTGGGTGGATGAATTACTGCCTATACTTTGGGCATATCGTACTACTTGCAAGTTAACAACTGGGGAAACTCCTTTCCTACTGGCTTATGGAGCCGAGGCAGTTGTACCACTAGAAGTCATGCATGCATCACCTAGAATTGAGGCATTCGAACCAGAGACTAATGAAGAAGGCATGAGGCTCGCCCTAGATTTGATTGATGAAGTCAGGGACGAGGCAAATGCCAGAAATGCGGAGCATCAAAAGAAAGCATCTTTCTACTACAACCACAGGGTTAAGGAGAGGTTCTTTCAGCAAGGTGACTTGGTTCTTAGGAAGATCGAGGCTTCTGGAGTTGGTCAGAAGGGAAAGCTAGCCCCAAACTGGGAAGGGCCGTATCGAGTCAAGAAGACACTAGGACGAGGATCCTACAAACTGGAAACCTTGGACGGGCCCCGGACTTGGCATGCATTGAACCTCAAGGTTTACTATGTTTAAACTCTCCTGAAAAGGATCTAGCTTTTTGCCTATGTAATAGAAGTAGAAATAAGGTCGATGAAACCATTCCAAGTTTTTAAAACTTGAGATATTGGAAATAGAGTATCTATGTAAGGGCTGTGCCCATTTCTTCATATTAATAAGACTATCCTACATTTTCGCATAAGATATGAACCTTACTTATTGATATATATGCACAAAATGCTAGACTACACATGCGAATATGGATAAGTTGAGAAGCATCAAGGACAATGAATTACGAATTTAAAAGTTATGCCCGAAGGCAGAATACATAAACGATTATCTCAAAATAAGTTAACAAGAGTGCAAAGTCATGCCCAAAGGCAGAGTACATAAATAGATGGATAAAGATATCAACTACTAAGCATCTCCAGTATGCTCATCCTCTCCAGCTGCGCCAAGATGAGCAGAGGAATCTGGCTCCAGGATCCTCTCATCATCCTCCTGGTCCTCCTCCTGGGTGTCCTGCACTGTCAAGGCCATAGGAGCATGGGGGCTAGGAAAGTCCGAAACATTGAGGGTACCAGGAAATCTCCTAGTAACCTCGGCAAGAGCTCCGTCCCATCCCTGAGTAAACTGGTAAGGGAACAGAGAGTCGTCATGCTTCTCCATGAAGCCCACATACTCCTGGGAGGAGAGGTAGTCATCAATCAGGTCGTCCTTGTCCTTCCTGAGAGTGACATTTTCAGCCTGAGACTCTAGAAGCTCCTTCTCCCTCCTCGCTAAGGTAGCCTTGACAGAGCCCAGTTCATCCTGGGAGTCATCATACTTAGCCTTGTAAGTCTCATAGTTGGAACGCCAAGTCTTAGCCTGGAATATGGCCCCCTGGAAGTTGGCATTAGCCTACAAAAGACAAAGTTAAAACCACGGTTCAAGTGACAAAACAAGTACATAAAAGAGTGGATAGTAAGAAGCTTACAGCTGCAAAGGCCTGAGCTCCAGCACTCTCAGCTCCTTCAAGAGTGGAGCCAGATACATAGTCCTTGAAGTCACCAGGGGTTATGGAGTGATAGGACCAATCCATAGCATGCCTGCAGTCTCCAACAATGTAGTCCTTCTTCCTAATACCCCAGTTAGGACGCCAAGCACTCTTGGAAGAGCCATCTACCTCCTCAACATCAGCTACATGGGGCCTCAAGTAGGCATCCGTGGCTGTTGGAGCTCGAGGATCTTTCCCTGAACGAGCCCTTTTCAGCCTAGCAGTGTCCCCATCTTCTGGCTCGTTAGTCTTGTTGATAAAAGCTGCAGCTGCAATTACAAAACAAAAAACAAATAATGGGTATGAGACAATCATATTCAAATAAAGGAATGCAAAAAGAAAGAAAATTACCCTTATTGCCCACTCGGGAAAGTCCCAAAGTTTTAAGCTGGAACTCATTCAGGAGATCCCAAGCCATAGTAGAATAGTTATCCTTGATGAGCTCCTGGTAGGCATAGGCCTCTTCCTCATTCAGCTCAATATCATTGGCACTGCCATCTACGACCTTACCAAAGGTACTACGAAAAACATTGCCCCAATCTCCACCTTCCCATATCAAGTACATGAACTCCTTCTTCCACTTTGGGTTGGAGTCAGGAATAGATTGGGGGTGAAAGATTGGAGGAGTAGAAGAACGGTGACTAATGTAAACCCAACCCGGGGTAGATTCAGCAGAATTTTTAAATTGAAAAATTTTCCTAAAAAGAGCTACAGAAAGAGGGAATTTGTTTTTAAGGCAAAGGACCAGAAAACAGTTGATCACCCTCCAAGAATTGGGAGGAAGTTGACAAGGGTTAACTCCTACATCTGCTAAAAGCCTAGGGATAAACTCATGAAAAGGGAATCGAACCCCTGCAACAATGGCACCCCTGTAAATACAAAGTGCATTGGGGCGCCAATGGCAAGATCGATCCCCAGGCTCAGCTGGGATAAGCCTATAGGGTGATTCTATTTTATACATCCTATTATAGTCAGTGATTTTTTCTATATCATGGAAAATGTTGCTATGATTATAGGAATCAAGGTGTGACAGGGATGGAAAATCTTCTTTACGATTTAAAATCATATCCTGTAAACTCATGAGGGAAGAACGAATGATGATACCTCTTTTTGAGGCCACTTGCAGTTTCTGGAAACGTTGAGTAGCACGATCTTCAGCCATTTCTTCAAATCTTTAAAGAAAAATTTTGATGATCAAAGGAAATCTGCAAAGAACGAAGGAATTTTTAGAACAATCTTCAAATCTTCAAAGGAATTGAAGAAAAAAACCCAGAAAAAGGGTACTCTTCAAACTATAAAAACTAGAAATTCTGGGAAGTACCTTGAGTGTTCTTCGAATCTTCAATAGCAACTGGAAAATTTCTAGAAAAATTCCTAGAAATTCTTGAGCAATCTTCAAATCTTCAAAGATTGGAAGAAAAATCGCCAGGAAACTTGAAGGAGGCCTTTGAATCTTCAAAGAAAGAGGATCAAACTCAGAGAAAATTTCTTAAAGAAATTTGGAACTTTTGAGAGAGTTTTTGTTTTGGAAACTTTTGTGATGAAGTGAAAGTGAAAACTTTGGCCTTTATATAAGCAAAAAGTTAGGGGATTTCAACCGGTTAAAATGAATATCAACCGGTTGTAGCCTGTTCAACACTCTTATGGGCTGTTAACACATGTTGAGCTCTAAAAAGCCCAAGAAACGCCAGGCCAGTAAAGCCCAAGTCGAAGTCAAGATGGGGCTTCAAGAAGAAGAGCCCAAATACATAATTAGGATAGGCCCAAATGGTTTGAAGACCAAGGCCCATGGAAATTAAAAGGCATGGCCCATTAAAGTCCAACAAAACTTGGACAAAAAATTAAAAGGGGGCACGAGGTCGTAGCATTTGACCTCGATTTTTAGTGTAAGTACGAGCTTGACTAAACGACCTGAAAAACTCATTTTGAGGTCGTGAGTAGCCTCTAATTTTGAGGTCGTTATAACACGGTTTGAAATCGTAAATTCCAGGTCGAATTTGTACTAGGAATTCAAGAAAATCCATACGACCTGGGACTTATTCGAGGTCGAGTTTACATTGAATCAAGGTCGTGAATTCCAGGTCGAAAAAGAACTGGAAAACCTACAAAAAAGGCGCGACCTGGAACCATTTTAAAGATTGTTTCTTCTTCAATTGAGGTCGCAGATTCCAGGTCGAAAATCAACTGCAAATTGAGCTCGAAGCTCACGACCTGGAACCTAAGTGAGGTCGATATTCTCTAGATTTGAGCTCGTAAATTTGAGGTCGAAAAAACACTGGATTTCCACGAAAAAAGCCACGACCTGGCCCTATTTGAGCTCGTTTTTTGAGCTCGAATTTGTACTAGTTGAGCTCGAAAAGCTCCAGGTCGAAAATAAGCTAAATGAGCTCGAAAAAAGCCCCGACCTGGGACAGTTTGAGCTCGAAGTTTGAGCTCGAAAATGAGCTGAAAAAAAAAAAAAAAAAAAAAGCTTAAAAAAATTCCAGAAACTTGGAAAAATTTTACATTTAAGCACCGTTTAGTGCCATTAAACATCGTTTAGTGTCGTTTTATGCCAGTTAACATTTTTTAACATTGTTTAAACATTGTTTAAGGCTGGTTAGCGCTGTCTAGTGCCGTTTAACATCATCGTAAATGCGTCGGTCGCTCCACGCTTTGCATTAAGATGATATTGTTGAAAATACTCGCGTACGAGCAATAAACCCTGACCCAAGTCTCGAAAAAGACCGTTATAACTTCAAGGAAAACCTGATCAGTTTCCCTAGAAGTTGGGGGGCAAATGATATGGGTTGAAAGTAAGCCCTAAAGACACATTTAATGTGGTATTAATTAGACCTAGAATGGTCCAAACGTGGGGCCCACCAGATGGGCCCAAACTCCAATTATAATATTAATTTCGTAATTAATATTTAGGGATAATTAACAGCTGGGAGATACAAGTCAGATAAGGACATTATCTTTACAAAGAGTAGCCTCCAAGCCACACAGTCATACAAGGAAACTGACTCCTACAAGGAAGGAGTCTAGAACCTTCCTCAAGGCTGACTTGCCCACCAAGTCTCCTAACCCTACCCTAATTCTGAGGCTTCTCAGCCTATATAAAGGGTCAGACCCTTCAACTCAGAACTACGTTTTATTGGCTTGATTCTCTTAATACAGAGATACGTAGGCATTCTGTGAGGACCGTTTAAGTCTCGAACGCAGAAGCAGCCATTAAAGCACGAAGCTCACGAACCCTAGCAATAAATACACATAAACCCTAGCCGCAATCTAATAGCCTCGTTTTTATTCCACAACACTTAGATATTTAAGCTTAGTTCGAGGTTGATATTGAAAATTGTTGTGTTCTGGTTATAATAAATATTGGTAGAAAAAGTATTTTTGCAAAAATTAAATGAGTGTGTAATAATATTAATTTTGATAGGCAGTTGTATTATAGAAAAAAAAAAGATGTTTGGGTGACATTTGATATTGAAACTTGTAAGTTTCCCGTATAAGTACTAAGTACGATCGTGCATATAAGTAGGGAAAATGTTAGAGGTATCAAAATGTGTTATCAAAAAATTGTTACCGAATGATTATTATTTTTTGATTGATTATAGTTGCAATGGGCCCGTCAGGGTCATCCAATTAAAATATTTCAAAATGACAACTAGTGCCATGTCATTTTGTACCCAGTTTTGGTACCTAATTTGATAACTGTAGCACTATTCAAATAGGAAATTTATGATGTGATATGTGTTAAAAAAAATGTGTGATGTAAAGTACATTTTTTTATCAACGAAGTACTTTTTTTTTTTTGAAATGGCAACAAAGTATTTGATTTTTTTTTTAAAAAGCCATTTGATAGTGTAGCTTATATGGTAAGTAATTAATCGAATAATTTTTTAACAATGTTAAGAGAAATACGAATATCCTCCTAGAAGTGGCATCAGTAGAGGATTTGATTTTGCAGAGGCTATGGAGGTAGAGGACCATCAGATTCATGGTAACTCTATAGCTTTAAGTATTGTGCCCCCTAAAGTATTCTTCTCATCATAGTAGTTAACTCTATAACTTTCAAGGGAAAGTTATAAATCTTAAAAACAAATGTTCGATGAAATATTTGCAAAGGATGTTTTGGAATGTGTTGTGGATGGATTGAGCTGTTTGATGAGATTGTTTTAACCAATCTAGAGATGAAAGGGAAAACAACGAATACAGGTGATTCATCTGAAAGGGCAAAAACTTAAGGCATGCTCAATCCTGGCTACGATCAAATGGATATTGAAGAGGTGTTGCTAAAAATGACAAAGTGTGATGAGCTAGCAAGAGCCATCACTATGTACAAATTGAGCTATGCATGCAGGATCGAATAGAAATTGAGGTGTTCCTAAAAAATGACAAAGTGGGATGAGCTAGGAAGCATCCGTATGTAACAGTTGAGCTATGCATGCACGATGAATTTGATTTCTTGTTTCTAAGCCATGGTTCAGGAGTGAATTTTATCTTGGTTTCTTTCCAACAATATTGTTGGCATTGTATGTTTAACAATATTGTTGGCATTGTATGTTTGAGTAGAGTTGTATTGGACTTGCAGTTCTGCTCTAATATTGGGCCTGTTTGGCTTTCCATTTTGCAGCCAACTTATGGCTTATAAGGCCATAAACACTTATGGGGGTGTTTGCCAAAATAAGTTTTAGTTCAACTTATAACTTATAAATCCATTAGTTGAATGTTAAGAATTCTTAACTTTCAACTTATAACTTATAACTTATTCTCGATATACGTAATATATAATATCCTTTAAAATCTTCAAAACCATATATCTCTCGATCCATTCATTAGAAAATTGATATGTATATATCAAATTTCCCTATTCATCGAGATCTATCCATTGATATCCATTGTTATATATATAAAAAATAATATTTTGAAAACTATAAAAAAAAATTAACTTATAAGTTCTGATTTACCCAAACAGTCTACTGATTATAAGTTCTGATTTACCAAACACTCTACTAACTGCTCTACTCATCACTTATATGACATAAGTGCTTATAAGTCATAAGCTACTTATTTTAAGATATCTCAAACACACACATTTGTCTTGGTTTCCAAAAAAGAGAAACACTGATATGAGATCCTACTTTATTTTACAAAATTATAAGAAGAAGCATAACTTACTTTTAGGTGTTTTTTGTTTGCATTAAATTTTGTGTTACCGGGAATAAACGGGTGAAGAAGCTGCATTTTTTAAAAGAATATATTTCTTCCATTCCAAAATACATGTCCCTTTTAAAAACAAATTTGTTTCAAATTACATGTTCATTTTTTTAATGTAAATTTAAGGAAGTTTTTCAAAACTATCCCTACATTTATTGTATCTAAAATTTAACTTTTTTCAAAATTAACTATATTTTTATTTTTCAATGTATTAAATAAGGATCACTAGTATAGAATATGCCTATCGCGTCTGTTAAAAAGGGCTTTTTGCGTCTGTTGTCAACAGATGCGTATGGCAGAGTAGTATCAGCTATAGAGCATATACGACTGTTACTCAACAGACGCGAAAAGTTTATGCGGCTGTCAAGAACAGACGCATATAGTTTACACCAGTCGCATAAAGTCTACATTTTGCGTCTGCTCCGCTTAAACAGACGCAAAAGGTAGTTCTGCATCTGGCACTAACAGACGTATAAAGATAAAGAACAGACGTAAATATAGACTTTATATGGCTGTGATAGTAGAACAGACGCAAAAGACATTTTTTCCAAAAAAAAAATTATATTTTCAGCTAGCACCTGTAGCCTAAATACATTTCTGCACCACCCCAAAATTACCAAAAACAAATTCAATTTTCAATCTCAACAATAATAAAATTGATAGGGTAAAATGGAGTACTGAATTAACAAAACACTTGATAATCTCAAATTTTTAACTTGTAGCTAGTACAATGTTTCGTGATTACATTTATACAAGTGAAGTAGGTGGCTTGTGCCCTGCCCTGGCAAGTACTGTTTGGAGGTGGTTCTTTGCATTGTCACCGCCAGCCCCTGGTAGTGCACCTTTTGATTCTTTTTCCAGTTCCTTCTTGGAGGTAGACCGCAAATGGCACCCATAGACAAATTTACCATCACATCGGTCATCTGCAACCACCAATCTTACGACTGACACGAGCTCATTTTGATCATTCATATCCAACTTTGGATTTAGTAGCTGCCATATATATACAGAGCACAACAATAAGAAATGACGGTGTTAGCAACAAAGGAGAGTTGATGATCCTGATCTATTAGCAGAAACTTGACTGAAAAATAATTCAATACAGTTAAAACTTGATTTCACATGAATACAGTCCAACAAACAGAATGCAAACCTTATTTTGAATGAGTTCTTCAAGCTCTTTTCTTAGTCTTAAATATGTTTCAGCTAAACCAGGTTTCATGAAAAATTCCAAGTACTCTCCTAACATTTTCAAGTGTCCATCCTATCAAATAAAGAGAACTTTAAGATTAAGTAACATAAAAAAAATAGAAAATATCAAGAAAGAAGAAGACTGCAAGCAGCAAGAAACTTACTAGGTCCCCTTTGGAAATGCTTCCGCCAAAGACTCGCAAACTCAAAAACTCAAAAATTCACAAACTGTTTGGCTTGGCATGCCTTGGATTTTAATTGAGCCAATTTTGATGCCATCAATCCCCAAATAAGCTTAAATCCAAACATCATAAGTATCAAATCATTAGATTAATTGGTAACAATATCAGACAATAGCAAACTGATGGAACACAATATTAGCATCTCCAGCCACTCCAACTTACGACCTCAATTTACAATGCTAAAATGCACTATACAAACGGAAAATTCAAATAGCTAGGTTACTAACATCATGGCTCCATTCAAATAAAAACATCCATTTTAGAAGCCCCAGTGAAGTTGGATATCCACACACAATTACAATCACCACGACAAAACCCCGATAAAGTATGCTACATCAAAACTTAACAACAAAAGGTCTGTATACATTACAGACTTCACAGTGAATGAAGATATGTAGTTGGATATACACATTTTTTTTTTTGCTAATCTTTTTCTTTTTTGCTAATCAGATATACACATTTAATATCAACCATACAAAACCCCAAAAGAAATTACACTTCACAAGAACTTGAATTTAACACTAAAAAATACAACAAAGTCCCAAATTTAAAACTAATCATATTAAACTAAAAATCATTGAAAGGTCAAATTCAACTATATAAAAACCTCTAAAATTAATCTTAGCTAAAACCCTAATTACCCATTTCACTATATAAAGATTCAACTATGAAGAATAAATCAAAACACAACAAGATGCTAAAATCAAAAAAAGCACAAATCTTTATGAAACTCAAGAAAGATAAGTCTAAATGGTTGGATCTGACAGTGTACATAATTGTTGTAAAGATTCAATATTTACATATAACCAGAATGTTAACATGTATATATAGATCAGAAAAATTCAAAGCAAAATAAAATTAACTAAAAATAAATAAAAATTTGTACCTCCACTGCCTGTAGAAGAGCTGATAGAAGCAGAGTGTATGAAATAATTGGAGGCCTGTGTTTCTCTCAATAATTGTAGATTGCTCCATGGAAATCAAATTGAAACTTTATTGCTGAACCGAACTGCATTACTAAAATACAATACAAGGTTAGTAAAATGCAATGCAAGGTGTCTGATCCAATCAGAGACATACTCGCACGCACACAATGGGCTTTCACGAAATAAAATAGTGAGCACTAATTTCTGGGAACAACATTTTTATAAATCTCATATAATTTTAGGAGAACAACATTTCTGGGAACTTCTAAAGATGGAAATACAGGACCAAAACAGAAGAAAATAATTGCAGTGTGAAAGTACTAAATAAATCTAATAAATCAACAAGAAACTAGATTTAAGATTCACCTAATTAAGCCTATTCTGTTTACTTTTGAGATTTACTTTTTGTTATGATAATTTATCTTTTCTACCCTGTTCAGTGAATTGTACAATCAAAAGGGAAATTTATACTGAAATAAATAAGTAAAATTAAGAACTAAATAAAATCTTCCATTTAATGAAGTAATTCATACAACTTAAGAATTATATACTAATTACTAGTAGTCATCTCCTAACCAATTGAGCAACACTAATTACCACATATACTAATTACTAGTAGTCATTTCCTAACCAATAAAAAGTATCTACGAGTCCAGTAAAACCATCCTAGTTTTGTAAAAGTGAGAAATAGACAATTGTGCTGGACATTAATTAAACATAGAGTTGAAGAATGAGATGGAATACCTAAATTAGACCATGATATGTTCTGTATTGAAGCAGGGTGGTCGGGAGTCGATGATAATGGGTCAAAGATTTGGAATTCAGAGCTACTGGGAATTATACAACCATGCCATGGTAATGATGATGATGATTTAGTAGTAGTGTTAATAAGGGATGAGCGGCAACCAACCAGTTCTTGCAAACAACAAGAAAACGAGTCCAGTAATTACTCGTCACAAGTAATTACTCCCTCACAAGCAATTATACAAACAATTTATGTGCACACTACTCTCACAAGCAATTATACAAATAGTTTATACACAACAGTGAATATCACAAACTGTTGTCAATTACAAGTAATTCTCACAAACAATTTGTCAAACAGTTGGAGTACACAACTTCACACTCAAACAAAATAGCTATATGGAATACAGACAATACACACATATACTACGGACATATACACACACATATTACGGACAATACATATGTAGAAAACGCTATGATTTATGAATACATATGTAGAAAATGCTATGACAATACTTAAACTAATCGGAATCGCTATGTGAGAGACAAAGAGAGGGAAGTTACTGCTATGATTCAATCGGAATCGCTATGAAGCACTATACTGAATCGCTATGAATGGCTATGTGAGTAGATGGAATCGCTGTGAATCACTTTCCCCGGCAGAAGACGTAGTCAATCGTAGTGAAAGAGGTCGTCTGAATGTGAATCGTAGTAGATGGTAACTTGAATCGATTTTAGGCTTCTGGGTTATTTTTATTTGAAGAAACAGATCAAGGGTGTAGTGTATGTGATGCTATAGTGACGATTTGATGAAGAACGAGGTAAACGGTGATGGATTTTGGCCGGAAAATTGAACGGGGCGGCTAGGGCTTTCATCGTAACTCCAAATGGGACGGTGTGGGGTGGAATGAATTTGAGGAAATGTTTGTAATTGAAAAGGTTTGTAATTAGGTCTGCATATATACAGATAATTGGGCAACTCACATTTACATATAATTTAATAAAGAAAGTTAATCACCTTTATACATCTATTTTTAAAGACAAGACGCATAAAGTGGAACTTTATACGTCTGTTGCAATATAACAGATGTATATAGTTGCATTTATACGTCTGTTGCAACATAACTGACGCAAATAAATCTCCGACAGACGTATAATACTACCATATACGTCTGTTTAGGTACAACAGACGCATAAAACTACTTTATGCGTCTGTTTAATGTAGGACAGACGCATAAAACTACTTTACACGTCTGTTTCGCCTGCAACAGACGCAAATGGGGAGACGCATATGGTAGTTTTTGTACTAGTGGATATTAATTGGGAAATTTTATCCAAACTAACCTTTATTGGTGTGTTTTTTACAAAAAGTACATGTAAAATTGGACAGAGGAGTACTGTTTGCACTAATTCACGCAAGTGTACGTGGTCACAAGCAAGGGCGGAGGCAGGAATATAATCCTACCTGGGCTACTAAACAAATTGCAAGCCATAATAAAAAGAAAATGCTTACTGATTTGCAGGTTGTAGCGTCACAAACCAGCACCCTCTTAACCAGCGTCATAGCAGTAGAACATCAGGAGCAAGCTCTGTACCTGCAAAAAACAGCATGACAATCACTCTATTTGCAAAAATATGCAAAATTTCTTTCTGAATAGTTGGTGAAGTATATTTGGCATCTTTTGGAGCTCTTTCTAACACTATATCACCAACGTCTTCGTTCATTCGACCCGCAAATTTGATCATCTCTATAAAATTACCATGATTGCTAGAATTTGGAGATTAATCATGACCTCTAAATGGACAAGCTTGTAAGCAAAGCCATCGAACACTCTCGATTGTTGCTTTAAGTCGCAATCGATTCTTCTAAATTTCTTCTGAACTTTGAGTATTCAGTACTTTGTCAATATGTCCTCTAACTTTCATCAATTCTTGAACACATTGCACTGCATTACTATGTGGTGAAGTTGGACCTCCAACATGCATTAAAAGTGGACATCTGACTCCATCATTAACCCTCTTCCAATAATTAAATCCATCAACAGTGAGTGCAGAATGCAAAGGAGATTTATTTTGAAAAATATAACAAGGAAAACAAAATACTGAATTTTTGTCCGGTGAATACTCTAACCAAGGGAACTTTTCGAACCACAAATATTGAAATCTACGGGGTTGTGTTTGTGACCCATAAACCGTACTCGGATACTCTTGTCACTTAGGTTGATACGGACCCATTCTGATATAAGCTCTCCTAATTTCATCTTGTTGATTAACATTTTGTTTGCATATAGGTTTCCGTTTTCCAGGATCTCGTTCAAGAGTTTTAAGATCAATCTCTATTCTTCGAGATTTGAAAATTGGTTCTTCATTTTCAATTTCCTTAATCTCAACACTAGATGCATTTTCTTCAATATCAATATTTGAACGGGATTTTACCTCATTGGTAGTAGTCGGAGGTGCACTTGGTTTGAAAAATGAGAACAATGTTTTCCCCCTCTTTTTTCCTTGATTTTCCATTATATTTGCACTATAAGCCTGTAAGAAAAAGAAGGAGATTAAACAAGAATATTCACACTAAAACCTAATTGAGAAAAGTATAAATTAATAAGAAGATTAATTGATTTCATTACCTCCTTTTCTGGTAGTAATTGTTCCTCTTTGTTGGCTCAGTGTGTAACTTTTGTAAGCTCTATTTTCTTTGTGAATTGTGATTTGTGAGCTATGGGAGTCTACAGTGCTGTTGTCTTAGTTTTTCCCCTAAAAAAATTTAATGGGCCGGGTTATCTCTAAAATTTTGGGCTAGGCTAAGTCTAACATTTTTTAGTTGGGTTAAAAATAAATTTTGAATATTTTTTTTAACCTAGGCTACAGCCCACCGTAGCCTCCTCTGTACCTCCGCCCCTGGTCACAAGTAATATAGATATAAGTCAAGTTTGTTTCCACAGAGATCTGGTTTTGGTTTAAATTCAGTTATTGTACATATGCAACAATGTATGGTTTTTATTCACTGCTAAGACAATTAACAAGATTGGGTTTTGATTAACTAAATTAACTAAGAAGCGAATTAACAAACTAAGAATTAATTAACTAACGATAATTAAAATCGAATTACTTATATGTGAATAAACATGGGATCCTAACTTCATTAAATACTTTGCTTATCACTAAATGCAATGGTTATGATATCTGATCGGATAACACGAAACAAGTACACGCTACCTGTCAACATACGTATACCAAACTACCCATACATCCAAAAGAGATAGAAGATGAATAGACACCAGTTATGCTTAGACCCTATATGTCTATAGAATTTGAAAACATAACGGTTGAGGAACAAGTTATCCATAAAGATCACACAGGGCAATATAAGTATTCTCATCTCATACTACGAATCATGTTGATAAACAATCATGAACCTATACTAGCATGGCAAGTTCAAAACCTCAAATCCACTTTTACTTCACAAGAGATTAACAGATTAAATGTTAGCTACGCATCTAACAATTAAGTATAACCATACAAGGATATCAGATATACATCACACACAGATCTTTAAAGCATCAAAATACTAAAGCTCCAAAAATAAATCCGTTAGAATCCCATGACAACGATTAGTTCATAATCGAACCGTTCATCACCATGGGATCAATTGAAAACATGATGTAAAACAAAGACTAAATTTATTATATAATAATGCTAGAATAAAGAGTTAAGAAAACAAATCCAAAATCCAGAGTATCGTCTAATTTAGAAGAATACAAAATAGATATAGGTTTCTGAGTGTTGTCATGTCCTTCGGATTCCGTCTCCAAGTCTGAATCTATATCTCTAGCTCTCTCTGTGTTTTTCTAAGTAATGATACAAATTACAAGGGTAAGATGTGTTTATATAGGCCATAGAAGTCTTATCCAACAAGAAAATACCAAAACTACATCTTAAATTCGAAACAGGAAAGATAACAGAATTTTAGGAGGCAAAATCGAATTTTCCAGCAGACCCGCCACGCCGCAGCACGCTCTCCACGCCACAGTGCGCCATTGCAACTGCCCAGCCATGCCGCATCGAGCCTGCTGCGTCGCAGCGCGCCCCTGCGCCTGCCCAGTGCAGTTTCTTCCCCGTTTCGTCATTTTTCTGCGGTTTTCTCCTGTTCTTTCTTTGAGTAATGTCATCCTCAATCCTAGAACTCAAAACTCTCTCAAGATTTGTATGAGAAACTTCATTCTTTGTTCCAATATTGAAATCCACCAAAAAATCACGAAAATCGCCAACCCTAGCCGAAATAACTAAACCTGCACAACTAACAAAAACGCATCAAAAACACCACATACTTGAGACCAAGTCAATCAATTTAAGCCAATATGGAACGCTCCAAGTGGATATAAAATCCACTTATCACACCCCCAAACTTAAAGCAATGCTTGTCCTCAAGCATAAACAACTAAACACTAACTAATTAGTACTACTTCCGTAGGTGATCACGGTTGCATTTGGCATATGCAACAAGCCCTTTAAACCCCTAGATAGCCCTATATTGGAATTCGAGCATCAAAACGCAACGGAAACTGTAAAATTAAATCGAATTCCAAGTCCGGATCCATGTATAATATATCGAATAATCTGGTAGATAGAACGATTACCTTATCGAAGCTTTACGTTTAAAGAACAATGGAGATGCAAGCCTCCCACGATTACTGAGCACTCCTCTTCGAAGCCTCCTCTACGGTATCCACATGAACACTCCAAGAACGATTCTTGTTCGGAAGGGAGGTACTAGCCTCCAATGAAAATCTGAGATCTAGTTTTTAGGGTTTTGGTTTTTGGGATGCGGCTCTACTGATTTCACGTACCAAATCCTTTTCCCCATATCTTTATATATAGGATAATATAAAGCCAAAAACCCTTGTCAAAAACCTAGCCCAAATATTATTTATTTAAATAATAAAATCTAATTTTATTATTCAAATAAATAGTAATTAAGTCAACCTAATTATTAAAATCATATCTCATATATCTTTGTATTTTATTATAGCTTAATTAAGTCCCACTTAATTAATATAATAAAATGCAACTTATCATTAATTAATTTAAATTCATAATTTAAATTAATTCTTCCTTTAAAATGTTCTATGTGTGTGACCCAGTAGGTTATTATTTATTTTGGCAATAATTTTATTCTCCAATAAAATTATAAACAATGAGCGGTATCTAGTAATACATCATTGCTACCCAATTAAATAATAATTAAATCGTGATTCGATAAACCTTTTGTGATTAATGTTCCCGTGTAATATAATCCCTTTAACCAAATATTATAGATTAAACTCGAGGCATGTTTATTGTCATCCTCTTCATAATTTAATCCGGGTTTACTTGATCCATGAGTAGACTATTAATAACAAATCATTATTTGAGCACGGCCATGCATTTTATAGTCTCACTCAATCAAGAGGCCAATAATATATCTCCTATCTGATAGGAGGGTTAAATCCTTTATCTATCATTCATATTTCTCATACGATTCACAATATACCCGATGTCCACTTTTATCATTACCCGGTCAAAGGTAATTTTTAATGTAGTCAAAGTATATTATCCTCGTGTAGAAATATAATGATCTCAAGTCAAAGGATCATTACACCATTATCACTGTGAGTCTTTCTTATGACTTAATTAACATGAAAAATCTCACGGTGGGTCTGTCCAGTACCATGTACCCTACATGTACCTATGTATTGACTTTAGTATCTCCATACTTATAACCAATGAGATGTGGTTATAAGTCAAAAACATACTTGTTAGGTCGAATACACAATATATATATATAATCAAGTACTGTATGAGTAAATAACAAGAATACACGTTTTAGTACTTAAAACTGTTTGGAATTAATAATTCCTCTCTCAATGATGTAAAATATCACAGAGAGCTGCTTAGGTTACAATGAATGATATTCGTTCACGATGGATACCCTTCTAGGGTTAACCTAACTGTATTTATAAGATATACAGCTACATACAATCGTTAATTGATTCTCCTAAAATTAAGCTATACAATTGATATCAATTACGATTGCTACACGTCTTCTAAGTCAACTCAATCTCTTTGACAGCTATCCAATCTTCAAAGATATTGCTTCCATATTAATCTTGAATTATTCTTCAAACTCTGTTGACTTGTAGACGCTTCCAGTAGACAGACTTTAGCAAACTCTGTTGCTCTCCTAGCTAGCAGTGTTTGCGCTTCCTTGTGTTCAGCTAGCAGTGTTTACGCTTTCCTCTGTCAGCGTTTGCGCTTCTAGCTATCAGCGTATACTCAAACTCTGCTACGACTGCTTTCAATAACAAGTTAAACTCTTTTTACCTGTAACATTTAAACACTGACATTAAATCACATCAATTATATCTAACAATCTCCCCCAACTTGTTCATTAGAAAAATGTACAAGTTCACAGTAATTGATGATGTCAAAAACAATCAAATAAAAACACAGTGTTTAACATATAATCAGAGTTTAATCTTGACTTAACAAAATCTACAGAAAATTCAAATTACTTACAAATTCTGTCACTCCTATTTGTTCTTGAACTGGAATCTTTGGCCTAGAAAACCCAGGTAAAGGTTGTTAGATATTGATTCAAGAGATGATCAGGATCTGGGCATTACTGATCAGATACTGATGCTGACGTCATCAGGAATGCACCGTCAGTATTGGACTATCAGGATTAGAAGCTGGTCAGTATTTGATGAAGATTCTCATCAGACCAGAGATCAAGGAAGATTGATATGTCGGTTCCTAATTTATAGGAAGGCAGCTATCATACAAGATATACATTCAGAGATATATGTAATTGATTTAGAATATCTTGTAATTGATAGTGCAACTGTGTACATTATATAAACACAGTTTAGGTTTTACATTTCGTAATCGCTTACACGAGTTATATTGTAACCTAGCAGCTCTTAAGAACATAAGAATTTCTTAAGAGAGTTTTGTAACAGTTTTATATCAGAGTTAATAAAGCTGTTATTGATTCATACTTGTGTTATTTGTTTTTAGTCGAAAATCTTATACAATTGTATTCAACCCCCTTCTACAATTGTTATTTACTGGGCAACAATTGGTATCAGAGCTAAACTGATTAATTTTAATCAGTAACGATCTTAAGATGTCGACAAGCAAGTATGAAAGCATTAAAATTCCAATTCTCAAGAGGACCGAGTATCCAACCTGGAAAGTGAAAATGTTGATGTATCTAGAAGCAACTGATCCTGACTATCTTGACAGGATCAATGTTGGACCATTTCTTCCAACAAAACTAGTTGCAAGAACAGAGACTGTTGCTGAACACTATGTCATTAAGGCAAAGAATGAATGGACGACAGAAGAAAAGGTTCAAGTACTCAAAGATGCAAAGGTAAAGAATATTTTGCATAACAGTCTTGATAATGTCATGTCTAACAGGGTAATAGCATGCAAGACTGCGAAGGAAATTTGGGATACTTTGGAAACTCAATGTCAAGGTACTGAATCTATCAAAAGAAACAGAAGGGCTCTGTTAATTCAGGAGTATGAGAAATTCGATGCTAAATCTGATGAAAGCCTTACTGATATGTACGATAGATTCTTGACTTTACTGAACAATCTATCACTGGTTGGCAAAGAGTATGATCCAGAGGATTCGAATACCAAGTTTCTCAGAGCTTTAACTGAAGAGTGGGATACTCAAGCTTCAATCATAAGGCATCAATATGATTTGAAGATGTTGTCTCTTGATGAAGTCTATGGAATGCTAAGAACTCATGATCTTGAGGTTCAACAGAGGAAGAACAAGAAAAATGTCAAAGCAAAATCTGTTGCTTTGAATGTTGAATCAAAATCAAAGGGAAAAGCTGAGGAGGTTTATAACCGAAAGAGTAGAGTGGAAGAGTCAATTCCTGATGACTCATCATCAGATACTGATACTGAGTCTGATCCTGATACTGATGATGACTCTACTGATTCTGATATGATGGAAATGGTTGCTATGATAGTCAAGGGCTTCAAAAAGATGAAATTCAGAAAGGCTAGGAAGCAAGGGAAATTCCAGAAGAAAACCTTCAATGCTGACAAAGACAGGTACAAGAAGAAAGAAGGCAAAAGCAGCAAGTTTGACAAGTCAAAAATCAGATGCTATAACTGTGATGGGATGGGTCATTTTGCAACTGAGTGCAAGAAGACCAAAACCAAAGCTCTCATTTCTTCAAGCAAGGATTGGATGGACTCATCATCTGACTCTGAAGAGGAGAAAGTGAATTATGCTTTGATGGCTAAAACTGATGAGACTTCTGCTGGTGAAACCAAGGTATCTGAAGTTTTATTTGATTTTGATACTAATAATGTTTCTGAGCTAAGATCTTTCTTAAAATCTCTGCATATTAGTTTTAGGAGTCAATCTCTTGAAAATACAAGAATAAAATCTGAAATGGCAGAGGTTGTTAAGAGAAATGATCATCTAGAAGCTGAGTTAATTTTCTTGCATGAAGTTCAAGCTGAATGTGATAATGCTAAACACATGAAACTTGAAATGGAGTTTAAATGTAATGAACTTGAGAGGCAACTTAAAGATGCTAATGAAAAACTTAGAACCTGGACACATTCTGGTACAAAAACTCATGAAATCATTTCTGATAAAAACTGGAAAGAGTGTCTAGGGTATAAACCAGAAAATGAGAAAAAGGACAAAGGAAAGGTTGTTTCATCTAACCCTGGAAGAGTTATAGTTAATAACTCAACAAATCCAAAAACCTACAGATATGTTACAGACAGTACCAAAACCAAACTAAAGCCAGTCAATTATGTGTATCCAGAAATTCCCAAATCTACTTCAGAAGAGGGGTCTACTTCTACACATCATTCTGAGTCTAGAACTGTCAAAAACAAAAATGTAGGTCTTTTGTCCAAAAAGCAATTGAGGGACAGAATCTGTGAGGTAACAGATAGGAAGAGAGTTCCAACTGTCAAAAGGAACAGGAATGGTAAAGTTGGAATAAACAAGGAGAATAATTATAAGTATATTCCGAATGCACCAAGAAAAGTATGTTTTAACTGTGGTAATTCTAATCATCTTGCTATTGATTGCAGGAGGAGTAAAAAGAAGCCAACTGTAGTTCCTAAGTCTGACATTAGGAATAAATCAGTATTCTATAAACCACAGAATCCTTGTTTCCATTGTGGCAGTAAATGGCATTCTATCTATACATGTGAAGAATACCATAATTTGTACTATAATTATTATGAGCCTTTGCCAAAGTTCAATAAAAGTGCAAATTTTGGAAAAACAAAGAACTTGAATTCTAATCATGCATCTGTCAAGAGAAAGACTAATTCTGATGGAGTTAATTCTGATAAAAATGTCTTTACAAGAAAATCTTCTACTGATAAAGATGTTAAATTGCATGAAAAGAGAACCCAACAAGTGTGGGTTCTTAAAAATTCTAACTGAGTTCTTTGTGATTCTGATTGCAGGGTAAAAAGAAAAATGTGTTAGTCATGGATAGTGGATGTTCTGTGCACATGACTGGAGACAAAACCTTGCTATCAGAATTTGAGGAAAAGGCTGGCCCAACTGTGTCTTATGGGGATGGCAACATTGGACAAACTTTGGGATATGGCAGCATTGTAATTGGAAATGTCATCATTGAAAAAGTAGCTCTGGTGAAAGGACTAAAGCACAATCTGTTGAGTGTTAGTCAGATCACAGACAGAGGTTATCGTGTCAACTTTAATGATACTCATTTTGAAGTAATCAGCAAATCTACAGGAAAGATTGCATTAACAGGTCAAAGACATGGTAACATTTATGAAGCCAACATTCACTCTAATACTGAAAATCCATCTACATGCCTCATCAGTAAAGCATCTGTAGATGAAAGTTGGAATTGGCATAAGAAGCTTTCTCATCTCAACTTCAACAATATAAATGAGTTGGTTAAGAAAGACTTGGTAAGAGGATTACCAAAGGCTCTATATACTCCTGATGGACTCTGTGATGCTTGTCAGAAGGCTAAACAGAGAAGGACATCATTCAAGAGCAAATCTGAATCCTCAATTGATGAACCATATCACATGCTACACCTCGACTTGTTTGGACCAGTGAATATAATGTCCATCAGTAAGAAAAGGTATACTCTAGTCATAGTTGATGAATATACTAGATTTACCTGGGTTTATTTTCTTCACAGAAAAGATGAAACTGCTGAAATACTGCTGGACCATGTTAGACTTATTGAAACTGGTACGGAATACAAAGTCAAGATTCTGAGAAGTGATAATGGGACTGAATTCAAGAATTCAGCAATGGAAGAGTTCTGCAAATACAAAGGAATAGTTCAACAATTCTCTGCTCCTGGCACTCCTCAGCAAAATGGAGTAGTTGAAAGAAAGAACAGAACTCTTATTGAAGCTAGTAGAACTATGTTGGAAGAAGCTAAACTACCTACATATTTCTGGGCAGAAGCAGTCAACACAGCTTGTTACACTCAAAATATTACACTAATCAACAGACATGGTGTAACTCCTTATCAGATGATTAAGGAAAAGAAGCCAAGTTTGAAGCATCTACATGTGTTTGGCTGCAAGTGCTTTGTTCTAAGACCTCATCCAGAACAGCTAGGAAAATTTGAGACAAAAGCTGATGAGGCCATCTTTATTGGCTATCCAACAACAAGAGCCTTTAAAGTCTATAATCTAAGAACAAAGACAGTCATGGAGTCTATAAATGTATCTTTTGATGATAGAAAGTTAACAGGAATTCAAGAAGACTCTCATGACAGTTTGACTTTTGCAAATGAAGCTACCAACAATCCTGATGAAGTCACGGCAGATACTGATACTCTGTCAGATCCTGACGATCGATCAATTCCTGATCAAGCACCTGTTACTGATGATGACTCAAATAATGCAAATGTTGATGGGGGAGCAAGAGCGAAACATTACTAGTGATGATTCAACTCAAACATCAAGTAGAGATTCATCGGAAACAGACTCAAGTGACAATCAAGATAGTACATCAGAAGAAGATAGCACTATCTCAGGGGGAGCTTCTAGCAACTCTAGTTCTTTTGAAGAAAACACCAATCCAGGGGGAGCATCCAGTTCAAGAAATGACTTACCATCAGCAAGGAAATGGACAAAAAGTCATACTCCTGATTTAATCATTGGGAATCCTGAAGCAGGTGTTAAGACAAGAAGTGCAACTCAAAATGAATGTTTATATAATAACTTTCTGTCAAAGGAGGAGCCCAAGAAAGTTGAAGATGCACTTAAGGATGCTGATTGGGTGACAGCTATGCAAGAAGAACTGAATGAGTTTGAAAGAAATGAAGTCTGGAAACTAGTACCAAGACCCAAAGGAAGGTCTATTGTAGGTACAAAGTGGGTATTCAGAAATAAGACTGATTCAGATGGCACAATTGTGAGAAATAAAGCAAGACTAGTAGCAAAGGGGTATTCTCAACAGGAAGGAATAGATTATGATGAGACTTTTGCTCCTGTTGCAAGACTGGAGGCCATCAGAATTTTTCTGGCATATGCAGCCCACAAGAAATTTAAAGTATTCCAGATGGACGTAAAAAGTGCTTTTCTCAATGGAGAACTGGAAGAGGAGGTATATGTTGAACAACCTCCTGGATTTATTGATCCCAAACATCCAGATCATGTCTATAGACTGGATAAAGCACTTTATGGACTAAAGCAAGCTCCAAGAGCCTGGTATGAAACCTTAGCTCAATTCTTACTGGAAAGTGGATTCAACAGAGGTACAATTGATAAAACCTTATTTTACTTGAATCATGGTAAGGATTTGCTGTTAGTTCAAATATATGTTGATGATATCATTTTTGGGTCAACTAATACTAAGCTGTGTGAGAAGTTTTCAAAGCTAATGCAGTCGAGATATCAAATGAGCATGATGGGTGAAATGAGCTATTTCTTATGTCTTCAAGTTAAACAGACTGATGAAGGGATTTTTATCAATCAGTCAAAATACACAAAGAATTTACTAAAAAGGTTTAACATGCAAGACAGCTCTACAGCTTCCACTCCTATAGCTACAGCTACAAAGCTTGATCCTGATCAAGGAACTGAAGTAGATGTAACCAACTATAGAGGGATGATTGGCTCACTCTTATATCTAACTGCTAGCAGACCTGATATCATGTATGCAACCTGTCTATGTGCAAGATTTCAAGCAAATCCTAGAGAACCGCATCTCATTGCAGTAAAAAGGATTTTCAGATATCTAAAGGGCACATCTTCTCTTGGCCTTTGGTATGCCAGAGAATCAGACTTTAGTTTGTGTGGCTATTCAGATGCTGATTTTGCTGGATGCAAAATAGACAGGAAAAGTACTTCAGGCAGTTGTCAGTTTCTTGGAGGAAGACTAGTTTCTTGGTTCAGTAAAAAGCAAAAGTCTATCTCCACATCAACTGCAGAAGCTGAGTACATTGCTGCTGGAAGCTGTTGTGCTCAGATCATGTGGATGAGAAATCAGCTAATGGACTATGGTTTGTCATTTTCAAAAATACCTATTTATTGTGATAACCAAAGTGCTATTGCTATGACAGGAAATCCAGTTCAACACTCTCTTACAAAGCACATCAGCATCAGGTATCACTTCATAAGAGATCAAGTACTGGAAGGAACAATTGAACTTCATTTTGTTCCTACTGATCAACAGTTAGCTGATATATTCACCAAGCCACTACCTGAGGCTACTTTTACAAAGTTGGTGAATGAACTTGGAATGGTAAACTATGGCAGTTCCTGAGAAAAAGAGGTCATCAGATACTGACAATTTGCAAATACTGATGGAAAGTCAATCCTGACAGTGGTCAACGTCGAATCCTGATGCAACGATTCGATAATCAGTATTTTGTCAGAATCTAACTGTCTTCATTTTATCTCAATTTCCTGATTGAAGCTATGTTTAATGTTATTGAATTCCTGATAATGTGATCACTTTAATTAGTCCTCATATTTATTTTCAGATAACATGTTAAATCAGGAAAAACACTGAACAGAACATAAAAACAAGATTTTTTCATTGATAATAAGAAAGAGTTTACATTCAAAGATTACATCTTTTGTGTTCTCTATCTACTAATCTATTCAACAGGAAATAAGAGACCAATCCACTCCATTGTTAATAGCCATCCCAGATCCCATCTTTGCCACTTTGTTTGGGTGGAAGTTGAAAGGGATAAGGTTATTTTTGCTGACATATTCATTAACAATGGTTGATGGAGTTGGACGAGGATGCCTCAGATGAAAGCCATGCGAATGCTGTTTGGAGGGCAGCATCAATGTCGATCACTTTTGCAGGTTTTTCCTTCTCGATTTCTTCGAGACCTGCATCCATCTGCAACCAGAGAGTCTCCAGTTGTCTTTCCCAGTCGAAAGCATCAAACTCTTCACGAGTATAACTAAATATATCTCTTTTCTCTAAGAGATGGAGGTTTTTCTCAATGATGGTAAGATTCGACATTGCTAAAACTTTTGATGAGAAAGGTTTTTCTGATTTTTCTTAACAGGAGAGAATGAAGCGTTAAAGAAGTAAGTGGACAAGTCTCTAAGATTAAATAGAGAAGGGTGGAACGAGAATATGAAACGATTCATATTACTGGTGCAAGTACCAGGTATTATTCAATTGTGATGTTTTAAATTTCTTTATTTAAAACAAAATTACCATGTTTTATTTTGGTCACAATTTTATTTTCCGAATAATATGTAGCGCGTGTGCACACTCGATGCTTACACACAGTTAAATATGTAAGTCACGACGCGTGTAATCCTCACCACTCTCTCACGTAATTTGGTCCATTACTTTAGCCTACACGAATGATTTACTGACACCTGTTTTTGAGAAGTTACAAGTATTGTCCAAAATCAATTAAGTTTACTAATTGATTTAGTTTTCTCAAACTATCAGTAAAGCATCGTCTCTCCTTGTCTTTACACTATCAAACCCTAATTTCAAAATTAACACATCTTTTGTGTTTGAAATTGCAATGGAGAACTTATTCATGAACAGCAAGGTGGTAATCAATGGAGTTACGTTTAATACTAATAACTTCACTGCAGTTCTAGATCATCAGGACTTGCCGAGTGATTTCCACATTATTCAGGACTTTTTGGCCTCAAGCCCAATCAATTATGCACTAACACAACCTGCCAAGATATCTTTTAAGTCTGTTATGCAGGTGTGGAACACAAGTGTTTTTGGGAAAAGTCATCCATCAGAAAATCCTCAGATGAGCTTTGAATATGACAATGTTACATACTATGTGACACCTGAGATTGTCAATGCAGCCCTACATTTACCATCAACAATTGGTAACCCTGTGTTCAAAGTTACTGATGCAAAACTTCTTGAGTATGTTGTAAGCTTGGGTTACAATGGAACACCAAAGAAGTTTGGAGAGCTCTACAGGACAAAGCTCAAGAAGGAATGGAATTTCTTCTTTGACACAATCAGCAGATGTTTCTTGAATAAAGTATCAAACTTTGATGCCTTACCCACAGGTTCAGCCAAAATTGGGTACTCTCTAATTCATGATCTCTCATTTGATTATGGTTCCTTTATACTGAAGGCATTAAGTGAAAGAAAGGCAGATAAATGTGGTTATGTTTGCTTTCTTAGATTTTTTCAATTAATATTTTCTCACTTATGTCCTCATGCTGTTTTTGAGAATGATACAATTTTGCCGATATGTAAAATCTCAGATAACAATATAAAGAGTCTAACCAATTCTGATAAGGCAAATAAGTTTGTGGGATCTCCATACATTCCTGATGAAGTATGGTCTCTTTTAAGAAAGAGAATGCCTATTCAATATGGCCCAGCAACTGGTGCTATGGAACAGGACCTTACACATCCTATTCCTGACACAAGCACACAACCCAAACACTTACCTAAACAGTTAACCACCTCTGGTGTCTCACAAAAGGCATCAGTTGTAAAATCAAAGAAATCAGCTAGATCTGATGTGTCTAAGAGGCAATCAGGGTCAAAGGATTTCTCCACTCCAACTCATTCTCAAATGAAGTCACAAGGGGGTGGACAAAGAGTTGTTGAAACATCTGGTTTGGATAAAGGAGCAGGAGTGAAAAGGAAAGTTGTTCAAGGAGCTATTTTTGATTCTGATGATGATACAATGCCTATATCAGTCTTGTTGAAAAAGAAGGAGATTGATGTTGCTGATACAAGGGAAGTGGCTATCTCTGAAAAGCCAAAGAAAAGAAGAAGATTAATCAGAAAAGGCAAATTTGTTGATCATACAGAATTTCTGAATCTTACTAATGATATGGAAGGCAATCCTGATGTTGTTAATCAGGATGGATCATCAGTTCCTGACGCTACTGCTAATCCTGACATCTCTACTCCAAATAATTCACCTGTGAAGACTGTTGAGATTTCTGATTCTCCAGCATCTGCATCTCCAAAGAGAAGAATTATTGAGATGTCCGTTGATGAAGTAAATGCTATTGCTGCTCAGCTGGGTGTTAAACCTTCACCTCTTGAAGTAAAAACTGCTGAAGCAAATGTTTTTCACAGACATAAGAAACAGAGGACTACAGTGTCATCTCTGAAAGGATCCAGCCCACAAGAACCTGAACTTCAAAGGAGTTCAGAAGCTATTGCAGATCCAGTCACACAAGAACCACCTACTCAAAGTGTAGGTGCAGACATTTTTGAAGGAATAGTCCCACAAGAACCATCTTCTCAAAGGGAAGGTGCAGACAAGAATATTCCTGCCCCACAAGAACCATCTTCTCAAACTGAAGATGCTGGCACACTCACATCAGCAGGGGAGTTTCCTGACAATGCTCAAGGAGCTTCTGAAATTGAAATTGAACTTGCTAGAAGTCTGGCAGAAAAAGCTGCTCATGATTTGCACATTGCTGAATGTGACAGAGTGATTGCTGACACTGCATTTGAGGGAAGTACACAAGAACCTTTGACTCAAAGTGTTGAAGAAGCTTCAAAACCTCAGACTACACAAGAACCATCAGTAGCAAATACTGATGCAAGTCATGCTATAGTTGCAGTGGTCAATCCTGATGAAAGTACTACTGATTCACTTATTCCATTGCTTATAGAGCCAATTTCAGCACGGCCAATGGATTCGTTAACTACTTCATCAGGTAACATCTCTTTATCTACTTCATTTACTACTGATAGTATGATTACAGATAGACCTGATAACAGGGATACCTCTATTTGTATGACTTCAGACAACTCTTCTCAGCCACCTCTTATTTCTTCACAATTAATGAGCCAGAACCTTTCTTGTGAGATTGAGAGTGAACATTTAGAGAAAAAGAAGAGTGATGAGAGGCAGTCTCCTGAACTGGCAAAAAGAGAGGTAGAAAAGAGTGAGAAGTTATTAACTTCTAGTGAGGTAGAAGTTGCTATTGAAAGCAACTTAGGTAACATTGTGAGAAGTGATGAGATCACTTTAAAAGAAAAGAGAGATTTAGGACATGTTACTAATTTGTCTGCAGGTCATCAGGATTCACCAGCTGTATCTACTGGTGTTTTGAAACTGAAAGGTATTATGCTTCCTGATGATGATGTTGAACATAATCTTTCTGAGGCTGGTGGTGGCTCAGATGATGATGATGATGATGATCATGCTGATCTTGAAACAAGGCAAATGCAGGCGGCTATAAAAGCAAGTCTCAAATCTACTTATGGGTCTTCAAGTAGATACATGCAGTCAATGACTCAAGAAGAATTCAGAGGGGAGTATAGTTCACTTCTTCCTTCTGATACTCGAGCTGCAAGGGGACATGAATGGGATACAGAATGGAATAAACCTACTGCTGAGATGAATTTTCAAACTACTCTATTTCATTCTGGTCATATTGCTACGCGGATGCCGACACCTGAACTTAAGGCTCTTCTCAAAACCAATGCTCTTCTAGCAAAGGGATTGAGGAGTGAGATTGATTCAATGAAGGCTGCAACAGAAAAATTTCAAGCGGGTATTCAAACATCTGTTTCCATATCTGCTACTGCTTCTCAAGCACGCCTTCTTGCAGATGATATTAAAGCTCTTGACAGGAGATTGGATTCTAGAATGAATGTCTTGGAATCTAAAGTTGATACTATCGATGAAACCCTCAAGCTTATATTGTCGTTCTTCATTCAGGACGATACTGATGTCAAAAAGGGGGAGAAGATAGTCAAAACAAAATGTTCACCTGATCCTGTTGTACAAAAGGATGATAATTCTGGGAATGATGGTGGTGCTAAGTCACATCATAAAGTTGAAACCTCTGATGCTGCTTTAGTGACAAAGAGAACGAATACTCAAACTAAGCAGTCAACTCATGTTTCTGAATCTGGAAAGAAGACAGTGACATCTGGTCAAACTCTGTCAACCATTCCTGAGGATGATGTTTATGTGGAACAGGATGAAGATGCTGCTAATCTGTTTCATGAACTTGACACTGGGGATGGTTGTGTTCTTAAATTATTTCATAAAGACAAAAGAGTTCAACAGTATCATGCTGAGAAAGCACTTGTCTTATCTGCTGAAGAAAATCCAAACATGACTACTGATGAATTCTTAGAAGAACAGAACAGGATCCTTGGAGAGCTTGCAAAACAGAATAAAGCTCTTGCTGCAAGAAGAGGAAGAGGCAGAGGAGGAAGATACAGAAATAGGGGAAGATTATCTGCTCAAACTAGTTCAAGGCAAACAAGATCTAGTGGAATCAAACTGAAAGATGTTTCTGAAAGTGAAAAGAAGAAAACTCCACTATCTCTTGCATCAACTCCAGACAACAGATTCAATGCTCCTGAAGAAATTGTAGAGGAGATATTACCTTTGAAAAGGAAGAGTAAGGCAGCTGCTCAATCTACTGCATTTAATGAGAAGTCAGTCGTTGTTTCTGATTCTGAAATCTTAAAAGAACTTAAGATTATGATTATTAAGGTTGTGGTTGAATTTCACAATGTGGAAGTTTTTGAAGATACATTGGAGTATGAACAAGAAAACTTCAGAAGATTTGAAAGAGAAAGTGAAATCAGTGCTAAAGCCACAAAAGCAGAAAAGATAACAACCAGAGATTATTTAAGAAATGTTCATAGATCAGACAGGAAGTTATGGTATGATAGAGATAGATCTGTTCCTGAACATCAGCAGGATTATCCAACTAATGAAAAGAAGAAGAGTAAGAAGAAGGAGGTGGATAAGGTTGATTATAGGAAACCAGTTGTATTCATATCAGCTGGATTGATAAAAGAGTCTTCTTTGATCAATGAATTTCTAATTGTTAAAACAGAGTCTACTACCTTTATTGCTGAAAATCCACCAAAATGGGTGAGTATGCAATCTGGCTTGAAAGGATGGGAACCTGGCACAAGAGGAGGAATTGGATATAGTCATGCACTGGTTATTTTCATTGCACAAACTGATCAATATGCTCTAGTTGACAAGATTGGGGATGAGTTAACTGTAGATCATCTTTGGAAACTTGATGCTGTTGCTATCATTGCTGATTGCCATGCTGGTGCAAAGAAAATAGAGAAGCTGGTGTACTTCATGAAAGATGGAAGTGTGAAGAAGATTCCTATTCATGAATTGTTGTGTAAATCTGCAAAAGAACTGAAATATGTTCTGTATCTTCTCAGAAGTAAAAGAATAAATGTTCGTGAAAGAGAAGTTTATCAAAATTGGTGTGTTATGATTTACTGGAAGATTAGACAGAGATTCATGGATGGAGGAACAAGGTATGATGGCAATTATATTCCCATGTACTTAAATTTAAGAGATAGAGAGGTTGAAATGAAGAAAGGTACAGCTGTTAAAGAAGTGTATCTAGGCATGGAACAACTGTCTCTAAATCCGGATGGAAAGGAAATTGCTTATGTGTTGCTAGGTGACTTAGATCTTCCGAGAAACTAAATTAAGAACATCAGGGCAGCTATTTATCAGATTAATGAGGAAGATGAAGAGCTCAAAAATCTGAAGAAGAAACTGATTCAAATTCTTGAAAGCAAGGAAGAAGAATTGTTATCTGAATTCTTGAGACTGAATCTGTTCTATCAAAGAATTTCTGAAACTGTTCCTGATGATTTTTAGAAGGTATTTTGTTTTGAGTTTTTGACATCTTGAATCAAGGAATTTGTGCTTTGTTTTATGAAGAACAAATTGGGGGAGATTGTTAGATATTGATTCAAGAGATGATCAGGATCTGGGCATTACTGATCAGATACTGATGCTGACGTCATCAGGAATGCACCGTCAGTATTGGACTATCAGGATTAGAAGCTGGTCAGTATTTGATGAAGATTCTCATCAGACCAGAGATCAAGGAAGATTGATATGTCGGTTCCTAATTTATAGGAAGGCAGCTATCATACAAGATATACATTCAGAGATATATGTAATTGATTTAGAATATCTTGTAATTGATAGTGCAACTGTGTACATTATATAAACACAGTTTAGGTTTTACATTTCGTAATCGCTTACACGAGTTATATTGTAACCTAGCAGCTCTTAAGAACATAAGAATTTCTTAAGAGAGTTTTGTAACAGTTTTATATCAGAGTTAATAAAGCTGTTATTGATTCATACTTGTGTTATTTGTTTTTAGTCGAAAATCTTATACAATTGTATTCAACCCCCTTCTACAATTGTTATTTACTGGGCAACAAAGGTTTACTTTGAGTCTGTACAACTTTTGTTGCAACAGAGGTTGTAACTATCATTTTACTTTTGCTCTCTTCACCCATTACCCCTTTTAACTTCAACTTGGCATCAAGAGAAGACTTTCTTACCAACTTTCCTTCTTCTTCTTCTTCTTCTTCTTCTTCTTGAATACCAGATAATTTCTCTTTGATTTCAATCCCTTTTATTGCAGGCTTTGAAGCTCTGACAGTCTTCTTTCCTTTCTTGGACTTTAGTGCTTTTAAATGCTCTTTTTGCAACAGCTTTTCTTCAGCTTGTATGTCCTCAAGTGTAGCCTCAGCATTTTCTTCACGAAAGATTTTAGCAGCCAACTCTTCATCTGTTTGTGGATTGTCAGTGAATGACAAATCCTTTTGCTTTGAAGTAGAAGTACTCTGAAGATTTGTATCTGCCACCACATTTTGCTTTGACCTTGTAGACCTTTCATGTCCATGTTTTGGATTTGCACTTTTTAATCCCTTATCAGCATTTGCACCTTCTTCATCCAGATGATCCTTCTTAAACAGAGTTTGAGTTTGCTTACACTTAGTTTTAGCAATTCTCTCCCCCTTTTTGACATCATCACCATCTGGAATCAGAATTGAGGTGATTAACTCAAGAGAGTTTGCAATAGAATCAACCTTCTCAGTCAGCAAAAGCTGATTCTGTTCAACTTTGCTCAATCTGGCATTAAGATTCTCTTGAGCTTTGGAGAATTGTTGAAAAAGCTTAGAATTAGCTCGTTGAGATTTCTCCTCATGAGTAGCAACCTCTGTTCGAAGATCAACAATGGCCTTCTGATTATCATCAAATCTGTGATTCAAGGACTTGATCTGAATCACTGTTCCTTGCAGACAAGTGAAAATATCAGGATTTGAAATCTTTGAAGAATTTGCCTTGAGAAAGGTAGCTGCTCTACCAGGAGGAAAAATACAATCTGACTTGTACCAATCTGCAGTTTGTTGAGTCAAATAATTATCATCAATCTCATTAACAGAAGGTCCAGCAAAGTCTGGTTTTTCTCCTGTTTTCTGACCATCGGTTTGAAATTGTGCATTTTCAGCTTCTGTACTTTTGTCTTCAACTGAATCACTCACTGACACATCAGTAGGTGCAACTGAAGCAATGTCTTCATTTTGAGCAGCAACAGGTTCTTGAGCAACCTATTTTCCTCTATCACCTTGTGTATGCTCTGAAGAAACAACTTTCTCTGGTTGATCAATCTCTTCACCATGATCAGAAAGATGATGTGCATCAGAGTTTAATTCTGTGTGGGAAGCAACCTCAGTGTCTTCCAGGACAACAGTAGGCCCATCTGCAACACCAGTATTAACAGAGTTTGTAACCTCCATGAGTGTTGGAGTAGATGCTTCATTATCAAAAGAAAATGGAGTTTCATCAAACTCTTCCATTGTAGGCAATGCATCTCTAACATCTTCATTAGTTTGAACCTTAGCAAGTTCTGGTTCAGCAATCTTGAAACCGGATTCTTCTATAATAGGTTCTATGATAACCTCTGTCTCACCAGTAGGAATATCATGAGAAAGTTTCTGTTGAGCCTCAACAACTTCCTCATCATCATCAGAATCTGTAAGAATCAGCCTTCTCCTCTTTGCTTTAGGCACTTCAATCAGTTCTTCTTCTTCACTAGAACTTTTCTCAACTGGTGGTGTTGAAGGCCTATTTGCCCTTTTAATGAATCTTCTGGAATAAACAGCTCTAGGAGATGTCTGTTTAGCCTTGGAATGTTTTGTGTTGAGGGCAGTATGCTTCTTCCTTTTTGATTTAGATGTTTGTGGAGGTTGAATAGTAGTGACATGGTTTGTTGGTTCAGGGTTTATTGGTTCAGGTTGTGTGTGTGGTGATGTAGTAGGTACAGTGTTTGTTTGTGTTGGCTCAGGTGATGGTACAGGATGAGAGGGTATGGTTTCAGTATGGTCAGTGGCTAAAGGTTCAGGCATATTTTGTGTTTCTGGTTGTTGTGTTTGGTGTGGTTCATGTTGTGGTGATTGGGAATCTTGTGGTTGGTTGAGAAAGTTCTGCAAGGCAATTGGCAAAACAAAAGCAGGTAAATCTTTACCAACATCTTTATTAGTCATATCAGAGAATATTCTCTTATTGACTCTAAAAGGTTGAATCACATCAGCTGCATCAACTTCTAACCCAGGTACACAGGCATTGAACAAAAGTTGACAAAACCTAGCAAAATAAACTGTAGTAGACTCTGACAACTTATCACCTAAGTTCATTAGCACATATCAACCAAAATCAAAATTACTGCCATAGAGTAGAGAATACCCAATTTGCAGACTATCCATTGGAATGGCATCCCAGTTGGTGACTTTCTTCTGGAATGTCCTGGTGATACAGTCAAAGAAAAAATTCCATTCTTTTCTAAGATTCGGCCTCCTCACACTGCCCAGCTTTGTAAGAGATTCCATATACCCAATTTCTGTTAACATTTCTCTCAAATTCTGTTCAGAAACAATAGCATACGATGTGTGTGTGTCGAAGTCCAAGGTCTCTCGAACAGTTTGTGGAGTTATCACAAACTCTTGTTCGTCATGAGTGAAGATGATAGTTGGAGTCCCATTCTCTCCTCCATCTATATACCTTGAGTTTTGCCAGAAATTGACTATCTGAGATGCAGATAGAACAGCAGGTTCAATCAGTGCCTGCCCAATTTCAGAGTCACGAAGAAAATTTTGCATAAGGTGAAACGCTTCAGGAGCACGGTCGTTCTCAAGTAGAGCTGCAAAATTGTTAGGCACAAAACGAAGACCAAACGAAGTAAAAGGTTTTGTTGCCATTAGATCAAGAAATAAGCAAAAATTGACTGTGAAAGTGATATGTAAGAAAGGTGTTTGTGAAAATGTCAAAGTGAAAAACAAAAGAGGTCTGTGCTTTGGTAAAGTGAATATGAGTGGATGAGAAGTGATTGTAACAAAAAGTGATTTGAGTAGTAATTAAAAATTAAACTCAAACGTTTTTACATTGAAAGCACGCAACTGTCCCTAGAATAGTGTGAAAGTGGTACATAATGATGAATGAGTGGGTGAAAGTGGGACACGTGTCAAACATGCAGCAATTCACGTAATCACGCGCAGTAAAAGCCATTATTACTGCTGTCTTTCCTATTATCAAGACACTTTACCACAAAATACACTCATTAACAGTTGTCAAACACTCTATTTACTCCAAAATTTTCAAATTATCTTAATGAAAATTTACCTTAGAGTACGGAACACAATCCATCAGTGTTTGTCAAATTTTCAAACTTTATCACTAAAACCCTTTCAAAAATGCACAGTCGTGAATATTTCGTGTATGTGAAGCAGAGGTTACCAAATCAGTTTTTATAGCATCTAATATTTCATAAAATCCATAAATCAAATCAATAAACACTGAATGCACAAACTCTCATATTAAACACGGAGTATGTAATGAATGCTAAACTCTGTAGTTCCTTAAATACAGAAATCTGAATAACCCTGTTCCCATTGATGTTCATGATTATCCAAGTAAGCACACAGTCATTATAGACAAAAAGATCAGGAGATAGACATCAAAGCATCATTCAGTGAGTTACATGTCAAGGATTTCCTCACAAACTCTCAAAGTACACAAGTGTTTAGGTGAAGTGTTTTCTCTCAAATTCAATCAGTAAAAGCAGATACTTCCATAGGCTTGAATTTCCACCAGATCTACACTACTTTGATTACATATATGCACAAATCAAAAGGACTTTATTCAAGGTTGTAATGTAGTAAGATCAAACAGGTGAGAAGAGATGTTTTTAAAAATGAGTGAATTTCGAACTTAACAATTTAACAGACCAAAGTGTTCAGTCAGACTGTTAGTACATATTTGTACAAGATGATGAGTATATATACCCTTTTTTTTTTAATATATATACTGAGTAAACTTTTCTTTTATTGAGAAACACTCACCTGCTTGCATTTGATTTTCCAAAAGAATATAACTGCTCTTAATACGTCAGAGTTTAACAAAAATGAGCAGTTAATTAGGCTCAAAGGGGTTTACTAAGGGTAGTATTTATGAACAGTGTTTATGAACAGTGTTTGAAGAAAGATGGTAAATCCTAGTGCCTTTATCATTTTCATGCACACACATATCATGTAGTCTCAAAATGGTTTTAACACAAGTTCTAGAGCAACATACTCACTGATGAACATCACACATTAATAAAATCTGATTGATATAAAATGTATCAATCACTTATTTGGCTCAAAATCTCACAGGGTACTGACATGAATTGTTCCTCGATCACCAAACTAAACAATGACCCATCTCAAGTTTTAAAAATTTTCACAAGTACAAACAAGGAATCATCAAGAACTATGTTTGTCTTGGAAACAGAGTGTTACTAATCAGAGTTTAGAGTTCATCAATATCAGAAGTTATTCATGAGAGGCAATGCACACAGTATTCATAGACTCAGAGTTTAGGACCAAATAAACTAAGAGATGCTCTAAATATGAAACAGTATCATGCTGTGTTAACTTACTGCACAAATTCTGATTAGATCACAGTGACTCAGAAAGAATCTTTATTTATTCATTGAGAATCATGCTTCATACATATTTCTTCATTGGTGTTTTCATTCAGACAAAAATCAACTCAGAATTCACAGAGTTTATCAAACATATTAAGAGTGTATGACCAACAAACATGCTGACAGAGTTTAACAGTGTGAGAACAGAAACATGTGAACAGAGTCTGCATAACAGAGTTTAATTAACAAGGTTCACATAGCACTTAGCAATTCACAGAAAATATGAGCAGCACATTTTATAAGAAAATTTTGAGTCTAACCAACATGTTTAGTCAAAACCAGATACCATTCCTAGTTCATTGACCAGCCTTGTAAATGCTGCTTCACTCAAAGGCTTGGTGAAGACATCTGCAAGTTGTTGATCTGTAGGCACAAAGTGAAGCTCAATATTGCCTTCCTCTACATGCTCTCTGATAAAGTGATACCTTATGCTGATGTGCTTGGTCATTGAGTGTTGTACTGGATTACCTGTCATTGCAATAGCACTCTGGTTATCACAGAAAATAGGTATCTTGCTATACCTCAATCCATAATCCAGCAATTGATTCTTCATCCATAGAATCTGTGCACAGCAGCTACCAGCAGCAATATACTCTGCTTCAGCTGTAGATGTTGATATAGATTTCTGTTTCTTGCTGTACCAAGATACAAGTCTCTCACCAAGAAATTGACAACTTCCACTTGTGCTTTTTCTGTCAATCTTACAACCTGCAAAGTCTGCATCAGAGTAACCAAGTAGCTTGAAATCTGATTCTCTTGGGTACCACAGCCCTAAAGTTACAGTGCCCTTGAGATAATTGAAAATCCTCTTCACAACTGTTAAATGTGGTTCCCTTGGATCTGCCTGAAACCTTGCACACAGACATGTTGCATACATAATATCAGGTCTACTTGCTGTTAGATAGAGAAGAGAGCCAATCATTCCTCTGTAACTTGTCATATCTACTGATGACCCTGTATCTTTGTCCAATTTTGTTGCAGTTGCCATGGGAGTTGTTGCAGATGAACAGTCAAGCATGCCAAATTTCTTGAGAAGATTTTTGGTATATTTTGCTTGATTTATAAAGATTCCATCATCTGTTTGCTTCACCTGTAAGCCTAGAAAGTAACTTAGCTCTCCCATCATACTCATTTGATATCTGGACTGCATGAGCTTGGCAAACTTCTTACAGAGTTTATCATTAGTAGATCCAAAAATAATATCATCAACATATATCTGAACTAAAAGCAAGTCACTTCCAGATTTGAAATAAAACAGAGTTTTATCAATTGTACCTCTGTTGAATCCACTTTCTAAAAGAAACTGAGCCAGGGTTTCATACCATGCTCTTGGTGCCTGCTTAAGTCCATAAAGTGCCTTGTCTAGCCTGTAGACATGGTCAGGATATTTTGGATCTACAAAACCAGGTGGTTGTTCAACAAACACTTCTTCTTCAAGTTTTCCATTTAGAAAAGCACTTTTCACATCCATTTGAAAAACCTTGAATTTCTTGTGAGAAGCATAAGTAAGAAACATCCTAATTGCCTCCAATCTGGCAACTGGTGCAAAAGTCTCATCATAGTCTATCCCCTCTTGCTGTGAATAACCTTTTGCCACAAGTCTTGCTTTGTTTCTTGTAACAACCCCTTCACTATCAGTTTTGTTTCTAAAAACCCACTTAGTACCAACAATAGACCTGTTCTTTGGTCTTGGTACTAGTGTCCACACTTCATTTCTTTTAAATTCATTTAACTCATCTTGCATTGCTGTTATCCAGTCAGCATCTTTAAGAGCTTCTTCAACTTTCTTTGGTTCATTTTGTGACAAGAATGCATGATACAGACATTCATTTGTTGTTGCACTTCTTGTCCTAACTCTTGCATCTAGATCACCAATGATTAAATCAGGTGTGTGAGATTTGGTCCATTTCCTAGCTGAAGGCAATTGACTTCTTTCAAAGTTGGATCCTCCCCCTTGATCCATGTTCTCCTGATTTTCTTGATATCTTTCTTCATTCTCTGAGGCTCCCCCTGAATGTGACTGCTCAGTGTGTGAACTGTCAGATTTTGGACTTTCAGAGTTTGAGTTACCAGAGTTTGATTCAGAATTTTCAGCTGAGTCATTATCAGAATTTGAGTTATCACTTTGATGAGTTTCTTCATGCTCCCCCTCAACTGGTTCTTCTATTGTTTCTGGCTGAAAGGACTTTTCAGTATTTACCAGTAGAGATTCAGAGTTTGTCAGATCAGACTCATCAGAGTTTATTTCATCAGAGATTAAATCTTCATTTTCGAAGTGCGCAGTTGATCATGTTCATTTACATCTTCAAGTCCAGTCATTTTCTTGTCATCAAAAGACACATGAATAGACTCCATGATCACTCTAGTTCTCAGATTATAAACTCTGAATGCTTTAGTTGACAATGGATAGCCAACAAAAATTCCTTCATCTGCCTTCAAATCAAATTTGGTCAACTGTTCAGGATGAGTTTTCAGCACAAAGCATTTGCACCCAAAAATATGAAAATATTTCAGGTTTGGCTTCTTTTCTCTCACCATTTCATATGGTGTTTTTCCATGCTTATTTATCAGAGTGGCATTCTGAGTAAAACAAGCTGTTTGAACAGCTTCTGCCCAGAAATAGGTTGGTAATTTTGCTTCATCAAGCATAGTTCTGGCAGCTTCTATCAAAGTTCTGTTCTTCCTTTCAACTACACCATTTTGTTGTGGAGTGCCAGGTGCAGAAAACTCTTGTTTAATTCCTTTGTTCTTGCAAAATTCTTCCATTGTTGAATTCCTGAATTCAGTTCCATTGTCACTTCTGATAATCTTCACTTGATTCTTTGACCCTTTGTCCAGTTGTATTATATGTTCTGCCAGTGTTAATGTAGTTTCATCCTTCTTTGCTAGAAAATACACCCATGTGTATCTGGTGTATTCATCAACAATGACTAGAGCATATTTCTTCTTTCCAAGAGACATAACATTCACTGGTCCAAAAAGATCAACATGTAGAAGATGATAAGGATCAACAATTGATCGAAGACTCAGATTTGCTTTTGAAAGAGGCTTTTCTCTGTTTGGCCTTTTGACAAGAATCACACAGGCCTTCTGCATTCAACAAAAACTTTGGTAGTCCGCTTACAAGATCATTCTTTATTAGCTCATTGATGTTGTTCAGGTTCAAATGAGAGAGTTTCTTGTGCCACTTCCAACTCTCTTCACTGGACATTCTTGTTGACAGACACACTGCTTTGCCATCAGTGTTTGTTGACAATTTTATTTCATAGATGTTATTGTGTCTGTTTCCAACTAGAGCAACTTTCCCTGTAGATTTACTGATGACTTGACAATATTCAGGCTGAAAATCTACATGATATCCTCTGTCACAGATTTGACTCACAGAAAGCAGATCATGCTTGAGTCCTGGAACCAGAGCTACATTAGTGATGATGACACTTCCAAGATTAATATTGCCATAACCCAGAGTATGTCCTATGTTGCCATCTCCATAGGAAACTTTTGGGCCAGCCTTCTCCTCATACTCTGATAGCAGGGCTTTATTTCCAGTCATGTGTCCTGAACATCCACTGTCCACGACTAGGGTACTTACCCTGGTGCCCTGCAATCATAAACAATCACTGATTGTTAGTTTTAAGGATCCAGACTTGCTTGGATCCTTTTGCTTTATTGAATCTGTTAGTTTTTGCAGCGGATTTGTCATTATCAGAGTTTAAGCTAACATTTTCATTCTTAGTACTTGCAGAATCAACTTTAACCCATTTCAAATTAGGTTTTAGTTCATAATAATTATGATAAATAGCATGATAATTCTTACAAGTATAAATTGAGTGCCAAGTACTTCCACAATGTTTGCACAGAGTTTGTGGTCTTGGTTTGACATTATCCTTTTTCACTCCAGATTTGGAGGGTAAAGAATTAATGTTTTTGTTCTTCTTGCAAAAACTAGCAAGATGATTAGAGCTACCACAATTATGACAAGTTTTTCTAGGTGCAAATGTAGCAAGCATTGGCTTAATTCCTGATGTTATGCCTACCTTTCCATTTCTGTTTTTCCTAGGCATTCTCTGTTTGTTGACAGATTTTATTTCTTTAAGCTTATGCTTGAGTTGTTTATCTGTCATTGAACCAATATTAACCTGTTTGACACAGGTTTTTACTGGCTCACTTTCAACAGCTCCATGTTCAGTTTTAACAGTACCATGAACAAATGTTCCAAATTTCTTAGAAGAAAGAGGTGGTCTAATCTTTACTGTATTCTGAAACCTAAGCACATCATCCTCAGAATAACCTAGACCTACTGTGTCTGATTGAAAAACCTCTTGTGTGTCTTTTCCAGAATGTGTCCAAGTTTTAATAATGTGCTTTGCATCCTCCAGTTCAGATTCTAGTTGCTTATACTTACCTAGCAACTCCTGTTCTATAAACACAGCATCATCTCTCTCTTTCTGAATTTTATTCATGTTTTCAAGTTTTTCCTCAACAAGTTTATTTCTTTCTTTGAGTTGAGAACACTCACTTTTGATTCTCTCATTTTCTAAAGTCTGATCCCTATAACTGATATGTAATGCTTTAAGATAAATTCTCAATTCAGTTATATTATCAGTATTATAAGCATAGGTAGTTGGAGGTACCTTTAGTTCAGAATCTTCATTCTGAGTAGAGGCCATGAGTACATAGTTCACCTCCTCATCTGAATCTGAGGTGTCTGCCCAGTCTCTGCCTTTGGTGTATAGTGCCTTTTCAGTTTTACCCTTTTTGTACTCAGGAGCATAGTGACCCATCTCCTTACACTTGTAGCATTGAATCTCAGACTTATCTTTCTTACCAGATTTGAAGTCCTTTCCCTCAGATTTTCTAAAATTTTTCTTGTCAGACTTTGAGTAATCCTTGGAGAATCTATTTCCCTTCTTGAAGTTCTTGAATCCCATCTTCTTGAAGGTCTTTACCATCAATGCAGCCATTTGCATCATCTCTTCATCATCTTCAGAATCAGATGATTCATCTGTGTTTGAGTCAAGATCAGTGTTTGATGACTCACTTTCTGAATGGATGACCAAGGCTTTTCCTTTTGCCTTCTTCCTTGATGCTTCTTTCTTTAAAGAGTTTTCTTCAACTTTCAGAGCAACAGACTTTGACTTCCTGCTTGATCTTCTATTTCTCTGCTCCATTTCCAATTCATGAGTCTTGAGCAGTCCATAGATTTCATCAATCTCAGTATCAGCAAGATCATAGTTGTCTCTTATAGTGGTTGCTTTCACATCCCACTTTTAGGAAGAGAGAGAAGAAACTTGAGATTCGAGTCTTCTAGATCATATTCTTTGTTAACCAATGATAGATCATTGAGCAGTTTACAGAATCTATCAAATGTTTCTGTCATGGTTTCTTCAGACTTTGCCTCAAAATGCTCATACTCCTGTGTGAGTATGTTCCTTATATTCTTCTTAATTGCAGCAGTTCCTTGACATCTAACCTCAAGTGCATCCCAAATATCCTTTGTAGTTGTGCAGTTAATCACTTTGTTAGACATAACATTGTCAAGAGCAATGTGAAGTAAGTGCCTTACTTTGGCATCCTTAGCAATAGATGAAAGATCCTCAGCAGTTAGATCTTTCTTTTCCTTAGGAACCACCTTTGATTCCTCACCAGCAACAGTAGCAGTTAACTTTGTAGGTTTATGAGGACCTTCATAAATTCTATCAAGATATTCTGGATCTGTGGCTTCCAGAAACATGGTCATCTTTACCTTCCAGATTGCATATTCTGATGGCTTGAGTACTGGAACCCTAATTGTTTCATACCTACTAACAGTAGTAGGTGTTTTCTCAGAACCTGATGGAGGAGGAATCTCTGCCATTGATTACTATTGTGTTTTGGATCTTTAACTGTAATAAAGTAACAGATTGTCTCTGATACCACTTGTTAGGTCGAATACACAATATATATATATAATCAAGTACTGTATGAGTAAATAACAAGAACACACGTTTTAGTACTTAAAACTATTTGGAATTAATAATTCCTCTCTCAATGATGTAAAATATCACAGAGAGCTGCTTAGGTTACAATGAATGATATTCGTTCACGATGGATACCCTTCTAGGGTTAACCTAACTGTATTTATAAGATATACAGCTACATACAATCGTTAATTGATTCTCCTAAAATTAATCTATACAATTGATATCAATTACGATTGCTACACGTCTTCTAAGTCAACTCAATCTCTTTGACAGCTATCTAATCTTCAAAGATATTGCTTCCATATTAATCTTGAATTATTCTTCAAACTCTGTTGACTTGTAGACGCTTCCAGTAGACAGACTTTAGCAAACTCTGTTGCTCTCATAGCTAGCAGTGTTTGCGCTTCCTTGTGTTCAGCTAGCAGTGTTTACGCTTTCCTCTGTCAGCGTTTGCGCTTCCAGCTATCAGCGTATACTCAAACTCTGCTACAACTGCTTTCAATAACAAGTTAAACTCTTTTTACCTGTAACACTTAAACACTGACATTAAATCACATCAATTATATCTAACAATACTAGTCTATTTATGTATTATTATTATCCTGTATAATAATACTCGACTAGGGACCTTTAAGAATATGATATATATTATATAATCTCAAATTCAAGTTGTAAACTTAAATTATATAATGTGTATCGTTATTCTAAGGACATTTATTATGCTAACAAATATCGCAGTAATTAGAGTCATAATAAATACATTTATTTAATAATCAAATGACATAAGATTTATTCGAGAAACAATGTATTGCCTCTAGGGCACCTACACTAACACCCTAGTGGACGAGTGAGGTCTCGTGAGGGCCTATAGTAAATGTACCCACAAAATCCATCAACTAAACAATGCAAAAACAATGCAATGCATGAATGCAACTAGTATGAAAATGCAACGATCCCCTCGAACTAACCAAAACCAATCAACAAGCAAATATCTCAATGAATGCAATAAGTCCAAATAGAGCTCGACTAAATCCCCGTATACTAACAATACATGAACAGAACGTGCGTGTGTGCGATGGTCATCAGATATACTCCTAACACTAGATCAAAATCATACTCATTCTCCGCCAAGACAATCACAAGTTTATAAATAAAATAGACTGTAAACACTTCATAACCTAGAAACACCTCCATCATCATTCGAGTTAGACAGGAATTCATGCTTTATTACTACATCTACGACATGTAATACTAGACATAATAACACATGCTTATTTAACCGTGCAATGGATGAGACCCCTAAAGGCTGATACAATAATACCCATGTAGCGAGCGTTAGGTTAGTGGATCTCAGACTATAAAAGCCTTAGGTCACTAGGCACAAAGTCCCCGCGAACTTAATTGCTCGAGTATTAAAGAGCTCACCTTGGTTAATTTTGCATATAAACATTCACATAACTTTTTTTTTCTGATTTTTTTATATGCAATCTCGAATGAGAATTCTAAATTCCAACCCTAGATTACTCATATAAATATGAGTCGGCTACTAGCCACTTGACACCTAGCCATTATTAACAACTATAAACAATTAGCATGAAATCCCTGTTTTCCCCCAAACTTAGACTTTAGTATTCCTATGCCATCAAGGGAATAACGAAAATTCTAAATATAAACAAGTGATTAAATCTAAAACAACCAAACAAGCATGACCTCAACCTAGCCCAAAAGCAAATGATGAGACTGTGTTGTTAGGTCGAATACACAATAAGCAATCAAATACTGTATGAGTAACTTAACAAGAACACACTGTTTAACAATTAAAAACTGTTTGGGATTAACAATTCCTCTCTCAGTGATGTAAATATCACAGAGAGCTGCTTAGGTTACAATCAATGAATTTCTCAATGTTCGACTACCCTTCTAGGGTTAACCTAACTGTATTTATAGAACATACAGCTTCGTACAATCAGTAATTGATTCTCCTATAATTAAGCTATACAATTGATATCAATCACGATTGCTCTAGTCTTCCAAGTCAACTCAATCTCTTTGACAACTTTCCAATCTTCAAAGATATTGCTTCCATATTTATCTTGTATCAACCTTTAAACACTGTTGACTCTTCAGACAATACCGCTACAGAGTTTAACAACCTCTGTTGCGCTTCCAGTCAGTGTTTAACTAAACTCTGACTGCTTCCAGCTAAACTCTATTTTGTCACTATAGCTTCCAAACACTGTTCTCATCAATCATTTCTAACAATCTCCCCCAACTTGTCCATTAACAAAAATGTACAAGTTTACAGTAAATGATGATGTCAAAACAAATACAAAGTTTACAGTGTTTAATCATACAAACAGAGTTTAAGCTATTACTTAACAAATTCTACAGAAAATAAGAAAATCCTTACAGACTTTAATTTCTAATCTCTTGAAGATCAGGCATCGTTCTGAGATAGTCTATAAGCAACCTTCTTTCAGCATTTTCAAGCTCTATCTGCATAGCTTCCTTGATTTCTCTCAACTGAGGATCATTCTCATCAGTTTGATAGATAGCAGCTCTAAGATCGTAGATTTTGTTTCTTCTCATTTCATTTCCCAGCCTTATGTACTTTACTTCCTCAGATTTCACATTAAAATCCAGAACAGTGATTCCAAGATCAGTCTTCAGTTTTGTAGTCCCTTTCTCCATTTCTATCAGATTTCCATTCCAATCTCTGTATTTAGGAACATACTTGCTGTTGAATTTCATTTGCCTTCTTGCAAGGTTTTGAATCATTCTTTGTTGAAGCACATTTGCAACTGACTGAGCTCTTTGATTTCTCACTCTGAAAATATACAGAACATATTCAAGTTCTTCCCAGTATTTTAATTCGATATCCTTTTCAGAAACTTTAAATACTGTTCCATCAGCCATGAAATATAACAAGAAATCCTTCTCTAGACTCTTCTGATATACAAGCTGTACTGACTCCAGTTTGTCTAAACTCTCTTGAGTGACACCACGACCTGGAACAGACAGTGAAGAAGGATCTCTAGGACCAACATATTGCCTTTTATCTCTGTGTGAGCCTATGCCTTCTTTGTTGTATCCAACTTTACCAGACAAAGCTCTACCATCAGTAAAATCCATTGGAATTGTAGCTTCTAGTCTTGAATCATGAGGAGCACCTCTCTTAAATGTTGATTTCAACTGAGAAGACAATAATGGTGTGGTCACAACTTGTGCAGCAACAGAGGTTGTGTCTTCATTTTTCTGTACAACATGTGTATCAACAGAGGTTGTAACAATACTTTTCAGCTTTTGCTTAGCTTCTGCATCTGTTGGTTTTCTGAATACTTGCATTCTTTGATTTGTACCAACTGGTTCTTTGATTTGAATGCCTTTAAGAACATTAAGAACAGGCTTTGCAGCTTTAACAACTTTCACATTCTTCTTTGCTTTTTCAGACTTTAGAGCTTTCAAATGCTTTTCTTGTAAACTCTTCTCTTCAGCTTTAGCATCTTCCAAAGTAACTCCCTCTGCATTTTCTTCCATGAAAAGCTTAACAGCTAACTCCTCATCAGTCTTTGGATTTGATATTAATTCCAAACTCTTGGTCTTTGAAGTACCTTGAGTTTCAGTGTTTATTCCAACAGACTGTGATTTAAAAGATTTGCCAGATCTCAGAGTTTGCCTTTCAGAGTTTAAGACCTTACTCTTATCACTTGCCCCTCCATCTCCAGCATCATCCTTTTGAGTCAGAGTTTGAGAAACTTTGCATTTAGACTTAGCAACTCTCTCCCCCTTTTTGACATCATCAGGAATGAGTATTGATGTAATGAGCTCCAATGAGTTAGCAATGGAATCCACCTTAGAAAATAAAGCAGTTTGATTTTCTTCAACTTTTCCTAGCCTGGCAAAGAGAGTGTCTTGAACTTTAGACAGCTGTGCAGCTTTTATTTTGGACTCTCTTTCCATCTTCATTTCTCTTGACTGAATCTCAGTCTTCAAGGAAGCAATTTCTTGTTTTGTATCAGAAAAATTTCCCTCCAGAGTTTTGACTTGTACCACTGTTGCTTTTAAGCATGATAAAATCTCTGGATTTGAAATTTGACTAGCTGTCTGCTTAACAAAATCAGCTGCTCTCCCTTTTGGAAAAATACAGTCTTGTTTATACCAATTGGCAGCAGATTTAGCAAGATACTCTTCTTCAATTGCATGAGATGGACAAGGCTGATCAAAAGATTTATGCTTATTATCAGTCTGTGCTGGTGCACTCACAAAAGAATCAGAGTTTGCACTACTATCAGATTCATCTTCAGCACTTGCATCCTTAGATTGATTTTCTTTTAAAGAACCACTGTGCTGAGCAGTGTCAGCCACAGTTTCTGCAACAACTTCTGCAACCTTTTCAAGAGTCTCTTCATGTTGCACAGACTCTGCAACAGAGTTTGCCTTTGTAGTTTCAACAGGCATAGAATCAGAGATTATCTTAGTTGCCTGATCAACTTCATCACCTTTGTCTTGAATTGGAGAAGAGACCAGCTCTGTGTGTGATGCTTCAGCTTCAGGAACTTTTACTGCAAGCTCATCAGCTACACCAGGAGCTTCAGTATGAACAATAGGTGAGATAGGATCAGAGAATGGTTCAAATGAGTCAAAAATATTATCCATTGGTGAAAAACCATCTATGTTATCCTCTTCTACAGGCATTTTATCCCTTGTAGGTATTTCATCATTAACAGTATCCTCTGCAGGCATTTCAACCTCTGCAGGTATTTCAACTTTGTCAGCTACAATATCCTCTGCAGGCATTTCAACCTCTGCAGGTATAGAAACATTTTCTTCATCCTCAACAGTAGGTGTTTGCTGAGAAACCACCTCTAGAGCTTCAACAACAGTCTCTTCATCTGAATCAGAAAGAATTAATCTTCTTCTCTTGACTTGATGCACTACAGTCTCCTCTTCATCTTCACTGGAGCTCTCTTTAGGTGGTGAAAATGAAGGTCTGTTTGCCTTTTGTTTCATTCTTCTTGTATAAACAGCTCCAGGAAATGTCTGTTTTGCCTTAGAGTGTTTAGTGTTTTGGGCAGTGTGTTTCTTTCTTTTTGGCTTGGTTTTGGCTATTTCAGTAGGTGCTGGCTCAGAGTTTAAAGTTTCAGTGTTTAAGGTTTCAGTGTTTAATGTTGGAGAATTAATTGGTGAAGAGTTTAAGGTTTCTAGTTGTGGTTGATGAGATGTAGTAGGTACAGTGGTTGTGGGTGTTGTGGGTGTTGGTTCAGAGTTTATGGTGTCTATTGGTTCAGGCATTTGTTGTGGTGATTGAGGGTCTTGTGGTTGATTTACATAGTTCTGTAAGGCTAAAGGCATAAACATCTCAGGTATTTGCTGTTTAGTGACATCTTTGTTTGTCAAATCAGAAAACATTCTCTTAGCAACTTGAAAAGGCTGAATAACATCAGCTTCATCAATTGGAATGTTAGGCACACAGGCAGTAAATAACAATTGACAAAAACGAGCAAAATAAACAGTAGTAGACTCAGACAAACGCTCTCCCAAGTTCATTAGCACTAGTCTACCAAAATCGAAGTTACCTCCATATAGTAGAGCATGACCAATTTGGAGAGTATCCAGAGGAAGTGCATCCCAGTTTGTTGTCTTCTTTCCAAAAGCCCTTGTTATACAATCGAAAAAGAAACTCCATTCCTTTCTCAAACTTGGCCGTCTCAAAGACCCTATCTTATTCAAGTTTCCTGCACATCCAATTTGCTCCAACATCGTCCTCAATCGATCATGACCAACAACACTGTAAGAAGTGTGTGTCTCAAAATCTAGAGCATCCCTAACAGTAGTTGGAGTAATAATATACTTTGATTCATCATGAGTGAAAGTGATTGTGGGAGTGCCAGACTCTTCTCCATCATCATATACAGAGTTTGTCCAGAAAGCAGCAATTTGTGATGCAGATAATGTTGGTGGTGCAGTTAGAGCCTTTCCTATCTCAGAATCGTTCAAGAATTTTTGAAACAAATGAAATGCCTGTGGAGCATTTGCATTCTCCAATGGTGCTGCATAGTTACTAGGAAGAAAAACTAACCCTGCTGCATCAAATGCTTTAGTTGCCATTAGTAAGATATGATTCGAAGATATTCAGAGAAAAAAATGTGTATGCACTGTAAGTGTTTATCAAAAGGTGAATGAGAGTATATGAGAAGTATGAAGTGAATGAGTATGCAAGTAACTGTGAGTGGGTGAATGTAAATCGATATGGAGTGAGAGACTAAAGACGATTAGAGTAAAATTAAAACTCAATCGTTTATTTAGTAAAAGCGCGCAACTGTTGTAGAGTAATGTGTGAGTGGGACACTATTATGGGACACGTGTCAAACAACCAATGGATCACTTAATAATTACCGCTGTCATTCCTATAATCACGACACTTACACTAATTAACAGTTGTCAACTACCCCAATTACTTCAAAAATAGTCAAATCATCTCAATGAGACTTTACCTCAGAGTACTTAACACAACTCAACAGTGTTTATCAATTTTCAATCTTTATCACAAAAACCCTTTCAAAAATTGCACAGTTGTGAATATGAGTGTGTGTGAAGCAGAGTTTACTGAAATCAATTTTTAGAGCATTTAATATTTCATAAAATCCATAACAAAAATCAATAAACACTGAATGCACAAACTCTCATATTAAACACTGATTGTTTGATGAATGCTAAACTCTGTAGTTACTGTAATACAGAAGTCTGAAAACTTCTATTCCCTTTGATGTCCATGATTATCCAAGTAAGCACACAGTCTTTGAAGACAAAAAGATCAAGAGATAGAAATCATAGCATCATTCAGTGAATAACAGTCATGAACTGGATAATCTCACAAAACTCTCAAAGCACACAAGTGTTTTGGTGAAGTGTTTACACTCACATTCAATCAGAAATAGCAGAATCTACCATATGCTTGAATGTCCACCAATTCTACACTACTTTGAGTACATGTATGCACAAATCAAAAGGACTTTATTCAGGGTTGGAATGAGATAAGATCAAACAGATGAAAAAGATGTTTTATTCATGAGTGAATATCAAGCTGAACATTTCAATAGACCAAAGTGTTCAGTCACATTGTTAGTACATATTTGTACAAGATCAGTATATATGCCCTTTTTCTTTTTTCTTTTTTTTTTTTTTTTAGCATATATACTGAGTAAACTTTTCTTTTCTTGAGAAATACTCATCTGCTTGAGAAGAAAAAAAAATATAACTGCTCTAAATACTTCAGAGTATAAGAAAAATGAGCAGTTAATTAGGCTCAAGGAGGTTTACTAAGGAAGGAAATTATGAACAGTGTTTATACAGTGTTTGAACAAAATTCAAGAGAAATTTGAACAGTGTTTGAAGAAATGGTAAATCCTATTGCCTTTATCATTTTCATGCACACACATATCATGTAGTCTCAAAATGGTTTAATACAAGTTCTAGAGAAACATACTACCTAATGAATATCACACAACAATAAATACTGATTGATAGAAAATGTATCAATCACTGATTTGGCTCAAACTCTCACAGGGTGTATACATGAATCTGAACTCACCAAACTAATCAATGACACATCTCAAGTTTTATGGTTTTCACAAGTACAAACAAGGAATCATCATGAACCATACCTTTGGAAACAGAATGTCACTAATCAGAGTTTAGAGTTCATCAATAACCAAAATTATTTATGAGATGCAATGCACACAATATTCATAGACTCAGAGTTTAGGACTGAATAAACTAAGAGATGCTATAAATATGAAACAGTATCATGCTGTGTTGATTTACTGCACAAAGTCTGATTAGATTACAGTGACTCAGAAAGAATCATGATTTATTTACTGAGAATCATGCTTCATACATTTTTCTTCATTGGTGTTTTCATTCAGATAATAATCAATTCTGAATTCACTGAGTGTCTCCAACATATTAACAGTGTTTAACAGACTGACATGTTGACAGAGTTTAACAAGGTTTAAACATAAGCATGCATAACAGAGTTTAATACTAAGGTTCACATAGCACTTAACAATTTACAGAAAACATGAGCAATAAGTTTTTGAGTCTAACCAACATCTCTAGTCAAAACTAGAGACCATTCCTAGTTCATTGACCAGTCTTGTAAATGTAGCTTCACTCAATGGCTTGGTGAAGATATCTGCAAGTTGTTGTTCTGTAGACACAAAGTGAAGCTCAATGTTGCCTTCCTCTACATGCTCTCTGATGAAGTGATACCTTATGCTGATGTGCTTTGTCATTGAATGTTGCACTGGATTACCTGTCATTGCAATAGCACTTTGATTATCACAGTAAATAGGTATCTTGGTATACCTTAATCCATAATCCAGCAGTTGATTCTTCATCCATAAAATCTGTGCACAGCAGCTACCAGCAGCAATATACTCTGCTTCAGCTGTAGATGTAGATATTGACTTCTGTTTCTTGCTGTACCAGGAAACAAGTCTGTCACCCAGAAATTGACAACTTCCACTGGTGCTTTTTCTGTCTATCTTACATCCAGCAAAGTCTGCATCAGAGTAACCAAGAAGTTTAAACTCTGATTCTCTTGGATACCACAGCCCCAAAGTTATGGTGCCCTTGAGATACTTGAATATTCTCTTTACTGCTGTTAAATGTGGTTCTCTGGGATCTGCCTGGAACCTTGCACACAAACAAGTTGCATACATGATATCAGGTCTGCTAGCTGTTAAATAGAGTAAAGAACCAATCATTCCTCTGTAACTTGTCATATCTACTGATGACCCTGTATCTTTGTCCAATTTTGTTGCAGTTGCCATGGGAGTTGTTGCAGATGAACAATCAAGCATACCAAATTTCTTGAGAAGGTTTCTGGTATATTTTGCTTGATTTATAAAGATTCCATCATCTGTTTGCTTCACCTGTAGGCCTAGAAAATAACTAAGCTCTCCCATCATACTCATTTGATATCTTGACTGCATAAGTTTGGCAAACCTCTTACAGAGTTTATCATTAGTAGATCCAAAAATGATGTCATCTACATATATCTGAACTAAAAGCAAGTCACTACCAGTTTGGAAATAAAACAGAGTTTTGTCAATAGTACCTCTGTGAAATCCACTTTCTAGTAGAAATTTGGCAAGGGTTTCATACCATGCCCTTGGTGCCTGCTTAAGTCCATAGAGTGCCTTGTCTAACCTGTAGACATAGTCTGGATATTTTGGATCTACAAACCCTGGTGGTTGTTCCACAAACACTTCTTCTTCAAGTTTTCCATTCAAAAATGCACTTTTTACATCCATCTGAAACACTTTGAATTTCATATGAGAGGCATATGCTAGAAAAATTCTAATTGCCTCCAATCTAGCCACTGGAGCAAGTGTTTCATCATAGTCTATTCCTTCCTGTTGTGAATAGCCTTTTGCAACCAGTCTTGCCTTGTTCCTTGTGATAACACCCTCACTGTCAGTTTTATTCCTGAAAACCCATTTAGTACCAACAATGGATCTGTTCTTGGGCCTTGGTACAAGTGTCCACACTTCATTTCTTTCAAATTCATTTAGCTCTTCTTGCATTGCTGTTATCCAATCAGCATCTTTAAGAGCTTCTTCCACTTTCTTTGGCTCAGTTTGTGACAAGAATGCATGAAACAGACATTCATTTGTTGTTGCACTTCTTGTCCTTACTTTTGCATCAGGATCACCAATAATCAAATCAGGTGTGTGAGATTTAGTCCATTTTCTTGCAGAAGGCAGATTGCTTCTGTCATCATGTGATCCTCCCCCTTGATCCATGCTCTCCTGATTTTCTTGGTGCCTTTCTTCATTTTCTGATGCTCCCCCTGAATGTGACTTCTCAGAATTATCAACAGAGTTTGAATCAACAGAGTTTGATTCAGAATCATCAACTGAGTCACTTTCAGTGTTTGAATTATCACTTTGATGTGATTCTTCATGCTCCCCCTCAACTGGTTCTTCCCTTGTTTCTGATTGAAGAGTTTCTTCAGTATTTACCAGTAGAGGTTCAGAGTTTAGATCAACAGAGTTTGTCAAATCAGTCTGATCAGAGTTTATTTTTTTAGAGAATAAATCTTCATTTTCAAAGTGGAGTAGATCATGTTCAATGACATCTTCAAGTCCAGTTATTTTATTGTCATCAAATGACACATGAATTGATTCCATGATCACTCTAGTTCTCAGATTGTAAACTCTGAATGCCTTTGTTGACAGCGGATAGCCAACAAAAATTCCTTCATCTGCCTTTAGATCAAATTTGGTCAACTGTTCAGGATGAGTCTTCAACACAAAGCATTTGCATCCAAAAGTATGAAAATATTTTAGATTTGGCTTCTTCTTCTTCACCATTTCATATGGTGTTTTACCATGCTTGTTGATCAGTGTTGCATTTTGAGTAAAACAAGTAGTTTGAACTGCTTCTGCCCAGAAATATGTTGGCAACTTTGCTTCATCTAGCATGGTTCTGGCAGCTTCTATCAAGGTTCTGTTCTTCCTCTCCACTACACCATTTTGTTGTGGAGTGCCAGGTGCAGAAAACTCTTGTTTTATCCCTTTACTCTTGCAAAATTCTTCCATTGATGAATTCCTGAACTCAGTTCCATTGTCACTTCTGATTATCTTCACTTGATTCTCTGACCCTTTTTCCAGTTGTAATATATGTTCTGTCAGTGTTAATGCAGTTTCATCCTTCTTTGCAAGAAAATATACCCATGTGTACCTGGTATATTCATCAACAATGACTAGAGCATATTTCTTCTTTCCAAGAGACATCACATTCACTGGACCAAAAAGATCAACATGTAGTAGATGATAAGGATCAACAATTGAAGACTCAGATTTGCTTTTGAAGGAGACTTTTCTCTGTTTGGCCTTTTGACAAGAATCACACAGGCCTTCTACATTCAACAAAGATTTTGGTAGACCTCTTACAAGATCATTCTTGATTAGCTCATTGATGTTGTTCAGATTCAAATGAGAGAGTTTCTTGTGCCACTTCCAACTCTCTTCACTGGACATTCTTGTTGACAGACACACTGCTTTGCCATCAATGTTTGTTGACAATTTAATTTCATAGATGTTATTGTGTCTGTTTCCAACTAGAGCAACTTTCCCTGTAGATTTACTGATCACTTGACAATATTCAGGCTGAAAATCCACATGATATCCTCTGTCACAGATTTGACTCACAGATAGCAGATCATGCTTGAGTCCTGGAACCAGAGCTACATTTGTGATGATGACATTTCCAAGATTAATATTGCCATATCCCAGTGTATGTCCTATGTTGCCATCTCCATAGGAAACTTCTGGGCCAGCCTTCTCCTCAAACTCTGATAGCAGGGCTTTATTTCCTGTCATGTGTCCTGAACATCCACTGTCCACGACTAGGGTACTAACCCTGTTGCCCTGCAATCACAAACAATCACTGATTATTAGTTTTAAGGATCCAGACTTGCTTGGATCCTTTGGCTTTCTTAATTCTGTTAGCTTTTGCAGCGGAATTCACATTATCAGAGTTTAAGCTAACTTTTTCAGAGTTTACATTTGCAGAGTTTACTTTAACCCATTTCAAATTTGGTTTGGGTTCATAGTAATTATAGTAAATAGCATGATAATCTCTGCAAGTGTAAATAGAGTGCCAAGTACTTCCACAGTGTTTGCATAAAGTCTGTGGTCTAGTTCTCACATAATCACTCTTTACTGCAGTTTTAGAGGGCAAAGAATTAATGTTCTTATTCTTACTGCAGAAACTAGCAAGATGATTAGTGCTACCACAGTTAAAGCATGTTTTTCTAGGAGCTAATGAAGCAAGCATTGGCTTAATTCCTGAGGTTATGCCTACCTTTCCATTTCTGATTTTCTTAGGCATTCTCTGTTTGTTGACAGACTTTATTTCCTTAAGCTTATGCTTGAGTTGTTTATCTGTCATTAAACCAATGTTAGCCTCTTTAACAAAAGTTTTAGCATATGACTCTTTAACAGCCTTTTTCTGTGCTTCAGTCTTAGGTCCACCTGTTCCCATGACATTACCCTCAGATGAACGATGTGGTCTAACTTTTACCTGATTTTCAAATCTAAGTTCATCTCCTACAGAGTACCCTAGACCTACTGTATCTGACTGAAACACTTCTTGAGTGTCTTTACCAGAGTGTGTCCAAGTTTTAATGATGTGTTTATTATCCTCCAATTCAGATTCTAGTTGCTTATACTTACCTAGCAACTCCTGTTCAATAAACACTGCATCATCTCTCTCTTTTTGAATTTTATTCATGTTCTCTAGCTGTTCCTCAACAAGTTTATTTCTCTCTTTAAGTTGAGAACACTCAGACTTTATCCTCTCATTTTCTAAAGTCTGATCCCTATAACTGATATGCAATGCTTTAAGATAAATTCTCAGTTCAGTTATATTATCAGTGTTATAAGCATAGGTAGTTGGGGGTACCTTGAGATCATCATTTTCAGTCTGAGTAGTAGCCATGAGAGCATAGTTGACTTCCTGATCTGAATCTGAAGTGTCTGCCCAATCTCTGGCTTTGGTGTAGAGTGCCTTCTCAGTTTTACCCTTCTTGCACTCAGGAGCATAGTGACCCATCTCCTTACACTTGTAGCATTGAATCTCAGACTTATCTTTCTTACCAGATTTGAAGTCCTTTCCCTCAGATTTCTTGAAATTCTTCTTGTCAAACTTTGAGTAGTCCTTGGAGAATCTCTTTCCCTTATTGAAGTTCTTGTATCCCATCTTCTTGAAGGTTTTTACCATCAATGCAGCCATTTGCATCATCTCCTCATCATCTTCAGAATCAGATGATTCATCTGTGTGTGAGTCAACATCAGTGTTTGATGACTCATTCTCTGATTGTATGACTAAGGCTTTCCCTTTTGCCTTTCTCCTTGATGCCTCCTTCTTTGATGGTTTCTCCTCAACCTTAAGAGCAACAGACTTTGACTTTCTACTAGATCTTTTGTTTCTCTGCTCCAATTCCAATTCATGGGTTTTGAGCAGCCCATAAATTTCATCAATCTCTGTTTCACCTAGTTCATAATTATCTCTTATAGTGGTTGTTTTCACATCCCACTTTTCAGGTAGAGAAAGAAGAAACTTGAGATTTGAGTCTTCTAAATCATACTCTTTGTTAACCAATGACAAATCATTGAGCAGTTTACAGAATCTGTCAAATGTTTCTGTCATGGTTTCTTCAGACTTTGCCTCAAAGTGCTCATACTCCTGAGTGAGTATGTTTCTTCTGTTTTTCTTGATTGCAGGAGTTCCTTGACACCTAACCTCAAGTGCATCCCATTGTTATGCTAATTTCACGCAAGCGCACGTAGTCACAAGTAATACAATTAAAGTTCGTTCCACAGAGATCTGGTTATAGTTCTATTTAGTAAATATGCCTATGCAACAATGTATGGTTTTAACTCACTGCTAAGAAAAGTAACAATTTGGGTTTGATTATCTAATTTATACTAAGATGCAATAATTAAATTAAGAATTAACTAATTAATAAGAATTAAAATCGAATTACTTATATGAGATAAAACATGGAATCCTAGTTTCATCATCTACTTCACTTAGAGTTGCAGCCTTTAATCACTATGTGCAATGGTTTTGATATCTGATCGGACAACACGAAACAAGTATACGCTACCTGTCAGCATACGCATACCAAACTAAACATACATCCACAAAAGAGATAGAAGATGAATAGACACCAATTATGCTTAGACCCTATATGTCTATAGAATTTGAAAACATAATGGTTGAAGAACAAGTTATCCATAAAGATCACATAGGGCAGTATAAGTATTTTCATCTCACACCACAACCATATTGATAAACAATTATGAACCTATGCTAGCATGGCAAGTTCTAAATCTCAAGATCCACTTTCACTTCACAAGAGATTAACAATTTAGATGTTCGCGACGCATCTATCTTTTAAGCATAACCATACGAGGATATCAATTATACACCACACACAAATCTTTAAGGCATGCAAACTACTAAGCTACATAGATAAATCCACTAGGATCCCACGACAACGATTAGCCCATAATTGAACCGTTCATCGTCATGGGATTTGATGAAAACATGATATAAAACAAGATATGGAAGAAAGACGTAATAATATTATAAAAATAAAGAGTTGAGAAAACAAATCTATAATCCAACGTATACAAAAGATGAAGTAGATCTAGATCCTTGCTTGTCACGAGCGTTGAACCCTTCTCTCCTTTTCTCTCTTGCAGATCTCAGCTGGTTACAATAATAATGCTATGATAATCTGTATACATCTGTGTATATCTATTACAATGATAGGATGTGTTTAAATAGGCTCTAAAAGTCTTGCCCAGCAAGAAAATACCCAATAATAGAGTTAAAACAGAATTTCTGCAAAAGACGTTTCCTAAACTGATTCTGTTTTCTTAAGGAAATTCGTGGCTGACTTTTCTTCAATTTTTCTGGAACGTTCCAAACGTAATTGGACCTCTGGACCACCTTAGAATGATAGAAAATCTCGTTATCTTCGCGTGGACTGCTTACGGGCTGAAAACAGACTTATAGAACTCAAGATATGGCCCAAACAGTGTAAACTGCGCAACCCTTCTTAAAAATCCGAATTTTGATCAATTAATTCCCAAAAATTAATAGAAGCATCCACCTTAGTCAACCTTCTCGTAAATCTGCACAACTAAGCAAAACACATCAAAACTACCAGAAACTTGAGCCCAAGACAATCAATTTAAGCCGATTTAGAATGCTCCAAGTGGATATAAACTCCACTTATCACACCCCCAAACTTAAACCGATGCTTGTCCTCAAGCATAAACAATTACAACTAACTAACTAGTACCACTTCCGTAGGTGATCACGGTTGCATTTGGCATATGCAACAAGCCCTTTAAACCCCTAGGCAGCCCTAGTGGACGAGTAAGGTCTCGTGAGGGCCTATAGCGAATGTACCCATAAAATCCATCTAACCTAATGTAATGCAATGTATGAATGCAACTAATAGGAAAATGCAAATAATCTAGTACTAATATCCTACCATACCTTCAAATCCTCTCATGCCATATCAACTTAAGAATCAAAGTAAATACGCAATGCCTTGGTGTCGAAAGTGCAAGTATTCACATAGTCTACTAAATGAACATGCATAAGTTCTCAAAAGTCCATGTCAAGCGTAAGAATAAGTTAGTAAACATGCTAAGCTTACAAGAGTACATCTTTGAGACAAAACTCGGGATCTCATACGCAAAAACAAGCAAACACTCACAATTCACTCACAAAAGAATATTCACTCAAGAACAAGGGTAAGTGTATCACTCAATTCCAACAAAATCATAAACATGCTTGACATTTGGTATCAATCTAACTCTTAACACAACATACATCAATGACGATAATCAAAAGGTCTTTATTTGGGTTGTAACGGGGCTAGGGACAAGGTATGTCAAATAAGCCAAAACAGGTGAAGTGTCAAAAGCTAGTAAGTACCATAATAATTCATACACAACACCCTATTTTCCCCCCACATAAATTTTACTAAAAACAAACACTCGACTAGTCGACTGAAATAGGATCACAACAAACACAAACATGCTCTCATAATATATTTTTTCTTTTCTTTTTTCTTTCATATTTTTTTTTTCTTTTTTTCTCTCTTTTTTTTTCTTTTTTTTTTTTCATTTTTTTTTTCATTTCGAGAGCTAAATAGAACACAAACAATAATATAAACAATAACAATGATCCCATAATTTATTACATATGTCGACTATCAAGTAAACAACCAACCCAATTTTCAATATTTCCCCCAAAAGTAAGACCAACAATAAACCCCTCCTTACACACCTTATTACTCCCTTAAGCACTCTACTAGCCTTTGACAATGTGGGTTCAAATTAATGTAAGGCCAATACAAGAAAAGGTCTAGGAAAGTAATGTGGTATGTCACCGAAAAAATAGGATTAAGCTCAACGGGTTAACTAATTGATCATGTAAATATGGTGTGGTAATATGGGAAAATATGCGGTTATTCCTAATTGCCTTTATCATTTTAATCATCAAATAATGTCATGCGTTTCAAGAAAGACCTCAAACAACTGCTAGCAATGCAAACAATCCGTGGACACTCAAGCAAACGAATAAATTGCAAATATGCAATAAGGCTCAAAACTCACTTGGTGGAAAAACATACTCAATCCCAAGGAAAAAATCTCTCTAACGCACCGACTTGTATTCAAAGCATGCAAACTAAATCATCTTGCACATATTCATGTCCTTCTAATCACTTACAACATTCAATAAGTCTACTAGCTTCAACTCACTAGTGTATGTGTGTGCACAAGAACAAAGCATATCACTTCTCAAACAAAAGCGTCAACAACACAAAATTCCTATCAAGCGTGGGTGCAAATGCAACTATTATGAACTCACATGAAATACAAACATAAACACAGAATGTCCTATATGAAACAAACGTAGATAACACAAACAATAATGCAATTTACTACTACTAATATGCAAAGCATGAATCCTACATGAACAAATAATACAATAACAACTACTCATCCCTCAAACCACACTTAAAATATTCAATGTCCTCATTGAATGGAAGTAAATACAAGGGATAGTAGAAAACATACCTACTCGTCCTCGCTATCAGCACCCTCGTCATCCTCGTCAGATGAATCAGGTGGAGGATACGGAGTCCGGGCTCCAAATATAGGCCACTGCATAGGAGTACTAGGTGATTGAAACTTTGCCTCCAAAGCTATGCCCATGTCCTCAGAATACTGGCGACTGCTAGCATGCATAGCATCCATCCGCCTAGTCATTCGACGAAAATAAGATTCGAACACGGACACATCCACCTGGCCTTGCGAAGAACCTGCTCTAGCCACCCTCGGTGCCCTCGAAACATGTGTCGGAACGCCCGTTCCCTGACCACTAGCACCATCAACAACAAAGCCTAATCCTCTAGGATGAGGAGTGCCGCCCGACCACTCCTTCAACTTCAACCGATCAATGGTAGCATCCGTAATAGAAGCCATAGGTTTTTGCATCGGCTCACCTTGATACCCTTTGACCTTTGATGCATCACACAAATACGCAACAATAGAAGCATAAGGAATATTCACCGACGAATTGCTTCCCAAAAACCGAAGAATATGTTGATTTATAAGATGCCCAATGTCGACATACTCTCCTTTAATAATACCCCATAACAAGATGGCTCTATCAACAGTAACATTGGTAACATGGTTTGTCGGAATGATATTAGCACTTATGAAAAAAAACCATGCCTTTGCAATACTAGACAATGATGAAGCCGGAAAATTACACTTTATGTCCGTACCCAACTTACATTTCCATTCCGTTCCCGGAACACAAAGCTCATCAATTAGTTCATCAAGATCAACATCATCATTAGCCTTTTGTCCCCAATCTGTCGCATCTCGAGGCTTAGGCGGTTGCCTAATCAAATTACGAATAGCACGAGGCGAATAATCCACCTTTCGACCCCTCACAATTGTGGAATTATTCCTCGCTATTGATGCATTAGCATAAAATTCTCGAACCACATCCAACGAAGCATCATTAGCAAATTCACAAAATAGCGTCCAACCCCTCTCACTAATCATAGCTCTCATCTCTGTATACTTATAAGGCACAAGCCTCCGTTCCTGAATAACCCCCTTTGACACTAACCGAACATACTCCGCCTTAGCCTCCTCATTAACAAACCTTTCCACTCCATCTCCCACAACATCATTCTCATCCAAAGATGGAGGAGCACTACTACCACTACCCATTAACCGTTGCCTTTTAGGAGCCATAATCAACAAATAACAAGCAAGGCACAAAAATCTCCAAACAAATCACCAAATAAAGAACCCCCAAATTACACACCAAGAACCCTAATTTGCAAAATTCACAAATTCAATTAAAAGATTAGATAGGATATTACCCAATTGAATCCAAGAGGTGAGCTTGCTAGTTGAATCCACACAATTTCGAAATTAAATCCCCCTTGCACCTTAAATAACTAAAAGTTGAGAATTGGGATTTAAATTTTTGGGTTTGTGTATGTATAGGTGATGTGGGTGTATATATAGGAGATGTAAGAATAATAGAGATGAAATTAGATGTGGAAAAGGATTTTGGGTGTGTTTAAAATTTGATTTGTAGTTAGAATAGGAATTGGGAGGATAGGTTTTAAGATTGAGAGATGAATTAGAATTAGGATGTAGGATAATAAAATAAAGAGGGAAGAATTTTTGGAATTTAAGGGACAAAAACATTACAGGAGCAGTATGTATTGGCGCAAGATGCATGACCTGGGCGCATCATGCGCGGACAACTTCTGGAACAAGCAGCGCAGGTGCGCGAAATGGCGCTTCACGCGCGGGTGGTGTCTGTTGCGCATGGCGCAGCTGCGCGGTAATGGGCGCATGATGCGCGAGCCTCTCCTGCGTTTCTGGCGCACTTGCGCGGTTTGCGGCGCCTCATGCGCTGCAGCCTCCTGTTCAGCCTATTTTTTTTTTTTTTTTTTTTTTTTTTTTTTCATACAACACTCAAAAATATATATATAATTTTTTCTAAACTAAAGCGCGGGTTGCCTCCCACGAAGCGCTCGTTTAATGTCATTAGCTTGACATTTTTCCGATAATTCACGTCGACGCCAAAATGGCGGAAACCTTCTCGCGATCAAACGAACCTCCATAGTAATGCTTCAACCTCTGTCCATTAACCTTGAAAGTATGATCCGGTGTTGTTTCATAAATTTCAATAGCTCCATGAGGATACACCGTCTTAACAATAAACGGACCCGACCACCGTGACTTGAGTTTTCCCGGAAAAAGCTTGAGGCGAGAATTAAATAGCAACACTAGTTGTCCCGGTAAAAATGCCTTGGGCTTCAACCTTTTATCATGCCACCTCTTGACCTTCTCCTTATACATTTTATTATTTTCGTAAGCTTGCTCACGAAATTCCTCAAGTTCATTCAATTGAAGCAACCGTTTTGCACCCGCAGCCTTAATATCCAAATTTAACTTCTTCAATGCCCAAAATGCCTTGTGTTCTAACTCTGCAGGCAAATGACATGCTTTACCATAAACCAACTGAAACGGAGACATACCTAAAGGAGTTTTGTAGGCAGTTCTGTACGCCCACACAGCTTCATCCAACTTCAATGACCAATCCTTACGAGACGGATTCACCACTTTCTCCAGAATTCTTTTGATTTCACGATTCGAGACCTCCGCTTGACCATTAGTTTGAGGGTGATAAGCAGTGGCAACACGATGTGTCACATTATACTTCGCCATCAATGTAGTAAACTGACGATTACAGAAGTGTGTCCCCTCATCGCTGATTATAGCACGTGGTGTTCCAAAACGTGTGAAAATCTGCTTGTGAAGAAAATTCAGCACTACCTTAGCATCATTGGTTGGTAAGGCTTTCACCTCAACCCATTTTGACACATAATCCACAGCTAGCAAGATATACTGATTATTGCATGAAGAAATAAAAGGTCCCATGAAGTCAATTCCCCAAACATCAAAGATCTCTACCTCAAGAAGCATGTTAAGAGGCATCTCGTTCCTTCTAGAAATATTGCCAACCCTTTGACATCGATCACAACTCATTACAAACTGATGAGCATCCTTGAACAAGGTAGGCCAATAAAAACCTGCTTGAAGCACACGAGCTGCTGTCTTTTCTCCACCATAATGACCACCATACACAGTTGAGTGGCAATCTCTCAAAACACTCTCCGTCTCACTATACGGAATGCATCGTCTGATCATCTGATCTGCTCCTTGTCTAAACAAAAACGGTTCATCCCAACGATACCACTTCACATCATGTAGAAACTTCTTCCTTTGAGCACTCGAAAGATCCGGAGGAATAACATTGCTCACCAAATAGTTCACATAATCTGCAAACCATGGCTCCTCATCTTGCACTACAAAAAGCTGCTCATCTGGAAAAGATTCATTAATAAGAGATTTGTCATGTGAATCCATACCATGGTCCTCCAAGCGTGAGAGATGATCTGCCACTTGATTTTCCGTGCCTTTCCTATCCTTGATTTCCACATCAAACTCTTGCAAAAGAAGCACCCAACGAATCAATCTAGGCTTTGAATCCTTCTTCGACATGAGATATCGAATAGCAGCATGATCCGTATACACAATCACCTTAGTACCAAGCAAATAAGATCGGAATTTCTCGAAAGCATAGACAACTGCTAGCAACTCCTTCTCCGTAGTGGTGTAGTTAAGCTGAGCATCATTGAGGGTTTTACTAGCATAGTAAACCACATGAAAAATTTTGTCCTTCCTTTGCCCAAGCACAGCTCCAACAGCATAGTCACTAGCATCACACATTAGCTCAAACGGTTCCTCCCAATTAGGTGCAGTAATGATAGGAGTAGATGTCAACTTCTTTTTCAAAAGCTCAAAAGCTGCAAGACATTCATCATCAAACTTGAACTGAACATCCTTCTCCAACAGATTACACAAAGGTTTAGAGATTTTCGAGAAGTCTTGAATAAATCGCCGATAGAATCCCGCATGACCAAGAAAACTACGAATTCCTTTAACAGAGATAGGTGGAGGAAGATTTTCAATTGTCTCCACCTTGGCTCTATCCACTTCAATCCCCTTGCTAGATACCTTGTGCCCAAGAATAATTCCTTCTTGCACCATAAAGTGACACTTCTCCCAATTAAGAACCAAATTAGTCTCCACACAACGTTTTAATACCAAGCCAAGATTATGCAAGCACTCGTCATATGAAGTACCAAAAACCGAGAAGTCATCCATGAAAACCTCCACATTAGTGCCAATCATATCTGAGAAAATAGCCATCATACACCTTTGAAAAGTAGCAGGAGCACCACAAAGTCCAAAAGAAACTCGACGAAAAGCAAAAGTACCAAAAGGACATGTGAATGTGGTCTTCTCTTGATCTTCCGGAGCAATGCAAATTTGATTATAGCCGGAATAACCATCAAGCAAACAATAATACTCGTGTCCAGCCAACCTGTCTAACATCTGATCAATGAATGGAAGAGGAAAGTGGTCTTTTCTCGTGGCCTTGTTGAGCTTCCGATAGTCCATGCAAACTCTCCACCCCGTGACTGTTCGAGTAGGGATGAGCTCATTCTTCTCATTAGCAACAACTGTCATGCCTCCTTTCTTTGGCACACATTGAACCGGACTCACCCAAGAACTGTCTGAGATAGGATAGATAATACCAGCATCTAACCACTTTAGAATTTCCTTCTTCACCACCTCCTTCATAATTGGATTGAGTCTTCTTTGATGTTCAACAGTCGGCTTAGCTCCTTCCTCTAGCAGAATTTTATGCATGCAATAAGAAGGGCTGATTCCCTTGATATCTGCTATGGTCCAACCAATTGCTGACTTGAATTCCCTCAAAATACGCAAGAGCTTTTCTTCCTCGACATCTGACAGATTAGAAGAAATAATAACAGGTAGCGTAGAGGTATCACCAAGAAAAGCATACCTCAAGTGACTAGGCAAAGGTTTGAGTTCAAGAGTAGGAGCCTCCTCAATAGATGGTTTAAGACGGACTTGTGACTTTTCCAGCTCCTTTAACCCAAGAGACTCAAAAGGCATGTCAAATTTTCTCTTCCATGAATTTGCATTCAACATCTGAAATTGCATCACTTCATCTTCATCTTTCACCTCAGAGTTCCCACTCAATGCTTTTTCCAACGAATCTGTTAGCAACAAATGATCAAGATCCTTGGCTACCACGGAATCAACCAAATCAATATTGAGACATTCTTCTTCATCAGATGGAAGCTTCATAGCATTGAACACATTGAAGGTGACATTCTGATTTTGTACCCTCATAGTGAGCTCTCCTTTCTGCACATCGATCAAAGTACTACACGTAGCTAGGAATGGCCTTCCCAAGATTATGGGAATCTTCTTATCTTCCTCAAAATCCAAGATAACAAAATCAGCAGGGAAGATGAGTTTATCAACTTTTACCAAGACATCCTCCACTATGCCTCTAGGATAAGTAATTGAACGATCAGCCAACTGTAACGAGATGTTAGTTGGCTTTGGATCCGGTAGACCAAGTTGCAAGAATACTGACAAGGGCATGAGATTAATGCTAGCTCCCAAGTCACACAAGCACTTCTCAAAGAATAGATTACCAATAGTGCATGGAATAGTAAAACTACCCGGATCCTTTAGCTTCGGAGGCAACTTCTGTTGCAGAACGGCACTACACTCTTCCGTTAAGGCAACGGTCTCTAATGCATCGAGCTTCAACTTACGAGAGAGAATTCCCTTCATGAACTTGGCATAGCTTGGCATTTCTTCAAGAGCTTCCGCAAAAGGAATGTTAATATGCAACTTCTTGAACACCTCGAGGAACTTAGCAAACTTTTTATCCAAATTCTGCTTCTGGAGTCTTCTAGGATATGGAGGAGGAGGATAGATCTGAGTAGACTGATCCACTGAAGCTTTAACAGGTTCCTTGCTCTTCTCTTTGTCACCATCTAGCTCATCAGCTACTAAGTCCGATTTTTCCAATTCAGGCATTGCAGATTTTTCCACTTGCTGATTCTGCATTTCTTCATCTTCTTTAGCGGCTGATTTAGGATCTGATATAACCTTTCCCGATCTCAAAGTTACGGCCTTCACCTGCTCCTTGAAGTCCCTCCTACCTGGATTTGCTTCCGTATCACTGGGAAGAGTTCCTTGCGGCCTACTACCTAAAGCACTTGCAATCTGTCCTATCTGAGTTTCCAAGAGCTTCTGACCAGCTTGTAAGTTCTTTAATGCTATCCACATCTCATCAGATTTATCATTAGATGATTGCCCCTAGCAACGGCCTAGATTGTGCTCCCAACCCATTGTAGAATCCATTGATAACCATCCAATCAGGCATGCCATGATGAGGACACTTCCTTAGCATCTCCTTGTAGCGTTCCCAAGCCTCACACAAGGTCTCGCCAGATTGCTGTTGGAATTGAGTCAACTGGTTCCTTAATGCTGCAGTTTTCGCCATAGGGAAGAATTTAGTAAGGAACTTCTGAGCAAGATCTTCCCATGTAGTAATGGAACCAGGTGGTAAAGAGTGTAGCCAGCTCTTAGCCTTATCCCTCAGAGAGAATGGGAAAAGCCTCAACCTGATAGCCTCATCCGTCACACCATTACACTTGAAAGTGTCGCAGATTTCAATAAAGTCCCGAACATGCATGTTTGGATCCTCTGTAGTAGCTCCCCCAAACTGGACTGAATTCTGCACCATCTGAATTGTGCCCGGCCTGATCTCAAAGTTGTTCGCTGCAATAGCTGGCCTAACAATGCTCGACTGAATGTCATTGAGTTTCGGCTGAGAATAGTCCTTCAAAGCCTTAGCTGCTGCTGCATCTGCCATTGCTACTGTAGTTTCAGTCTCCTCTTCCTTATTCTCTATATTCTCAACAAGATCGTCTTCTGCCAGTTTTAGTAATCGAGCTTGCGAACGTGTTTGCATACAAACTCAATTACCTGAAACACCACGAAACAAACAAACTAAGTAAGAATCCGAGTCAGTGAACGCTAACGACCACTATTGACAAACACATAAACTGAAATAAAAACACCGATGATCCCCGGCAGCGGCGCCAAAAACTTGTTATGCTAATTTCACGCAAGCGCACGTAGTCACAAGTAATACAATTAAAGTTCGTTCCACAGAGATCTGGTTATAGTTCTATTTAGTAAATATGCCTATGCAACAATGTATGGTTTTAACTCACTGCTAAGAAAAGTAACAATTTGGGTTTGATTATCTAATTTATACTAAGATGCAATAATTAAATTAAGAATTAACTAATTAATAAGAATTAAAATCGAATTACTTATATGAGATAAAACATGGAATCCTAGTTTCATCATCTACTTCACTTAGAGTTGCAGCCTTTAATCACTATGTGCAATGGTTTTGATATCTGATCGGACAACACGAAACAAGTATACGCTACCTGTCAGCATACGCATACCAAACTAAACATACATCCACAAAAGAGATAGAAGATGAATAGACACCAATTATGCTTAGACCCTATATGTCTATAGAATTTGAAAACATAATGGTTGAAGAACAAGTTATCCATAAAGATCACATAGGGCAGTATAAGTATTTTCATCTCACACCACAACCATATTGATAAACAATTATGAACCTATGCTAGCATGGCAAGTTCTAAATCTCAAGATCCACTTTCACTTCACAAGAGATTAACAATTTAGATGTTCGCGACGCATCTATCTTTTAAGCATAACCATACGAGGATATCAATTATACACCACACACAAATCTTTAAGGCATGCAAACTACTAAGCTACATAGATAAATCCACTAGGATCCCACGACAACGATTAGCCCATAATTGAACCGTTCATCGTCATGGGATTTGATGAAAACATGATATAAAACAAGATATGGAAGAAAGACGTAATAATATTATAAAAATAAAGAGTTGAGAAAACAAATCTATAATCCAACGTATACAAAAGATGAAGTAGATCTAGATCCTTGCTTGTCACGAGCGTTGAACCCTTCTCTCCTTTTCTCTCTTGCAGATCTCAGCTGGTTACAATAATAATGCTATGATAATCTGTATACATCTGTGTATATCTATTACAATGATAGGATGTGTTTAAATAGGCTCTAAAAGTCTTGCCCAGCAAGAAAATACCCAATAATAGAGTTAAAACAGAATTTCTGCAAAAGACGTTTCCTAAACTGATTCTGTTTTCTTAAGGAAATTCGTGGCTGACTTTTCTTCAATTTTTCTGGAACGTTCCAAACGTAATTGGACCTCTGGACCACCTTAGAATGATAGAAAATCTCGTTATCTTCGCGTGGACTGCTTACGGGCTGAAAACAGACTTATAGAACTCAAGATATGGCCCAAACAGTGTAAACTGCGCAACCCTTCTTAAAAATCCGAATTTTGATCAATTAATTCCCAAAAATTAATAGAAGCATCCACCTTAGTCAACCTTCTCGTAAATCTGCACAACTAAGCAAAACACATCAAAACTACCAGAAACTTGAGCCCAAGACAATCAATTTAAGCCGATTTAGAATGCTCCAAGTGGATATAAACTCCACTTATCACCCATATTTCCTTTGCAGTTGTGCAGTTAATCACTTTATTAGACATAACATTGTCTAATGCACTGTGAAGTAAATGTCTCACTTTTGCATCCTTTGCAATAGATGAAAGATCCTCAGCAGTTAGATCTTTCTTTTCCTTTGGAATGACCTTTGATTCCTCACCAGCAGCAACAGCAGATAATTTTGTTGGTTTGTGAGGACTTTCATATATTCTATCAAGGTATTCTGGATCTGTAGCCTCCAGAAACATGGTCATTTTCACCTTCCAAATTGCATACTCTGATGGCCTAAGTATAGGAACCCTTATTGTCTCATACCTACTAACAGTAGTAGGGGCTTTCTCAGATGGTGGAGGTATCTCTGCCATTGATTACTATTGTGTTGGGATCTTTAACTGTAATAAAGTAACAGATTTGGCTCTGATACCACTTGTTAGGTCGAATACACAATAAGCAATCAAATACTGTATGAGTAACTTAACAAGAACACACTGTTTAACAATTAAAAACTGTTTGGGATTAACAATTCCTCTCTCAGTGATGTAAATATCACAGAGAGCTGCTTAGGTTACAATCAATGAATTTCTCAATGTTCGACTACCCTTCTAGGGTTAACCTAACTGTATTTATAGAATATACAGCTTCGTACAATCAGTAATTGATTCTCCTATAATTAAGCTATACAATTGATATCAATCACGATTGCTCCAGTCTTCCAAGTCAACTCAATCTCTTTGACAACTTTCCAATCTTCAAAGATATTGCTTCCATATTTATCTTGTATCAACCTTTAAATACTGTTGACTCTTCAGACAATACCGCTACAGAGTTTAACAACCTCTGTTGCGCTTCCAGTCAGTGTTTAACTAAACTCTGACTGCTTCCAGCTAAACTCTGTTTTGTCACTATAGCTTCCAAACACTGTTCTCATCAATTATTTCTAACATGTGTACATTTTTTTTTCTAAAGCATGCAAGTCAATTTCATAGGAACTATAAGCCAACCCTCTATTCTTCTTTACCACACTCAATTAGACATCGACCTACCAATCAGAATTAACTTATCCTAAGGAATCATGAAATATGCATGCTATGTAAATGTAATTATATGGACTCAAATGATATAAAACAAAATAACAAAATGTCCTACATGAAACAAACATGCCATAATATAAACAAATATGAATGAATTAATACTAGTATGCAAAATATGAAATCTATATGAACACAATGACACACAACTAACTACTATACACTACTTATCCCCCAAACCACCCCCAAAATTAAAATATTCAATGTCCGCATTGAATGGAAGGTAATACAAGGGAAAGTAGGAAACATACATACTCGTCGAAAGAATCACCCTCATCGGGTGAATCAGAATCTGCCGATGGATATGGTGTACGAGCTCCAAAAACAGGCCACTGGACCTGAACACCTGAAGCCTGTAAAGCTACGCCCAATGCATCTGCCATATCTGCGGTATACTCTCGATTGATGTCATACATGACATCATCCTCCTATTCAATCTGCAGAAATGAGCAGCCAATCCTGACATATCAACCCCTCTATGGCGAGGACCTGCTCGAGCAACTCTAGGAGCACCCGCTCCCTCACCACTAGTACCAAGAACCTGGTAACCTAAACCGTGCGGATGTGGAATGCCGCCCGGCCATTCCCATCCCATCAATATTAGCATCAACAATAGGATTACCCGGCATCTGCAGCGGCTAATCTGCATCCCAACTAACCCCGGTAGACATACACAAACCCGCTACAATAGAAGCATGTGGAATAGCTGACTGGGTACCTTCTCGCAAGAACCGAAGAATGTTCTGATGCACTATATAGGCCAAATCGATATACTTCCCTTTAAGAATGCCCTAGAGAATAATGGCTCTTGGCACAGTCACGTCGCTCGCATGAGACGAAGGCATGATGTTAGCACAAATAAACAAGTTCCACGCCCGTGCGAACTTGTTCATAGCAGAGGCAGGAAAAGTAACCTGCTCAAAAGTGTCCGACCTTAACTTCCAAACTGTACCCGGCACACAAATCTCAGCCACAATGGCATCTAAATCCACATCATCTCTGGTCTTCTTTACCCAATCTTCTACCCCCCTTGGCTTCAGCGGCTGTCCCAAAGTCGGACGAATAGCAACCGGCCGATAGTCCACTCGCATACCTCGAACCACACAAATACCATTCTTCTCCACCTTGGTTTTAGCATAAATCTCCCGAACAACGCCCAAAGGAATCAGAGAAGGTGCCTCACAAAAACCCGTAAAACCTAGCCTACGAATCATACGAACTAACTACGAATGAGTAACCGGCAAAAACCCTCTCTCTTTAGCAACCGGTCTCTCCATCAATCTATCATACTCTCTTTGAGCTTCCACCGACACAAATTTCTCCCAATTATTTCCACTAGAATCCTCATCAAAGGTTGGACGGGTACTAGTACTTCCTCTTTGACGCTTGGGTGCCATAACAATCAATACCCAACTCACAAAATCACCAAAATCCACTAAAAATTTCGAACTCACAAATAACCAAATAACCAAGAACACACAATCCCTAATAGCGCAAGAACACAATTCGTAATATCAAGATGAAAGAAAGAGATATACCCCAAATACGAATCAGAGAGGTGAATCTTGCAATCAAAACTCCCCCAAACTTGAATCTTGAAGCCTTGAAATTGAATGTAGAGGGATAGAACTGGAATGGGGTTGGATTTGTGTGTATATAAGTGTATGTATAGATGGGTATAAGGTTTTAATGGATAGATGAGAGAGATGAGAGGTGTTGGGATTAGATTATGAATAGGAGTTTAAGAATTTAGGGATTGAGAGGTTATAAGAAAAGAAATAGAAATTGGGGTTTTGTGTTGTAAAATAGCAAATTTCGAATAACAAAACAGAGCTGGACAGTCGGGGTCACGCGCTGTGGCGCGAAGTGGTTTCTGCCGATTTTTTTTAAAACAAAGTATGTACAACAATGCTTGGGTTGCCTCCCAAGAAGTGCTTGTTTAACGTCAATAGCTTGACATCCTCCCTCGAATTCAAGCAGTCGCCAAAACGGCGGAAACCTTTTCATGGTGAAACGAACCTCCATAATAATGCTTCAACTACTATCCATTCACCTTGAAAGCACGATCCGGTGTTGTTTCAAAAATTTCAACAGATCCATGTGGAAACACCGTCTTAACATTAAATGGACCCGACCATCTCGACTTGAGCTTTCCCGGGAAAAGCTTGAGGCGAGAGTTAAATAGTAAAACCTGTTGACCCGACACAAATGTCTTGGGCATCAACCTTTTATCATGCCACCTCTTGACCTTCTCCTTATACATCTTGTTATTTTCGTAAGCTTGCTCACGAAACTCCTCAAGTTCATTCAATTGAAGCAAACATTTTTCACCCGCCGCCTTAATATCCAAGTTCAACTTCTTCAACGCCCAATATGCCTTGTGCTCTAATTCTGCAGGCAAATGACATACTTTCCCATAAACCAACTAAAACGGAGACATACATAGGGGCATCTTGTAATCAGTTCTATAAGCCCAAATAACTTCATCCAACTTCAATGACCAATCTTTACGAGACAGATTCACCACTTTCTCCAAAATTCTCTTGATCTCCCTGTTAGAGACTTCCGCTTGACCATTAGTTTGAGGGTGGTAGGCCGTAGCAACATGATGTGTCACATTATATTTTGCCATCAACGTAGTAAACTGATGATTATAGAAGTGTGTCCCCTCATCATTAATTATAGCACGTGGTGTCCCGAAACGCGTGAAAAATTGTTTATGCAAGAAATTCAATACCACCTTAGCATCATTGGTTGGTAAAGCTTTGACCTCGACCCATTTAAACACGTAATCTATAGCTAGCAAGATATACTGATTATTAAAAGAAGAAACAAATGGTCCCATGAAGTCAATCCCCCAAACATCGAAAATCTCCACCTCAAGAAGCATGTTAAGAGGCATCTCGTTACTTCTAGATATATTGCCAACCCTTTGACAGCGATCACATCTCATCACGAACTGATGAGCATCCTTAAAAAAGGTAGGACAGTAGAAACCTGCCTGAAGAACTCGAGCTGCTATCTTCTGACCACCATAATGGCCACCATAGATGGTTGGGTGGCAATCTCGCAAAACACTCTCCGTCTCACTATACGGAATGCATCGCCTGATCATCTGATATGCTCCTTGTCTAAACAGGAATGGTTCGTCCCAACGGTACCATTTCACATCATGTAGAAACTTCTTCCTTTGAGCACTAGAAAGATCCGGAGGAATAACATTGCTCACCAAATAGTTCACAAAGGTTGCAAACCATGGTTCTTTATCTTGCACTCCAAAAAGTTGCTCATCTGGAAAAGATTCATTGATAAGAGTTTTGTCATGTGACTCCTTACCGTGGTCCTCTAAACGTGATAGATGATCCGCCACCTGGTTTTCTGTGCCCTTTCTATCCTTGATCTCCAAATCAAATTCTTGTAGTAGAAGCACCCAACGAATCAACCGTGGTTTTGAATCTTTCTTTGAAATCAGATATCGAATAGCTGCATGATCCATATAAACATTCACCTTTGTCCCAAGCAAATAAGATCTGAACTTTTCAAACGCATAGACAACTGCTAGAAGCTCCTTCTCCGTAGTGGTGTAATTAAGTTGTGCATCATTGAGGGTTTTACTAGCATAGTAAACCACATGAAAAATATTGCTCTTCCTTTGCCCAAGCACAGCTCCCACTGCATAGTCACTTGCATCACACATTAGCTCGAATGGTTCCTCCCAATTAAGAGCAGTAATAATAGGTGCCATAGTCAACTTCTTCTTCAACAGCTCAAAAGCTGCTAAACAATCGTCATCAAACTTGAAAGGAACATCCTTCTCCGACAAATTACACATGGGCTTAGAAATTTTGGAGAAATCTTTGATGAATCGCCGATAGAAACCCGCATGACCAACAAAACTGCGAATTCCTTTAACTAGATAGGTGGAGGAAGATTTTCAATAGCCTCCACCTTAGCCTTAACCACCTCAAGTCCTCTACTAGATACCTTGTGCCCAAGAATGATTCCTTCTTGCACCATAAAGTGACACTTTTCCCAATTAAGCACCAAATTGGTCTCCATGCACCTTTTCAATACCAAACCAAGATTATGCAAGCACTCGTCATATGAAGTACCAAAAACTGAGAAGTCATCCATGAAAATCTCTACATTCATGCCAATCATGTCTGAGAAAATAGCCATCATGCACCTTTGAAAAGTGGCATGGGCACCATATAGTCCGAAAGAAACTCGTCGAAAAGCAAAAGTGCCAAAAGGATATGTGAATGTGGTCTTCTCTTGATCTTTCGGAGCGATGCAAATATGGTTATAACCCAAATAACCATAAAGAAGGCAATAATACTCGTGTCCCGCCAACCTGTCTAACATTTGATCAATGAATAGGAGGGGAAAGTGATCTTTTCTAGTAGCTTTGTTCAATTTTTGATAGTCCATGCAAACTCTCCACCCCGTGACTGTTCAAGTAGGGATGAGCTCATTCTTTTCATTAGCAACAACTGTCATGCCTCCTTTCTTTGGCACATATTGAACTGGGCTCACCCATGAACTATCTGAGATATGATAGATGATACCTGCATCAAGCCACTTTAGAATTTCCTTCTTCACCACTTCTTTCATGATAGGATTGAGTCATCGCTGATGTTCAACAGTCGGCTTACTTCCTTTCTCAAGTAGAATTTTATGCATGCAATAAGAAGGGCTGATTCCCTTGATATTTGCTATGATCCAACCAATTGCCGATTTGAACTCCCTCAAAATTCACAGGAGCTTTTCTTCCTCACTACCTGACAAGTTAGAAGCAATAATAACAAGTAATGTAGATGCATCACCTAGAAAAGTATACCTCAAGTGCTCAGGAAGTGGTTTAAGTTCAAGAGTAGGAGCTTCTTCAATAGATGGTTTAAGACGCCCCTCGGAGTTTTTAAGCTTTGCTAATCCAAGAGATTCGAATGGCATATCAAACTTCCTCTTCCATGGAGCTACATTCAACTAATGAAGTTGCTCGGCTACTTCTTCATCTTCAAAATCAGAATCCCTAACTAAAACTCTCTCCAAAGAATCTGACTTAAGCAATTGCTCAATCTCCTTAGTAATTGCAGAATCGACCAAATCCACCTTAAAGCATTCCTCTTCATCTGTTAGAAACTTCATGGCATTGAACACATTAAAAGTGACATTCTGGTCTTGCACCCTCATGGTGAGCTCCCCTTTCTACACATCGATCAAGGTCCTACCCGTAGCCAAGAATGGTCTTCCCAAGATTATGGGAATCTTCTTATCTTCCTCAAAGTCCAAGATAAAAAAATCAGCAGGGAAGATGAGCTTATCAACTTTCACCAAAACATCCTCCTCTATGCCTTTAGGATAAGTGATCGACCGATCAACCAACTACAAGGAGATGTTGGTAGGCTTCGGATCTGGCAACCCAAGTTGCATGAAAACCGACAACGGCATAAGATTAATTCTAGCTCCCAAGTCACACAAACACTTGTTGAAAGATAAGTTGCCAATAGTGCATGGAATAGTGAAGCTAGCAGGATCCTTTAGCTTCGGAGGCAATTTTTGTTGCAGAACAGCACTACATTCTTCCGTTAATGCCACAGTTTCCAATTCCTCAAGTTTCAGCTTCCGAGATAGAATACCCTTCATGAACTTGGCATAGCTCGACATCTGTTCAAGTGCTTCATCAAAAGGTATGTTAATCTGCAACTTCTTGAACACCTCAAGGAACTTAGCAAACTGCTTGTCCAACTTCTGCTTCTGGAGTCTTCTAGGATATGGAGGAGGAGGAGGATAGATCTGATTATTCTTTGTAGACTGCTCCGGAGAAGCTTTTTCAACAGGTTCCTTGCTCTTTACCACTTCACCATCTAGCTGATCAGCTACCAAGTCAGATTTTTCATTTTCGGGCATTGCAGATTTTTCAACTTGCTGATTCTGCACTTCTTCATCTTCCTTAGCCGCTGATTTAGGATCTGTTGTAACCTTTCTTGATCTCAAGGTTACCGGTTTCACCTGTTCTTTACATTCCCTCTTGCCTGGATTAGCCTCCGTATCGCTAGGAAGAGTTCCTTGTTGCCTGTTAAGTAAGGCACTTGCAATTTGGCCAATCTGATTCTCCAACGTCTTGAGAGATACTGCCTGACTTTTAACCATCAACCTTAATTCATCCAATTTAGATTTTTCATTCGAAGATTGACCAGCATTCCCATGAGACTGTTGCTGCTGAAATCCCGGAGGTTGGAATTGTTGTCTTGGAGCATACTGCTGTTGATACCCTTGATTGAACGGTCTTGCTCCATATTGCTGATAAGGCTGTTGAGGTTGTTGAGCACCTTGATTGTTGCTCCATCTGAAATTAGGATGATTCATGTTGTTCGGATGATAGGTGGTTGGTGTAGCAGGTCTCTAAAAATTACTCACAAACTATGCTGATTCAGAAGAGAAAGCAAAATTTTCATCTCATGTGCGCCCACACATTGCTCACAAACACTAGCCACCTGCTGAACTCCATAATTTGTAAGAGAATCCACCTTCATAGTCAAAGCCTTCAACTGAGCTGCAATAGGGCATCAACTTCCAGAATACCTGCTACTTTGCCTTGAGATAGTCTCTGAGTTGGATTTTGATATTCATTGGCAGCCATCGTCTCAATAAGATCATAAGCATCCTCATAGCTCTTAGCCCATAGAGCTCCACCTGATGCTGCATCTAGTAAAGGTCTAGACACTAGACTGTGCTCCCAACCCATTATAGAAACCATTAATCACCATCCAGTCTGGCATACCATGATGAGGACAATTTCGAAGCATCTCCTTGTAGCGTTCCCAAGCTTCACACAAAGATTCTCTAGATTGCTGTGCAAATTGAGTTAGAGCGTTCCTTATTGCTGCTGTTTTAGCCATGAGGAAGAATTTAGTAAGAAACTTCTGAGCAAGATCCTCCCAAGTAGTAATGGAACTGGTTGGTAGAGAGTGTAACCAGCCCTTAGCTTTATCCCTCAAAGAAAATGGGAAAAGTCTCAATTTCACAGCATCTTCCGACACACCATTGAACTTGAAGGTGTCGCAGATCTCAATAAATTCCCGAATATGCATATTAGGATCCTCCGTAGGAGCACCCCCAAACTGAACTGAATAATGCACTATCTGAATTGTGCTAGGCTTGATTTCAAAGTTGTTAGCTGTAATGGCTGGCCTGACAATACTAGATTGGATGTCATTGATTTTCAGTTGAGAATAGTCCTTCAAAGCCTTAACTACTGCTGCTACTCGATCACCCATCTCTACTGTTGGTTCAAGTTCTTCTTCCTTTTTATCTGCTACTGGCTCTACATCCTCTAGGTTTCGAGTTTGAGAACGTGTTCGCATACACGCTCAAGTACCTGAAACACACAACCAAAGTAACTCAGTAAGAAACAATCCGAGTCAGTGAACTCTAACGACCACTGATGACAAGCACATAAACTAAAAATAAAATACCGATGATCCCCGGCAGCGGCGCCAAAAACTTGTTTGCACTAATTCACGCAAGTGTACCTGGTCACAAGTAATATAGATATAAGTCAAGTTTGTTCCCACAGAGATCTGGTTTTGGTTTTAATTCAGTTATTGTAACTATGCAACAATGTATAGTTTTTATTCACTGCTAAGGCAATTAACAAGATTGAGTTTTGATTAACTAAATTAACTAATAAGCGAATTAACAAACTAAGAATTAATTAACTAACGATAATTAAAATCGAATTACTTATATGTGAATAAACATGGGATCCTAACTTCATTAAATACTTTGCTTAGATCTGACGCCTTTAATCACTATATGCAATGGTTATGATATCTGATCGGATAACACGAAACAAGTACACGTTACCTGTCAACATACGTATACAACTACCCATACATCCACAAAAGAGATAGAAGATGAATAGACACCAATTATGCTTAGACCCTATATGTCTATAGAATTTGAAAACATAACGGTTGAAGAACAAGTTATCCATAAAGATCACACAGGGCAATATAAGTATTCTCATCTCGTACTACGAATCATGTTAATAAACAATTATGAACCTATGCTAGCATGGCAAGTTCTAAATCTCAAGATCCACTTTCACTTCACAAGAGATTAACATATTAGATGTTAGCTACGCATCTAACAATTAAGTATAACCATACGAGGATATCATATATACATCACACACAGATCTTTAAAGCATCAAAATACTAAAGCTGCATAAATAAATCCGTTAGAATCCCATGACAACGATTAGTTCATAATCGAACCATTCGTCACCATGGGATCAATTGTAAACATGATATAAAACAAAGACTGAATTAATAAAATAATGCTAGAATAAAGAGTTAATAAAACAAATCCAAAAGCCATAGTATCGCCTAATTTAGAAGAATACAAAAGTAGATCTAAATTTCCGAGTATTGTCACGTCCTTCGGATTCCGTCTCCAAATCTGAATCTCTATCTCTAGCTCTCTCTGTGTTTTTCTAAGTAATCATACAAATGACAATGGTAATATGTGTTTATATAGGCCTTAGAAGTCTTATCCAATAAGAAAATACCAAAACTACATTTTAATTCGAAACAGGAAAGATAACAGAATTTTTAGGAGACAAAATCGGATTTTCCAGCGGACCCACCACGCCGCACCGCGCTCTCCACGCCACGTAGAATTTTAGGTGTAGCTTCTTCGCCGTTTCGTCGTTTTTCTGCGGTTTTCTCCTGTTCTTTCTTCGAGTAATACCATCATCAATCCTAGAACTCAAAACACTCCCAAGATTTGTATGAGAAACTTCATTCTTTGTTCCAATCTTGAAATTTACCCAAAAATCACGAAAATCGCCAACCCTAGTCGAATAACTAAACCTGCACAGCTAATAAAAACGCATCAAAAACACCACATACTTGAGACCAAGTTAATCAATTTAAGCCAATATGGAACGCTCCAAGTGGATATAAAATCTACTTATCAAGTACGTGTCAAGTTTGAATATAAGCTGACTTTGGAGTTTGTTACGAAATACTTTGTGCTTTCAAAGAAATTAATGTAATCTTAAATAAATAGTTTTTATATTATTTTTTTGGATTCCTAAAAAAAAGTAAGAGAGAGAATAATTTCAAAAAAAAAAAAAAAAAGTAAGAGAGAGAATGTACCTAAGTGATAACATGTATTTTAGCAATTGTTGAATAGATAATTTATGCAAATCAACATACTTGTAATTAAATTGCATATTACATATAAATAGCTGTTATTTACATTTTTAAAAGGATATATGTGTAAAAATTTGATTATTAGTTATGTATTTTTGTGTAATACCAAATAATTGGTGTTTTCAAATTTTTTGATTATATCCGTAGATATTAGTGAAAAATTATTGTGTAAGTAAAACTGTAGTCAAAATGCTAGAAATGATATACATTTGTGATAACATGAATGTAACCAAACATAGATTAAATAATGTTTTAGAATCATGTAGTCTAAAATACAATATAATATAAATGTTAAATTGTTGATGATTCTCACCAACTAATTAGTAAATGATCAAATTAAGTTCTCTAATTAATTTTTTTGTCACATTAGTTTATTAATATATTTATAGCTAACTAGCCTATGACCCTTGCGATGTACGGAATTCATTATTTAACTTAGAAATTATTTTATTTAAATGTTAATTTTTTGTAGAATAAATTTATTCAATTTGTCCTATTTTATAATTATCATCCTCTTTTATTAAATGAATTATTATATATAAAGAGTCAATTAAAATTGAACATAAAACTATGAATTTCGAGGTATTTACAACAATAATAGGGTGTCTGCATGGGTTACAAGTCATTTATATAACATGCATAAATACGAGCGTATGTATTTATGGTTATTAATCTATGTTAACGTTGGTATAAAGAGATCGATTTTTCTACTATGTACCCAAGGGCACATGCTAAGAATCCGTGCTAGCTTAGTTGTCAAATTTTGATTGGTGGAGATTTCATTAATAATGATGGGTCCCCTGCATTCACATAAATATCCCCCAATCAAAATTTGACAACTCATCAAGCACGAATTCCATGTGCCCTTGGGCACACACTAGACAATGCTCCTATGTTGTTGTTGGAAGTTCCCCCTATTGCCGGGAGTTCCTCAGTGCCCTTTTCATGTGAAAGCGCTAATAATTGGTCTTTTCAATTTCTTAAATTTTTTTTAGTTACGCCTTTTTCTTTCTGAATTTTAGTTGCGTTCTGTCTAATTCTCATGTATCAATTCCATTCCCCAACAATTACTGGAACCTCAGATTATACAATATATCTCCTTTTCTACTTAGTATTAGATGTTCCTATGCTTTTAGATATCTTATTGGAAAAAGTTAATAAGATGATTTATATTAATTTAAGAAAACATTAATTTGTTTCTTTTAAAAAAGTTGTGTTATCATATTTTTTTTTAAAAAGGAATTTGTACAAATACATTGTTTAACATGTTTTTAAATAATATGAAAAAAATTAGATTGTATATAAATTGATTTGTGTTTTTTTATAAAGTTGTATTCTTAGATTTTTTATCTTTTTTGTAAAAAAAATAGAATTTTGGCAAATGCAATATTTGATTATTTTAACTATTTGACCAGGCAGTAATTGAGTAATTGATTATATATACTTTAGCTTTCCAGTTGAGTTCTTTTACATACAAAATAGTCGATCTTGTCTCATTTCTCGTTATCACTTTTGCATTAGAAGTTTTTTTTGTTTTTTGAAACCGCATTAGAAGTTAATTATAAAGGATAATCTTTTATAATATAATCTTGACCATTGATTAAATTTAATATCGGTCCAATGAATATAATCTTTTATAATATAATATAATCTTAAAATAATCTTGACCGTTGATTTAATTTAATATCGATCCAATGTATATATGGGGTGTTTGGGGGAAATATTTTCTAGAATAGGTCAACTTATTTTAAGTCAAAGTTAGAGATTCTTAACTTTCCAACTTATTTTTGCTACTTATTGAATCTCAGACATACATTAAATACTTATATAAAAAAAATTATTAAAATATAAAAAATTTATCCGGAAATAAGTCCATAAGTCTTTAAGAAAAGTTGTGCCAAACAGGCACATAATTATATCCTATTATATAATAAGAGTAAGAGGGATAATAAGTGAGTACTACCAAAGGTCAAAGGTTCGATACTCAGCAATAACAATATATTTGACGAATAATTAATATCTATATGTATTATTATATAATAAGAGTAAGAGAGATAATAAGTGAGTACTAGGTTGATACTCAGCAATAACAATATATTTTAACGTATGATTAATATCAATATGTATATATTTAATTTCTACATGTATGACCATATATGTATAATTATTTTCGTGTTTTAGTATTCACCTAATTAAACTATTAATTTATCATATTTTCATAATTGAATTTGTCAAAAAAACTGGTGAAGTAATTATGCGCATTGAATAATGCACAATAACAATGTCTGATGTTGCACAAGTGCATGTTCGCAAGTTTAAAAGTCTTTGTACTGCACATTATCATACAAACATATGTTTCTGATTTTCTATATTATTCTTTTTTGTGTTGTGCATGACTAATATATCGATTAAATTTATTATATTCATTTATTGCAAGTTTTTGTTATGTAACTTTTGAATATGAACCATATAATAGATTGTTTATTAATATTGGAATGAAGATGGAAGTAGAAATGGTTTGATCAAAGGAGATGAAGATAATGTTGTTTATTAATATAATAGATAATGTTGTTTATTAATATTGGAATGAAGATGAAGATGAAAGGAGTTTTTTCCATTAATATATGATATACGTGTGTAATTTGGAAGTCAAGAACAATTGTCATTTATTTTAATGTTGTTTAAATTAAATTAAAATTTTGTCACTATCAATTAGGTGATAAATTTTTGGATATTTACCAAGAATACTAGATTTAAAGTTTTTTTTTGCAAAAATACCACCTTCCTTAATAAATTGCAATTTTACCAAAACAAAGTTTCAAATTGCAAAAATACTAGGCCCCTCCTCCCTCAACTTTCTCTCTCCTCCCCCGATCAACACAGGCCCCTCCTCCACCCATTTTTTTTTTTTTTAGATGGGGGCTATTTGGGTGGATTTTTGTTTGCAACCACATTCAATCAAATTCAACTAAATGCAACCAAATGCAACTTTTTTTTAAAAAGGTGGGGTGATTCTGGTGGATTTGGGTTGCAAGGCCCCGCCAGGGGCAATATTCAACTAAATGATTTTGGGTTCCAAGGCCCCGCCAGGGGCAATATTCAACCAAATCAACTATTTTCAACTGTTTTCAAATATTTTCAACTAGTTGCAACCATTTTCAACTAGTTACAACTATTTGCAACTACATATTATTGGTTTGAGTGATTTTGGGTTCCAAGGCCCCGCCAGGGGCAATATTCAACCAAATCAACTATTTTCAACTGTTTTCAATTAGTTGCAACTATTTTCAACTACTTTCAACTAGTTACAACTAGTTGCAACTATTTTCAACTACTTTCAACTAGTTACAACTAGTTGCAACTACATATTATTGGTTTGGGTGATTTTGGTGGATTTGGGTTGTAAGGCCCCGCAGGGGCATATTCAACTGAATGCAACTGAAATCAGAAATTAAGTTGCTGATTTCAAGTTCCATTTTTCATTTGTCATTTTCGACCTCATTTTTGAACTCTATTATATATGTATATATATATAGGCCTTTGCTCCATAAAGAACACTCTTATATAACAAACAATAAAGAACACTATAAAATCATTTATTCCAATAGATCCATTGGCCCCGCCAGGGGCACCCAATACAAAAAATTCTTATTTTTTTAGGCTCTATCCATCCAGCAAAAAAAAAAAAAAAATTTTGAAAATTTACTGTTCATCGATGACGTCACTGATGACGTCATCATGACGTCATCGATGAACAGTAAATTTGCAATTTTTATTTTTTTTTGCTGGATGGATAGAGCCTAAAAAAATAAGAACTTTTTGTATTGGGTGGCCCCGCCAGGGGCAATGGATCTATTAGATATGAGGTGTCCTTTGTTGTTTGTTATATAAGGTGTTTGCTATGGAGTCCAACCCTCTATATATATATATATATATATATATATATATATATATATATATATATATATATATATATGGGTTAGGCTCCAGAGAGAACACCCTTAAAAAGAGAACGAGAGAACACATCATCTAACCATTGAATCTATTAGATCTAATGGTCCCGCCAACAACACTCAATACAAAAAAGTCTTATAATTTTACCCTCTATCCATTGATTAAAAAAAATTTTAAAAAAAAATTAAAAAAAATAATAATGATGATGATGTCACTGTGACGTCACAATAGGTTTTTAAATTTTTTTTTTATTTATTTTTTTATGAATGGATAGAGACTAGAATTATAAGACTTTTTTGTATTGGGTGCCCCTGGCGGGGCCATTAGATTTAATATATTCAATGGTTAGATGATGTGTTCTCTCGTTCTCTTTTTAAGGGTGTTCTCTCTAGGACCTTGGCCTATATATATATATATATATATATATATATATATATATATATATATATATATAATAGAGTTCAAAAATGAGGTCGAAAATGACAACTGACAAATGGAACTTGAAATCAGAAATTTAGTTGCATTCAGTTGCAATTAGTTGCAAATTTAGTTGAATATGCCCCTGCGGGGCCAGGAAACCTAAATCCACCAAAATATCACCCATCTTATATATATATATATATATATATATATATATATATATAATAGAGTTCAAAAATGAGGTCGAAAATGACAAATGAAAAATGGAACTTGAAATCAGAAATTTAGTTGCATTCAGTTGCAATTAGTTGCAAATTTAGTTGAATATGCCCCTGCGGGGCCAGGAAACCCAAATCCACCAAAATAGCTCCCACCTTAAAAAAAAAAAAAAAAGGACACAAGTGAAGTCGGCAGTGTAAGTGTTGATAGGGGGAGGAGAGAGAAATTGAGGAAAGGGGAAGGGGGAGAATTAGGGTTAGGGTTAGTATTTTTGCAATTTGAAACTTAATTTAGTAAAATTGCAAATAGTCTTTCTTAACAAAAGTAAATGTGCAAAAATTTACTTTTTCCTATTTATTTTTCAAAAGAACCCTAAATTTTTTAAATTAAAAAAATCATTTTTATTAATAATGTTTAATACAATTTATTATAAAATTGTACCCTGGCAGAAAAAATTATACCATTCAAGTTTTTTAATTCAGTGGTTAGGAAAGGGGGTGGTACGAGTCTTCAACTAAAGTTTGGCATCATTCCAACTTAATAAAATAATTTAAAATTATATAGACCATTATTTGATGCAAAACATCCTTTTTATAAATAATAATAAAAAACAATAAAGAATCTAAAATAAAATGGGTGAGTGCCCAAAATACCCAATTTTTTAATACCCACTTACCAAAATACCTAAAACCCGCGCTGCGCGCCCAAAATGTCCATGGGATACGCCCATGGGGGAGGAGTATCCCCGGATACGCCCATGGATGAGGAGTAAATAGGGGGATACGCCCGTGTGTGAGGAATAAGTAGCAGGTTACGTCTGTTGTGTAAGCGTATGTACAGGTGATACGCATTTTGATAAGGCGTATCGCATGTCACGCATATGTGACATGCGTGATGATGTCATCGTCATTTTTCTCAGAGAATCGCGAGCTGTGGCGATTTTTGGCGATTTCCGATGAAGACTCCGACGATTCTCGTGCAACACCATCAGCCTGTTTACCTTTACGTTCTATACATCACTGCAATCGCTTGTTCATCCTCTACAACCGTATACTATTAGTTTATCGTTTCATTTGCCGGATTGTAAACCCCCATTTCGAACAAAAAGCTCGATTTTCCGGCGAAACAAATCTCTCATCGGTTCACAGTCTCCGTTTACTTTCCGTTCACGTTTTATAGTCCATTAGATTCGTCTCTCGACGATCTACAATTCTGTATCAATATTAATCCATTTGTATTATCGGATTAATTTGCCCCAAAACGACGATTGAACGTCGGAGAGAGCGAGGTACTGCCGGAGAGGAAGAAAAGACGGTTGCTACAGTAAAACAAAGAATACGCTATTTGAAACCGCGTATCAGGTTGGCATTTTGGTTAGCGTATTGTAAACTGGGTATTTTGGTAAGTGGGTAGTAAAAAAGTGGGTATATTGGGCATTCTTTCAAATAAAATCATATTTACATTAAAATTTTCACATCAAAAATGGATTTTTATAAATGAAAATAGAATCTAATAAAAAATTAGGATCAAATATAAATTATTACACATAATTTTATTGTTACAAATATATAAATAATATTCCATAGTGAATTATATGCTAGATTCTATATAACATTTAATTTTTAAATTAAAATGAGATTTTACGTTAAATAAGATATTTTAAGCTTAATTGTTATTAAAATTTGTGATTATTATCATAACAAATCCATTTTTATAAAAAATAAAATGTTATAATGTTATTCTCTATTATTCCTTATGTAAGGTGTTTTTTAATCCAACTCTAAATATCTATACTATTATATTAAAGTCGAAACATTGAAAGTTTTGGTTTTCTCCTAAGTTTTGGTTTTCACTCTAATTATTTAATTTTAAATTATTTATAATATAAAACAAATCAAATGAATTCCGTTAAACCAATACAGAGTAGTATTTTATATTTACACCATTACTAATACAGCTAAACTTAAAACCTCCGTTGCCTTACAGAACTCTATTCTTCTACACCTCATCTGCGCAATCTTCATCAATTCAATACACAATCTTCTTCGGCTTTTCTCTTCTTTTTCAACATCATATATCAAACATAAATACTTTTCACATAGCCGTTGTTATAGGGAGAATATTGTATAACAATATTTATGGAGGTTGCTGGATTTATGGAGCAAAATACGTATTTTGCTTATAAGAAGAATTGGGATTAGGGTTTGTGTTTATTGAGGTGGCTGCTCTTGTATATTGATAATCAGTGGTGAACTGTTTCTCCTCCTTTACAAGATGCCTACGTACCCTATTTATAGGGATCAAGCCATACGTAGTTCTCTTAGAGAAGAAGTTATCTAGATGGGCTAGGGTTTCTATGGGCTCGGCTTGGCCCAAATCCACTAGTCATCTCCTTGGGTTGTTTTTCTACCCATTTATTCTGTTCATGACCCATAAAGGAGAACCCGCAGCTGACATAATCATCTTTAATGGCGATACTCACTAGATGACCTCGCATGCGACCTCGCTGGGTCTGGCCATGCGAGGCGATCCTCAATGCATGGAGATAACCTACTTATGCGACCTCGCTGGGCCTGACCACAAGCCTTCGTAGTAACATGCTAGGCCACGCTGGACCTCTAGGCCTTGCTAGGCCTCGTGAACTGCGACCCCGCAACTAGGGCTCGCTGGCGATCCCACTGTACAGAAATAATATGATGAATCCTCTCATGATGGCGAACTTTAATGACCCATTCCTCATTCTTAGGCCCATTATGTGAGATGTACTGATATTCTAGCCCATTAGGCCTGTTTAGGACTTATGCCAAATTCAGGCATAACAACTACCCCCCGAGTCCATATTGCCATTAGAAATGCGATATGGACTCAGAGAATGTCTTCCAGAAAATTAAATGCGAGGCCAAGGCCCATTATTAATTACTCCTGTATGGGCTCTCATCGCAGGCCCAATGGATTCGAATAACTGCTAACAGCTGGCGCGTCTCGAGATCTGATCATAATTGCTGAGATGATGACACGTGTAGCACATCCTTCTCTCTCTTCTCTACTATATAAACCTCAGATTTCAACTCATTTGTCACTTTCCTTATTAACAACATACTGAAGTGCTGTCAATTTGCTCCCGGATCAAACAGAGACCCAGCTCGCTATCAATCAAGAACGAGGCCAACCTTTCTCAAGATCTTCAACCATTCTTCATCAAAAAGTAAGTTTCTCTCTCTTGTTCTTCATTTGCATGCATGTGTAGCTCAATTTTGTAAATATTTGCTTATAATTTCATGCGATGCGAGCCTGATTAATTGCGATCCCACACACTTAATTTCATGCTGCGAGCCCTGCCTCGCTATAGTGAAGAGTGCGACCCCTTTAATAGGCAGACATACAATCAACAACATAATTAATGTGCGACACACTCTAACCTTCGTGAGTGGAGTGAGGACACTTAGAACTTTCTATTGAATTTTTTCTTCCTTCCTCTTTTTTTTTTTTTTTTTTTTTGATATTCTGTAAGTGCACACACTAACACTTCACAATCTTTTCAGATGTCCAGCGATAGCTCAAGGACTCCTTCACCTCTCCCTCACATTTCCATTAGCGAACACGCGGCCGCAAACATTGCTAAGGCCACAAGTGCGAGCACCCACTCCTTCAAACTATACATGGATCCTCAATGGTCCCAGGAGGAATTTACCCGAGAGACCCCCCTAACAACATGGAGATCACGACGACCTTCCACCTCGCAGAGCCGCTCTATTGATCTCCCCTCAAGCTCAATAAACCCAGCATCTTTAACCGTTCCTCTCTCCTCTGTTCAAGGCGAGGTCGACAAACTGCTAAAGAGAGGACAGGAATTCTTTTCCAACTTCCCCAAACCCCTTTCTCCTCTCAACAAAAATCTCCTCAACATAAGTCCCATAGTATTGACCAGCACCTCATCAATAGACTCCCTTGGCCACGCTTACTACGAGATTGAGGGTGGAGGTGACAACGAGGCGAACTCTGATGACTCGGATTATGAAGAGCCTAGCTCTGATGACGGCGGTCTAAACGAAGTGGCCAAGGTTGTTAATTTTGAAGATTACAGCTACGTTCCTGAAGCTTCTCCTCAACCTTACATTCCGACCCCTCAACCTGAACTGGAGGGCACTGTTTATGTGGGAGGACCTCGCCCTGAAAATATTGAAGAGGGCTCGAAGGTGAAACCAGGTCAGCCTCGCACTCTAGGCTGCAGAGACCTATCTACCTCTCTCGATGCTGAATCTTTAAGAAAGGCAGTTGACACATATAGACCGGAAGGCAAGGTCATTCTACCCAAAGCCTCAATGCGATGCTACCGCTTCAACTACACTGAAAACGGAGGAAGAGTGCCTCGCGTGGTGTTGTCGTCTGCTATGATGAAAATCGGTGTCTCTTCACCTCTTCATCCGTTCATCAGAGACGTGTGCGAGACTTACCACCTTGCTCCTATCCAAATCAATCCCAATGGGTATAGAGCCATGATAGCTCTCTACATTATCTATCACAAGTTGGGATATCCCCCACTCGATGCGAGGACCATGGGATACTTCTTGCAATTGAAGAGATGCGGGCCATCTGACTTCGGCTATGTATATTTCTCAGTCTGGCCAGAATTTAATAAGAAAGACTTATACCATAGTGCCCCGAGCAACGCGGGCTCATGGAAGGGACCTTACTTCTATATCCACGAGGTGCCCAGAGTAAAAACATCCTTTAACTACTTTCCAGTCGGTCAAGTGCGAACCGTCTTGAAGGGTGAAGAGAAAACCCGAGCTGATGATGTATTGAAGATGCCTCGCGAAGACAGGAATGTGCGAACCCTCCTTTTCTTAGAAAACCTGATTGAATGCGGATTTTTGAAAGACGGGATTCAGCTTCCTTCTGAAGCGGGGCCTTCAAGTGCGAGGAAGGCCTCGCAAAAGAGAAAAGTGCGAGAGGAAGCCTCGTCCTCTAAAATGGCAGTGGAAGAGAGTAAGAATACTTTATACTGTAGTTCAATAATTTCTTCATATTAATTGTCTTTCATTGTCCTCGCATTTTTACTTTTCTTGATAATTATTTTTAACTGCTTTTTCTTTCCCCTTTTTGTAGACATGTCAGGCAAAGGCAGTCGCAGGCCTCCTTTTTGTACAAGGAACAAGGAGATCCCTACCAAGCCTTCAACGGCCTCCCCACCAAAGAAGACAAACGATCTCCCTCCTCCATCAGCAACTGCTAGGGTCGCTCCTCAACCTTCAAAGGCCAAGGCTAACCCTGAAGAACACATCTCCAAAAAACACAAAACCGGTCCCCTGCCCCAAGTCACAAAGCCTGCGGACACGACGCCAGTGCATCATTTATATGCAAAGCATGGGTATACTCATGCTACTGAAGCGGACTGCACTGAGTGGGTGGGAGCCGAGTTAATTGAGAATTCTGAGGCAGTCTCCAAATGCCTGGCTGAGGGCTTCATCCGCCAAGCCTCGCATCTTCGAGAGCTAAAGCAAGTTGTCTTCGCCAATGATAAATTGGAAAAAGAGTTAAAATCCCTAAAGGCCAAAGCTGAGGAGGAGAAGAAGCTTATGGCGGAAAATTACAAGCGAGTGCTACAAACTGAAACAGCGACCCTTCGATCCGAGCTCAAAAAAGTTGGCGATGAAAAGGCAGCCCTTCATAAATCTTTGACTGAGGCGGAGCAACACGAGGAGGAGCTGAAGAGGGCACACATGGAGGAGCTAGCCAAGCTGAAGGAGGAGATCGTTGCTGCTCAGGCCAACCGAGAAGATATTGAAGAGGCTGCCCAGGCTGAGTTCATGAAACATTTTATCAGAAAAGTTCCTGACTTTGACTGGTCGCAGCTTGGCCCTGGAAATGCTGAGTTCGCTGCCGATCTCCGCAAGGAAATCGAAGAAGATGCCAAGGAAGCGGCCAGACTTGCTAGTGAAGCTGCCAAGGTTAATGCTGCTAACCAGGAGAAACCCAGCGAGGCTGCTACATAATTTTCTCATCTTTTTACTCTGATACTTTAAACTGGGGATGCGGACACCCCTTGAATGTCTCGCGAGTTGTAATATTTTTCTGATAACTTTTGATAACTTTGTAGTATGTTGGGCTCGCGTAGCGACCCAGTAACTGTCTTCATTTCTCCATGTCTTCATTTGCTTTATAGATAGCTTGCCTTCTTTATGTTTCTGAAATATTAGCAAGTAGATTGGTCTCGCAGCCGCGAGGCTTTCCTTGTAAAATTTTTTTTTTTTTTAAATTGCTAAACTTCAAGGTGGACCTTGTCTCCTTAGGATCAAAACTTGCAATGCCTTCCTTGCGAGGTCGCAGATACGATCCGGAGATTAAGGTCGCACCTTGACTTCTTTTTCTTTGAGGGGATACTTTTAACTAAACTTTGAAGACATTCCCTCTGGTCGCAGTAAGTGCACGCTCGCGACCTCGTTGACCTGAAGGGTGTTCGGCCTCGCATACGCTGTGCTGGCCTAGTCCTGAAAATTTTTAACACTGACAAAAGAATAAAATTGCACAACTTTTTTGGAGAACAAACTTCATATATATAAATACTAGGGACAAAGCCCAACTTTCATTACATCATAACGAGGAGGTGTCTATATGATCACTACCCCCCGAGTACTTTGTATGAATTTATTCATGCTAAGTAGTAGTAGATGGAGACCACCAGGAGCGAAGCTTCTACTGGTAGTATTTCCTCAAATGTTCTGCATTCTAGGCTCGTGGCATGACCTTATCATCCATATCAGTTAGATAATAAGTCCCTTCATTGATGACACCATAAACCTTATAGGGCCCTTCTCAATTGGCTCCAAAGACCCCATGAGACGAGACCTTAGTGTTAGGCATCACTCTCCTAAGCACCAAGTCCCCCACGCGAAGATGTGGCACGCGAACCTTTCCATTATAATACCTTGCGGCTCACCTTTGATAAGCCGCGAGCCTTAACTGAGCCTCTTCTCTTGACTCTTGAATCATGTCTAAGTAGAGCCTGTGATTGACCTCGTTTGACTTGGGGTCGTAATGTTCCCTTCTGAACGAGCCTGACCCTACTTCCACGGGCACCATGGCCTCGCACCCATATGTCAAAGAAAATGGAGTTTCACCTGTGGTAGACCTTGGGGTCGTGTTGTATGACCACAAGACCTTTGGTAGCTCCTCGGGCCAATTACCCTTACTTTCCTCCAACTTTGCTTTTAGGGTATGCTTGATGATCTTGTTGATGGCCTCGGTTTGTCCATTTGTCTGAGGGTGACTCACAGCAGAGAAACTTTTCTTGATTCCCAAACTCTCACAAAATTCTTTCATCTCCTTGCTATCAAATTGCTTCCCATTATCTGAAATGAGCTGATATGGAATCCCATAGCGACAAACAATTGCTCTGTAAACGAAGTCCTTCAATTTTTTAGCTGTGATGGTAGCAAGAGGCTCGGCCTCGGCCCACTTAGTGAAATAGTCCACAGCCACAACTGCATATTTTACTCCTCCCTTAGCTTTAGGGAGTTCACCAATAAGATCTATTCCCCACATAGCAAAGGGCCAAGGGCTCATCAACGAGGTGAGGTGAGCAACTGGAGCATTACTGAAATTTGCATATCTTTGGCACTTGTCACATCGCCTAGCGAACTCAAAAGCATCCCTTTTCAATGTGGGCCAGAAATATCCTTGTCGTAAAATTTTCTGAGCTAGGGAACCACCACCCGAGTGATTTCCACATATTCCTTCATGGACCTCTCTCAAAATATAGTTGCATTCTTCACCATCCACACACCTCAAAAGTGGAGTGTTGAACCCTCTTCGATACAAGACCTCGTCATAGATAACATAGCGAGCCGCCTGATATTTGACCCTCCTCGCTTCTTTTTTATCCTGAGGTAGCATCCCATTCTTTACATACTCCCATATAGGGGCCATCCATGTTGACTCCTGGCTCGCTATTTCCATAACAAATTCTTCTGGTACACTAGGTTTACTTTGAATTTCCAATGGGATAATCCCAAGTAAAGTAGCCTCGCGTCGCGAACCCATTTTTGCGAGGGCATCTGCTCCTTGATTTTTTGCCCTCCTGATAAACTCCACCTTTACTTGCTTGAATGACTTCATAAGCCTTTGCACACACCTTAAATATAACTCAATCTGGGGTCCCCTGGCTTGCCATCCACATCCAACATGACCCGTAACCAACATAGAATCGCTATATGCATTGAGATTCTCTACTTTCATTTCTATTGCAAGCTTGAGGCCAATTATGAGAGCCTCGTATTCTGCCGCGTTATTAGAAGCCTCGAAGGCGAAGTGAACAGCACTGCTCAACTTGCGACCCTCAGGTGTAACAAGCTCGATCCCAGCTCCGGCCCCTTCTTTATTAGATGCCCCATCAACATATAATTCCCACCACGAGGCTGAATTTTCATTTTTGAGTTTTGGGTCAACCACTTCTGGGATCGCTATGAGGGCCCAGGCATCTTCCTCAGATTGGGAAGGAAACTCCAATATGAAATCTGCCAAAGCTTGCCCCTTTATTGCACCTCGAGGCTTGTACTCAATGTAAAACTGACTCAACTCTATGGTCCACTTTAAAAGTCTACCCGAGGCCTCGGGTTTATGCATTACTTGTCTGAGTGGGTACGCAGTGCGAACTTGGATACTATGAGCCTGAAAATATGGCCTCAGTTTTCGCGAAGCCAAAACCAAAGCATAGGCGAGCTTCTCCATGTTGGTGTAGCGAGTCTCGGCATCTTGCAGTCTCTTACTAACATAGTACACGGGGAGCTGAAGCTTTCCCTCATCGCGAACGAGGACAGCACTGATGGCATATTCTGAAACTGCCAAGTAAACAATAAGAACTTCACCTTCATTAGGCTTAGAAAGTAATGGAGGCGAGCCCAGATGCTCTTTTATCCTCTGAAAAGCTTCCTCGCACTCAGGGGTCCATTCAAAACTTTTCCCCACCTTCTTGATCGCTTTGAAGAACTCATGGCACTTATCGGATGACTTAGAAACGAATCGATTGAGTGCCGCGATCCTTCCAGTTAAACTTTGTACCTCCTTGACACTTCTTGGCGACCTCATTTCCACTAATGCCTTTATTTTAGCTGGATTAGCCTCAATGCCTCTGTGGTTAACAATGAATCCCAAAAACTTTCCAGATCCGACCCCAAAGACACACTTTTGGGGGTTGAGTTTCATTCTGAATTTCCTCAATATATCAAACATTTCTGCGAGGTGGGCTATATGATCCCCAGCCTCCTTGGACTTCACAAGCATATCATCTACATAAACCTCCATTGTCTTTCCAATTTGTTTCTCAAACATCATATTAACGAGCCTCTGATAAGTAGCACCTGCGTTGAGGAGGCCAAAGGGCATCCCAATATAACAGTAGAGACCTCTGTCTGTGATAAACGAGGTGTGCTCCTGATCAGGCTCGTACATTGGTATTTGGTTGTACCCAGAATAGGCATCCATGAAGCTTAAGAGTGCGTGGCCCGCTGTTGCATCTACCAACTGATCAATTCTTGGAAGAGGGAAACTATCCTTTGGGCAATGCTTGTTTAGATCAGTAAAATCCACACATGTTCTCCACTTCCCATTTGGCTTCTTGACTAGGACAGGGTTTGCGAGCCAGTCAGGGTAAAATGATTCCCTAACGAGCCCGACCTCGAGTAGCCTATCAACTTCTTCTTTTAGAGCCTCGGCTCGCTCTCCACTTATTGGTCTTCTTTTCTGCCTCACTCCCTTCTTGCATGGATCAAGATTAAGTCTATGACACATCACATTGGGATCGATCCCTACCATATCTTCATGAGACCATGCAAATACATCCAAATTAGCTTTAAGAAACTCCACGAGCCTTCCCCTAAGATCTGGATTCAACTGCGATCCGATCTTCAAAACCTTCGTAGAATCCTTTGGATCAGCAAGAACAGATATGGTATCCTCTGCGGCTCCGGCTCGCTCCACATGCTCAGGGATGCGAGGGTCCAGGTAAATTTCAAAATCTCGAGCCCGACTAGACTCTGCTTCGTCTTGCCTCATGACTCCTGCCCCCGAGTCAGGGGTTGCTCCAACATGTCCATATTCATTCACAATTGTTGTTTCTCTTGTGATACCATTAGGCAGGTCTACCAATGTTGATGTTTCCTTGCGAACCCATTTCCCCTTTCGGGCTCGCACAGTGGCCTGCTCTGGACTTTCCTCTTCATCGCTAGCTTCTTCAACAATTCCTTCTTGTAAAACCAACACAGGTTGCGAGGCCTCCATCATAATTGCCCCTGGTACTGGTTCCACCTGTATGCCCAGGTTGTCAAAATAATCATCAGGCAACTCCTCGATTGAAATTATGTTACAACCATTTGAAGGTTGCGAGGCCTCGACATTCATAGAACTTCTTCCCCTTTCTGCTGACTTCAGGGCCTGATTATAGCACTCTCGTGACTCGTGCTGAATTCCTCAAACACAACCCACACCATGCGGGGTGGGAAATTTCATTGAGAGGTGGTAGATAGAAGTCACCACCCTCATTTCTTTCAAGATGGGACGTCCCACAATAGCATTGTAAGCAGATGGTTGATCCACGACCATGAAATCAGCGACCTGCGTAGTGATGCAGGGCTCGTCCCCCAAGGTGATGGGAAGTCTGATAAGTCCTTTTGTACTAACAGATGCTCCAGTGAATCCATAGAGGTGGCCTACTGTAGGAATTAGATCCTTGTCTACGTATCCCATTTTCTTGTAGACATCATACATCAAAACATTCACAGCACTTCCATTATCCACTAGCACCCTGTAGATATTCTGTGAGCCAATGCGAACTCGAACCACTAGAGCATCAGAGTGAGGATGATGTACCCACTTCGCATCCTCTTCAGTGAACATGATATTTGTGTCTTCCCCCTTAAAAAGCTTTGGGGGTCGCTCTTGCAGATGATGCACATTAGTTAGGGGTCGCTCCCTGGCCTCGCGTGCATACCTTTCTCTGGCCTTGTTGCTGTCTCCTCCAATATGCGGCCCTCCAATGATCACATGGATGCTATTACCTCGCTCTTCCCTCTCTTTGCGGGGCTCTGTATTCTGGCTTGAGGGGGGTACAGCATGATACCCTACTCCTGATTTTCCTGAGTTCTCTTGATGCTTTTTTACTTCGCGGACCGCCCATTCAGTTAACTTCCCTTCTCGAATTAACTGATCAATTTGTTCCTTCAATTGCCAACAGTCCGCAGTATCATGCCCCTTTTGTTCATGGAAGTCACAATACTTTGCAGTGTTCCAAGTCCCTTGTGGACCCATAGCACGAGGTTTCGTGAACATCCCTTTATTAGCGTTGACAGCATAGATATGATCAACTGAAGCCACTAAGGGAACAAACTTGTCCTCATCTCTAGCCGGACGAGCACGAGGTGGGGATCGTCTTGAGGAATCGCGATCCCTTCTCTTCGGGCTCGGGCTACGATCCTTTCTTCGCCTGGGGCTTCGAGAATCCCTTCTTTTTACTCCTTTGCCCTTACTTCCATTGCTACTGGTCCCAACATTCTTCTTAAGATCTGCCAATGATTTCTCAACACGCTTAAAGGGCTCAGCAACCCGATGCAACTCTGAAAGGGTAACAGGGGTTTGCTCCTGTAATTTCTCCCAAAATTTAGTTCCCTCTCTGACCCCTGCGATAAGAAAATTTTTTACGGCCTCATCATTTGCGCCTCGAACACTAGGGACCTCAGCATTGAACCTTTTGAAATAATCATGCAAAGTCTCTCCTTCCTTTTGTTTTATGTTCGCTAATGTAGACACATGAGGTGCGTAGAGCATTGAAGATTGGAACTGTTTGATGAAGATATCTACGAGCTGCTCCCAAGAATCTATAACAACCAGGGACCCTAGCTTCGAAAACCATTGTTGGGCACTCCCTCTTAGCGAGGCCGCGAACAGCCTGCACCTCGCTAATAATGACACCTGGTATACATCCATCTCATTATTGAAGCGAATGACGAACTCGGCTGGATCCGTCTCCCCATTATAGGTCATGTCGGAGTGATGACCACGGAACACTACGGGTAGAGGGGCTGTACGAATTTCATGAGTGAAGGGCGAGGAGGAACCCATATTGCTGAAAATCCCCTTCTCGTCGTTCATCGCATCCAATGCCTTTTTTAAATCTTCTAACTTGTAATCCCCAATTCTCGCCTCTTTGTCTCCATCCTTCTTTCCTCCAGTGCTTGCATGATGAGATTGAGTCTTTTTTGGAGCACTAGATTCTTCCTGGTCATTCCTGCGATCCTTGTTCTTAGGGTCTTCTTCGCGATGTTGGGATCGCTCACGCTCCCGTTTGAAAGGGGGTCTGTCGTCGCGATGATGGGACCGCTCACGCTCTCTACGAGGAGAGGGGGGTCTGTCATTGCGACGATATGACCGCTCACGATCTTTTCGAGGAGATGCGGGCTGAGAGCCCTTACTCTTATCCTTGGGACCTCCATCTTTGTTAGATTTGAGCTTTTCCAACTTGAGACGAAGATCGTGCTCACTGAGTTTCTTTCCAACACGGTCAAAGACACTAACGGACCGTCCTTCTGACGAGGCGGGCTTCGCTTTCGATCCCTCTTTATCAATCGTAGCTACTTCCTCCTCCCAATCAGGGTTCGTTCGATCTGTCACTACATCATCAAAGTCCCCAATTAGCTTCTTGGTGGGACCCTTGCTACTTTCTGCTTGGTGAGTTCGATCCCCTGTCCTTGTATTCCTCTTGAAGCCTCTTGAATTATGTCGCTTCTCCATCTTGGCCACCGAGGCCCTTACCTCGATCATTTGATCACCAAGGCCTTTCAAGAACGACATGACCTCGCCAGGCAAGGCTGTCTGTTGGACAACAGGGGGGGTTTGCTCCCTTTCAAATTCGTCCTCGAACTCTCCCTCGATTCTTTCTTTGTGCACTTCGTTCTCTGATGGGTTCTTCTTATGGGGGTCGTCCTTATTCCTCCTATGTGACCCCGGGGTCTCCCCCTCTCCGTTCCTCTTCTTGTGAGATTTAGTCATCGTTCTCCCAATCAATGACGAAAAACCCCTCCTTCTAGCGCCAAATGTTATAGGGAGAATATTGTATAACAATATTTATGGAGGTTGCTGGATTTATGGAGCAAAATACGTATTTTGCTTATAAGAAGAATTGGGATTAGGGTTTGTGTTTATTGAGGTGGCTGCTCTTGTATATTGATAATCAGTGGTGAACTGTTTCTCCTCCTTTACAAGATGCCTACGTACCCTATTTATAGGGATCAAGCCATACGTAGTTCTCTTAGAGAAGAAGTTATCTAGATGGGCTAGGGTTTCTATGGACTCGGCTTGGCCCAAATCCACTAGTCATCTCCTTGGGTTGTTTTTCTACCCATTTATTCTGTTCATGACCCATAAAGGAGAACCCGCAGCTGACATAATCATCTTTAATGGCGATACTGACTAGATGACCTCGCATGCGACCTCGCTGGGTCTGGCCATGCGAGGCGATCCTCAATGCATGGAGATAACCTACTTATGCGACCTCGCTGGGCCTGACCACAAGTCTTCGTAGTAACATGCTAGGCCACGCTGGACCTCTAGGCCTTGCTAGGCCTCGTTGTTTACACAAAATCACGCAAGCGTACGTGGTCACAAGTAATATAGATATAAGTTGAGTTCGTTCCCACAGAGATCTGGTTATGGTTTCAATTCAGTTCATGCACCTATGCAACAATGTATGATTATTATCCACTGCTAAGACAAATAACAAATATGGGTTTTAACTATCTAAATTAAACTAAGATGCAAATTAATAAACTAAGAATTAATTAACTAATGAGAATTAAAATCGAATTACTTCTACAAGAGAAACCATGGTATCCTAACTTCATTAAATACTTCCTCTAGAGATCATGCCTTAATCAATATATGTGATGGTTTCGATATCTGATCGGACAACACGAAACAAGTAAAAGTTACCTCTCGGTATACTAGTACCAAACTAAACATACATCCACAAAAGAGATAGAAGATGAATAGACACCAATTATGTTTAGACCCTATATCTCTATAGAATTTGAAAACATAACGGTTGAAGAACAAGTTATCCACATAGATCACATAGGGTAGCATAATATCTCTATTTACGCCACAAATCATGATGTTAAAACATCAACCTATCCTATGCTAGCATGGCAAGTTCTAAATCTCAAGATCCACTCTCGTTTCACAAGAGATTAACAAATTAGATGTTCATGATGCATCTAAACACATGAAACACAACCATACGAGGATATCAATAATTCATCACACACATATCAAATAAGCAATCAACTACTAAATTCCATAAATAAATCTGTTAGGACCCCATGACAACGATTAGCTCATGATCGAACTTCTCATCGTCACGGGGTCTAATGAAAACATGATGTAAAACAAATACAATAATATAAATTTCTGGTGTGTTGTGTCTTGTCGTCGTCTTCTTTTTGTGTCCCTAAGAGGTGTATTTATAGCCCCAAGTGCCTCCTCAACCAAGTAATTACCGTCTTTGATTTAGGATAGAATTCCGGTAATTTTCCTTTCTTGAATGAAATAGAATTGCAATTGCCATGTATAAGTCTGATTCTAGAAGCTTCTGGTCATCCAAGGTAATTCCACAATGATTAGAATTAGAAAATAATGCAATTTCCTTCTCAGAATGGGTTTCCAAAAGTTCTGGAATTTTCTGGCAGTTTCAGGTGCTCAAGACCACTTTAGAATGAAAGAGAATTCCGTTATCTTCGCGTGGGCAGTTGAATCGTCCAAAACGGACTTGTAGAACTCAAGATATGGCCAAAACAAAAATCAGAAATTTTGGCTGATTTTCCCGCGCCCGCGCGCCCGCGCCGCCCGCCGCGCGCTACTGTTCATTCCCGCGCGCCCGCGCCCGAAATCAGCACAAATTAGGCGCGGCCGCGCCCGACCTACTGTTCATTTGCTGATTTTGCTCTATTTTCTTCGTTTTAACTCCGATTTTCATTCCGTTTCTTCCGGCACTCTCGCAATTTGATGTACTTTCATTTTTTAAGCTCAAAACCCACCAATTCAACATGGAAAACATCATCCCACATCCGACTCTTATTTCTGCACAAATTCACTATAAACACATCAAAAACACCACATACTTGAGTCCAAGTACACCAATTTAAGCCGAATTGAAGCGATCCAAGTGGATATAACTCCACTTATCACACCCCCAAACTTAAACCGATGCTTGTCCTCAAGCGTAAATAGACAAAAATATACAACTAACTAGTACCACTTCCGTAGGTGATCACGGTTGCATTTGGCATATGCAACAAGCCCTTTAAACCCCTAGGCAGCCCTAGTGGACGAGTAAGGTCTCGTGAGGGCCTATAGCGAATGTACCCACAAAATCCAATTAACCTAATGCAATGCAATGCATGAATGCAACTAAATGGAAATGCAATTAATCTAGTACTAATATCCTACCATACCTTCAAATCCTCTCATGCCATATCAACTTAAGAATCAAAGTAAATACGCAATGTCTTGGTGTCGAAAGTGCAAGTATTCACATAGTCTACTCAATGAACATGCATTAGTTCTCACAAGTCCATGTCAAGTGTAAGAATAAGTTAGTAAACATGCTAAGCCTACAAGAGTACATCTTTGAGACAAAACTCGGGATCTCATACGTAAAAACAAGCAAACACTCACAATCCACTCACAAAAGAATATTCACTCAAGAACAAGGGTAAGTGTATCACTCAATTCCAACAAAATCATAAGCATGCTTGACATTTGGTATCAATCTAACTCTTAACACAACATACATCAATGACGATAATCAAAAGGTCTTTATTTGGGTTGTAACGGGGCTAGGGACAAGGTATGTCAAATAAGCCAAATCAGGTGAAGTGTCAAAAGCTAGTAAGTACCATAATAAATCATACACAACACCCTATTTTCCCCCCCACACATAATTTTACTCTTCTTCTTCCAACAAAAAAACGCTCGACTAGTTGACTAAAGTAGGATCACAACAAACACAAACATGCTCTCATAATATATTTTTTTTCTTTTTCTTTTTCTTTTTTTTTTCTCTTTTCTTTTTTTCTTCTTTTCGAGAGCTAAATATAACACAAACAATAATATAAACAATAACAATGATCCCACAATTTTATTACATATGTCGACTATCAAGTAAACAACCAAACCCAATTTTCAATATTCCCCAAAAGTAAAACCAACAATAACCCCTCCTTGCACACCTTATTACTCCCTTAAGCACTCTACTAGCCTTTGACAATGTGGGTTCAAATTAATGTGAGGCTAATACAAGAAAAAGGTCTAGGCAAGTAATGTGGTATGTCACCGAAAAAATAGGATTAAGCTCAACGGGTTAACTAATTGATCATGTAAATATGTTATGGTAATATGGGAAAATATGCGGTTATTCCTAATTGCCTTTATCATTTTAATCGTCAAATAATGTCATGCGTTTCCAGAAAGACCTCAAACAACTACTAGCAATGCAAACAATCCGTGGACACTCAAGCAAACGAATAAATTGCAACAAATATGCAATAAGGCTCAAAATCTCACTTGGTAGGAAAAAACATACTCAATCCCAAGCAACATCTCTCTAACGCACCAACTTGTATTCAAAGCATGCAAACTAAATCATCTTGCACATATTCATGTCCTTCTAATCACTTACAACATTCAATAAGTCTACTAGCTTCAACTTACTAGTGTATGTGTGTGTACAAGAACAAAGCATATCACTTCTCAATCAAAAGCGTCAACAACACAAAATTCCTATCAAGCATGGGTGCAAATGCAACTATTATGAACTCACATGATATACTAACAAAAAAACAGAATGTCCTATATGAAACAAACGTAGATAACACGAACATATATGCATAATTTACTACTACTAATATGCAAATCATGAAATCCTACATGAACACAATGACTAACAATCACATATATATACACTACTTATCCCTCAAACCACCCCCAAACTTAAAATATTCAATGTCCTCATTGAATGGAAGTAAATACAAGGGAAAGTAGAAAACATACCTTGGGTTGCCTCCCAAGAAGCGCTTCTTTAACGTCAATAGCTTGACGTTACTTCCAAGCCTCCATTAAGGATGATAATAGTTTGCCTGGTCATCTCTTCGCGATACTTCATCATCATCTCGGCGGCACACTTTTTGCTCCTTCTCCTTGCTTGACCTATTCGTGTAGCAACTATATCCTCTTCCAATGCCTTCATCTGTTGACCCAAAATCTGTCAATTTGTAGAACAACACATACTCACGGGCTTCGCTTGAATATAATGGAGGAGGGTAAATGTAAATTGCTGAAGCCTTTGGTTCCTCAAAAAGAACTTCCTCCATTGGCTCTAATGCGCTACCTCCATCTTTAAATTCTGAGACAAGTAGAAGACCTGCATCTTTCTCATGTTCATCACCCTCTTGGTTCGCACATACCCATTCTTGAAATTTCTGTAGCCCAACAGTGTCTTCTTGGTTCGCACATAACAATTCTTGAAATTTGCGTAGCTCATCAGTGTCTGTCTCAAATAGTGCCCTTTCCAAATCATCCACCTCACTAGCTTGATCAAATTCCTCACATGACTTATGAACACTCTCCTCCTCTTGGAATTTGTCTTCTTCAATTAAGCATGCAGTACCTTGCTCCAAGTCATCAATATTTTCTGGAATTGCTTCTGGTATGAATTGCTGATTCTCTTGTTCCAAGGCTCTCACAGCTTGAGCAACTAGAATCTCCAAAGATTTAAGAGACTCCTCACTACTCTTTACAAACATCATAACCTCATCCCTAACATTAACCTCATCTGACTGAAAAGTAGGAGTAGGTTGCTGATGTTGAAACTCTTCACTTCCATAGTAATATGACATATCTGGAACATCTTGCTGGTACTGTTGAGGATGGTATTGAAAATATGGTTGCTCCTCATAAGTGACATATGGATCAACTCCTTCGTAGTAACAATATTGTGATGGATCATGAACGCCAAAATACTGCTCACATGGCTGAGGTTGTTGAATACCACCTTGGTTGCTCCAGCACTGATACGTCTCATGTGCGCCCGCACATAGCTCGCAAACACTAGCCACCTGCTGAACTCCATAGTAATTTAGAAAATCCATCTTCAACTACAATGCTCTCTGACAAGTACCTGAAACACCAACTAACTACAAGAATAGATGAGAAAAAGAAATCCGAGTCAGTGAACTCTAACGACCACTATTGACAAGCACATAAACCAAAAATAAAACACCAATGATCCCCGGCAGCGGCGCCAAAAACTTGTTTACACAAAATCACGCAAGCGTACGTGGTCACAAGTAATATAGATATAAGTTGAGTTCGTTCCCACAGAGATCTGGTTATGGTTTCAATTCAGTTCATGCACCTATGCAACAATGTATGATTATTATCCACTGCTAAGACAAATAACAAATATGGGTTTTAACTATCTAAATTAAACTAAGATGCAAATTAATAAACTAAGAATTAATTAACTAATGAGAATTAAAATCGAATTACTTCTACAAGAGAAACCATGGTATCCTAACTTCATTAAATACTTCCTCTAGAGATCATGCCTTAATCAATATATGTGATGGTTTCGATATCTGATCGGACAACACGAAACAAGTAAAAGTTACCTCTCGGTATACTAGTACCAAACTAAACATACATCCACAAAAGAGATAGAAGATGAATAGACACCAATTATGTTTAGACCCTATATCTCTATAGAATTTGAAAACATAACGGTTGAAGAACAAGTTATCCACATAGATCACATAGGGTAGCATAATATCTCTATTTACGCCACAAATCATGATGTTAAAACATCAACCTATCCTATGCTAGCATGGCAAGTTCTAAATCTCAAGATCCACTCTCGTTTCACAAGAGATTAACAAATTAGATGTTCATGATGCATCTAAACACATGAAACACAACCATACGAGGATATCAATAATTCATCACACACATATCAAATAAGCAATCAACTACTAAATTCCATAAATAAATCTGTTAGGACCCCATGACAACGATTAGCTCATGATCGAACTTCTCATCGTCACGGGGTCTAATGAAAACATGATGTAAAACAAATACAATAATATAAATTTCTGGTGTGTTGTGTCTTGTCGTCGTCTTCTTTTTGTGTCCCTAAGAGGTGTATTTATAGCCCCAAGTGCCTCCTCAACCAAGTAATTACCGTCTTTGATTTAGGATAGAATTCAGGTAATTTTCCTTTCTTGAATGAAATAGAATTGCAATTGCCATGTATAAGTCTGATTCTAGAAGCTTCTGGTCATCCAAGGTAATTCCACAATGATTAGAATTAGAAAATAATGCAATTTCCTTCTCAGAATGGGTTTCCAAAAGTTCTGGAATTTTCTGGCAGTTTCAGGTGCTCAAGACCACTTTAGAATGAAAGAGAATTCCGTTATCTTCGCGTGGGCAGTTGAATCGTCCAAAACGGACTTGTAGAACTCAAGATATGGCCAAAACAAAAATCAGAAATTTTGGCTGATTTTCCCGCGCCCGCGCGCCCGCGCCGCCCGCCGCGCGCTACTGTTCATTCCCGCGCGCCCGCGCCCGAAATCAGCACAAATTAGGCGCGGCCGCGCCCGACCTACTGTTCATTTGCTGATTTTGCTCTATTTTCTTCGTTTTAACTCCGATTTTCATTCCGTTTCTTCCGGCACTCTCGCAATTTGATGTACTTTCATTTTTTAAGCTCAAAACCCACCAATTCAACATGGAAAACATCATCCCACATCCGACTCTTATTTCTGCACAAATTCACTATAAACACATCAAAAACACCACATACTTGAGTCCAAGTACACCAATTTAAGCCGAATTGAAGCGATCCAAGTGGATATAACTCCACTTATCACTCGTGAACTGCGACCCCGCAACTAGGGATCGCTGGCGATCCCACTGTACAGAAATAATATGATGAATCCTCTCATGATGGCGAACTTTAATGACCCATTCCTCATTCTTAAGCCCATTATGTGAGATGTACTGATATTCTAGCCCATTAGGCCTGTTTAGGACTTATGCCAAATTCAGGCATAACAGCCGTTAGATCTAATAATAAGTTTATTTAAATCCATCTTCCAAAGATCAAGGTTCAAATCCAATCAACAACAAATTTACATTAAGATTTTATATTATTAATTCTAATCAATACATATCATTTATTAAACTATTATTATTACTAATAAATTGGTAATAAATTATTCTCTATTTTATTTAATTATATAATTTTAAAAGTATTTAAAAGTAACCCGTGCTTCGCACGGGCTATAAGCTAGTATATACCATTGTTCCATGGAGAACCATCTTACGTGGAGAACCGTGGAGAACCACTTAAAATGCATTAAAATTGCTTTATATATAAGGGCCCCGCAGGGGCATCTTCACAAAAAAGTCTTATAATTCTATCCTCTATCTATTTATAAAAAAAAACTACAAAAAAAAAAATTAATTTTTTTTTTCAAAAAATGATGACGTGGCAACATTTTTAAAATTTTTTTTAATTTTTTATTTAAAATTTTCTTTTTTTGATGAATGGATAGAGGGTAGAATTATAAGACTTTTATGTGAAGGGGCCCCGCCAGGGGCCTTATATAAAGGGCAATTTTAATGTATTTTAAGTGGTTCTCCACGGTTCTCCACGGTTCTCCACGTAAGATGGTTCTCCATAGAGTGTTACTCTAATTATATATGTCCTTATATTATACTACTCCCTTTACGTCGTTTACGTGTCGGTGAGAAATTGAGAATGTAAAACACAAAATCCATAATAATGTATTTTTTTATTTGTTTAAGGTGATTTGTTTATTTGTTTACGTGTCGTTTATATTATAATAATGTATCATTTGTTTATTTGTTTTATATAAGGTGTTTTTTAATTTGTTTATTTTAATATATATATTTATATATAGGATATAAATATGCTAATAAAGAATGAGAACAATGTTCTTAGAAAATGTTATATAATAATAAAATGAAGTATACAAAAAGTACTAATTAACAATAATAAATTTACTAGTAGTAATACTAGAACACTTAGTTGAATTACCCTGCCACTTTGTGAAATCTTCCTCAACACACCGGAACACTTGGCAGAACACTGTAATCTCACTAAAATTGATTTAGCATTAATAAAATATTACTTTTCAATGTTGTGATTTGATATTGTAAATTGTTCAAATACTTAAATAAAAATAAGGAGAATATATAATATAATCTTGGTAATAAGAGACAATTAACTACAAGAAATATAAACTAAAATTGAATCCATTTTTTTCCCATCCAACTTTTTTCCACACACTTGAAGGGTTTTAAGGAGGCCCTCTTTTGTGGGGTTCTTTATTTCTGATTTGAAGGTTTTATTGTCTAAACGTCCGGAGACAATATGCGTGCCTTTTGGATTAGATGATGAATTTTCTTCATTGGAAAAATCAACTTTGTACGAGTAAGCCATTCCTGATAAAAAAAAACAAGAACATAAAGACTGACCTAGAAACAACATTAATTATATGCTTGGAATGCAGGTCATAATAGTGTGGGTTCTCTTGTGTGTTCCTTTCATAATAATTTGTATATTCAGAACAATGTTATCATCATTGAACATCATTCACAATTTTTTGGTTACCAAGTGTTAGAATATAATATAAGATCCATATAAGCCCTCCCTCTAACACCTTAAGGTTTTAGATGAGTTGGTTACTTAACATGGTATCAGAGCTCGAGGTCCAAAGTTCGACTCTCTACGACCCCAAATATTCTCACAATTTATTTCAGACATGAAGGTAAATTTATGCCCCAAAGATGGGCGTCCGTGATCCACGCTCGACCCAAAAATGGGTTTTCGAGTGAGGGGGAGTGTTAGAATATAATATAAGATCCATATAAGGCCTCCCTCTAACATCTTAAGGTTTTAGATGAGTTGGTTACTTAACACCAAGAATATACTTTACATCCTTTTCACTAATCTTAAGACTTTGTCCATTAACAAGGATTGAAGAAAATTTTCTTAACGATATCATAGATATCATAAGGATATTCTTTTGTACTGAACAACATATACAAACCAAGAACTGTCTTTTTAGTCCACTTCTTTTGATCAGACAGAGAAGATATGATTCCAGCTTTGTTAAATGGGACTGAGATAAAAAATAGGATATAACATGATGTTGGAAAAATGTGGGTTTTAGTCCCACATTGACTAGTCATTTTGAGCCTAGTTTTGAGTAGTCGTTTGTTGCGTGTGCGCAACGGGTGATGCTTGGATTATGTTCTCCTCCGAGAGAGCTTTCTGAGGCATGTTTAATTACTCAAAATTGTTAAGGGATGAATGAGATATGATAGCTCAAAGATGGTCCCTTAAGAGTGGAAATTTTGTTTGGAAAATGGAAGTCCCACATTGAAATGGAAAAGGAGTTTCCATGATTTTATATAGTACAACACTTGAGTAGTGTTCACTTGTGTTGGCTAAGTGTTGCTCCATCTCCTACACGGGCGCAGGGGGGTGCGAATTGTGGGCTTTCGAAGGGAAATCCGAGGCTTCGTAAGCCTTCGGGCTTTCCGCGTGTGCGACATGCGGACACGAATGCAGCAGAAAATTGGGCCGGCTAAACCCGGACTAGTTTTGCTATTTTGTAAAATAAATAAATCAAAATCTGTTTTGATTAATTCGATTAAATCAGAATCTGTTTGATTAATTTGGTTAAATCCATGATATGATTTAATTGCAGATATTGTGTAGTGCACAAGTTTTATCCTAATCTTTTTGTTACCGCCTTTTTAATTAACGCGTTATTTATATTAGGCAGTTGTGTAGCGAACAAGGTTTGTCAATCCTATAAATACCCCCCCTTAGGGTCTAGAGTTAATCATCTCATTTGCAGCCTAAACATCAATACCTCTCTCTCTCTGGTGATAGTTTCTTGCTCGTTTTTGCTCGTCGAAGGTGCCCACTAGTACAAAATTGATCTTTTACGTCGCCCCGTATACGTTGCTTACGTCGGTTCAAGAAAAGGCCGACATATATGATTATATTATACGTCGGTTGAGGAAAAGGCGACGTATATAGTGCTACTATATACGTCGGTTGAGGAAAAGGCGATGTATATATGCTAATATTATACGTCGGTTGGGAAAAAGGTGACGTATATAATTCTACTATATATGTCGGTTGAGGAAAAGGAGACATATATAAGATGATATTATATGTCGCTTTTAATATAACCGACGTATAAAACCTTAAAAAAATTAGAAATGGGTGTTGTGTCGCCATGTGTCACATTATTATTGGGTTATTATGGTGCACACAGATTGTGCTTCTTCAACAAGATCTCGACCGTTGGATGCAATTAACAGATCTCGACCGTTCATTTTTTTTTTTCAGTTTAACCCAATCTCTATCAATCTCTCGATCTCAATCTCAATCTCTCACACTCTCTTTTCTCATCTCCATCTCTCCGCTCTATCCTCTCTCCCCGCTCCCCTCTTTCTCTCTCTCTCTCCACTCATATCTTTCTTTCTCTCTCTCTTTCTTCTCGCGTTTCTCTCTCTCCGCCTGTCTCTCTCATGTATTATGTTCGTGATTGTCAAATCCAACCCAGATTTAATCATTTTTCAGGAGATGAAGGTCAATTTAAATTAAAATATTTTTGCCCAGAGGAAGGTCAATTTTCTGAAGATTTAATCTCCCTTAATTATTATCGATTTGTGAATGTGTATGCGCATAACATTGTTGATGTTTTCTCCTGAAGCTCTTCTCGTGTGGTGGCAGGCTTGTTATATCAAGTGACGGTGTCTGGGATGCTTTGAGTGCTGAAATAACACTTGAGTGTTGTCGTGGAATGTCGCCATATGCTGCAGCTTCACAAATAATTAAGGTCTATGTTTGCAAATGCTTTCTCTTGTCAGCAACTTTGTTATTGTTAATTATAATTATTTAGAAGTCTATTCTCAATACTTGCCCCTATAAGCAGGAGACTATAAAGGACTTTGAGATGACACAACCTGCATCGTGATAGATTTACAACCCCCAGAAAAGTCAAGTCCTTTGCCAACACCACTAAAGAAGCAGGGAATTTTCAATTCTATGTTGAAAAAGAAGAGTTCTGAGTCATCGTCCGCTCCTGAGAAGGAGTACAGTGAACCTGATGTCGTTGAGGAATTAGTATAAGGATCGGCAAATCTTTCGGACATTAGTTTGGTTCGATTTACTGTTTGTTGAGTTCGTTTTCCGATTTGGTTTCCAGGACATTAGTTCTAAATTGCTGGATTTACTGATTGTATTGGTTTTCAGGACATTAGTTTTCCGATTTGATTGTATTCATAATTTCTGGGTTTTTAATGAATTGTTCAGTTGAATTGTTCCTATTTTTTTTTAATTTTTTGGACCTTATACGTCGGTTGTTTAGAAGAACCGACTTAATAGATTAACAATATACGTCGGTTACTAAATTGCTCTTTTTTTTAAAAAAAAATTTTTGGACCTTATACGTCGGTTGTTTAGAAGAACCGACGTAAAAGAATACAATATACGTCGCCTTTTTACCCGACGTAAAAGGTTCATGACTTTATACGTCGCATGCCCATACGTCGCCATTTAACCGACGTAAAAGGCCATTTTTGTACTAGTGGTCGTTCTCTGCAATGCCATCGCTTTCTCGTTTAATCCTGGGAGGCTATCGTATCACACACACGGTGAGAGTCGAAATAGCTTTAAGGAGACAACTGTTCCACTGGACTCGAGATATTGTTATATCATTCTTCTTTATTTATATGTTTTCACTATTATACACTTATTTGTTATTCGCACACATATTGTTATTTATCACAGATTATTTCACAATCGTAAAGCTATTTTTATATATTTCTGTGACTAATACATCTGTCTCTGTTTGTTTCTGTGAATAAATTATTAATTGCTGATAACACTATGAACAACGCAAATATTGTGGTTGACCCCAACGCACAGATTGTAACATTTGATGGGGGTCACCAGCTGCTGCCTAACCGTAACGCACAGGTTACACCACCTTATGTGAGTTTGTCGACGGCTGGACATGTGCCTACGGGACATGTGCCTTTGGGACATACTATCATTGGACAGTTTAGTGTTCCATTTGGATCGACGGTAGTACCGTCGGTTGGGGTGGCTACCGCACATATGGCACCTGTTATGCTTACGGTTCCTACTGTGCCTACTACACATGCTGAGAAACCTGAGAAGTTCAATGGTATGAAATTCAAACGTTGGTAGCAAAAGATGTTGTTCTACTTGACCACGATGCATATGGATCGCTATCTCAAAGATGGTCCACCGTTGCTCACTGCTGAGAGTAACACGAAAACAGTTTATGCTATTGATGCTTGGAAGCATGCCGACTATATCTGTCGAAGTTATGTACTGAATTGTTTGGCTGACTCATTGTATAACGTGTACAGTACGAAGCCAACAACTAAGGTCTTATGGGAGTCACTTGACCATAAGTACAAAACCAAGGATGCTGGGGCTAAGAAGTGGATTGTTGGCTGCTTTCTTGATTATAAGATGGCGGATTCTAAGACTATGGTTAGTCAGGTGCAAGAGCTACAGGTGATCATCCATGATATTCATGCTGAAGGGATGATCATAAGTGAGTTTTTCCAAGTTGTTGCTGTGATTGAGAAGCTACCACCTGGATGGAAAGATTTCAAGAACTACCTTAAGCACAATCGCAAGGAGATGTCTTTGGAGGATCTGATCGTTAGACTTCGCATTGAAGAAGACAATCGGGGATCAGAAAAGAAGATGAATGTTGCCACTGAAAAGGCAAACATGGTGGAACAGAAGAACAAGAAGAACAATTCTGGCAAAGGGGCGAAGCTGGCACCCAAGGGAGGAATTTCAAAGACGAAGTTTTAAGGGAAGTGCTACAACTGCGACAAAGTGGGTCATAGGTCTTCTAATTGTAGGAAGCCCAAGAAGCCCAACAAGAAGAAGGAAGCAAACATGGTCGATGATATCTCAAAGGAGATAGGTGATATAGACCTCTGTGTTACGGTCTCTGAGGTGAACCTGGTTGGCTCCAACTAAAAGGAATGGTGGATTGATACAGGAGCTACAAGGCATGTTTGTTCAGACAAGGCGATTTTCTCTAGCCTAAAAGCTTCCTATGCTGGTGAAAAGCTTTACATGGGAAATTCAGCAACTTCCACCATTGAAGGGGAAGGCACGGTGATTCTGAAGATGACCTCTGGGAAGAATTTGACTTTGAAAAATGTACTTTATGTGCCTGATATTCGCAAGAACCTTGTGTCTGGTTCCTTGTTGAATAATCATGGCTTTCGCATTGTTTTAGAGTCAGATAAGGTTATTTTGCCTGAGAGTGGTATGTTTGTAGGCAAGGGTTATGTAACTGATGGGCTCTTTAAGCTCAATGTGATGTCTGTTAAAGATGATAATGAAATAAAGAACTCTTCTGCTTACTTGCTTGAGTCTCCTAATTTATGGCATGCTAGATTAGGACATGTGAATTACGATACTTTACGACGATTAAGTATAAAAGAATACATACCAAAATTGAATACTGATTCAAAACATAAGTGTGAAACTTGTGTTGAGACAAAATTAACGAGATCATCATTTAAACGTGTGGAAAGAAACACCAAAGTGCTAGACTTAATACTTAGTGATATATGTGATTTGAAATATGCTCCAACTAGAGGAGGAAATAAGTATTTTATTACATTCATAGATGATTGTACAAAATACTGTTATATATATTTGTTTAAAAGCAAAGACGAAGCTATAGATAAAATTAAAATCTATAAGGAAGAAGTTGAGACACAACAAATGAGAAAATCAAAATGATACGAAGTGATCGTGAAGATGAATATGTTGAACCTTTTGGGGAATTCTGTTCACAACATGGTATAATCCATGAGGTCACCGCACCATACTCCACTCAATCAAATGGAGTGGCTGAGAGGAAGAATCGCACTCTCAAAGAAATGATGAATGTGATGTTGTTAAGCTCTGGACTTCTACAGTCAATGTGGGGGGAAGCCATCTTGAATGCAAATCATCTTTTAAATATGATGATTCGCAAGAACAAGGATGCAAGTCCTTATGAAATGTGGAAGGAAAAGAAACCAAGTTACCAAAATCTGAAAGTGTGGGGGTGCCTTGCAAAGGTACTAATCCCTGCATCTAAGAAGGTGAAGATTGGTCCAAAGACTGTGGATTGTATCTTCATCGGATATCTACCACATAGTACTGCATATCGGTTTCTTTGAATCGAAGATTCCTGAAATTCAAAAGAATACGATTATGGAGTCAAGGAATGCCTCATTCTTTGAGACGATATTTCCTTGTAATCCTGGTGTCGAACGCCCGACTATGTCTAAACGAACTCATGAGTCTGTTGATGACGATAATGAGATTGATGAAAGTGAAGACGAAAATGTGGGGGTAGTAAGAAGGAGCAAAAGACAAAGAAAAGAGAAATCCTTTGGATCAGAATTTCTAACTTATTTGCTCGAAGAAGGTGATCCGAAAACCTATAAGGAAGCGGTAACATCACCTGATGGACCTATGTGGAAGGAGCCATCAAAAGTGAAGTTGATTCTATTTTACAGAATCATACTTGAAAGTTAGTGGATTTGCCAGCCGGGTGCAAATCACTAGAAAGCAAGTGGGTGTTCACGAAGAAGTTGAAACCTGATGGTACTATTGATAAGTACAAGGCTAGACTTGTAATCAAGGGATACAAGCAATAAAAGGGCCTTGACTACTTTGATACATATTTTCCAGTATCGAGAATAACGTCCATAAGGATGATGTTTGCTATCGCTGCAATGCGGAAATTAACAGTGCATCAAATGGATGTGAAAACAACCTTTCTAAATAGAGATATAGATGAGGAAATCTATATGAAACAACCTGAAGGGTTTGTTGTCCCTGGACAAGAAAGGAAAGTTTGTAGATTGGTGAAATCACTGTATGGTTTGAAGCAAGCACCTATGAAGTGGCATGAAAAATTTGATGAGGTCATGTTGGCCAATGGCTTCAAGATCAATGAATGTGATAATTGTGCCTACTAAGAGGATGACGAGAATGGATATATTATGATGACGTTGTATGTAGATGATCTACTTATTGCTGGTAGCAGTGATAAAGTGATCAAATCTACAAATGAAATGTTAAAATCTAGATTTGACATGAAAGACATAGGACTAGCAAATGTAATTCTAGGAATTCAAATTTCTAGAACATCTGAGGGTCTCGCACTAAGTCAACCACATTATGTTGACAAGATCCTTGAGAAGTTTCTGAAGGATGATTTTGAGAAAGCTAGAACACCTGTGGATATGACTGCATCTATTTGAAGAACAAAGGTGTAGGAGTCTCCCAACTGGAATACTCAAGGATAATTGGTAGTCTGATGTACCTGATGAGTTGTACTAGACCAGACATTGCGTTCTCAATCAGTAAGTTGAGTAGGTTTACGAGTAATCCGGGAGTTGATCACTGGAAAGCAATCATACGAGTATTAAGGTACTTGAGGGGAACTAGAGACTATAGTTTGCATTATGGCAGTTATCCAGCAGTACTAAAAGGTTATACTAATGAAAACTGGATATCTAGCAAGAAGGCACTGAAATCTACGAGTGGATATGTGTTTACACAGCTGAAGCAGCAGGGTCATGGAAATCCTCCAAATATCGATGCGGTTATCAGTATTATTGCAGAAACATTGATTGTAAGCTTCTGGATGGTAGGGTTGTTCCAGAATCCAACCAACTCTTGTCTTCAATCTAAGCTCTTCAATCTAAGCTATTTGCAGTTCGTAAAATTTGTTTGATTTTAAGGAAACAATAGCTTTTAATGCTATCACTGAATCAAATTGCAAAATAGCTATTAATTTGTATTCAAGTGAGGCCATATCATCATGAAACTGTGTAGAACAGATAGAAGCTATCAAATTAATGATGTCTGATTTTAGTATAAATCTCTCTTTTGTGCCTTGTTATTGCAAATGTTGTTCATTGTTGTTGCAACGACGTTAGACAAGTTTCTTAAACTTTTGTCCTTTAACTGGATGTTTGATGGTTTGATTTCCTGTTCTGTTCGGTTTGATTATCCTCTAATATCGAGAGTGATTTCTGTGCTTGATGTTGGAATATTGATTTTCCCAACTTTGTCTTTGTCAGAAAAAGAAAATAATCACAGAAAAAAGTAGTGCAACTTGAAGTAGTAATTAGTATCGTATAGATTCATTTATTTTTCAATTTCTTGCAAAAAAATATTAAATTGTACCTATCACCTGTGTTATTTAAATTGAATTTGTTCATTTTAAATTGAATTTGTACAATTTCGAAAATTCCACAAAGATGGCTTTTTTTATTTCGTTCATCTGCTATCAGTATCAAATAGACATGTGTTTGAGTAATTTTTTGTCAGTACTATATTATGAGAGGACATGGAGAAAGAGCCGGTGGAGGAAAAGTCTACGATATCTTACTTTTGTGTACGTATAAAGTCCAAAATGTTAGTTTAAATAAGAAAGTCAAAAGTGATTACTAGTTTCAATTATAATAAATTAATAATCCGTTTACGTAGACTTACTTAATCCAATGACACTCTCTTCAATCTTGCAAAAGTTTAATACTAAATCGATACTTCTAATTCTAAAATTCCCTCTTTCTCTCCTATTTCTTTACATATTTTTAGCAATGCTTGACACGCATTTTAAGATTTATATAAAGTATAGTTCCATAACTTATTTTTAAAATTTTATTTTTTTGAATAGAAGTTTGAATATTAAACTTTTATTCTGAAGGAAAAAAATTAAAAAATAACTTATGAAACTATACTTTTTAGGAACATTAAAATGTGTGTCACGTTCCCGTCCCCCAAAGTAAACAATTGAGAGGGAAAATATTATTCTAAAATTTGATATTCTTACTTAGAAAAAAAAATGATACATTATATTTAATCTATCCAAACATTCTCATGTTCGTCCTTACCGATTAAACAATATGCTACTCTAGTAGAACTATTGCATGTGAATGGAATAATACGCAGACATCTTAAGTAAATGACCTGGTTTATTGTAGTGGATATTTTCAATTAGGAAGTTTCTTGATAGCACTACAAGGAAAACGGCTTAATTCGACCGTTTTTTTCAGTCGAATTCGGCTAAATTCGACCGTTTTCGGTCGAATTTAGCTAAATTCGACCGAATACAGCCTGGTCATAATTGTGCTGGTCAAATTTAGCAATTCGGTCGAATTTAGCCAAATTCGACCGCTTAAATTCGACCGAATATATTCGACCGAATAAATACGACTGCTTTTATTCGACTTAGTTTGGTCGAATTTAGAAAATCCAAAATTTTCACTTGAAAATTTTAAAAAATTTGAAAAGTCCGCCCAGATTCCTAAATTCGACGTTTTGTGGTCGAATTTACAGATTCGACCGTTTTCAGTTAACTTTACAAATTCGACTGTATACGGTCGAATTTTCAAATTCGACTGCTATTAGTTGAATTCATTTTCGACCTACTATGGTCAAAAGCTTGTTTCGACTGTTTTTGGTTTAAACTTAAATGCGACTGTTTGCTGTCACAAAGCAAATTCGACCAAAAAAAACATTTATATTTAACTAGAAAAGGTCGAATTTATTGCCCCAAAATGGACCAGTATCCCAACAAAGGCCAGTTAGTTCGACTTATCATGGTCGAATTTGTCATTCAAAAACATTTTTTTTACCTGCCTATTTTAATTTCCACTACAAATGGTGCCAAAATAAATTCATCATATATTTAGTTATACCACCTGTAAACCTATATATCCCAAGCATCCGAAAAATGCTAAAATACAATGCAAAACATACACCCAAAATAAAAAACAGTCATACTTAAATTAAAAAAAGATGCCAATTAAGTTACACCCAAAAAGCCTTGGGATTTCTACAAAATAATTAAACTGAACATAGATTGTTTTACAAAAGGAGGAAACTGAAATTTCCAAGTCAGTTCAGTTCGAAGTCAGTTCAGATTATGTGCGTGCAGATCTTACAAGTACTAAAACAGTGGATAGTTGTGTGCCTCCAGATCTTCATCATCTTCATTGCTCACAGCCTTGGGTACCTCCACAGCCTTGCGTACCTCCAAAGCCTTGTCCACCTCCACAGCCTTGTCCACCTCCACGGCTTTCCCTAACTGAGTCTCCTACAATTTTTTTGCAGGCACGTGAAAAGTTAGAAACAGATGAGCAGAACATTTTAGCGAAATTTTTTTTAATGTCACATTCCACCCTCAATCCTCTCTGTTCGCAAAGATTAAAATGTAGGATTAGAGGGACACAGCTTCACAAACAGCTCTAATTGCATTGGAACTAGCAAAGGCACAAGAACTGTAGAAACTATCGTAAACAATGAGCACTGAATCACTGATCCCATGATAGACAACCAGAAAGTATCATATATCTTGCCTAATTTGCCTAATTTGATCTTTTACAGACTAATAATTTTAGCCTCATGTAATAAAGTTTCTATGCAGTGTTACAGTGTTATATTCATATCAGAATTTCTATGCAGTCACATAAAAAAAATATGCAACATACCTTTAAGTTCGCAATTAACTTATGAAATTTTAAGGCGTGCTGTTAAAGAAGTTTTCTATACAGCATTGCAAATTTTATTAATACAATAAACACTGCATCAAGAGCTCCGATAGAACACACTAACAAAATTACATAATGCCTAAATTCGCGGGCACAACTTCTATAAGTATGCTAATAGTTTATCCACAAAACCCGAAAAAAAACAATACAAAAAAAAGCAGCAGCAATCATAATCAACATATCCGAAAACAAACAGAATTAAATGATAATAAACTCTAAACAAGCAAAAGATACTATCATGGTAACTAACATACATATGCAAACAAGTAAAGGTTAATTACATACAAATTGAAAAGACAAAACAAAAAAGAAAGAAAAGGCAAAACAAATATCAAAATGCGCACACGAAAACATAATATTTATGAATGCAAAGTACAAACAAAACCTTAAGGAGAATGAACTAAATGTAGAAACAAAAGGAATCATACCTCAACAATGATCTTATTGGTATCCTTCAAGATCTGTCGAAGCAACCCACTTGCTGTCCGTATATAATGAGTCTGCAACGACTGCTGACTCGGATCTGGATATGCTGCAACAGCCAAGCTACGGATTTCCTCATCCAAAACGGATCGTTTCAGCTCATGCGGAGGGAGGGAAATGACAATCTGCCGCACCGCGTCTAAGATCGTTGACATCATCATATAAATGTCATCAGGAACATCGACCGTTGGAGCATGAGACTTTTCCATCTTTTTTTTGGCCCACTGAGTTGCTTCCTGGGCTCCGATAAGCTCTCCCACTGTTTGTTGGGGATGAAGCAGGAGCTTCCCCCTCTTCGGGGGTCTAGCCTCCATCATCACAAACAGATCCTGCTTTCGCAGAATTTCTTTTTGGGTAGACGGGGATGCCGGCTGATCAGAAGGTGGCTCAATTTCAGATCGCACCAGTTTCATTCTCTCCTGCCACAGCATAACAGACAGAACTTCTAAAAAATGCACTAAATTAAAAAAAACAATATTCATTTGAATGATATCCCGATATATAAGTCAGCCACCATATTTTCGTAACCTAGTACAAATGCATGCAGAATAGCGAAAACAGAATTGATGAAAAACAAACCTGCAAATCTTTCACTGCCGGTTCAGTTGGGTTGTAAACCACACCCAAAAAATCATCATCGCTGATAGGCATCTCTCCTTTTGCCGCTCTTTCTGCATTTATTTCCTACAAAAAAGATGGCCAAAATTATTTCAAGGTACAACTACTGAATAAGCGTTAATTAGTACTGAATAACTAATATATATATTAACTTAAATTACTATTAGAGAATCATACCTCCCGTCTCTGTTCAAAGGGTTTGGCCCCGGTGCGGGGGGTAAACTCCACCTTCATTCGAGCATCATGGCCCTTTTCCGACTTGTCTGCAAAGTTGTCTGATTCCCAGTGCTCACAAATAGCATTCCATGCTTTCTGGGAGTAGTAGTACGGCTTCAAGTCCTTCAATTTGATAACATTTCTATCATATCCAATCTTCACTAACTCATCCACTTCTTCCATTAGTCGTGCCCTCTCCGAATTAAGATAACTCTTGAAATTTCTCTTCAAGTGCGCTCTGACAACTCTATCCCCATATTCTACATCACAGCCATTGGGATACGCATAATAATCCTACAAAACAGATTGTGTATAGTTATAAAGTATAAGCACACAAGCAAGGTATTCGACTGAAAGAATAAAAAACACAAGCACTTAAATAACCAGAGACCTTATTTTTTATATACAAGATGATGTTATAAAATAATTGATAAAATGCCATCAGGAGCATATTTCATTCAAACTGAATCTTTGCCAACAAAGTAAACCTCTACTAGTATAGTTATGCTTTATAAATCAACAATGAAGTAAAAAGCACAAGCACTTATATTACCTTAAAAACTTTTATGCAACCGTCATAAAAAGCTTCACGATTAGCTCCCTTTGCATTGAGTGTATGTTCATCCCATTTCAGACGAACAATGTGGCGCAGAGTTTTCTTGTGTTTAGCATTCGACAAACTACATCAACATATTGAAAGACAAAAGATTAGACAAAGGTTCGCAATCATTAATCAAACCACAGGCAGAAATTTATAAATTAAACAGCATACGATAAAAAACATGAAGTTCATAAATCAGCATAGCCTATACTAGATAGAATCATGGTTGTTACGTCGGTAAGTCGAGTCAAGTTGGACTGAGACTCCGGCAAGTCGAGACGTGACTAGTCGAGACTAGTCGACACTAGTCGACAAGGTTGTGGCTGGCTAGCGCCCTAACATAGGTCGGATGGTGTTAAAAAAATGGTTTCTCGAATTTTCTTGAACTACACCTATGCTAAATATTTTCATATTTTCCTATTCCAGTCTTTTGATTAATTATGTTCTTGGCATCAGTTTTTTTTTTAACCCATACTACTATGCTCTTCAGCATGACAATCAAACGCTTTATTTGACGTGAAATCACATATTACATGCAACTGATGCAAGGGTCATGGGACATGCGACTAATAACCTTTCTTACAACCTGGAAAAGTTGAGTGTTTTCTGCTGAATGTCATATTTTCTGATAGAAGCGTGTGTATATTTTTATGTAAATTGTGTTTATCTTAATTATGTTTAGGCAAGGGGAAGAAAGAGGCTTAGCAAAAAAAAAAAGGGGGGGGGGAAGAAGGAGTGGTGAGAGTTGCTGCCAATGCTGGTAAAGAGCAGAGACAGGGAGAACAATGAAAGACAATATAAAGCAGAGACATCATTTAATATATGAAGGTTCTGAAAGATTACTATTCAAGCATTTAAAAGATACAATACTTTCATTACCGAGTATCAACCTCCTTTCTTTAACAAGATCTTCTTCTATTCACTATTATTTCCGATTCTCAGCCTTCATCTTCCTTTACTAGTCTCGACTAGTCACGTCTCGACTAGTCGACACTAGTCGACAAGGTATCTTGTCTCGACAAGGTATCGTGATGCAAGGTATCTTCTATTCCTATTTTTTCTTAAACATAGGATATCTTAAACCTACAGCTTCGTCAACATAGTGCAGTGTGCACTAATTGAACAATTAGAATACAAATCTAAAACCCATCTACTACACTTAATAGAAAGCAAATTGAAAAACATAAATAATCAAACATAATCACAAGTAAAGGAAATCATACCCAGCTTCTAAATCAGATAAAGTCTAAGACAAAGCGTTGGTGGTCAGAAATCATACCCTTTATCGTTAGGAAGAAAATCCGTCGTCGGCCTGGCATTCACAGGTGGTTTCGTCCCGTAATCCCCTTCACAAGCGCTGCGTCTCTTTCTCTCAAACCGAAGTTTTGGGGGACATTCAACCAGCTCCTTGCACCCTTCCACATGACTCTCTTCATCTCCATCATTAACCACGGGTGCTTCACCACCCCCTCCAACACGACCACCCCCTCCACTGGTAAAAACCTTGCCCTTGCTCTTGTTTCCCCTGCCATTCGGCCCAGCCCATGGTACCTGTAAAAGAAATATATATATATATATATATATATATATATATATATATATATATAATTAGAAGCATTCCCTACACTCTTCTTATTATAATTAGAAGCATGACTGCAAAAACAGAAATTAAATTTTTATTCTGTAGACCAAAAGACAAGGTAAAATCAGTACTCATAAATTAACCAAAAATCACTTCAAGCAACAACAAAAAAGACACAAGTACCTCAGATTGTCAAACAAGGCAAAATCAGTACTCATAAACAAGAACCTACTACTCATAAACAAGAACCCAGTACTCATAAACAAGAATCTAGTACTTAACAGTATAAAACTAATGACATAAAACATATAAACCCTATATGACAACTATATGACGAGATAATTAACAGTATAAACCCCAAGAGCAGTATAAAACTCAGAGTAACTATAAAACATATAAATTATAACCCAAATAATAGTATAAATCCTAGTAATCATATAATTTTGAGAGATTGAGAACGAAAGGGAGCGAGAGGGGACCTTCTGACTTCTCCTTGGTAGAACGCTGCTGGATTCAATCAGATCCATTAGAACGGCGAGTGAGACGAATTGTGGGAAAAACCCTAATTTCTGAGAATTGGGGGAGCGAGACGGCTACTTGATATCGATGGAAATGAAAAATGGGGAATATATATATATATATATTAAACATGTTTTCAACTGCTAAAGGTCGAATTTAGCCGGCAAAAATATATTCAACTATTTTTGGTCGAATTTAGCCGGCTACAAATTCGACCGTTTTTAGCCGAATACAATTAGCAGTATCTCAATTTTCCCCAAAGCTACTGCATAAAACCTGCTCATATGCAATTTGTAACAAAAAAACACCACAAATCTACTTAATTAAACAACTACAAATTTAAAAAAATCTCCACATCAATAAATGATCTTTTTAATACAAATCCGAATAAAATTGAAAAAATTACACTAAATCATCATTATCACTTAATTCATCATCTTCATCAACGTCTTCGACTTCCGTATCTCTTTGCTTTTCTTCTTCATCATTGTAATCTATCGAATAATCATTTTCGAACATCCTCAAGTCAACAAAAAAGTTTGAAGGATCACGAATAATAATTCTTTCGACATGTGATGTTGAAGCATTCGACACTTCATTTTGTAAGGCATCATCGTTGATTTTGGTCTTTTCTTTAGTTGACACACTTTCATCAACTTGTCGGCTCTTTGTTGTTAGAACGGTGTACCATGATGATTTTGCATTTGAAATATTTGGTGCATAGTACACTTGATGGGCTTGGCTAGCCAACACGAACACGTCTTCGGCATTTAATTTTGATTTAATATCAACGGTAGTAATCCGATGCCTATCGACTTTCACGTGTCTCGTATGATCAAACCAATGACATTTGAAGACAACAACTTGATGTCCATTTTGATAATGAAGCTTTATAACTTCTTCCAATCTTCCGTAATAGTTTCCAAAACTTTCTTTGTAAGAAGTCCCTACAATTAAAAATGTATAAAATTTGAATAGAAATAACAAAGAACAAAAACATAAGTATTTGGTATGAATTAATTTTCTCACCAATGACAACTACGCCGGAGTTCGATGAAGTGAGCTCATTACCATTTACACAACCAAATTTGTAACCATTGCACTTGCATGCTTTATAGGACTCCACTTTAAACAACGGACCTCTTATTAGATCTAAATATTTCTCCTTGAGTCCTTCATCATCTTGTACCTAAAAAATGTGAAAATATAATTTATAAGCTTGTGAATAAAATTATGCATGCATGTGTGTGTGTATATAAAATGAAACACATACCCTTCTTTCAAACCAATCTCTAAAATGTTCTTTTTGAAATTGCTCTTTTTGTGCATCATTGAGATGTGGGTATTGTTGTTGTACCAACTTCTGGAATCCACTACATATTCAAATTGGAAAATAAAAAGTTTAAATTCTAAACTAAATTTGTTTTATTAAAGTGAAGATGGTCTAAAAAAAAATCTTACCGCAAGTACTTTCCAACTTCCGGCGAGTTGATAAGAACATAATATGTCACGATTTCATGCTCATCACCACTCAAGATTCTATCTCCACTCCGTAGACTAGGATGCGTTGGATATGTGTAAACTTCTAACAAATCGACATCATGAAACATTTGAGGTACCTCATTTCGACGTAATCGATTATGTTCTCTTCCTATTTTAGAATCCAAAAACATCGAGCAAAAGTGTACACATTCCTCCTCAATATAGCGTTGTGCCATTGAACCTTCCGCTCGAGCTTTATTTCTAACTTTCAATTTCAAATTGTGCAAGTATCTCTCAACAAAATACATCCAACGCCAATTAGCCGGACCACCCAACTTTGCCTCGCTAGCTAAATGTAATGGCAAATGCTCCATCGGATCAAACAAACCCGGAATGAAGATGGTTTCAAACTTGGACATTATCCTCACTATGTCTTTCTCCATTTTCTGCAAATCTGTGTATTTGAGGCTCGACGAGCATAAATCTTGAAAGAAGTTGCACAACTCAATAATAGGATCAGCTACATGCTTCGGAAGTAAGTCACGACAAACGATAGGCAACAATTTTTGCATGAAAACATGACAGTCATGTGATTTCATCCCGCGAATGCAATTTCTCTTCCAATTTACACACCTTGATATATTTGAAGCAAACCCATCTGGAAGTTTCAACAACTCAATCCACTTGAACAACTTATGAACTTGTTCACTCGAGAGCACAAATGATGCATGTGGCTTCGTGTCATCACCTTGAATCCATAACTCACGGTGTACACCTAATTCTCGACAATCCTTTCTTGCCTTTGTGTTATCTTTTGACTTGTCTGCATCACCAAGAATTGTGAAGAATATATTGTCAAATATATTCTTTTCGGTGAGCATAATGTCAATGTTGTGGCGAAGACTGAGTGTCTCCCAATATGGAAGCTCAAAAAATGGAGTAATGTGAGTCCAATTATGTGTCACACCATAATCCTTCGGTTTTTTCTTTGATGCCTTTCCAGGAGGGGGAAACTGTATCTGCTCACACATTGCCAATGCACGTGATCCCGAATGTCGAGCACACACTGATCGTGTCTCAATACTCCCAAATCTTGTACTCCTTCTTAGGGGATCATTCGGTTCCAGAAAATATCGAGCGGTGCCATAGAAAGTAGGTTTACCACCATGCTTTAGTTGTTTAGCTTTTACCTCTCCCATGCAAATTGGACATGCCAACTTACCCTTGGTAGACCAACCACTAAGCATGGCATATGCAGGAAAATCGCTAACTGTCCACATAAGTGCTGCCTTCATCATAAAATTTGTACGTGAGAACCTGTCATATGTTTCCACCCCAGTATACCACAATAATTTCAATTCATCAATTAACGGCCTAAGATAAACATGTAAGTCTTTTGTCGGATCCTTCGGCCCAGAAATAAGAAGAGGCATGAACATGTATGGAGCCTTAGTACACATAGATGGGGGAAGGTTGTACACAAAAACCACCACAGGCCATACAGTATAATCCCTAGAATGTGCATCGCGAAAGGGGTCAAATCCATCAGTAGAGAGCCCGAGTCTAACATTCCGAATCTCCTTTGAAAAATTTGGAAATCTACGATCAAATTGTTTCCATTCATCTCCATCAGCTGGGTGACTTAATTGACCCTCAACTACCACTCTATCATGGTGCCATCTCATGCATTTTGCAGTCTTCTCTGCCATGAATAACCGTTGTAATCTCATTGCAATAGGAAAGTATCGCAAAATCTTTCGCGGGATCTTCTGTTTTTTAGGATCTTTTTGCACTTTGTATCTGTCTGTTTCACATATATCACAATGTGTCTTGTTGCTATTTTCCTTGTAAAATAGCATGCAGTCATTCTCGCAAGCATCAATCTTTTCGTACTCCATATTCAACCCTTTAATCATCTTTCGTACAGTGTAGTAATTTCTGGGCAATTTATGATCATCGGGCAATACCAATCCAATGAGTTGAAGCAGCTCATCAAAGCCATTGTTACTACAATTATGCTTGTTTTTCCACTCAAGCAACTCCATTACATACTCAAATGTTGTAAAATTGGTATTGTTTGGATAAATTGGTTCAGAAGCAGTCTTCACCATCCTGTAAAATTTTTTTGCTGTTGCGTTTGGTTCTTCCTCAAAATCCTCACGATCCTCAAAATCATCACGATCCTCAAAATCATCATCATGTGCATCATACATATCATCATCATCATGTGCATCATACATAGCATCATCTCTGTAGTTAGTATTAACCGAACTCGTTCCAACTTCATTGTGCGGCTCATCTTCCTCCCCATGACAATCCCATCTAGTATACCATTGCATAATACCATGTCGATATAAATCAACTTTCACGGTACTAGGATTTTTATAGTGCCCATTTCGACATTCTCTACAAGGACATCTTATAAGCCCGTTGTCTTCTTCTTCAAGATGATCTATAGCAAATTTAATGAAACTATCCACACCAATTTTATATTCTTCCGTTAAGTATTTTGCCTCATTATACCGATTACGACCAATCCAACTACGATCGGATGCCATCTACAAATGTGCATACAATAATATAAGACAAATGCAATTTTAAATAAATAAAAGTGAATTGGTAATATAATTTTTAACAACAAATAATATCACAAGTTTAATCAACACGATTCACTCATTTTCATGCTATTGTGACCAACACAACTGTAAACATACAATAATCATATCATTTTTATCAAGAAATTTAAGCTACTCAAATTCATTCATGAACACATATAAAATCATCATAATTACTCTAATCAAAACAATAATAATCATACTGACATTGTTAAGATCTAAAATTATACTTACTTGATAATTTAAGATGATTGCATGAAGGAAATGTGGTGAAAGATTAGGAAAAAATGGTGAAAGAAGAGAAGAAAATGGGGTAAGGGGGAGAAAATTGGTGTAGAAAAACGGCTACTGGACTGAAACTGAAAGGGAAAGTAGGGTTGTGAAATGGCAACGCCTAAATTCGACCGAACTTGGTCAATCATAAAGAGCCGGCTAAATTCGACCGATTACGATCATAATATAAATTCGACCAGTTCGGGTCGAATTATTAAAAGTATAGGCGGGAATTTTCCCGCTTCACGCTCAAAAGCAATTCGACCGAATGTGGTCGAATTTAGCAAGGCCCAAAAAATAGCACGGCGGGCTTTTTCCCCCTCTTTTTTGGGGGCGGCTAAATTCGACCGAAATATAAAATCGGTCGTATTTATTGCTAAATTCGACCGTGTTAATTCGACCGAAGTTTAATTCGACCGTTTGCGGTCGAAAGTAGGCGCAGTCATATTTGCTCGGTCGTATTTAGCCGGGTCGAAGTTTGGTCGACCGGAAACGGTCGAATTTAGGAGCGGTCCTATTTGTGTGGTCATATTTAACCTGGTTTTCTTGTAGTGTAGAGAATAGAGCAAGCTTTATTCATTATGCTTAAAATGTATATATGCTTGACCCCACGCGCATTCCTTTTCTGCGCTTCTTTTGAAAATGTTTGGACGATTCTTAACAAAGCCGATTGTGTCACGCAGAGTCAACAGTCTTCCCATTCTGTGTTGATTTTTAGTTAATTATAGTAGCCAGCCTAACAACTTTGTATTAACATGTTACTCCCTCCGTCCCACAATGCAAGTCTTTTTTGAAAAAATTACACATTTTAATAAAACATTAATTAGATGATATATTTATTCTTATGTCCATTATAAATGCATTGACTTTTAAAAATATGAGCTATTTTATACTCTTGGTCATTCCTCATTAATTGCTATACAATTTTGAAAAAGGGTAGTTTAGGAAAATTATCACAAATTTACATTGAAAATTGAAAATAGACATGTATTATTTAGCAAAAAAAAATAAAAAAATAGACATGTATTATGGGAAAAAAAATTCTCTCAAAAAAGACTTGTATTGTGGGACGGAGGGAGTTTTAAATTAATTAATTTTCCTAGATTATAAAAAGTAAACATCTCACACATTAACAAACATTTAAAGTAAACTTGGGACCTTAACGAATACTGCAATTGTGTGAACATGCGTTGTATTTTGATTGAAAATTTATGTACTCCTACATGACAAAAAATTAGGGGCAGCCGGGCTAACAAGTGGATCCATTTTGAAATTTCTTGCCCTACTGTACATTGTAATCCTTGTGATCTCCACACGTTTATCCAATTTCTACACTTTTGTAGTAGTATAAATACACCATCTTCGTTTGGTTTAAAACACACAAATCAATCAACTTGTAACAACACATTACAAGCTCAAATGGATTCTTATCTTAACAAAGTCTCTCTGCTAGTGGTTCTTTTACTTGTCACACCTTTGGCATTGGCACAAACTAAGGTCGGGTTTTATTCGAGTTCTTGTCCTAAAGCGGAATCCATTGTTCAGGCCACAGTTAAGAAACATGTTAAGGCTAATACGGCTGTTGCTCCGGGATTGCTAAGAATGATCTTCCATGATTGCTTTGTTCATGGTTGTGATGCTTCGATTCTTATCGATGGTAGCGATGCTGAGAAAACCGCTGTACCAAATCTTTTGTTGAGAGGATATGATGTCATTGAGGATGCTAAAACACAACTAGAGGCAGCATGCCCTGGTGTTGTGTCTTGTGCTGATATTCTTGCTCTTGCTGGTCGTGATTCTACAGTTGAGGTAATTTAATGTTGGGATATCTCTGATTTCGATACAATGTATTCATACAACTAAACATTTACATTTCAATTATGGTCTAAACGGTTTCCTTTTTATGCAGGTTGGTGGATTGACCTACAAAGTGCCAACAGGACGGAGAGATGGACGAGTGTCTTTAGCATCTGATACCGCTAATTTGCCAAGTTTCACAGATTCAGTCACTGTTCAGAAACAAAAGTTTTCAGACGTAGGTCTCAGTGCTCAAGATCTTGTTACTCTTGTTGGTAAGCGATATATGTCACAATTGTTTTATACCTTCGGTTTCACTTCATTCTTTGCATGCATGCAATACTGTATTCTGATTATTGAAGATACATTTTTTTATAACATATTGTTATAATGTGATTTTGCATTGTAGGAGGACACACAATTGGAACAGTTGCCTGCCAATTCGTAAGTTATAGATTATATAACTACACAGGCGCCGGTGATGTTGATCCTTCCATTGATTCAGCATTCGTTTCTACACTCAAATCTCTTTGTCCCCAAAACGGTGATGGAAATAAACGCATTGCATTAGATTATGGAAGTGGGGACGATTTCGATAACTCCTTTTTCAAAAATGTGCAAAATAACCGTGGAATTATGGAATCAGATCAAAGCCTGTGGCAGGACAGTACAACAAAGAATTTTGTGCAGAGGTTTATTGGCATTAGAGGCTTGGCTGGTTTGACTTTGAACGTTGAGTTTGGAAAGGCCATGATTAAAATGACTAACGTTGGAGTGAAAACTGGTACTGATGGTGAAATTCGTAAAGTTTGTTCTAAAATTAATTAAAGAAATTAAAATTTCGGTTTTGGGGTTTGTCTATTTGAATTTTGTAGAACAAGAAACGTTGTTCAGAATACTATACACAATGTACGTACAAGTTGTCGAGTTCTATGTGATGTAATGCTATTATAATATGATTGAATGAAAACAAGATGTTTGTTACTATTTATACTTGGATGGTAGGCCGTCAACCGTTGTTGTCAGCAAATTATATCGTAGAAAGTTTGTGCCATACGTAGAGATAGGGGACTCCCCTGTTTTTACACCAAAAACCCTATGTTCGTCCCAGGGACCATATTGAAATGGCTGGATCACTTCAATTTAAATACATTATCACATGAAATGGCTTTTCACACCAAAAACGATACGTTCGTCCCTGTTTTCACACAAAAAACCCTTTGTTCTTTTCATTTGTATGTTCAAGAAGATTTGCTATGTGGTCTTTTGCTAGTTAGGTTGGATTACTAGGGTACATAGTATAGGCTTCATGAAGATACAATAGACAACACAATGAATCAAGAGTGTTGCAATAGACATCTAGATCAAGTATTGGTCCTATCAGAAGTGTTGCATTAGAATGTGACCTTGCAAGAGCCCACATCCATGTATTTAGTAGGCTAAGATCTAGCATTTCTTGGGTTAGGGCAAATTTCGATTTACAAATTAAAACGGGAATACTAAAGGAATCCATCTTAGTAATTGGAGGAGATTCTAAAGTGGAAGAGGATAATTGGAAAATAGGGTTTAAAAATGGAAGGGGAAAGGTCTCGAAGAGATATGAAGAGACTCACATTGACATAATAATTGACACAATTTTTTGCTTTTTGATATTTATACAAACGCACACATCCATCTTGTTTTTGACAAGATTCGAATGATCAACATCCCGTAAATAGAGTGAATGAGATACCGTTACACGAAGTTTTGTCTGATTACCAAAGATATGATCTAATTTGTTAGTAAAAACTAGCTTCGCTATACCATTAACCCCTTCAAACTCAAAATTCTTTTCCCCTATAAACTGAGCACGGACATAGATTGAATATGAGTCGAGATTAAAATATTAATATTAATACACTATTTAATTATGTAGTTATAAAGAACCGAATCTGAGATAAAGTTAAAAAAATTAAAGTAAATAAATCTTTATAATTATGTCAGGAATTGAACCCCTTATAGGAAATCGAACACGCGATGAAATTAAAGAAATTAAATTAAATAATAAATCTTGTATAATTATGTAGTTGGAAAGAATCGAACCCCGAGTTAAGTGATAACCGTTAAACCCCTTAATCGAACCCCTTATTGGAAATCGAACATGGGGTGAAATTAAATTAAATAATAAATCTTGTATAATTATGTAGTTGGAAGGGATTGAACCCCGAGTTAAGTGATAACCAAATTTGGTACTTTTGGTACTTTAGTGCTATTATGTACCATTAAAACATGGTTTTGCACATTAATATAGAGTATAGATTAGTGTGGTAATTAATGCCAGATAGAAAACTAGTTTCTCTATTGGCATCTGTGTCATTAATCGTTCTGCCCCATATTAGAGGACAAAATGAAGAATCAGTGAGGTAAGAACGTCCAAATTTGTGGTGGTAAATTTGTGGATCTTCAAATGGAAGTAACCTGAGAAATTGAAACAAGCAAGCGACTATACTAATTCAGAAAATTGAAATGTTTACTTGACAAAAATGGCAGTGTTGGTGAGCCAAATGGAGTTGAGTTGTGGTTGTTTATGGTGTCGGGTAAAAGGAGACGGTAGAATGTGAATTGTTTATGGAGTATGTTTATGAGCGATGAAAAAGCGGAATGTGTGTGATAAAATATCATTAGCATCATTTATATCTCTTTGGATAATTAAAGTGTGATGGATAAGTAATGTGTGTGATAAATTAAATTTTGAATTATTTATATAATTTATATTTATTTAAATTTAAATAACTTCAACTAAACTAAAATAATTTAATATAGTCAAATATGAGAATGATCTAAAAATTAATTTTTTTCAGTCAAAATAATATTCAAACCATGGAATTAACCAAAAATAATTTGCAATATTAAATTCGATGTACGAGAAAGCAATCAAATCCGAATAAAATATACTGCCTCGAATCTCAAATAATAATTCTCAAATAAGACAATTTCAATTTTTTGGGAAAAATACATATATTGGTTCTATTTTAACTACATATCAAAATTCTAGTATCCATATTAAGGTGCTAAAAGTGATAGTTTTGGTTTCAAAAAAAAAAAGTGATAGTTTTACTTTGACATCATATTTTAATTCTAATTTCAAAAAAGAAGTAATTTAGTATTTTTTGCTTTAATTTAATATAATTAAAATATAGTCAATATTTTAAAGAAAATCTTCTCTTACAGATTCACCCTGAACCATTGATACTACGGTAGAATCTCATAAATAATTTCAAGAAAATATTTCATAAAACATATAATTTGATTCAAATATAAAATACTAATGACATATACATTAACATATATATATATATATATATATAGCCTTTTGCTCAAATAAAAACCATTCTTAAAATACAAACCTACAAACCAACACTAAATTAATTATATTTCATCTATTCTAAGGTTCCCGCCAAGGGTACCTTCACAAAAAATGCTTAAAATAATTGGCTCTATCCAACAAAAAAAAAAACTTGCCGTGAAAATGAGAAGCATTTAAGACAGTAAACGGATGAGTTAGGTGTCACGAGGGCCGAAGGCTCTCGACACACCCGTCAATCGTCTATTGCCTTTACCATTGATTGCCATTCCTTACAAGTTTAGAATGATAAAGGCGCGAAGCGCCGTACAAGAAGATATGAAGCACCGTTAACCAGTGAAATCCACTGCCACGTTATCACGTGAACAGTGAATTTTTTTTATTTTTTTTGTTGGATAGAGCCAATTATTTTAAACGTTTTTTTGTTTTGGGGTACCCCTAGTTTGGTCATTATATTAGCTTGAAATATTAGATTTTGCTTGGTTTGTAGGTTTGTATTTTAAGTAGGTTTGTATTGGAGTAGCCCCTATATATATATATATATATATATATATATATATATATATATATATATATATATATATATATATATATATATATATATATATATATATATATAGTTAAGTTCTATGGAAACGCATTTGAGTGGAGACCGTGGAGACCATATACATTATGCACTCAAAACATTGTAAAACATATATATTTGTAAGGAATGTTCAACTAACAATATTATTTCATTCAAAATCTTAAAAATCATAATGTTTTGGAGAACAATAATATTTTATTTGCTGGACATACATGATTTTCAAAAATTTTAATGAAATTTGCATGTAAAACATATATGATCTTCAAGATTTTCAATGGAATAAGTTATTTGTGATTTTCATACAACATGATTTTCATTGAATAAGTTTTTGCAATGTTTTAATTGATATTCGTCTTCGGTCTCCACTAAAAATGTTGGTCTCCATATAAAATCATTCTATGAAAATCATTATAAATTGAGAACCTAATAACGGGTTTTAAATATAATAATGATATCGTACACAAATATAATAAAAATACACTTAGTATATTTATAATATTGATTAAATTTGTAAATTAAAAAGAAATGAAATTAGCAAAATTTATAGTGAGTCTCTATCAATTTTTTTTCCAAATATTTTAGTATTACACAATTTCAAAATTTCTAACAATCACGTTATAAAATCACTAATCAAGATTTAATATCATTAGTTTTCAAGTTCAAATTTAAAATATAGAAAAGTTAAAATATAGAAATTTAAAGTTCATATGCGAAACTTATTTAATTCAATAAAAATAATTCTACGTTCTGCGTATGAACTTACATATTTTCACTACATGTTCTATGCATGAACTTTCTAGATTTCTGAATTTACATGTAAGACAAACACATTAAATGTAGAAATTTCAAAACTCATGTGCGGAACTTACATATTTTAATATAAATAAGCACGTTCTGCGTATAAACTTATAATGTATTTGCATTACATGAACTTTTAGTTTCGGTTCCATAATATTCATAGTTCAAGTGTTGAACGAGTAGATATAATATTGTGTGTAAGAAGACGTGTAGAGATTCGCAGAAGAAGAAATATATAAATAATATTGTGTATTTTATAAAAAATCTAACAATTATTTGGTTACCATTTTTATTGATTTGTGAATATCCTACATTAATTGTCTCTGATAAAAAAATCTTAACCATTAATTGAATATTGATCTAACGATTATTAATGGATTTTCGGTTCTATTTCAGGTAATTGTTCACATTTGAATCAAACCCTATATATATATAATTTTAGTGGAGATTGGAGGCCATATGGATCCGTCAAAACATTGCAAAAATTTATTCATTGAAAATTATGTTCTATGAAAATCACTATTACATTTATTTCAGTGAAAATCTTGAAAATTATATATGTTTGAAAAATCATGCAAATCACTATTACATGCTTATGTTCTGCATAAAAAACTTAAAAATCATCTATATATTCTGTTAGGCCGAATTCACAATAGTTAATCAAATACTGAATGAGTAACTTAACAAGAACACACTGTTTAATACTAAAAAAACTGTTTGGAATTAACAATTCCTCTCTCAGTGATGTAAAATATCACAGAGAGCTGCTTAGGTTACAATCAATGAATTTCTCAATGTTCGATACCCTTCTAGGGTTAACCTAACTGTATTTATAGAACATACAGCTTCATACAATCAGTGTCTGATTCTCCTATAATCAAGCTATACAATTGATATCAATCACGATTGCTCCAGTCTTCCAAGTCAACTCAATCTCTTTGACAGCTTTCCAATCTTCAAAGATATTGCTTCCATACTTATCTTGTATCAACCTTCAAACACTGTTGACTCTTCAGACAATACCGCTACAGAGTTTAACAACCTCTGTTGCGCTTCCAGTCAGTGTTTAACTAAACTCTGACTGCTTCCAGCTAAACTCTGTTTTGTCACTATAGCTTTCAAACACTGTTCTCATCAATCATTTCTAACAATCTCCCCCAACTTGTCCATTAGCAAAAATGTACAAGTTTACAGTAAATGATGATGTCAAAACAAATACAAAGTTTACAGTGTTTAATCACACAAACAGAGTTTAAGCTATTACTTAACAAATTCTACAGAAAATAAGAAAATTCTTACAGACTTTAATTTCTAATCTCTTGCAGATCAGGCATTGTTCTGAGATAGTCTATAAGCAACCTTCTTTCAGCATTTTCAAGCTCTATCTGCATAGCTTCCTTGATTTCTCTCAACTGAGGATCATTCTCATCAGTTTGATAAATTGCAGCTCTAAGATCGTAGATTTTGTTTCTTCTCATTTCATTTCCCAGCCTTATGTATTTCACTTCCTCAGATTTCACATTAAAATCCAGAACAGTGATTCAAAGATCAGTCTTCAGCTTTGTAGTCCCCTTCTCCATTTCTATCAGATTTCCATTCCAATCTCTGTACTTAGGAACATACTTACTGTTGATCTTCATTTGTCTTCTTGCAAGGTTCTGAATCATCCTTTGTCTGAGCACATTTGCAACTGACTGAGCTATTTGATTTCTCACTCTGAAAATATACAGGACATATTCAAGTTCTTCCCCATATTTTAATTCAATATCCTTTTCAGAAACTTTAAATACTGTTCCATCAGCCATGAAATATAGCAAGAAATCCTTCTCTAGACTCTTCTGATATACAAGCTGTACTGACTCCAGTTTATCTAAACTCTCTTGAGTGACACCACCTCCTGGAACAGACAGTGAAGAAGGATCTCTGGGACCAACATATTGCCTTTTATCTCTGTGTGAGCCTATGCCTCCTTTGTTGTATCCAACTTTACCAGATAAAGCTCTACCATCAGTAAAATCCATTGGAATTGTAGCTTCTAGTCTTGAATCATGAAGAGCACCTTTCTTAAATGTTGATTTCAACTGAGAAGACAATAATGGTGTGGTCACAACTTGTGCAGCAACAGAGGTTGTGTCTTCATTTTTCTGTACAACATGTGTATCAACAGAGGTTGTAACAATACTTTTCAGCTTTTGCTTAGCTTCTGCATCTGTTGGTTTTCTGAATACTTGCATTCTTTGATTTGTACCAACTGGTTCTTTGATTTGAATGCCTTTAAGAACAGGCTTTACAGATTTAGCAACTTCCACATTCTTCTTGACTTTTTCAGACTTTAAAGCTTTCAAATGCATTTCTTGTAAACTCTTCTCTTCAGCTTTAGCATCTTCTATAGTAACTCCTGCTGCATTTTCTTCCATAAAAATCTTAACAGCTAACTCCTCATCAGTCTTTGGATTTGATTTTAATTCCAAACTCTTGGTCTTTGAAGTACCTTGAGTTTCAGTGTTTATTCCAACAGACTGTGACTTAAGAGATTGTGACTTAAGAGATTTGTTTAAAACCTTACCCTTTTCACTTGCCCCTCCATCTCCAGCATCATCCTTTTGAGACAGAGTTTGAGAAACTTTGCATTTAGACTTAGCAACTCTCTCCCCCTTTTTGACATCATCAGGAATGAGTATTGATGTAATGAGCTCCAAAGAGTTAGCAATGGAATCCACCTTAGAAAACAAAGCAGTTTGATTTTCTTCAACCTTTCCTAGTCTGGCAAAGAGAGTGTCTTGAACTTTAGACAGCTGGGCAGCTTTTATTTTGGACTCTCTTTCCATCTTCATTTCTCTTGACTGAATCTCAGTTTTCAAAGAAGCAATCTCTTGTTTTGTTTCAGCAAAATTTCCTTCCAAAGTTTTGACTTGTACCACAGTTGCCTTTAAACATGATAAAATATCTGGATTTGAAATTTGCTTTGCAGTCTGCTTAACAAACTCAGCTGCTCTCCCTTTTGGAAAAATACAGTCTTGTTTATACCAATTTTCAGCAGATTTAGCAAGATGCTCTACTTCAATGGCATGAGATGGACAAGGCTGATCAAAAGGTGTATGTTTATTATCTGTCTGTGCTGGTGCACTCACAAAAGAATCAGAGTTTGCACTACTGTCAGATTCATCTTCAGCACTTGCATCTTTATCTTGGACATATTTTAAAGAACCACTGTGCTGAGCTGTGTCAGCCACAGTTTCTACAACAACTACTTTTGCAATCTTTTCAACAGGCTCCTCATGTTGCACAGGCTCTGCAACAGAGTTTATATTTGTATCTTCAACAGGCATAGATTCAGAAATTATTTTAGTTGCCTGATCAACTTCATCACCTTTGTCTGGATTTGGAGAAGCATTAGATATCAGTTCTGTATGTGATGCTGCAGCTTCAGGAACATTAACTGCAGGCTCATCAGCTATACCAGGAGCTTCAATGTTACCAATAGGTGAGATAGGATCAAGAATTGACTCAAGAACATCATTCACTGGTGAAAAACCATCTCTGTGACCCTCTTCTACAGGCATGTTATCCTCTGTAGGTATTTCAACATTAACAGTATCCTTTGCAGGCATTTCAACCTCTGCAGGTATAGCAACATTCTCTGCATCCTCAACAGTAGGTGTTTGCAGGGAAACCACCTCTGGGGTTTTAACAATTTGCTCATCATCAGACTCAGAAAGAACTAATCTTCTCTTCTTGACTTGAGGCACTACAATCTCCTCTTCATCTTCACTTGAGCTCTCTCTTGGTGGTGAAAGTGAAGGTCTGTTTGCCTTTTGTTTCTTCCTTCTTGTATAAACAGCTCCAGGTAGTGTCTGTTTAGCCTTTGAGTGTTTAGTGTTTTGGGCAGTGTGTTTCTTTCTTTTTGGCTTGGTTTTGGGTTTTTCAGTAGATGCTGGCTCAGAGTTTAAGGTTTCAGTGTTTAAGGTTTCAGTGTTTAAGGTGTCAGTGTTTAATGGTGGAGAGTTTATTGTTGGAGAGTTTATTGGTGAAGAGTTTAAGGTTTCTGGTTGTGGTTGATGAGATGTAGTAGGTACAGTGGTTGTGGGTGTTGTAGGTGTTGGTTCAGAGTTTATAGTGTCTAATGGTTCAGGCATTTGTTGTGGTGATTGAGAATCTTGAGGTTGGTTTACATAGTTCTGTAAGGCTAATGGCATAAACATATCAGGTATTTGCTGTTTAGTAACATCTTTGTTTGTCAAATCAGAAAACATTCTTTTAGCAACTTGAAAAGGCTGAATCACATCAGCTTCATCAATTTGAATGTTAGATACACAGGCAGTAAATAGCAGTTGACAAAAACGAGCAAAATAAACAGAAGTAGGCTCAGACAAACGCTCTCCCAAGTTCATTAACACTAGTCTACCAAAATCAAAATTACCTCCATATAGTAGAGCATGACCAATTTGGAGAGTATCAAGAGGAAGTGCATCCCAGTTTGTTGTCTTCTTTCCAAAAGCTCTTGTAATGCAATCGAAAAAGAAACTCCATTCCTTTCTCAGAAGTGGCCGTCTCAAAGACCCTATCTTATTCAAGTTTCCTGCACATCCAATTTGCTCCAACATTGTCCTCAAGCGATCATGACCAACAACACTGTAAGAAGTGTGAGTCTCAAAATCCAGAGCATCCCTAACCGTAGTTGGAGTAATGATATACTCTGATTCATCATGAGTGAAAGTGATTGTTGGTGTGCCAGACTCTTCACCATCATCATATACAGAGTTTGTCCAGAAGGCAGCAATTTGTGAAGCAGATAATGTTGGTGGTGCAGTTAAAGCCTTCCCTATTTCAGAATCTTTCAAGAAATTTTGGAACAAATGAAACGCCTCTGGAGCATTTGCATTCTCCAGTGGTGCCGCATAGTTGCTAGGAAGAAAAACTAACCCTGCTGCATCAAACGCTTTAGTTGCCATTAGTAAGATATGATACGAAGATATTTAGAGAAAAGATGTGTATGCACTGTAAGTGTTTATCAAAAGGTGAATGAGAGTGTATGAGAATCTTGAAAGTGAATGAGTATGCAAGTAACTGTGAGTGGGTGAATGTGAATCGATATGGAGTGAGAGAACAAAGACGATTAGAGTAAAATTAAAACTCAATCGTTTATTCAGTAAAAACGCGCAACTGTTGTAGAGTAATGTGTGAGTGGGACACTATCATGGGACACGTGTCAAACAACCAATGGATCACTTAATAATTACCGCTGTCATTCCTATAATCACGACACTTTGACATATTTACACTTAATTAACAGTTGTCAACTACCTCAATTACTCAAAATAGTCAAATCATCTCAATGAAACATTACCTTAGAGTACTTAACACAACTCAACAGTGTTTATCAATTTTCCAACTTTATCACTAACAACCTTTTCAAAAATTGCACAGTTGTGAATATGAGTGTGTGTAAAGCAAAGTTTACTAAAATCAATTTTTAGAGCATCTAATATTTCATAAAATCCATAACAGAAATCAATAAACACTGAATGCACAAACTCTCATATTAAACACTGATTGTTTGATGAATGCTAAACTCTGTAGTTACTGTAATACAGAAATCTGAAAACTTCCATTCCCTTTGATGTCAATGATTATCCAAGTAAGCACACAGTCTTTGAAGACAAAAATATCAAGAGATAGAAATCAGAGCATCATTCAGTGAATAACAGTCATGAACTTGATAAACTCACAAACTCTCAAAACACACAAGTGTTTAGGTGAAGTGTTTACACTCACATTCAATCAGAAATAGCAGAATCTACCATATGCTTGAATGTCCACCAAATCTACACTACTTTGAGTACATGTATGCACAAATCAAAAGGACTTTATTCAGGGTTGTAATGAGGTAAGATCAAACAGATGAAAAAGATGTTTTATTCATGAGTGAATATCAAGCTGAACATTATAATAGACCAAAGTGTTCAGTTACACTGTTAGTACATATTTGTACAAGATCAGTATATATGCTTCTTTTTTCTTTTTTCTTTTTTATTATTATTATTATTATTATTATTATTATTTTTTTTTTTATTTAGCATATATACTGAGTAAACTTTTCTTTTCTTGAGGAACACTCATCTGCTTGAGAAAAAAAAATATAACTGCTCTTAACACTTCAGAGTATAAGAAAAATGAGCAGTTAATAAGGCTCAAAGAGGTTTACTAAGGATGGAAATTATGAACAGTGTTTATACAGTGTTTGAACAAAGTTCAAGAGAATTTTGAACAGTGTTTGAAGAAATGGTGAATCCTATTGCCTTTATCATTTTCATGCACACACATATCATGTAGTCTCAAAATGGTTTAATACAAGTTCTAGAGAAACATGCTTCCTAATGAATATCACACAACAATAAATACTGATTGATATAAAATGTATCAATCACTGATTTGGCTCAAACTCTCACAGGGTGTAAATATGAATCTGAACTCACCAAACTAATCAATGACACATCTCAAGTTTTATGGTTTTCACAAGTACAAACAAGGAATCATCAGGAACCATACCTTTGGAAACAGAATGTCACTTATCAGAGTTTAGAGTTCATCAATAACCAAAATTATTTATGAGAGGAAATGCACACAATATTCATAGACTCAGAGTTTAGGACTGAATAAACTAAGAGATGCTATAAATATGAAACAGTATCATGCTGTGTTGATTTACTGCACAAATTCTGATTAGATTACAGTAACTCAGAAAGAATCATGATTTAATTACTGAGAATCATGCTCCATACATTTTCTTCATTGGTGTTTTCATTCAGACAGTAATCAATTCTGAATTTACTGAGTGTATCTAACATGTTAACAGTGTTTAACAGACAGACATGCTGACAGAGTTTAACAAGTTTTAAACATAAGCATGCAGAACAGAGTTTAATACTAAGGTTCACATAAGCACTTAACAATTTGTAACATATGAGCAATAGGTTTTTGAGTCTAACCAACATCTCTAGTCAAAACTAGAGACCATTCCTAGTTCATTGACCAGTCTTGTAAATGTAGCTTCACTCAATGGCTTGGTGAAGATATCTGCAAGTTGTTGTTCTGTAGACACAAAGTGAAGCTCAATGTTTCCTTCCTCTACATGCTCTCTGATGAAGTGATACCTTATGCTGATGTGCTTTGTCATTGAATGTTGTACTGGATTACCTGTCATTGCAATAGCACTTTGATTATCACAGTAAATAGGTATCTTGGTATACCTTAATCCATAATCCAGCAGTTGATTCTTCATCCATAAAATCTGTGCACAACAGCTACCAGCAGCAATATACTCTGCTTCAGCTGTAGATGTAGATATTGACTTCTGTTTCTTGCTGTACCAGGAAACAAGTCTGTCACCCAGAAATTGACAACTTCCACTGGTGCTTTTTCTGTCTATCTTACAGCCTGCAAAGTCTGCATCTGAATAACCAAGAAGTTTAAACTCTGATTCTCTTGGATACCACAGCCCCAAAGTCATAGTGCCCTTGAGGTACTTAAATATCCTCTTTACTGCTGTTAAATGTGGTTCTCTTGGATCTGCCTGGAACCTTGCACACAAACAAGTTGCATACATGATATCAGGTCTGCTAGCTGTCAAATAGAGTAAAGAACCAATCATTCCTCTGTAACTTGTCATATCTACTGATGACCCTGCATCTTTGTCCAATTTTGTTGCAGTTGCCATGGGAGTTGTTGCAGATGAACAGTCAAGCATACCAAATTTCTTGAGAAGATTTCTGGTATATTTTGCTTGATTTATAAAAATTCCATCATCTGTTTGCTTCACCTTTAGGCCTAGAAAATAGCTAAGTTCTCCCATCATACTCATTTGATATCTTGACTGCATGAGTTTGGCAAACTTCTTACAGAGTTTATCATTAGTAGATCCAAAAATGATGTCATCTACATATATCTGAACTAAAAGCAAGTCACTACCAGTTTGGAAGTAAAACAGAGTTTTGTCAATAGTACCTCTGTGAAATCCACTTTCTAGTAGAAATTTGGCAAGGGTTTCATACCATGCCCTTGGTGCTTGCTTAAGTCCATAGAGTGCCTTGTCTAACCTGTAGACATGGTCTGGATATTTTGGATCTACAAACCCTGGTGGTTGTTCCACAAACACTTCTTCTTCAAGTTTTCCATTCAAAAATGCACTTTTTACATCCACCTGAAACACTTTGAATTTCTTATGAGAGGCATATGCTAGAAAGATTCTAATTGCCTCCAATCTAGCCACTGGAGCAAATGTTTCATCATAGTCTATTCCCTCCTGTTGTGAATAGCCTTTTGCAACCAGTCTTGCCTTGTTCCTTGTGATAACACCCTCACTGTCAGTTTTATTCCTGAAAACCCATTTAGTACCAACAATGGATCTGTTCTTGGGCCTTGGTACAAGTGTCCACACTTCATTTCTTTCAAATTCATTTAGCTCTTCTTGCATTGCTGTTATCCAGTCAGCATCTTTAAGAGCTTCTTCCACTTTCTTTGGCTCAGTTTGTGACAAGAATGCATGAAACAGACATTCATTTGTTGTTGCACTTCTTGTCCTTACTTTTGCATCTGGATCACCAATAATCAAATCAGGTGTGTGAGATTTAGTCCATTTTCTTGCAGAAGGCAGATTGCTTCTGTCATCATGTGATCCTCCCCCTTGATCTATGCTCTCCTGATTTTCTTGGTGCCTTTCTTCATTTTCTGATGCTCCCCCTGAATGTGACTGCTCAGAATTATCAACAGAGTTTGAATCAACAGAGTTTGATTCAGAATTATCAACTGAGTCACTTTCAGTGTTTGAAGTATCACTTAGATGTGATTCTTCATGCTCCCCCTCAACTGGTTCTTCCCTTGTTTCTGATTGAAGAGTTTCTTCAGTATTTACCAGTAGAGGTGCAGAGTTTAGATTAACAGAGTTTGTCAAATCAGTCTGATCAGAGTTTACTTTTTCAGAGAATAAATCTTCATTTTCAAAGTGAAGTAGATCATGTTCATTGACATCTTCAAGTCCAGTTATTTTCTTGTCATCAAATGACACATGAATTGATTCCATGATTACTCTGGTTCTCAGATTATAAACTCTGAATGCCTTAGTTGACAGTGGATAGCCAACAAAAATTCCTTCATCTGCCTTTAGGTCAAATTTGGTCAACTGTTCAGGATGAGTCTTCAACACAAAGCATTTGCATCCAAAAATATGAAAATATTTTAGATTTGGCTTTTTCTTCTTCACCATTTCATATGGTGTTTTACCATGCCTGTTGATCAGTGTTGCATTTTGAGTAAAACAAGCAGTTTGAACTGCTTCTGCCCAGAAATATGTTGGCAATTTTGCTTCATCTAGCATGGTTCTGGCAGCTTCTATCAAGGTTCTATTCTTCCTCTCCACTACACCATTTTGTTGTGGAGTGCCAGGTGCAGAAAACTCTTGTTTGATTCCTTTACTCTTGCAAAATTCTTCCATTGATGAATTCCTGAACTCAGTTCCATTGTCACTTCTGATTATCTTCACTTGATTTTCTGACCCTTTTTCCAGTTGTAATATATGTTCTGTCAGTGTTAATGCAGTTTTATCCTTCTTTGCAAGAAAATATACCCATGTGTACCTGGTATATTCATCAACAATGACTAGAGCATATTTCTTCTTTCCAAGAGACATCACATTCACTGGACCAAAAAGATCAACATGTAGTAGATGATAAGGATCAACAATTGAAGACTCAGATTTGCTTTTGAAGGAGGCTTTTCTCTGTTTAGCCTTTTGACAAGAATCACACAGGCCTTCTACATTCAACAAAGACCTTGGTAGACCTCTTACATGATCATTCTTGATTAGCTCATTTATGTTGTTCAGATTCAAATGAGAGAGTTTCTTGTGCCATTTCCAACTCTCTTCACTGGACATTCTTGTTGACAGACACACTGCTTTGCCATCAGTGTTTGTTGACAATTTAATTTCATAGATGTTATTATGTCTGTTTCCAACTAGAGCAACTTTCCCTGTAGATTTACTGATCACTTGACAATATTCAGGCTGAAAATCCACATGATATCCTCTGTCACAGATTTGACTCACAGATAGCAAATCATGCTTGAGTCCTGGAACCAGAGCTACATTTGTGATGATGACATTCCCAAGATTAATATTGCCATATCCCAGAGTATGTCCTATGTTGCCATCTCCATAGGAAACTTTTGGGCCAGCCTTCTCCTCATACTCTGATAGCAGGGCTTTATTTCCAGTCATGTGTCCTGAACATCCACTGTCCACAACTAGAGTACTCACCCTGGTGCCCTGCAATCACAAACAATCACTGATTGTTAGTTTTAAGGATCCAGACTTGCTTGGATCCTTTGGCTTTCTTAACTCTTTTAGCTTTTGCAGCGGAATTTACATTAACAAAGTTTAAGCTAACTTTTTCAGAGTTTACATTTGCAGAGTTTACTTTAACCCATTTCAAATTTGGTTTGGGTTCATAGTAATTATAGTAAATAGCATGATAATCTCTGCAAGTGTAAATAGAATGCCATGTACTTCCACAGTGTTTGCATAAAGTCTGTGGTCTAGTTCTCACATAATCACTCTTTACTGCAGTTTTAGAGGGCAAAGAATTAATGTTCTTATTCTTACTGCAGAAACTAGCAAGATGATTAGTGCTACCACAATTAAAGCATGTTTTTCTAGGAGCTAATGAAGCAAGCATTGGCTTAATTCCTGATGTTATGCCTACCTTTCCATTTTTGTTTTTCTTAGGCAATCTCTGTTTGTTGACAGATTTTATCTCCTCAAGCTTATGCTTGAGTTGTTTATCTGTCATTAAACCAATGTTAGCCTCTTTAACAAAAGTTTTAGCATATGACTCTTTAACAGCCTTTTTCTGTGCTTCAGTCTTAGGTCCACCTGTTCCCATGACATTACCTTCAGATGAACGATGTGGTCTAACTTTTACCTGATTTTCAAATCTAAGTTCATCTCCTTCAGAGTAACCTAGACCTACTGTATCTGACTGAAACACTTCTTGAGTATCTTTACCAGAGTGTGTCCAAGTTTTAATGATGTGTTTAGTATCCTCCAATTCAGATTCTAGTTGCTTATACTTACCTAGCAACTCCTGTTCAATAAACACTGCATCATCTCTCTATTTTTGAACTTTGTTCATGTTCTCTAGCTGTTCCTCAACAAGTTTATTTCTCTCTTTAAGTTGAGAGCACTCATTTTTTATCCTCTCATTTTCTAAAGTCTGATCCCTATAACTGATATGCAAAGCTTTAAGATAAATTCTCAATTCAGTTATATTATCAGTATTATAAGCATAGGTAGTTGGGGGTACCTTGAGATCATCATCTTCATGTTGAGTAGTAGCCATGAGTGCATAGTTGACTTCCTCATCTGAATCTGAAGTGTCTGCCCAATCTCTGCCTTTAGTGTAAAGTGCCTTTTCAGTTTTACCCTAGCTTCTTGCACTCAGGAGCATAGTGACCCATCTCCTTACACTTGTAGCATTGAATCTCAGACTTATCTTTCTTACTAGATTTGAAGTCCTTTCCCTCAGCTTTCTTGAAATTCTTCTTGTCAAACTTTGAGTAGTCCTTGGAGAATCTCTTTCCCTTCTTGAAGTTCTTGAATCCCATCTTCTTGAAGGTCTTTACCATCAATGCAGCCATTTGCATCATCTCTTCATCATCTTCAGAATCAGATGTTTCATCTGTATTTGAGTCATCATCAGTGTTTGAGGACTCACTTTCTGAGTGTATGACTAAAGCTTTTCCTTTTGCCTTTCTCCTTGATGCTTCATTCTTTGATGGTTTCTCCTCAACCTTAAGAGCAACAGACTTTGACTTTCTACTAGATCTTTTGTTTCTCTGCTCCAATTCCAATTCATGGGTTTTGAGCAGTCCATAAATTTCATCAATCTCTGTTTCACCAAGTTCATAATTATCTCTTATAGTGGTTGTTTTCACATCCCACTTTTCAGGTAGAGAGAGAAGAAACTTGAGATTTGAATCTTCTAAATCATACTCTTTGTTAACCAATGACAAATCATTGAGCAGTTTACAGAATCTGTCAAATGTTTCTGTCATGGTTTCTTCAGACTTTGCCTCAAAGTGCTCATACTCCTGAGTTCCTTGACACCTAACCTCAAGTGCATCCCATATTTCCTTTGCAGTTGTGCAGTTAATCACTTTATTAGACATAACATTGTCTAATGCACTGTGAAGTAAATGTCTTACTTTTGCATCCTTTGCAATAGATGAAAGATCCTCAGCAGTTAGATCTTTCTTTTCCTTTGGAATGACCTTTGATTCCTCACCAGCAGCAGCAGCAGATAATTTTGTTGGTTTGTGAGGACCTTCATATATTCTATCAAGATATTCTGGATCTGTGGCTTCCAGAAACATGGTCATCTTTACCTTCCAGATTGCATACTCTGATGGCCTAAGTATAAGAACCCTTATTGTTTCATACCTACTAATAGTAGTAGGGGCTTTCTCAGTTGGTGGAGGTATCTCTGCCATTGATTACTATTGTGTTTGGATCTTTAACTGTAATAAAGTAACAGATTAGTCTCTGATACCACTTGTTAGGCCGAATTCACAATAGTTAATCAAATACTGAATGAGTAACTTAACAAGAACACACTGTTTAATACTAAAAAAACTATTTGGAATTAACAATTCCTCTCTCAGTGATGTAAAATATCACAGAGAGCTGCTTAGGTTACAATCAATGAATTTCTCAATGTTCGATACCCTTCTAGGGTTAACCTAACTGTATTTATAGAACATACAGCTTCATACAATCAGTGTCTGATTCTCCTATAATCAAGCTATACAATTGATATCAATCACGATTGCTCCAGTCTTCCAAGTCAACTCAATCTCTTTGACAGCTTTCCAATCTTCAAAGATATTGCTTCCATACTTATCTTGTATCAACCTTCAAACACTGTTGACTCTTCAGACAATACCGCTACAGAGTTTAACAACCTCTGTTGCGCTTCCAGTCAGTGTTTAACTAAACTCTGACTGCTTCCAGCTAAACTCTGTTTTGTCACTATAGCTTTCAAACACTGTTCTCATCAATCATTTCTAACATATTCCGCAAACAAAATATTGCAGAACGTATTGTTCTGCATATGTTCTGCTTGCAAATCATATATGATCAAGATTTTGAATAAAAAAATAATATTCATTGAACACTCTTTGCAAATATATATGTTTTGTAATATTTTGAGTGCATAATGTATATGACCTCTACGATTAATGTTGGTCTCCATAGAATTTTAATATATATGTAAAGTTTATAAAAAATATAAAGATACGTATTATTTTAATATATATTTTAAATTTGAACAAAAATTTGATTTTGAATTTTATTTTAGTGTAAAATTATTTTGGATAAATTTAATTTTAATGTATATAACTTTAAATCATTTCATTAATTTTCCAAGTTTTTCTTAAAACAAATTAAATGCGTTATTTTATTTCATTTTTCTAATTGGAATATGAAATTATATTTCAAAGACAATGGAATGAATATATGCATTTTATAGTTGGATTAAGAGGTTGTAGAGTGCTACTGATATATTGTAAGTACGATATTTAGAAAATAAAAAATAAAAAATCTAGCATCACAATGCAGCCTGTTATGACTTCAGATCCAAACCTACACGTGTTGTTGCTTGTCAATTTTATTCAGGGACCAATGCCCTAACATATCTAGACGGGAGAGAGTAAGGGTAGGGTGAGGGATAATTGTTTAGTAGCAAAATGTCAAAATGGTATGAAAGATAAGTTTTCTCCATTTAAAATATAGAGTGGTGGAATCATGATCATAAAACAGTTATACTGAAATAAATTTTGGTTAATTTTTAGAAGTTAATCGGGATTTTAAATAATTTTTTTATTAAATTTTAACTAAAAATTGTGATCGTGTAAAAAAAATTTACTAAATTTTTCTGGTTAGCTAGAGTGTCAGGCTAGGTTGCCCCCTTTTCCCCTGCATATAAATAACCATGTAATTATGACACAATTTAAAGTAGAGGATGTCAAACTCAATTGCATGTATCATCTTTAATACTCATTTTCTTCATCTAATCATTATCATATTGTTCGGGAACGAAAACTAAGTTTGAGATTGCGGCTAAAGTTCGTGCGTATTTAATACTAGGATTGGTGAGCTTCATGTTTTAATGCCCACACTTATGTTTCAAGACTTAATTGGGTATCTCAGAGAATCAAGACAAAAACGTAGTTGTAAGAATGAGGGTTTAGGGGCATTGGAAGCCTAAGATTTAGTAAAATTAGAAGATTTGGTGGGCAAGCCACCTCCTTGGAGAAAATTACAGATCCTATCTTCCTCTAGAAGTTTGTTTAAATGTTGAATTGGGTGTTTTGGAGGCTATTTCTTGTAGATTTAATATCCATATTTGACTATTGCAGCTGTTAATTAACCTTTGATGTTAATTACAAAATTAATATCTAATTGAAGTTTTGGGTCTCATTAATGGGATTCGTGTTTAGACCAAAATAGGTTTAATTAATCCATTGTCAATTACGTATTTAGGCTTATTTTAACCTATATCACATATACTGTCCATGGCAAGTAGACAATCTCGTTTCCCTTCTACTTATGCATCCACTGGCATCCTCTAATCACCATACTTGGGAGTTGCGATGTATTTTTGAGCTTTAGAGATGCTAATATGCGACGAACTTTCACAACCCACTTGTACTCATCTTTAGATAAGGCCGGAATCAGAACATATATGGAGGATGATAAACTATCAAGAGGAGAAGAAATTCGACGCCAATTGATAACGGTCATAGAAAAACTTCGGGATATATCTTATCGTTTTCTCGGAAACTTATGTCTCATCGCCATGGTGCCTTAACGAGCTTGTAGAGATCCTCAGATGCAAGAGAAGTATGGGACACTTAGTTTATCCAATATTTTATGATATTAGTCTGTCAAATTTGCGCAACAACTAAGAGTGTGTCAGTAGCTTTTGAGAATCATGAGAAGAGATATGCTTATAACAGGAAAACGGTTGATAAATGGAAATCTGCCCTAACTGCAGTTGCGAATCTGTCTGGTTTTCACCTACTAAAAGATGCAAACAGTTTAGCAAACTCCTTTTTTCTCATTAATTTAACTCATCCATACAGATACTACTAATTAACCGTATACAAATTAGAGAATAAGTTTCCTGAAATTACCATACAAAATTTATTTGAGGCAATTAAGAGAAAGGACGGGTATATGTGCAAATTATATCTTCCATCACTTATTTTTAGTTGGTTGATTGCCTCACATAAATCTCCTGAAATAACCTTAGGAAACTTATGCTCATAATTAACGTTAGTAATATTATCATACTTTGCGCTTTGGGCAATACTATTTTGAGATTTGAAACTAGTTAACGAAATGGGAATGAAATTGCACAACAAAAATGTACTACAACATCATTCTGATTCTCATTATCGAATGTCAAAAACGTGCCAATTAGAGTCCAGCCAATACTAACCTATTACTCACTCCATTGAAAATAACATGGTGTTTGATTATGTAAAAAATACCAACTTATGGGATTGATCAAACTTCTTTGGCATTTTATCATTCTGCTATTTCTGTTTTAATATCTAATTTTTCATATATTTATTTTTTAATTTTCTCTTGTTTTTATATGAATATATTGTAGTATTTTCATAAATATTTTTTTGTTAACTTTGATGATCCTACATACTTACCGAAGTGAGATACAATTTTTTTTAATGTTAATGAACTATTTTGTAATTACAAAACATGAACAAATAATTACAACTATGCCGAACATTATTAGAAAAATGATTTCTATATGATTACATGATTTTGCCTATATGTCTAGATACATAGTAGTTTAACTGCATCACTAGAACACTATGTCTAGATAATAGTTTAATTACATCACTTTGCTTTTCTTAATTCTCGTGATCTATAAGTTTCATAATTTCTATGATTTCTATGCCAAAACAAGTGAAACGATTTACAAAAAGAGAGAGCTAATAATGCTACATGATATGTATCTTAATTTGGAAACTTTAATAAGATAGGAATAGGGCTGCACAAAGGTCCAAAACCGGACCCGGACCGGACCGAAGACCGGATTTTATTGAATTCATGGACCGGAGACTGGACCGGTCATAACCGGTCTTTGGGACCGGACCGGACCGGAAAAACCCGGACCGGACCGGAACCGAACCGGTTTGGACCGGTTAGTTAATATTTTATAAAAAAAATTTAATTTTTATAACTTAATTTTTATTCTTTGTTGATTTATAAATTACTTGGTAAGTTAATTTAAATTTAAAAATAAGTAAATGTCATATTATTTGTAAAGTAACATTAATTTGTAAACGTAATTATAAATTATATATAGTATGAAATATGAAATTTAATAATTTATATTATAGTGTTTATATATACTATTTCATAAATTTATTATTTACCAATTTGGATCACTAAAATATGTTATGTGTGAATATTTAATCATTAAACTATATAATTTAAAAGACAAAATAGTGTAAAATTAACTATATACATAAAATCCGGTCCGATCCGGTCCGGACCGGGTGTTTTCAGGGTTTGGACCGGACCGGACCGAAGACCGGATTTTTTCGATTTTACAGACCGGGGACCGGACCGATTATATTCGGTCCGGTCCGGTCCTTGGACCGGTAAACCCGGTCCGGTCTAATTTACCGGTCCAGACCGGAAAGTTGTGCAGCCCTAGATAGGAAGTCATTTATAATCCCATCATATTTTCTTATATAATTAATTTAAGTGTTCCTTGCATTTTTAATAAATATATTTTTGATATTAAACTTGATGACCTAATTTCTCCTATTTCAATTTCATGTTTTGCAATTTGCAATAATTTTAGGGTTTCAATTTCTACTTCTATTTTCTTAATTTTAGGGTTTCAATTTCTGCTTCTATTTTCTTTGGTTGCTCCATGTAAGGTATAAGGTAATTCTCTTAACTATCTTTTTCATATGTTGTACTAAATGTTTAATTTTACATATGTTAGTACCCTTTATTTATTCATTTTAAGTTACACATTTACTTGTCTATGTGCTTTGCAAATGAAGGTATATTAAATGGAGGAATTTGGTGATAACAATTTTTGGAGATTGCTGAAATAATGAAATCAATAAAATAAAGGGATTTGAGATTTTGGATATTTGAGGTTGTACTTGAGAGATGTCTCGACTTGGTACATGTGTTGGATCCTTTTTTAAGATGTCTGCGAACCTTATATTATAAGGATCAAGCCAACGCAGTTCTGTTAAGAATTGATTTTTAATCCCTCTAATTGTTGAGAGATGTATTTTGGGAATACCTTCCTGATTTGAAAGATATCGTTTGGATATATTATTTTTTTTTATCATAAATTGAAGATTATTCGTCGTTTCAGAGAGATGAAATAATTAACTTGGTGATAATGTTAATTATTATTAGATTCATATTGGGAAATTTGGGAGATAATTGAACCAACCGAAAATATGCCATAACAACTACCCCCAGTTATTCAGTGCAGCTTGATGGATTGTAGAACTAAGCATGCTTCGATCTTCCAAATTTCATGAGTCGTTGAAACAACTAGAAGAGGAAGATTAGTAAAAAATATAATATACATGTAGATGTAGAGAAAAATTCTATGGAGTACTCATTTTATTCGAGTACTTGGAGTACATATACGTTCTGTATTCAAAATATTTTCAAATTTATTATTTTGCAAACCTTGTTATATAAATATCGTAATTTCAATGATAATCTTGAAAATCTTGTATGTTTTGCAATAAGTTCATCTTGAAAAAAATTTATGTTTTGTAATCAGAATATATATGTTTTGCAACCCAAATGTGTTTCGCAGAACAATTATTTTTGCAATATTTTGTTAGCAAAACATACAAAATTTTAAAGATTTTCAACGAAATAGTGATATTCATGTAATGAGTTTGTCAAAACAATTCGAGGTTATCATAGAGATAGTGGAGTTAAAAAATGTGCTTTGAAGCTTGACCTTCACAAGGCGTTCGATTCATTGAATTGGAACTTCATCTTAGGCGCTTTGCGTAAGTTGAACTTTCCAACTAAATTCATAGATTGGATTCGATTATGCATCTCTACCACTACTTTTTCTGTTAAGGTGAATGGATCATTGTGTGGGTTTTTTGAAGGAAAAAAGGGAATTCGTCAGGGGATCCTATTTCTCCCTACATCTTCTCGATTGCTATGACTGTTTTGTCATCGATGCTTGCCAAGTCATCTGCTAATTTTAAATACCATTGGAAGTGTAAAGACTTGAAACTTACGCACCTTCTTTATGCTGATGATGTGCTTCTGTTTTCCAACGGTGATAAGGACTCTGTTACTCACCTCATGAATTGCATTTCTCGGTTTTCCTCTACTAGTGGATTGAATCCAAGCATTGCGAAGAGCACAGTTTTTTTTGGCAATTGTGATGCTGACTTTATTACCTGGTTTGATTCCTCGTATGGTATACCTCATGGAAATCTTCCTGTGCGTTTTTTAGGGGTTCCTTTAATTTCATCGCGTTTGAGTCACAATGACTGCCTTCCGCTTCTAGATAGGATTACTTCAAGGATTTCTTGCTGGACTACTATGTTGCTTTCACTGGCTGGCCGTGTTCAACTCTTAAGGTCTGTTCTCACAGCTGTTCAATTTTTTTGGACTGCTCACTTCGTTCTTCCAACTTCTATTCATGGCAGGCTACAAATAATTTTCACTCGTTTCTTATGGAAGGGTGACGCTATTTCTAAAGGAGGAGCCAAGGTTAGTTGGGAAACAATTTGCTTGCCCGTTAATGAAGGTGGCCTGGGTCTCAAACAATCTAAGCAATGGAATCAAGCACAGATACTTCATCAATTATGCAGAATTGTTTATAAGAGTAAGGCCTTGTGGCCTACATGGGTTAATACTACTCTCCTCAAAAGGAATAATTTCTGGAATATGCAGATGCCAAATGACTGCTCTTGGATTATGCGTAACGTTCTCAAGTTACGCTCTACGGCGCTTCAATTCATCTCTTTCAAACTTGGGAATGGCATGGACACCTTACTTTGGTTTGATCCTTGGTGGGCTTCTAAGTGCTTAGCAAAAAACAAACATGATCCTATTATTTCTCAAGCTAATGCAGCTCCTAACGCCTGTGTGCATTCTCTAATTCATTCGGGAGCTTGGGTGCTACCTCAGCCGTCAAACAGAATTCATCACCTAAACCCGGGCCTGGTTCATTGGATTCAGCAATTTAATTACCCTCCTTTTGATCTTAATGCTTCGGACACTATTCTTTGGAGCGGTTTGCCTCTACGAAAATTAAAGACCTGGAATATTTGGGACTCCATTAGAGTTTCTTTTCCTGCAGTTGCTTGGAGTAAGTGTATTTGGCATAGGCTTAGAGTGCTTCGGTATGCTCATCATGAGTGGATTCTATGCCACGGACGTCTCCCAACTATGCATAGACTATCTTCTTTTGGTCTTGAGGTCTCTCAGTTTTGTCTTCTCTATATAGGGGGTACCGAAACTGACTCCCACCTATTCGTAGAGTGCCCTTACACTAGCTTTATTCTGTCCAAATTGGGTGGCCTGCTTAAGGTCGATTTTGATGGTGTAACGTGGCCTGAAGTTTTGCTATCTTTGGGAGGGATTTCTGACCACATTCATCGGAACTTGGCTTTCCTTGTGGCGCAGATTTTCACATACCATGTTTGGAGGGAAAGAAACGCAAGGTTACATGATTCTGGCGTCTTGGGTCCAAGCATGTTGATTCAGGGTATTATGAGGGATCTTAAGGCCAGGCTTCTTGGCTCGGAATGGTTTCTCAAATATGCTAATCTAGATTTGTATAGGTGGTTATATATTTGATTTCTTAGGACTCTTTGTCTGGAGGTTTTTTCTATCTCCAATCTAGCTTGATTAGATTGGCTGTAGATTGTTCTCTCTTTGCCATGGCTTAGAGCAAGGGTTTATCCCTTCTTTCTTATATATAAATTTAATTTAGCAAAAAAAAAAGTTTGCAAAATTTTGAATGCAAAATGTATATGTACTCCAAGTACTCCAATTAAATGAAAACTCCATAAAACTTTACTCAGTAGATGTAATTAAGTGAGACAATATGTGAGATGCAAAAAAGAATAAATTTTGTAGGTGTGAGAGAATGTATCTTGTATGGTCATCCAAGCATTATCCCAAGAGTCATTCAAAGCATTCCAAGTAATACCCTGAAAAATAAACATTCAAAGAAATATCCTCTATTAAGCATTCCGAGGAATACCCTCATCAAAGAAGAACGTATCCTAGAATCTCCATAATGCATTCCAAAGAGTACCCTCCTCAGAGGAGGTCGTACCCTCTAGAATCTCCATAATGCATTCCAGAGACTACCCTCCTCAGAGGAGGTCAAACCCCCTAGAATCTTCATAATGCATTCCGAGAGTACCCTCCTCATAGGAGATCCTACCCCCTAGAATCTTCTTGGTGAGGTCCCGGAAGTACGGGTTGCCTCCCCGGAAGTACGGGTTTTCCAAGATACTACATAATGCATTCTAGATAGTACCCACTTCAGAGGAGGTCGTATTCCCTAGAATCTCCATAATGCATTTCAGAGAGCACTACAAGAAAAGCGCCTATCAGCGACCGCATTTTTTGTTACCGCATCTGGTCGCTGATAAGACTCCCTCGCTAAAATTCAACACAAATTTTTTGTGCCAAAAAATTCGGAGCAAAATTTTTAACAGCTACGGATTAGCTACCGAATTCGGTAGCTAATGTTTTGCTTACGTGTCATTATCTGCGACGGAATGCGGTCGCAAATAATATTTGGTAGCTAAAAAGTGAGCGCCAATTTTGGGCGGCATTTGTGTGGGCGGGAAACACAATTTCGCGACGGATCGGCTACCGTGGTCGGTCGAAGAAATTCTTTAGCGACCAATATGTAATCGGTCGCTGATCGCGATCGCTGATAAATATTTTTAGCGACGGAATTGGCGGTCACTGATATATTTGATCGTTGATAGGTCCCGGAAGTACGGGTTGTCTCCTCAAAAGTATGGGTTTTGCCAAGGTACTCCAAGCCAAGCCCTCAACACAGGGAAGGTCTTTAAAAACATTACCCCGGAGGATCTTCCAAAGCATTACCCATTAGGGTCTTCCTATGAAATTCCAAGCATTGTCCGAAGAGTATTCGAAAACATTAGCCTAATAATCTTCCAAAGCAATATACAGAAGGGTCTTCCAAACTATTACCTTTTTCAAAAAGGGGTATTCCAAAGAATTACCCCCTCTTCAAAAGAGGGTCTTCCAAACTGTTACTCTCCTTCATCAAAAGAGGGTCTTCCCAAATAATAAACTCTTCAAGTAAGAGCCTTTCAAAATATTACCCCTAAAGGAGGGTCTTCCAAAATATTACCCCCACAAAGGAGGACCTTCCAAAAAAAAATCTTCAAATAAGAACCTTCCAAAATATTATGCACACTAAAATAGAGCCTACCAAAATATTACCCTCATCAAAAGAGGGGTTTCCTAAATATTACCCTCATCAAAAGATGGTCTTCCGAAATAATAAACTCTTAAAATAAGGGTCTTTCAAAATATTACCCCCATAAAGGAGGTCCTTCCAAAATCTTACCCCCACAGAGGAGGACCTTCCAAAAAAATAAACTCTTAAAATAAAAGTCTCCGGCCTTCCAAAATCCTATAGCACGAATATTACACCTAAAATCTTGAACATCTCCACAATTTAAATTCTGCCAAGATCTGTTTTTAACCTTTTTGACCTTCTAAACGATTTTTTCCTGAAAAACACAAAACGTGAAAGTTGTAGAGAACGAAAAGATTCCGACAAGATATGGCTCATCAAAACCGGAATTATAACGAATCGGGAATCAAATAAAAAATCTGCTGATTAACTTCTTGATGCTGAAAAACGAGATCTGATTATTTTTTGTGATTTCGAGAATAGATCGAGTATAATCTAAGAAAACTCAAAGAACGAAAGTTGTAGAAAACTGAAAAAGCTTTCCGAATCATAAAAAATCATCAAATTCCGACATGTATTGAATTTACTACTATAAGATAGTTGATTTGTAGGGACATAATCATAAGAAAACATATCTTAATTCAGAATAGAACTACCGCCTTCATCGTTTAGCTCCTCCATTAAAGCAGCTTCAGATCCATAATAGCCCCATGCGTATGAATTGATTGTCCTCCACAATCAAAAAATATCCACTCCTTCTAGCGCCAATTATTATCAGAAGAATTTGGTGATAACAAATTTCGGAGGTTGCTGGAATAATAAAATCATGAAAATAGGGGGATTTGGGAATATTTGGGGCTAGACTTGAGAGGTGTCTCGACTTGTTAGATGTGTCCGATCCTTTTTTAAGATGCCTGCGTACTCTATATTTATAGAGATCAAGCCAACGCAGTTCTGTTCAGGATTGGTTTTTAATCCCTATGATTGTTGAGGGATGTATTTTGGGTATTAGTAGATTTTATTTCTTTAAATTATACTCGCGTTAGGATACCTTCCTGATTTGAATTATATCGTTTGAAGATATTTTCTATCATAAATTGGAGATTATTCCTCGTTTCAAAGAGGAAATAATAAACTTGGAAATAAAATTAATTATTATTAGATTCGTATCGAAAATTTTTAAAGATAATTGAGCAACCGAAAATATGCCATAACAATTACAAGAAAGTACTATGTAATCATGTATATTGGTTTTGGGTCTTATAACTATGACTGCTAATTGACAAAGGGTGCAATTGGAAAATGTAGCGAGGAGATCAGGAGATATTCGGATTTTATAAAAATATGTTGTTTTTTTTTTTTGAACACTTATTTTGTATTGTTTCATTATGATAAAATAGAGTGAGTTCCAAAATTATCTATCTATTACTATATATTAAAATCCAATACAAGGGCAAAGTTTGCCATTTTAATGGGTGTAAAATTACGATTTTACCCCTATAATTTCTAAAATTAAAAAAATGCCATCCTTTAATAATTTTGTAAAATCTAATGAAATTATGTTAGTGTTGGGATTCGAACCACCAACCTTCTTCAATCAAAATCATCCCAAGACCAACTATGCCACACTTAATTTTGAGTTTTGTTTGAAAATCCTAGATGATAAACCACATCTCTTCTCTTCTTATTTCTTCCTCTTCCACTTTTTTTTTTCTTGAACAATTAGGCTTATTGCCTTACAATTGATTATCTGTTCTAAGAAAATTTTCGGAGTGGGCCAGAATCGAATCTATCTATTCTATCTATTACTATATATTAAACTCCAACACAAAGGCAAAGTTTGTCATTTTAATGGGTGTGAAGTTACGATTTTACCCCTATAATTTCTAAAATTACAAAAATGCCATCCTTTAATAATTATGTAAAATGTAGTGAAATTATGTTAGTGTTGGGATTCGAACCACCAACCTTCTTGAATCAAACTCATGCCAAGACCAACTATGCTACACATAATTTTGAGTTTTGTTTAAAAATCCTAGATGATAAACCACATCTCTTCTCTTCTTATCTCTTCCTCTTCCTCTTTTATTTTTTTTTCTTGAATAATTTGGCTTATTGCCTTACAATTGAGTATCTGTACTAAGAAAATTTTCGGAGTGAGCCAGAATCGAATCCAGGTCCTAGGACGATAAACCCTTACCACTTGGGCTATCCAATCGTGCTCTTTATATTTTTATTTTTGATTAAATAGAATATTGATTTATATTATTTCTAAAATATTGGATATATAAAATTACAAAAAATATTCTAATCGATTGAGTATATTCTACAATTCTCTTTTTCCATTTTAGATAATAGATATAAAAAAAATTAGATTATATGTAATGTAAGCGAGTATAAAAAAGGGATTTATTGACCTTCTTCAATCAAACTCATGCCAATACCAATTATGCTACACTTAATTTTGAGTTTTGTTTAAAAATTTTAGATGATAAACCACATCTTTTCTCTTCTTATCTCTACCTCTTCCGCTTTTATTTTTTTTCTTGAATAATTAGTCTTATAGCCTTACAATTGAGTATCTGTTTTAAGAAAATTTTCGGAATGAGCCAGAATCGAATCCAGGTCCTGGGACAATATATCCTTACCACTTGGGCTATCCAATCTTGCTCTTTATATTTTTATTTTTGATTAAATAAAATATTGATTTATTTATCTTTTAATCAGTAAACGTAATTTAACTTTCTATATATGTAATATTGTATTCTTTATAACTACTCCCTCCGTCCCAATGAGTTCTTAACATTTGCTTTTTGCACGGAAACCAAGATAATGGGTATAATATTATTAAAATAAATGAAGTAGTGGGTGTAATAGTGATTTTATTGTTAAAATAAGTTAAGTAGTGGGTGTAATAGTGTAAAGTATTGTTAAAATAAGTGAAGTAGTGGGTGTAATAGTGTTAAAACTTACTATTTTAGGAAATGTTAAGAATCTATTGGGACATCCCAAAATAGAAAGTGTTAAGAATCAAAAGGGACGGAGGGAGTATCTTTTTCTTTCATTATGATAAAGTAGAGTAAATTCTAGAATTGTCACTGAATGCAATTTAACTACCTATGCAATATTATAATGCATGTTTGTTGGGGTTTCATTTTGTAGGGAACTTATGGCTTATAAGCTCATAAGAACTTATGAGGGATGTTTGCCTACCCAACTTATTAGCTTAACTTATGATTTATATGTTCATAAGTTGAATGTTAGAAATCCTAACATTCAACTTTCAGCTTATTCTTATTTTTCAATATACGCAATATATAATATCCTTCAAATCTTCAAAATCATATATTTTTTGATCCATTCATTAAAAAATTAATATGTATATATCAAATTTTTCTACTCATCGAGACCAATCCATTGACATCCATTGATATATATTAAAAAACAAATATTTTGAAAATAATAAAAAAAATAACTTATAAGTTCTGATTTACCAAAAGATTTATAAGTTCTGATTTACCAAACAATCTACTGACTTATAATTTTTTATCTACTTATCACTTATATGGCACTTATGTTTATAAGCCATAGGCTACTCATTTCAGACAAACACGGAAATCCGTCAAATGGTTAGCTGAACTTCTGACGAATGGTAAAAGGTTGTCGAAAGTTGAATATTTTAATAATATATTTTGGCCCTTACAAAATTTTGTAATGAAAAGTTTCCCGCTAAAACAACCTTTTGATGGAAATTGATCCCGTTGACAGATGTTATGAACATTTTCTTTTTTAAAAGAAATTATAATCCATAAACAATTATTAAGTATTAAAAAATCGCCAATCGTTTGACAGAAAAATGTCGTCGGAAGTACTACTTAGTAGTACTAGTCAAATCAATAGTTTACTACAAATTTTACTATCCAAATTAATTTTTATTTTTAAAAATTTTGGTAATATCACTAAATTAGATATAAATTGACATCCGTATGGTTGACACATCGATAAATATTTGAAAAAAAATAGAAATAACAATCTGGGACAAAGTACTATTTAGCAGTACTAGTTAAATCAATAGTTAACTACTAATTTTATTATCCAAATTAAATTTTCATTTTTTAAAAATTTTGGGAATATCACTAAATAAGATATATATTGACATCCGTATGGTTGGCACATCAATAAATATTTGAACTTCTAACAAAGATATCGATCGGATTTTGACTTTAATAATATAATAAAGAATGAGTGGGCCCCTCATTATCTTCCGACGCAATTGAAAATTTCCGACGCATATACAAACATTTTGACAAAGACTTTTCTGACCGACGAGTGCTATCGGAAGGAAGCATTTTTCAGACAAAAAAAACGCCAAAAAATTTGTCAACCAAAACTTCATTTTCACATATATATTTCTTTATCTCCTTCACTTTTTATCATCTCAATTTTCTTTTTCATAAATCATCTCAATTATTTAGGTACAAATATTATACGTCTTATATATATACATGTATATATGATTTACATAAAATATCTGCATATATTTACATATATTCATGTATTTAAATGTTATGGGTGTGTTTTTTTTATTAGTTTATTTTTCAATTTTTTTAGTGATAGTATATGTAATAATTCTTTATTTTTTAAATGAACTTGATATTTTACTCTAATAGCCTGTTAAGAAAATGGTATACATATAATTATAGCCACGAAAAAGACAAATTTACAAAGACACTAGGTCGAATAAAAGTAAAGGATATTAAATGATGATGGCAACTTACATGTGAAGAATCCAAGTTACATGTGGAGAAGTATTCTTGCAGCCCAGGAGGTGGTAAAGCAGGGATGTCGAAGGAATATTGGCACGGGGGAGGATACATTTGTGTGGAAACAAATATGCCCCCAGAGTTAGAAAATATAAAGGTATGTGGCTTAATGGAAACTCAGGAGAGGAGATGGGATGATGAGATACTAAATGACTTGTTTAATGCCAGGGATATTAGATTGATAAAAAATATCCCTCTGTGTTCGAGAGAGAGAAGTGATACATGGATGTGGTGTCTCGATGACAAAGGGGAATTCACTGTTGGAAGTTGTTATAGACAGTTGGTTGGAGAATGTCCTATACCGGAGTCAGTTTTCTGGAGAAAAATCTGGAACTTAGAGTTACCAGGGAAGGTGCGTTTTTTCATATGGAAGACGTGTAGATTTTGCTTAACAACTGCTACGGCTTTGATCGAGAAGCGAGTGAATATAGACAGTAAGTGTTCTTGCTGTCGGGTGGAAAATGAAGATGCTAAGCATGTTCTTTTTAATGTACTTTTACAAGGAATGTTTGGGCGGCCGTGGGAATGGCAAACTGGGTGCAAACAACACAAGGAGAGACGATAGTTGATCAATTTAAAAGGTTGTTTAGCAGTGGAACGACTGAGCAATGTGCATTACCAGCACTCTTTTGTTGGAGTATTTGGAATCGACGCAACAAATGGGTGTGGAGTAGAGTTGAGACTTCTGTTTTCGATACAACGAGTGCTACAATGAACTTATTAACGGATTGGAAGACATCTCAGTTGGAGCGTACCAGATCTACACCAGTAGTGAATTCAAGTACGAGGAGTTGGCAGGTTCCGCAACGGGACTAGGTGAAAGTAAATGTTGATGCAGCTATTTTTGGTGATGCTGGAACTTTTGGGATTGGGGGAGTAATTTGGGATGAGAATGGGAGGTTGGTGAGGGCAATGTGCAAGCAGGAGCTAGGGTCGTGGTCACCTAGGGAGGCGGAAGCTCTTAGTCTCAAGGATGTGCTTTCATGGACGAAAAGGTATGGATTTACACGTTGTGTGTTTGAGACGGATTCTAAATTATTGGCTGATGCATGCAATGGAGGATCAGGAAGGTAATATTTTCATTCTATTGTTAGTAGTTGTGTGGAGTTGTTTAATCACTTTGAAGATGTGATAGTGTGTTTTGTGCATAGGTCTGCGAATGCAGTCGCTCAGTTATTAGCAAGAGTGTCTCGTTCTATGTCAGACTTACAGGAGTGGGAGCATGTTCCTAACTTCTTATCAGATGTAATCTCGTATGATTTGATTTAATGGCAAGTACGTTTTATCTCAAAAAAAATGATGATGGCAACTTTGAGTGTGATTTTGAACTTTTAAACGTTTCTTAATTTGTTTGATTTGTTGTTATGACCGTCATTTTAGTTAATTTGAACATGGGCTTAATGTTCCTATAGTTAACTATAGGTAATATCCTATAGTTAATTCATTTTTCAATACAAAAGTAAGGGTGTTTTTGTAAATACAGGGGGGTGAATTCTATTATTACAAAAATGTCATCGAACTTTTGTATATAAAATACAATTGACTTTAGGTAATTTTCCTACAGTTAACTGTAGGAACATTTTTCTCTTTGAACAGATACATATAAGATGTAATTTTATTTTTGAATTTCCTGGTTGTGGTAAGGTTGGGTTATGATTTATATATGATATATAATTTTGGTTGAGAAAAATGTTCTACCTATAGTTATATGCATTTTGAGTATAAAAGGTTAATGACATTTTTGTAATAATGAAATCCATCCCCATGTATTTACAAAAATACCCTTCTAATTGTATTATAATATGTCTTAATTATAGGTAATTACTTATAGTTAATTATTGATTCATTAAGCCCATTTTGGTTTTGATTGTATTCTTATTATTTGGATATTTATTTTATTATGGAATATTGTACATGGATATCAATAAATTACATTCTTTAAAAAAGCAAACTATCTCGTAATATTTTCGAATTTTGGACTATTTTTTTTACCTTTATTAGTAACACTAAATCTTATCGCATTCAAGTCTTTTACTACCACATTCATCGATAGTGACCGGAAATGGCTTGTAACAAATATAATAAGGGAGTAGAAAATGAAGGTAAGGAATGACATTCACTTATCCTTTTGTTCTATTTTCTACCAAAAAAAGTGGGAGGAAATGTCATTTTTAACCAATAAAAGTTGTCAAAAATGACCCCAATATCGACATTAGTTTGATGTGTAGCACAGGTCAAAATGACATGATCCCGATCCATACCCTATCGATTACTCCCTCGGTCCCGTTGATTTATATGTTGGGGAATAGGGTGATAACTTGGATTTTTCTGAAGTCGTGTGAACACTTTCAGATTGAAGTTATTTGTGGTTCACCCAAATAATTCAATCGGATAAAGTCAGAAATTCTGCAAGAAAAGAGAATGTGTTTTGTTGTGAATTTCAAATGAACCAACTATCTGAAAATGATCAATGCAACACCTATTTATAGATGTCAACAGATGTGTCTTTTGCCAGTAGACACATCTCAAGATGTGTCTTTTGCCAACAGACACATCTCATTCCAACAGTCATGTCTAATGCTAACAGACACATCTCAAGATGTGTCTTTTGCCAACAGACACATCTCATTCATCTCATTCTAATAGATGTGTTTGATGTCAATAGACATGTCTCATAAGCAATAATACTGAAATCATAACGAACTCGAACAGAGCATGCACTCCGCACTCTCCCGACTTGTTCGATGTAACATTACGATTACATTGATCAACTAGTCAATCCAATTACACTAAAATATCCAACAATCCTCCCCCATTTTAGCGTAATCCATGATTAACTAAGCAAAATCACAATAAATAACAAAGTTATGCATAAATGAAATATCATGACGATTGAATTTCACATTAGTATATTACACATTCCAAATATTCGAATATCAAGGTATCACTATGGATTGAACCTCTACTATTCATAGTGAATACATGAAGATAATATATACATAACTTTACATTCTCAAATGTTCTTACTTGACACCGTATTTTACTAGCCTAGTGTCCTAATCCTTCTTAAGCATATCAAAGCCAAGTCCAAGCTTCTTGAAGCAGCTAAACTTCATGCTCAAATAGGTAGTTCTTTTATTCTCGCACCTGCATATGCAATTTTTCAAAAGAACTATTAAGAAGATAAACTTCAACCTCCTTAACTTGCAGGTCTGAACACATACCTTGGGATGACAATACTAATGTGTTCCAATCTCTAAATGTTAAGCTTTCCACATTGAATTCAGCACCTAATGTCATATTAGGTTGGAATTTGGGTATCTCAACATGAGAGACTTTTAGATGGACTTTAATCCCATCCCTACCGCCGACTTGTGCACAAGATCTCTAATCAACCCTTTGGTTAGATGATCGGCTAAATTATGTTGAGTTCTTATAAACTCCACTGATATAACTCCGTGTGTGATAAGCTCACGAATCATGCTGTGTCTAACACCTAAGTGTCTAGACTTGCCTTTGAACACTTGTCTATAAGCATCCGCCAAGGCAGACTCACTATCACATCTGATAGATATGGGTGATATCGGTTTAGGCCACAATGGAATCTCATAAATCAGATTTCTTAGCCATTCAGCTTCTTTACCAGCCGCTGATAATGCCACAAATTCAGATTCCATCGTTGAATCAGTAATGCAACTTTGTTTCTTCGATGCCCAAGATATAGCACCTCCCCCAAGAAGGAATACCCATCTACTTGTGGAAGAATGATCTTCCTTATTGGAAATCCAACTTGCATCCGAATGACCTTCAATAATCGAAGGAAATCCAGTATATGTCAAACCATAATCCATGGTCCCTTTCAAGTACTTGAACACTCGGCTTAAGGCTTGCCAATGATGTGAACTTGGTTTGCTAGTATACCTACTAAGCTTTCCAACAGCATAGGCAATATCTGGCCTAGTGCTTATCATGGCATACATAAGACTACCAATAGCCCTTGAGTATTCAAGTTGAGATACTACAACACCTGTATTAGGTAGGAGTTTAATACTAGGATCAAGAGGAGTGCTAACAGAAGAACAATCCTTAAAATTAAATCTTTTCAGAATCTTCTCAATATAATGAGATTGAGAAATTGAAATACCATTGTTCTCACGCTTGATCCTTATACTAAGAATCACCTCAGCCTCCCCCATGTCTTTCATATCAAAATTATATGACAAGAACTTCTTGGTTTTATCCACTTGACTTTGGTCAATACCAAAAATCAACATGTCATCCACATATAAACAAATTATAACTCCTTTACCAGAAGCATCAAATTTGCTATATACACACTTGTCTGCTTGGTTGAGAAAATAACCGTTAGACAAGACCACAGTATCAAATTTATCATGCCAATCCTTCGGTGCTTGCTTCAGACCATAAATTGATTTCTTCAATTTACACACCTTGTTCTCACAACCAGGCATAACAAACCCTTCGGGTTGTTTCATATAAATCTCTTCATCTAATTCACCATTCAAGAATGCAGTTTTCACATCCATTTGGTGAATGACAAGGTTGTGTATAGCAGCAAGTGCTATTAACAACCTAATAGTGGAGGTTCTAGCAACAGGAGCATAAGTATCAAAATAATCAATCCCTTCTTTTTGTCTAAAACCTTGGATTAACAATCTGGCTTTAAACTTATCTATGGTACCGTCCACCTTCATTTTCCTTTTGAAGATCCATCTGTTTCCCAATGCTTTACAGCCAGGGGGCAGATCACTCAATTCCCAAGTATTATTATTCATGATAGACTCCATTTCATCTTGGATAGCTTCTTTCCAAAATGCAGCATCCCTAGATTTCATAGCTTCGCTAAAAGTATTTGGATCCTCCTCAATAACAAAACAATATTGGTATTGATATTCAATTTCATCGATCTCTAGAGCCTTCTACTAGATAAAGATGAAAGTCATCTCCAAAAGACTTTGCTTTTCTAGCTCTAATGCTTCTCCTTGGTTCAGACGGTCCATTCACATCTTCAGTAGAAACTGAGTTCCTACTAGAAGAATTCTAAAGCATGTCCTTCGGTCTAGGTATAGATGTAAATCTGTTTTCATCAAATATAGCATCTCTTGACTCGATAATCGAGTTCATAGATACATAGTCATTAGATTCTAACACATAGAATCTATATGCTATGGAATGCTCAGCATAACCAACTAATATGCAATCTATACCTCGTTCACCCAAGTTTCTTCTTTTGGGTTCAATTAGTCTTACAACTGCTCTACATCCCCAAACTCTCAGAAAACTCAATTTTGGTGACTCTTTATACCAAAGTTCATAAGGGGTAATCTTATTCCTCTTACTAGGAATTCGATTCAATAAATGACAGGCTATCAACATAGCCTCACCCCAAAATCCCTCACTCAAACCCGAGTAGGATAACAAGGAATTAACCATTTCTTTCAAAGTCCTATTATTTCTCTCTGCCACACTATTTTGATGTGGTGTATACGGAGCCGTGGTTTGATGTATTATACCAGTAGATTGGAAATAAACCGGATCATAATACTCACCTCCTCTATCAGTACGTAGATTTTTAATCATGGTACTCAGATGTAGCTCTACTTCTTCTTTATAAATTTTAAAGAAGTCAAGAGCTTCATCTTTAGCATGCAATAAATATACATAGCAATATCTAGTAGCATCATCAATAAAAGTAACTACATACTTTTTATTTTCTAATGATGGTGTAGAATGGAAATCACATAAATCACTATGTATTAGTTCTAAAACATCAGACACCCTATTAACCTCTTTAACGGGCGTTCTAGTTATCTTTGTTAACATGCATGTTTTGCATTTTTCATTGTCTAAATCAATAGCAGGTATGATACTCATTTTTGACATATCATTTATTCTTTTGTAATGTACATGTCCTAGTCTAGCATGCCATAATTCTGGTTTATTCAAATTATTGCTAGTACTAGTAGAAGCCATGCAAGCCGATTCATCAATAAATGGAGTATTTACATTCAACATAAACATACCATTACACAAATAGCCAAAGCCAACAAAAGAGCCATGTTTTGACAATATATATTTGTCACTTTCATAAACTTGTTTATATCCACAATTGTTCAATACAACACCAGACAAGAGATTCTTACGAATCCCAGGAACATACAACACTTTATTTAATAATATACATTTCCCAGAAGTAAAAACTATCTTGACATTTCCTAGTCCTTTGATCGGTTCAGTTGTAACATTTCCCATCTTTAAGATAGATCCATCTTTAATTGGTTGAAAGTCTATGAACCAACGAAGATCTTTGCTTACATGACTTGTTGCTCCTGAATCAATCCACCAAGCAACATTGTCATCCTGCACATAAAATGCCTCAGATATTAGTGATACATAATTCTGGCCAGAATTATAATTTTGTATTAAAATCTGACCGTGTTGCTTTTCTAGATCCATGGATCCACTTCGACCAGCATTTTGCTTTTCTTGCTTGCCTTTACCAACCCGACAATCCTTCTTGAAATGTCCAGGTTTGCCACACTTCCAACATGCCATCTTAGGCCTTTTGTTGGAAGAATTGTTGTTGTCTCCTTTAAACTTTCGTTTATCACCCTTGCCATTCTTAGAGTTCTTGGAAGATCCACCATCTTCAACCATATTCACAGAAGAGTTACCGACTTGGTTCTTTCCCTTAGGATTATTCTCAATTTCTTGAGTCCTCAAAGCCTCTTCAATTTTGAAGTGACTTCCAAGTTGAACCAGAGTCATATCATCTTTATTATGTTTCAAGGAGTGTTTAAAATCCTTCCATGATGGTGGTAGTTTGTCTATAACACCAGAAACTGAGATAGATTCATCCATCTTCAGATTGTGTCGGGCAAACTATCCTAGAATCCTTAACAATTCATTGTATTGTTCCATCACCGGTCTAGAATTGACCATTTTATAATTCATAAAATTACTGACCAGAAACTTCTTACTAGAAGCGTCTTCTGCCATGTACTTGGATTCAAGAGAATCCCACAATTCTTTCGCTGACTCAACATTTTGGTATATATCAAAAAGGGAATCAGACATACCATTTAAAATGTTACCACGGCAGATGTAGTCATCGTTTTCCCATTTACAACGCTTCCTTGTTTGTTCAACGGTTTCATCCTCAATCACTTCTGGAATGGGGGTACTCAAAACATATACAACCTTTAGCGTCATCAATAGAAAATGCATCTTCTTCTGCCATCTTCTAAAATCCTGACCCTCAAACTTGTCCAATTTTGCAAACTTGCTTGTCATATCTTTTGCAGATTCCGCGTTCGTCATCTTCAGAAAATAGATAACTTCAATATTTGTTGGGGAATAGGGTGATAACTTGGATTTTTCTGAAGTCGTGTGAACACTTTCATATTGAAGTTATTTGTGGTTCACCCAAATAATTCAATCGGATAAAGTTAGAAATTCTGCAAGAAAAGAGAATGTGTTTTGTTGTGAATTTCAAATGAACTAACTATCTGAAAATGATCAATGCAACACCTATTTATAGATGTCAACAGATGTGTCTTTTGCCAATATACACATCTCAAGGTGTGTCTTTTGCCAACAAACACATCTCATTCCAACAGTCATGTCTAATGGTAACAGACACATCTCAAGATGTGTCTTTTGCCAACAGACACATCTCATTCATCTCATTCTAACAGATGTGTTTGATGGCAATAGACATGTCTCATAAGCAATAATACTGAAATCATAACGAACTCGAACAGAGCATGCACTCCGCACTCTCCCGACTTGTTCGATGTAACATTACGATTACATTGATCAACTAGTCAATCCAATTACACTAAAATATCCAACATTATATACGTTTGATTTGGATACGGAAACCAAAAAAATGTATAAAAAATGAATAAAATTAGATGAATGGGTAAAGTGGTGGCACCTATCCATATTTAATAATAGATTTCAAATAGTGGGGGAAAAGGAATGGGTATAAATGTGTAATAGTGTTTTATATTATAGATTTGTGATAGTGGAAGAAAGTTAGTGGGTATAATAGTATTTTTTATTATTAAAATTTTACTATTTTTGAAATGTATAAAAATGATGGAACATACACAAAATAGAATAAGTGTATAGAAATGAACGGAATACCATGTTAGGTGTTCATGTCATGACATAGGATCCACATTAACCATCACATGGAATCTTTTGTGTCGAAGTGAGATACAAAAGAAGGGAATACCATGTTAGGTGTTCATGTCATGACATAGGATCCACATTAACCATCACATGGAATCTTTTCTACCTTAAAGAACCATATAAAAAATAGAGTAATGCTAGAGACTTCAAATTGGATCCCAAAAGAAGTTTTCAAATGATGTGGCATTGGTGATTTGGCAGTATATAATATTGTAATTGATGTGAATACAATGGGCCCATCATAATATGACCAATCAGAAGATGACACGTGCCATTTAGGATTTTTTTTTGATTTAATTTGGAGACTCTAGCATTTTCCTAAAAAATATTACATTTTCGATTCGACTAAGGATTTTTTGCAAAATAGCATTTCCTACCTCAAAGAATTCGATAAAAAATTTTAAATTTTTGATCAGTTACGAATCTTCTAATACCAAATCGTCGGTAAAATGTACTCACTCTGTCCCACAATACAAGTCTTTTTTGAAAAAATTACGCATCTTAAGAAAATATTAATTAGATGATACATTTCCTCTTATACCCATTATAAATACATTGACTTTTAAGAATATGAGCTATTTTATACTCTTGGTCATTTCTCATTATTTGCTATACAATTTTCAAAAAGGGTAATTTAGGAAAGATGATCACAAATTTACATTAAAAATTGAAATGGACATATATTATGGGAAAAAAATTCTCTCAAAAGAGACTACTATTGTGGGACGGAGGGAGTAGTACATTATGTAGATAAATCCCCTAATTTAGGAGCTTTTTATCTTTTTTATCTTTTTTTATCTTGTTTTTCACTTATACGACATAAAAGAAAGTCCCGTGATGAGATGCTAACTACATCAAAAATATTTTATACCTCTTGCCATATGGTATTCTAAAATCTAAAAATTTCTTATATTAGAAATGGTATTGTTAAAATAAAAGATATTATTTGGTTTTGTACAAGATATTTAGAAATTAATGAGAAATATAGATTTTTTTGAGAAGGAACTGTATTAATTTAATTAAGAATATCATATTATGAATTATGAGGAAAGTTCTATGAAAACTATCATTTCATTGGACATCACGGAACCATATTCGTTCTATATTCAAAATATTACAAATTTATTATTTTAAGCGTGTTACATGAAAATTACTATTTCATTGAAAATTTTCAATATCTTCAAAATCATGTATGTCACTGTGCCAAATCAGTCAATAGACATCAGTTCTGGACCGATATTAAAAAGTTTCAAAACCGATGTCTTGCCGTGTGAGGTTAAAAGTCTATGTGTTTTACATCAGTTCAGGGCCGATGTTAAACACTACTTATTACATCAGTTCCTGACCGATGTTAATAGCTACTTACAACATCAGTTTTTAAACCAGAACCGATGTCTCAACCGATATACTACATCGGTTTTGGTTAGAAAACCGATGTGTAAATTGTATACTACATCGGTTTTGAATAGAAAACCGATGTTGTAAATTATGTACCACATCGTTATTTAACCAATGTAAAATAAATCCATGAAATTGTCAAATTAGACATCAGTTTTTAGGTGATGTGGTATAGGCTCAAATTGATGTCTGTTCTCTGCAGTAACATCAGTTTTGCTTTAAAAAGTGATGTCTGTTCTGGGTTTTAACATCGTTTTTTCAATAACAATGTGATGTGTTATATTTGCATAATTATGTGCCCAAAAAATTAGCAAAACAATATCAAAATCAGCATGCACGTTCATAATTAGAATAGCAGCAACCTTGTTTCGTATTACAAAACATTCACCAAAGTTAGCAATTTGACATTACCCAAAAGCAATACAAAACATTCACATAATTCATTAACAACTACTACGTACACCAACCAAAACCATCCATTCATTACACCATCCACAGTCAACTACATAAAACAGCAGCTTAACTAAAATAGACAATAACAGTACTAGAAAACTTAACAAAATAGTAGCAGCAGACTAAGGCTTGAAAGCCATTCAGTTTTGGTCGTCGATGATTACACAAATCCCTGGATATAATCAAGTGCCTCACAACGAACGACTTCAAGATCCTCCTCTGTGTAAATACTCTTCCAATTTTTCGCAGTCCACTGTGAATATTAAACAGATTAGTAGAACATCTTAAAAATTATGCATGCGCCCAAAACCAAGAAACTTATATATATTCTGTTAAATCACACAAATTAAACCACACACCTTGGTCATAAATTCCATTTCCTTGTCTTCAATTATGTCCTTCATGTAGCGCATGACTACATACCCACATTCAGTCCCACCGGGTTGTTTAGGGGATCCCTAATCCAATAATAACCAAATTATCGATCTGTGTAACCAAATATATTGAAATAAACTATAAATAACCTAAGTTAAAGTGCATGCAGAATACTGACAAGAAGATGTTTAACTTTAGGATTTTTGTTTACACGTCCGGTTTGAGCATTGTAAGATCGGACAGCTCTGTAGAAGAGTATTAATTAAGAAATAGTATTAAACCCGAGAAATCCACGACTTATATATATATATATATATATATATATATATATATATATATATATATATATCAAAATCAGGGGGTAAAAAAGTATTATCGTACTAACGTTTCTTCTAGCACATCAAACTTGCTGGAATGCAATGGATTGAGAATGAAAATTTCAGATTCCCAAATCAGTATCAAAATCCAATGATAGCTGTTTTATGATAAAAATAATCAGTTCTTAGATTTTAAATTAATTATATAAAGTTACAACTACCACAAATATTAGTCTTAATTGTAAATACTATAAACTAACCGTAGACTGTTTTTTTCTGGCTAAATACTATAAAGTATAAACACTACAGGCTTACTATTCATTATGAGGCAAGAATAATATCCGCGAAGGTCCAGCCATCAGCCTATTAACAATGTAAGTTTCAAAATCATCATTCAATTTGAATGTGGCTCCAGGATCAGCAAACGCAAACATATCCAAATTCCTCGCAGCAACCACAGTAGACAAATACCTACAGATTAAATATAAACATTTTGCCGTAAATATGCGTATTAAAATAAAAAAAATTTGAGACAAAAAAATTGAAGAAAAGGGGAAAAATTACGCCATGTAAGTTGATATAACGGCCCCGCCAATCATTCCAAACTTCAACAAATCAATTACATTCTCATGCAACACGTATAAGTTTTTGCAATTCCAAACACATCTTCATCACATCCAATCTGAATGGAATCTCCTTTTTCTTTCATAAAGGTAACATCATGTTTGTACAACAACTTAAAGCGATGAGGAACTTTCTTATCGGGATTCACATTTGCAAACATCTCATGCAACCTGTCTAATTCATTTTTTGGCTTCTTTGTTGACTGAACTTCATTTTCCTTTTCTGCAAATAAACAATAAAATGATATCTAAATACAATTCTTATTATGCAAGTTCATATATCTACATATTATTCAAGTGATCAACTGTAAAATATCCTTAATTAACTCTACATGCCTTAGCTAGTGTGGGGGTGAATGAGATCATGTCCCGAGGCCACGCTAAATAAGACACAACAGCTTGGCGGACGGTCTCAATTTCACCAACTATGGGCACCGAAACCAAGGCATCTCCCTTGATGACTCCATCCACCGAGACACGAACATGTCCCGGTTGCAGAGGCATTCTATGTACCGACTTACCCGCGTCACCATCAGGTATAACCCTACCAAAAGCTACCTTATTGTCTATGTTATCAACTGCCAGCTCACATTTTTTTGGACCCTAGATATATGCGTTAAATTCTAAGTATCCGTCATCACAAATCATATCCCATTAAAACCTTGACTTGTATTTATATATCTGTGTGTGTGCGTAATTGTTTTACCTTGTTTCCAGGTGGAGAAGGGGGGCGTACGGGATCAGGTACAATAAAAATATCATCATCCTCATTGTTGGCCATCAATTCATCAAGTTGTTCTACTGGACAACTTGCTTTGTTAGATAAATTTGGTGATTGAAAACTGGCCATCATGGCCTTCAACTCGTTAATCTGCTGTGAAAATTCGTTCTTTGTTCTTTCAAGCTCAGCCTTTGTTTTTTCAAGCTCATTCTTCGTCTCTTTTTCAGCTTTGGAACTTTGGTTCTTCCTCTTTTTTGGCATGTTGAAGTATTTTGATGGACTGATGAAGCTTCCAACTCCCCTTACCCTACCTGAATGCTCCGGTGTTTGCAATGCAGTACTCAGCACATCACTCTTTCCGCTAGGAACAAATTCACCCGTACGCTTCTTTTCGAGCAAATCATCCTGTTAATGCATGACTCAAATTATGGACTGCTATTAAATTCGACGTGGAATAATAAAGTATAAAAGGAAAAAAATCTTACAATTCTGTCATATATCTCAGCCATTTCTTCATCATTTTCATTATCTTTCGTACGACCAATTTTCCATAAAATTGTCCGATCAGGATCTTCCTCGGGATCCATCCATCCCGCCGCCTCCTGCCAAAAAGAATTAAACAAAAAAATTGTCACCAGGCACTTAAGAAATGAAAATTCTTGAAAAAAAATTATTAATTTTTTCTATAAATGCATACTTCTTCCTCTTGCACACCAACATATCCTTTCCTTGACATCCCGTGGGGATATTTTTGCTCACTCACTCTCTCACTTTGCTCTTTATTAAGTTCCTGCATAAAATTATAGAGAATTATTCAAGGTTCCCGCATCATACTTCATATATTACTGCCCTATACCGCATACCTTCCAATCATCGGTGCTCCTGATTGCAAAAATTCTTTTCCATGTCTCCTTACCAACAAAAGCATACTTCCTCGGGGGCTTCGCCAACTTTTTCTTTTGACCAATAAAAGGCATCACATAATCACATGTTAACTTGGACTTGAACTGTCTCCACTTTGCACTATCAGACATCAAAACAAAATGCTCACTTTCCGGTTCCACTTTGAACGTACCCTGAAGGAAAAACAGAGGAAAATCAATTATTCTACCATTTCTAACATTTTTAAATGGTCATATGTTATAATTCAAAAATAAAAAACAAATTTTGATTCTACCTGAACATCACTCCATATTTTTGCTTTTAAATCATCATCCTGTTTTAGCCATGATGGTATATCGATCTGTGCCATTGTCCTGGCTAGCATGCCTACATAGGACTGCAACGTGCGTCTAGTATCTCCAATAGGAACACCACTACGATTGTACCTGATTTTAAACTTCTTCCCTTGTGCTTTCTTTATGGAAACTTTGTGCATGCCACAAACACCTCGCACTGCTCTTTTTTTTTGCAGATTCAGTACTAATAACTGTGCCCGTGTTTGACTCTACGGGGGTGGGGAAGGTAGCTTTTATAGAGTTTTCTCCTTGACCTTTCAATGCTTTCACCTCCACCTGCTTTCCATCATCCTCCACCTGCTGCTTTTCTTCATTGTTTATGGTGGGAGGGTCTGCACCATCTGCATGCCTCTTAATTCCCTTTCCTGATTGTTTTTCGCATTTATTCTGCTTCTTTGTTATTCCTTGTAACTCCTTTTACTTTCTGCAAATTCCTGAAATATAAGTGCTTCAGTAAAAAAATCACAGTAAATAATTGCAGAAAAAAACAGTCAATTAAAATATAAATGCATAATTAAAACACACAGTAAATCTGTAGTATAATGGTGCAGATCAAAATTCACAATAAATTAAAATATAAATGCATAATTAAAATTCACCATATACTATTGCAGATCATAATTCACAGTAAAATAATTGCATTAAGAAATGAAATTAAATTACACAGTAGAAAAAGAGTGGGACAACATAAAATATAATGTTACATAGAACGAATCACTTTTTAATCCAAATTCCCTCAACATTCGATCTTTGATTTCCAAGACTAGGATCATCATCTCCATCAGGAGAAACATCGGTTGTTGGAATTTTAGAGCAGAATGGAGGATTTTCCATTATAGTGTCTCCTAAATCATCGTCGTTGTAAATCTCGTGATAGTCTCGACATGTTGAAGTTAGTACGACTGACCAGGTAGGATCAACCGGATCTTCAACAAAGAAAACTTGCTTGACTTGTTCAACAAAGACGTATTTATCATTCTTGTGGCCTTGTCGACTAAGGTCGACAAGTGTGAAGCCAATATCATCGACCTTTAGACCTCTATCACTGTCAGCCCATTTACACAAGAACAATGGGGCTTTGAACGCATAGTAATCCAACTCCCATATTTCTTCAATTATGCCATAAAATGTCATTTCAGTTTCCACGGGATTTAAATCCTTCGAACTAGAGACTTGGACTGTCCTTGCAAGTAAAGAGACGTCACTATTTTGGACAACCCTTACATCATCTCTGTGCTTTGTGAAGTAGCGGACGCCATTAACCAGGAAACCTTCATAAGTCAAAACAGAAAACGACGGTTTGCCTGCCAACCATCTTATTGTTTCTGAAACCTCTTCTTGATCCTCGATCATTTTACTAACTTTTTTTCTAAACCAATCAGCAAATAGCCGATTGTGTTCTCCAATCAGCCACTGTGCCGACTTTTTTTTCCCTCGATACATTCCTTCAAGATATTCCTTATGCATCCTTGCAAAATTAATATATAAATAAATTATTGACTAAAAGAAAATCTTACTGAAAACAATAATTAGGAAAAAAAATCTAACTTACATAATATACGGATACACTTCAGTGTTGTTTTGTAGATGTAGATGCGCCTCATCACGTTCTTTTTCTTCCACCGACTTCATTATTGCAACGGATAAGGGACCAGAGAGCCTGTCCTTCTCCTTTGGAAGGTCGGCAGTTGTACAATTCTTCTTTATAAACTCCGAACAAAATTCCACAGATTCTTCTCCTAAATAACTCTCAGCTATACAACCTTCCGGATAACAGCGGTTCCGTACATAACTTTTCAACACTTTATTGAAGCGTTCAAATGGATATATCCATCTATAAAAAACAGGTCCATACAAACACAATTCTCTAACCAAGTGGACCGTGAGATGTATCATTACATCGAAAAACGACGGAGGAAATATCTTTTCCAGCTCACACAAGGTCAACACCACATCTGCTTGCATTTTATCTAACTTTGATACATCGACGACTTTATTGCACAAAGGGTTGAAAAAGAAACATAATCTGATTAAGCTAACCCTCACATGTATTGGAAGAATAGATCGAATTGAAACTTGAAGTAGTTGTTGAAGAAGTATGTGACAGTCATGGGACTTGAGCCCAAACAACTTCAAATCTGGCAAAGATACACAATTTTTTATGTTCGATGAATGTCCGTATGGAAGTTTCATCGACGCGAGTGATGACAGCATTTTTCTTTTTTCTGCCTTTGAAAGAGTGTAAGCTGGAGGGGGCAAGTAAGTTCTTTTTCCTACTTTTTGTGGAGCCAAATCTGTCCTAACACTCATTGCAATCATATCATTACGGGAAGCCTCACTATCTTTGGACTTATATTTTATATTTAGTAAAGTCCCGATCAGATTATCGCACACATTTTTCTCAACATGCATCACATCGAGACAATGACGAACATGATGATATTTCCAATATTCTAACTCAAAAAATATTGACTTTTTCTTCCAAGGACAGTCCACCTTCTTTGACTTCTTTGCTTCATTTCCGAAAAAAAAATCAATGCGCTCCTGCCGCCTTAATACCTCTTCTCCAGAAAGGGGTTCTTGTTTCTCTCCGAACTCTTGTTCACCATTAAAAGCTACCTTTTTCTTTCTATAAGGGTGATGTCGAGGCAAATAACGACGATGACCTTGAAAGCACATTTTTTTGCTATGAGGTAAATATTTAGCCACCGTATCCGCACCACATAAAGGACAAGCCATATAACCTTGATTTACACAACCTGATAGATTTCTGTATGCTGGAAAGTTGTTTATGGTCCACATCAATATTACCCTTAGAGTAAAAAAAGACTTAGTGTAGGCATCGTAAACATTTGGCTCACCTTCTTGCCAAAGTTTTTTCAAATCTTCAATCAACGGTTGTAAGAACACGTCAATATTATTACCCGGTTCATGTGGACCGGAGACTAAAATTGTTAACATCATAAACTTCCTCTTCATGCATAACCATGGAGGAAGATTATAGGTAGTTAGTACTACTGGCCAGCAAGAATACCTATTGTTTAGGCCATTGTTATGCGGGTTTATACCATCCGCCGCTAAAGCTAAGCGTATATTTCTTGGCTCACTACCAAAGTCTGGCCAAAGGTAATCAACATTCCGCCATGAAGGGGAGTCGGCTGGATGACGCATTAGTCCATCTTCAACTCTTTGCTCAGCATGCCAAGTCATCAGTTTCGCGGTAGAGGCAGATTTAAACAGTCGTTTAAATCTGGGAATGATTGGGAAATACCACATAACTTTGGCTGGAATGTTAATCCTCGGTCTACCATCTTTCCCTTTCTTCCATCGAGATACACGACACTTGGGGCACTCGGTAGCATCGACATTTACACCCCAATACAGAATGCATTCATTGGGGCAAGCATGGATTTTTGTATATTCGAGGCCCAAGTTAGATAGGGTTTTCTTTGCTTCGTAAGAAGTAACCGGCAAGACATTATCTTTAGGAAGTAAGGACCCAATTAACTGAACTAAGTAATTTGGTAAAAGCATTTTCGCTAATACCAAATCTCGCTTTCCAGTTATGCAGTTTTAGCATTGAATCTAGTTTAGAGGAATCACTACCCTCGTACACTGGTTGTTCAGCATCCTCCACGAACCTCTTGAAGTCATATGTTTCTTTGTCTAAATCATCATAGGCTGCTTCACAAACATTCGGCATTTCCGATTCAACATCAGGAATATGCTCTTCTGAAGAAGAGGCGGAAGCAGAAGAAACGGAAGCAGCAGATAAGGAAGTTGGTAATTTACTATCCCCTCTAGTAGTCTTCTCCCCATGCCAAATCCAATTGGTGTACCCCAAACTAAAACCTTTTTCATACAAATGTCCTCTAATTATTTTTACTGAAAATTTCTTGAAATTAAGGCATCGTGCAAAAGGACAAGGTATTTTCTTAGGATCTTTGCAATCTGGGGGTTTGTGAGTGAGATTTGAGTGAGGTAGTGTGAGGAGCGGGTGAGATTTGGTTTCACAGTGAGGAGGGAAATGAATGTCTGAAGGGGGGAAAATGTTTCTAAGGGGAAATGTTTCTAAAATTTTGCATTATTAGAGGGAAATCGGACTGAAAAGGAACCGCGCTTGTTTTTTTATTTTTTTAAAAAGTAGTTAAGACTTCGGTTTAAAGTGTAACTGATGTCTAAAACCTACTTTAACATCAGTTATAGTAAAACCGATGTAAAACACACCTTTAACATTTAACATCGGTCAGAAACGCAACCGATGTTAAATGGGTGATGTCTATTAACAGTTTTGGCGTAGTGTGTTCTATAATCAAAAAATATAAATGTTGCAAAATTCTTCGATTATTCTTCAAATCGAATATGATTTGCAGAATAATTATTTTATAATCTTTTGTGAGCAAAATATGTATGATTTTCAAGATTTTAATGAAATACTGATATATATATAGAACATTTTTTGTAAATAATTTATTTTGCGCTGTTTGCAAGATGTTGATGAAACGACCGTTTACATAAAACCTAACTCATTAGATTGTTTCATAAAATTATAAAATGTTTTGTATTAATTTGGGATCGGAAAAGAAAAAGTGTTAGCCCTTGGATGGGCACCCAAAAACAGGAGTATATTTTTCCACAAAGATGGCTCTACCTTTTCAACTGAGAGGTATCTTCAAAATCTGACTTGTGTTTTGACATTTATTTAAGTTTTAAATATCATAACTAAGTTATCTCTTGTCCTTCTATAATTCTGGGTTAGATTGTCGTTCTTCACGATCGAGATTTATTAGAAGAATTGATCATTTATATGGTATATAAGCCTAAAATAATCAAAAAATAATAATAATAAAGTCTAACTCTCAAATTTACTAAATAGTCTTACTAACAGATTGAGTGTTAGTAATATTATTGTCATTATCCATTTTTCTTTTTGCTAAATTGTCATCCATATTATGTGACTAACGCGGAGAAAAAGCTGGCAGCTGCGGAAAAACTGAGAATGAACCATAGTAGTATAGGTCAGTTAGACTGAGTCCAAAATGAGTGCAGAAAAAGTCAATATTGATAACAATGACAAAAAGTCAACATGAATATATTTCAATAGGACTATCCTCTGTACGTATTAATACAGAGATACTACCTCCGTCCATTTCATTTCTTTACACTTTCTATTTTGGGCCGTCCATTCCATTTCTTTACATTACTAAAAATAGTAACTTTTAACAATAAAATACATTATTACATCCACTACCTCACTCCACCTTTTCAACCCTTTACACTATTACACCCACTACTTCACTTATTTTAACAATAAAATTACTATTACACCCACTACTACATTTATTTTAACAATATTACATCCACTATCTTGGTTTCCGTGCAAAAAGCAAATGTAAAGAAACCAAATAAACGGAGGGAGTATTTGTAGTAACTTGTAAGGATTGAATAAAACGAAAAGTCAACCATGAATGTGCCTCTCTATGCTGTTTATTTATCTACTTTGTACTCCCCTCCATCCCATATTTGAAAAAATTACGCATCTTAAAAAACATTAATTAGATGATACATTTTCTCTTATATCCATTATAAATACATTGACTTTTAAGAATATGAGCTATTTTATACTCTTGGTCATTCCTCGTTAATTGCTACTTCCTCCGTCCCACTCATTTCTCTACACTTTTTTTAAAGTGTCTAACACGCATTTTAAGGTACATAACTAGTATAGGGCCTGTTTGGCATAACTTATTTGAGAGACTTATGGACTTATTTTCGGGTAAAAAATTTATATTTTGATAATTTTTTTTATACAAGTATTTAATGTATGTTTGAGATTCAATAAATTGCAAAAATAAGTTGGAAAGTTAGGAATTTTAATTTTCAACTTAAAATAAGTTGAATTATTCTGGAAAATAAGTTCCCCCAAACACCCCATAGTTCCATAACTTATTTTTGACATTTCCCTTTTTTTGTATAAAAGTAGGATTCTTCTATTTTTATACAAAAAAAAAAAATTGTAAAAATAATTTATGTAACTATAGTAGTTAGGAGCCTTAAAATGCGTGTCACGCCCCCGTCCCCCATTGTATAGAAAAATCATTCGGACGGAGGGAGTATACAATCTTCAAAAAGGATAATTTAGGAAAGATGATCACAAATTTACATTGAAATTGAAATAAACATGTATTATGGGAAAAAAAATTCTCTCAAAATAGACTACTATTGTGGGACGGATGGAGTAATAAGATAGTTTGTAAAAACTTATTTGATCAGTACATTTTAAATAATGTAAATTAAACTTTTACTAAATAAAATGCAACGTCATTATATTTTAATAATTCAAAATTTTTACCATTTCTTTAATTAACTAGATTTAATGATTTATATATAACTCCACATTAAATCAATTTGTTAACATTACATACTAATTCAACATTTTTGGTAAACCTATTTTAACTTTTAAATTTAAGGAATATTTATGTATTAAACTTTTAAGAAAATAGCAATAGGATAAAACATTTTTTGTGCACTAAAAAGAATAAAATAATTTTTTTAAAGTCCACCCATCTAACGTGCTCTACTTCCTGTTAAATGCTCTACTTCCTGTTAAGTTTAATTTTATAAAAAATCTCCTTGTCGATCTCGAATTTTTAAACAAATACTGTATTGATCAATCAAATTGACCAAAAATTGATCCATCACGTCATTTAGACCTTTAGAACAAGCGTTTAGATTATGTGTCTACTAGGAGAGATATTTGTGAGTAGTGTTATATATTTCGAAAATCATCCAAAGATATTAATATATGTCATGTGATATCATTTTATTTATAATGTAATATACAAGAAATTTATCTTAGTAATGAAAAATTAGTTAATAATATGGTGGTAATTCAGTATTTTAGAAGCATTTTCGGAAATTTTAATATTTCTCATTGATTAAAGTTGAAGTGCTTAATATATTGGGAAGTTTCTTAATGGTGCATGGTGCATGTGGAGCAAGGTTTGTTTCACATAAAATTATGAACGACCCAACGCGCATTCCTTTGTTTTTTCGAAAACGTTTGACAATTAATACATAGAGAAAATGTCTAAAATAACACAAAATTATGGTCAAATATCCAAAATAGCACTTTCTGGAGGGGAGGCCCAATAGAGGCACATACATAACGTTGATTTAACTTGGCATGTTCAACATGCGTTACCAGTATTATTGTAACAACACCAACTGATTCAAGCCACAGAAATGCATCCCACACATGTGTTTAGGGTGTAACGCTGACGCATGTGTATGATGCATTACCCTGTAACGCATGACGCACATGCGTTACACCCTAAACGCATGTGTGGAATACGTTTCTGTGATTTTTTTGCTGGAAAGTATATAAAATGAACGAGTAACACATGTAGGAGATGCGTTACCCCGTAACGCAGATGCTACATGCGTTATGTAAGTGTCAGGTGCGGGCACACTTTCCAGAAAGTACTATTTTGAACATTTTTCTCTCAAATTATGTCATTTTGGCACTTCACCCTAATACATACTAGTGTTACGACCAGTTTTCTCCCAGGCTTCGTTCGGTAGGACCTGCAGAAAGAGAATGCGAGGGTGGAGCCCCCCGATTCACCTCCGGTGTGAGAATAAGTTAGTCGGTTCTTTGTAAGGTAATTTAAACGTAGAGAATTTGTGTTGTTGTGTGTAGTTGTTGGTTTTAAGAACAATTTTACCTCCTTTTATACTTATTCTCCTTGCCGTTTGTTGAGATGTAGATCTGCTTTCCAGAATATTAAACATTCTTTTAGATCATGGTCCATGTGACCGTTTCAAGGTAAAGAAACCTTTTATCATGGCCACGGTCGGCCACTGACAAAGTGACAATCATGTGACTGTAAATGGAAAACAGGTTGTTCATTCCTTGGGCTTAATGTTGGGCCAATGGTTCGGCCCATTAAGAGGTTGGACCTCTAACATGTCCCTAGGCTTCGTTCGGAGTAATCCTCAGGACGAAGGCTAAAGCCTAAGTCTTTCTTTGGAAAATCCTCTTCGGGTCGCCCGAAAATAAAGAAAATTCAATGGCTTGGCCCATCTTCGGAACATTCGTTCGGACGTCCTTCCAAAAAATGGTTTTTAAATGCGATAAAAAACTGAGTCGGCCTTCGGTTGTATTATCTATATAATGAGAACGAAGGACAAGGTCGAGTCTTTTCTTGGGGAGTCGTGTCCCTTTATGACTGACAGCTGCCTTTTCTCAAGATTCACGCCTCAATCTCAGCCGTTGAATTTGAAACGCCAATCATCCAACCGTCACAATCCCTTTATTAACCTCTCCTCTTTTCTCTTTACCCCTTTACGCATACGCCTCATATTTTCAGAGAAAAAGAGTCTTTTTTCAGAAAAAAGCTTTAGCAACCATTGGAGCCGTCGTTTCGTCACCGATTTCTTTCGAATCTCCTGTTCCGGTCGACGTCCACGTCCAAGCATTTTATCCCCGGGAATTCGATCTTGTCAGCAATCTTCAAAACAGTAAGTCTCTATACTTTTCTTTATCGATAAATTGCATATCGTTTCTTTGCCCTCTTGGATATGTGTTCTTGAATGTATATGTAGGCATTTGTATGTAAGTATCTATATACGCACATATGTGGATTTACGCTTGATTTTACCTGTATTCTTTGTATAAGAAATGGGAGTGTTAGCTTTCCTTTGTCCTTTTTGTATATTTAGGACTTCTGGGTTTGATAGATTGTTTAGGAGGGATGTATCCTTCGGAATGTTTGAATCTGTTTAGTGTTCTTCGGTCTGTCGTAGGTTCGAATCACTTTATCTTTAGTTGGTAGGGATTTTTTGGCCGGTCCTAGCCCTCTGTACTCGATCTTTTTCTTCTTCCTTCCGGTTTTTTCCTTTTTTGTTCGAGTACATGGCTAATCTCTACATTTCCGAATGCAGGGATATGGACCGGTCGAACGAAGGTACAGATCCTTCGGTATCCTCTCCCTTTAGTGATGTCGTAGAGTATCCGGCCGCCAATCGTCCTTCTCAGCTGACTGAAGACGATATAGAGAATTTTTGCTCGACCTATTGCGTATTGAAATACGTGTGGTACTTCTTCGCCCCAAGGAAGAATGACAAAATCTGGCAAAATCCTCAAGTCGCGGCTATTTGCGGGGGTGGATTCGCTACGGGTATATCCGAAGCGGCGTTCAAATGTGGCTTCCGATTGCCCGTATTGCGTATATTAAAGAGCGTGTTGAAGCAGTCGGGCATCGCCATCGGTCAGCTGGACCCGAACAGCTTTATTCACGTAAATACTTTCCAAGCCAGATGCATGGCAAGTAAAGTGATTCCAAGGACGTCTCTCTTCTGGCATCAGTACGAGCTTCGCCGAAACCCGAAGAGTAAGGGTTTTTACACCATTGCTCGGCGAGTGGGTAGGCCTGATTGGTCTTTTACGAACTCAAACAATAAGGAGACTCATATTAAGTGGGTTTATGTCTCCGGGCCGAAGCTGGAGAAGTTCGGTGTTTGGAAAATAGTTGATCCCACGAGATATGTATATCCCGAACTCACTGAGGCGGATAAGCATGACTACCGATTACTGTGTAGCCTTAACATGGACAAGGTACCATTATCGGATAGTAGGGACCCAGACTGGCTAGTCGGTCTTTGGGGTAATGGTAACGTTCCTTCATTTTGTTCTTCTTTTCTGCAATTTTCTGAAAATATGATAACTCTTATTTATAGCCTTTAACCTGTGTATAATGTTCTTCTTTGTCTTGTATAGTGACAACTCGATTGGACATCTTGGAACGGAAGAGGAAGAAGGCGGCCGACCTAGCTGCTGCTGCTCTGGCGGCCGAAGCAAATGCTAGTAAGCAGGTCGAAGGGGTGGAGACCTTGGCTATTGATCAAGGGGAAAATAGCTTGGTTGTCACCCCTCCTACTTCTTCGCCTCCTAGAGAATCAGTCCCGGAGGGTACTCCTGTAGAGCCGAAGAAGAGGCCTCGGTCGGAGAACGCTGAATTGAAAGTGTACTCTCCTCAATGGAGTGTATTGGATACCGATCAGATCATTGTCCCAGCTCCTTATTCATCAAAGAACGTGGGTCCTGATCTGTGTCGTGGCCTCGTTCTCCCGGCCGATCGACCAACTATATCCAAGCTGAATAATGTTGAAGCTTGTACTGAGATGATGACCCTTCTCTCTATGGTAAGCTTCTTTTTCTTCGTATGTACATACTTGCCTTAGAGAATTTTGTAACATTTTCCATGTTGTGTTCAGGGCGCTGCCTGGTCAGCTGTGGTGACCGAACGGTTAGAAGAGACCGAAGTGAGGGCGGTCAGAGCCGAGGAAAACTATCGGAACTCTTCTGCCGAACTGGAAAGGGTCACTGGCCAGGCTGAGGCTTTAAAGTCCGAAAGGGATGCCCTTAAGGATGAGTTGGAGAAGCTGAAAGTCACAAGCTCCAGGCGAATCGAATGGAGGAATACCCAACTGAAGCAATCAAGGAAGTCTGCTCGGAAATTGCATAAGCAGCTTCTTTTGACGGAGGAACGATGCTATCAGATGGGTTACGACGATGCCGTGATCAAGGCCCATTCACTTGGTTTTGATCATACCCAACTGCTTGATACTGCAATGGGTATGACCGATCCAGTGGGTAGGGAAAAGTCTGATGACCCCGCAGATATTTCTTCGGGAGAAGATGAGCCCCTTGATGAGCCATCCATGGAGTAGTTTTATACTTGTCTTTGTGGCCTTTCGGCTTTGTAACTTTTAACATTTACTTAATGAATTGGTGCCTTCGGGCTTTTATATTTGTCTTGGCAGATTTGTTCTATTTTTTATGCATTTTTGGCCTTAAATTTGCCTTAGCATAATTTTTCTATTTTTTATGCATCTTCGGCTTTTAATTGCCTTAACATAATTTTTCCATTTGGTATGCATCTTCGGCCTTAAATTTGCCTTAGCATATTTTTATGCTTCTTTGGCTTTCAATCGCCTTAGCATAATTTTCCATTTCTCAAGCATCTTCGGCCTTAAATTCGCCTTAGCATATTTTTACATTTTTTATGCATCTTCGCGATTGACTTAGCATATTTTTACATTTTTTATGCATCTTCGGCTTTCAATCGCCTTAGCATAATTTTACATTTTTTATGCATCTTCGGCTTTCAATCGCCTTAGCATATTTTTTATTTGGTATGCATCTTCGGTCGTAACCTAGCGTGTTGTGCGTCTTCGGTCGTAACCTAGCTGCCCCCAGTTTTTAAGGGGTTTTTATAAAGGATTTAAGTTCCGTTCGGTCGGTTAAAATATTTCCTCCCGGACTTAATTTGTGAAAAAACCACTTAAATACTAAGACATTTTTGGGAACGTCCGAAATTCGTTCGGTCGGCCCCGACTTTGGATATGTCAAGTATTTGAACACTAGAAATAAGTTAGAGGGGCGCATGTTTTACTTGGTCGGCCCCAAACATGGGTCCATTTTGCTTAATCATGGCATGTAGAAAAAATGTAGCGGACAATCTGTTATTGATCATGTGGGTTTCGCATGGTTTTACAGATCGATGCTTACTTAGGGAATTCAAAAGATAACTTGCATTTAAACCACAAATTTAAAAGGATAATAAAATGTTTCCAGTAAGCTTACTGGTAAAAACGGCGAAGGCGAGTAGCGTGCCATGTGTTCTTAATCAAGCTGCCGTCCGAATGGGCTAACTTGTAAGTGCCCGGACGAACCACTTCGCTTACCACATAAGGGCCTTCCCAGTTGGGCATAAGTTTGCCTTGTTTTGTTGGCATTGATGTTGCCAATTCTCGAAGCACTAAATCTCCGATTTGGAATGATCTCTTTTTTACTCCCGAATCATAATGTTGTGCTGCTTGAAGTTGGTACCTTAAGTTCCTTTGGTGAGCTGCTTCCCTTTCTTCTTCAAGCAAGTCTACATTTGCTCGGAGACCGCATTCGTTCGTCTCTATGTTGAAAACTTGTGTCCGATAAGACTCTAGGCAAACTTCGACTGGCAAAAGAGCGTCTGTTCCGAAAGCCAATTTGAAAGGTGTTTCTCCTGTTGATGACCTTGGTGTCGTTCGGTATGCCCACAGAACCCATGGTAGCTCTTCGGCCCAAAGTCCTTTGGCTTCTCCCAGTCTTTTCTTTATTCCGTCGAAGATAATTTTGTTTGCAGCTTCGATCGCCCCATTTCCCTGGGGATGTCCGACCGAACTGAATTTTTGTCGAATTCCGAATTGAGCTAAGAATTTTCTGAATTTGCTTCCGATGAATTGGGTTCCGTTGTCCGATACACATACCATAGGGATACCGAATCTTAATATTACTTGTTCTAACATGAACTTCTTTGCTGCTTCTTCGGTAATGGATGAAAGTGGTCGAGCTTCTATCCACTTTGTCATGTAGTCGATCGCCACAATGCAATACTTGGCTTGTTTGGTACTGGTTGGCAAAATACCCACAATATCGACCGCCCACATAGCAAATGGAATGGGGCTAAGGACTGAAGACATCTCTTCGGGTGGCTGCTTCGGTACAGTGCTGAATAGCTGGCATTGTACACATCTTTTGGCGTATTCGGTGGCATCCTCTTTCATCTTTGGCCAGAAAAACCCTTGCCTTAGAATTTTGAGGGCCAAAGACCTTCCTGCTAGGTGTTCCCCGCAAATTCCCTCATGAACCGTTTCAAGGGCTAGAATCTGTTCGTCTTTGTTTAAACATCGAAGGAGGGGTTGCGTCACCGACCTTCGGAACAAACGGCCTCCAATCACGCTATAACTGGCCGACCGATGTTTTACCTTCTGTGCCTCCTTTCGTTCGAGTGGTAAAGTTCCTTTTTCTAGGAATGCTCTGATTGGGGTCATCCAATCGGTTCCTTGGTGGATTTCCATGCATTGCTTTTTGTCTATCGAAGGCGTCTTTACTTCGGTCAGATAAATTGACCCGTTGAGGTTTTTGGTTTCTGCCGAGGCTAACCTTGATAGAGCGTCCGCCCGATTGTTGTTCTCTCTCGCTACCTGATTTAATTCGAATGATTCAAATAACAAAGATTTCTCGCGTACCTTTAGGGCGTATGCCTTCGTTCGGGGATCTTTTTGTCCATACTCTCCTGTGAAATGTTTTACCACCAACATTGAGTCGCTGAATGCTCTTAGGTGTTTAACCTCCAAATTTCTGGCCAAATCTAGGCCTGCCAGAAGTGCTTCATATTCGGCCTCATTGTTTGTTAAAAGAAAAGTGAACCTGATAGCTTGGCATATTTCGAATCCTTCTGGGCTTGTTAAAATTAAACCGGCCCCACACTTTTCTTTGGCGACCGACCCGTCAACGAATAATTTCCATTTTCCTGGCGTTGGAATTAGTTGTTCTTCGGGGGTCAAGTCCTTCGGTTCAGTGAATGAGCATTCTACCATAAAATCTGCAAGTGCCTGGGCTTTGATCGAAGTTCTTGGTGCATACTCCAAATCATGCTCCCCCAGTTCGATCGCCCAGGCGACCACTCTGCTCGATGCCTCTGGCCTTTGCAAAATTTTCTTTAACGGCTGATCGGTTACAACTTTGATCGTCCTTCCCTGGAAATAGTGCCTTAACTTTCTTGCGGCCATTACCAGTCCGTAGGCGAATTTTTCTGCATTCGGATATCTTGTTTCTGCATCTTTCAGAATGTGAGAGACATAGAACACCGGATGCTGGTTCCCTTCATGATTTTTGACCAACACGGCTCCGAGTGTTCGGTCGTTCACAGCCAAATACAGCTGCAATGTTTCTTTAGGGTCGGGTCTCATTAAGAGTGGGGCTTTTACTAAGTACTCTTTAACATCCTCGAATGCTTTTTGGCAATTTTGCCCCCACTCGAAATTCTTGGACCCCCGAAGCACTTCAAAGAAGGGTAAGGCTTTCTCGGCCGATCGGGAAATGAACCTCCTCAGGGCTGCCAGCCGTCCGGTCAGCTTTTGAATGTCCCTGATCGTCTTCGGTGCTTCCATGTCAATGACTGCTTTAATCTTCTCCGGGTTGGCTTCAATTCCTCTGGCACTAACCATGTATCCCAGAAACTTCCCACTATTTACTCCAAACGTACACTTGTTCGGATTGATCCTCATGTTGTTTCTTCTGAGCGTTTCAAAACATTCCCTTAGATCTTCGGCATGATCCCTGAAAAGGGATTTAACAATCATATCGTCCACGTAGCACTCCATGTTCCGACCGATCTGGGCTTTGAACATCTTGTTGATCATCTTTTGGAAAGTAGCCCCTGCGTTCTTCAGTCCGAAGGGCATTTTTACGTATGCATAAGTGCCGTTAGGTGTGATGAACGCTGTCTTCGGTATGTCTTCGGTGTTCATGGCGATTTGGTGATATCCTGAGAAGGCGTCCAAAAAACTGAGTATTTGATGCCCTGAGGTTGCATCTATCAGTTGGTCAATGTTTGGAAGAGGGTAGTGATCCTTCGGACAGTGTTTATTTAAATCGGTGTAGTCTACACACATCCTCCATTTGCCGTTAGACTTTTTGACCACGACCACATTCGCCAACCAATCCGGGTAGTCTATTTCTTCAATGAATTTTGCTTCTAGCAATTTTTCGACTTCAGCCTGAATGACCTTCTGTCTTTCCATTGCAAAATTTCTCTTTTTCTGTTTCACGGGCTGGGCCTCGGCTTTGACGTTAAGACAATGTTTGGCTACCGATGGATCCAAACCCGGCATGTCTTCGGGACTCCATGCAAATACATCGTGGAATTCCCTAATGACTTTTATGACTTTCTCCTTTAGTTCTGGCTCCATGTTCTTTCCTATCTGAATCATCTTCCCCGCTTGGCCTACGTACAATTCAACTTCTTCGGTTTCGACAGCCGGTTCGGCTATCGGATTTGATAGGTCGGCTCCAAATTTCTCCAACTCGATATTCAGTAGTTGGTGACTGCCTCCTGGTTCGGTCTCATTTCTTCTTCTTTTCCCGGCTTCGGTCATTTTGACATCTTTTTCTTTCTCCAGGTCTTCCAACATAATGATTCGTGCTGCTTTTTGATCGCCTCTCATTTCTCCGACCCCGTGTTCGGTTGGAAATTTCAATTTTAAGTGAGGGATAGATGACACAGCTTGGAATATGGATAAAGCCGGTCTTCCTAGGATCCCATTATACGGGCTGTCGACTCTAACAACGTAAAATTTCGCTTCTTTCATCATTGTGAATGGTGCTTTTCCTAATAAGACGTTCAGTGTTATAGTTCCTTCGATCGGTACAGGTTGATTACCGAAGCCGTATAGCGGTGCTTCATGGCATGGCTCTAGTTGTTCGCCTCCCAAGTTCATTTTGCAATACGTACGGTGATATAAGATGTTGACCGAACTCCCTTCATCGATCAGGACTTTCCAGATCTTGTTCTCCCCTATCACCGGATTTATAACAAGCGGATCTTCATGTGGCCATATCACATCTTCGTAATCGTCCTCCGTAAATGAAATCGGAAGTGGTTGTTTGGCTGTAGTAGATTGGTAAAGGTTGTAGATTTGCCTTGCATACCTCTTTCGGGCTGATTTGCTGTCCCGATCCAGTATGGTTCCTCCGGAGATCGTTCGGACCTCGCCTCTGTATTTTTCAGATCCTTCGGCTTCTTTGTCTTCTCTGTTTCTCTCTTTCGGTCCTAGTTTGTTTCTCAGATCTTCGACAAACTTGGTTAATTCTCCGTCTTTTATCATTCTCTCAATTAATTTCTTCAAATGGTAACACTCGTCAGTGTTATGACCTTTATCCTGATGATATTCACAATATTTGCTGTCGCTTCTTCTATTTTCAGGGGTCTTCAACTTGGGTGGCCGGACAAACCCAGGTTTACCCTTTATCTCATGGAGAATTTTCGAGATAGGTGTGTTTAATGGTGTGAACACAGTGCTATCTCTATCTCTTCTTCGTTCGGCCCCCTTGTCGGGCCTCGTGTCATTCAACCTGCTCCTAATATCTCCCCGACCCCTTCGGTCGTCTTTCCTGTCATCCCTTCGGTCGTCCCTTCTGTCATATCTATCATGTTTCTTGTTCTCCTTGTACCCCCCAATTGATTCCAATTTTCTTCTGATAGCCTCTCCTCTCACATAGATATCATTTAAAGATTTGGGAGGCATATCATAAAGAGAAGACCGAAGCTTCTTACCTTTAACAGGGTCGAGGCCAGCTGCGAGGAATCCAGCCGCCTTGACTTTGTCCAAATTGGTGACCATACCGGCTTCCTCTTTGAACCTTGCTAGGTAATCACCCAAATCCTCGTTCGGTCCCTGCCTACAGTGGATCAGGGCTTCTGTATCCTTCTCTCTTCGGCACAAATGTGAGTAGTGCCTCAAGAACTTTTTCTTCACTTGTTCGTACGAGCCTATCGACCTAGGTCTCAACGACCTGTACCACATGGATGCATTCCCCTTTAGGTAGGTCTTGAACATTTTGCAGAGCATCATATCACAGTGCCCCATCCCAGTCATAAGTGATTCATATTTCTCACAGTGGTCTTCGGGATCACCCTTTCCGTTGAATTCGTTCATCTTCGGGAACTGCCTTCCAGGAGGCGGTCGAAACTGTTCAACGTCCTCGGTCACCACTGGCTCATGGCTGACCTTTCTCTCCCCGAACATTGCCTTCTCGATCCTTCGGATACGATCGTCCGTATGGGGGCCTTCCTCCTCCGAGTCGGAGGAATAAACTACCTTTGACCGGGTTCTCCTCGAGTATGATTCAGAGTCCCCTGACTCATCTTCATCATTTCTGGTTCTTGGCCTTTTATCTTTTCGGTCGTCCGCCTCCGTGTCTTCGGCTTCTAGAGCCTCGCGGAGGGTCCTTTCCTGTAGCTCGATCTCCTCCCTTCGGAGTTTTAGGACCTCTAGCCTCAAACGATCGGCCTCCATTCTTTTTGCTATCCGTTCGGTTTCTTTGTTCTTATCCGTCACCTTATGCTTCCCCTTCGCCTTTTGTTGCTCTCTCCATTTCGTAAGCATCTCTTGTTGTTCCTCAGGAGTTGGCATATCTCCTTCTTCATCAAAATTTAGCAGCCTTGGGGGAATGAGGGGGGTTGTCCTTGGCATTACAGGAGGAACGGAGCGACTGTTTCCAGCCACGGTGCTATTTTCATTGATGGGCGTTTCTTCGATCGTCATAGTCTCTTGGTAGATCTTAACACGAATATATCTCTACGTTCCCACAGACGGCGCCAAATGTTACGACCAGTTTTCTCCCAGGCTTCGTTCGGTAGGACCTGCAGAAAGAGAATGCGAGGGTGGAGCCCCCCGATTCACCTCCGGTGTGAGAATAAGTTAGTCGGTTCTTTGTAAGGTAATTTAAACGTAGAGAATTTGTGTTGTTGTGTGTAGTTGTTGGTTTTAAGAACAATTTTACCTCCTTTTATACTTATTCTCCTTGCCGTTTGTTGAGATGTAGATCTGCTTTCCAGAATATTAAACATTCTTTTAGATCATGGTCCATGTGACCGTTTCAAGGTAAAGAAACCTTTTATCATGGCCACGGTCGGCCACTGACAAAGTGACAATCATGTGACTGTAAATGGAAAACAGGTTGTTCATTCCTTGGGCTTAATGTTGGGCCAATGGTTCGGCCCATTAAGAGGTTGGACCTCTAACAACTAGTATATTTTATTTTATACTGCCTCAGTCAACAAGCTCCCCCCACTCTTTTGATTTTTAGCTAATCATGCACTGCATGTTAGTATGTCACAGTTTAGCTAATAACTTTAAAATCAAATTTCTAAACCACCAGATTACTGGCAGCGTAAGTCGTTACCCTTCCTTAATTAACATGTTTACTACTGTGCATTTTAGACCGAAGCCATAAATTTGTACATATTTGATTTTCAACTTGTTACAAAATATTCACATACTAATATTTGAAGTAATTGATTACTTATATTTAGAATAATTCATTTTTTGATTATTGATATTAGATTTGAATTGAATATTTTTTACATCTTTCTAACAATCCAAAAATCACCGATCTTTAAGTATCTATAATGCTAAAATTAGTTGGCTAGTTGAATTTTTAAAATTTTATCTAGGGAGAATTATGCATGATCGATTCAATGGAATTAATTATAATGTTATAATCGTTAAGTAATTAGTCTATCTAAACTTTTAAGGATTCAACGGAATCTTATGCTATAACAAATACTCGAACCAAAGATCCCTCATAAACCAAGTCTACGCAAAATGCCGCTGTGAATGCATCCGTTAATACTCCTTATTCGACATAAGTTGTCAAACATGATCAACAACCGCAATTAATGTTGAGGGTTTTTAATCGAGTTAATAAATTCACATGAATTGTTTTTGAACTCCTCTGAGAAAAGGCCGACTGAATACCCTTTAAAATTAAGATTATATATATAGTTTTTTGTTTGGCTAGTAGATTGTGCACTATTATAAGTTTAACTGATGGATTACTAAAAATGACCATTTCACATTCATCTAAGCCAAAATTTAATTTTTTTAAATTCATTTCTCTCTCTCGAAAAAATAAACTCGACATCTAATTAATGTAACTGTACAATTTGACTAAAATGTTCTATAGATGACAAGTTCAATAATTTGGGCAGTCACTAAAAAAAAAAAAAAAAAGAAACTGGGCAGCCCTAGGTTGCAAGTGGTCTCCCAACTCACCTAAAGTACTGTAATCCCCACACGTCTATTCATTTTTTACTCACTCTCGTATAACTATAAATACACCATATTCGTTTGCTTTTAATTCACACAATCAGATTATAACAACACATTACAAGCTCAAATATGGATTCTTACCATAACAAATGCTCTCTTTTAGTGCTTCTTTTACTCGTCGCACCCCTGGCATTGGCACAAACTAAGGTCGGGTTTTATTCGACTTCTTGTCCCAAAGCCGAATCCATTGTTCAAGCCACTGTTAAGAAACATGTTCAAGCCAATTCCGCAATTGCTCCGGGATTGCTTAGAATGATCTTCCATGATTGCTTTGTTCATGGATGCGATGCTTCGATTCTTGTTGATGGCAGTGATACTGAGAAAACGGCTAGGCCAAATCTTCTGTTGAGAGGATATGAAGTCATTGAAGACGCTAAGACACAACTAGAGGCAGCATGCCCTGGAGTAGTGTCTTGTGCTGATATTCTTGCGCTTGCTGGTCGTGACTCTACAGTTGCGGTAATTAAGACAAAATGGTGCTATTTATAATTTTAATATTACGTATCTTTCATATGATGGATTTTTGGTTGAAATGTCAGATTATATTTACAAGATTCATTTTAAATTATTTAATGACTTTTTTTTATGTGTTTGTTACAGGTCGGTGGATTGACATACCGTGTGCCAACAGGCAGGAGGGACGGACGAGTGTCACTAGCTTCCGATACGGCTAATTTGCCGAGTTTCACAGATTCAGTGGCTGTTCAAAAGCAAAAATTTGCTGATGTAGGTCTTAGCGCTCAAGATCTTGTCACTCTTGTTGGTAAGCATCACATAAATTCTAGAGTTTTGGAATTATTTTTTGCATGCATGCAATATTAGTATATGACATCTTCTAAAGGTTGTGTATGAACATTTAAATTGTATAGGAGGACACACTATTGGAACGGTTGCTTGCCAATTCGTAAGTTACAGACTCTACAACTTCACAACCTCTGGCGGTGCAGATCCTACCATTGATCCCTCATTCCTTCCAACACTCCAATCTCTTTGTCCACAAAACGGAGATGGAAATAAACGCATTGCATTGGATTATGGAAGCGGTGACAAATTTGATCATTCTTTCTTTAAAAATGTGCAAAACAATCGCGGAATTCTTGAATCGGATCAAAGCTTGTGGCAGGACAGTACAACAAAGAATTTTGTGAGGAGGTTTATTGGTATTAGAGGTCTGGCTGGATTGACGTTGAACTTTGAGTTTGGAAGAGCCATGATTAGAATGACTAATATTGGAGTGAAAACTGGCACTGATGGTGAAATTCGTAAAGTCTGTTCAGCAATTAATTAAAAATTAGGAATCAAGTTTTCCGGCCATTGGGCTTTTTGAAATTTTGTCGATTGACAAGAAAAAGATGTTCATAATACCAGCATAAACATACGTACAAGTTGGTGACTTTTGCATTTTGTTGATGTAATGATATATATTGCAATAACTATTGAATGGGAACCAGATACTCAATTTGTTATTGAATCAGTTTCATGATTAACACTACAAATGATTAACACTACAAGAAACAGAGTCTTTTCCGACCGTTATAAATCTGATCGACTTTTTACTGGAGCTAAACCCGACCATTTGGTCCGACGGTCGGATTTAATTTAAACCCGACCACTTAAACCGATCAATATGTTTTGTGAAACTCACTTTTGTTGATTGACGGGCCACGTCAGTCTAATCCGACCAATAAAATCGACCAATCTTATTAGTGGATCCCACACGAATACTAAAGAATAAAACCGACCACTTAAACCGACCAATAGGTCTTGTGGAGCCCACTTTTGTTGACTGACGGGCCACGTCAGTTTAATCCGACCAATAAAACCGACCAATCGTATTAGTGGATCCCACACGAACACTAAAGAATAAAACCGACCATTACTTCCGAACGTACGTAGTTTCTGGCCTTTCCACGTCAGACTAACCCGATCGTTAGGATGATCGGGTATATGCGATAATTAAATATTTTTTGTAGTTCCCCGTTTTATTTTTATACCATTATCTCTACACCTCTCTCCAATTAACTCTCTCCTCTGGTAACTCATCTCTCTCTGGCAACTCATCTCTCTCTGGTAACTCATCTATCTCTCTCTCTAGTAACTCATCTCTCTCTCGCGCTCTCTCTCTCTCTGTTATATACGTACACACACGCACTATATCTATATATTCGATTTGGGCTTTTAACTTTATGGATTTATGAATTTGGGGCTAGTAAATTGATTCTCTATTATATGATTTTGTATGTTGAATTTCTTGGTTCGAATTATGTTCGATTATATGATTTTGTATGTCGGATTTCTTGGTTCGAATTATGTTCGATTATATGAGTTAGTATGTTGGATTTCTTGGTTCGAATTGATAGATTCAAATTTATTTTGGATTACAGGATTTTGTTTGTTGGATTTGTTGGTTCGATTTGACACATTCGAATTTATGTTCGATTTTTATGTAATTTTGTTGTTCATTCTCGTTTTTTGAATATATAGAGATGGATGGTCAAAATTACTTCTTTCCACGTTTTAGCGCCTTGTCCATCCCAGCGAATATACACCGCAAAATAAAATGGTATGAGTAATGGTCAATTAATGTATGCATTTGAATATATAGATATGTATGACACCTTTTTTTCCCGCAGAGAATACCACTGCCGATTTTAACACTTTTTGGAGCTGAGATGCCAGAAACAGGTATATTCGAGCTTCCCATTGGTGAGAAGACCCATGTGAGATTCGATCGGGAGGATGGGATTTTTAAAAACATATCAGGATTTTTTAAGAAATTTCGGAGCAACTATGGTATATGCGCCATGTTTACCCACAAGGGCAACGGGATCTTCATGGTAAATGTTTTGAATGAATATCTAACAGATGTTGAGTATGATCCCCCGACCTATGGTAATTTTTCTATCATTTATCCTTTGTTATATATATATATATATATAGGGTTGGACTCCAAAGCAAACAGTACCTTATATAACAAACAACAAAGAACACCTCATATCTAATATATCCATTGCCCCTGGCGGGGCCACCCAATACAAAAAGTTCTTATTTTTTTAGGCTCTATCCATCCAGCAAAAAAAAAAAATTTGAAAATTTACTGTTCATCGATGACGTCATCATGAACAGTAAAATTTTCAAAATTTTTTTTTTTTTTCTGGATGGATAGGGCCTAAAAAAATAAGAACTTTTTGTATTGGGTGCCCCTGGCGGGGCCAATGGATCTATTGGAATAAATGATTTTATAGTGTTCTTTATTGTTTGTTATATCAAAGTGTTCGAGTAGGGATCTAGAGAAAACCCCTTTAAAAGGAGAACTTAGAAAACTAAATTAAAATATAGCACATATGGTATTCAAACTGATCGTTGGGAGATGGAGAAAAATGTGGTGAAATTAGATTTTAAAAAAATATCACCGATTGACGGGAAAAATCAAATTAAAAACGGAAGGAATTAGGTGGGATTGTGTGTGTGAGGGTGTATTTGATTAGTGTGTGGGTGCCCCTGGCGGGGCCATTGATTATAATACATCCAATGGTTAGGATTAGTACCTTAGTTTTCTTAAAAAAAGAGTTCTCTTTTGATCATTTGCCTATATATATATATATATATATATATATATATATATATATATATATATATATATATATATCAATTAGTAATTAACTTTACTTTCATTGAGTAATTGTTTTTTTTATTTTTACGTAAACTTACTATGGTTGGATCTAAGGCTTTTTCAAGATGTAAGACTAAAGATGTAGCAGAAAGGGGTTATGTAGTAAGTTCACATTATCTTACTTTTAATGCATTATACGTAATACAATTTTCATCTTTTTTGATATAATTTTTGTTGATCACATACATATGTACAAATCTAGGGCCTCTCCCCGACTTTTTTAAAGCAATTTGCTCATCTTCTACCATCTAAAATTACCGTTACTTTACCAAATGGCCAAACCTTCATTGGATCTTACTCACCGGAAAGCAAGATTTCTGGCTTAAGGTTTTTTGAGGAGGGAGACATTATAGTGCTTACTTATCTTGGTGATGGGCGATTTGAAGAATTTTTATTTGGTCCAAGCCTCGTGGAGAAATCATATTCTGTTAATGAATTCAAAATAGGAATTGTACGATCACATCTCCTGAATTATTGCTATGGAATTGAAAGTTTTTGTTTGTTTTATATTAAAATTTGTATGATTTAATTATTTAGCAAAAAAAGATTTATGATTTTACAATTGTTTAACCTGTGATTAATGTGTAGGAGCTAGCAGTAAAGTTCAAATCAGTGGCGGAGAAGTGGCATCACGATGATGTCTTGGAAATTAAGGATGAGCTTAACAATAAAACGTGGCACTTACAAGTTAAGGAGAACGTTCGACGAATAAGAATTCATGATCGAGCTTGGGTGGGTTTTGCCAAATCGTTAGGGCTATAAGTTGGAGATGTTCTAGTCTTTACCGGGGAGCCTATTAATCCTAGGAAATTTAGTGTAATTTTTACAAGAAAAATGGTCCGGATTTGATGGACATTGATGTATGATTACTTTTGGTCCGATTCGATGACTGTGTACCTTAAAAACTATGGTTTGGATTTTTAGACTTTTGGTTTGGATTTGTAAACTATGGTTTCATATATTTAAAGATCTTACATAAATTTTAATGTTTTAATGATTCTTAATATACTGGATACTGGATGGATAGATTTGATTGATTGATTTTATGGATGGATTGATTTTATTGCGTGATTGTGTTGTTGGTACAACTGGGAACCAGAACTGCTGTGAAATAAAAAAATGCAGGCTTTAAACCGACCGAGTAATCCGACTGAATGGCCTAATCCGACCGTTTTTTACCATTGCGTCCCCAGTAAACCCGACCGCATTCTTAATATATGGTCGGTTTAACTTAGTCGATTTTAAAACTCTCTGATAAAAAAATGACCATTGTGGTCGGTATCAAAATCGACCACTGAATCCGACCAAACTGGTCGTATTAATACTGCATTGAATGCTCCCAACTACCTCTGCACCGATGGTGATAAAAAGTTGATATTGCTTTATTTAATCCGACTGTTACGATCGGATAAGAACTGACCCTAATTCTATCTATACGCCTCTTTTTCTTCACTCTTCATTTATTGGTTTCTTGAGACATTAAGGTAAAAAAGTTGAGTTGAGTTAATTGGTTAGAGAAACATTGAAAGCTCATTAAGGTGAATATGTACATACAATAGTGAACAAATATACATGTTTGTACATAGTCTTTAATTGTGAATAGAAATTGGTTTTAGTTTGGTGGTAACAAGAGTTTGCATTTTTATTTAATTTATCTTAATTGTGTGAAATGTGAATATGCTTTTTTGTTGATTTGTAGTTATGTGAAAAATGTATTATGAAATTGATATATATATATATATATATGTGTGTGTCGAATCATGATTGGATGAACCGACGTGTGGAAAATAATGTACTTTCATCGAGTAATGAATATTGGGATGGTGTGAAAGAATTTTTGGAGTTCGCGCGTAAAAATGGTATGAAGGGCGAAAAAATTTTATGTCCGTGTAACAGATGTAAAAATGCGTTGTGGGCGAAAGTTGAAAGTGTTGAACTTTACTTATATAAAAATGGTATTATGGAACATTATAAAGTATGGACTTTGCATGGTGAAAAAAGAGAAGTTATCAAAAATAAAAAACGTAAGCGTACCTCGGAAGAGATTGTTGAGGAAAAGATTGTTGAAGAACCCTTTGATTTAAACGCATTATTACGAGATATTAGTGGTGAAAATCATGGTGATGCGAGTAATAGTAACGTTGAAGAACCACCAAATGCATATGCTTCTCAATTTTACAAGGATGTTAAATATTCGGGAGCTCCAATTTATCCGGGTAACACAACTTTTACAAGAAAGTCATTGACCACTCGATTGTTACATTTTAAAAATATGGCACAATGCTCTGAAAAGGTCGTCTTTGATTCTTTACTTGCATTTCTTGGTGAAGTTCTTCCTAAGGACCATACTTTACCGAATGCTTATTACATTATCAAAACAATGATGAAGAAGTTAACTTTGGGATATGAGAAAACTGATGTATGTGAGAATGATTGTATGTTGTACTACGGTGATGATGAGAACAAGATTGTTTGTGACATTTGTGGTAAAAGTCGTTACAAAGGTAAAAAAAGAAAAACAGAAGAGGGATTTTGAACAAGGTCTTGAGATATTTTCCACTTATCCCTCGTCTACAGAGATTGTATATGTCAAAGCATGCCGCTAAACAAATGACATGGTACAAAAAAAGGGTAACAAAGCCGTGAGAACTTAGTCACCCTGCAGACGGAGATGAGTGGAAAGAATTTGATCGTCGTTATCCAAGATTTGCAAGGGAGAGTAGGAATATCCATCTTGGACTTGCAACCGATGGCTTTTTCCCTTTTAGCAATTCCGGGAAAAAGGTGTACTCGGTGTGGCCGGTGATAGTGGTGGTCTACAATCTTCCTCCCTCTATGGGAATGAAAAAACCATACACTTTTATGCCTCTTTTAATTCCCGGTGAAAAGAGTCCGGCCAAGAATTTAAATGTGTACCTTAGACCTCTCATAAATGAATTAAAGGAGTTGTGGGATGTAGGGGTGGAAAAATTTGATCAATCATTAAAGCAAAATTTTACCTTGAGGGCGGCAGTTATGTGGACAATAACCGATTTTCCTGGGTTAGGTATGGTTAGCGGATGGTCAACACATGGAAAACTCTCATGTCCGGTTTGTGGTGGAAAAATTCAAGGAATTCAGTTGAAAACATGTAAAAAATGTAGTTTTTTTGGTACAAATCGTTGTTTCTTAGCCGAAGATGATCCTCTCCGTCTTCCAAGTACTAAGTTGATGAATGTTTTGCCCGAGTTGTGGATCGTAGGTGGAAAAAAAAACCAAAAGCACCTTTTACACTCACAAAAAAACAACAAAAACTCATGTGTGATTGGTTTCGTTCGTTGTCACATCCGTATGGTTATGCATCAAATATAGGCCGTTGTTGTAAAGAGAATTGTACATTTTCGGGGTCGGGTTCAAATCACACGATTGTCATATTATCATGCAAAAGTTGTTGCCGCATGCGATTCGTGAGCTTCTACCTCTATATATTGTTGATGCATTATCTTCACTTTCAAATTTCTTTCAAGACATTTGTGGCATCCCATAATCCGGGGTACAGATTTGGGGCCACTAACCACAATCAACATAATATATACCTGGATATATACATAAAATAATAGTAAAATACCCCTGATCTAAGACCGCTTACAGGTTATGGTATGAAACAAACTATCAAATTTAATTATTACAATCCAACCTCAGAATAAAATTGTTATACAATCTTTTAACAAACTAAGTACACTATCAAACTAGTTTACCAACCTTGACAAATTCCAAAACCACTACCCGATGAAATCAACAACTCGAACGTCACCTCTCGCTGCTGGAACAGTAGTACCGACTGACCACAAGGTCCACTAATCTCCTCTATTAACTGAAAAAAATAAACAACAAGCAAGAGTGAGCCAACAATGCTCAGCAAGTGTAAACAGTGATAGCACTATCAAGAACAATATAGGTTCTGATCAACAAGAATAATTATCATATGGTACGAAAGAAATCAGCTGAAGAAATTATATATTGAAACTCCCAGATGAGCCAACAGGACTCCGCTAAAATAAAATGCATCAACAATGAGAACTGATAAAAGTTCTGATAATTAAAGATAATCATAATAGGCTTCAAGGGAATCAGGCTTTGAAGCAACTCAACCTCAATGTATGGATTAAAATTGGATTTTTATATATTTTAAAAACAATAAGTTTAGGCTGCTGATCAGTCACGCACTAACCCCGGACAAACGCACACAGCAATGTCCTTTAATGGATCCACGGCACACATTGGCCTTAACATCTTACCACGAATCTGGTCTCTCCGAAGGGACTCCTCTTGACCATAATATGGTCTCCCCGAAGGGACATCAAAAACATTCCAATTCTACATCCAACGTACTAGGTGTCGGAACAATCGACAACCTCTGTCAATCAAACAATCTGGAAAACTCACGTTCCAGAACAACAACTTAACTGGTAGAATAAAAGGAATCAACAGTTCTATCCTCGATATCGACAAGTTCGATATCATAAATAGGGTGATAATAGAACAACAACAATAACAATAAATGTCGACGAGATCGACAATAATTGGGGTAACAATTGAATGAACAACAATAACAATAAATATCGACGAGATCGACAATAAAGGGGGTGACATCATAATCAAAAATAATTAAAAGTGAATTTCACTTGAACAAGAACTGAAGGGAAAATACTTGCAACATGATTAACAACTGTAATTATAAGATAAAGCAAGAATATAGTCAAGTGTTAAGCATTTAATAAAATTTACCAACACCTTGTCAAGTTTGAATCAACATACGTGAATTAAATAGTTAAAAAAATGATCCTTTGTAAAATAACTCCAAGATAATTAAATTGTTAGTCAGTTTGAAGAAAACATCCCCTAAAGAGGGTCCATCGGTGAAAATATGTCATAATCAAGATTCGTGTTAAAAGATTTTTATAAGATTTTAAAATCTTGGATTCCTCTGTTACAACGACTTTTAAACATTTTTGAAGAAAATAAAAAAAATAAAAATAAATGGTACTCTCCTGAGGAATCCAATAACATACCACAATTTGAAAATACCTTTGAAGAAAAAGGGTATTGGCAAAATGATTTAAAAGGATTCACACTTAAATAATAGGTGAAGAAGATAAACATGCCTTGACCAAAACTTTTTTTTATATATAATAACAGGAACAAATTTCATTACTTGAACGATAAGTGAGGAAACACTTGCCTCAATACATAGTTACCAACACCAACATATCTATTCGTGGTTAGCTACACGTCAGTCTCTACTTCTCTACACGTCGTCCTCTACTCGCTTATACATCTGTCCTTTCCAATAATCATATCCTTCTTGCGCTTCCATCTACACGTGCACTGCTCTTAGCCAGCCCTCTTACTCATACCTACATATGGTAACGCGCTACTTCAGTACAACTCAACCAAAACCTTATTGTCGATCTAATCTACCCATACGCGTCCTATAACGCTGTACAACTTAACACATATTACACATAGCATGTATTGATCACATAAACACTTAACACATATAGCATACCGACTTACAAATTACTCTTATCAAATTAATATAAGAATTAAGAAATAATTTCTAATGAAAATTGGACAGCACCTCCTTTGTAAATTGGACTAGCCCATCGGAATACAACCGACTCAAATAACTCAAACAATCACTCATTTATCTAATATCAATTCCAATTCAAATTGCAATTACAATCAACCACTCAAACATAATTTATCCATAAGCCACTGACATTCCACGTAATCGACACATATACCTCTATTACATAGAATCCGCCTAAATCACGTACACAACTCCACTTTAGAATCGAACCAAATATTATGACAACATCCGAAAAATTCACTTATTAATCTAAATATTCCCTGCAAGTCATTTACTGAAAAAAATAACATCATATAATCCTTATAACATGATACGTAACACTAAACAACCCGAGTGTATCAAATTCATGTAACCTTACTAATTAACAAATTCAAACTTCAGCTAAAATCATCAAACGACACTAGCAATCAGTTTAACTAGTAATTGACACATAAAATATTTGTAATTAACACATGGACATCACAACTAGCCGCAGAACCACCACCACCTGCTATGGTTTGCCGGAAATCGCCATCGGAGGTGGCAGGTTCATCACCGGACAACTGGTCAGCCACGAACTGCAACCCAAGCTCACTTTTCAACATTAACGAGAGGTTTCGAAGCTTCGAATCAATGAAATCGAGCCCCCCCAGCTCTTTGTTGGTCAAAACCGCAGCTATACATACATGTCACTATACATATAAAGCTAAAAAATTTAACAAAACATGCCTCTCCCCCCTCAGAACTCGAATTATCCAACATAAAGGAAGGATTTACAAGACTCGTGGGTGTTTTTAGTGAAGAAAACGGGGTGAGGGAGGATAGAGGTCTGGGAGGAGAGGGATCGAAAAAAAAAGAAAGTGAAGAAGAAGTAGTGAGTGGCTAAGAAGAAGATAAGGCCCAAAGGCATTTCCGGAACTTCCCAAAGCTGAAAAAAATATAAACACTAATCTAAATCACTTCAAAAATAAAATTAAATGGGAATAGATGAAAAATTATATTTTAAAATTCTAAAATCAAGAGCAAGAAATTACAAACATCCATATATATTTTTTTTAAAATATTTTTAGGATCAAAAATGAATTAAATACAAAATTTACAAGTTTTGACCCTTTAAATACAATATAACTCGTAAAATCATTTTAAAATACTTAAAAATCCAAAAATAAATTTCCCGAAAATTTTAAAACTAATTAATATCATAAAGATGATAACACAAAAGGTTTGATGATTTTTAACAACTCCGATGATTATATAAAAATCTCAGAAGATCAATAGTGCATGATTTAAATACATTTAAATCCTCAAAAATATAAATAAAAATACATAGACTTACACGGCACACCCAAATCCTCATATACACACATGAACACAATATCACATATACTGACCTTCTGACAAATAATCACATCATATAATCCACACTTAATATTAAATAAGAAATTTTTAAATACGCGATTTTCTAGGTCGTTATAACATGTGTTCTTTTACCTTAATCCGAGATGATTTAAAATTGTTGGAAAGGTCTATAGTCTGAACGATGCTCGTGCTAGAAACAGTTTTTCCACCAAGTTTTTTTGATTCAATGGAGCACTTGGTACTACACTTGGCCGAAGAATGTATGTTAGGAGGCCCCGTTAATTATCGTTGGATGTATTTTGTTGAGAGAATGATGGGATATATGAAGCATAAGGTTCGTAATAAGGCAAGGGTTGAATGTTCAATTGCAGAACGTTATGTAGAAGAGGAGATGTTGAATTTTTTCTCATTCTACTTTGATTCTAAATCGGTCACGGTTCATAATCAATTACGTCGTAACGAGGTTGTGTGTGGCACAAATGATAAAAATGAACTCGAAGTGTTCATATATCCTCTTAGTACCATGGGAAAGCACAAAAAAGCATATTTGACGGATGAAGAACGATTACTTGCGGACGAATATGTTTTGATGAACTCACCCGAAGTTCAACCTTACATACTAGAGTATGAAACTCACGTGAAAGAAGAATAACCAAACACAACACCGAAAGAATTGGAGAGATTGTTAAAAACCGAATTTAAATCATGGTTTCGCACAAAGGTTGAAAACGATGATGTGAAAAGTCCGCGTTTTAGATCCTTACTTTTGAGACCAGCAAAATTGGCAATGTTTTATGAAATTTGTACTGTTAATGACTACAATTCTTTTAATAATTTACATAATTTTCAATAATTATATATTATTTTAGGCAATATAACATAATAAAAATAACAAACAATTAAATTTACCAATTTAAAAAATATTAAAATTTTCTAATTTCATAGTGTATATATTATTTTAAAAAATAACAAATAATTAAATTTACGTTGTATTGTATTGTATATAAAGTAAAGTTATGTCTTCAAAAATCTTATTTGACAATATTTAAGATATGATTTATGGAGAAACCGGAGTATCAGGATTACAAGTAATACAATTCGTAGTCATTTAACAAAATGTCCAAAATTATCCTTTGTTAATATTGTTGGAAAAAATATGTTACAAACAAACCTTACGGATTGAAATATCACTTTAAAATGATTAAGAACAATATTGATCATTTTAATAATTAAGTGTTTTAAATTTTTGTATAGTATTTTTAATAAATTTGAAAATTATTATATATAACCGACTAATTTGGTCGGTTTTAAATGGAGGGAAACGAAAATATTCTAATTTTCAGTGAAATATGGTCGGTTTTAAAATGGAGGGAAACGAAAATGTTCTAAATTTCAGTAAAATTTCAATATCGCTCCAATATTAAAACCGACCAATCAAAACCGACCCGTTTACAAGTTAACGGTCGATTTTGTGCCTGATTAGGGTAACTATAGCCGCGTTTTCCCCTTTTTTTTTTATCTCATTTACTCCCATTTCTCGCTTTTCTCTATTTTCTTCCTTTTCTCTCTCAAGTCTCAACTGTCAAAACTCAACAATATGGGTCTCAATTATGTTATTTCTCTACTGATTGCACTTGTCTTGCTGCTTAACCACTCATCCACTGCCGAAAATCCCAAAAAAATGAGGAATCGAAGAGCTTTAAGTGGGTTTGTAAGTGGGTTTCGAAGATGGGGTTCCATGGAGGTATCTACTTGTTTTCAAGCATGGTTGTCTCGATTTTACAACTTGTTTGTATCTACTTGTTCCAATTTTACTTGTTTTCATGGTTTAATTACTTGCATATATTTATATATATCCACTTGTTTCCATGGGTTTTATTTGTCTAATTCTTACTTGTTTACTTCTATTTTTGTATTTATTTTGCTTTTATATATGAAATTTGTTTCCAAATGACTTTGTTTTTAGATCATTTTCGAAATGGGTTTTGTTTTCGAAATGGGGTAATGACTTTGTTTTGTTTTGTTTAGGTAACTAATTTGGGCTGTGGGAATATATTTGTTGAGATGATGATATAATTTTGTTTTGTATAATTATGTCAATTATGCTTATATTTATTGTTGTGAATTTGTAAATTGGTAAATGTTATATGAATTGGTAAATACATGTGATGAAAAGTACGTATTTATATACGTTACACGAGATTGTGTAATTGGTCGAATATATATACTTTATACATTTACATGATTTTGATTTTGATCACTCTTACTTTGCAGGTTGTTTGCTATTTTTTTTTTGTGTATGATTGTTATCACTATCTCGGCATTAATGGCTAGAGTAGGTAATAAAGGCAAAGGAAAGAAGAAGGCATGTGCTGCATATACAAGTCGGCGTACGAGTCGGGGTAGACGAAGAACTAGCGGTCGTTTGTGGGACGAACCCGAAGAGGAGGATGGCGAAGATGAGCAGCAAGATATTAATGAAGAGGAAGAGCGGAGGATGTTGGTTATGCAACAAGAAGCAGCATGGCGAGCTCGAATAATTGCAACACCAGTTCATCGTACACATTCAATCAGAATTTGGGGAACTCCATGAACACACCCTCATGTCATAAATATATCGAATGGACAGTAAGTTTCCTTTCTCGTTGTAATTCGTTGGAATTAATAAGGCATATTAATGGACTAATTAAGCATGAATATGTTAGGGAATTTGTAATTAAGCATAGATATTTTTATGTTTGTAATCAAGTACAACCAAAACAATAGACAATTTGAATGCCCTTGATTGGTATTAAAAGACACTACTATATATATATATATATATAACAAAGTTCAGTGGAGACCATATTTTTTTGTGGAGTACTGGAGTCCACCTTTGTTCTGCATATATTCATCCACATTTAACAATGTTTTACCAATTTAAAAACGTATTCCTCCTTAACATGATCGTAAACTGCTTCGAAACACGCCTAAACATCTCTTGAAATAATTTTTAGAATTTTGTTATTGAACACTTTGTTCTGCAATATAAAATTTGTTCTGCAAATTCAATATTTTTTCATTGCGGGCAATATAATGTATATTTGTGATGGATTTTGACGATATTGTTGAAAAAACCCTAACTAATCTTGGTGATGATGGTAGAAAATTATTAAATGCAATGTAAAATGTTGATGAATGTATGCAGAACAAAAGTGGACTCCAGGACTACACAAAAAACATGGTCTCCACTGAACCCAACTATATATATATATATATAGTATCAATTGTTGTTGTCATTGTTATTATTGAGTTGTCATTGTTATTATTGATTGTAGTATCAAGCATCCGGTGGCTAAAAAAACGATCTTACAAATCATGCGATCGTCGTGGCCACGTTGTTTGTTTACCTATAGGGATATTGTGGAGAAGAACCCAAAATGGATTACGGATGTGATAGCCAAATTCAATTTCAGTCAAATACTATATACATATGTGTGTGATTTTATGATGCTTATCTTTTTTTTTTGTAGAATTATTACACACACAACGAGGATGAACAGACCGCTGAGGGTGCTTATGAGAGTATTGATAAGCATGTTCAACGCAAACTTAAGCACAACTTAAATGAGGCAAAAAAGGTCATGGCAGATGCGAAGAGGTTAAACAAAACCCTTTTTGATGTTAACCCGGGTTATTTTGATGATGATTTTTGGAAGGAGCTTGTGGAGTATTGGAATAGCGGTCCCCATGCTCATCGCTCCGAAGTTGGTGCCAAGAATAGAAAAAAGTTGAAGACTTTGCATAATGCGGGTGCAAAGTCATTTACGAAGATGGAAGATGTATGTTTTGTCTTTTGTTGGTTATGTTTACTAACATTTTGATGTTTTGTTGTAATTTTGAATACTTGTGATTTGTAGGCTTATGTGGACAAGGTTGGAAACCCCCCCCCCCCAAGGTTGGTGGTATAAGAAGACTTATTTGAAGAAAAATGGTAAACAAGTGGCAATAGTCGAGCTTCCATGTGATTCGGATTTCCTGATCGATGAAAGCCGATTGATTGCGGTATAAATTTAAACACTTTCCTTCCTAATATAGTATATGTATATGCTATTTATAATACTTTTAATTTCAATTTGAATATATAGGCTCGATACGCGGACATAGTCGAGCGAAATCGGGATTGGTTTGCGAGTCAACCCGACGGGAAGGAAGAAGCTACTCATCCTATACAATGGTGGCTTGAAGCAACTGCCCCGGGGAGAAATTAGCTTATTGGTTATCCACGGATCCCGGCGTCCACTCTCATCCCAGATCTTGCGGCAAATTATCGGGCCCAACGTATTGGTGGTGCAGGTTCTTCAAGCCAAGCTAATCAAGGATCGGTTATTCCGGATCCCCTATTTATCAATGTAGTGAGGAATGTCTTACATGAAACACAAGCAAATTCGGGCGCCTACCATACTCCACCAACCTTTGAACAAGTCACAAATATCGCCAATGCCGCTCTAGAAATGCAAAGGAACCCGAAAATGCGGTCACAAGCATTTTCTAATGCTATTGTTGGTGAGGTAACTTGATTGGTTGGAGAAATCCTCCAATCAATTTATAACAAATATGAAAATGCAAATGCGGTGGTAAGTAAATTTAAGAATTTTTCAAGTCACATTTTAGTTTAGTTATTATTATAAATGTTAGTGTAGTTTTGAATATATATTAAGTCTCGTCTACTCTTATATGTAGACGAAAAGGAGGTCTGAAGGTGGTGCCGATGATGGGGGGGAGGACGATGGAGGACAGGAACATGATAATGAAGAAGATGATGGAGGTTACCATGCTTTTGAAGAGGAGGGTAATGGAGGAGAAGAGGGTAAAGGGAGGAGAGGAAGAGGAACAAGGTAATGGAGGAGAGGAAGAGGAAGAGGGTAATGAAGGGTCTGATAATGACCAAGAATAGCCGGTTGTTAGGTTTTTAAAAAATTGCATGTAAATTAAGTTTGCTATATTTTGGAAAACTCGTGGTTTAATGTTAATGTATGTATTTGGTTTTGATGGATTATATTCGTGGTTCAATGTAAAATTGATGGTTGTTATGGGCTTGTTTTGTCGTTACTGCTTTTGGTTGAATCTTTGTTATAGGTAATATTGTACAGGGGAACCAGAACTGCAGCTAAAAAAAATTGCAAACTAAAACTGACCATTTAATCCGACTAAGAAACTAAAACCGACCGTTTTTTACCATTCATGTACCAGAAAACCGACCAAATTTTAAATAAACCCGACCGTCTTCATGTTAAACCGACCGAAGTCATAATTGTGCTGGTCGGTTGTATTTGGTCGGTTTAATTGCTCTCTGATCTAAATCCGACCACTATGGTCGGTTACTAAACCGCCCAATAAAACCGGCCAATAGTTTAGACCATTTCATGTAGAACCCGACCAATTTCATAATTGTTTTGGTCGGTTACGTTTGGTCGGTTTAATTGCTCTCTGGAATGAATCCGACCACTATGGTCAGTTACTAAACCGACCAATATAATTGACCAAAACAGGTCTAAATACGTGGGAAGTGACATGACACTTAAGTGGGGTCGCCACGTCAGTTGGGTCCTGCTTACGTGTCTTTGACATGTCACTATTGTGGGTCCGCCATGTCATGTGGGACCCATGACACGTGGCACTGAAAGACATTCCTTGGTCAATGGAATTCAACGCAAAAACTGACCGTTATTATTGCAAACCCGACTAGTTTTAACCCGACCAATTAAAACCGACTGTTAAGATCAAAACCAACCGTTACTGTATTAAATCCGACTGTTAAAATGGTCGAAAATGACTCTGTTTCTTGTTGTGTAATGTAACACCCCCAGATCCAGGGTCAGGGATCTGGTCGTTACGGTCTCAATATCCAACCACAAAACCAACATAATTTAAATTACAACCTTGTGACCCAAAACAACAACATAAAACACACCCGTTATAGTCCCAGAGATGAAATCAGAGTAACCAACAATATTATTAATCACAAGTTTGAGTCCTTACAACCCAAAGAATTACAATTGTACAATTACATACTCTTTGCCATCCATTAATAGATACCATAATATAAATACATTTGAGGCTCAATAGCTAACAACTAGCCTACCAGTAGTTGCATCCTCAACAAAGGTAGCCAAGACCTTAGCGGTAAACCTCTGACGGTTGACACCTGCTTACGCTGTGTGCGCCTTGCGCGGCCATCTGATCTAGCTGTTGTTGTGATATAAATAAATAAAGCAAGGGTGAGCAACAGCCCACCAGAAATATAATTGAACAGTGATAACATATAACAGTCCAAATTATCTTTGAAACCATATGCCATGCATTAACGATGTAGTACCAATATAAGGTATGAGATGAAGTTACAAGGTAACTCAAAAATATATTTGTTTTGAATAAATATCTGCTATGCAAAAGATAAGCAAGATATTCTCAATTATCATAAAAGAGGAACTTGCAGGAAAAATATTGCAATTCTGGTTTCAACACTTTTTTTACCTTGCCAACACCAACAGTGTTGCAGAAATTTCTCACTTTTAGAAGATGAACTAATACGGGAGCATTGTCGCGCCAGATGCCCTGACGTTTACGATGATCAGTCGTATGTCATGCATCTCATCAGTCGTTCTCTACATGTAGAAGGTAGCTCAGACGGAATTACTTATCTACCGCCCTCTGGAACTCCTCAGCCAACGGTTGGGCTATTGCTGGACCGGCGCCACTCGGCCACTTACGCGTCTCCTAGTTCGAATATCATCCATGACTCTGAAACGTAAAGTTCGTTCCCCTTTTCCCCAAGTGTAACACTTGTTGATAGGACTCCACAAAGTAGTCGTATCTAATTGGAAAAGAAAATTCACCAATATTTCCCAAGCTGATGCTTGTTAATGGATATAAACTTGTTACATCAATCATATCCCTCGAGCGTTGAGGAGGTAACCAAAAGACTCATATCGATGCTTGAAAGAATCAAGATGTGAGTGACAAGATAGTTTTAGCAAGTATAGGACCGGGCAGTCCAATAAATAACATCGCTCAAGTGAGGTCCCCTTATATACGTTTGGAAGTTGAGCGAGTATTTAAATCTTCTTTAAGATAGATTTAAATGAAATTAAAGTTTTGGGAACCTCCCCTTGATAAAATAGTCATAAAAGACTCCGAAATATTTTACATAATATCTGAAGGTGAAGGATAACCTTCGAATAATATAAATCATTATAAAAAGAATTCAAAAGAATTTTATTAAACATTCCAAGAATGTTTATTAAATCAATAATAATTAAGGAATATGAATAAATCATAATATTGCTCGTAAGTAATCCTCGAATGAATATATAGAATTATTTATTAAATAAGTCTCTTCTTAAATGAATATTTAAAATAATATTCCTTGAATAACTAAACTTAAATAAATATTTAAAATAATATTTACTGAATAAATCAAACCTTAAATGAATATTTGAAAATAATATTCATTTAATCAATAACATTCCAAATGAATATCCAAATAATATTCTAAATGAATATCCGAATAATATTCATTCAGTAATCAAAACTTTAAAGGAATATTCGAAGTAATATTCCTTGAGTAAATAGAACTTCCAATGAATATTTTAAAATAATATTCATTAAGTAAATCAAACCTTAAATGAATATTCGAAAGTAATATTCATTAAATAAATAAAGATCAAATGAATATTCCAAATAATAATAAGTAAGCCAAATGAATATTTGGGAATGATATTTGTCAACCAAATAACTCTAATGAATATTCAAAATAATATTCATTAACTAAATAACTCCAATGAATGATCAAAATAATATTCATTAAATAAATGACATTCTAAATGAATATTAAAATAATATTCGTTAAATATTCCTTCACTGAGGTAATACTCAAATAACGTTCCTCGAAGGATTCGTAATCGAATAAAAATTCTCGAAATAATAAATTTGTCGCTGGGATCCCTCCGGGTTTCCACGACTATTTATATATTACAAAATATCGACTCCCGGTCTATATTTGAAGTATGAATATCATACGCCCTTCGCTAAGGGTCTTAACCAAACAATCCGGCTTATAACTGATATTTCATATATAGTCTATAAGCCGATATCAATTCAGGGAACAAGTAATTCAATATTAACTTGAAGGTAGGCATGCATGCTATGGCATATGTATAAAACAATCATCATATATATTATCACAACAACAGTTCCAAGTATTGGAAACTTGCCTGGTAATCCTGTAGGGGTAGTGTGCCTCGTGTCAATCCAATGATCTATAAATAGTCACAATAACCGAGGTCAATCACTTAACATTTCGAAGGTTAAGTATAACTTAACTTAAGTCATGTAAGTTTAGTCCAAAACACCCTTGAACCCATCCTTAATGTCGGATTTTTCGTATATCTTACTTAATCAATTACAATCTCGTTCTTTGCACCAATATGTGGTCTTGATAATTCTTAACAAGTTTCGTGTTTTAGTCGACTCGAAATTCCCTTTTTAACTTAGCCAAAAAGGGTGGCCAAAGTAGTATCCCTAGAGGTGACTTTTCTGAGAATCACTATTCCGTGACTCGCACTTCAACACTTTTAATAAATCACTGGAAACGTATTTAATTACGAAACCACTTATAAAATCATCTTTGGTATTTGTAATATTTATCATAAAATTTCCAATTCGAAGCCACGGGTCTAGATAGGTGAAATGTATTTTTGAAGTTCGGTCGACTACGGATCTTTACTATTCACACCTCTTTCACTAAAACGTTCATAACTCGGTAACCGTTAACTCAAATGACGCACCGTTTTCGCGTACATGATCTAGAGAATATCTAGAAGGTAGCTAACTCAAAATTGGACTTAGATCAGAAGATTAATTTTTACAGATTTCACTAAAACAGGGCAGGAGCTTCTAGTGAATAGTGTTACCTCCGAAAAGTGGTTTCTTCGCATTTAACCTCGATTCGAACATTTTTATAAAATCGGAAAACGATCCATTTTACAGGTGGTTTTCTCTCACGCCTTCCTTATGACCTCTAATATTTAATTACCATGATTCGTCACTGACTTAGTCATGTTAAGGGATTCCAATTTCAGTTACGAACTTTCGATTACGGTTTCGAACCTCTTTTACGAATTTAATCATAACTCCTAAACCGTAAGTCCATTTCATACGATCTTTATATCAAAACGAAGCTTATAACATAATCTAGCTTATCATGGAAGAAATCGAAGTTAATAAGTGGTTTATACCTACTGTCAAACTCGTGTTCTTAAGGTTAACGAAATTTCGGCATTACGACGGCTATAAATCGGATATTTACCAAATTCCAAAACTCCCAATAATCATGATATCTACTCCAAACAACATATACATGATTTATAACCATGAACTGAGGCCAAGCAATGCCTTTCCGTTCATCTAAGCTATTTTTAACATTTATCAAAACCCAATCTTAATCATGCTTATAATCATGCTTATAACTTACTAACAACACCACTAAACATAAATCACTCAAGAACATGCTTAAAACTCAAAGTCAACTAAGGGTTCATGAGGTTTATACCTTCCTTGGAGTATGATCTAGCCTCACTATGCTTGGTATGGTCCTTAGAAGTGCTTAAGCTAGCTAAATCCATCATGAAAAACAAGAAAAAACAAGATTAGTTCATAGAATCACTATTCACCCTCCTCTTTGATGAATTCTTTGAAAATGGAAACAAAGGTGTTTGCCTTTGAAATTTTTAGGAGATCACTTTTATGAATTATGGAACTCACCATAAAAATTACAAGGTCAAGTGATGGTTGGAAGCTTGATTTTGGTTTTTGAATTAAGGTATGGCCGAATGCTCCTTTGGAAAGAAAAGAGAAGTGGTTGGCTTGCTCTCTTGCTTGGATGGTGATAGAAATGAATTATTGTGGTGTTAAGATAATATCTTGGATGATAAAGCCACTTTATTAAAGTTGTGAAGTGTTGGATGAGGAAATACCATGACAAGTGTTGAGTTTATGGTGGTTTAGAGCTTACTAGTTGGTTACTTGCTAAGTGCTTGGTTGCATGCTCTAAGGTTCTAGTTCCTTGAATCTAGTTTGGTTAGTAGATATTTTATACATAGCACATGCATGCATCTTAGTCTCTGCTTGCTCTTTCGTCCGGTTATTGCTCGATTCGATTGATCGTTCGAGGGAATAACTCATTCGTTTCTAGTTAGGGTTTTACCGAAAACCTTCTTAATATTTATAATACTATTCCTCATCTTTCTTAATACTTCTCGAATTTAAATTCCTTAATTCCCTTTTTTAAATCCTTAAGTCTTGCAGTGTCCAGGGAAATCTCGGAGAAAATAAAAGTGCTCTTTTTCTGAATCCGACAGCTTTTACATACACTTATTTTCCTCCTGGATCACTAATACGAACTCAGAAATCCGTTCCGAATACCGGGTATAACATTATTATAATAATATTCCAAATTCCACCAAAATCACTATTCATCACCTATTTTTATTTAATTCCTATAATTAGGAAATTGAACCTGGTTCACTCTCGAGTGTTCCTTAACCTTTTTACGGAACCGCTGGGCTTATAATAGATATTGATTTGGATGACATAAGAATAATCTTACTTGGAGTAATCTTCTCATATTCTTAGGAGATAGATCATTCTTATCTATGTTGTCAACCAAAGGTATTCTGCATGACATATAATAATTGAATCCAAATCCATTCCATTAATTAAATAGACAGTCGTTACATCGCAGTCATAACCACTATTCATTCCCATATTATTACAAAATAAAAAGTTTTAATTTTAGCCAAAAATCTGGGTTCTTACAGTCTCCCCTCCTTAAAAGGATTCCGTCCCGGAATCAGGTGGAAGACAATTGGGTACTTGTTGGTTATTTCGCTTCCCAATTCTCTGGTCGATCCTTACACATTCCAATCTTTTCAAAGCACATCGTACTGGTGTTGCAATACACCCTTTATCCGTTCTACCAATTCTTTGATACTTTCGCACAACACATTATCCGGTATACGCTCTTGTCCGGTATTATACTATTAACCTTATTGGTACGTGCAGTGACTTCGGTAGCACTAACGTGCTACGAATTTGGAGATAATCTTACTCGTACTACGTTCTTGATCGCTTTTAATCTTCGCAATCTCGATCAATATATAGAATTAGAGGAATTTGTTGAGAGATCACTATGATCAATGAACATTTGTTATATTGCATAGTTAGTACAAAAGGGGGCCAGCCTTTAGTACTTGACAAGCAGTTAAACAATTAATGGCATTCCACTTAGACTCCTATCACACAGACAGAGAGTCACGTAGTATTACCTCCCCTCCTTAAAGGGTTGTTCTTCTCAATTTAGAAGAAGATAAATAAGGGAGAAGAAAAGAAGGAATTTCAAAGAATCATATATGAAAGTTTTCATGATTGTCAAAATATCATACTTAGAATTTACCTATGAACTATAGAGGTTTATTTGAGAAGAGAAATAATCGTATTCGTATCAAATTCCACTTTTTCGTAATCTCACATATCACATGACCCTGCTATTCTGTCCATCATTCTATGGACCTATACTCTTGCTTGATATTAGCACCACTTACTTTTTGGAGAATCCTTCAACCTCTCAGGTTAAATCTTGGATTTCCCGCTTGACATTATTATTACTCACATTTCACGCCCCGACACTGGCTCTTTCATACTCATAATTCTAACACTATCGGGTTGTCATTCCGAGTGCTCGTTAGGAAAAACCCATTCATCAATCCATTCATAACATTTCTTGCTTCACATTCCATAATTATTTCCCATTCTTTTCTTTATCAATCACATCCATCTTATCATCTAGTTCTCATTCACTTCTGTTATTGAACTCCACCGTCACCTTATTAGGGGAACGCGTGTTACCTTTATTCAATATACGTGGCACGTTTGTGGTCAAACTTTCCTTTGTTCAACCATCTAGATTTCACTTTCTCATTCCATGAGTCTCTTTTATTACTCAATCAAACTATTCCATATTTCCTCGGATTTTCCAAACTTAAAAGGAGTCAATTTGTATGTCATTCATGCTCCTAATTCCAACTTTCCGCTTTGGCCAATACCCTTACCTTGCCAATTCCATACTCTTCTCGCTTCATTACTGGAGCTTCTCATGAGTCTGCCTATCTGACTCTCTTATTAATTCCCCATTCTATTTCAATCTCTATCAGTCTCTTATCTTTATTTCTACTATAATCATTTTATGAACCATCATAACCTAATTCTTCATTTCAAATATCCCGTCGATCCAGAAATTACACCATCCGAAATAAACCTGGATGATTTCTCTAACTTAGATTCACTTTGACATTTCCACAGTCGTTACCACCTAATTTCTCAGAAGGATCACCATCGTTTATCGTTTACTTAGTGCTTTAACAACTAAGCATCATAATTGTCAATTCAAGATCCTCTAGGAAAACAAAATAATCACTATTCCCTATCCGTAGGGAATGCTTCCTGAACTTGACGTAGATATTACATGAAGCAGATAAAATTGCAGGAAAGCTTCCAGCATCGCAGCTGGAACAGGCTGGTGAGATTATTAATCATATATCTCCGGTAGAAGACTAAAAGCTTAGCGGTTGGCTTAATCGCTTGCCAATCTCATAATTCTCTATCTTGTTTGCACAGAAATACACCAACATAAACTTGCTTGTCATTCATCATCGTGCCATTTTGCTTATCAGTATTTGCACACTCTCTATTTCTGGTCATTTACTACCAATTCATTGTTACTTAACCTCCCCTCTCTCTTTCCAAAGAAAAGGCAAGTCTCTTGGGGAATTTGGTCTGGTCTGTCGTAGAACCTCCTAATGTCGGTAATGTGTGATATGTCAAATTATACCTAACCGCAAGCGCACGGTGTCTATTGCTAGTAAAGATGGCAAGCGGGTCGAATCCACAAGGAGACAGGTTCTACTAATTCCTTTTCAGTTATCGCTAATTGTTTCAGGGACAAACGATTATTGGAGAATATTAACTAACTAGCAAATTAAACTAAATTAACACTAAGTAAATAGATGATTAACAAATTATTTAAAACCTAGGGCAATCAGGTCCACCATGCTTACACAATTGGCTCTTAAGCTAAAGCAATCAATGTGATCCTATAACTAGAGTTTGTTAATCTCTTTCAAGCATTAACACTCTCGAAACATTCAACACAATTAACCACTTTTAGTAATTCAATCAATCAGGTAATTAGAGTCAAGTTAATCTCTTTCAAGAATTAACGCTCTCAGAAATCCAATGATGCTTTCGCACTCAAATTCAATTCTGCTAATCGTATGTGTGCCTCTAGTAAGTAAATCTCTCGATCCATACCCCTATTTGCATATAATTAATCCATGATATCGGCCGATTACACAAATTAATGATTAAAACATATCAATCAGAATTAACCATAATCAATCAAACCACTATGAAAATCATGCCAATATTAGTGCAAACATGGCTTCCCTTTAAGCCCTAGAAATAACTACTCGCTAATAATTAAACAAGTAAAACAACTAGTAAAACAAGAAAACATAATTAAACTAATAAGAACAAAGAAAAGATTAAGAGAACAAAACCTTCAAACTTCAATGTTGTCACCCAAAAGAAGAGTCATGGTGTTTCTCTACATCTCCAACTAATAATAATAATAATCTACTCTAAACTATATTATCTGATCTAATATTACATCCCTCTCCTCTCAAAATAATACCCTAGATGTGTTTATATAGGCTCTAAAAGTCTTACCCAATAAAAGTATTTTAATACTCTAAATAAATTACAAGTAGGATTCCATAACTGAATAGGATTCCTTAATTAAAATTCGTAACTTCTTTTTCTCCTCTGTTTCCGGGCTCTTCCAGTTCGATTTTGCTTACTGGACCACCTCTGAATTAAAGAAAATTCCACAAGCTTCGCGTGGATAGTAAGATCGTCAAATTCTGACTTCTGGAACTCAAGATATGGCCCAAACAGTGCAGGCAGCCCGTATAGCCCAATATTACGAATTTTCTCCTATTTTATCTCCAAAATAGCTCTTTTTGCTCCAAATCCTTCCAAGTTATGAATTCTTTATTTCCTACAATAAAACAATAAAATCTATTAAATAAAAATCCAAATCAATGCAAAACACAATAAATATGAGAATAAAATCATCTAAAATATATATAAAAATATACTCTATCAAACATCCCCACACTAAGCATTTGCACGTCCTCGGGCAAATAAGTGAAATAAAAACTAAGTCCTAACAAACATCACTTTCGTAGATGACACGATTGCATTGAGCATATGCAACAAGCCGTTAAACCCCTAGGCAGCCCTAGTAGGACGAGTGTTGTCTCGTGAGGGTTTATAGTGAATGTACCCACAAAATTCATCCAACCATGCAAAAGATCAATGCTAACACAACACCACACACACAAGTCCTCTCATGCCACATCAACTTAAGAATCAAAGTAAACATACGATGTCTTGGTGTCGAAAGTGCAAGTATTCACGTAGTCTACTCAACCAACATGCAGAAGGTCATAAAAATTCATGTCAAGTGTAAAAATCGTTGGTAATCATGCTAAGCCCACAAGAAACACATCTTTAAGTCTAAACCCTGGGATCTCCTATGCCAAAACAAGTAATAACTCACCTTTCACTCAAAAACGAATATTCACTCAAGAACAAGGTTAAGTGTATCACTCAATTCCAACAAAATCATAAACACAACTTGACACTCGCAATCAATCTCACTCTCAACACAACATACATCACTGATGACAATCAAAAGGTCTTTATTCGGGTTGTAGCGTGGGCTAGGGACCAGGTATGTCAAGTAAAGCTAAAACAGGTTAATGTCAAAAGCTAGTACCCGACAATATTCATTATTCAATTCCCTTTCTATTAAAACAAATACTTCCCCACACTTGGATTTTTCAATAACCCTTACATAATAACTTGTCTAGTCGAATGAAGAAGGATCATACAAACATAAAAATGCTCTCAAATTTATTCATTTTTTTTTCTTTTTTCTATTTTTTTTTCTTTTTTTTCTTTTTTTTTTCTTGAGAGCTAAAGAATAAACACAATGATCCATAGATATTTTATGAATTTCGACTAGCAAGCATCAACCCAAAATCAATATTCCCCAATGGTATGATCATCAATAACCCCCCTTTTATGAACACCTTATTACTCCCTTAAGCACGATACTAGCCTTTGACAATTTAGGTTCAAATTCAATGTAAGGCCAATAGAATAAAAAGATAATGGCAAGTAATGTGGTGTGTCACCGAAAGAATAGGATTAGGCTCAAAGTGTTAACTAATTGATCATGTATAAATGGTGTGGAAATATGGGAAATACGAGGTTATACCTAATTGCCTTTATCATCTCATCATCAAGTAATATCATGCATTTCAAGAAAGATCTCAAGTAAGTGCTAGCAATGTAAACAACATGTGGACACTCAAGCAAACGAAAAATCATGCAAAAGATATGCATATAGGCTCAAAACTCACTTGGTGTGACAAAACATAATCAATCCCAGGTAACAAGACTCTCTAACGCACCTACTTGTACTCAAAGCATGAAAACCAAGTCATCTTGCACATATTCATTTCATTCTAATCACTTACAACATCCAATTAAGTCTACCAGCTTCAACTTGCTAGTGTAAGTGTGTGCACAAGAACAAAGCACGTCACTTCTCATACAAAAGCGTCAATAAACACAAGAATTCTACGCATGCATGGGTGTATCAAGCAAAATACAACAACTAATCAAATTGCATGGCTAGAATTATTTTTGGTATTTTTAATTTTTTAATTTTTTTGGATTTTTTTTTTTAACAAATAATACACTACGTTGAGAACACCTCCCCACACTTAAGCGGTTCATTGTCCCCAATGAACTAATGAACAAGATATAAAACTACAACTAAAAACAAAATAAAACTACACTAAAAAGAAAAGAAAGAAAACTCCCCTGGAATCCAGGTGTCAGGTGTGAAAACCACCCCTCAGTCGCTTAGGAGCCATAATAACCAAAACTGCATTCAACAATAGCTTCACCAACATCCACCAAGAAATATCCCACAAAAAACCACCAAGCAATATCACTCCAAAAATACCCAATGAACAAGAATAATACAAAACCCCCAATTTACAAGAACACAAATTCGTAATCAAAATAAAATTTGAGAAAAAGATTTACCCAATACGAATCAAAGAGGTGAACTTGCAATTAATTCCTCTTTAGAATTGAATTTTTAGAGATTTAAAGAAGTAGAAAAAGAATTGGATTTGTATGTATAGGTGAGTATATATATTTGGGGGAAAAAATAATAATAATAATAATAAATAAAATAAAATAAAAATAAGAATAAATAAAATAAAATAAAAAAATATGAAATAGGATATGGATTGGGAATAATTTGGAATTAATATAAAACTAGAAATAGGATTTTAGGTGGAGAAAATAATTAGAAAAGGGGTAGGAATTGATTTAGGAGATGAATAATATTTAATATAAGTTAACTAATATATATATACACGTACATAACAAACTAGTATAGACTTTAACTACCTGTTACAAATTGTGTACCTGGGCAGTAGTCTGGCGCCTTAGGCGTGGATGTGGCGCGTGATGCGCGGGAAGCTCCTGCCCCTCCTGGCGCAGGTGCGCGTGCTGGCGCTTCATGCGCTGACGCATACTGTTCGGAAACTTTTTTTTTTTTCTTTTTTTTTTTTTTTTTTTTTGAACAACACTCAAAATTTTTTTTTTTTTTTTTTTTACACTAATGCATGGGTTGCCTCCCACGAAGCGCTTCTTTAACGTCAATAGCTTGACGTCCTCAAAAATACTTTGGTAAAGGCGTAATATCCACTTTCTCGATCATAAACTCGCCACCACAAAAAGTATCAAAAGTGTTAGTGATTGTCTTTATCCTGCAGAAAGTCTCCAAACAATCATCAGTAAAATAAAATATACCATTAATAAGCAATAGAGACAGTGCTTGTGCAGTTTTGGAAAACTTTGTGATAAAACAGCGATAAAATTCAACACCACGAAAATATTGAACTCCCTTGACATAAGGTGGAGGTTCTGGTGGTGGCTTTTCTTCACTCCTCACTTTCACTGGAGCCATTCGGACATCTTGGCTTATCACATCATTGGTTAATAAGACACTTCCATCTTCTCCCTCTTCTCGAGCTTGAAACGTAGGAGCCACTTTGTATGGATCCTCAACCAGAATTTGAGAAATATCATTTTGGACAATATTTGTTATCACATCAACCTTGAAATAAGTAGTCTTGAGCAAAGAAGCCTTGTAAGTAGAGGCTAGATCGAGAGCAAATTTATCAATACATGGTAGCTTAGTCACAGGTTGTGGAAGAGAAACAACAACCATCTCTGTATTGCTTTCCTTTGTAGCCTCATCATCAATCACATTGTTCTCGATAACAGCAACATCATTGATCTTGTCATCGGTGGCATGCTCCTTCTCTTTATCAATGGCCTCATCATCAACATACATGGAGAAACTATCATATTCCTGATCGCTTGTGAGATTGATAGCAATCAGGTCCTCTTCGGATCGGATAGATGATGATGGTAAATAGTCGAGCTGCACTGTAGTAGAAGAGTTAGCCAACTGTGCAATTTGAGATTCAATCGCCAAACTTTGAGTTTCTAATTCTTCAAAACTCTTTAGCATTTTATTCAAGATATCCCACATCTCATTTGTCTGATCAACTTGCACATCTACACTGGGTTGAGAAACATGTAGATCTTCTTGTAGAGGAGGATATTGATATTCTTGCTGTAGCGGCTGCTCATATGACTGATAATATTGTTGCTCAAACTGTTGCTGATTATGATATGAAAAATTTTGAGCACCATTGTCCTGGTAGTAGAAATCTGGTTGATTCACGTATTCTTGATCAAAAGTGTTTGAATACTGATTGTACCCATATCCTTCTTCAAAAGAATTCATTTGTCCCAACTGAGCACTCTGAGAATTATAGACATTGTAATAGCATTCCAAACCATAATGACCCTGGACACCACAAATTGGACAGAAGTTGTAAGTTTTAGGGGCCACTTGTGACATCTCATTGATACTCATTGGACGCATAATGGGCTCTGTAGGGTTGAATGAGGCAATTTCTTGAGTGCGTGCCTCCAACATGGAAGAGAGTAGTGCAAAAGTATCAACTTCACCCATTGCAAACCTGTAGACACTCAACAAAGCCAAGAAAACGTAGTAAAATCTGTCTCAATTGGAACAAAGGTTCCAACGAGACAATGGAAACAATCGAAACAACTAAATTAAAATCAACAGAAACTCGCTGTCTCCCCGGCAGCGGCGCCAAAAAACTTGATATGTCAAATTATACCTAACCGCAAGCGCACGGTGTCTATTGCTAGTACAGATGGCAAGCGGGTCGAATCCACAAGGAGACAGGTTCTACTAATTCCTTTTCAGTTATCGCTAATTGTTTCAGGGACAAACGATTATTGGAGAATATTAACTAACTAGCAAATTAAACTAAATTAACACTAAGTAAATAGATGATTAACAAATTATTTAAAACCTAGGGCAATCAGGTCCACCATGCTTACACAATTGGCTCTTAAGCTAAAGCAATCAATGTGATCCTATAACTAGAGTTTGTTAATCTCTTTCAAGCATTAACACTCTCGAAACATTCAACACAATTAACCACTTTTAGTAATTCAATCAATCAGGTAATTAGAGTCAAGTTAATCTCTTTCAAGAATTAACGCTCTCAGAAATCCAATGATGCTTTCGCACTCAAATTCAATTCTGCTAATCGTATGTGTGCCTCTAGTAAGTAAATATCTCGATCCATACCCCTATTTGCATATAATTAATCCATGATATCGGCCGATTACACAAATTAATGATTAAAACATATCAATCAGAATTAACCATAATCAATCAAACCACTATGAAAATCATGCCAATATTAGTGCAAACATGGCTTCCCTTTAAGCCCTAGAAATAACTACTCGCTAATAATTAAACAAGTAAAACAACTAGTAAAACAAGAAAACATAATTAAACTAATAAGAACAAAGAAAAGATTAAGAGAACAAACCCTTCAAACTTCAATGTTGTCACCCAAAAGAAGAGTCATGGTGTTTCTCTACATCTCCAACTAATAATAATAATAATCTACTCTAAACTATATTATCTGATCTAATATTACATCCCTCTCCTCTCAAAATAATACCCTAGATGTGTTTATATAGGCTCTAAAAGTCTTACCCAATAAAAGTATTTTAATACTCTAAATAAATTACAAGTAGGATTCCATAACTGAATAGGATTCCTTAATTAAAATTCGTAACTTCTTTTTCTCCTCTGTTTCCGGGCTCTTCCAGTTCGATTTTGCTTACTGGACCACCTCTGAATTAAAGAAAATTCCACAAGCTTCGCGTGGATAGTAAGATCGTCAAATTCTGACTTCTGGAACTCAAGATATGGCCCAAACAGTGCAGGCAGCCCGTATAGCCCAATATTACGAATTTTCTCCTATTTTATCTCCAAAATAGCTCTTTTTGCTCCAAATCCTTCCAAGTTATGAATTCTTTATTTCCTACAATAAAACAATAAAATCTATTAAATAAAAATCCAAATCAATGCAAAACACAATAAATATGAGAATAAAATCATCTAAAATATATATAAAAATATACTCTATCAATGTGCTACCGGGAACATCAGGAATCGAATCTTTACTTAAACTATCCTTATAATTGATCCTCGCACAATCATCAAACGGAATGTAACTTCCTCTACCACATTATGACCATCAAGGTCCTTTACACTATCATTCTATCTCTCTAGTATGAGCATATTTATTTACTCCCTTATACTTAAAGTGTCGGCCACCTCATTGGCCTTTCCTGAATATAATATTTTCTTGTAATCAATATTTTCTGGATATATTCCAACTCAGGGTGGAAGCATTCTCCCTTAAATTCTGCTGAATGAGAGAAAGCATCTATCAGTCTTTTCCAAAAGTCATTGCTTCCACCTTTCTAGTGTGAACTTTACTATCGGTACTCCCAATCATACCTAGGATATTTCCTTACTTAAATCTCTTCTTGTTTTTTTTTTTTTTTTTGGATAATCTCAACCTTATTGGTTCAATCCATACTTTTACATGGTTGCACACATGCTTCCTCTGGCCTTATGGTTACTATGTCATACATTCCTTACCAAACTTCCCTTTTGAAGTTTAGAATATTACCTCTTCCCTTGTAAGGTTTCTTAGGCCATCCTCATCATTCCTCCTGTATCTCCTGGTTACAGGGTATATCAAATATCATTAATCAATTCGATAACAATTCTGTCTATGTACTTTTAGAGACTCCTTTCCACAAATCCTTACAGGTTATTGATACCTTAGTCGATTCCACTTATATCGTCTGATTTCACAATGTCTATATTAGGGGTAATGCTATCCTTTGTGCATCCCCCAGGGTTCGTATTAACCTATGGACATTCTATTCTCAATTCCATTTTCAAGGAATACTTACATCCTGTACTTGGCAATCATATATCCATAATAAGGGTCTCTTTTCAATCATTCCAATCTTGATAATCTATAGGTAGCTTAATGTTACCTCTCCTTTCAAACGAATGTCAGTCTATATGACTTTCCCAAAAGACAACGTATGTCTATCTGTCTTTCTTACAAAACTTGGTGATGGTAGCAAGGATGTTCTGGAAGATATTGATCATGTTCAACGTGAATCTCTTAATGCCTAATGCTCCTCTTGAGGACACTAAGTTTCAGATAACACTTTTGCATCATACTGCACCATCTCTGACAATCCTCATAACCTTTACTGGTCACCATCCTCATTCCTAACACATCCATGGTATTTATAAAATCCATTATCATGTATCTCAATTCATTTTATATCAAAAGTCCTTGCGGTTGGCACTTGGTTAGAAGCACCCCGCTTTGTCCTTACCTTGCTGGTTCAGTCACTCGATATTCTTTAGTGACTTGGCCCCAACTGGCCATGCTAAAATATGTGAGTTTAGGGGTCGGCTAATAGCATTACTTTTCTAGCAATTGCTGGCATAGTGCCTTCTACTTGATGCCTTTTGATCTTTTCAAAAACTTCACTCCATATAAGTCTCAATCGACTCCTCAGTGATGTATTCAGATAATCCGAAAGACAAGGTTTGCCAAATTTTGTCCAATTCCTTTCCAGGATTAGGGAAACTTCAGTTAATCTATCCACCCACTGGTTACATTAAGAAAATCCATTCCGATACCCAAAGAATATTTCTATGAACATCCGAGCTGGTCGAACCATAAACAGTTACAGTAGCGAAATGATTGACATAAAGCTGGGAGTTTAATCATTAGAAGGAAACCAAATATACATCGTCCCTAGAAGGGGAATCAAGAGTTTCAAACTAAACATGCCATACCTCCCCGATACATGCTTGTCCTAATAGTTGATACTACCAAATACCGGTCTTCTTAACAACTAGTCTCAGAAGGAACACTACCGTCGGGGTTAGTCGTTCCTCAACATTGGCACTACCAAGGCCATCCGAATCCGATGAACTGCGCTGTCTAAATGTATTCAAAATTACGCTGTCGTGCTGCATAAGCGCAGACCTATACCTGTATGAGTTGCATCATAATATCTCCCAAAGTTTCCTTCTTCCATTAGGCAACGCCAACCCTGGTCATTACCAACTTTACCTTTAGCTCCAGGAAGATCTTCTCACGTTTATCTTGTCCATTCAAACTTTTATTCTTATAATAAGTCGGGTTACGGGACTACACTATCTATAAAGTCCTGAGCAAATCTTTGGTAATACCTTGTGAATTTTATGAAATTTCTCATCTTTGCCAGTGTGGTTGGCCAATCTCCATTTGAAACTGTCTTTAACTTGGTAGGGCCGACCAACACTACTCTTATTGATCATGTGTCCTATTGCTGGACTTCATTTTGCCAAAACTCTTATTTCGAGAACATGTCCTACACCTGTTCTTTCAGGTTGCATCTAAAAGCATTCTCAATTACATCTCAACCACTGCTCGCCTTGCCTAATCCATTTATGATTCAGTGTCAGAATAAGCTTAAGGTAACTACAATAATCCATTCAAGGAAAAGAAAGAATTTAATATTCTTCTGAATTACATGCATCTAATGTTTCTGGTTCATCATTTCACTGAATTGAACTGAACTTATAATTGGTTTCTTGACGATAGCCTCATTACTAGTTTATCATAGACTCACTGGTCTTTTAGTCTTGTAGGTTCTGAGATCATTGTCTCGCTTACTACTTCCTTATGTAACTTTATCCATTCAGGCCATTGCTTTCCACTATCTTTACTTTCTTAGCTAATCCATTCATAAAATGGACATCTCACTGGATAAACCACCTCATCAATCTCAATTGACTTTATAAATTATAACCTAGGAAATCTGCCTTCTCATGGCGAATTATCATCACTAAGATTCACACTAATCCATTTATCTGAAGATATGGCACTTGCCACCTATGTCTTAACTGTTCCTAGGGACTCTGCTCCCCGTCCTATATCAATGTCTTTGATAATCATGCATCATTCTAATTCTTTTCTCATTAATTTGAAAGTCTCCAAGGATTCTTATCTATCCTTACATAAGATCTTGAGTAATTCCTCAAATCCATCTTACTTGCTGGCACTTCATTCGGTAGTCCGGCTATGAATCCAATATGCCTCTTTAATTCTCTTAATAATATCTCAATTCTTTAAGTTCACTTCTCTGAGCACTATATCTAGATTCTTACAGTCTCTCTGGCTGCAGCCCTCATCTCCTCAAGGTAAACTTCCATGTCCCTAACAGGATTCTCCCTCTCTGCTGGAACCTCTTCCGGGTCCTCAGTAGGGTACTCTATCGAATCCACCATCCGATCTTCAACATCAAAACAAGCATCATTATGTTACTGCTCGTAATCCCCAAGGTCTGTCGCCTTACTAGTCGATACAAGAACGAGCTAAGTTATTATCATGATACTTTAGGGTTCCCATAAGGGTTTTATATGTCAATACTACATTATGTAGTCTGACTATGAACTTGGCAAGAGTTCTTATTATCTTAATGAATTTATTGTTTTAACGTCGCATCATCTCTGGGATATATAACGCTCTCTCTGATACCATTTCTGTAACACCCCCAGATCCAGGGTCAGGGATCTGGTCGTTACGGTCTCAATATCCAACCACAAAACCAACATAATTTAAATTACAACCTTGTGACCCAAAACAACAACATAAAACACACCCGTTATAGTCCCAGAGATGAAATCAGAGTAACCAACAATATTATTAATCACAAGTTTGAGTCCTTACAACCCAAAGAATTACAATTGTACAATTACATACTCTTTGCCATCCATTAATAGATACCATAATATAAATACATTTGAGGCTCAATAGCTAACAACTAGCCTACCAGTAGTTGCATCCTCAACAAAGGTAGCCAAGACCTTAGCGGTAAACCTCTGACGGTTGACACCTGCTTACGCTGTGTGCGCCTTGCGCGGCCATCTGATCTAGCTGTTGTTGTGATATAAATAAATAAAGCAAGGGTGAGCAACAGCCCACCAGAAATATAATTGAACAGTGATAACATATAACAGTCCAAATTATCTTTGAAACCATATGCCATGCATTAACGATGTAGTACCAATATAAGGTATGAGATGAAGTTACAAGGTAACTCAAAAATATATTTGTTTTGAATAAATATCTGCTATGCAAAAGATAAGCAAGATATTCTCAATTATCATAAAAGAGGAACTTGCAGGAAAAATATTGCAATTCTGGTTTCAACACTTTTTTTACCTTGCCAACACCAACAGTGTTGCAGAAATTTCTCACTTTTAGAAGATGAACTAATACGGGAGCATTGTCGCGCCAGATGCCCTGACGTTTACGATGATCAGTCGTATGTCATGCATCTCATCAGTCGTTCTCTACATGTAGAAGGTAGCTCAGACGGAATTACTTATCTACCGCCCTCTGGAACTCCTCAGCCAACGGTTGGGCTATTGCTGGACCGGCGCCACTCGGCCACTTACGCGTCTCCTAGTTCGAATATCATCCATGACTCTGAAACGTAAAGTTCGTTCCCCTTTTCCCCAAGTGTAACACTTGTTGATAGGACTCCACAAAGTAGTCGTATCTAATTGGAAAAGAAAATTCACCAATATTTCCCAAGCTGATGCTTGTTAATGGATATAAACTTGTTACATCAATCATATCCCTCGAGCGTTGAGGAGGTAACCAAAAGACTCATATCGATGCTTGAAAGAATCAAGATGTGAGTGACAAGATAGTTTTAGCAAGTATAGGACCGGGCAGTCCAATAAATAACATCGCTCAAGTGAGGTCCCCTTATATACGTTTGGAAGTTGAGCGAGTATTTAAATCTTCTTTAAGATAGATTTAAATGAAATTAAAGTTTTGGGAACCTCCCCTTGATAAAATAGTCATAAAAGACTCCGAAATATTTTACATAATATCTGAAGGTGAAGGATAACCTTCGAATAATATAAATCATTATAAAAAGAATTCAAAAGAATTTTATTAAACATTCCAAGAATGTTTATTAAATCAATAATAATTAAGGAATATGAATAAATCATAATATTGCTCGTAAGTAATCCTCGAATGAATATATAGAATTATTTATTAAATAAGTCTCTTCTTAAATGAATATTTAAAATAATATTCCTTGAATAACTAAACTTAAATAAATATTTAAAATAATATTTACTGAATAAATCAAACCTTAAATGAATATTTGAAAATAATATTCATTTAATCAATAACATTCCAAATGAATATCCAAATAATATTCATTAAACAAATAATATTCTAAATGAATATCCGAATAATATTCATTCAGTAATCAAAACTTTAAAGGAATATTCGAAGTAATATTCCTTGAGTAAATAGAACTTCCAATGAATATTTTAAAATAATATTCATTAAGTAAATCAAACCTTAAATGAATATTCGAAAGTAATATTCATTAAATAAATAAAGATCAAATGAATATTCCAAATAATAATAAGTAAGCCAAATGAATATTTGGGAATGATACTTGTCAACCAAATAACTCTAATGAATATTCAAAATAATATTCATTAACTAAATAACTCCAATGAATGATCAAAATAATATTCATTAAATAAATGACATTCTAAATGAATATTAAAATAATATTCGTTAAATATTCCTTCACTGAGGTAATACTCAAATAACGTTCCTCGAAGGATTCGTAATCGAATAAAAATTCTCGAAATAATAAATTTGTCGCTGGGATCCCTCCGGGTTTCCACGACTATTTATATATTACAAAATATCGACTCCCGGTCTATATTTGAAGTATGAATATCATACGCCCTTCGCTAAGGGTCTTAACCAAACAATCCGGCTTATAACTGATATTTCATATATAGTCTATAAGCCGATATCAATTCAGGGAACAAGTAATTCAATATTAACTTGAAGGTAGGCATGCATGCTATGGCATATGTATAAAACAATCATCATATATATTATCACAACAACAGTTCCAAGTATTGGAAACTTGCCTGGTAATCCTGTAGGGGTAGTGTGCCTCGTGTCAATCCAATGATCTATAAATAGTCACAATAACCGAGGTCAATCACTTAACATTTCGAAGGTTAAGTATAACTTAACTTAAGTCATGTAAGTTTAGTCCAAAACACCCTTGAACCCATCCTTAATGTCGGATTTTTCGTATATCTTACTTAATCAATTACAATCTCGTTCTTTGCACCAATATGTGGTCTTGATAATTCTTAACAAGTTTCGTGTTTTAGTCGACTCGAAATTCCCTTTTTAACTTAGCCAAAAAGGGTGGCCAAAGTAGTATCCCTAGAGGTGACTTTTCTGAGAATCACTATTCCGTGACTCGCACTTCAACACTTTTAATAAATCACTGGAAACGTATTTAATTACGAAACCACTTATAAAATCATCTTTGGTATTTGTAATATTTATCATAAAATTTCCAATTCGAAGCCACGGGTCTAGATAGGTGAAATGTATTTTTGAAGTTCGGTCGACTACGGATCTTTACTATTCACACCTCTTTCACTAAAACGTTCATAACTCGGTAACCGTTAACTCAAATGACGCACCGTTTTCGCGTACATGATCTAGAGAATATCTAGAAGGTAGCTAACTCAAAATTGGACTTAGATCAGAAGATTAATTTTTACAGATTTCACTAAAACAGGGCAGGAGCTTCTAGTGAATAGTGTTACCTCCGAAAAGTGGTTTCTTTGCATTTAACCTCGATTCGAACATTTTTATAAAATCGGAAAACGATCCATTTTACTGGTGGTTTTCTCTCACGCCTTCCTTATGACCTCTAATATTTAATTACCATGATTCGTCACTGACTTAGTCATGTTAAGGGATTCCAATTTCAGTTACGAACTTTCGATTACGGTTTCGAACCTCTTTTACGAATTTAATCATAACTCCTAAACCGTAAGTCCATTTCATACGATCTTTATATCAAAACGAAGCTTATAACATAATCTAGCTTATCATGGAAGAAATCGAAGTTAATCAGTGGTTTATACCTACTGTCAAACTCGTGTTCTTAAGGTTAACGAAATTTCGGCATTACGACGGCTATAAATCGGATATTTACCAAATTCCAAAACTCCCAATAATCATGATATCTACTCCAAACAACATATACATGATTTATAACCATGAACTGAGGCCAAGCAATGCCTTTCCGTTCATCTAAGCTATTTTTAACATTTATCAAAACCCAATCTTAATCATGCTTATAATCATGCTTATAACTTACTAACAACACCACTAAACATAAATCACTCAAGAACATGCTTAAAACTCAAAGTCAACTAAGGGTTCATGAGGTTTATACCTTCCTTGGAGTATGATCTAGCCTCACTATGCTTGGTATGGTCCTTAGAAGTGCTTAAGCTAGCTAAATCCATCATGAAAAACAAGAAAAAACAAGATTAGTTCATAGAATCACTATTCACCCTCCTCTTTGATGAATTCTTTGAAAATGGAAACAAAGGTGTTTGGCTTTGAAATTTTTAGGAGATCACTTTTATGAATTATGGAACTCACCATAAAAATTACAAGGTCAAATGATGGTTGGAAGCTTGATTTTGGTTTTTGAATTAAGGTATGGCCGAATGCTCCTTTGGAAAGAAAAGAGAAGTGGTTGGCTTGCTCTCTTGCTTGGATGGTGATAGAAATGAATTATTGTGGTGTTAAGATAATATCTTGGATGATAAAGCCACTTTATTAAAGTTGTGAAGTGTTGGATGAGGAAATACCATGACAAGTGTTGAGTTTATGGTGGTTTAGAGCTTACTAGTTGGTTACTTGCTAAGTGCTTGGTTGCATGCTCTAAGGTTCTAGTTCCTTGAATCTAGTTTGGTTAGTAGATATTTTATACATAGCACATGCATGCATCTTAGTCTCTGCTTGCTCTTTCGTCCGGTTATTGCTCGATTCGATTGATCGTTCGAGGGAATAACTCATTCGTTTCTAGTTAGGGTTTTACCGAAAACCTTCTTAATATTTATAATACTATTCCTCATCTTTCTTAATACTTCTCGAATTTAAATTCCTTAATTCCCTTTTTTAAATCCTTAAGTCTTGCAGTGTCCAGGGAAATCTCGGAGAAAATAAAAGTGCTCTTTTTCTGAATCCGACAGCTTTTACATACACTTATTTTCCTCCTGGATCACTAATACGAACTCAGAAATCCGTTCCGAATACCGGGTATAACATTATTATAATAATATTCCAAATTCCACCAAAATCACTATTCATCACCTATTTTTATTTAATTCCTATAATTAGGAAATTGAACCTGGTTCACTCTCGAGTGTTCCTTAACCTTTTTACGGAACCGCTGGGCTTATAATAGATATTGATTTGGATGACATAAGAATAATCTTACTTGGAGTAATCCTCTCATATTCTTAGGAGATAGATCATTCTTATCTATGTTGTCAACCAAAGGTATTCTGCATGACATATAATAATTGAATCCAAATCCATTCCATTCATTAAATAGACAGTCGTTACATCGCAGTCATAACCACTATTCATTCCCATATTATTACAAAATAAAAGTTTTAATTTTACCCAAAAATCTGGGTTCTTACATGTAACATCTCATTTTTCATTATACATGATACATCACAACTGTTAGATTTTCTAATCAAGTAAAAGAAAAATTGATAGACTAAATGTTAAAAGATTTCCAAATAAATGTTCAAGTAAATATTGAAATTAACATTATTAATATTAGCTTAGTTTTAAAATTACAAATAAAGATTAAATCATAGAAAGAAGAAAAAATTGAGAAAACTGAAAAAAAAAAGTTAAAATTTGAATAAGAGTAAAGTTAACATTTTATACCACTTACCGTATTTTAAAATCTACTACTTGCAATACTAACCTTTTAATTTCGTTACATTTTGATGCATTTCGTCTATTTAGGTTAAATGCTGTTAAAAATTCAGGGACATGTCATTATATCAATCTTTTCACCAAAAAGTAGGGTCTTCATAATATCACATGTATATGTGGATAGTTTTTCGGATGCGTTCAAACAAATCAAGTGTTCATGATAATTCTCAACAAGGTTCAATATAAACGAGAAATACTCCATACTGCACGATCTGTCCAACGATTGTAATTATAACCAAGAAAATCTTAATTTGATCGATTTTTATGTATTCGTTTAATTTTGAATATTTTTGTAGCTGTATTACTTATTATAAGTGAATTCTTTTCCCTATAAAAAATAGAAAAATACTTATTTTTTACTTTGAAATTTAGATAAAAAGATTTTCTTATTTTTAAATTGAACTAGAGAAAGATGATTAATTTTGGTATTGAAATTTACGGGGAGAGAGCATATGCTTGATTTTGATAATTAAATTTGGAGAGATACTTAATTTTGATATTGAAATTTAAAGATAAATACTTATTTTTTATATTAAAAATTAGATAGATTTTGTCAAAAAAATAGAAACAAAATTATGTCATGTTTCGAAAGAATGAGTTTATTTCGTTTACGGAATTGGTCAAAATTTTTATTTCATTATTGTATCCCAACCAGACAAGTTTTTTTGAAAGCAAATTCCATTAATTCAAGGAATAATGATACATAATAGACTCCAACACACAGGGAGGAGGAGGCGAGGTAAAACAGTTCATTGAATTTACATTACAATCAGAATCGTCATTCTGTTCTCGTTAAAATTCTTCACTTTCCTGTCAAGTGAATACAGATCAAGGGGATGTATTCCATTAGAATTTTGAAGGTTTTTTTTTTATTTCAAAAATTTAGTTATATTTAATTTAAATTTAAAAAAAATATTAAAATTTGATGATATTCAATTTGTATTATAAATATCTTTTAAAATTTGGACATATTCAATCAGAATTTCAAGTTGTCATCTAAAATCTTGTTGTATTCAATTTGGATTTTAAAAATTCCATTTAAATCTCTCATGTTGTTCAAAATTTTAAAATCCATGAATTTATTTTGATTTAATAAATTGATGGATTTTGTAGGATTTACCCGTGTATTTTCTAAGTTTTGAAATCGCACCAAAATTTATGAAATTTTGAAAGATTTTTAAAAAAAGCAATACTAGGGATCCTGAAATAGTTCCCGAATTTGTTCTCAAATGCTAAGTATCTTATTTTAATTCGTGGTGAACATATTTATACATGGAGGACCTCTTTATTTCGGATATACACATCCAATCAGATATTATCAACTAAACCTTTGGAAATAATCATTTCGAGAATACTTTTGACAATTCTAGCATTTATCTTATAAAAATGTTCCTAAATTTGTGAGAGACTCTACACCGACTTTACAAGATTTTACATCGACTCTGCAACAATTTATGTAGAATTAAAATGAGCAATCATCCCTTAAAATTCATTGATTATTATCATCAGTTAAAATTTGAATTAAATACATCCCTTAAGTCAGCCTAAGTTAGGGAAACATAAGAGTTATTTCCAACTGCTAAAATGATATAAGATATTAATTATGTAAATTTTGTTGAACTTATAAGATGTTGTGCTTCAATAGTTTAGCTATAATGATTGACTATATTTTAAAAATGCTATGTTGTTAATATTGCAAGTTATTATAAACAAATTATATTATTTTGTTATGGTAACACATAATGTGCATGTCTATTTTGGTTCAACAAAATATAGAGGTGTCTGGAAGTTACTCCCTCCGTCCCTTTTTAGTTGGTTCATTTTCAAAAAAAAAATTTCCGTAAATAGTTGTCACATTCCTTGTTCTAATATATTTTTTTACCAATTTTTCCATATATACCCATTTATTTCTAGTACCAATGTTGATATGGGCTAAAAGTAAGCCCTAAAGACACATTTAATGTTGCATTAATTAGACCCAGCATGGTCAGCATGGTCCAAACATGGGGCCCATTAATGGGGCCCAAACCTCTAATTTTAATATTAAATTCGTAATTAATATTGGAGGAGATAAATAGCTCAGCAATAAGAATCAGATGAGGATATTACTCCTACCAGACTTAGCCTCCAAGGCACCAAATTCAATATGGAAGCTGACTCTTACGAAATAGGATCTGGAACCTTTCTTAATGCGGTGACTTACCCACCAAGTCACCTAACCCTATTATGATTCTAAGGCTTCTCAACTTATATAAAGGGTCTGACCACTCATTCTCAGAACTACGTCTTGGCTTGATTCTCAATAACGAGACACATAGGCACTCTGTGAGGACTGATCAGTCTCGAAACACGGAAAAAACCATTAAAGCTCGAAGCTCTCCAACCCCTAGCATTAAATACACCTAACCCTCGTTTTTATTCCACAACATTTGGCACCATCTGTGGGACAAGGACATCAATCGTTGTAACCACACGAAGAACACCACCAGTTACTACCGAGGCCATACCTCTCAGCTCTGCTCCTCCCGTCATGGAACAAGTGCCCCCGATAATAGGGGCGATCACCCAACCTCAAGTTTCTCAACCTATTGGGACGACTCCCCATTTTGAGAGTACGTTACCTGTGGTCGTCCACCCAGGTCAAGAAACCAATCCTCTTCAGATGGTGGTCTCTGCTCTTGTTCATCCTAATCACCCGCTACTACCGGGAGTACAGATCCACACTACAGATCTCCCCGTGAATACCAACCCGATGTATGGTCTGCCTAACTACCCTCCTACTCAAGGTGCTAGACCAAGCGGTCATGCCTTACAGATCCGAGATCGAGAGTATGACGACTACTCCGGTCCCTATACTGATGATTCGTCATCCGATGACGACGATGATGATGATGATCGCGATGAAGCCCCGAGGAGACGACGTGCTAGTAGAGAACCTCGAAGGAGGACTCAAACCATCCATGATGGACCCCTTTAATAACTGCTGAGAGGATCAAGGCTCATGAGGCCGAGATCTTAAAGTTGAAGAAAGATATAGCAAGGGAACAAGCTAGATTGAATCAAAATCAACCTCCTCCAACCACAGGATTCCCATTATAAACTTGGAGAGGTCTTTAAGGAGACAGAAAAGGGCTGATGCTCCAACTGGAAGAACAACAAGGGTGGAAACCCCCAGGGGTAACCCCAAAGATCTGATGCCACTTGGAGATCCTGATGATCCCACACCCCCGTTTACTGTGGAGGTGATGAATGCTCGTATTTCTAAGAAGTTCAAGATGCCGACAATTAATGCTAATGATGGAACGGGTGATCCTGCAAATCACGTCAAGACGTTCTCAAATGCGCTGTTGTTGTAGCCTGCAAGTGATGCCTTTAAGTGTAGGGCGTTCCCCAAACCCTATCGGGTATGGCTCAGAGATGGTATAGCCGGTTGCCTGCGAATTTGATTGGCTCTTTTAAGGAGTTGATGGCCGCTTTCATCGGCCAATTCATTAGCGGGAGAGTTCATGAAAAAAGCTCCGCATCTCTTATGTACGTGGTGCAAGGAAAGAATGAAAATCTAAGGGATTACCTCAAGTGATTCACTAAGGAGACGCTAAACATTACTGACTTGGAGAACAAGGTGGCAATGGTAGCCCTAGAGCACGGAACCATTAATTCATTCTTAAAAAGGTCTTTGGCGAAGCATCCCCCCTGAGAATATGGCTGAACTCCAGCGAAGGGCTGATAAGTATATCAAAACTGAGGATAGCATGAAGAAAGAATCCGCAATAGGTAATGAAAAGGGTACCAATGACTCAAAGAAGCGAAAGACAGAGCAGGAGTATGATGCTAGGGACAAGTATCCCCGAACTAGCAAGGACTTCGACTATGCTCTAGGACAAAGATTTTCTAATTATGCAAGGTTGAATGCTCCTAAGAGTCAAATCTTGTTAGATATCGAGAAGGATAAGGACTTTCGATGGCCGAAGTCGCTCAGGGGTGACCCCGCAAAGCGAAACAAGGATCAGTATTGTAGGTTCCACAAGGATGTTGGACATGACACCGATGATTGCAAGTAACTCAAAGATGAGATCGAGTTCTTGATCTGTAGAGGGAAACTAAGCCACTTCACAAAGGGTGGAATCATGGAAATCAGAGAAGAGAGTATGATAGGAGCGACGATGATCGAGATCGCAACCCACAGCCCCGAGGGCCAGTAATCAACATGATCTCAGGAGACCCAACCGCGGCCGGGATAACAAAGAATTCTCGAAAGGCTTATACCAGAGAAGTAATGCACATTGTTGGAGACACACCAAAGCGTGCAAAAACCGAGGTAACAATCGGATTTGATGATTCAGACCTTGAAGGGGAGAAATTCCCCCATGACGACCCGCTGGTCATAACTCCCGTGATTGGAAATTCAGAGATGAAGCGAGTCTTGATAGACAATGGAGCTTCTGTGGACATTCTGTTCCATGAGGCATTTATGAATATGGGGTATAACGACTCTCAGCTGACCGCCTCCAACATGCCTATACACGGGTTCAATGGAGTAGAATCTAATGTTAAGGGAACTATTTAGTTGCCCGACACCATCAGACAGAAGCCGATAGAGGCCACTCAGATACTGAACTTTTTGGTTATCAAAGCGTCTTCCACCTACAATGCCATCCTCGGGAGGACTGGACTCCACGCTTTTAAGGCTGTGGCCTCAACCTATCACATGAAGATCAAGTTTCCAACCAGGAATGGTGTAGGAGAACAAAAAGGTGACCAAAAAATGGCTAGGAGCTGTTATGTAGCCGCGTTAAGGCCTGATGGAGTCAGGGGGAAGATCCTTCCGATTGAAGACATGAATGTCCGTAGTGATAAGGAATGCCAAGAAAGACCAGTAGAGGATATCACACATAAGCCTCGGACAACCATTAAGGCTAAGGCGTCAACTGATTTCATGGTTGAATGTACCATTGGCAACCAAGAGGTCGGGGGGCAGGAGATAGTACCCCAAGCAGGAAGTGAACTTCAGAATAAGAATGAGGAGACTAGAAGGAAAATTGGGTGCTCTATTTTGATGGAGTATCAAAAACAAAATCAATCCATGCAGGCCTAGTCTTGCAAAGTTGGACTTAGCTTCATATTTATCTAGTAGAAGTAGAAATAAGGTTCGATGAAACCATGCAGAGCATGTCGCTCCGAGTAGGACAGTAGTACTCTATGTAAGGGTTGAACCCATTTAAGTTATTAATGCAAGTTTGCTTTTCATTCTATGATTCTATTTATATGACAAGCACCTGATGTGTGTAAGTCAAAGATGACTAAGTACTGAAAATAAAAGAATACACGAAAGGAAACAAACAAACGCATAAATAAAACCCTGAAGGGTCGAGAGTTAGGTTACAGCACAACCAAATAAGAGTTTAAGTCCTTGAAGGACCCTGGATAAAAGACAAGCTGATAAAAGGCACATTCGGTAATCGAAGCCATGCAAGGCTGTGGAGGTTAAGGACTAGATACTCTTCAATATAGTTTTTTAAGCACTTGGGTTGAGAATCCAAGGATGAAGATCAACAGAGAACATTACACTATCAAGGGTCCTTTAACAAAGATTAAGAAGTTCAAGCAAGTTCTCATCTCATAAGTTTAAAAGGCAAGAAGCCCAAGGGATTGTATTTATCGAAATCTAAATCGAGGAATCAACCTTAACCTAGAATCAAGAAAAATAAAAGGCAAAGATAGATTTAAAAAAAACCCTGAAATCAGAACAAAGGTTCGAGACAAGCCATGAAAGGCATGAGGTCATGAAAGGGATCCTAGAGAACTTTAGTTTGACATCAATCCAACAGAAAGGTCTTGAATACTTGGTAGTCGACATATGAACACCAACGTTGAACATGTAAACATCAACCTCGAATCCTAGGTTATGAAACACGAGCTATTAGCCATGAAGGCCAAGATTAGCTATGAAGGCCAAGATTAGCTATGAAGGCCAAACTTGAGGGGGTCAAGAACCTCCAATCAAGATCCAAAGGTTGAAACTTCAAGTTAAAACTTGAAAACCAATCTGTAGTTTTGGATTCTCGATCCAGAATGCCAATGTCGAATATCTAAACATAAGCGTTCAACACTTGAATATCAACCCTGAAATAGAGATTGAAAACCTTCTAGCTAGGGAAGGTTCAAGACCTCGTGGGGTTGACCAGAAACCTTCTGGCCTCGGACCGGAAGCTCTGATAGACGTTTTGGTGGTTTAAAACACCTTTGAGATTGAAAACCCTTGATTTCAAACTTTGGCATTCAACATTCAAACATCAACGTTCAACGCTCAAGGCCGAGCACATGCCAGCCGAGAGGCCGCCCGAGAAGCCCAGGAACCAAGACAAACATTGAATCCATGACAACCAACCAAGCTGAGAAAGGATGTTTTAGAAACTCTAGGTTGATGCCCAAGATGAGGAATCTGCAGGAGCCACTTACCAAAGGCTAATAAGCAAGATTTTTGTACCCTTGACCGGGAATACCATGGAGGTCTACGTAGATGACATGTTAGTCAAGAGCCACTTCAAGGCAAACCATATTAAGCACCTCATAGAGGCATTCGAAGTGCTGAGGCACCACATGATGATGTTGAATCCAGCCAAGTGTGCTTTTGGCATTGGATCAGGAAAATTTTTGGGTCTGATGGTTTCAAAAAGAGGCATAGAAGCCAACCCTGATAAGATCAAAGTGATTTTGGATATGGAACCACCCCGCTCTATACGAGACGTACAGAAGTTGACAGGTCGAGTTGCAGCCTTAGGGAGATTTATCTCCAAATCTGGTGATAAGTGCTTGCCTTTCTTTCAAGCATTGAAGAAGGTGAAGAACTTTGAGTGGACACCTGAAAGCCAAGAGGCCTTCGAACAGATGAAGAAGTACATGACTGAAGCCCCGTTGTTGGCCAAACCTAGTCCCGGAGAGACTCTATATTTGTATCTGGCGGTATCTGAGTAAGCACTGAATATCGTTCTCATCCGAGAAGAAAGCAAGGTTCAAAAGCCTATCTACTATGTGAGCAAGGTGTTGCATGGGGCTGAGTTGAATTACTCTCCCATTGAGAAGTTTGCTTTGGCATTGATAACAGCTTCGAGGAAGCTACGACCATACTTTCAGCCATACAAGATTGAAGTCCTGACGGACCAGCAGTTGAGAAATATTTTACACAGGCCGAAGGCCAGTGGAAGACTAATCAAGTGGGCGATCGAACTTGGAGAATTTGATATCACATATAAGCCTTGGACAGCCATCAAGGCTCAAGCATTGGATGACTTCGTGGTTGAATGTACCATTGGCAACCAAGAAGTCGGGGGGCATGAGATAGTAACCACCCCTGGAAGAGAGGATAAAGATGAAGAGCTTGTACGTACATGATTAGAAGGAATATTGGGTTCTCTATTTTGATGGAGCATAAAAAACAAAATCTAGTGGTGCAGGTTTGGTCTTGCAAAGCCCCGATGGGTTCACATTTGAGTATGATTTGAAGTTGGACTTTCCAACAACCAACAACGAAGCTGATTATAAAAGCCTTGATAGCCGGATTGGGCTTGGCCAGAATCATGAGGGTCAAGAACCTCAAGGTTTGTGGAGATTCAAGACTGGTAGTCTCGCAAGTGAATTGTGAATTTGAAGCCAAGGATGAAACTATGACAAAGTATTTGAGAGTTTTGAAGGCTGTTATGACCCAGTTTGATGAGTGCTATGAGGAGCACATTCCGAGAGAAGAGAACGTTAAGGCCGATGCCCTATCTAAGTTTGCCTCTTTTGAGATAGAGAGTTATGCGGAGAGTTTTTACTTCCAGGTCTTGAAGACCCCACCATCGATTCGAAATTGGTAGCACCAGTTGATGTAAGTTGAAGGATAGACCCTCTCAAAGCTCATCTGGAGACTGGTTGATTCCCTGATAATGCCTTGAAGGCACAGAAACTGTTAGTGAGAGTGTTGAAATAAGAGGTCCTTCGTCATTCCATACTTAAAATCTTGAATCTCAAATCCCGACACCTTGGTGGCCAACAAGGATGTTTGCCTCCAATCGAGCTTGTTGTTTGAGTTTAAGGACTTGAATCAAGAGCCGTCAATCGAATTTAAACCAAAGCAAAGTCTTGTGAGCATAAGAAGAAGGCTGGAATCCTAGAATCAGGATAGAGGGTTGAAAACCAACCAAGGCACACCAGACTTGAAGTCAAGTGCTTAGTGGCAAGTGAACTTCTTGAACGATTAACCGAGAAGCAAGACCTCCACCATATGAAGCAAGGGGGAAAAAATTAAGGGACTTTATCACTTCTAAATCTTAGAATGAGAGTTAAAGGTTGATGATAACCAGCAGCCATGAACGAATTCAAGGTTTTGAATCAAGGATTCAGCAAACGAGTTAAAGCCCTGAAGGTCACGAAAACTAAGAGTAAAGTCAAGAATGTCTGATTTTCGACATTCAAATGTTAACATTAGATGTTTGAATACTGAAGTTGAAGTTGAGGTTCAAAGAAGTTAGTACTAAGTATGGGATTAGCAATGCTAATCTAAGTTTAAGTGTAATCTCACTAAGAGTCACGAATGACCAAATTAGTAGTTCAGCCTTGACATTTTGATATCAACGTACCAAGACTGATTTTCAATCCTAAGCCAACTAAGGACGACCAACCATCGTTAGCCAACCTCCGTCAGCCGATTGACGTTCCTCCGGTGCGTCAACGGACCTCCGTTAGCCGTCCACGGCGCTCACGGAGCCTCAGCCGACCACGGATGGCCGACCACGGCGCGCATGGAGCCTCAGCCGACCACGGTGCGCACGAAGCCTCAACCGACCACGGCACGCACGGACCGTCAGCCGACCACGGCATGCACGGACCGTTAGCCAACCACGGATGGCCGACCACGACATGCACGGTGCTCCGGCAGACCACGAATAGCCGACCACGGCTTCCCTTGCCGCTCCAGCCGACCATGACTGATTTTTAGTCCGAGTCCTCGAGCATGTCAACCGAGTGAGATTGATTTTCAGTCCGGGTCCTCGGGTTGGTGTTTAACTTCGATCCCGACGTACTGAACGTGAAAACCAGTATGAAACTGAAATTAAAGATTAGCGCCATTTAGCGTCGTTTAGCACCGTTTAGTGCCATTTTATGCCATTTAACGTCGTTTAACGCTGTTTAAATGTCGTTTAAGGCTGTTTAGTGCCGTTTAGCGTCGTTTAGCACCGTTTTATGCCGTTTTATGGCGTTTAACGATGTTAAACGCTGTTTAAACATCATTTAAGGCTGATTAGCGTCGTTTAGTGCCATTTTACGTCATTTAGCGTCGTTTAACCTCGTTTAAGGCTGATTAGCACCGTTTAGCATTGTTTAGCACCATTTAGTGCCGTTTTATGCCGTTTAGCGTCGTTTATTATCGTTAAAACGTCGTTTAAGGCTGATTAGCATCGTTTAGTGTCGTTTAGCACCGTTTGGTGTCGTTTTATGCCATTAAGCGTCATTTAACACCGTTTAAACATCGTTTAAGGCTGATTAGCGTCGTTTTAACATTGTCATAAATGCATCGATCGCTCCACGCTTTACATCAATACGGTATTCGTGAAACACTAGTGTACTAAGACAAACCCTGACCCAAGTCTCGAAAAAAGCAATTAAAACTTCAAGGAAAACCTGATCAGTTTTCTTAGAAGTTATGGGGCAAATGATATGGGCTAAAAGTAAGTCCTAAATACACATTTAATGTTGCATTAATTAGACCTAGCATGGTCCAAACATGGGGCCCAAACCCCTAATTTCAATATTAAATTCGTAATTAATATTGGAGGAAATAGCTCAGCAATAAGAATCAGTTGAGGATACTACTCCTACCAAACTTAGCCTCCAAGGCACCAAATTCAATATGGAAGCTGACTCCTACGAAATAGGATCTAGAACCTTACTCAAGGCGGTGACTTACCCACCAAGTGACCTAAACCTATTATGATTCTAAGGCTTCTCAGCCTATATGAAGGACCTGATCCCTCATTTTCAGAACTACATATTGCTTGATTCTCAATAACGAGATACGTAGGCACTCTGTGAGGATCGATCAGTCTCGAAACACGGAAACAACCATTAAAGCTCGAAACTCTCTAATCCCTAGCATTAAATATACCTAACCCTCGTTTTTATTCCACAACAAATGTTTAACTTTATATTTAATATAGATAATCAAAACTTATTATTTAATGTTAAAATTAAGGGCAAACATGTAAACAAATTATATAATTAAATCTTTCTAAATATGTGTATTTTTTGCAAATGTACTAATTAAAAAGGGATGGAGGGACCAGAGTTTTGAGTAAAAGTTAGGGGTTTGTGCCAGATTAAAGACTAGATGAAGCTCTAAAATTGGTAGTTAGGGAATTAATGAAATAGTTTTTTGAACTAAAAAAGATATTTTTCAAAAAGTTATTTGAAGTTTTTTCAATTATAGAATTGTAATGTATCTAATTAATATATAAAAATTTAATTCTAACAACTAATTATCAAATAATTTTAGATAAAATAACTGCTAATCAAAACAAGTAATTCAATTCGCTAATCAAAATACCTAAAATCAATTCGCTAACTGCTAACGGTTAATTACCAAATATGGCCATAACCAATATAATAGCCTTGTTAATTAAAGATAATATATTGTTGAACTACAAAATATTTTACGCATTTTTATACTGTAATTCTTATTTGTAGGTAGGTAATTTAAATTTTAATTAAGAGATCTTCCATTAAAGATGTTCCAACTAATTAAGCATTTCACGTTAATGGAACAAGAAAACGTTTAGATTATGTGTTCGGCGAGCTGTATAAAACTTTTTAACAACTAATATGCACCTCTCGGTCAACAGTTTTCACCTTCCCTTTTGAATTTATGAAATGCATAACAACTCTGTAAGAACTTGACACAATTCTATCCATTTATCAATGGAAGAAGCGAACACATGCTTGTAATATTTTTTTCTATAGAAATAGACTTCCTAAAAATTTGTTTTTGGATTGCATACTGTTTTTGAAATATATTCAAAAAAAGTTAACAATTTCACAAATAAATTTTAAAAACATTGCTTTCATTTCATATTATTTATTATTTTTCAGATTAAACCAAGGCTTGAGCATGGTCAGTCGCTAGTTTGCCTACAAGCAAGTCCAACACTAAAGTCCAAGCATGGCTGTTCCAGTGATTGAGAGACATGATTTTCTGTATATCAACTTTAGTAACATTATATATGTATTCTCATTTTTTATTATAAAAATAATAATAAATTTGAAAGGAGAGAAAAAAGAAGTGAAAAAAGCTAGAGAAAAGAAAAGAAATAAAATTTCATTCATAAAAATGAAATATGTAATGGTTAGTACGTGGTTACCTGAAAATAAGTAATATATGAAATGAATGTTCTATTGTTTAAAGTAACCATTATGACATTATTGGAGAACTTTTTGTAATTCATTCCCTAAATTTTGAGTTTGGACATCATATAAGTAAGATATAAGTAAGTTATTGGACTTGCTCGTAAAGAAATAACAACACAAAAAGTATATTTCAAAAGGATTGTGTATTTTTAAAATTTTTGAACAGGACGTCTTCACATCTTCACAGTTAAAGAAGGCTAATATTAAAATTTTCTTAACAAAATGTACTTTAACCTTTTTGTAATACAGTAGAACCTCGATAAATGAATATTCGATAAACGAATAACCTCATCAAATTAATAATTTTTTTCTGTCCCGACATAATAAAGGTAGTGTAATTTTTATCTCGATAAATGAATAATCCTGATTAATGAATAAATTTTTTTGGTCACGAACGTATTCATTTATCGAGGTTTAACTGTATAAGGCCAAAGAATAGTTCACTTTGTGCTCATCATATATGGTGGCGTGAATAAAAAATCCGTTTTCATGGCATTTTAACACATTATTGATTTTGTTAGCATGTAAATGACATAGTAGATTAAGGAACCTGACAGACATTACTTAAACTCATTAGGTAATGTAATTGCGTTAAAACAATAACACGCATCGTTCGTACTTGTTTAAAATTTTGATTAGGTGACAAATTAAATATTTAGGGCTGCCCTAGAGTGGACTCCAACTCACCATTGGACAAACTTTTGACCCTTGTTGTAGTCTTCACACGTTTAACCATTTTTTGCCCTTATGTATCAGTATAAATAAACCCTCTTAGTTTCCTTTAATTCCCACAATCAACATACAATAACACATTACAAGGCTAAAATGGATTCTTTTCTTAACAAATATTCTTTGGTAGTAGTGCTTCTTTTGTTCGTCATGCCCTTGGCATTGGCACAAACTAAGGTCGGCTTCTATTCCAAGTCATGTCCGAAAGCTGAATCTATTGTTCAAGCCACCGTTAAAAAACATGTTAAATCCGATTCCACGGTTGCTCCCGGATTGCTTAGAATGGTCTTCCATGTTTGTTTCGTTCATGGTTGTGATGCTTCGATTCTTATCAATGGTAGCAATGCTGAAAGAACAGCTAGGCCAAATCTTTTGTTGAGAGGATATGAAGTCATTGATGATGCTAAAACACAACTCGAGGCCGCGTGCCCTGGAGTAGTGTCTTGTGCTGATATTCTTGCTCTTGCTGCTCGTGATGCTACGGTTGAAGTAAGTTAAATGTTCCATGTTTTACTCATGATTTCGACATAAAATATTGAAAGTTTTAAAATTAACATTATAGTATGTGCACTCACGCTCACAAAATTATTTAGCGAAATAATTTGCTGCAACAATCATCTGCTAGACTGAATGTAAAATGCAGCAATCAAAGTCTAACAGCTATAAAGAATTAATGTCAAGTTAATTACTGATTGTTTTCTTTTCTGTTGGATGCAGGTTGGTGCATTAACTTACCGTGTGCCAACAGGAAGGAGAGATGGACGGGTGTCATTAGCGTCCGATACCACCAATTTGCCGAGTTTCACCGATTCAGTCACTGTCCAAAAGAAAAAATTTGCAGACGTAGGTCTCAGCGCTCAAGATCTTGTTACTCTCGTTGGTAAGTAATATTAAGTTCAATTTCATTTATAGGTTTCATGCGTGAAATGTCTTTGTTAATTTTGTTAATTTAATGCATTAAATAATCTTACTCGTATATGCACATGCATTCTAGGGGGGCACACTATTGGAACAGTTGCTTGTCAATTCGTAAGTTACAGGCTCTACAACTACAAAAACTCATCCGCTGCAGATCCTACTATTAATCCAAAATTCCTTCCAACACTCCAGTCTCTTTGCCCCCAAAATGGCGATGGAAATAAACGTATTCCATTAGATAATGGAAGTGGCAACAATTTCGATCGTTCCTTCTTCAAAAATGTGCAGAGTAACCGTGGAATTCTCGAATCTGATCAAAGCCTGTGGCAGGACAGTACAACAAAAAATTATGCGCAGAGGTTTATTGGAATTAGAGGCTTGGCTGGATTGACTTTGAACGTCCAGTTTGGAAAGGCCATGATTAAAATGACTAACATCGGGGTGAAAACCGGTACTGATGGTGAAATTCGCAAAATTTGTTCAGCAATTAATTGAAATTAGGACGTAAACTTTCCAGTTTGGGGTTATTCCAAAACTCTATCTTTGATAGAAACAAAACGAAAATGCAACTGAACTATGTAATGTGGAAGAAGAAGTTGCTGGTTTTGATTAAATTGAAGAGCTAAACATTACACACTTTAAATAGGAACAATAAAGTACTAGAATTGCTTAAACAAATAAATCAACGTATAGAAAGGAATCATGCTAGGAACGGCTAGATCATAGTGAAGTATGAGTCATTTTCCAGGGAACACAATGATGTAACCATGTGCTGAACTTTCACACAAACATAGCTGTAAAGTTTAGATAAAACTCCAACAATCTCTCCCTTTATCTAAACATTCTTCACCAGGTCTTTCACTCCAAGTAGCTTACGCATTTGCTCAAATTTTGCAGAGGACAAAGCTTTGTCAGAATGTCTGCTTTCTGATCCTTTGTACGCACATATTTTACAACTATTTCCCCTCTTTTCACGCAGTCCCTAATGAAGTGATAACGTACATCAATATGCTTGCTTCTCCCGTGAAAAATCGGATTTTTTGTTAAATCAATTGCAGACTTATTATCCACAAAGATAACAACTGGTTCTGGGCTTATATCAGTTATCTGTCTTAGCAAATTTTTCAACCATATTGCTTGACATGCTGCAGCTGTTGCTGCCATAAATTCAGCTTCACAAGATGACAATGCGACACACCTCTGCTTCTGTGATACCCAAGTTATAAGATTATCATTCAAGTAAGATGCCATGCCACCTGTGCTTCTTCTATCGTCCATACTACCTGCCAAATCACTGTCTGCATGCCCAGATAAAATATAATTTCCTACTCCTCGTGAGTATATCAAGCCATACTCTAGTGTCCCTTTTACATACCTGAGTATTCTCTTTACAGCTTCAAGATGCAAGACAGTGGGTTTCTCCATGTATCGACTGACAATGCCCACAGAATAGGCAATGTCCGGTCTGGTGTGTACAAGATACCTAAGTCCACCAATTATACTTCTGAACTGGGTTGCATCTACTGGTTTGCCACTTCCATCTTTATGCAGTTGAATTTTAGCTTCCATCGGATATTTGACTGGATTGCAGTCTCTCATGCCTGCTTTATCCAACACTTTCTTGGCATATGCTGTTTGTTTCAATTCTATGTAGTTCCTCTCTTGACATACCTCTAAACCGAGGTAGTATGACAACTTTCCTAAGTCTGTCATCTCAAACTTACTGGCCATCTGGTTCTTAAACAACTTGATGCTTTCAGCATTTGATCCTGTTATTATTAGATCATCTACGTATACTCCAACCACCAAAAACTCATCACCTTCACGTTTGGTGTAAACTGCATGTTCATATGGGCATTTTATGAAGTTGAGATCTTTTAAGCATTTGTTAAGGCGAGTATACCAGGCCCGTGGAGCCTGGCGTAGCCCATACAAAGCTTTTAACAATTTGTATACCTTTTTTTCTTCATTTTTCTTCACATAACCCTCTGGTTATGATACTTACACTTCTTCCAGCAACTCACCATTTAAAAACGCGGACTTTACGTCAAGATGGTGTACTTCCCATCCATGTTTTGTTGATAATGCCAGTAACAACCTCACTGTCTCCAATCTTGTGACTGGTGCAAACACCTCGTCATAGTCTATGCCTTTTTTCTGTACATAGCCTTTTGCTACGAGTCGCGCTTTGTGCTTCACAATGTTTCCAGTTGAGTATTTCTTTAGCTTGTGGACCCATTTCAAATTTATGGATTTTCTTCCTTCTGGCAGATCAGTTAGCATCCACGTTTTGTTTTTCTCGATTGCATCGATTTCAACCTGCATTGCCTTCTTCCATTCATCTTCATTTGCTACCTGACTATAAGTTACTGGTTCATCAGCCCCAGCAAATAGTAGTTCATCTACTAGTTCAATCGCCTCTGTCACATTGTATATGTCACTGAGTCTTCGAAATTTTCTTGGCTGGCTACTATCACTCTCTGTGCTTGAACTTGCAGACGAACTTTGATTTTCAGCAACACCTTCAGCATACGAATGTATGGGTGTCATAAACTCTGAATCTTCCTCGACTTCCTCATGTTGTTCTCCAACTTGGGCCTAAAAAATAATGAATGTATCTGGAACAACGTTTGCTTCTTCTTCTGACCTATGCCAGTTCCATCCCTTCTTTTCTTCAAAATATACATCCCTGCTCACGTGCAAACTTCCAGTTTTAGGATCAAATAATCGATGCGCCTTGGTTCCAGGTTCTTTACCCAGATATACCACTTGTTTGATACGATCATCTAGTTTACTGGTGTGCACCTTTGGGATCTTCATATGTGCTAGGCATCCAAAAATTCGTAAGTGTTCCAGATGTGGTTTTTTCCCGGTCCAGGCTTCATATGGAGTTTCACCAACCAATGCTTTTGTTGGTAGTCTGTTCAGGATGTAAACAGCATGTCTGACTGCCTCTCCCCAATAAATTTGTGGCATCTCCTTTTCTTTAAGCAAGCTCCTTGTCATGGCAACAATGGTCCTATTTCGCCGTTCCACCACCCCATTTTGTTGAGGACAATAGAGAGCTGTGAGATGCCTCTGAATTCCTGTACTAGCACAAAAATTCTCGAAGTCTTTGGAGGTGAACTCTCCACCTCTGTCATTTCTAAAAACTCTTATAGTTGTCTTTGCTTCTTTTTCAACTAACACTTTAAATTTCTTGAAGACACTTAAGGCCTCATCTTTTGTTTTTAACAAATAAATCCACATTGCTCTACTAAAATCATCAAAAAGCAATAGAAAATACCTGTTACCAGCGGGTGTAGGGGGTGAGATGGGACCACACAAGTCACCATGTATCAATTCCAGTTTTTCTTTTACAACAACAAAATCAGATTTTGCGGGAAATGGACGTTGTGCTTGTTTTGACAATAAACAACCATTGCATAACTCCTTTGGTCTCATCAGTTTTGGAAGTCCATACAACATCTCCTTGTTTGACATGAGATTCATTGCTTGAAAATTTGCATGACCCAAGCGTGAATGCCATGTCCAAGTTTCTTCTTCCATTTTTAATAGTAGACAGGCTAGACTATTGTCTTCAAGAGAAATCTTGTATATCCTGTTTGGTGACTTTTTCACTTTCATTAGCAACCTTCCAGTATCCTCATAAATCCACAGATACTCCCCCTCAATTATCACTTTATTCCCACTCTCAGATAACTGTCCGAGACTAATTATATTATTGTGTAAAGTGGGAATGAAGTATACCTCATATAGCTATCTTTCTTCTCCATTTTTACACTTGAAAGTTATAGATCCTTTGCCTTCTATATCAACAGTTGATCCATCACCAAACTTCACCTTTCCAGTCACCCCTGTATCGAGTTCAGTGAACTTGGAACGTATTCCAGTCATATGATTGTTGGCACCATTGTCTAAGTACCACAACCTTGTATTCTATTTTTCACAGGTGATGGTTCTTAGTGTTGGTGTCACATTTTCTTCGTTTAACAGGACGAAGTTAGTTTCCTTGCTACCAAATTCTGATAGTAACAAAGTAGGTTCATCTTCATCATCTTGAAACTGTGTCAAGTTAGACTCATGTGTGTGTTCCTTGTCTCGTATTTTTTCTTTCTTTGGCTTCTTGCACTCTGTGGCAAAGTGCCCGAGCCCACTACAGTTGTAGCACCTTACACGACTTTTATCAAAACGACCACTACTGTTTGAACCTCCACGATTCATTTCATGTGTACGTCCTCCTTGTTGCTGATTCTCTTTTGCACCAGTTGCTCCGTTATTTCTCCTACCTCTACCACGATATGAGCTTCCTCCTCTAGTTCTCTGATTTGAGTTTGTCTTGCTTCGTTTCATCCATTCTTCCTGCGTGAGAAGCAACTGGCCACTTGGACTCTCAATTTGTTGGCCCTTCATTCGTTCATCATGGGTTTTAAGTCGACCCATTACTTCTTCCACTATCATACTTGCCATATCTCCAAACTGTTCTATCGTTGATGTAATTTGGAGAAATCTGTTGGTCTATTTGATTTTGATGATTCTATGTTCACATATATTTTGGCATGATATTTATTATCTAACATGCTTTTGATTTTGATAAAAATGTGATTACATATATTTTGGATGATATTAGTGCTACTAACATTTTGATCTTAATGATTATGCGGGATCTTTTATGTTGGTATAATGGTTGTTATTACTTGTTGTTAGTGAAATTTCCAGGAGAGAAATTGTCCTGTTCAACAAGCTGTTATGGACTTTCTGATATATTTCAGCGAGCTGAACTCACATTCAGTACAGATATCAGCAAGCTGTTTCTGGGCGACTAAAAGAACAGAATTCAAGAGGTCATTCGATTTTCAAGGAGTCATCAGTAATATATGTTTAGGAATATTGTTAGGGACCCTCTGAAGTATTCTAGCCCATCATGCACCATAATATTATCAACTCAAGTAAAGTGGGGGACAACACTTTATTCTCTTTTTAAATAAGGATTCACTTTTCCTTATTTAAATTCCTAACCCCATACAAACACTTTCCATAATTAAATTTCCTAACCCATGCAAACACATTCTCTTTGTCTCTTCTTCATCAGTTACACGTTCATATCACCATCATCTATACATTCATACCACTGAAGGAGACAAACAGCTCCATGGCTCCTCCACTTAAGCTTGTTCTCATTGCTACTCCACTAACTATATTCTCTGAACATCCACTCAAGAAAAGCCTTGCAGAAGCATCACTCGTCCATACACAATCACGTTCTTCACTCATCAAATCTGAAGAATCTTTTCCAACGGCTTTAAGAAAATTAAAACCGTTGGAGCCTTTGATGTTTGATTTCAGCATGTTCTTGTTTACCTATTTAAAGTTTGTTCTTGATCAGTTCTAAGGCATTCATCCAAGAGAAGAATTAGAGTGCAAAAACACAAGAACCTATACACAACTTCGAGCTTACATTGCTAAATCTTTCTAAACCTCTCAAACCCTTATATACATTCGGCTATACATTTTCAGAGGGTTCTTTAGGTTGAGTTGTATTTATCAAAACTTTGTATTGTTCAAATTGTAAAGATTAGTTGCTGTACAAGTTTGGCTTAGGGTTTTGGGTGGGTGAAACTAGACTAGAGAAGGATACTTGGGAAGTATTGCTTAGAGAGTTAGTTCAACACAGCAATTCAACAAGCCAAATTGTAAGCAGCTGGGTGTAAAGGGAGATATATTGTTTGGTCTTGTAATCGGTTATTTGTGATCAATAATATATTCTCTTACCAAGTTGGTAAGGGACCAGGACGTAGACCATAGGGGATTAGGGGTCGAACCTGGCTAAAAGATCTTCTATTCATTGTATTATTCTGCACATTTCTTACTGCACTGCATTACTGGTTAATTCAGCCTGCTGTTATTAATCTGCTAGGACATATCAGCCTGCTGTTATTAAACTGTTAAGACATAACAGCAAGCCGTTTCTGGGTAAAAATCAAAATAGTTCATAATTAACCCTATCAGCCATAATACACCTATTCACCCCCCCTCTTGGTGTATTTTCATTTGGTATCAGAGACTTGGTATACTAATTTTTCTGTAACAGGAATAGTATCGATCGATATGGCTGAATATTACCCTCTCGGGTCATCTAATCTCCGTGCTCCTTTGCTTCTTGGCACGGAAAATTACAACAGGTGGAAAGATCGTATGAAGATGCACCTGTCAAAGGAACCACTAGAATGGAGAGTTGTCAACAAAGGTCCTTATATATTTCTTGACAAAGAGAACAAGCCGAAAGACATCGATGATCTCACTGATGCTGAATTGGTCAAAGAAAGCTACAATTCCAGGGCCATGAATACGATCATGACAGGTCTTTCTGCAAGTGAAAGTGATAAAGTCTCCTCATGCAAATCTGCAAAAGAAATGTGGGACACTTTGGAACTTTATCATGAAGGTTCAACTACACTTAAGAAAGTTAAACTTAGCACGTTGATGAACGAATTTGGAAGTTTCATTGTCAAGGAAGATGAGACTATCAGGGAAAGTCAAGCAAGATTTCAAAAAACTATGAATGGTCTCAAACTACTTGGGAAAACAATACCTCAAGCCGAAATAAACATGAAGATCTTGAGTGCAGTACCATGGACTTTTTCACCTAAAGTGACGGCTCTAGAATCGTCTCCTTTAATCGACATTATGGATACCTTGGCTGTATTTGCTGAACTTGAACACTTTGAAGCAAAAATTAATGCAAGCCAAGCCAGATCATCACAAGCTCCAGTTGCAAAAATGAAGAATTTAGCACTTCATTCGGAAAACAGCAAGCTGGAATATGAAGGAGAGTCAGAATCAGAATCGGATGAGGACTTAGATTTTATCTCAAGGAAAATCAAAAGGCTCATTGAAAAGAAGAATCAAATCAGGAAAGCTAAAGGGAAATATTCAGAAAACAAGGAAGAAACTTGTTATGAATGTGGCAAAAAGGGACACTACCGAAGAGATTGTTACAAATTGAAGAACAAGTCAAAGCAGCAAGCTGGATTCAAGGATAAAAGAAAATCAAGGGCTTTCTTATCATGGAGCGATGATGAGACAACATCCAATGCCGAATCAAATATAGACTTGGCTCATTTAGCACTTGTAGGGATTAATGGTGAGATACTTCAACACAACACGGAAGAAGTATTGCTTGAAAGTGATGTTTCAAATTCGGAATCGGATTCTAGTGAGGTAAACTCTTTTTATTCCAATGAAACATTTGAAAATACTAGTTTGGAACAACTAACAATGCAGGAAAAGAGGGTTGTTTCAATGGATGAGTTTTGTGCACTTCAAGCTGAAATTTCTCAACTACAACACATCAACAAGCTCACACAAAATAGGAACAATGCGCTGGTCAATGAACTTAACAAGCTAAGATCGGATATTAAGGCTAGAGATATATGCCTTGAAGCGTTCAAACTTGATGAATCCTCATTAAATGATCAAGTTGCAAGTGAAGCTTTAGATGATGAATCTAAGGAGAAAAATGTTCCAATGGAAGAGTATTTGTCACTGGAAAAAGAAAACAGCTAGCTGAAATCTGATATAGAAGCCAGGGATACTCAAATCAGCAAGCTGAATGGAGAGTTAGGAACCAGAGATACTCAAATCAGCAGGCTGAATGAAGAAATAGGATCCAGAGATACTCAGATTAGCAAGTTGAAAGAAGAAACAAAAGCTCCACATGAAGATATTCTACAAGCTGAGAAAATCAAAGAACTCGAGGATGAGATAAAGAGATTTCATAAAGGAATGGGGAAGTTTGTTCAAGGTGAAGAAACTCTCAAATCAATGATGAAGAAAGCTGTCGTTCCAATAGAAAGAGAAGGTATTGGTTTAGCATCAACCTCAAAGGAAATAGCTCTCAAATATGATGGAAAGCAAGGGATTCCTTATGATTATGCAATGCCCTGGAAGATATGTAACAAATGTCAAAAGAAGGGACATCTCGCAAAGCACTGCACAACTCAAACAGAATCAGCCTACCGAAATAAGAAAACAGCCTACCATTATCAGGATAACAGAAGGAAGAAAACAGCTTACCAGAATGATTTTGGCAGCACACAAAGAACAAAGATTTCAGCACCAAAAGTGGCACAAAAATGGGTAAAGAAATCTGATTTAAATTCTATATATGTGCTAGCAACTAACCATGCAGGAATCAAGCAAGTATGGGTGCCAAAACATTGAGTTTTTGTGCAACAAAAGGTCCCCAGAAAACAGCAAGCTAAGTGCAAAAGTTTGGTACTTTAGCTTATTTTTTTTTATTATTTGCATGCTAAAATTAATTTGCTATTCCTCTATAAATGCCAATAATGATTTTTATGTGTAATTCACTTGCATGCAAGTTATTTTATGCATATATATTGTTAATTCTTTCGCATGAAATTTATTGAATAAATGTGTACTCGTGCATTATGTGGTACTTCATAATCCATGCTTATTTTGAATTTGCTACGTGATTACCCTTTTTAATGATTAAGGGGGAGAGTTTTTAGGAGGTTAACTCTTAAGGAGGTTATGTGTTTGAGATATTATTTCATATAAATCATTATGTGCTTAATTGAATATTATGATGTTAAATCAAGGATGCATGTGTTGAGGGGGAGTATGTACTCCTAAAAATATATGTTGGTAATCATCAAAAAGGGGGAGATTGTTGGTCTATTTGATTTTGATGATTCTATGTTCACATATATTTTGGCATGATATTTATTATCTAACATGCTTTTGATTTTGATAAAAATGTGATTACATATATTTTGGATGATATTAGTGCTACTAACATTTTGATCTTAATGATTCTGCGGGATCTTTTATGTTGGTATAATGGTTGTTATTACTTGTTGTTAGTGAAATTTCCAGGAGAGAAATTGTCCTGTTCAACAAGCTGTTATGGACTTTCTGATATATTTCAGCGAGCTGAACTCACATTCAGTACAGATATCAGCAAGCTGTTTCTGGGCGACTAAAAGAACAGAATTCAAGAGGTCATTCGATTTTCAAGGAGTCATCAGTAATATATGTTTAGGAATATTGTTAGGGACCCTCTGAAGTATTCTAGCCCATCATGCACCATAATATTATCAACTCAAGTAAAGTGGGGGACAACACTTTATTCTCTTTTTAAATAAGGATTCACTTTTCCTTATTTAAATTCCTAACCCCATACAAACACTTTCCATAATTAAATTTCCTAACCCATGCAAACACATTCTCTTTGTCTCTTCTTCATCAGTTACACGTTCATATCACCATCATCTATACATTCATACCACTGAAGGAGACAAACAGCTCCATGGCTCCTCCACTTAAGCTTGTTCTCATTGCTACTCCACTAACTATATTCTCTGAACATCCACTCAAGAAAAGCCTTGCAGAAGCATCACTCGTCCATACACAATCACGTTCTTCACTCATCAAATCTGAAGAATCTTTTCCAACGGCTTTAAGAAAATTAAAACCGTTGGAGCCTTTGATGTTTGATTTCAGCATGTTCTTGTTTACCTATTTAAAGGTTGTTCTTGATCAGTTCTAAGGCATTCATCCAAGAGAAGAATTAGAGTGCAAAAACACAAGAACCTATACACAACTTCGAGCTTACATTGCTAAATCTTTCTAAACCTCTCAAACCCTTATATACATTCGGCTATACATTTTCAGAGGGTTCTTTAGGTTGAGTTGTATTTATCAAAACTTTGTATTGTTCAAATTGTAAAGATTAGTTGCTGTACAAGTTTGGCTTAGGGTTTTGGGTGGGTGAAACTAGACTAGAGAAGGATACTTGGGAAGTATTGCTTAGAGAGTTAGTTCAACACAGCAATTCAGCAAGCCAAATTGTAAGCAGCTGGGTGTAAAGGGAGATATATTGTTTGGTCTTGTAATCGGTTATTTGTGATCAATAATATATTCTCTTACCAAGTTGGTAAGGGACCAGGACGTAGACCATAGGGGATTAGGGGTCGAACCTGGCTAAAAGATCTTGTATTCATTGTATTATTCTGCACATTTCTTACTGCACTGCATTACTGGTTAATTCAGCCTGCTGTTATTAATCTGCTAGGACATATCAGCCTGCTGTTATTAAACTGTTAAGACATAACAGCAAGCCGTTTCTGGGTAAAAATCAAAATAGTTCATAATTAACCCTATCAGCCATAATACACCTATTCACCCCCCCTCTTGGTGTATTTTCAAAATCTTCTTGGCACTGCACGTAGAAGTTTCTTTACTACGCTTGCCTCATCCGTAGTCTCTCCCAGGATTCTTATATTTGTCACGATTCCTGTTAACTTCATACAAAAATCGTCGAGTTGGTCTGTCTCCTTCATTATCATGGACTCAAACTCTGTTTTCAGGGTCTGCACTTTTGCAGACTTCACTCTATCTACCCCCATGCACATCACTTTCAACGACTCCCATGCTTCCTTGGCTGTCTCTTTCTCAGCGATTGATAGCAGGATGTCTTCCGGTATACCCTGGTATATTGCAGCCAGAGCCAACTGGTCAGTCTTTTCTTCGACTATAGCTTTGGGATTGCTTTGTTCTACAGCCTGCCACACCTCTTGTGCCTTCATAAAGACCTTCATCTTTAACGACCACACAATGTAGTTGCTTCTTGACAACTTAGGATAACTGAGACTAACTAAACCATCTTTTGGTTTTGGTGCTTCCATTGTTGTGCTTGTTGTACTTCCTGATGTGTTTACTGTATTTCTAGGCATGTATTTTGGCATACAACTACCTGGGTTGCTCTGATACCAGATTGATAGAAACAAAACGAAAATGCAACTGAACTATGTAATGTGGAAAAAGAAGTTGCTGGTTTTGATTAAATTGAAGAGCTAAACATTACACACTTTAAATAGGAACAATAAAGTACTAGAATTGCTTAAACAAATAAATCAACGTATAGAAAGGAATCATGCTAGGAACGGATGGATAGCAACGACTAGATCATAGTGAAGTATGAGTCATTTTCCAGGGAACATAATGATGTAACCATGTGTTGAACTTTCACACAAACATAGCTGTAAAGTTTAGATAAAACTCCAACATATCTTTATAAGGCTGATGTAAAATAAGCATGCAATTCTTGTTTTTGTCAAATACAAAGGTTAGTTATTTTTAATCTACTAGATGTAACTTACAAGGTTTTGCACTTTTATGCAAAACTAAATTAAAGATATGTAACTTGCAAGGTTTTGCACTTGCAAGGTTACCCGTTGTTGTTCTGATACGATTTGGAAAACTAAAATGAACCTAAAACTTCAACACATTTACAGTTGAACTCGTTAAGAATGAAATCAGACGTCTGATTTGATGACCTCAAACCTTTTGGTGACTTGCATCAGCAGTTATTTTTGTTTCCACGTGTAAGTAATTTAAAAATGTAATATGTTGTACTGCTGCTTCATACGCAAGATAAATTTTTCTTTCAGTGGTGTGCTACATTGATCAGCTGTTTAAGAAGGTTGACGATGATAGAATAAAGTGTTTAGCCATGAGTTGTTGGGCTTTATGGAAAGGCACTAAGGCAGGAATGATCTGGTGTGGGAGCACAAGGGGTCAGGTATGTGGCTAGGAATTCTACTGGTGCTATGGTAGAGGCCTTTTCTTTCTGTCGGGTTTGGCAGAGTCTCCCCTGAAGTGGCTGAGTCAATTGGTGTTCTTGAGGCCTTGAGTTGGATAAAAATAAAGAATTGGAACCGAGCTGTTATAGAAACCGATAGCCTTACAGTGCTGCAAGCGATTAGAAGTCCTTTCACAATGATTTCATATTTTGGGGACACTATTGATGAATGTAAGTCTCTGCTAGATATATAAAAGGGTGTCTCTTTGATTTTTGTAAAATGATCCGCCAATAGAGTACCTCATTTCTTAGCAATAGCTACCTGTGATATAGCTGATGGTATGTTTACTAGTGAGGATATTTCCTCCAGAGCTCCAATATGTACTTCTGAAAGTTGTTGAGCATTAATGAAAGCTTATCTTTTATTCAAAAAAAACAAGGTTGTTTTCAAAAGATGCAAATCATCGTACTCATAAGTTTTATATGCGGTTAAGGTAGTAATTATCCCAGAGAAATGGAAAAGTTGTACCGAACAATTTTATTAATTCAGAATCTAACTCTGATGTAGAAATCAACTTCAAGTAATCACCAATTACCCAATAAAAACAAAAGACATGTTCTTCTTTTGCATGCCATCTAAACCCACAACGATGAATGGTCTGGGGAACATCTGCGGTGGTTAAATTCAAATAGTTCTTAGATGGTAGTGTAAGGAACGCAGAGCAGCAGTTCACAGGCATAAAGTATACAAGAAAGAAGAAAACCCTGGATAGTTAAATCAGGGGTAAAAAGGTCTTTTGAGCAGGTAGGGGCAAAAGGGTAAAAGCATGGCTGGAGTGAGAAAAGATAAAGGCAAAGGAAAAGAGGAATTAGGGTACCGATTAAGAAAATAGAAAAGTGTGTGTGTTTTTGGGAGAGACCGAGCCTCTCGAACGCTTCGGAGTTGTTCTTATTATTCGTACTTTATTATCGTGAAAAACTCAATTATTACTATTTTAGTTAGTGGATCAGATCGGTGTGTCCTAATTCAGTATTATTGAGTTATCATATTGTGGAATCATATCTATTGCTTAGCAAATTGGTATTAGAGCAGTGACGAGATGGGATCTCCGCCAAACAATCAGCATCAGATTGAGATGTTGGAGAAGGGGATCGGAGAGTTACGGGCAACCATGGCGGAACAAATCACAGTGTCCATACAGGCGGCGGCTAATGAGATGCAACAAAACCTAATTGAGAAGGTAACTAAATTGATCGAACAGGACACACTGAAGATGGAGGAACTAATAGCTCGGTCAAGGGAGGCACAAGAAGGGTTCATTATGGCTGTGAGAGGGGAACAGGAGAAGTTTCAAATAGAGATGAAATCTTCGTTGACCTCCCTGAAAGGGTTTGTAGGCAATGAGGGAGAAGGGGTCAATTCAACGATGGAGTATGTTGGGGGTAAGGATCGAATCGGTACAGTGGGTGAAGGAAGTGGGTCAGGTGGCGGTTCGGGTCGGGATGGATTTTTTGGGTCGGGTCGGGGCCCAGGACCCGGGTCGGGTCGAGGAGAGCAAAATAATAATGGGGGATCTCAGTGGATAGCGAAGAAGTTAGATTTACCGATTATCATGGGTGAGAATCCGGATGGGTGGATTATGATAGCAGAGCGATTTTTTGTTTCTACAAATTAACGGAGGTCGAACAGTTAGAGGCGGCCATTGTTGCACTAGAGGGAGATGCTCTTCTGTGGTTTCAGTGGGAGCATAATAGGAGGCTAGTACGGTGTTGGGGGAGCTTAAACGGATACTATTACATCAATTCCGTCCCACATCTGCTGGGAGCTTACAAGAACAGTGGCTGGGACACACTCAAACAGAGTTTGTGGTGGAGTACCAGAGGGGTTTCATTGAATTAACGGCGCCGTTGGTAGGGGTACCCGAGGAAATAGCAAAGGGGCAGTACATCAATGGGTTAAAGGACGAAATCAAGGCAGAACTGAGGCTGTTGGGACCGAGGAGTTTGGACCATGCGATGGAGCTGTCCGTGAAAATTGAAGAAAAGATTCTCTGTAGTACAGAGGCTCGCAACCGTGGTAGAGGGGTCAGTTCAGCTATGGGAAGTAGAGGTACGTATGGTTCACCTGACTATGGGGTAGTTAGTCAAAAACCTTATAATCCCTCAGCCTACTCTTTCGGAAGTAAGAGCACTAGTTGGTCAATCGCAGCAATCGTTCACTGATAGTGGTGTCCAGTCAATCAAGTTCTATGGCTAGTTCAAAAAATTCCAGTCCGATTTCGGTAGCAAAACCAGTAGGAATGGTGAGGAAGTTAAGTGATCAGGAGTGGCAGAGTAGACGAGAAAAAGGATTGTGTTATAAATGCGACGGGAAGTGGCAGGTGGGGCACCGTTGTAGCAAGAAGGAGTTGAGTGTACTGTTATCGCAGAGTGAAGAAGAGGATGGGGGAAGCCCACTGTTGAGTCCAAGCAATGAGAGTGAGAACGTGGAGAGTGAAGAACAGCCGCAACCCGAAGTATCACTTAATTCGGTGGTAGGACTCACCACCCCAAAAACAATGAAGCTGTTAGGGACTGTGAAGGGAACACAGGTCATGGTAATGATCGACCCTGGGCTACCCATAATTTCGTTTCGGAAGACACTGTTAGAAAATTGGGAATTGGGGTCACACCTACCAAGGGATTCGAAGTAGCATTGGGAAACGGCCAATCGGTACGGGGGAATGGAGTGTGCAAGAGTTTAGCAGTGTGGATTCAGGGCATTGAGGTCGTGGAGGATTTCCTTCCGTTGAAGTTGGGTAATTCAGACTAAATTTTGGGTATTGAGTGGCTGGAGAAGTTAGGAACAATGAGTGCTAATTGGAAAACCTAAACTCTCTGTTTTCGGGTTCAGGGGGAGGCTGTAACGATTAAAGGGGACCCTGCACTTGATAAAACAATGATATCTCTTAAAGCAATGATACGCACGTTGAAGAAAATGGGATCTGGGCTGTTGGTCGAACTTAACTGCATTGATAGTTCTGGAAATGAAAGGGGGGCTGGTGAGAAGCAGGAAGAGGTTTCCAAGTCGTTGGTGTCCCTAATAGAAAGGTTCGACGGGGTATTCCAAATGCCAGAAGGGCTGCCCCCATCAAGAGCATATGCTCACGCAATCAATCTCAAACCTGGAACGACACCAGTTTCGGTACGGCCTTACAGATACCCCCAAATCCAAAAGAATGAAATTGAGGGAATGATTAGGGATATGTTACAAGCACAGATTATCCAGGTATCTCGAAGTCCATTCTCCAGTCCTGTCATATTAGTAAGAAAAAAAAGATTTGTTGTGGCATTTTTGTGTCGATTACCGGGCCTTGAACAAGGTGACAGTCCCGGATAAATATTCGATACCAACGATTGACGAGTTGTTGGATGAGTTACACGGGGCAGTGGTGTTTTCAAAACTGGACCTCAAGTTGGGGTACCATCAAATTCGTATGAAGGAGGAAGATATTCCCAAGACGGCGTTTCGTACCCACGAAAGACACTATGAGTTACGGGTGTTACCGTTTGGATTGATGAATGGGCCAGCCACTTTTCAGGCCCTAATGAACGAGATTTTCAAACCTTACTTGCGAAAATTTGTACTCGTCTTCTTTGACAATATCCTGGTATACAGCCCGTCCATGGAAGCTCATAAAGAACACTTGAAGGTGGTGTTCAATACTCTGCAGCAGCACCAGTTGAATGCTCATAAGAAAAAATGTGTTTTTGGTCGTACTGAGGTGGCGTATTTGGGCCATATCATATCGTCAAAGGGGGTGGCGGTAGATGGTGACAAAATCCAAGCAATGGTGGATTGGGCTGTACCTCGAAATATAAAGGAGTTAAGGGGTTTCCTAGGGCTAACCGGGTACTACCGTAATTTTATCAAAGGATATGCTAAGATCGCATTGCCCTTTACAGACCAGCTGAAGAAGGACAAGTTTGGGTGGAATTTGGCGGCGGATCAGGCCTTTAAACAGCTTAAGCACATGATGACTACGACACCCATACTAGCTTTGCCAAATTTTGAGTTGCCATTCATGGTGGAGACAGATGCGTCGGGTTTTGGCTTGGGGGCGGTTCTGTCACAGCAGGGGCATCCTAAAACCTTCTATAGCAGTACCTTAGGGCCAAGAGCTCGACTCAAGTCAATCTACGAGAAGGAACTTATGGCGATTGTGCTAGCCGTTATGAAATGGAGACATTACTTACTTGGGCGAAAGTTCATTATCAAAACAGACCAGCAAAGCTTGAGATTTTTGTTGGAACAAAGGGAAATTGGAGCAGAATATCAGAAATGGGTTAGTAAGTTAATGGACTTTACTTTTGAGATTCAATATCAACCTGGGCCTTCTAATTTGGTGACAGACGCATTGTCTCAGAAACAAGGGGAGTTGGGGGAGTTGTTTACACTGGTCTCTACACACGGAACGTCTTGGGAAGCAATTACAAACCAAATACAAGATGACCCCTACATGGTCCAACTACGGAGAGATATAGAAAAAGGGGAAAACTTCTCAAAGGGATTTGAGGTGGAACAAGGTGTGGTGAAGTATAAGGGCAGATTGGTGTTGCCTAAGAGGTGTGCGTGGATCACAACCATTTTACGAGAATATCATGACTCTGCGGTGGGGGTTCACGCGGGAGAACTGAAAACATATCAAAGAGTGGCTAGGGAGTGGTTCTGGGTAGGCATGAGGCAAGAAATAACGAATTATGTGAAGGCGTGTTCGATATGCCAACAGAATAAAACTCTGACTTTAAAGCCAGCTGGCCTCTTGCAACCCCTGCTAGTACCATCAAAAATATGGGATGATATCTCACTCGACTTCATCGAAGGTTTACCAAAGTCCTTGGGGTATGACAGTATTTTAGTTGTGGTTGATCGATTCAGTAAGTACGCCCATTTCGTGGCGTTAAAGCATCCTTTTACTACACAATCAGTGGCCACAGTCTTCTTGAAGGAGATAGTACGATTGCATGGTTTTTCCTCCACGATTGTCTTGGATCGTGATAAGATTTTTTTGAGCATCTTTTGGAAAGAGATATTCAGGTTGCAAGGCACACACCTGCACAGAAGTACGACGTACCACCCCCAGTCCGATGGCCAAACGGAGGTGGTAAACAAGGTCTTTGAGACATACTGGAGGTGTTTTATAAGTGGACAACCCCGCAGATGGGCAACTTGGCTTTCCTGGGCAGAGTATAGTTATAATACGGCGGTGCATTCAGCCACGTCGTTCTCTCCATTCAAGGCCGTATATGGCCGTGATCCACTACCATTGGTGAAAGGTATAGCTACTGAAAAAGGGGTTAACAGCCTAGAAGAACAATTGGTTGAACGAGATGCTATGCTTGATGAGCTGCGTTATAATTTACTTCGAGCTCAACAACGAATGAAGTCACAAGAGGACAAGAAAAGAAGGGAAGTTGAATATAAAGAAGGTGAGTGGGTGTATCTGAAACTCCAGCCCTATCGCCAACAGTCGTTAGCACGACGAGCGTGGGAGAAACTTTCGGCAAGATTCTATGGCCCATTTGAGATTCTACAGAGGGTAGGAAAGGTGGCATATAAGTTGGGATTGCAAGAAACATCAAAGATTCACCCGGTGTTCCATGTTTCACAACTCAAGGCAGCTATAGGGGAGGTGGCAGCGGCACCCACGATACCAGACAGCATTTCAGCAGATATGGTCCTCATTGGAGAACCTGAAAGGGTCTTGGGAGTACGTAATAGGCATTCTACAACTGTGGAGGTATTGGTGAAATGGCTAGGCATGGCAGACTTTGAGGCCACATGGGAAGAATTTACAGCTCTCAATAAGAGATTTCCCGACTTTCACCTTGAGGACAAGGTGGCTCTTTGGGAGGCGGGTATTGCAAGGAACGCAGAGCAGCAGTTCACAGGCATAAAGTATACAAGAAAGAAGAAAACCCTGGATAGTTAAATCAGGGGTAAAAAGGTCTTTTGAGCAGGTAGGGGCAAAAGGGTAAAAGCATGGCTGGAGTGAGAAAAGATAAAGGCAAAGGAAAAGAGGAATTAGGGTACCGATTAAGAAAATAGAAAAGTATGTGTGTTTTTGGGAGAGACCCAGCCTCTCGAATGCTTCAGAGTTGTTCTTATTATTCGTACTTTATTATCGTGAAAAACTCTATTATTACTATTTCAGTTAGTGGATCAGATCGGTGTGTCTTAATTCAGTATTATTGAGTTATCATATTGTGGAATCATATATATTGCTTAGCAGGTAGGTTCTAGTCTCGGGCTTTTTAAGAGAAAGTAACTATGTTGTATCTCCAGGGTTTTCTGCAGGCTACTGTTGCACAAACACTTTTCACCGATTTTGCTACCAGCAGGGTGCTTTAGAATGTGCTTTAGAATATGCAGCGTACAAACTTGTAGATTTCCCACTTCCAAATTAACAAAGTGCTTGGTCTAATAAAGTGTTGAAACAGAAGAAGGCAACGGGAACGAAAACTATATGACTATATTGTGATGAATAAATAGCACTACAAGAATAACTCGATCCTACAACTATTTTTCACCGTTGTCTGACCTTCTTTTTTTTCGTTGTCTATCCGGCAGTTGTCTGATTGAAACCAGACAATGGTTATTTACCCGATGTGTAGAAGAACGTAACACAACCGTTCCACAACCGTTGTCCAACAGATTGCAAGACAACGGCCCATTTTTTGGACGCTGTTGTAACACCTAGAAACAACAACGCTATGTTTTTGAAAACCCTTGTCTGAAATGAAGTCAGTCAAGTGTTTTAAAAATAACATATGTTGTTGTTCAAGGGTTAAAACAATGGTTCCTTATAAAGAGAGTTGTAAGAGCTCTAACACTACAACATATATGCTATCAAATTTGCTAATACCCTTGTTTCCCGTTGTGAAGAGTCTTTAAATACAACAATTTTATATAAGAAAGAGTTATGTGAAAGGAGTCCTACAATGGTTTCTTCTGAATCATGGCTATTGTCTTATATGATTTATAACAATGGTTATTTAAGATGCCTTCATTGGCTAGAAATATATTAGACAATGGTTTATTTACACAAAAAAACTATGCTAGACAATACAATCAACACACCAAAATTACTATAAATTATACATTGCTTAACTAAAAAAAATGTCAACATTGTAAATTTAATACAATCATTACACAACCATCAAAAAATAAGGTAGACTTTGCGATGATCTATCACCTCTGGTGCACGATAGCCATCAAGACGATTGGGATTGTTATTACGTCCGACCAACTGAGTAGGGCCAAAGTCGGATACACGTGCCTCGTATGATGTGGTGAGTAGGACATTTAATGATTTAATAATTTCCATGGGAGACTGTAGAGCCTTGGGAGTGGATGTATGCAATAGCACGGGCAGCGCCAAGTGCAATTGTTGATCATGTTTCCCAGTTTAGGGGAGTCCTGCCTGCACCCCTATTTCATGTAAACATGAAAATATACATTAAACAGGATTACAAGAAAAGATAGACCAGTGCACAACATTAAGCAGGGAAAAACTCGGACAACTATTTAGATGTTTGTTTGTCATCTACTCAATGTACAACATGAACATTAAGAAAGAGTAGAAAACAATCATTTGGGTATTGTTCTTCCCTCTATGTACTACCCGGCCACAAATCGTAAGCCTATAAAGTTAATTCTCTGTTAAATTCACCTTTGAAGGTATATGACTATGCACCCATAGCTTGTTCCTATTTCAACTCTCCAAATATCAATACCACAGCCGTCGATTCTGCAACAAAAAAAGGTAATAGACCATTACACGTTGGCAGAGAGTAACACTAGCAGTAAGGAACACTTCATAGATGAGTGCTACTACAATCTCTGATAAGACTCAGTATGTGGTACCTAAACATTTATAAACAATTGGCCAGGGGTACATATTATATGAATTAACAAAGAAGTGTTAGAACGTACCCTGAACTTGGATTCTTGAAGATTATCCATTAATTTGGATATTTCAAGTTGCTTCATCACTGTGGCATGTAATACCTGTAAGAAAAAGAATCTAAGGTCAACAAACCAAAAGCTTCTGATCAGGGTTAGCAAATTAACGTGGCTTACTTTCTTACTTTCTAAGGTCATCAAAACTCTTTCTTCTTGTAGCTCAGGATTAACAGTCTTCAAGAACTTCTTCACAGAACAGTGCAGAAACACAGGGTAAGAACATCAGAGACCAGAAATTTTATTTATAACAATTATAAAATCTAAAATTTTATTTATAAGAGCATTGTTAATGACTTAATGGTCTGCAAGTATTTCTAGTGTAGGAGACTTTTGTATCAATTAACATAATCCCAATTTACGCAACCATATCTTCTCCAAGATATTGAAACTCAAAACACCCTCTAGAATAAAGACAAGATATCTCACCTTGCCCTTCTCTTCTGGAACCAGTTCCAGACTTCCACTTGACGAGGTCTCAAACCTAGTCATTTTGCCAAAGCCAACTTCTGCTTCTGCAAAACAGACCACACACCCATCAGTAAATTACAAAAAATCTAATCGGTACCCAGAAAGCAATAAGATTAAAGAAATTAACGAGTAACTGAATAAGGAAAATTAAAAAAAGGAAAACATTATTAAAAAATAGATGAGAGGGATCAGGGGAGAACATGGGAGAGAGAGAGATTAAGCGAGAGGGGGGGGAGAGATCTTCGGAAGTACCTAATATTCCCACACCAGAATCAGAGATGGTAATAATCTCGGGCTCTTCTAAATCTGAGGGATGTATTGAAAAAGGATTTTGACCTCGTCCAATAGCATAAAGTTCCAGAGCATCCAAATACCTCTCGGCCGCCACAAATCTACAACAAAACAAACACTTATCAAACATTATACTCATTCACATAAAACACACACATAGTCTATCAACAATAAACAAGAACCCTTCTGAACTCATTTTTCAAAACAAAACCTAAGAGGGAGAGAGAGATTGAGGGAGAGAAGGAGAGAGAGACCACAAACCCCATTCGTCCTTTCTAACACCGCCTCTAAATCATCAACCAAACTCTGCAAATCCCTAATCTTCACACCCCTCTCCTCAATTGACCGGTGAGGTGTTTGAGGCAATTGATTATATAAGTAATTAATTCAGGGGTTTAATACAAGAAGAAAAGAGAAGAATTATATAACAAAATTGAATCAAAAAAGAAAAAAGGCTGAGAGGTTGAAACTAGAGAATTGACGAGCTGGTTAGTGAAATGAGAGAGGGATAGAAAAGAGGGGCGGCTGATTAGGTTATTGAAAAGAGAGAGATGGAAATGTTGACAAAGGGGGAAATATTAACAAGGGGAAATGAATTAGAGGGAAATGAAATATGGATTAATTTGAATTTTTTGTAATTTTTAATTATTTTAATTAATTACTATTAATAATGACTATTGAATCGAATGAATGTTAATAAACACTCATTTTATTGTTTAAAAAATAATCAAATAATAAAAAAAAGTAGGGTTGTACGAGATTTAAACAAAAGTAGGGTAGTAAAAGTGATGCTTCCTATAATGGGATATGATCCAGATTCACTGAATAATTTTTTTGAAAGATTTCTTTGACGATCGAACCGTATGAATGTTAATAAACCCTCATTTTAGTGTTGGGAAAAAATAATCTAAAAATGAAAAGGTCGGTTAGTACGAGATTTTAACAAAAATGTAGTAAAAATGTTACTACCTATAACGAAACACGATCCAGATTCACTGAATAATTTTTTTGAATGATTTCTTTGACGATCGAACCGTATGAATGTTAATAAACCATCATTTTAGTGTTTGGAAAAAATAATCAAAAAATAAAAAGGTCGGCTTGTACGAGATTTTAACAAAAAAGTTGTAAAAGTGTTGCTTCATGTAACCGGACATGATCCAGATTCACTAAATAATTTTTTTGAAAGATTATTTCGACGATCGAACCGTACGAATGTTAATAAACTCCCATTTTAGTGCTGGAAAAAATAATCGAAAAATAAAAAGGTCGGGTTGTAAGAGATTTTAGCAAAAATATAGTAAAAGTGTTGCTTCCTATAACGAGATATGATCCAGATTCAATGAATAATTTTTTTGAATGATTTCTTCGACGATCGAACCGTATAAATGTTATTAAACACTAATTTTATTGCTGTAAAAAAATAATCGAAAAATAAAAAGGTCGGGTTGTACGAGATTTAAGCCAAAATATAGTAAAAGTGTTGTTTCCTCTAATGGGATATGATCCAGATTCACTGAATAATTTTTTTGAAAGATTTATTCGACGATCGAACCGTACGAATGTTAATAAACCCTCATTTTAGTGTTGGTAAAAAATAATAAAAAAATAAAAAAGTCGGTTAGTACGAGATTTTAACAAAAATGTAGTAGAAATTTTACTTCCTATAACAGAACACGATCCAGATTCACTGAATAATTTTTTTGAATGATTTCTTCGACGATCGACCGGTACGAATGTTAATAAACCATCATTTTAGTATTGGGAAAAAATAATCAAAAAATAAAAAGGTCGGCTTGTACGAGATTTTAACAAAAAAGTTGGAAAAGTTATGCTTCCTATAACGGGGCACGATCCAGATTCACTGAATAATTTTTTAGAATGTTTTTTTCGACGATCGAACCGTACGGATATTAATAAACACTCATTTTAGTGTTGTAAAAAATTAATCGAAAAATAAAAAGGTCAGGTTGTACGAGATCATAACAAAAACGTAGGAAAAGTGATGCTTCCTATAACGGGCCACGATCCATATTCACTGAATAATTTTTTTTGAATGTTTTTTTCGATGATCGAACCGTATGAATGTTAATAAACACCCATTTTAGTGTTGGGAAAAAATAATCGAAAAATAAAAAGGTTGGGTTGTACGAGATTTTAACAAAAACGTTGGAAAAGTGATGCTTCCTATAACGGGGCACGATCCAGATTCACTGAACAATTTTTTTGAATGCTTTTTTCGACGATCGAACCGTACGAATGTTAATCAACACCCATTTTAGTGTTGGGAAAAATAATCGAAAAATAAAAAGGTCGGGTTGTACGAGATCATAACAAAAACGTAGGAAAAGTGATGCTTCCTAAAACGGGCCACGATCCATATTCACTGAATAATTTTTTTGAATGCATTTTTCGATGATCGAACCGTACGAATGTTAATAAACACCTATTTTAGTGTTGGAAAAAAATAATCAAAAAATAAAAAAGTCGGGTTGTACGAGATTTTAATAAAAACGTTGGAAAAGTGATGTTTCCTATAACGGGGTGATAACGTGTATTTTATACACAATTTTGTATTTCTTTATCTTGATTTTATTTTAGTTTCATGAGCATTTTACTTATATTTGCTTTGTTTCCATTTGTAGTGCCACTTGCTTAATTGTTGAAAAGATGGCTTATTTTGGGCTTGAAAGTGAAGATTATTCAAGAGGGAAGTTAGAAGATGCAAGCTCACGATGCCGGGAGGTTTTTAATGTGTTATCTTGAAGATTTTGTCTCGCACGACCGCTCCGCAAGCCGTTCGCTAGGCCGTTCAAAGAGTTAAAATGGAGCAGATTTTTGCACGGGCTACTGCACGGCCTGTTGCACGGCCGTGCAAAAAATCTGCTGTGTTTTTAAAAGGAGCAAAACCAAACATCTAACCTCATAACCTAATATTATCTTCTACATCTTATTTTCATCTCATCTTTGCCTCTCCAAGAACCAAAATTAGGGTTAGCCAAGTAGAGAGAAAAACATTAATTACTCATAATCTAGCATTGATTATGAGTAACTAACTTCATTTATTTGGCTCAAGGAAGGAGCTCTTGTACTAAACCCATTTCAATTGAAGTAAGATCTATTTCACTCTATCTTGAATGTTTGTGTTGTATTGTTTATGATTTTGCTTGGAGATTGTAAGTTGCTTCACCTTACTCCTCTTGTAATTTCAATTGCTAATTGTTTGTGCTAATCCGTAATTGTTATTGCATTCATTATAGTAGCACAAGATTTAGTGTACCTAAATCCACAAAATTCAAGTGCAAATACCTAGGTTGAGCTTCTCATCCTTGGGTTTGTCCTAGCCTCTCTTTGTTTATTTCCTTGACTTGGTTAAATTGGTAGTGCTTCATTATTGGTTGCTAATGTCAAGAGAGCTAATTTATGTGCTTCACTAAATTAGTGTTTTTAGAAGAGAAATAAGTGATTGTGTACTTCACCAATTATCTTGGTTAGGTAGAGTTGATTATATCTTGCTTATATGTGTTTGGGTGAAGTATTTGAGTTTCCATAATACTTGGGTCAAATATCTCTTTATCTTGCTAATTAAATCATTGTGCCTTGTTGTGTTGGTAAAATTTGGATGATTGCAAATTACTTAGTTATATTTCCCTAGCAAATTATTTCTTGCATTCAAGGTGTTTGATAAAATACCACAACCAACTCAAAAACCCCCACCATTTTACTTTACTCTAGTATTGAACGCTATTCCCTTGGGTTCGATCCCTACTTGCCACATTTGCTATATTTTATAGTTAAGTGCGAACATAGTAGAGCAAAACATTTATTATTAATTTGGTGCGTCGACGACGGGCGTGGCCACGGGGCACGATCCAGATTCACTGAACAATTTTTTTGAATGCTTTTTTCGATGATCGAACTGTACGAATGTTAATAAACACCCATTTTAGTGTTGGGAAAAAATATTCGAAAAATAAAAAGGTCGGGTTGTACGAGATTTTAACAAAAACGTTGGAAAAGTGATGCTTCCTATAACGGGGCACGATCCAGATTCACTTAATAATTTTTTTGAATGTTTTTTTCGACGATCAAACCGTACGAATGTTGGTAAGCACTCATTTCAGTGTTGAGAAAAATGATTGAAAAATAAAAAAGTCGGGTTGTACGAGATTTTAACAAAAACGTAGCATATTAAAAGTGTTGCTTTCTATAACGGGACACGATCCAGATTCACTGAATAAATTTTTCGAATGATTTTTTCGATGATCAAACCGTACTAATGTTAATAAACACTCATTTTAGAGTTGGAAAAAAATTATCGAAAAATAAAAAGGTCGGGTTTATGAGATTTTAACAAAAACGTAGTAAAACACGCAAACTGTTATTTAACGATTTAAAAGTGTCAAACATTACATAACAGTTTTTATGAAAAACTGTTGTGCTTCACTATCACACAACATTTTTTTATCACAAAACTGTTGTTTGAATAATTATAATTTCCCACCAAATCCAGTTCAAATTTTTCATTATTTCCCACCAAATTCAATTCAAATTATTTCATTATTCCCACCAAACATTTCATTATTTCCCACCCATTTCAATTCAAATTTTTCAGTAGTTCAGACAACAGTTTTATAGAAGTTTGTTAAAACCATTGTCTGTAAGCTTTCCTTTTCACAACGGTATGTAAGACCCGTTGTTTAAGTTTATTCAGACAACGGTTATAATAAACACTTGTCTGAATTACACAACGTAAAGACCAAAACCATTGTCTCACGCTACTATAAGTTAGTTTATTAACAACGCTTTTGGAGTGTTGTGTTAAAGATGTAAGACAACATTGCAATTTAAAAACTGTTGTCTAATTTTATCAGAGCATACCGCTTAGACAACGGTTTCAAATAACAGCAAACACAGTTGTCATAGAAAGACTCAGACAACACTTTTTCGAGGACAAACCATTCACTGTTGTTTGTTTTTTCGGGACAACGGGTTTTTGTTTAACCGTTGTGTGAATGGTGTTGTATGATTGAGTTTTTCTTGTAGTGTAGTACAATGCAACGACAAATAAAGACTACATATTAATAAGATTCTTTTTCCCCGAGTTCAGATCCTTAAGGCAAGAGGTTCAAATTTAGACCCAAAGTGCATGTGAACAAATGAGAAATCAATTGTAAGTAGTACACAAGTCACCAACTTGATAAGTAAAAAAATTTCCAACCAGAACATTGCACGAGATTTCACCGTTTTAAGTTGCCTAAGCAAATTCATTCATACCATGCCCCCGATGAGGATAGCTCCTCGGGATGCGGGGCGTTCTAAATGGGGTGATACAAAGAATATTTAATATACTCTTATATAAAATGGAAGTACTGTACCCTGATATATACAACAAAATGTCCTCCAGTTTTCATAAAGTATGTTGCATTCCTATACATCAACTCTGGCTGCACAAAGGTTAACAAAGGAGATATTTACAAATGAAACAAGATCAAATAAAATTTACAGACAGGTTGACCTCATTCAATAGAACACATGTAATAAGATATGAGATCCCTCACGACTGAAGTACACAAGACAAAGGTTTAAATCATGCACAAATAAGTTTTAGGATCTAGTTTTTAAGAATTATGTTACACTAAAACTGTTGTAATTTAATCTTAAACTTATTATTTAAGTATTGTTTTTATTTGTCGAGTTTGATAAGGTAAGTGGTTAGGTTGTTCCTAAATTATAGCCACTCTGGGTGATTAGTTTGTTTCTTGTTTTCTTATTTAGTCTGATGTATCTTTCGTTTTTTAACATAACAAGAGTAGTAGTTTTTGCTCTCAACATATTCTCTTTGTGTGATTGGTTTACTTTACATATTTGACAAAGATATCTATACATTGATTTCCAACACTTGGTATTAGAGTGGAAGAGTTCTGGGCCTTCTGGCTCGGCCCATGCACGGCTTGTTAAAATGGTGGAGCTGTATGTTTAAGCAGGTGGTGGGAGATTTGATGGCTTTGACGATGCCGACGATAGCTGCGGTGACGGGGCATGCTGCGGCGACTGGGATACTGTTGGCTATGAGCCATGATCATGTTATTGTGAGAAAGGATCGTGGGGTTATGTATATGAGAAATATTAAAGGTGGAATGGATTTTAGTGATAACACGGGGCTGGTAGTTTTTCTACTCTGTTGCTATTGGGGTGTTCTTTTGCTAGTTAGTCGGAGACGTGACGATTGCTTCCTGTGCTTGGGTTTTGGTCCTGGGAAGCGATACAGAATGTATTGTTCTATCCAGGCTTAAGAGCTCAGTTGTTCATATCATCTTTGGTCTCGCGTATTGGTCTGATCTACAGAGTTCAGGTTGCAGTGAGGTGGAGAATGCAAGTTTGGAAGAATATGAGTATTTGTGATTGTGCGGGTTTGTTAATTTTAGAATGCTCAGTACGTGTTTTGTATTCCCTGGCCCCTTGTTTAATTTACTTACAATTTTTTTTTATCAATTGTTTAATTGTATTAATGTTTTATTATAAACTATTTACTAACAAAACGTTTTTCTCAACGCTATATTAGTTAAACAAATTTTTATAAATATCAGAATATTCCTTAAAATACATTAACTACCATAGCCATTTTAAAAGCGCTATGGAAGACCTTAATATTTTTTTAAAAAAAATAAAAATTAAGTAAATATTACTTAATCTTGCATAGCGTTTTCACAAAACGCTATCGGAAAACTCCTTAACATAGCGTTTCTTTCTTAAACAATACATTAGTAATTTTTATTTTATTTCATTTTTATTTATTTCTATGATAAAATTACTTGCATAGCATTTCTATTTTAAACGCTATAGAAGTGATCTACTTGGGTAGCGTTTCACAAAAAACGATATGCAAGTGCTGTTTCCCAAGATCAGATTTGTAGAGTGTGTTGAGCACATCCGTGTGATTGAGCTGTGCAGGGTGAGTTTTATTTAGGTGTTGCTGAAAGCAAATGTGCAAATGTTCTCTACTCAGGAAGAGTGGAAGGAAGAAAAGCCATACGGGCTCAGTTTAAAAGTCATACGGGCTCAGTTCAATAGCCAAACGGGCTGGAAGGATTGCATGATGACAAGTTTAAGATTAAGGGCTTATTGTTGGAATTTAATCTTAAACTTATTATTTAAGTATTGTTTTTATTTGTCTTTTTTGTGTTGGAATAAACATTGTTTTGATTTGGTCGTGAGTTGTTAGAGTAATTTTAGGAGTCAACTAGCAGCGGAGTTTGATAAGGTAAGCGGTTAGGTTGTTCCTAAATTATAGCCACTCTGGGTGGTGAGTTTGTTTCTTGTTTTCTTATTTAGTCTGATGTATCTTTCATTTTTTAACATAACAAGAGTAGTAGTTTTTGCTCTCAACATATTCTCTTTGTGTGATTGGTTTACTTTACATATTTTACAAAGATATCTATACATTGATTTCCAACAAAAACATGTAGAGTGAAAGAGTACGAATGGCTTTCCGGAAGAAGCAAAACAAAAACCCTGTATTATATTTATATATATTCTAAAAACGTGAAATTTATTGGTTCAGAAATGAGGTTCCGTATCATCCAATTAAGATGAATCCGAGCAAGACCATCATCTGCTAGTCTGATCATTTTAAGGAACAAAAAACTTAAAGAAAGAAGTTAGATACAATCCAATTAAGGAGCAGCGCTAATTAAAAAAATTATAGGTCAAAAGCGGAGGTAGCTCAACATCAGCTAAACATGATCTTTGCGATAAGTAGTTGTCTTACTTGTGTTGGAGTTAATCTCAAACAATAAGTTTAAATAAGTTAATATGATTTATTTGCTTGATTTCGTCAAATAATTTGTTGAGATCTTCTGCAAGTCTGCCAACGGTAGATGGACGTGGTCATCTAAATTTGTGGAGACATTATAGGAGCAGTGGAAAATAAGTCTAGTAATTGAGTAATTTTAGGAGTTTTAGTTTTAGGCTTTCCTTGTATGTAGGTCATTCCGTGTTATTTTCATTCTATAAATTGTAACTTGTATCATGCAATTCAATACAATCTGTTTTAGCACATATCTTTGTTTCTCTTGAGTTTCATATATACTATATATCAGTATATCGATTGTTTTATTTTCTACACTTGGTATCAGAGCAGGTGAGGTTGCTCCGCCACCGGCGGTGGTGAAGCCGCTGACGGTGGTGAAGCCACTGCTGGTGGAGGTGTGGTGACGGTGTTCTTGGGCGCTGCCATGTTTACCTGGAGTCCCGGAGATTTTATCTTCGGAGGAGCCTGTTAATGCGGATGGCTCCTTGTTTGAGTTTTTGACGATGTATGGGTGTGTGGCTGTGCAAATGAAGGTGTTAGTGTCGGGTGTATTTGAAAAAGTGGGAGAGATCATCATGTGCAGTATGGGATGCATATGGTGTTCTCTTGCACTGCCCACGTTTGAGATTTGATGTTGCCATGTTCTCGTTTGGAGAAGTGCAATGAGTTTCTGGGGGTGGCCATTGTGTCCTTTTGTGGTTTTTTTTTTTTTGCGTAGTTGGTGATGTTTTCTTTTGCTAGAGTAAGTTTAGGAGATGAGGATGTTACCGTCGTGGAGCGCAAGGAGACGTGACATTGAAAGATGAAAAATGAGTTGAAGTGCCAGACGGACAAACAATAGCCATACGGGCTCAGTGTAATAGCCATACGGGCTTAGTTCAATAGCCATACGGGCTCAGATTGTTAGCCATACGGGCTCAGTCGAAATAACCATACGGGCTCAGTCAAATTAGCCATACGGGCTCAGTCGAATCAGCCATACGGGCTCAGTTTAAAAGCCATACGGGCTGGACGGATGCATCAGACATGTTTGAGATTATGGGGGAGATTGTTGGAGTTAATCTCAAACAATAAGTTTAAATAAGTTAATATGATTTATTTGCTTGATTTCGTCAAATAATTTGTTGAGATCTTCTGCAAGTCTGCCAACGGTAGATGGACGTGGTCATCTAAATTTGTGGAGACATTATAGGAGCAGTGGAAAATAAGTCTAGTAATTGAGTAATTTTAGGAGTTTTAGTTTTAGTCTTTCCTTGTATGTAGGTCATTCCGTGTTATTTTCATTCTATAAATTGTAACTTGTATCATGCAATTCAATACAAGCTGTTTTAGCACATATCTTTGTTTCTCTTGAGTTTCATATATACTATATATCAGTATATCGATTGTTTTATTTTCTACAACTTGTACTCTGATGTACTCAGAATGTAGCTCTAGTTTTTTAAGTCTGTTTAAAAACCAATTGATTGTTAGTGAGAAAAATAACCTTTCATGTATTCTATCACTTTGGTGTTTCTAAAGAACATACACATAATCTCACACTCAGGCTCCAGCACGCAGACACACAGAAACGTAATATGTCTAACAATGTAATATAAGTTAATTATAATCTGAATACCAACTACAGTATACCGAATCCATTCTAACTGGGAAAAAACAATATTTTAAAAATGAATATGCAACTGGAAAAGAAAAAAATAAGAATCTTAAAAATGTAGACAATACTTGATCGGGCCCATGAACCTCAGACAACATAACACATATCTCCCCAACACGGTCAGCACTCAGCATACGTGGCTTGTTGCATGGGATTTTGAAAAATACATGAACATTACGACGCAATTGTGCCAGGTTAGACAGACAGGGTAGGACAAGAGTTAGATGTAACAACATAGATCATCCCATCCTACCAAATAGTGAAGTTAAAATTCGGAAGGTGCAATTCATTTGTAAAAAGCAGCAAAATTAAAAGGACGGGAATTACTAGAAAGCAATGTTCTAAAAATCGCTAGGCGGGTTTAGGCGGCTAGCCTACCTTCTGAGCGATCATTAATCGGATGTATTAAAATATTATTTTTTATATAATTTAATTTTAATATTTTAAAATATATTTTATATAAATAAAAATATAAATATCTTCATTTTATTATTAAATATGATGAGCGAATTTACCATTTCATGTGTAAAGTATATTTTGTATTTATAAAAATTTATATTTTTAAAGTTTTATTCTTAATTTGACTTTTTTTAAAAATTTGACCGATTAATCGTCGCCTAATACCGCCTAGGGCCGATTAATCGCCGCCTAATCGATTATTCACGCCTAACTAATTAAACCGCCTAATCCCGCCTAGACCCGCCTAGGCGCCGCCTAATCAAAAAAATGCCTAACGATCGATTTTTTCAGAATCTAGACGTTTTCTGGCCGCCTAGCGCCTAGGCGACGATTAATCGACCGCCTAGGCCGATTTTTATAACACTGCTAGAAAGAATGCTTACAACACCAACAATATCAGAAATATTAGAGGTTGCACCAGGTTTCTTTACCCACAAAAACGAGAAAATTAATTTAGAACGCATAGGATAATCAAATCATGAGCTACAGATACACTTACGATATAAATTGTGCGGACGCCATTGAGGAGAACAGCTGCTAAATCAGAACCAGAGGACTCCCACTGTCTGTACTCGACCACAGAACCATCTCTATACTGTTTCGATTTAAAAGAGTAGAAATTACAAGTGTCCATAAAAATAACCATGTTCGAGTCTCTATTGAATCCTGTTATACCCAGTGTTCTAAAAATTGGCCGACTCATCTCCGACGAGTACTCGGATTCGGACTCATTTCCGAGTTGATTTTGCATTACTCGGACAGTAACTAGGTTTTCAGCCTAACTCGGGTTAACTCGGTATAACTCGGGTCCAAACATAAAAAAAAATGGAAAAATGATAAAAAAAAAAAAACATAAAAATATTAAATCAACATAATAATCTAATTATTTTATCAAAAATCTTCCAAAATCTACTCTTTCATCTCACTATATAGTATGTCCATACCCGATCATGTACAAAATTGATGATTTTTACCTCTCTAAATCTAAAACTCATCTTATTTTCATGTTTAAACGATCGAGTATAAATTGAAATTAATAATTTTTTTGTTATTTATGAAAACATATATTGATATGAATAGGAGTAATATGCATTGTTTCAGTTTATTTCAGTTTCGTAGTAATATTTAATTTATTTAAATGATATATATTTATACCAATAATTTAATTTATAAAATTAATTTTTTATACATCCAATTTTTTATCCGAGTACTTATTCCAAGTATTTCCCGATTAGTCCGAGTATTCATGACTCGGTAGGCTCACCGAGTCGATCCAAGTTACGATTTTTAGAACATTGCATATGAAGTGCCTTTGGATTTGATTAAATATATAAGGTTCCGTTTGATTTCACTAAGCCATAAATTGAGTAATATCCTAATTCTTTTCGGAAATAGATTAACTTTACGTCTTTTCCTTGTTTGCATAGTTGTAGTTGAGCCACATAAGGTCCACAAAGGAGTTTTTATTTTCAAGGGAGATCATGCCGATTAACTTTGTACTGTTAACATGGTTCCTGGTGTATCCGTAAACAATGTTGTAGCAATGGTGCTTCTAGTTTCATCTAAGGAGCACAACCACATGAATGAAATAGAGGCTTGAATATAAGCATGAGTTCAGGGATACAGGTTATAATGAAATGAAATTATCAACCTTAAAAGCAATCTAAACGCTACGAATGTTCGAAAAAGATATGTATTTTTTACTCATGTCAGTCTAGGGACGACATGATCATCATCAACTCATGAGTCAGAACTGAATAGGGTTAATCAAGTTGTATAACAACCACCACCTTTGAACTTGGTTGTGCATAATAGAGCTTGGTTACGAGAGAAAATTTTTGGTTGGATACATGTGCTAGATTGATGTGGAAACACCAACTTTGTTATGGCTGGGCAAGACTAGCATGTATATGACGATTAGTTATGCACTTACAAGATGTGATTCATAAAACTACCAAGCTTGTATATGACGATTTGTTATGTGTGATACTTTTAGCTGATGATTTAGGAATTTAAAATGGAAACACACTATGAACAAGACTAACAGCTCCAAACAATAGATTAATTCCAAGAACAAGTTCCACTACTGCGATTACAATAAGGAAAGACAAGAATACAAGCTCGCATAGGCAGTTCGAGAGGCCTAGCTTCTCTCCCACTATTTATGTTTTATCTTACTTCATTCATAACCCTAATTTGATCCCCAATTGCCTTCTTATCCTCGCCGCCTCATTTTCACTTATTTCTTATTTTTTTATAAATTATTTAACTCAGCTTCGGAAATGACGGTTTTGCCCTTAAATATTTTAGCCTATCTTCTTTCATCTCACGTACGACTTCAGCACGATGGGTTGTTTGGTGCACTATATGACATTACCCCTCCCCCAAAGCAACACCTTGTCCTCAAGGTGAAAGTCGGGAAAATGAGTCTTAATGTTCTCCATATCTTCCCAGGTAGCATCATGGTCAGGGAGGTCTTTCCATTTCAGTAATACCTCTAGCACACTTGAAGTTTCATTCCCTTTTCGCCTTACTGAAAGCAGTGTCTCTGGCTGCACTACCAGCTCCAAGTCTGAATTCAACTGTGGGGGAATACATGGTGAAACTGGTAGATTTCCTAACGCTCGTTTCAACTGAGACACGTGAAACACTGGGTGGAGTTTACTATCCGCAGGTAAATTTAGCCTGTAGGCCACCGTTCCCACTTTTGCAACAACTTCAAACGGACCATAAAATTTCGTAGCCAATTTTTCATACTTACGCCTTGCTAGAGACTTCTGTCGGTATGGTTGTAACTTGAGGTAGACTGCTTCTCCTACTTCAAAGTGCTCATCCCTCCTTTTTAAGTCCGCACTTACCTTCATTTTCTGCTGAGCCCGGACTAGATTAAACTGTCAATCAATCAAAATGGCATCCCTCTCCTGCAACATTTCCTCGAGACTGTGGACTGCTGTGTTACTATGCCCATGCCTGCCTATCGAGGCTGGATCACGACCATACATTATCTTAAAAGGAGAGTACCCCGTAGAGTTGTGGGTTGAAGTATTGTAGGAATACTCCGCCCAAGGAAGCCACATCGCCCATGATTTTGGGTGTCCCCCAACAAAGCACCGTAGATATGTTTCAAGGGTTTTATTAACAATTTCTGTCTGCCCATCCGTCTGAGGATGGTAGGCGGTGCTTCTTTTCAGCGCAGTTCCTTGTAACTTGAACAGTTCTTGCCAAAATTGGCTCATGAATATCTTATGACGGTCGGACACGATAGAGGCAGGAAAACCATGTAATTTTATGACTTCACTAATAAAAATGTCACCAACCTTAGTAAACGGGTGCTTTAAGCCCAGAAAATGTGCGTATTTGGACAAGCGATCGACTACAACCAATATGGTATCGATCCCTTAATAACTAGGTAGACTCTCGATGAAGTCCATGGTTATGTCGTCCCATACCTGGTTGGGTATGGCCAATGGTTAGAGTAGACCCGCAGGGAGCTGTTGTGACATCTTCTGTTGCTGACAGACTTCACACATGCGTACAAATTCCACCACATCTTTCTGCATTCCTACCCAAAACCATTCGAAATGTATTCTGAGATATGTCTTCACCTCCCCATTATGTCCACCTATGGGTGAACTGTGATAAGCCTGCAGTAAAATTACTTTGAATTTGGAAGTTTTAGGCAACACCCACCTACCCTTGTATAACAGTCTACCTTCCACCAATTGAAACCCTTTATGGTCCTTGCTGTTGGTTTACAAATCCTTGATGATCTAGTTACATAGGGGATCCTTCTGTACTTCTTGTTTTAGTTCTTCCCAATCTACGATTGATGTCGAAACTAGAGTGAACAGCTCCACCATGTTTAGCATCTTGCGAGATAACGCATCAGCAACTTGGTTGACTCGACCAGGTTTATACTGGATGTCAAAATAGTATCCTATTAACTTGCTTAACCATTTCTGGTACTCACTTCCAACCTCCCTCTACTAGTTGATATACTTCAGAGACTGCTGATCAGTCCTAACCACAAAATGTTGGCCCATAAAATGATATTTCCACTTTTGTACCGCCAAACAAATGGCCATTAGTTCCTTTTCATATATAGATTTTTGTTGCGCTCTAATACCCAACATTTTGCTATAGAATGCTATAGATCGATTTCGTTGCATCAACACGGCTCCCAACCCACACCCCGATGCATCCATTTCCACTACAAATTCTTGTGAGAAATCTGGCATATATTGCGAGGACCGGGGGACTGACCATGGCTTTTTTTAACTCGTTAAAAGCAATTGTTGCAGCCTCCGTCCATTTGAAACTATCCATTTGTAACTGGTCAATCAACGGGTTCGCTATTTTAGCATATCCAGCCACATATTTTCTGTAGTACCCCGTAAGGCCCAAAAAGCCTCGCAGCTGCTTCAATGTCTTAGGCACTTCCCAATCCATGATGGCTTGTATCTTTTCACGATCCGCTGACACGCCTTGAGTTGATATAATATGCCCCAAATAAGCCACCTGGTCTCTACCGAAAGCACACTTTTTAAAATTTACCACTAACTGATTGTGTTCCAATGTTTGCAAAACTAGCTGCAGGTGCATTTGGTGAGCCTCTTCAGATTTGCTATAGACTAAAATGTCATTGAAAAACACAAGGACGAACTTCCTAAGATATGGGCAAAAAACATTGTACATCAAAGATTGAAATGTGGCCAGTGCGTTTGTTAACCCGAACGGCATCACCAAGAATTCGTAATGCCCATCATGGGTACGAAATGCCGTCTTGGGGTAATCCTCGGGCCACACCCTAATTTGATGGTACCCCGCTTTCAAATCTACTTTGAGAAAACCTTTGCACCATAGAGCTCATCCAATAATTCGTTGATTATCGGGATTGGATATTTGTCGGGTATGGTTTCTTTGTTTAAAGCCCGTTAATCGACACAAAACCACCAAGACACACTACACCATAGATCACATATTGAAACACCACAAATACATTGCCTTAAGGCCAATATTCGTTGCAGTAGACTCTATTGCAACGAATGTGAAAAAATTCAGCGTTGCATCTGACCACGTTGCAATAGATCGATTTAGCAACGATTTGAGTACCATATAGCAACATTTAAAAATCATTGTAATAAAGGAATGTAGCAACATTTTATAGTCTTTAGCAACATTTAAAAATCATTGCAGTAGCAAATGGTTGGCAAACAAATCACTTTAAGTCAACAAATATTAATTAGTCCAATTGCAATGAATTTGTTAGACTAATTGCAACAGTTTATACCCTTATTGCAATAATTTTGTAGTTGATGTAATGTTTATTTGCAACATATTTGGACCCAATTGCAACAATTTTTTTTAAAAAAGGTGAATGGTTCCCTTTGAAAATACAACTAGTCAGGCATTAAAAGCAAAAAATCCAAGCAAAAATAAACTTCAATATCATTTCATGGAACTACTAAATACAAGTTACAAATAGTTTAAAAGTAATGTCATCACTATTACAACATCATCGTAGAAATCATCCAAAAGGTAAGTCAAGACAAAACGATAAGGTCTTATCGCATGCACTTAATTAGTTAACAAAACAACTAAGTCGCATACACTTTACTACACTACTAATTAGTCGATGTTAAGGTTCTTTGTGTTGAGCCACGGGTGTTGCAAACACTGATGAGCAGTTGGTCGCTTATCTGGTGCAAAAACAAGTGTGGGACAAAGAAACTCTGCCAACTATGCATCTGAAAAATTGAATTTGCCAACCAGTAATCGCTCAAGTGTGCAGTACTTTAACCTTCGAATTCTCTTCAGATCTCCATGTCTATCAAACTAGTCTTTGGATCGTAGCCCACCAATGATTATCTGTTTTATCAAAATATTAAAACTTTAACAACCCGAATTTTCGAAATAAAATTATTATTATTATTTTGCGTCGATTGATAGGTGTGATGATAGAAGAAAATAGTTAAATATTATTTTATAATATTTATTCGATTGTGGAGCATTTATGTGATTAAATGTTGTTTGTGTATGATTAAGTGGAAAATGGATTTGTTTTAAATTTTGTGAATTAAGTCAATGTGACTTAACTGCCTAAGTGATTATATGAATTATCTGAATTAAGTTGATATGTCTATGTGACTTATATGTGAACTTGTATGATTAAATGATCTTGTATGAATTTTTAATGCATTTAAAATGATATTTATAAGTGCTGTTTAATTTTTCTAAAATTCTTGGAGCATCGAAAAATCATGAGAATCTTTTTCATAATGTTTCTACATGATTTAGAGACTTTTTAAAAATACAAGTTTATTTTATTTGGGATCCAATAATTTTTAGAGATTTTAAAGCATGAATTTCTTTTTAGATAAATTATCTTGTAAAATCTCTAGTTTAAAAATTACAAGTCACAAAAAAATATATTTTTGGTACGTATGTGTTCCTGAATTTATACTTTTGATTATAAAAATAAGGGTTTGATTTATTTTGGGCATTTTGAATTTTTAAATGATTTTACAAGGACATTTCTTTTTAAAAGACTATTTCTTGTAAAATTCATATCTTTTTATTTACAAGTCCCAAAAATATTTTAAAAATATGTGTGTGAACCTTATTGGGTAAATTTTATTTTAGAATATCAATTTCAGAATTTTTATTAAACTCAATTATTTTATTTTAAATAGTAAATAGAATATTGTTTAATGTTTAGTGGAGAGTTGAAATGCCCATATTACCCTTGGGAGTGTCAAAACCCTTTTTCCCCCTTTTCTTTTTCATTCCAACCGATCTCTCTCATCCCTCTCTTCTCTCTTTTCGTGAGTCTCTCTCTCCCTCCCTTATTTCTCAATTTTCAATCTTTTCTTCAAGCCCTTATGTGATTTCTTGGTAGATTATGATGATTTGAGTACTAATTAGGTATGGGTTGTGTTTATTTGAGTAGAAGTGATGTGTTTTATGTATGTATATGTTAGGTGTATGTATGTATAGGTCTAGGGAGGAATCAAAACTTACATGCAAGTGTTATTAAGTGGTTAATTGTTGTTAATTGGTGATGGGTTGCTAATTAAAATTGAGTTTGGAGGTATTGTATGTTAATTTCTTGTTAAGGGTTTTGAGTTGTAACTTTTTAAATCATGAGTTTGATATGGGTTAGTAATAGGATGACGTTGTTGATTATTTTTGTGAAAGGAATTAAATTGCATGTCATTTTTATTTTAAGGGTTTGAATTTTTAAATCTTGTAAACTTTGATTTTTAGATTGGTTAGCCTTGGGTTGATGTTCTTGGTGATTTCTGTTAAAGAGTTTGAGATGCATGTTGATTTTACTAGTTGCATGTTGGTTCTTTGATTTTTAATCCAAGTTACAAGGAATTTGTGAGTTAAGTTAGTTGTCCAGAAATTTTCCAGCAACTGTCCTGGTTTACTCTGTTTATTCGAGACTGTTAATTCCTGTTCTGGGCAGTGGTCTCTTGATGAAAATTGTTCTATTTGGAGTCTATTTTGTGTAGGAGAAAACGGTGTGTCATTTGAGTTAGCGGTTTAGGAGATATCAACGTTTTAGTAAAACCTGCGCAGATCAGAGTAATCTCTCGGGTTACTGATTTTGAAGCTGTATTTCACCTACTTAAACTTTGTGTTTTAAGCTTAAAATTTTATGGTTTCTACAGGGATGGTTCAGAATGATCCCAGAAAAATTTCATGTAAAAATCTTAATTTTTCAATTTACTAAAAATGGTTGAGTGTGAGTATTACAAAACCGACAACTCTGTTTTTAAACCAACTTTGGGTATATACCTAGCCTAGACAAACTGATATTTTCAATTCAAAGTTTTTATGTTAGAAATGTATAAGGTTCAGGTTTGTAATAAAAGAGGTTTTGTGTTCAAATGATAGTTTTCCAATTTATTATAATTGTTAGAGTGCAAGTTGCGCAGAATTTACAAAACTGTTTTCTATTAAGTTTGGGTTGGTACTTGACCTAGTTAAAATGATCATTTCGAACTAAAACTTTTACGTTAGGTAGATATAACATTCGAGATGATGTCAGAAAAGGGTTTCATGTTAAAGTGTTGATTTTGTTTAATTTATTAAATATTGTTAAAGCATGGAACTCTATTTGAGTGTTTTGTTTAAGTATGCAATATGGACTTGAGTTTTTGGTCATTAACATCTTATATGTTCAAATGTGATGATTTATGTTATCAAATAATTTGAGTGCAAAGGTTTCTAATTGTGATTGAAATTGTGATTTAAGATTGTCGGGCAAAGAGCCCTTATTTTGTTAAAGATATTAAGTGTATATTGATTGGTTATATATTGATGGTTGTTTTGAGGTGTTGAATACACCAGGAAGTGTCCACTTCTAAAGGGGACATTTCCGTCTTTTTCCTTTTATAGAAATATTTGTGATTAAGTCAAACGTGTTAGAGTGTGCGTACTATCGTTGGTAGATCGTATGTTTATTCCGAAGATTGAAGTATCGTCTTGTGTTAACTATAGAATGGACGTGCGGACTCGATCGTGGTGAATCAGACTGGTGGCAATCGAAAGTTTATCGAATCGAAAGAGGATCAAATCAGAGGATTGGACACGCGGGACAAACGAAGGAATATTCTCTCTGAATCGTCAAACGTACTTATTAGATAGGACCTAAGGCAAGTCTACTAACCGTACTCTTTCGTTCAGAGTATGCATGTTTTTAAAATATCTATGTTGAATGCTCAAGTATAATATTATGCTTTCTTAAAAATGAAAAATTCTGCAAATGCCTTATTTAAACTCGTAAATTCGAGAGAAATCGTTCAAGTCCTTTTAATCAGTTTTATAACTGCTTTCAACTTATCCCAAGCATGTGATTTTATCCATTGTGTTATGAAAGTTTACAATTGCTCTTTCCCCTATCAGAACTGTTTTACATTCTGTCATGATTATGACACGCTTTAATATCAGTTGGGAATGTGAATCCCTTTTATTTAAATATCCTTATCATATTGGAACGTCCTTTTTGACTGAGGCGCAAGTCACGAATTTATATATTTATGTCATCGGTAGCAGTGGAGCCTGATGATGTATAAGGCCAATGTGTGCCTGGGATCCCCTTAAATTTGATGAACACCTGATAAGTGGATTTTATATCTACTTGGAACATTCTAAATTGGCTTAAATTGATTGCTTTGACCTCAAGTTTGTGGTAGTTTTGATGTGTTTTGTTTAATTGTGCAGGGTTGGAGTGGTATCGATTAAGGGTGTAGTTTCCGTCGTTTTGGAGTTGATTTATGATATGGAATGAAGAATGGAGGCTAATGTCAGCTACCAAGTAGTATACAAGTCAAGGGGAAATGAAGACGTAAGCTATTGCAAAAGGAACAAGAAGAAAAAGCTGAAAAACGAGGAAAAACAAAATTCCATCAGTTGGTGGCTGGGCACACTGCGCCAATCTTGAGCAGACTGCCCCAAGTCGCGCTGGAAATTTCCAGTTTTGCCCTTTTTACGATTTTGGCCATATCTTGAGTTCTAGAAGTCAGTTTTGGACGATCTTACTGTCCACGCAAAGATAACGAGATTCTCTATCATTCTAAAGTGGTCCAGAGGTCCAATTACAACTGGAACGGTCCAGAAATACTGAAGAAAAGTCCGCTACGAATTTTCCTTGAAAACAGAATCAGTTTAGGAAACGTATTTTGCAGAAATTCTATTATAATTCTGTTTTGGTATTTTCTTGCTGGGCAAGACTTCTAGAGCCTATATAAACACATCCAACCCTTGTAAATTGTATTATTATCATCATAGTTTTATTATTGTAACCAGCTTAGATCTGCAAGGGAGAAACGGAGAGAAGGATTCAACGCTCGTGACAAGCAACGGATCTAGATCTACTTCATCCTTTGTGTTATTCTGGATTATAGATTTGTTTTCTCAACTCTTAGTTTCAATAATATTTTTACTTCTTTCTTTCATATCTTGTTTATTATCATGTTTTCATCAAATCCCATGACGATGAACGGTTCAATTATGAACTAATCGTTGTCATGGGATTCTAACGGATTTATTTATGGAACTTAGTATCTTGATGCTTTAAAGATCTGTGTGTGGTGTATATCTGATATCCTCGTATGGTTAATCTTAATGCTTTTAGATGCGTAGCTAACATCTAAATTGAATTGTTAATCTCTTGTAAAGTGAAAGTGGATCTTGAGATTTAGAACTTGCCATGCTAGCATAGGTTCATAATTGTTTATCAATATAATTTGTGGTGTGAGATGAAAATACTTATACTGCCATGTGTGATCTTAATGGATAACTTGTTCTTCAACCGTTATGTTTTCAAATTCTATAGACATATAGGGTCTAAGCATAATTGGTGTCTATTCATCTTCAAACTTTTTTGTGGAGGTATGTTTAGTTTGGTATGCGTATGCTGACAGGTAGCGTATACTTGTTTCGTGTTATCCGATCAGATATCAAAACCATTGCACATAGTGATTAAAGGCGTCATATCTAAGGGAAGTATTTAATGAAGTTAGGATCCCATGTTTACTCTCATATAAGTAATTCGATTTTAATTCTTGTTAATTAGTTAATTCTTAGTTTAATTCTTTGCATCTTAGTATAAATTAGATAATCAAACCCAATTTGTTACTTTTCTTAGCAGTGAGTTAAAACCATACATTGTTGCATAGGCATATTTACTGATTAAAACTTAACCAGATCTCTGCGGAACGAACTTAATTTATATTACTTATGACTACATGCGCTTGCGTAAAAATAGCATAACAAGTTTTTGGCGCCGCTGCCGGGGATCATCGGTGTTTTTAATTTAGTTTATGTGCTTGTCATCAGTGGTCGTTAGCGTTCACTGACTCGGATTTCTTACCTAGTTTGTTTGATTCGTGGTGTTTCAGGTACTTAGGTTTGTATGCAAACACGCTTACAAGCTCGTTTACAAAAACTGGCGGAAGACGATCTTGTAGAGAACTTAGAGAATAAGAACGAGGAAACTGAAACTACTGTAGAGATGGGTGACGCAGCAGCAGTAGTAAAGGCTTTGAAGGATTATTCTCAGCCGAAACTTAATGACATCCAGTCTAGCATTGTTAGACCAGCTATTGCAGCGAACAATTTTGAGATCAAGCCGGGCACAATTCAGATGGTGCAGAATTCAGTCCAGTTTGGGGGAGCTTCTACGGAGGATCCTAACATGCATGTTCGGGACTTTATTGAAATCTGCAACACTTTCAAATGTAATGGTGTGACGGATGATGCTATCAGGTTGAGGCTTTTCCCATTCTCTCTTAGGGATAAGGCTAAGAGCTGGCTACACTCTTTGCCACCTGGTTCCATTACTACATGGGAAGATCTTGCTCAGAAGTTCCTTACTAAATTCTTCCCTATGGCGAAAACTGCAGCATTAAGGAACCAGTTGGCTCAATTCCAACAGCAATCTGGCGAGACCTTGTGTGAGGCTTGGGAACGCTACAAGGAGATGCTACGGAAGTGTCCTCATCATGGCATGCCTGATTGGATGGTTATTAATGGGTTCTACAATGGGTTGGGAGCACAGTCTAGGCCCTTGCTAGATGCAGCGTCAGGTGGAGCTCTGTGGGCAAAGAGCTATGATGAAGCTTATGAACTTATAGAGATGATGGCTGCTAATGAATATCAAAATCCAACCCAAAGGCTATCTCAAGGCAGGGCAGCAGGAATTTTGGAAGTAGATACAGCTTCGATGATTACGGCTCAGTTGAAAGCTCTTGCTATGAAGGTGGATTCTCTTGCTAATTATGGAGTTCAGCAGGTGGCTAGTGTTTGTGAGTTATGTGCGGGCGCACATGAGACGAATCAGTGTGCTATCTCTTCTGAATCAGCACAGTTCGTGAGTAATTTTCAGAGACCTGCTGCACCAGTTCCAGCCACTTATCATCCTAATAATCGGAATCATCCTAATTTCAGCTGGAGCAACAATCAAAATACTCAACAATCTTATCAGCAAGCGAAGCCATTCAATCAAGGCTATCAACAGCCTTATGCTCCAAGGCAACAGTTTCAACCTCCTGGATTTTAGCAGCAACAGCCCCAGGCTCATATGGGGCAATCATCTAATGATAAATCAGATGATGTGTGGATAGCGGTAAAGAACCTACAAGCTGCCAGAAAGTCTTGGAAACCCAGATAGGACAGATTGCAAGTGCCTTACTTAGTAGGCCTCAAGGAACTCTTCCTAGTGATACGGAGGTTAATCCAGGCAGAAGGGAAAGAAAAGAATAGGTCAATGCAGTTACTTTGAGATCTGGAAAAGTCACGAGTGATCCTAAATCAGCAACTGAAGAAGATGATGATGTTCAGAATCAGCAGGTTGAAAAATCTGCAGTGCCAGTAATTGAGAAATCTAATTTAGTGGCTGATCAGCTTGATGGTGAGAAGAGCAAGAAACCTGTTGAAAAGTCTATTCCGGAGCAATCTTCAAAGAATAATCAGATCTATCCACCTCCTCCATTTCCTGGACGTTTACAGAAAAGTCAAGAGAAACAGTTTCAGAAATTTATGGATGTCTTCAAGAAACTGTCCATTAACATTCCTTTTGTTGAAGCGTTGGAGCAGATGCCAAGATATGCAAAGTTCTTGAAGGATATTTTGTCAAGAAAGAGAAGGTTGGAAGATTCTGAAACAGTGGCATTGACAGAGGAGTGTAGTGTTGTTCTGCAACAGAAGTTGCCTCCTAAACGGAAAGATCCGGGAAGTTTCACTATTCCATGCACTATTGGCAATCTTTCATTCAGCAAATGCTTATGTGATTTGGGAGCTAGTATTAATCTTATGCCCTTGTCTGTTTTCAAGCAACTTGGTCTACCAGAGCCGAAACCGACTAACATCTCTTTGAAGTTGGCTGATCGATCGATCACGTATCCGAGGGGTATAGTGAGGGATGTTTTGGTAAAGGTTGATAAGCTCATCTTTCCTGCTGATTTCATTATCTTGGATTTTGAAGAAGACAAGAAGATTCCCATAATCTTGGGAAGGCCTTTTCTAGCTACGGGTCATACTTTGATCGATGTGCAAAAAGGAGAGCTTACAATGAGGGTGCAAGATCAGAATGTTACCTTTAATGTGTTCAAGGCCATGAGATTTCCAACAGAGGATGAAGAGTGTTGCAGTGTGGAAATAGTTGATACGGGTCAGAGACAGAAGTTTAATCAGTTGCTGAGCGAGAAATCGGACAGTTCTTCAATTCGAGATCTTTCGAATGTCAAGCTTGGGAAACTTCCACCACATTTGAGGTATGTCCTTTTGAATAATGAGTTAGTGATTTTTGAAGAAGGGCATGATAACGTGTTGCGAAGGTGGAAAGCCGATGATAAGGAAGAAGAGAGTTTTGTTCGGCCGTTCGAGTCGAAAAAGCACCTTAGAGGAGTGAAGAAGAAAAAGAAGAAGATTAGGCCGTTAGGTAGAAAAATCAAGTTGAAGTCTGAAGGAAGAGATTTGTGGAAAGCAAGCAACCAAGATGTCAACGTTCGCATGAATGGTTTTTCTGTTGAGAACGGTTCAGTTATTCTTTTGAAACCACCTTGAGTTGAGGAAGTAACGTCAAGCTATTGACGTTAAAGAAGCGCTTCGTGGGAGGCAACCCATGTGTTTCGACAATTAGGTATGTTTTCTACTATCCCTTGTATTATATTCCATTCAATGAGGGCATTGAATATTTTAAGTTTGGGGGTGATTTGGGGAATTAGTAGTTGTATGTATTGTTGTATTTTGTGGTCATATAGGATATCATGTTTGCATAGTAGTGATAGTTCATGCATGATTGTTATGTTCGTATTATCTACGTGTGTTTCATATAGGACATGTTGTTTTTATAAACCATGTGAGTTTTCATTTAGTTGCATTTTCATGGCATGCATATTTCATGATCCCTTAGGACGAGCTGATTCTGATTGATAGGTGGATGTTGATTTGGGTGTGATGATGATGAGTAGAGGGCTGATTTATATTTTCTATGAAATTGACTTGCATGTTACGGGAACAAAATTAATTACACAGTCTCATTGGGGTGCTTTTGGGCTAGGTTAGGGTCATGCCTGTTGGATGTTTTGAGATTTAATCACTTGTTTATATTTAGAATTTTCGTTATTCCCTTTATAGCGTAGGAACATTAAAGTCTAAGTTTGGGGGAAAACAGGAATTTCATGCTAGTTGTTAATAATTGTCAATAATGGCTAGGCGTCAAATGGCTAGTAGCCGGCTCATATTTATATGAGTAGTCTAGGGTTGGAAATGAGAAAGGCTCATTCCAGATTGCATGAAAAAAAAAAAAGAAAAAAAAAAAAAAAACAGAAAAGAAAAAAAAATTTTGAAAAAAAAAAAGTCAATAAGTTATTTGTTTATATGCAAAATTAACCAGAGTGAGCTCTTTAATACTCGAGTAATTAAGTCTGAGGGGACTCAGTCCTAGTAACCTAAAGCCTTGTGGTTTGGGATTGCTGACCTAACACTCGCTACATGGGTATTATTGTATAAGCCTTTTGGGGTCTCATTCATTGCACGGTTAAATAAGCATGTGTATTGTATATAGTATTATGTGTCATAGTAATAATGCATGAATTGTTGTCTACCTTGGATAAGGGTGGAGGTGTTCCTAGGTTATGGAGTGTCTACAGTCTATTCTGTTTATAAACCTGTGATTGCCTTGGCGGAAAGCATGTATGATTTTTGACCTAGTTTTGGGAGTATTTCTGATGAGCATTTCACACACGCACGTTTCTGTCATGTATTTGTTAGTATACGGGGACTTAGTCGAGCTCTGCTTGGATTTGTTACATTCATTGAGATATTCGCTTGTTAGTTGGTGTTGGTGAGTTTAAAAGGGATCTTGCATATTCATATTAGTTGCATTCATGCATTACATTGCATTACGTTAAATGGATTTTGTGGGTACATTCACTATAGGCCCTCACGAGACCTTACTCGTCCACTAGGGCTGCCTAGGGGTTTAAAGGGCTTGTAGCATATGCCAAATGCAACCGTGATCACCTACGGAAGTGGTACTAGTTAGTTAGTTAGTTATAATTATGCTTGAGGACAAGCATCGGTTTAAGTTTGGGGGTGTGATAAGTGGATTTTATATCTACTTGGAACATTCTAAATCGGCTTCAATTGATTGCTTTGACCTCAAGTTTGTGGTAGTTTTGATGTGTTTTGTTTAATTGTGCAGGGTTGGAGTGGTATCGATTAAGGGTGTAGTTTCCGTCATTTTGGAGTTGATTTATGATATGGAATGAAGAATGGAGGCTAATGTCAGCTACCAAGTAGTGTACAAGTTAAGGGGAAATGAAGACGGAAGCTATTGCAAAAGGAACGAGAAGAAAAAGCTGAAAAACGAGGAAAAACAAAATTCCATCAGTTGGTGGCTGGGCAGACTGCGCAAGATTTGAGCAGTCAGTGCCAGAATTCGTCCTGGAATGCAGATTGGGCTTGAGCACACTGCGCCAATCTTGAGCAGACTGCCCCAAGTCGCGCTGAAAATTTCCAGTTTTGCCCTTTTTACGATTTTGGCCATATCTTGAGTTCTAGAAGTCAGTTTTGGACGATCTTACTGTCCACGCAAAGATAACGAGATTCTCTATCATTCTAAAGTGGTCAAGAGGTCCAATTACAACTGGAACGGTCCAGAAATACTGAAGAAAAGTCCGCTACGAATTTTCCTTGAAAACAGAATCAGTTTAGGAAACGTATTTTGTAGAAATTCTATTATAATTCTGTTTTGGTATTTTCTTGCTGGGCAAGACTTCTAGAGCCTATATAAACACATCCAACCCTTGTAAATTGTATTATTATCATCATAGTTTTATTATTGTAACCAGCTTAGATCTGCAAGGGAGAAAAGGAGAGAAGGATTCAACGCTCGTGACAAGCAACGGATCTAGATCTACTTCATCCTTTGTGTTATTATGGATTATAGATTTGTTTTCTCAACTCTTAGTTTCAATAATATTTTTACTTCTTTCTTTCATATCTTGTTTATTATCATGTTTTCATCAAATCCCATGACGATGAACGATTCAATTATGAACTAATCGTTGTCATAGGATTCTAACGGATTTATTTATGGAACTTAGTATCTTGATGCTTTAAAGATCTGTGTATGGTGTATATCTGATATCCTCGTATGGTTAATCTTAATGCTTTTAGATGCGTAGCTAACATCTAAATTGAATTGTTAATCTCTTGTGAAGTGAAAGTGGATCTTGAGATTTAGAACTTGCCATGCTAGCATAGGTTCATAATTGTTTATCAATATGATTTGTGGTGTGAGATGAAAATACTTATACTGCCATGTGTGATCTTAATGGATAACTTGTTCTTCAACCGTTATATTTTCAAATTCTATAGACATATAGGGTCTAAGCATAATTGGTGTCTATTCATCTTCAAACTCTTTTATGGATGTATGTTTAGTTTGGTATACGTATGCTGACAGGTAGCGTATACTTGTTTCGTGTTATCCGATCAGATATCAAAACCATTGCACATAGTGATTAAAGGCGTCAGATCTAAGGGAAGTATTTAATGAAGTTAGGATCCCATGTTTATTCTCATATAAGTAATTCGATTTTAATTCTTGTTAATTAGTTAATTCTTAGTTTAATTCTTTGCATCTTAGTATAAATTAGATAATCAAACCCAATTTGTTACTTTTCTTAGCAGTGAGTTAAAACCATACATTGTTGCATAGGCATATTTACTGATTAAAACTTAACCAGATCTCTGCGGAACGAACTTAATTTATATTACTTGTGACTACGTGCGCTTGCGTAAAAAACACCGTATTGGATATACGGGTTCGGAGCTCTGTCGTGGGCTGATCACCCAGCTTAGCTCGTAGCGTCTTATCGTAGTTCCAATTTGAAATGGTTATTCCTTCTGAAAAATCATATTTTTATTGCTGAGAATTAAATGTCGAATCTTTTTGAATTGTTCTAAATTAATTCGAGATTTAGATTGTCGTTGGAGCATTTGTTGCACAGTGACGGTTAAAATCGAGAATGAATTGAGATCTTCTTATTTATTCAACTCATTATTGTCAGGCCGGTTTGGCAGCTAAGTATGTAAGTGCTTAGTCGACAAGAGTGAGATTATGAATAATTAGGAATTTCTTGTATGTTGTCTCTTAGTAGCTGAAGCATCTATCGCTCAGTTATTCAAAGTTTTTATCAAAAGTCGATACAAAAAAATTGTTGAGATGAATATCAAAATCTTTTTATTAAGCTGTCGAGGTGAATTTATTATTGAATGCTGTAAACCTCTTTCCTGTTTAGAAAATCTTCATTATAAATATTTCAAAAATGGTATCATCCGCAAGTTGGATTTTAAAACCTTCAAAGTTTTTCCAAAAGTATTTTAGTATACTCTATTATATACTTGCTGAGCGCCTCTTTCGCTCATTCTTGCTTTTGTTTTAAATCTTATTTTACAGAGATAGATGGTTGATGCGGTTGACTTAGTTTAGCTCGGAGCAGGGCAAGTCATGGATCGAGTTGGTGTTTGGCTCAGAGCAATTCTGTCTTTTTAGTTAGTCTACTAGATGTTTAGTTAGACTGGTATGGTATTCATATTCTTGTGTTGTAATATTTGTTGTATTAGAATATTGTGGTTGTTGTATACCTTTTATCAAGGTGATACTAACAGCATAAGATTGTATAAGAGATTGTTGTAATAAGAGTTGTAAGTTAATAAAAGAAGTTATTATTATGTTTTGGATTTCTTGTTTCCAAGTCTATAACCTGAAAAGATTCTTGGTAGTATGGGGTCGGATGTCATGTGTTAGTTATAATATTGGCAGGTGATTGTTTGGTTATTAAGGTTTTCCGCAGTAGTGACCCATATCCCTGACCCTGGATTTGGGGGCGTTACCATGGGCATCACTGATCTGTGCAAGAACTAGAAAAGGAGGAGCTGGTGACCAACATTATAACCTTTCTAGGCATTTTTCCAAGAAGTTCCATCATTAGTGCAAGATGGTCCTGCATTCAACGGATTGATCAATTACCACACATAAAAGCTAAAATATTTTATTCAAAGAGAGAGCTACAAAACCAGTATGCTTTTATGACTTTACTCTGGTGCACTTTTCTGAATTTTAAGACCTACATATTTTTGTGAGAACAAGTACAAAAATAAGTTTAAAACTTAGATTGATAAATAGCAGATTTGTCTAAAAGCTTTAACAAGGAAATATAGAACGAATATACATCTAAAAGAGTAGAAAAAAAGTAAAGAAATTGGTTGATTAGAGAGTATCTCAATCAATATAACATATATAGACCAAGACAGGACCTCAGATCATGGATAGCAGTGATGATCATGGAAACTGGGATAAAAGCTATGAGAAAAACAGGACCTCGAATCTTGTTTACGAAACCTTGCACATAATACGCAATCCATGAGCAGACTACACCCTGTGTATTTGCAAGTTAATTTTACATGTAACAATGTATAATTAAGTTGGTATTCAACTAAACATAGGCAATAAAAAGAATACAGAAATTTACTAATAGAATAAACAGCAGCAAACAATCTGGAATCGAAACCAACAATCCAAGCACTCATATTTTTGCGCTCCATTACAAGTTTAAAAATAAGTTGTACATCACTTTTACTCTTTTTTTTTATAAAACAATTTTACTCATATTAGTTGTTATAAAATCTGCTTATGTAACATTAAATCAAGCACAAAGAACTTGAATTTTCTTAAACTATAGAATGCAGCTTATTCCATAATAGTGCAAGTTATTTGCATCGCCACTGTATTCTCAAACAAATGTATATGCTAAGTACTTTTAAATGCAAAAAATTCTTAAAAACAATGTTTCATACAGACTCAGGGATATGTTGAATGTGTGACAAGTGGATGTGTATATGTTATGTTACGAGATACCTGTAAATCCATAGTCGAAGACCATTAGCCATGAGCTCTTGGAGGAGGTCAATAACTGTCAATGGTCTGTCCAACAGGGCAAGTGCCTGCCAAATAGCGCCAATATGAGTAATCGTACATTCCCATTTTATTTGTCCTATCATTGATCATTGCATTTCCAATCTCCAAAGTTTAAATGGAATAATCTCATAAAGTACATTAACTTATATGAGTGTATAGACACACATGTGAAAGGAGAACGAAATTGAAAGAGAAACTTACAATAATGCCCTTGAGATTAATATGAGTGTTGGTGGTATTTTTCTTGTGATAGAGAATGGTATGAGCAAGTTGTGGTGCAAAATGCCCGACATAGTTTTCTCCCGAGATGTAAAAGTCTTTATCCTTGTACTTAGGCCCGAAAGGAACTGATAAACTATCAGAGAAAATCAACAAATTGCAAGCTTGATATACATAACAGTTAAGCTAATTACCACGTGAGTCGGAATCCTTTCCAGAATTGTCTCTCTCTGAACCAAGAGTTGGAAAATCACCAGAAGTTAGTGAAAATCCTTCATTCTTGGTAGATGCCATTACCTGTTACGTATTTGGGAGAATAAAGGGATCAGTCCACAAGAAGTGTTGCATCACCATCATGTATCAATAAAAATTATTGGGTACAGTATATTATAACATTTTAATCACATTATTTTCATTAACATAGATCCAGCAACCAATTTGTCATTAAGCAGTCCATAAGGGCAAGAGTACCCCAGCTTTGCAGTGGTTCATTCTTATTCACACAAGACACGTCAATACATGAGCTAGCAATGCTTCTAAGTATTTAGGTAATACTTGATTGACAGCAAAGTGCTCCCTAAAAAGAACACCTGTTTAAAAAAATGAATATACCTACATAGATCACGACATCAATCCCATCACTGCAAAGCCCCTTCCCATGATTCTCAATCAGAGGTAATATCATCTGTATAACATGCAAAAGTTTAGTGAAACATGGTATCTATCTTTTTATGGAAATCGAGTGCTCTATTAAAAAACCAAGACTTCAGAGACTTTTTAACCTGATGAACTGTAATTGGTACACCAAGCTCTTCACTAGAGCCAATCAGCAGCATAGAGGCAGCGGCAGTAGTACTCATCAATCTAGATAAAAGCTGGCTTTGATCTTCCACTATATTATTAGCTTGAACAATCGCCATAGAAAAATCACCATAAACATGATGCCCGTAATCCTTATACCACAACAGTCCCTCACTCCTTCCATCATTTTCCCCAAAGCTATTACCAATTTAAAATTACAATTCTAAAACCCCTAATTAACACAATTAAATTGAAAGCCCTGATTTTAAATTAAAAAAAATCTCAAGTAAAAGATTATATAACATCAACGAACATAAAGATATGTAACCTGTATAAATCAATTTAACTACAACCACAAATTAACAAATCAACCCTAATTGTTACCTGCAAAATTCGTCTAAAAGCAGAGTTTAAAATCGATTTAAGGAAAGAATATACCTATTTTGAGCTTGAGTGTTCGAGTTTGAGTGTTCTTCGAACTTGAATCTTCGATCTTGATTGGATTTTCAGTTCTCTCTCCCCTTTGTCTCTCTCTCGCTCTGTACCCGTGTTTGTGTTTGTACTGTGCTGTGTTTCTGTCTAAATCTTAGTCAAATGTTTTTTTTCAGTCAAGCCTATTTGGAAAGCCCGGGAAAAAGAATTTGGTTAGCCCGCCAATTTTTCCCCAAATTTTTAAACCAATTGTAACGGTTATCTATATTCGTTGCAATTTAACTCCAATTTTGCAAAAAAATATATTCAATTGTAACAATTTTAAAAAATGTTACAATATTTCTAAATTTGTTAAAACTTGTCCGTAAATAGCAACGATTTTTAAGCAATTTTTTCGGTGAGTGTTGCAATAGCCAATCTATGGTGTAGTGACATGTCCTTCCACTACAAGAAAATCACAATCAGACAACACTCATCAGACAACGCTCGGACGAAAAAGCATTGTTTGGAATTAAGAGACAACGGTTTTTTTGTAACTTCAGAAAAGTATTGTGTCATCCAGGTACCCTACAACGGTTTAAAAACGTTGTCTAGTAAATTGATTCAGACAACGGCTTTTGAAATGTGGTGTTGTAAAGACGAGTAAGGTTGCACAACTGTTTTTACGAACATTGTCTGATCTGTTTTGAGACAATGTTTATCAACCGTTGTATGATTCACACAACTGTTTTCATATACCATTGTGTTATTACAATTCACACAACGGAATAATTAACCGTTGTTAAATCGTGTTTTGATGAGACAACGGTTTTTATGAAACCGTTGTCTAAACTACAAAAATTTTGAATAGAATTTGGTGGGAAATAATGAAATATTTGGTGGGAATAATGAAATAATTTGAATTGAATTTGGTGGGAAATAATGAAAATAATCAGACAACGGTTTTCTTATAAAAAATGTTGTGTTATATTAAGCACAACAACAGTTTTTCATTAAAAAAACCGTTGTTTAATGTTCTGATATGATATTTTAGTGGTCAACTATCAAAGTACTACTTGGTCAAACTAGTACAATTTTTTAATAATATTTTTTTTGGACGATCCAATCGTAAGGATGATGTTATATACTGATTTTAATGATGTGTACAACAAATAATTCTTGTACGTTTTTATAATATAAATCCGCCAAAAGTACTACTCCATCTAACTATTGTCGTACCGATTGCACATTTTTGTTAAAATCTCGTACAACCCGACCTTTTCATTTTTTTATTATTTTTTACCAACACTAGAATGAGTGTTTATTAACTTTCGTACGGTTCGATCGTCGAAGAAATCATTCAAAAAAATCATTCAGCAAATCTGGATTGTGTCTCGTTACAGGATGTAGCATTTTTGCTACGTTTTAGTTAAAATCTCGTACAACCCGACCTTTTTATTTTTTGATTATTTTTTTCCAACACTATAATGAGTGTTTATTAACTTTTGTACGGTTCGATCATCGAAGAAATAATTCAAAAAAATCATTCAGCGAATCTGGATCGTGCCTCGTTATAGAAAGTAGCACTTTTGCTACGTTTTTGTTAAAATCTCGTACAACCCGACCTTTTTATTTTTTGATTATTTTTTCCCAACACTAGAATAAGTGTTTATTAACTTTCATACGGTTCGATCGTCGAAGAAATCAATAAAAAAAATTATTCAGTGAATCTGGATAGTGCCTCGTTATAGGAAGTAGAACTTTTGCTACGTTTTTGTTAAAATCTCGTACAACCCGACCTTTTTATTTTTTGATTATTTTTTCCCAACACTATAATGAGTGTTTATTAACTTTTGTATGGTTCGATCGTCGAAGAAATCATTCAAAAAAATCATTCAGCGAAGCTGGATCGTGTCTCGTTATAGGAAGTAGCATTTTTGCTACGTTTTTATTAAAATCTCGTACAACCCGACCTTTTGATTTTTTGATTATTTTTTCCCAACACTATAATGAGTGTTTATTAACTTTTTTACGGTTCGATCGTCGAAGAAATCATTCAAAAAAATCATTCAGCGAATCTGGATCGTGCCTCGTTATAGGAAGTAGCACTTTTGCTACGTTTTTGTTAAAATCTCGTACAACCCGACCTTTTGATTTTTTGATTATTTTTTCCCAACACTAGAATAAGTGTTTATTAACTTTCATACGGTTCGATCGTTGAAGAAATCAATCAAAAAAATTATTCAGTGAATCTGGATAGTGCCTCGTTATAGGAAGTAGAACTTTTGCTACGTTTTTGATAAAATCTCGTACAACCCGACCTTTTTATTTTTTGATTATTTTTTCCCAACACTATAATGAGTGTTTATTAACTTTTGTACGGTTCGATCGTCGAAGAAATCATTCAAAAAAATCATTCAGCGAATCTGGATTGTGCCTCGTTACAGGAAGTAGCATTTTTGCTACGTTTTTGTTAAAATCTCGTACAACCCGACCTTTTTATTTTTTGATTATTTTTTCCCAACACTATAATGAGTGTTTAATTATTAACTTTTGTATGGTTCGATCGTCGAAAAAATCATTCAAAAAAATCATTCAGCGAAGCTGGATCGTACCTCGTTATAGGAAGTAGCATTTTTGCTACGTTTTTGTTAAATTCTCGTACAACCCGACCTTTTGATTTTTTGATTATTTTTTCCCAACACTAGAATGAGTGTTTATTAACTTTCATACGGTTCGATCGTCGAAGAAATCATTCAAAAAAATCATTCAGCGAATCTGGATCGTGCCTCGTTATCGGAAGTAGCATTTTTGCTACGTTTTTGTTAAAATCTCGTACAACCCGACTTTTTTATTTTTTGATTATTTTTTCCCAACACTAGAATAAGTGTTTATTAACTTTCATACGGTTCGATCGTTGATAAGTGGATTTTATATCCACTTGGAGCGTTCTATATCGGCTTAAATTGATTGACTTGGTCTCAAGTTTGTTATAGTTTTGATGTGTTTTGTTTAGTTGTGCAGATTTACAAGGATGTTGATTATGGTGGATGTTTTTGACGTTTTTGGAGATTTAATTTATTAAAATTGGGATTTATTGGGCTGCACGCGTGAGATTCACTGTTTGGGCCATATCTTGAGTTCTAGAAGTCAGTTTTGGGCGATCTTACTGTCCACGCGAAGATAACGAGATTTTCTATCATTCTAAAGTTGTCCAGAGGCCCAATTGCAGCTGGAACGTTCCAAAAAATCTGAAGAAAAGGCAGCTACGAATTTCCCTTTAAATCAGAATCAGTTTAGGAAACGTACTTCTATTATAATTCTGATTTGGTATTTTCTTGTTGGGCAAGACTTCTAGAGCCTATATAAACACATCCAACCCTTGTAATTTGTATCATTAGGAAGAGAACCATTACATATCAATTACTTAGGTTTATTTGTATTTTTTTCATACTTTGTTTTTATCATGGTTTCATCAGATCCCATGATGACGAGAGGTTCGATTATGAACTAATCGTTGTCATGGGATTCTAACGGATTTATTTATGGAGCATTAGTATCTTGATGCTTTACAGATCTGTGTGTGATGTATATCTGATATCCTCGTATGGTTGTGCTTTATGAATTTAGATGCGTAGCTAACATCTAATTTGTTAATCTCTTGTGAAGCGAGAGTGGATCTTGAGATTTAGAACTTGCCATGCTAGCATAGGATAGGTTGATGTTTTAACATCATGATTTGTGGCGTAAATAGAGATATTATGCTGCTCTATGTGATCAATGTGGATAACTTGTTCTTCAACCGTTATGTTTTCAAATTCTATAGACGTATAGAGTCTAAGCATAATTGGTGTCTATTCATCTTCTATCTCTTTTGTGGATGTATGTTTAGTTTGGTATACGTATACTGAGAAGTAGCGTGTACTTATTTCGTGTTATCCGATCAGATATCATAACCATTGCATATAGTGATTAAAGGCGTCAGATCTAAGCAAAGTATTTAATGAAGTTAGGATTCCATGTTTACTCTTGCAGACGTAATTAGATTTTAATTCTTGTTATTTAGTTAATTCTTAGTTTTGTTAATTTGTGTCTTAGTTAATTTAGTTAATAAACCCAAAATTGTTATTGTCTTAGCAGTGCATAATAACCATACATTGTTGCATAGGCATATTTACTGAATAGAACCATAACTTGATCCCTGTGGGAACGAAATTGGACTTAACCTTATATATTACTTGTGACCACGTACGCTTGCGTGATTTAGTGCAAACAAGTTTTTGGCGCCGCTGCCGGGGATCATTGGTGTTTTATTTTTGGTTTTTGCGCTTGTCAATAGTGGTCGTTAGAGTTCACTGACTCGGATTTCTTTTTCTCATCTATTCTTCTATAGTTCGTTGGTGTTTCAGGTACTTGTCAGAGAGCATTGCCGTTGAAGATGGATTTTCTAACTTACTATGGAGTTCAGCAGGTGGCTAGTGTTTGTGAGCTATGTGCGGGCGCACATGAGACGTATCAGTGCTGGAGCAACCAAGGTGGTATTCAACAGCCTCAGCCATGTGAGCAGTGTTTGAGCGTTCATGATCCCTCACAATATTGTTACTACGGAGGAGTTGATCCATATGTCACTTATGAGGAGCAACCATATTTTCAATACCATCCTCGACAGTACCAGCAAGATGTTCCAGATATGTCATATGTCTTTGGTAGTGAAGAGTTTCAACATCAGCAACCTATTCCTACTTTTCAATCAGATGAGGTTGATGATTTGAAGGAGATTAGGAAGGAGATTAGGATGCTTGCAGAGAATAATGAGAAGCTTATCAAATCTATGGGGACATTAGCTGCTCAAGTTTTTAGAGTCTTGGAACAAGAGAATCAACAATTCATGCTAGAGGCAAATCCAGAAATTAGTGGTGACTTGGAGCAAGGTACTGCATGCTTAATTGAGGAAGACAAATTCCAAGAGGAGGAAGAGTGTAAGTCGCTCGGCTTGGCTGATCTCTGGGATTCTAAGGTGCTGATTGATGAGGTTGTTTCATGGTCAAATCTTGAGGATAGTGCAATTGAGTCTTTTCTTGAGGAAGACAAATTCCAAGGTGAGGTGAGCGTTCACAAGCCATGTGAGGAATTTGATCATGTTAGGATGGTGGATGATTTGGAGCGGGCACTATTTGGGACAGACACTGATGAGCTGCACAAATTTCAAGAATTGGTATGTGCGTACCAAGAGGCTGATAAACATGAGAAAGATGCAGATCTTCTACTTGTCTCTGAGTATAAAGATGGAGGTAGCGCATTAGAGCCAATGGAGATAGTTCTCTTTGAGAAACCAAAGGCTTCAACAACTTACATTTACCCTCCTCCATTATATTCAAGCGAAGCCCGCGATTGTGTGTTGTTCTACAAATTGTCAGATTTTGGGTCAACAGAGGAAGGCATTGGAATTGGACATAGTTGTTACACGAATAGGCCAAGCGAGGAGAAGTGGCATAAAGTGTGTCACCGTGATGACGATGAAGTCTCGCGAAGAGATGACCAGACCAACTATTATCATCCTTAATGGAGGCTTGGAAGTAACGTCAAGCTATTGACGTTAAAGGAGCGCTTCATGGGAGGCAACCCACGCTTTTCGGCAATTTTATTTAGGTATGTTTTCTACTTTCCCTTGTATTTACTTCCATTCAACGAGGACATTGAATATTCTAAGTTTGGGGGTGGTTTGAGGGATAAGTAGTGTATATATATGTGATTGTTAGTTATTGTGTTCATGTAGGATTTCATATTTTGCATGTTAGTAGTAGTAAATTATGCTTATATGTTCGTGTTATCTACGTTTGTTTCATATAGGACATTCTGTTTTTATTTTCGTATATCATGTGAGTTCATAATAGTTTGCATTTGCACCCATGCTTGATAGGAATTTTGTGTTGTTGATGCTTTTGATTGAGAAGTGATATGATTTGTTCTTGTGCACACACATACACTAGTAAGTTGAAGCTAGTAGACTTATTGAATGTTGTAAGTGATTAGAAGGACATGAATATGTGCAAGATGATTTAGTTTGCATGCTTTGAATACAAGTAGGTGCGTTAGAGAGATTTTTGCTTGGGATTGAGTATGTTTTTCCACCAAGTGAGTTTTTGAGCCTTATTGCATATTTGCAATTTATTCGTTTGCTTGAGTGTCCACGGATCGTTTGCATTGCTAGCAGTTGTTTGAGGTCTTTCTTAAAACGCATGACATTATTTGACGATTAAAATGATAAAGGCATTTAGGAATAACCGCATATTTTCCCATATTACCATACCATGTTTACATGATCAATTAGTTAACCCGTTGAGCTTAATCCTATTTTTTCGGTGACATACCACATTACTTGCCTAGACCTTTTTCTTGTATTGGCCTTACATTAATTTGAACCCACATTGTCAAAGGCTAGTAGAGTGCTTAAGGGAGTAATAAGGTGTGCAAGGAGGGGTTTATTGTTGGTCATAATTTTGGGGGAAATATTGAAAATTGGGTTTGTTTACTTGATAGTCGGCATGTGTAATAAAATTGTGGGATCATTGTTATCGTTTATATTATTGTTTATTGTTTTATCTAGCTCTCGAAAGAAAAAAAAAGAAAAAAAAAAGAAAAAAAAAAAGAAAAAGAAATATATATTATGAGAGCATGTTTGTGTTTGTTGTGATCCTACTTTAGTCGATTGTTTTGTTGGAAGAAAAATAGAAAAATTATGTGGGGGGGAAAATAGGGTGTTGTGTATGATTTATTATGGTTCCTACTAGCTTTTGACACTTCACCTGATTTGGCTTATTTGACATACCTTGTCCCTAGCCCCGTTACAACTCGAATAAAGACCTTTTGATTATCGTCATTGATGTATGTTGTGTTAAGAGTTAGATTGATACCAAATGTCAAGCATGTTTATGATTTTGTTGGAATTGAGTGATACACTTACCCTTGTTCTTGAGTGAATATTCTTTTGTGAGTGGATTGTGAGTGTTTGCTTGTTTTTGCGTATGAGATCCTGAGTTTCGTCTCAAAGATGTACTCTTGTAGGCTTAGCATGTTTACTAACTTATTCTTACACTTGACATGGGCTTGTGAGAACTTATGCATGTTCATTGAGTAGACTATGTGAATACTTGCACTTTCGACACCAAGACATTGCGTATTTACTTTGATTCTTATGTTGATATGATATGAGATGATTTGAAGGTATGGTAGGATATTAGTACTAGATTAATTGCATTTTCATTTAGTTGCATTCATGCATTGCATTGCATTAGGTTAAATGGATTTTGTGGGTACATTCGCTATAGGCCCTCACGAGACCTTACTCGTCCACTAGGGCTGCCTAGGGGTTTAAAGGGCTTGTTGCATATGCCAAATGCAACCGTGATAACCTACGGAAGTGGTACTAATTAGTTAGTTGTAATTGTTTATGCTTGAGGACAAGCATCGGTTTAAGTTTGGGGGTGTGATAAGTGGATTTTATATCCACTTGGAGCGTTCTATATCGGCTTAAATTGATTGACTTGGTCTCAAGTTTGTTATAGTTTTGATGTGTTTTGTTTAGTTGTGCAGATTTACAAGGATGTTGATTATGGTGGATGTTTTTGACGTTTTTGGAGATTTAATTTATTAAAATTGGGATTTATTGGGCTGCACGCGTGAGATTCACTGTTTGGGCCATATCTTGAGTTCTAGAAGTCAGTTTTGGGCGATCTTACTGTCCACGCGAAGATAACGAGATTTTCTATCATTCTAAAGTTGTCCAGAGGCCCAATTGCAGCTGGAACGTTCCAGAAAATCTGAAGAAAAGGCAGCTACGAATTTCCCTTTAAATCAGAATCAGTTTAGGAAACGTACTTCTATTATAATTCTGATTTGGTATTTTCTTGTTGGGCAAGACTTCTAGAGCCTATATAAACACATCCAACCCTTGTAATTTGTATCATTAGGAAGAGAACCATTACATATCAATTACTTAGGTTTATTTGTATTTTTTTCATACTTTGTTTTTATCATGGTTTCATCAGATCCCATGATGACGAGAGGTTCGATTATGAACTAATCGTTGTCATGGGATTCTAACGGATTTATTTATGGAGCATTAGTATCTTGATGCTTTACAGATCTGTGTGTGATGTATATCTGATATCCTCGTATGGTTGTGCTTTATGAATTTAGATGCGTAGCTAACATCTAATTTGTTAATCTCTTATGAAGCGAGAGTGGATCTTGAGATTTAGAACTTGCCATGCTAGCATAGGATAGGTTGATGTTTTAACATCATGATTTCTGGCGTAAATAGAGATATTATGTTGCCCTATGTGATCAATGTGGATAACTTGTTCTTCAACCGTTATGTTTTCAAATTCTATAGACGTATAGAGTCTAAGCATAATTGGTGTCTATTCATCTTCTATCTCTTTTGTGGATGTATGTTTAGTTTGGTATACGTATACTGAGAAGTAGCGTGTACTTGTTTCGTGTTATCCGATCAGATATCATAACCATTGCATATAGTGATTAAAGGCGTCAGATCTAAGCAAAGTATTTAATGAAGTTAGGATTCCATGTTTACTCTTGCAGACGTAATTAGATTTTAATTCTTGTTATTTAGTTAATTCTTAGTTTTGTTAATTTGTGTCTTAGTTAATTTAGTTAATAAACCCAAAATTGTTATTGTCTTAGCAGTGCATAATAACCATACATTGTTGCATAGGCATATTTACTGAATAGAACCATAACTTGATCCCTGTGGGAACGAAATTGGACTTAACCTTATATATTACTTGTGACCACGTACGCTTGCGTGATTTAGTGCAAACAATCGTCGAAGAAATCAATTAAAAAAATTATTCAGTGAATCTGGATAGTGCATCGTTATAGGAAGTAGCACTTTTGCTACGTTTTTGTTAAAATCTCGTACAACCCGACCTTTTGATTTTTTGATTATTTTTTCCCAACACTAGAATAAGTGTTTATTAACTTTCATACGGTTCGATCGTCAAAGAAATCAATCAAAAAAATTATTCAGTGAATCTGGATAGTGCCTCGTTATAAGAAGTAGAACTTTTGCTACGTTTTTGTTAAAATCTCGTACAACCCGACCTTTTTATTTTTTGATTATTTTTTCCCAACACTATAATGATGTGTACAAAAAGTTAGAAAAAAATATATTTTTGTACGTGTTTGTAATATAAATCCTCCAAAAGTACTACTCCCTCTAATTAGTGTCGTACGGATTGAACATGATCTATTTTTTTAAAAAAAATTCGATGATCCAACCGTACGAATGATGTTATATACTAATTTTAGTGATGTGTACAAAAATTTAAAAAAAAATGAATCATTCTTGTATGATATTTTAATGGTCAACCATCAAAGTACTCATTGGTCAAACTTGTATAATTTTTGAATAATATATTTTTTTTAATTTTTTATGGACGATCCAACCGTACTGATGATGTTATATACTAATTTTATTGATGTGTACAAAATGTTAAAAAAAATCTATTATATTATATTGATATTTCGAAAATTTGAGGAATTTTTTTGTTAAAATCTCGTACAACCCGACCTTTTTTATTTTTCTGTTATTTTTGATTATTTTTTCCTAAGACATGTGTATCTATTATATTGATATTTCGAAAATTTGAGAAATTTTTTTTATTTCGAATCAAATTTCTAAAATTTCATACAATTTCATGATCCAAAATCTCAAATTTCACTTCCCACCTTTCATCTAATTCATATTACCGCTTGTTAATTTTTGATTTTCCCCCTTCATTTCACTTCCCCCTTACTAAAATTTCAATTTCCCCCTTCATTTCACTTCCCCTTTACTAAAATTTCATATCCCCTTTTATCACCAAACAATCAAAACACAGAACATACAAATAATCGGCTCAACAACACAATAGGCAACCTCTCACAAACCCTAAATTGAGTTCGTCAAAATTCAAATCATAATCATGAACACGAACCATGAATCGAGAGCATACATACACCAGGCAACTCTCACACAACAAATCCCTAAATCTAAAACCTTGGTTCATCTCGCATTTAGGAAAAAGCTCAAGTCCAACCATAAATTTGATATATGTTTGTATTCAATAAAGGTTCTTTTGAATCTCTGCTAGTAGACTTCTCTCGCATAATTTTGTAAGTCATTTTTCTTGTTTTTTTTCTCAATTTGTTTAATTTAATTGGGCACAATCTGTTTGATGAAATGTCTCAACTAATTCATCCTTTCAGATTTAACTTTATCTAATTTACTTTCAAGATTGCTGTGAGTTAATATATGTGAAGAGAAAAGATTAGTAAAAGAATGAAGACACTTAAAGATCTTGTACCAGGTTGTAATAAGGTAGCGCAATACTTTTATGCTAAAGGCTACTTTACTGCAAGTTATAACTAGTATATATCGCATACTCTTCTTTTGATTTTGTAAAATTTATGGCAGGGGCAATTTGTTGACAAGCTGCAAATGGTTAGATGAGAAACTTGGAGTATTGCATTAAGGAATCCAGTGCCTACTGGTAGTGCTAACAAAAGAAAAACTGTGTATGTTTGAATAGATATATAAATGCTTTTTTCCAGCTACCCCTTCTTTTCCTTTATATTTAAATGCTTTTTTCCAGCTACCCCTTCTTATAAGAACTGTGTATGTTTGAATGATTTTGTTTCTTGTTTATGATTAATCCATTGTATTTATAAGGATCAGGCTAATGAGATATACAAGAAGGAAGAAGATCATAAATCTAGTCGAGGAAGAAACCAGGACTCAATTTTGGCTGCTTGCCTGTATATCGCTTGTAGGCAAGAAGACAAGCCACATACTGTTAAGGGTACAAACTAAGATCGTTTTTGAATAATATAGATGTATCTTGATTTAACTATGTGAATGATCTTTCCTAAGCCTGTGGATTTCAAACTAGAAATATGCTCTGTTGCCAATGGAGCGTCAAAGAAGGAAATTAATTGGCCGAGCAAAGGAATACATAGTCAAGCAGCTTGAGCTAGAAAAGGGCCAGTTAGTGGAGATTGGAACAATACATGATGGGGATTTTATGGTGAGCTTCCATTGAAATAAGTTTTAGTATCTGATTGCTTAGAGTATAGTCTGTCAACTTCATAGTTTTATCATGGAGTTATATTGGTTTATAATGGTTCTTGCCCTGCTTCTATTGACATGCTTCTGTTCTGCAGAGGAGGTTTTGCTCAAATCTTGGTATGACAAATCAAACTGTGTGAATATAGGTGTGACAAATCAAATCTTGGTATGACAAATCAAACTGTGTGACAAATCATACATGCTTCGTAAACTGTGTTATGGTTGGTCTAAGACGAAAAATTAAAGTAATTTTTGTGTAGAGTGCTAGTCATAACTGTCAAAATTACGAAAGTTGTAACTTGGTACATCTATAAAACTCGTTTCTTTCCCCATGATATTCAATTCCGAATTGGTTGTTGGAAGTCTTGGATGAATATATCGTCATGTTGCGTTCGGGTCAGTGGATTTGTTCTCTGATTACTTCTTAAAGAATTCATCAGGCTAGGTTATATTATGGATTGAATTCTTTTCCTCAAATTCTCTCTTGTATCAGACTATGTTCACTTCTCTGTTACAATAGCAATTGTCAGCTTAGTGGTTTGCATGTTGCAGGATTACTTGCAAGACAAAGGAAGGGAGAACTGAGACGTGTTAATGAACAGCTTCGCCAAAATTAATGCAGCTTTGAGAAGGCAAGCTAAAATTGAGTCTTATGCACCTACTTTGAGTTATGCTCCAGTTGGTGCTAAAATACCGGAAAATGAAGTTATCATTGATCCAAGGAAGCATGAGTTAATTTTCCACCTGAAAAATGGAAAGAATTTTTTGAGAAACCAAGATCCGGAGAAGGCATATGTAAAGTTTAAAACTGCCCTTGAGCATATAATAGGTGTGTTTATTGAGTTATGGTAAACATGTATTAATAGAGTTATGTTTCTGTTCAGATGATTATTGGGTTTGATTATATTGGTTAGGTTCTGTGTATAAACTTTGATTTTTGTTGTAAATAAAAGTGTTGTTTCATTTATCATTAGCCAATGTTATCATTGTCTATAAAAATTGTATAAACCATTGTCTATAAGTAAACATAACAACCTAGTAAAACTAAACCATTGTGTGGACAGAAACTACAACAACGGTTTGCAACTAAGATTGGCTAAAAACACCTGTGCATTTTGTTTATAACAACACTTTTGAAGCTACAAAACATTGTACAAAAAGCATGAAGACAACGAATTGTATCACATGTAAATGTTGTGTGAATGTTGGCTTTGCATGCCTCTGATTCACCAAAACAGTTGTGCACATTAAAATCTAACAACATTAAAAATTAACCAAACCGTTGTAACATCACCATAAGAACAACATTTTTTACCAGATACGTTGTGGTTTCTGGGTGTGCTACAACGTTTTTTGAGTCTGGTGTGTTGTTGTTACGTATATCAGACAACGCTTTGCGTACCGTTGTCTGAGGTTGGTAAGAGACACCTGCTCGATAGACAACACTATTCCAGGGCATCAGACAACGGGCAATAACCATTGTATACTTCAGTTTTCCTTGTAGTGTTCTTTCGCACAAGTAAGACGGGACTAGAAAATGGACTAGTTGAGGGTTTGATTATACCTGCCTCCAACATTTCTTTGATCATTCTCTCGATCTCATCCTTTTGACATTGTGGGTAACGATACGGACGGACTCCCACTGGATTAGCCCCTTCCTTGAGCCGTATGGCATGTTCATGTCCTCGTTCTGGTGGTAGCCCACTGGGTTCGGCAAAGACTTTAGGAAATTTCTGAACCACTTTATGCAGAAATTCGGGTACTGCCTCTGAGGAGCTTGCCAGACTTACTCCCTTGTTTCTGTCCACCATGTTAATTTCCACCAGAATTCATGTTCCCTCCTTCCGAATCGTTTTCATCATCGATTTAAAGGATATTCTGGATCGCACTAGGGACAGGTCCACCACCAATGTTACAGTGTTGTTGCCCACATTGAATTGCATTATCTGTGATTTCCAGTTTGTAACCACTGCACCTAGTTTCTCTAGCCACTTCACCCCAAGAATTATATCTGTCGAACCCAACTTAAGTGGTAAAAAATCCTCTTGAATTTTGACTCCTCCATCGAGCTGCAATACCACGTTTTCACATACCCCACTCCCCTTAACTGCCTCCCCGTTGCCCAATGATACTCCAAATCCCCCGGATTTTGTCACCGGTAACTTTAATTCTGCTACTTTTTCTAGCGATACGAAGTTATGAGTTGCGCCTGGATCAATTAATACAATTACTTCGCTGTCACCAATCATTCCTCTCATCTTCATAGTCTTAGGACTAGTCAAGCCAACCACCGAGTTTAGGGAAACTTCTGAGTGCAGAGGTACCTCAATTTGCCTTTCTTCTGTAGGAGATGCAGGAGGCTCACTACCCGTCTCATCAGACACATCGTCCTCTTCCCCTTCTAATACTAACACGCTTAGCTCCTTTTTTTACACCTGTGGCTTATTCTCCATTTATCATCACAGCGATAATAAAGCCCTTTTGACCTTTTTTCCTGCAGCTTCTTGTCCGTAAGTCGGCGTACCTAGCTCCCCCCTAATTGGGCTCGAGTTTGAGTACTTGGACGTGTTTACTGATGCTTGAGATTCAGCTCCCCCAAAGACCCAATAACGAACAGATGTGAGGCTGGTTTGTGCTCCGTATGAAAACACCGAGGATGGAGCCTGACTTCGCGTTTGAGATGCATACTGTCCAAGTCAAAACGTACTTCCACCAGTTTTTTTAAACCCAGTAATCTAGTTTCGCTTTTCCACCCTCATCGCTAACTCCATGGCATGTTCTAGACTCAGTGGGTTAAGGATACGCACCTCTGTCTTGATGTCATCCTTGAGACCATTTAAGAATTGTCCCAACAAAATTTCTTCTGGTAACTTGTCGAGAGGCGCTGCTGTCTCAATAAACTTTCGCTGATAATCCATTACCGTGGTCGTTTGGACCGTGGCTAGCCATTGCTCATACAAGGATCCCCCTGCTATCGATCGAAACCTTCTCAGAATATACAACTTTAAGTCTGCCCATCGCCTAATGGGTCTCCTATTATTCTCCCATTGGTATCATTTTATTGTATCGCCTTCCAAAGCAACAACTAAAGCTTCTAATCTCTCTTCCTCAGTCAATTTGGAGAAATTAAAGTACCTTTCTACCCTCAAAATCCACCCGTCAGGATCTCCCCCATCAAACAAAGGCATGTCTAACTTACGATAACGCCAATTACCCTGAATTCCATTACAGTTATTTCCCCCAAAACTTCCTCCTCCGAACTGACCTCTCTCCATCCCAGGACTCCCAAATACTGCCCCTTTTGGTGTATACATGCCCCCTTTCATCGACGATTCACCATTATTTTCGACTCCGTTTCCACACTCCGCAGTAGCCAGGTGCACTGACTGAAAAGCGGTCAGCGTTGATCTCAACTCTTCTTGAAATTTGTCCTGGTCCTTCTTCAAGGCATAAATCATCCCCTTCTGTTGTTCTCTGGCCCTCGATACGCGTCCTTCCATCACCACCATAACCTTCTCAATTGCCTTAGACACCAGATCCATCACCTTCGCCTCCATATTCCCCACGACGTCTTCTAATTCCTCCACCATCTGACTTACTGTGGGTGGTGGTGGTTGAGTGGGTGCCATAGATCGGTGCTCTAATACCACTGTGATACTTTTAGCTGATGATTTATGAATTTAAAATGGAAACACACTACGAACAAGACTAACAACTCCAAACAATAGATTAATTCCAAGAACAAGTTCCACTACTGCGATTACAATAAGGAAAGACAAAAATACAAGCTCGCATAGGCAGTTCGAGAGGCCCAGCTTCTCTCCCACTATTTCTGTTTTATCTTACTTCATTCATAACCCTAATTTGATCCCCAATTGTCTTCTTATCCTCGCCAACTCATTTTCACTTATTTCTTATTTATTTTATAAATTATTTAACTCAGCTTCGGAAATGACTGTTTTGCCCTTAAATATTTTTGCCTGTCTTCTTTCGTCTCACGTACGACTTCAGCACGATGGGTTGTTTGGTGCATTGTATGACATTATGCCCTCACAAGATGCGACATGATGACTTCCACTTAGGAAAGTGTGTTGAAAACTCCCCTGCTACAATTCCAACGTAGTTTGTTCATCAATCTGTTATAAGATGACACACTAGAAGATTGAAAAACCAAAAAACGAAAAACAGAGGCATTCCCTTGTAAAATGCAGACAGAAAGATGAAATATGAACCAAAGTGACTGATCTCGCGATATGCAGCAACATTCGACTCATTGTATAGCTATTCTTAAAGTTCCATTGCCAAAAAAATTTGTTCTTTTTGTTTTTAAAATTGTTGGGCTGACCATTGCCATCTTTTCCATGGCATGCATGCAAAGTTTTTGACTTCCCCAATTAGCTTTTTCAGTATAATTAAGCTGTATTTTTTTTGCGATTGACCATTACTATCAGTTGAGTAAGAATTGAAGTTAAGGTTAGGGAGGGCTAGGAGCAGGAGATTTTAGGACAACAATGACAGCTGTGTAGCTGTTCATTACATCGCATAATGATAAACTAAGTTAATGATGATTAAAGTAATTTTAAGGAAGGAGTTATACCTTTAGTACAATAATTCAACAAACATGAATACATGATCTTCATCGTGTTCAATAACCCCGATATCATGACAGTCTTGAATAAAGAAACCCTAATTTTTTTGAGTACGACCCGGATTCCCATCAAGGCGGGGAGATTTTTTTCAATACGATACGGGGAGGATAAATGTATAAAAATTCGGAATCTTTAGTCCCAGCTTTCCGAACCATATTTTTAATAAAAAAATTACATATATATATATCTAATAAATTATCAAAATGATGCGTGTTGAGCGTGGCATCCTGAAATAAGTGTTTACATTAATGATGTAATTTCGTTAATCACATTTTTAATGAAACGTTAAGTCATCGTTCTTTTTGGGAAAATTCTCATTGGTATCCTTTGGCTTTTTCCAAATGGTACCATTTCACTGTTAATAAAAAAATGACCATTTTTAAGTAATATTAAAGGCTAAACAAAGTAAAAGAAAAGTTTAAGCCCGGTGGAGACCATCAATCGGGTTCAATTAGCGAGAGTAAGAGCTAGGGTTCCATTTAAAGGGAAAAAATAGGAAAAGAGGGTTGTCTCCCAATCATCCAATCTGAATTTGCAGGTATGTGTTTAGTTCACTAATATGAATTTGTTTCGTTAGTGTATGTTTCACTCATATAATGGTCTCCACGGATAAATGAATTTTATATCCATTTAGAGCATTCCAATTCGGCTTAAATTTATTCACTTGGCCTCAAGTTTGTTGTAGTTTTGATGTGTTTAGTTTAAATATGTAGGATTGTGGAAATATCGATTAGGGTTACCATTTTCGTCAAATTTAGAGTTGATTTGTGCAATGGAATAAAGAATGGAGTCAAGCTTTAAGATCTTTCGAAGATTCCAAGTAAAGATAATTGACTACGAAAGCAATTGCAAAAAAGAACGGAAGAAAACGGCTCAAAAACGAAGAAAATGAGAAAAAATCAGCAACTTCCAGCAGCTCAAGCGCAGGCAGCGCCCACAGAGCGCTGGCAGCGCTCCAACAGTTCAGGAACAGGGACTCAGGCACTGGCAGCGCGCCACAGAGCACAGGCAGCGCGTGGTTCTGCCAGATTTTGCTGAAAACTTACAATTTTGCCCCTATTCGAATTCTAGTGGTATTTTTGGTATTTTCTTGTACCAAAATCAATTTCCAATTGTATTGTAGTGTTATTTTCTTGCTTGGTAAGATATCTAGGGCTATAAAAACACATCTTAGCATTGTAATTCGTATCGTTTTATTATTGTAACATAGAATTGCAAGGGAGAAAAGCGGAGAAAGATTCAACGCTCGTGACAAGCACGGATCTAGATCTACTTCATCTTTTGTATACGTTGGATTATAGATTTGTTTTCTCAACTCTTTGTTTTAATAATATTATTTCTTTCTTTCATACTTTGTTTTATATCATGTTTTCATCAAATCCCATGGTGACGAACGGTTCAATTATGAACTAATCGTTGTCATGGGATTCTAACGGATTTATCTATGTAGCTTAGTAATTTGATTGTTTTAAAGATTACGTGTGGTGAATTCTTGATATCCTTGTATGGTTGTGTTTTATGTGTTTAGATGCGTCGCGAACATCTAATTTGTTAATCTCTTGCGAAACGAGAGTGGATCTTGAGATTTAGAACTTGTCATGCTAGCATAGGATAGGTTGATGTTTTAACATCATGATTTGTAGCGTAAATAGAGATATTATGCTGCCCTATGTGATCTTAATAGAAAACTTGTTCTTCAACCGTTATGTTTTCAAATCTTATAGAGATATAGGGTCTAAGCATGATTGGTGTCTATTCATCTTCTATCTCTTTTGTGGATGTATGTTTAGTTTGGTATTCGTATACTGAGAAGTAGCGTTTACTTGTTTCGTGTTGTCTGATCAGATATCAAAACCATCACGTGCATTGATTAAAGGCATTAACTCTAAGTGAAGTATTTAATGAATTTCGGATCTCATGTTTATTCTCATATAAGTAATTCGATTTTAAATCTCGTTATTTAATTAATTCTTAGTTTAATCATTTGCATCTTAGTTAATTTAGATAATCAAAAATCCCAAATTGTTATTTGTCTTAGCAGTGAATTAAAATCATACATTGTTGCATAGGTACATCTACTGATTAAAACTTAATCAGATCTCTGCGGAACGAACTTAATTTACATCTGTATTACTTGTGACCACGTGCACTTGCGTAATTTTGTGTTAACATCCACCCAACTTCAACTTTTTATTTATTTTGTTTAGTCTTTTATTATATCAAAAACAGTTATTTCATTTCATTTCATTGACATTGAAATAGCACCATTTGAAAAAGTTAATTGTAGAAGGGCATTAATGAGAATTTCCTAAAAACAATAGTGATTTAATGTTTCATTAACAAAAAGGTATGACTAGTATAATGACTTTAAGGGTGTCACTCATAAGACCAAAACATGAAATGACACCATTTGAAAAAACCAATTGTAGAAGGACATGCACGAACGAGAATTTCGCATATATATATATATATATATATATATATATATATGCCATTGCTCCATAAAGAACACTCTTATATAAAAAACAATAAAGAACACTATAAAATCATTTATTCCAATATCCAATGGCCCCGCCAGAGGCACCCAATACAAAAATTTCTTATTTTTTTATCCTCTATCCATCCAACCAAAAAAATACTATTCATGATGACATCACTCATGATGTCATCATGACGTCATCATGAACAGTAACTTTTTTTCTTTCTTTTTTTGCTGGATGGATATAGGGTAAAAAAATAAGAATTTTTTGTATTGGGTGGCCGCGCCAGGGGCATTGGATCTATTAGATGTAAGGTGTTCTTTATTGTTCTTTATATAAGGTGTACTTCATGGAGTGCAACTATATATATATATATATATATATATATATATATATATGAAAAACCATTTTAATTTATAAACTAGTACAAAATAGGATTGGGGTTGTCATGTAAGGGTGGGTGATGTCATGGTGGGTACCGGAGGCGGGCCCAGGTTTGGGTGGGCCCAGGTGTGGTCCTAAGGGTGGGGCCTTGTCATGATGATGTCATATAGGGGATGTATGATGTCATCTAGGGGGTGGGTGATGATGGAGATAGTAAAAAACCTAGTGATCAAATATAAACCATTCTTAGAATAGAAATTAGAAACCACTATCACCCACTATACCATAGGTTGGATATGCAACCAACAATGAAAAAAGAAGTTAAAACACGTTGTTATTTTCGCAAAAAAAATTACAAGTTCACAAATATTGTAACGATCTTGAAAAATGTTATAATTGAATTGAAAAAAAGTGAACTTATGCAAAATTTGTAATCTGTTGCAACGATTTTAAAAAACGATGCCATTAAGCTAATTTTTTTGGGCCAAATAATTGGCGGGCTCCCAAAAATTAAAGCGAGCTCTCCAAATATTGCTTGGTTGGATTGATATTTTGATATTCCAATTGAAATTGGTGGATGTTAATAAAATCTAATGGTCATGCAAGTTTTTTATTCAGCGTTGTAATAGAAGTTTAAATGTTATCATAAATGTCATATTCATTAATAAAATTGGTTGCATATGATTATAAATACGTTGTAATTGGGCATATATATGTTGCCTTAAGGCTACTTGAGTCCATGTATTGCAACAATTAACATAAAAAATCCTTGCAAAAAAATGTTGCCATAGATAGTCCAAGATATTGCAATGGTGTTAAACATGTTGCTATAGCCGGTAAAACGTTGCCATTCATATACTAAATTTGCAACGATAATATTGCGTCACAATATGGTACTAAATTCGTTGTCATAAGGGCCCTATGACAACCAGAGCAAAGCTTATGCCTGATTTTTGCATAATCATTCCCATATGACTTATTGCAATGAATTTAGGCCATTTTGCAACATATTTTACACGTTGCTATATGCAATCTATGGTGTAGTAACCACCCCTATTTTACTATCCAACACCCCCTTGATGACATTACCCACCTTATATTAAATCACCATGACTGTAATAATTTGAATTTTCGGTAAAATTATAACTTTTCTTATTACGATTAAGTACATCAATGAATAAGTGATTACAATGAACAGTGATTGTAAAGAATGGATATTTCTATGAATAATAATTTCGATACATATGGGTATTTTCTGAACAATGTAATTCTGTGATTGACGACATAGATAAGAATAATCTATCGTGCAAAAATGAGTTAATGTACCCTAGAGGGAAGTTGAGATGTGAGTTACAAACATGCTCTTAATTACGGCAAGAAAAACCTTTTTTAAACAACCCCAAATTATTATTTTAGCTAGGGTACCGAAAAATTCCAATCCTGATTGCACACTACACACTCGCGTTACATACACTACATATATGATCATTTCTCTCACTAAGCAATCCCTCAATGAAATTCAACTAATCCCATCAAATTTTTGCTTCTCCATTTTTATTTTCTCGTGGGGCATATCTTCTCGAGATATCATGTAGGCAAATGTATAATATCATTATCTCATCTGTAATATAAATACATATTACATGCTTCTGAAATTTTTTTAGTACAAAAAAGTGGTGAAAATTTTGAAAATACATAAATTATTTTGAAATTATAATAATGTCCACGTGGATTGTATAAGAATTTTTTTAAAATTCCAAGTAATTTCGATCTCAGGAACATGACATATACTCCAAAAATAATAACATTATTAAAGAGATGCAAGGCATAACTATTATTATTTTTTGATTGAAAACAATTATTTTAATTCATATACATATATGAATAATTTTTATAATACAAATATAGCATAGATCATGTGAATTAGAATATGATCCACAAGTTTTTAGTAAATTAAAAGTTGTTCTTGGAACAAAATAGCCTAAAATTTTCGAGTGAGATATAAAGCTAAAAATAAAATTCTGGATATGACTAGTAGGAAGTTTCTTGACGTAATTTACTATACCCCACACGCATTCCATAGATTCTTTTAGAAAACGTTTGAAAAAACCCGAGTCAACAGTTTCCACCTACTTTTTTTCCCTGCACTGCATGCAGATTGCAGGTAACCCTTGGCTATTTGACAGGCTAGCAACTTTTTAATTAAAAATACATGATAATTAAATCCATTTAGTAATAAAACATCTTCATCGTTTTCAAGACACAAATGATGAAATTAACCTTGCAAAAACTTTCCATTTTTTAATCTTTTCGATAGAACATTACATTTACGTCAAATAATTACTTTGAATATAATATAAGATTTGGTTGTGACATTATTATAAGACCTTAAAATTTTGGAGGGATTACATAAGGTGATGTCAAAATTTTGATTGGCGAAATATTCAAGCTTAAACGATTAATTATTTAATGTGGTAGACTTCCTATGAACACGCCACAAAGATAGGCGTTCATAATTTATATTTCGATCCATAAATAAATTTTCAAGTAAAAAGAAGTGTTAAAATATAATATAAAATTCAATCGAAACCTTTCTCTATCAACAATTAACCATGTTTCCATGTTCCCATTTCACGGTTTTCTTATAATTAAGCTGAATGTGTTTTATAACATTTTTTTTGCTAATTGTTTTATAACATTTCATATTCAAGTGATTGTATAAATTTATTTTTAAACAAAGACAATTTCCGATTAAAAACCGCTAATAATACTCCATCCGTCCCAAAATAAATGTCTCTTTTGAAAAATGGATTTATCCCATTTTACATGTCCCTTCAATAAAAATTTAAGATAATTTTCTAAAATTATCCCTATTGTATCCAAAATTTGTCTTTTTTTCAAACTTAACACTATTCTCATTTTCCAGTGTATTAATTAAGGGTATTAGTTGGAAAATATTATCCAATTAACATTCATCTTAATATGTGTGTTTTTTAGAAAAGGGAAATGTAAATTGGGACCGAGGGAGTAGACAACAGTATACTTCCTCCGTCCCTTTTTAGTTGGCACATTTGCAAAAAAAATTTGTCCCTAAATAGTTGTCACATTCCTTATTCCAATACATATTTTTACCAATTTTTCCATATCTACCCCTTATTTCTAATACCAATGTTTGACTTTATATTTAATGCACATACTTATAAATTATTATTTAATGTTAAGATTAAGGGCAAACATGGAAATAAATTACATAATTAATTCTTTCTTAATATGTGTGTTTTTTCCAAATGTGCCAAGTAAAAAGGGAGGGAGGGAGTATTAGTAACTAATTTATGGTGCATCAACTTTATACAGTAAACAGCCAAAAGTAGTACCATTAATTCAGTACGAGTAAATTCACTTATAAGTTGAAGGGAGCATATTTCAAGTAAATTTAAGTGGCCTTGCTATAAAAGTGGTGCAACTGTGTGAACATGAAGTTTAGTTGTCTGAATTTTCAATTGATGTCGAATCAACCAAAATGGGGCTGTTGTATAGTGGACACCACCAACTCACCATTAATAAAACAAACTTTTGAAATCCGTTGCCATACTTTACATTGACCCTTGTAGTCTCCACACGTTTTATCCACTTTTTTGTCACTATAAATACATCCTTCCACCTTTGCTTTAATTCCCACATTCAACATACCAACACATCACAAGCAATGGATTCTTTTCTTACCAAGTGTTCTCTTCTAGTGCTTATTCTCTTTGTTGCCACTCCCTTGGCCTTAGCACAAACTAAGGTCGGGTTTTATTCTACCTCGTGCCCGAAAGCCGAATCGATTGTTCAAGCCACCGTTAAGAAACATGTTAATTCCGATTCCACGGTTGCTCCCGGATTGCTTAGAATGGTCTTCCATGATTGTTTCGTTCATGGTTGCGATGCTTCCATTCTTATAGATGGCAGCAATGCTGAGAAAACAGCGGTACCGAATCTTTTGTTGAGAGGATACAATGTCATTGAGGATGCTAAAACACAACTCGAGGCAGCCTGCCCTGGAGTTGTGTCGTGTGCTGATATTCTCGCTCTCGCTGCTCGTGATGCTACAGTCGAAGTAAGATAATTGTTCGATATGAAACTTACGATTTTTCTGAAAAATCGTAAATAACATATCCTTCTGCAATATATATATCATAGTTATTTAATTTTTACTTATTTGTTACATGCAGGTCGGTGCATTGACTTACCGCGTGCCAACAGGAAGGAGAGACGGACGAGTGTCACTAGCGTCTGATACCTCCAATTTGCCGAGTTTCAGAGATTCAGTCACTGTCCAAAAGAAGAAATTTGCAGACGTAGGTCTCAGCGCTCAAGATCTTGTCACTCTTGTTGGTAAGCAATAGTATAGACCCCGAAATTTTTATTTATTAACATGCATGCAAAATTCTGATTTTGTAAAATAATTCTAAAACATTTATAAACATGTTTATTAATGTAGGAGGACACACAATTGGAACAGTTGCTTGCCAATTCGTAAGCTACAGACTCTTCAACTTCACAAGCTCCGGGGGTGCAGATCCTACCATTGATCCCTCATTCCTCCCTACACTCCAATCTCTTTGTCCGAAAAACGGTGACGGAAATAAACGTATCGCTTTGGACTATGGAAGCGGTAACGATTTCGATCGTTCTTTCTTCAAAAATATACGAGATGGCCGGGGTATTCTTGAATCAGATCAAAGCCTGTGGCAGGACAGTACAACGAGGAATTATGCGCAGAGATTCATGGGTATTAGAGGCTTGGCTGGATTGACATTAAACGTGGAGTTTGGGAAATCCATGATTAAAATGACTAATATTGGGGTGAAAACTGGTACGGCTGGTGAAATTCGTAAAGTTTGTTCTAAAGTTAATTAAACATTCCAGTTATTGGCCGGATTACTTGAAAACTTGAGGAGTAGATGCAAAATAAGCCTGCAGTTGTATATCAATACGTTCAAGTTGTCTGAAACTTACGATGTAGTGATAATAGTTTTAATTTGATAATCTTGTTTTATATTTGATACATGTATGTTTGATTGTTTTAAGTTTATAACAAGCCAAATATTTATAAAATTTTGTATGTTATTCTCAAATCTTGCATAGCTTAAATTTTGTTTTTTCGGTTTAAAGAACTAGCTCACAAATATATTCGGGACGGAATTAGAATAACAACATAGTCGGGATTACGGATTAAGATGAATTATCCCCAATTTCAAAGGTTTATCAAGATTAATAATTAAAAGTTTTACTTAATTTTAACTAAAAATTGTAACTTTATGAATTACTCCCTCCCTAGATGCCTTCTCAAACAAAATAAGTTCAGACAATGCTGCTAATGCGCACCATATGACTCGCGTATGGATAAGTCGTCAAATGTGGTCCGTACCGCATTTAAAGAGAACTAAGGACAGTTGCAGCCATTAAAGAGAAAGAGTCGTCTTCAATTCACCACGAAATTTTTAGATCAAAAATATTCCGGAAGATTTCAAATCAGTTAACAAATTTATATATGAACGATCTCATTTATCAAGAATTTAAATAATCAAATCAAACTAAATGTATTCGACATATCTTGTTTAGAGTAAGATCTGGGAAGCTAAGATATACGTAGGTCATATTCCTACTCTTTTCAAAGGAGAAAGATCCCGATTGTGCGACATAAAATAATGGTGAGTGATGGATAAATATTTGTCCAAGACATACAAATGAAAGACAGGCACTACAAGAAAATAGGTTAAAATCGATCGTCACAAAACCGACCGTCACAAATTCAATAGTTATTACCGATCGTTGCAGTAGCTGGTGCTAAAATCGACCACCTAAAACCGACCGGTAATGACCCGGGCCCGTTTTGCTGACTCACAGTTGGGTTCTCTGTGACACGTCATCTAAAACCGACCGATTCCGCTGCGGTCGGTTACATTTCCACCCAAACGAAGAAAATATCGTCGTTTTGATGACGTGTTAAATTATGTTCAAAACCGACCGATATATGTCGGTCGGTTTAACCGTAATATTCAAAATAACGATTTATGATTTTCTGTGCGTGGTTACTTAAGAGGTTTGACTGACAATCAAAACCGACCGCTTCATTTACATAGCGGTCGGTTTTAGGCTTTGAAAAATGGAAGTTCAATGTACCTGGTAATCTGTGCGGTTATGGAAAATGAAAGGGTGAGTGGGAAATGAAGGGGTGAGTGAGAAATTTATGATCTGTGCCTATATATATCATGCATGTGTAATGTATATTTTATAAGTTCTATTTTACTTAAAATTGTATTCTTTCCTAGCTTGAGGTAATTATGCATATATATATATATATATATATATATATATATATATATATATGTAGGGTTTATTTATATATGTAATTATGCATTAGTTTGTAATGTATTTATATGAATGCATCTTGTAATTATATGTTGTTTTTTTTAGGTATGGATGCTAAGAAGGAAACAAAGGCAAGTTTGGAAAAAAAATTGAAAGATGCAAAAACTAAAATCAAGCTTCACTACACCAAATATGACCTATTGCAACACCATATATATTTGTGTTACAAAAAGTGTTACAATAGACACAAAATTTGGTAGTCTATTGCAATATTTTTAAAAATGTTGCAAGAAATACGAAAAGTGTTGCAAGTAAAATGATCAATTTGAAATTTTATAACAATTGCAATACTTTACCAAAAGCGTTACAATAGACGGTCCAATATTGCAACACTTTGATCAACTTGACCGAAATTATAAGCGGGAATTCAAAATTTTCATTAGCGGGCTTTGCCAAAGTATTTTGGTGCCAAATATTTTATTACACAAAAATTATGTTTTATTACACAAAACCTCACACCCTCTCACAGACACTCTCTCAGATCTCACTCATCTCTCTCGACCTCACCTCTCTCGACCATCTCTCTCGACCTCACCTCTCTCGACCATCTCTCTCGACCGTCTCTCCCTCTCTCATATCTCTCACTCATCTCTCTCACTAATCTCTCACACCTCTCTCAAATCTCAAATCTCTCTCAATCATCTCTCTCGCTCTTCTCTCTGTTTCACGACCCTAATTAGAACAAAACCCTAAAACCCCAAAATTGTCTCAAGTCTCTAAAATCGATTAGAGCCCAAAATTGATTAGAGAAAAGTTTACAGTAAATCTTGATTCGAACTTCAATTAGAGGTAAAAATACCCATTTTTTAATTATATTGGATCATACATGTATAAATATGTATGCTTGTGAATATTTTCGATTATATGTTGGATTAAAACTGGTATAAACTGTTCAATTAGTAGGATTTTTGTGTTAATTAGTAGGATTGTTGTGTTAAATTTTTGGGAATTTTGTGTTAATGTTGTTGTAATTGTTTTGTAATTTTTGGATGTTACTAGGTCTATCTCACTATACCAGGATATGTTATTGTTTTTACATAATTTTTTTCCTAATTCTTTTACCAAGTTTTTCACATTTACGGACAGAATAGGCCTGATTATTATTCTTCTATATACTTTTTCAGGTGTAGCAGATTCGAAATCTTACGACATTAACAAGCAAGCTAATTTAATTGTTTGCAGGTGGGCTACTCTGCACCGACTGAATCCGGTATTAGAGAAGATTTAGGATTGACACTTGCGCAGGTTGTTGTATGTTCTTGATCTTGTTTCATTGCTTGATTTATTTATTTTTTTAACCATTTTGAATGTTTTAACTTAATTTTTGTCAACAATTTGTAGTATTCAATGTTTGGATCATTAGTAACAGTTGGAGCTATGATTGCTTCCTTTACATGTGGCAGTATTACAGATTTTATGGGCGAAAAGGGGTATGTTGATTTTGTGAATTCACTGTGGCCTGGTTTATAACCTAAATAATTGACAAGTTGGCAAGACCACGTATCCGCTTCAACAAAGATGGATCACTTTTGGCAGTCTCCACCAATGAAAATGGGATCAAAATCTTAGCAAATTCTGATGGTAGTCCAAAAAAAAATTGAAGGACCAAATATAGAGCTAGTTTAGAACGAATAGGCCATTATTATGTATTTTGTGTATCGGTGGCTGGTGGATTTTTGCATCCTTTTCTCTAAAATTATTTGTATTTATTGTTAACACAGGGTTTCCTGCTAAGCAAGCCCAGGAAAGCTGCTGCGACCATTCATGTCCTCAGTCAGGTATCTAGTTATGCTTGTTCCCTGTATGGTTTACGCACGGAGGGTATAAGTCCTGTTGCATACATTATTTCGTGCAAACGTTAAAATAAGCAAGTTAGACTTGTTAGCACTAATCAATCATATTACCATTATTGGATCATCTATGCAGATACTAAGATGCTTTGAACATTGATTTATAGATTAGGAAAATTTTTTGGAGAGGGAAAACCAAGAGATGCAGTACTGGGTGAGTATGATAAGTTGTAGTATATAATAAATCAACTGTCTAGCTAATATATTATAAGCTATAGTTAAAGGTTAGAAGAAGAGACTAACACATTAATTCATTTGACTATGTGCATGTATTATGGGGCCGGGGGTGAAATTAGTTGGCAAGTAATGAAATGTAGAGGCAACAAGAGGCAGCAGCAGCTGAAATGGAGCATGAAGACCAACATTTTACGGCTTTGGATCTGAAAATAAGTTGGATATAAGTACTAAATCAATGACAGAGAAACGACAAAGGCTGGGTTATCACTTGTGGAAACTGTAAATGGAAGAGATATTGTGTGCCCTGCATGACCACTTGGTATATTTCTTTTTTTCTCCTTAATATATGTCTCTCATATTTTCTGATTCTAGTTGAAACTGATTTGGTCAACACTTGTCAATATTTGCCTATATTCTACTTGCTTAAAATCATCTGAATACAAATTCACTAATTGACCACTTATGTATCGATACAGGTACCCTAAAATGACAGAAGATGATTTTGCCAGGTTCTGCCCTGTTTGTCAAGTTAATTGTAAATGCAAAAGTTGCTTGTGTTTACAAGTACTGAAAAAGGTTTGTATCTTTGGTCCATCACACTTAAAATTAGTTATTCATGGTGTTCTTTTTGTAAAGATCACATATTTCTCTTTTAAAATTTATTTATAGGACAAGGAAAGGTTTAATTTTAATCAGGGATGATGAGTATGGAATTGAATTAACTTCAAATTTGAAAATAATGCATGTTATTCATTTATTGTACAAACAAGAGATTACAGTGGTTGGCGAGATAGCACCCCTTATAGTAACATAAAATGTAGGTAGTAGTGTATGCATTTAAACAGAGTTGCATATAGATACGATATATTTGCAGTACATGAGTTTGGCCACCATATGGTCTTGTCATTATAGACCATACTTTAAGGTACTAACATTAGCATGGAAATAAAGAAGATACTCTGATAACTATGTTGCTGGGACTCAGGTAGAAAGTGTTTGACAAGACATGGACCCGAGTTTCAGACTATATTGCTAAAATTAAAAAGATGGAGGTTTCACAGCACAGCAGATATTTCTGCGAATTTTGCGGAAAGGTTTGTCACTCTTCTACTCAAGTTCATTTTTATTTAATCCTCACACCATCTTTTACATTATGTTGTGAAAGTTCTAATTTGGTTTATGTTGTACAATATGCGGTGAAGAGGAAGGCTATTGGAATCTGGGGATTGTTTGATTTTGACCAGGGTACAATTTGGCGCAAAGATATGAACGACGCAACAGGAAACCAAACTTATTTGATAAGGCTCACTAGCTTGGAATCTTCAATCTCCTATAAAAAGGGTGAGTGCGACACCACTACTGTCTTTAATGGTAATATTACAATTACATAATAATGAACAAGTGATAAGTAATGTTACAAACAAAACTAATTAAACCAAGGAAAATCATATATCATGATTGAATAAATTTGGCCCACCACAAATATGAAAGACATGATAAATTGTATATAAATAAATTTAATTGATTTAGATACTCAGGTGAAGAAAATGTAATTGTATCGTAGAACTTGAGGAAAAATGTGTGATTTATAGATCCTTTAAACATGTATCCCAGTATGTGATATTACTGATCACTAGGAGAATCCAGTTCTGATTTCCTGTTTCAAGTTTTTGACTTTATCCACATTTATTACATCAGTGTCTATTTACGTGAGTCAAGTATTTTGTCCTTAGGATGATATTTTATCATTTTCTTTGTTTTGAACCTGTTCAATCCTAGGTCAAGTCATCGAAATTGATAAATAAATGACATACAATACTTATAAATAAATTTTTTATTTACCTCATATAATTTATATATAGAATTAATCTAGTCAAGTATAAGACACAAGTTGAAAGATTAGAGCCTGTTTGAGGTGAGCATGAAAAATATCATTTATGACTAAGTTATTTAAAAACAGAAGTAAGAATTAAAACTTGTAAGTTGTACAATATGTATCTGATGAATTGACTGTGAGGATGACTAACCTTGTTTATTCCACAGGAGGACGAAAGTGAGGATATTGATCAAGAGGACGACGATTGCGAGGATGACAATGGTCACCAGGCTGACGACGAAAGTGATGATCGATGATCAGTACTAACTAATTATTTCTGTCAATAAGTGTGTACTTTTGGTAGTACGTAGTTGGTATTTTGATAATTAAAAGTCTAAGTTTAATGTAGAATTGTGATGTATTTAGTCGACATGTGTTTCGACCTTAGACTTGGTAGTACTATGTCTGGGCTACTGTAATGACATTATCTTGTTGGATTTGCCATTTTGGATTTGAAATGTCATTTCCGGTTTGGTATTCTTTTGTGCAAGGCATATTAAAATTTCAAACATGACAATGCAATTTTGACTAATTAAAAGTATTGCAAATAAGTGTTGCCAACTTAATTTAAAAGTATTACAACAGTGATAAAATGTTGTAGAATAATGTTGCAAAAAAAACCAAAAGTATTGCAAATGCATAAAAATGTTGCAAAAAAATGTTGCAATAAACTCACTTTGTAACATTTTAAGTCTATTAAAGTTGCAAAAAAGTGTTGCATTAGTCTGTTGTAACACATTTAAAATGTTGCTAAAACATGCAAAAGTGTTACAAAAAACTACAACAAACTCTTTTTGTAATACTTTTAAAAGTGTTGCAATAAGTTCAAAAAGCGTTGCTATAGAAGGCTATTACAACGCCGGCAAATGCAACGCCGAGTTTTAGCAAAAGCATTGCATAAACATCTATTATAACACTTTTGGGGCCTAATATTACACTTTTTTGGTGTTGCAACAGCCCATATTTGGTGTAGGGTCTGGAAGAGAAGATAGTTGATTTGGAGGTGAAGTTGGAGGAGGCTGAGGAAGCGTTGAAGGAGGCGCAGATGGACAATTATCATTTGAGGAAACTATTTGGTGTAGATGATGATTATCCCTAGAGGGATTTAATGGATTATGAATGTTTTTAATGTTGAATATTATGGATTTTTATGGATATGAATGTTGGATATATGGATTTATGTATTTATGAATGTTTAATTAATAACTATGGATTTTATGGATTTTATGTTTTAATCGAATTAGTGTTTAATTTATGTTTTGTATGTTTAATTTATGTTTTGGTATTGTGTTGCTTGTGGTGATTGCAATCTTAAAAACTATAATGAAATTGAAGCATTGGTTATTTGCAGGTTTTGCCTTGTTTGAAGCAGGGCAAAACCTGCAAAAAAAAAAATTAAAAAACCCAGAAAACCGACCGACATGGAACATAACCGACCACTTTTTACCATTCAATTCCCAGAAAACCGACCGATTTCTTGAAGTTGTCGATGGTCGGTTATAAGCGGTCGGTTATGCAAATTAACAGATCGTTTGGGGTTAAACCGACCGATTGTGCACATTTGACTATGGTCGGTTATATGGGGCAATCAAAATTGATTTTAATTAATGTCATGTCATAACCGACCGTTATTAGTGTCAGGCGGTCGGTTATGAGTGGGCCATAAAATAATAAAAAAATAATTTGGAGCAGATTTTTTTCCCTCCGTACGATTGGACAACATCGTATTACTGTATTTTTCATAACCGACCACTGTGGCGGTCAATTTTAGTTGTTACTTTTTTAATTTTTCATTTTAACACTCTCATTTCTCATATATTGAAAGAGAAGTAGCTAGAGAAGGAGAGAAGGCAAAAAAAAGTAGAGAATTGAAGTTGAAGAATTTGAAGCTACAACATATAATGTAAGTGTTATTTTATTTATTTTGTCATTTATATATGATTATATATATGATTATATATATGTGTGTTCATAATTCATATATTCATATATATGTGTTCATCATTCTATGCGTGTTCATAATTCTATATATTTTTGTTTATTTGTATATTTATGTAGATGGAAAACATTGATCGAAGTTGGATAAGTAATCAATTAGAAAGCGATAAAATTTCTTTGACTCCTAATATAGAAATGGTGTGGAATATTTTTTAAAATTTGCAAGTGAAAATGGAATGGAAGATGATAGGATGAAGTGTCCTTGTAAGCGTTGTAAGAATTTAAATTGGTTACCATTGGATGATGTTAAATTTCATTTGCTCTCTAAAGGGATGCTTGAGGGTTATACCGTGTGGACATCGCACGGTGAAGTTGTACAAAGAAAAAAGAGCCGAAAATCACATTGTCGTAGTGATCGGGAACCTCCAAGGATAGACCAACCGGTAGATTTCAATGCGATGTTAAATGATTTTGCCGGTGCAAATTATGAATTTTATGACACCATGGATACGGGTACTAGTAATGTAGAAGAAGCTCCAAATGATAGTGCTAAAAAATTATATGAGGTGATTGTTGAAAATGGAGTTCCTATTTATCCGGGTAATACAAAATATACAAGAATGAGCTTGAGCACAAAATTGTTAGAATTCAAAAACTATTCAAATTGTAGTAATAAAGCTTTTAATAGTTTGCTTGAAATTCTTACGGATGTGTTGCCAAACAAACACACATTGCCCGAACTAATTATGAAATGAAAAAGATTATGAAGGGTTTGAGGGTTGAATATGAAAAAATTGATTTATGCGAGAATGATTGCATGTTATTTTATGGAGATGACAAGGATAAAACTGTATGTGATATATGTGGTCAAGATCGTTATCGGGATGTTTCGAGGAAAAATGGTAAAAAAATCCCAAAGAAAATCTTAAGGCATTTCCCTTTGATTCCTCGACTACAACGCTTGTACATGTCCGCGCAAACATCCGATCATATGAGATTTTACCAGAATCGTGATGTGAAAGAGGATGAAATTAGTCATCCCGCGGACGGAGATGAATGGAAAAATTTTGACCGTCGCTATCCATCATTTGCTAAAGAGATTCGTAATATAAGGCTTGGCTTAGCGACCGATGGTTTCAATCCATTTGGTCCTACCGGAAAGAAAACATATAGTGTATGGCCCGTGGTGGTTGTTGTCTATAATCTTCCTCCATCAATGTATATGAAAAAGCCTTATATGTTTATGACCGATATAATTCCGGGTCCGAATAGCATTGGCAAAGATATTAACATTTGTCTAAGACCTCTCATTGATGAATTGAAGATATTGTGGAATACCGGAGTGGAAACATTTGACCAATCTTCAAAGCAAAATTTTACAATGCGAGCGGCTCTTATGTGGACTATTAATGACTTTCCCGCTATGAGTATGATAAGTGGGTGGTCGGGTAAAGGGAAAATGGGATGTCAAGTGTGTGGTGGAAGTGTGCAAGGTTTTCAATTAAAACATTCTGGAAAATGTAGTTTTTATGGCAGGAACCGAATATTCCTTGAACCAAATGATCCATTGCGCGAAAAAAGTAATTTGTTTGATAATGCGGAAAGAAGAGTTTTTCGTGGTCGTTTGTCCGGGAAGGATGTAAAGGAGTTGCTTGACGGTTTAAATTTTCCACCACCCGGAAAGACTAATGCCAATATAAGAATTGCCGGTTATGGGGAAGAGGATCATTGGACTCATCTTTCAAATTTTTATGAACTCCCTTATTGGTCATCACATACTTTGCGACATTCAATTGATATCATGCATACGGGAAAAAATGTGTTTGAAAACATATTTTTTACTATTGTAAGTGGAGCAAAGTCAAAGGATCACAAGAAAACAAGGGCGGATTGTAAACACTATGGTGTGTTGCCTCATTTGTGGATTGATGAAAAAGGCAAAACGCCAAAAGCACCATTTTCCCTAAATAGGAAACAACTTAAACTTTTGTGCCATTGGATTTGCTCATTGAAACTTCCAGACGGTTATTCCTCAAATATATCTCGTTGTTGCAATGTTAAGGAGTGTAAATTTTTTGGATTCAAGTCGCATGATTATCATATATTTCTTCAAAAATGGTTGCCTCTTGCAATTCGTGAGCTTCAACCGGAGCCTATTGTGGATGCCTTGACGACACTTTCAAATTTTTTTCAAGATTTGTGCTCATCCGTTGTTACAAGAACTGATTTGGAAGTAATGGCGAAATCGGTTATTAGAGCTTTGTGCTTGTTGGAAACAATTTTGACTCAAACTTGGTTTGATTCAATGGAACACTTGGTTGTACATTTAGCGAAAAAAATTAGACTAGCCGGACCCGTTTATTGGCATTGGATGTATCCAATTGAGTGTTTTTTGGGGAAATTAAAACAAAAAGTCGGTAATAAAGCAAGAGTTGAGGGTCCAATTGCCGAACGATATATGGAAGAAGAGGCTCTTAATTTTTGTTCTTTCTATTTTGCCTCCGACTCGGTTCATAATAAAGTACGTTGAAATGAAGTTTTGTGTGATGTACAAAATTTCGATAAATTAGAAGTTTTTAGCTATCCAATTGCATGTCCCGGAAAAGAAAGAACGCAATATATGGATGATGATGAGCGACTACTTACAGAAGAATATGTTCTTTTAAACTCACCTGAAGTTCAACCTTACCTAAGGTACTAATATATTCTCCTAATTTAGTGATATTGTCATATTTGCATTATTTTATGTTATTTACACATTGTATTATTTCTTTGTTCTTATATTTTAGAAGGTACCAAAGTCATGTCATGAGACAACGTCCAGGGACAACTCCTAAAGATTTAGATCGTATCGTCAAGACTCAATTTAAAACTTGGTTTAAAAAAAAGGTATTAGTTAAATTTGGCAACCTTAATTTAAATCTCAATTTTGATTTTATCATTACATGTTTTATATCTTATTTTTTTTTTAAATAGGTTGAGAAGGATGAGGTAGAGGGACCTCATTTTAAGGATTTGCTTGAAGGACCGTCACTAAGAGTCATGACTTTTGAAACTTGTCAAGTTAATGGATATAAATTTTCGATGACATCCGCATCCGGTTCCGGTATTATTGTTAAAGGCACTTCCCATGAAAATATTCTTGATTATTATTGTCAATTACTAGAAATCATGAGGTTTATTTATGGTGGATGCAATCATGTATATTTATTCAAGTGTATATGGTTTGATAGTATCGGTGACGGTGTGAGGATGGGTAAGAATCGAGTGGTGACGATTGATATAAATTCAAGATTAAGGTCTAATGAGATTTTTATTTTAGCTAGTCAAGCCTCTCAAGTATATTACGCTCCTAGTGTATTGAATCCATGAAGCAATATATATACCGTGGTCAAATCTAAAAGTCATCCAATTGATGAATCTATCATTGTGCAAAACGATATTGAGGATGCCTTTCAAGAAGATAGATCTAATGCCGGAAGTTTTTCACTCTTTGTTGATTTCGCACAATATGGACGAATCCCATTCATTCGGCATGAAGAAGAAGATGAAGAAGAACAAGAACAAGAAGAAGGAGAAGATGAAGAACAAGAACAAGAAGAAGGAGAAGAAGAGGATGATGAAGACGATGATGGTTTTGACGAAATTGAATAATGTTGTTTGTAAAATTAGCTTTGATGTTTTTCACGAAGTTGAATATTAATTAATGTTGTTTGTAATGAGTTTGATGATGAAGAAGTTGAATATTAATGTTGTTTATAATGAGTTTGATGATGATTGTAATGAGTTTGTTTTTGGATTTAAATTGACCGTAGGTGTGAATATGTAGTTTGTTAAAGTTGAATAGCTTGTTAAAATTGAATAATGGCTGCAGGCTGCTGGCAAAACCTGCAATTTGTTTTTAAAAACCCAGCAAAATCGACAAACAACCTGCATAACCGACCACTTTTTACCATTCAATTTCCAGAAAACCGACCGTATTCATATATAACTGACCGTTTTTTACCATTGCAATGCCAGTAAACCGACCGTTTTAGTATATAACCGACCGAACTAAAAAAACCCAGAAAACCGACCGTTTCTGTATATAACCGACCATTATCACTAGTCAAAATACTAGTTGACTGGTAAATTATCCAATCAAATAATTTTATTTTTTCCTGAAATTTTGGCAATAACATTACAGATGATGGTTCTTGACATACGCAAGGTTTGATCGTTAAGAAATATTTTTAAAAAAATCAAAACACGAAATCCTAAACCAAACCCTGTTTAGGGATATTAGTCAAAATACTAGTTGACCGTTAAATTAATCATTCAAATAAATTTTATTTTTTCTAAAGTTGTGGCAATAACATTAAAGATGATGATTCTTGACATACTTAAGGTTTAATCGTCAAGAAATATTTTTTAAAAAATCGAAACACGAAACCCTAAACCAAATCCTATTTAGGGGTACTAGTCAAAATACTAGTTGACCGTTAAATTACCCATTCAAATAAATTGTATTTTTTCTAAAGTTGTGGCAATAACATTAAAGATGATGGTTCTTGATATACGTAAGGTTTGATTGTCAAGAAATATTTTTAAAAAAATCGAAACACGAAATCCTAAACCAAACCCTGTCTAGGGATGCTAGTCAAAATACTAATTGACCGTTAAATTAATCATTCAAGTAAATTTTATTTTTTCTAAAGTTGTGGCAATAACATTAAAGATGATGGTTCTTGACATACGTAAGGTTTGATCATCAAGAAATATTTAAAAAAAAACGAAACACGAAACCCTAAACATCGTCATTATTTAAAATTTTAATTTGAGTTATTGGACCAGTTTATTTAAAATTTTATAATTTTATGTTCATAGTGAGTATGACTACCTCTCCTATTGTTAGAAATGATTGATGAGAACAGTGTTTGGAAGCTATAGTGACAAAACAGAGTTTAGCTGGAAGCAGTCAGAGTTTAGTTAAACACTGACTGGAAGCGCAACAGAGATTGTTAAACTCTGTAGCGGTATTGTCTGAAGAGTCAACAGTGTTTGAAGATTGATACAAGATAAATTTGGAAGCAATATCTTTGAAGATTGGAAAGCTGTCAAAGAGATTGAGTTGACTTGGAAGACTAGAGCAATCGTGATTGATATCAATTGTATAGCTTAATTATAGGAGAATCAATTACTGATTGTACGAAGCTGTATGTTTTATAAATACAGTTAGGTTAACCCTAGAAGGGTATCGAACATTGAGAAATTTATTGATTGTAACCTAAGCAGCTCTCTGTGATATTTTACATCACTGAGAGAGGAATTGTTAATTCCAAACAGTTTTTAAGTATTAAACAGTGTGTTCTTGTTAAGTTACTCATACAGTATTTGATTACCTATTGTGAATTCGTCCTAACAAGTGGTATCAGAGACAATCTGTTACTTTATTACAGTTAAAGATCCAAAACACAATAGTAATCAATGGCAGAGATACCTCCACCATCTGAGAAAGCCCCTACTCCTGTTAGTAGGTATGAAACAATTAGGGTTCCTATACTTAGGCCATCAGAGTATGCAATTTGGAAGGTGAAGATGACCATGTTTCTGGAGGCTACAGATCCAGAATACCTTGATAGAATTTATGAAGGTCCTCACAAACCTACAAAGTTATCTGCTGCTGCTGCTGGTGAGGAATCAAAGGTCATTCCAAAAGAAAAGAAAGATCTAACTGCTGAGGATCTTTCATCTATTGCAAAGGATGCAAAAGTAAGACACTTACTTCACAGTGCATTAGACAATGTTATGTCTAATAAAGTGATTAATTGCACAACTGCAAAGGAAATATGGGATGCACTTGAGGTTAGGTGTCAAGGAACTCCTGCAATCAAGAAAAACAGAAGAAACATACTCACTCAGGAGTATGAGCATTTTGAGGCAAAGTCTGAGGAAACCATGATAGAAACATTTGACAGATTCTGTAAACTGCTCAATGATTTGTCATTGGTTAACAAAGAGTATGATTTAGAAGACTCAAATCTCAAGTTTCTTCTTTCTCTACCTGAAAAGTGGGATGTGAAAACAACCACCATAAGAGATAACTATGAACTTGGTGAAACAGAGATTGATGAAATTTATGGACTGCTCAAAACTCATGAATTGGAATTGGAGCAGAGAAACAAAAGATCAAGTAGAAAGTCAAAGTCTGTTGCACTTAAGGTTGAGGAGAAACCATCAAAGAAGGAAGCATCAAGGAAAAAGGCAAAAGGAAAAGCTTTAGTCATACACTCAGAAAGTGAGTCATCAAACACTGATGTTGACTCAAACACAGATGGAACATCTGATTCTGAAGATGATGAAGAGATGATGCAAATGGCTGCATTGATGGTAAAGACCTTCAAGAAGATGGGATTCAAGAACTTCAAGAAGGGAAAGAGATTCTCCAAGGACTACTCAAAGTCTGACAAGAAGAATTTCAAGAAATCTGAGGGAAAGGACTTCAAATCTGGTAAGAAAGATAAGTCTGAAATTCAATGCTACAAGTGTAAGGAGATGGGTCACTATGCTCCTGAGTGCAAGAAGGGTAAAACTGAAAAGGCACTCTACACCAAAGGCAGAGATTGGGCAGACACTTCAGATTCAGATGAGGAAGTCAACTATGCACTCATGGCTACTACTCAAAATGAAGATGATGATCTAAAGGTACCTCCAACTACCTATGCTTATAATACTGATAATATAACTGAATTGAGAATTTATCTTAAAGCATTACATATCAGTTATAGGGATCAGACTTTAGAAAATGAGAGGATAAAAAATGAGTGCTCTCAACTCAAAGATAGAAATAAACTTGTTGAGGAACAGCTAGAGAAAATGAATAAAGTTCAGAAGGAGAGAGATGATGCAGTGTTTATTGAACAGGAGTTGCTAGGTAAGTATAAGCAACTAGAATCTGAATTGGAGGATGCTAAACACATTATTAAAACTTGGACACACTCTGGTAAAGACACTCAAGAAGTGTTTCAGTCAGATACAGTAGGTCTAGGTTACTCTGAAGGAGATGAACTTAGATTTGAAAATTTGGTAAAAGTTAGACCACATCGTTCATCTGAAGGTAATGTTATGGGAACAGGTGGACCTAAGACTGAAGCTGAGAAAAAGGCTGTTAAAGAATCATATGCTAAGACTTTTGTTAAAGAGGCTAACATTGGTTTAATGACAGATAAACAACTCAAGCATAAGCTTAAAGAGATAAAATCTGTCAACAAACAGAGAATGCCTAAGAAAAACAAAAATGGAAAAGTAGGCATAACATCAGGAATTAAGCCAATGCTTGCTTCATTAGCTCCTAGAAAAACATGCTTTAATTGTGGTAGCACTAATCATCTTGCTAGTTTCTGCAGTAAGAATAAGAACATTAATTCTTTGCCCTCTAAAACTGCAGTTAAAAATGATTATGTGAGGACTAGACCACAGACTTTATGTACACACTGTGGAAGTACATGGCATTCTATTTACACTTGCAGAGATTATCATGCTCTTTACTATAATTACTATGAACCCAAACCAAATTTGAAATGGGTTAAAGTAAACTCTGCAAATGTAAACTCTGAAAAAGTTAGCTTAAACTCTGATAATGTGAATTCCGCTGCAAAAGCTAACAGAATTAAGAAAGCCAAAGGATCCAAGCAAGTCTGGATCCTTAAAACTAACAATCAGTGATTGTTTGTGATTGCAGGGCACCAGGGTGAGTACCCTAGTCGTGGACAGTGGATGTTCAGGACACATGACAGGAAATAAAGCCCTGCTATCAGAGTATGAGGAGAAGGCTGGCCCAAAAGTTTCCTATGGAGATGGCAACATAGGACATACTCTGGGATATGGCAATATTAATCTTGGGAATGTCATCATCACAAATGTAGCTCTGGTTCCAGGACTCAAGCATGATCTGCTATCTGTGAGTCAAATCTGTGACAGAGGATATCATGTGGATTTTCAGCCTGAATATTGTCAAGTCATCAGCAAATCTACAGGAAAAGTTGCTCTAGTTGGAAACAGACACAATAACATCTATGAAATTAAATTGTCAACAAACAATGATGGCAAAGCAGTGTGTCTGTCAACAAGAATGTCCAGTGAAGAGAGTTGGAAGTGGCACAAGAAACTCTCTCATTTGAACCTGAACAACATCAATGAGCTAATCAAGAATGATCTTGTAAGAGGTCTACCAAGGTCTTTGTTGAATGTAGAAGGCCTGTGTGATTCTTGTCAAAAGGCCAAACAGAGAAAAGCCTCCTTCAAAAGCAAATCTGAGTCTTCAATTGTTGATCCTTATCATCTCCTACATGTGGATCTTTTTGGACCAGTGAATGTGATGTCTCTTGGAAAGAAGAAATATGCACTAGTCATTGTTGATGAATATACCAGATACACATGGGTATATTTTCTTGCAAAGAAGGATGAAACTGCATTAACACTGACAGAACATATTTTACAACTGGACAAAGGGTCAGAAAATCAAGTGAAGATAATCAGAAGTGACAATGGAACTGAATTCAGGAATTCATCAATGGAAGAATTTTGCAAGAGTAAAGGAATCAAACAAGAGTTTTCTGCACCTGGCACTCCACAACAAAATGGTATAGTGGAGAGGAAGAATAGAACCTTGATAGAAGCTGCCAGAACCATGCTAGATGAAGCAAAATTGCCAACATACTTCTGGGCAGAAGCAGTTCAAACTGCTTGTTTTACTCAAAATGCAACACTGATCAACAAGCATGGCAAAACACCATATGAAATGGTGAAGAAGATAAAGCCAAATCTAAAATATTTTCATATTTTTGGATGCAAGTGCTTTGTGTTGAAGACTCATCCTGAACAGTTGACCAAATTTGACCTAAAGGCAGATGAAGGAATTTTTGTTGGCTATCCACTGTCAACTAAGGCATTCAGAGTTTATAATCTGAGAACTAGAGTGATCATGGAATCAATTCATGTGTCATTTGATGACAAGAAAATAACTGGACTTGAAGATGTCAATGAACATGATCTACTCCACTTTGAAAATGAAGATTTATTCTCTGAAAAAGTAAACTCTGATCAGACTGATCTGACAAACTCTGTTGATCTAAACTCTGAACCTCTACTGGTAAATACTGAAGAAACTCTTCAATCAGAAACTAGGGAAGAACCAGTTGAGGGGGAGCATGAAGAATCACATCAAAGTGATAATTCAAACACTGAAAGTGACTCAGTTGATAATTCTGAATCAAACTCTGTTGATTCAAACTCTGTTGATAATTCTGAGCAGTCACATTCAGGGGGAGCATCTGAAAATGAAGAGAGACACCAAGGAAATCAGGAGAGCGTGGATCAAGGGGGAGGATCACATGATGACAGAAGCAATTTGCCTTCTGCAAGAAAATGGACTAAGTCACATACACCTGATTTAATTATTGGTGATCCAGATGCAAAAGTAAGGACAAGAAGTGCAACAACAAATGAATGTCTGTTTCATGCATTCTTGTCACAAACTGAGCCAAAGAAAGTGGAAGAAGCTCTTAAAGATGCTGACTGGATAACAGCAATGCAAGAAGAGCTAAATGAATTTGAAAGAAATGGAGTGTGGACCCTTGTACCAAGGCCCAAAAACAGATCCATTGTTGGTACTAAATGGGTTTTCAGAAATAAAACTGACAGTGAGGGTGTTATCACAAGAAACAAAGCAAGACTGGTTGCAAAAGGCTATTCACAACAGGAAGGAATAGACTATGATGAAACATTTGCTCCAGTTGCTAGATTGGAGGCAATCAGAATCTTTCTAGCATATGCCTCTCATAAGAAATTCAAAGTGTTTCAGATGGATGTGAAAAGTGCATTTTTAAATGGAAAACTTGAAGAAGAAGTGTTTGTGGAACAACCACCAGGTTTTGTAGATCCAAAATATCCAAACCATGTCTACAGGTTAGACAAGGCACTCTATGGACTTAAGCAGGCACCAAGGGCATGGTATGAAACCCTTGCCAAATTTCTACTAGAAAGTGGATTTCACAGAGGTACTATTGACAAAACTCTGTTTTACTTCCAATCTGGTAGTGACTTGCTCTTAGTTCAGATATATGTAGATGACATCATTTTTGGATCTACTAATGATAAACTCTGTAAGAAGTTTGCCAAACTCATGCAGTCAAGATATCAAATGAGTATGATGGGAGAGCTTAGTTATTTTCTAGGCTTACAGGTGAAGCAAACAGATGATGGAATTTTTGTAAATCAAGCAAAATATACCAGAAATCTTCTCAAGAAATTTGGTATGCTTGACTGTTCATCTACAACAACTCCCATGGCAACTGCAACAAAATTGGACAAAGATGCAGGGTCATCAGTAGATATGACAAGTTACAGAGGAATGATTGGTTCTCTACTCTATTTAACAGCTAGTAGACCTGATATCATGTATGCCACTTGTTTGTGTGCAAGGTTCCAGGCAGATCCAAGAGAACAACATTTAACAGCAGTAAAGAGGATTTTTAAGTACCTCAAAGGCACTATAACTTTGGGGCTGTGGTATCCAAGAGAATCAGAGTTTAAACTACTTGGTTATTCAGATGCAGACTTTGCAGGCTGTAAGATAGACAGAAAAAGCACCAGTGGAAGTTGTCAATTTCTGGGTGACAGACTTGTTTCCTGGTACAGCAAGAAACAAAAGTCAATATCTACATCTACAGCTGAAGCAGAGTATATTGCTGCTGGTAGCTGCTGTGCACAGATTTTATGGATGAAGAATCAACTGCTGGATTATGGATTAAGGTATACCAAGATACCTATTTACTGTGATAATCAAAGTGCTATTGCAATGACAGGTAATCCAGTACAACATTCAATGACAAAGCACATCAGCATAAGGTATCACTTCATCAGAGAGCATGTGGAGGAAGGCAACATTGAGCTTCACTTTGTGTCCACAGAACAACAACTTGCAGATATCTTCACCAAGCCATTGAGTGAAGCTACATTTACAAGACTGGTCAATGAACTAGGAATGGTCTCTAGTTTTGACTAGAGATGTTGGTGAGACTCAAAGACTTATCTCTAAAAGATATTGCTCATGTTTCTGCAAATTGTTAAGTGTTATGTGAACCTTAGTATTAAACTCTGTTCTGCATGCTTATGTTTAAAACTTGTTAAACTCTGTCAGCATGTCTGTCTGTTAAACACTGTTATCATGTTGGATACACTCAGTGAATTCAGAATTGATTTTTGTCTGAATGAAAACACCAATGAAGAAAAATGTATGAAGCATGATTCTCAGTAATTAAATCATGATTCTTTCTGATTCACTGTAATCTAATCAGATTTTGTGCAGTAAATCAACACAGCATGATACTGTTTCATATTTATAGCATCTCTTAGTTTATTCAGTCCTAAACTCTGAGTTTATGAATATTGTGTGCATTGCCTCTCATAAATAATTTTGGTTATTGATGAACTCTAAACTCTGATAAGTGACATTCTGTTTCCAAAGGTATGGCTCCTGGTGATTCCTTGTTTGTACTTGTGAAAACCATAAAACTTGAGATGTGTCATTGATTAGTTTGGTGAGTTCAGATTCATGTTTACACCCTGTGAGAGTTTGAGCCAAATCAGTGATTGATACATTTTCTATCAATCAGTATTTATTGTTGTGTGATATTCATCAGGAAGTATGTTTCTCTAGAACTTGTATTAAACCATCTTGAGACTACATGATATGTGTGTGCATGAAAATGATAAAGGCAATAGGATTTACAATTCCTTCAAACACAGTTCAAAACTCTTTTGAACACTGTTCAAACACTGTATAAACACTGTTCATAAATACCACCCTTAGTAAACCCCTTTGAGCCTAATTAACTGCTCATTTTTCTTATACTCTGAAGTATTAAGAGCAGTTATGTTCTTTTAAAAAAAAATCAAGCAGATAAGTGTTTCTCAAGAAAAGAAAAGTTTTTCAGTATATATGTTAAATAAAAAAAAAAGGCATATATACTGATCTTGTGCAAATATGTACTAACAGTGTGACTGAACACTCATGAATAAAACATCTCTATTCATCTGTTTGATCTTACTCCATTACAACCCTGAATAAAGTCCTTTTGATTTGTGCATACATGTACTCAAAGTAGTGTAGATTTGGTGGACATTCAAGCATTGGTAGAATCTGCTTTTCCTGATTGAATGTGAGTGTAAACACTTCACCTAAACACCTGTGTGCTTTGAGAGTTTGTGAGATTATCAAATTCATGACTGTTATTCAATGAATGATGCTCTGATTTCTATCTCTTGATCTTTTTGTCTTCAAAGACTGTGTGCTTACTTGGATAGTCATGGACATCAAAGGGAATGGAAGTTTTCAGATTTCTGTATTACAGTAACTACAGAGTTTAGCATTCATCAAACAATCAGTGTTTAATATGAGAGTTTGTGCATTCAGTGTTTATTTATTTTTTTGTTATGGATTTTATGAAATATTAGATGCTCTAAAAATTGATTTTAGTAAACTCTGCTTCACACACACTCATATTCACAACTGTGCAATTTTTGAAAGGGTTGTTAGTGATAAAGTTGGAAAATTGATAAACACTGTTGAGTTGTGTTAAGTACTCTAAGGTAAAGTTTCATTGAGATGATTTGACTATTTTGGAGTAATTGGGGTAGTTGACAACTATTAATTAGTGTAAATATGTCAAAGTGTCGTGATTATAGGAATGACAGCGGTAATTATTAAGTGATCCATTGGTTGTTTGACACGTGTCCCATGATAGTGTCCCACTCACACATTACTCTACAATCAGTTGCGCGTTTTTACTGAATAAACGATTGAGTTTTAGTTTTACTCTAATCGTTTTTGTTCTCTCACTTCACATCTATTCATATTCACCCACTCACAGTTACTTGCATACTCATTCACTTTCAAAATTCTCACTCATTCTCCTTCACATTTTGGTAAACACTTACCATACATCTTTTCTCTGAATATCTTCGTATCATATCTTACTAATGGCAACCAAAGCGTTTGATGCAGCAGGATTAGTTTTTCTTCCTAGCAACTATGCAGCACCACTGGAGAATGCAAATGCTCCAGAGGCGTTTCATTTGTTTCAAAATTTCTTGAAAGACTCTGAAATAGGGAAGGTGTTAACTGCACCACCAATACTTTCTGCTTCACAAATTGCTACTTTTTGGACAAACTCTGTATATGATGATGGAGAAGAGTCTGGCACTCCAACAATCACTTTCACTCATGCTGAATCAGAGTATATCATTACTCCAACTACGGTTAGGGATGCTCTGGATTTTGAGACTCACGCTTCTTACAGTGTTGTTGGTCATGATCGCTTGAGGACAATGTTGCAGCAAATTGGATGTGCAGGCAACTTGAATAAGCTAGGGTCTCTGAGAAGGCCGCTTTTGAGAAAGGAATGGAGCTTCTTTTTCGATTGCATTACAAGAGCTTTTGGAAAGAAGACAACAAATTGGGATGCACTTCCTCTTGACACTCTCCAAATTGGTCATGCTCTACTGTATGGAGGTAATTTTGATTGTGGTAGACTAGTGCTAATGAATTTGGGAGAGCGTTTGTCTGAGCCTACTTCTGTTTATTTTGCTCGTTTTTGTCAAATGCTATTCACTGCTTGTGTGCCTAATATTACAATTGATGAAGCTGATGTGATTCAGCCTTTTCAAGTTGCTAAAAGGATGTTTTCTGATTTGACAAATAAAGATGTTACTAAACAGCAAATACCTGATATGTTTATGCCACTAGCCTTACAAAACTATGTTAACCAACCTCAAGTTTCTCAATCACCCCAACACATGCCTGAACCATTAGACACCATACATTCTGAACCAACACCCACAACACCCACAACAACTGTACCTACTACATCTCATCAACCACAACCAGAACACATAAACTCTGAAACCTTAAACTCTCCAACAATAAACTCTCCACCACTAAACTCTGAAACCTTAAACTCTGAGCCAGCACCTACTGAAAAACCCAAATCCAAACCAAAAAGAAAAATACACACCGCTCAAAACACTAAACACTCAAAGGCTAAACAGACATTACCTGGAGCTGTGTATACTAGAAGAAAGAAACAAAAGGCAAACAGACCTTCACTTTCACCACCTAAAGAGAGCTCTAGTGAAGAAGAAGAGGAGATTGTAGTGCCTCAAGTCAAGAAGAGAAGATTAATTCTTTCAGAATCAGATGATGAGAATGTTGTTAATGCTCCAGAGGTGGTTTCACTGCAAACACCTACTGTTGAGGTTGCTGTCAATGTTGAAATGCCTGCAGAGGATATTGTGGCTGTCAATGTTGAAATACCTGCAGAGGATGCTGTTAATGTTAAAGTACCTACAGAGGATAACATGCCTGTAGAAGAGGATCACAGAGATGATTTTTCACCAGTGAATGATGTTCTTGAATCATTTCAACCAATCCTTGATCCTATCTCACCTGTTGTTCATACTGAAGCTCCTGGTGTAGCTGATGAGCCTGCAGTTAATTTACCTGAAGCTGCAGCATCACACACAGAACTGATATCTAATGCTTCTCCAATTCCAGATAAAGGTGATGAGGTTGATCAGGCAACTAAGATAATTTCTGAATCTATGACTGTTGAAGCTACACATACAAACTCTGTTGCAGAGCCTGTGCAACATGAGGAAACTATTGACAAGATTGCAGAAGTTGTTGCAGAAACTGTGGCTGACACAGCTCAGCACAGTGGTTCTTTAAAAGATGCTCAAGCTAATGATGCAAGTGCTGAAGATGAATCTGAAAACAGTGCAAACTCTGATTCTTTTCTGAGTGCACCAGCACAGACTGAAAATAAACATAAACCTTTTGATCAGCCTTGTCCATCTCATGCAATTGAAGTAGAGCACCTTGCTAAATATGCTGCTAATTGGTATAAACAAGACTGTATTTTTCCAAAAGGGAGAGCAGCTGATTTTGTTAAGCAGACTGCAAGTAAAATTTCAAATCCAGAGATTTTATCATGTTTAAAGGCAACTGTGGTACAAGTCAAAACTCTGGATGGAAATTTTGCTGACACAAAACAAGAAATTGCTTCTTTGAAGACTGAGATACAGTCAAGAGAAATGAAGATGGAAAGAGAGTCCAAAATTAAAGCTGCACAGCTGTCTAAAGTTCAAGATACTCTCTTTGCCAGGCTAGGAAAGGTTGAAGAGAATCAAGCTGCTTTGTTTTCTAAGGTTGATTCTATTGCTAACTCTTTGGAGCTCATTACATCTATACTCATTCCTGATGATGTCAAAAAGGGGGAGAGAGTTGCTAAGTCTAAATGCAAAGTTTCTCAAACTCTGCTTCAAAAGGATGATGCTGGAGATGGAGGGGCAAGTGATAAGAGTAAGGCTTTAAACTCTGAAACACTAACTCTGAGATCTGGCAAATCTCTTAAGTCACAGTCTGTTGGAATAAACGCTGAAACTCAAGGTACTTCAAAAACTAAGAGTTTGGAATTAATATCAAATCCAAAGACTGATGAGAAGTTAGCTGTTAAGCTTTTCATGGAAGAGAATGCAGAAGGAGTTACTATAGAAGATGCTAAAGCTGAAGAGAAGAGTCTGCAAGAAAAGCATTTGAAGACTTTAAAGTCTGATAAATTGAAAAAGAATGTTAAAGCTGCAAAGCCTGTTCTTAAAGGTATTCAAATCAAAGAACCAGTTGGTACAAATCAAAGGATGCAAGTGTTCAGAAAACCAACAGATGCAGAAGCTAAGCAAAAGCTGAAAAGTATTGTTACAACCTCTGTTGATACACATGTTGTACAGAAGAATGAAGACACAACCTCTGTTACTGCACAAGTTGTGACCACACCATTATTGTCTTCTCAGTTGAAATCAACATTTGGAAAAGGTGTTCTTCATGATTCAAGGCTAGAAGCTACAGTTCCAATGCATTTCACTGATGGTAGAGCCTTATCTGGTAAAATCGGATACAACAAAGGAGGCATAGGCTCACACAGAGACACAAGACAATATGTTGGTCCCAGAGATCCTTCTTCACTGTCTGTTCCAGGTCGTGGTGTCACTCAAGAGAGTTTAGACAGACTGGAGTCAGTACAGCTTGTATATCAGAAGAGTTTAGAGAAGGATTTCTTGCTATATTTCATGGCTGATGGAACAGTGTTTAAAGTTTCTGAAAAGGATATTGAATTAAAATACTGGGAAGAACTTGAATATGTCCTGTATATTTTCAGAGTGAGAAATCAAAGAGCTCAGTCAGTTGCAAATGTGCTCAGACAAAGGATGATTCAAAACCTTGCAAGAAGAAAAATGAAATTCAACAGTAAGTATGTTCCTAAGTACAGAGACTGGAATGGCAATCTGATAGAAATGGAGAAGGGAACTACAAAGCTGAAGACTGATCTTGGAATCACTGTTCTGGATTTTAATGTGAAGTCTGAGGAAGTGAAATATATCAGGCTGGGAAATGAAATGAGAAGAAACAAAATCTACGATCTTAGAGCTGCTATCTATCAAACTGATGAGAATGATCCTCAGTTGAGAGAAATCAAGGAAGCTATGCAGATAGAGCTTGAAAATGCTGAAAGAAGATTGCTTATAGACTATCTCAGAACAATGCCAGATCTACAAGAGATTAGAAATTAAAGTCTGTAAGAATTTTCTTATTTTCTGTAGAAATTGTTAAGTAATAGCTTAAACTCTGTTTGTATGTTAGACACTGTAAAACTTTGTATTTGTTTTGACATCATCATTTACTGTAAACTTGTACATTCTTGCTAATGGACAAGTTGGGGGAGATTGTTAGAAATGATTGATGAGAACAGTGTTTGGAAGCTATAGTGACAAAACAGAGTTTAGCTGGAAGCAGTCAGAGTTTAGTTAAACACTGACTGGAAGTGCAACAGAGATTGTTAAACTCTGTAGCGGTATTGTCTGAAGAGTCAACAGTGTTTGAAGATTGATACAAGATAAATTTGGAAGCAATATCTTTGAAGATTGGAAAGCTGTCAAAGAGATTGAGTTGACTTGGAAGACTAGAGCAATCGTGATTGATATCAATTGTATAGCTTAATTATAGGAGAATCAATTACTGATTGTACGAAGCTGTATGTTTTATAAATACAGTTAGGTTAACCCTAGAAGGGTATCGAACATTGAGAAATTTATTGATTGTAACCTAAGCAGCTCTCTGTGATATTTTACATCACTGAGAGAGGAATTGTTAATTCCAAACAGTTTTTAAGTATTAAACAGTGTGTTCTTGTTAAGTTACTCATACAGTATTTGATTACCTATTGTGAATTCGTCCTAACACCTATGTATGAATTTTTATCCAAAATTTGACATTTTTTGTTTTTTTTACGTACTAAAAATAATATTCGTCACAAAAATAATTACCATTAATCCTTGATTAAAAATTAGGTAATATTCATCACAAAAATAATTCGCATGAATACTTGGATGTACGTGTATAAATTTTAAATTAAATATAGGATTTTTTTCCTTTTTAATTCTATTTTTGCCTTTTTTTATTCTATTTTTTTCCTTTTTTAATGTTAAAATCGACCGAATATATATATAACCGACCACTTAGTTTTTGGGCGGAAAAAGTTTCGCGAAAAGTTAAAAAAATCGCCCTTTTCCAAACGACGCCGTTTTTGCGTTTCACGCTTACCAATGATATAACCGACCGATCTGGCGGTCGGTAAAGGTCTAGGTATAAATATAAAAGTAAACCCTCCCCCTTCTCTTTTTCTATCAGTACTATACTCTCATATCTCTCTCTCTTCCTCTCTCTTCATCTCTTCTTCTCAATACAAACTAAAATCCGTTCAAACTCAGTCCGTTCAAGTGAAAATAGCTCTTACCCGTGCAAACTCAGTCCGCTCCCAACAAAAATCGGTCCGTTCAAGTCGAACCCAAACTTCCTCTTCTCCATTTTGTGTTCAGGTAAGTTACCTTTTTTATCTTCCATTTTGTGCCTTTAATCAGTCCGTTATATTCTTTTTTTTTGACAATACAAACAAAAGAATATAACAGTCCGTTATATTCTTTTGTTTGTATTGTTTGCTTTTAATTATGTGTTTTTTGTTTGTTTTTTATTTTTTCATGTTTAATTTGCTCCCATTTGAAGTTCATGTATATATCTTCTCCTATTTGTTTATATTTTGATGTTTATATATATTTTTGTTTATTTGAAATTGGATTTATGGGTTTAGGTTCGATTTATAGGTTTGATTATTGGGTTTAATTGGAAAACTTCAATTTATGTCATATAGAGGTAGAAAAACCTTCGATTATGGCATACACGTATGTATATATGTGACATTTTTCTGTTTTTGCATGCACGTATCGGTCGGTTGAATGGATTGTGTACTTATGTTTGATTTGCTTATGTTTGTGTACTTACGTGCGGTCGGTTAAATGGATTGTGTACTTATATGTTCGATTTGCTTATGTTTGTGTACTTATAATTAAATTAATATTATATTTATGTTTGTGTACTTATGTTCGATTTGCTTTCCACGTTTATGTTCGATTTGTTTATGTACTTATATGTGCTTGTTTTTTTTACAAATTTTAGGTGCTCGGTTGGCTAGTGATGATCGTAATGGTTTCGATGGTTATGTCTATACTGGCACGTAAAGGGAAGGGAAAGCAAGTTGAAAAAGATCAGGGCAAGGGCAAGGGCAAGGGTAAACAATTTGCAAGCAAGGGAAAGGGCAAGGTCACGGGTAGAGGGAAGAGCACGTTGGCATTGCGAAATGAGCCAACGGGTTCGGATACGGATATGGGCGAGGACCCGACGATTGGAAACATGACAGCTACAGAAGCACGTGAGTGGCGAGGAAGGAGGGCTCGATCACATTCAAGTGGAATTTATGGAGCTAATGTGCCACGTGAACCAACACTTATCAATATCTCCGATGGACAGTAAGCCTCATTATCCAGTGTTATGTTAATTTCTTTCACTTTGTCAGTGTAGTGCAATTAATCGATCACTTTGTACTTGTGCTAAATGCGCAAGCACTTAGCCTATTCTTACTTATTTAAATGCCACATGTAGTATTGAAGATGATACCGCAAAGAAGACTTTGCTTGGGATGATTCGTGAGAGGTGGCCCATGGGTCATTACACCTTCAGTGACATCGATGCGGCTTATCCAAAGTGGTTGGACGATAGGGTTGATGAGTTTTTTGTAAGTAAAACGATATTAATTTTTTGATAATGTTTTGTTTCGTGATTTGATTATGAAGTTAATTTGATCATGAATCTGACCTTATCATTTGTTCCTATATATATATTCTAGAAATTTTATAGGCATCAAAGGGGACAAAGTCATAGGGCATCGAAAAAGATTGTTGAAGATCACATCAAGCTTACAATAAAAAGGATTGTGAATGAGCTTAAGAGCAGAGTTGAGAGAGTGGCAAGGGAAACGGGGGTTTCTAAATTGTCCTTAAAGCCCCCGTATTGGTCGGAGACGTTTTGGAAGGATCTTCTTAAATATTGGGAGATGAATGAAGGACACTTGCGTAGGGCAAAGGTTGGAACCGAAAACCGCCAACGTGTTGAAAGGATGCATAGCGCCGGTGCTCGATCATTCAACTCGGTGAAAGCGGTAATAAAATTTAAATATGCACAAACACATATACGTACACACATATGGTTATTTAATATTATAAAGCAAACTATGTATGCTAATATAAGATATTTTATTATTTGGAAGGAAATCATGAGAAAAAACAAAAAGCCTCCGACTAAACTTGAGGTATGGGACAAATGCCACCACAAAGTTGGTTCCGATCCGAATAACCCTGCCTACACTACTCCGGCTGCCATGCGCATCGCGCTCGGTAATCTTATTTTGTGTACAATATAAGCATGTTTTTGTCTACACTACCCTGTCTACACATACAATGCATGTTTATATTAATTATAACCATTAAAAAGTTTAATGTTCTAATTAAACTTGAATGTGTAGGAACGATATTCCTCTATTCTTGAGCGTATGTCGATGGAGGTGACTCAAACGGGTGAGAGAGCCATGGGATTGGTGGATGGAAGCAACGGGGGTCCCCGAAGGGGAAAAACCCAAAAAAATTTATGTTGTTGGATTCCCCAATGTTTGAGCTAGGGATCTACTTCCTACCCTAGCTACACGCTATAGGGATTCCACCTGAGGCGAAGCCGGCTCATCCTCATCCGCTCCGACACAACGTCGCTCCATCCCCTACAATGTTTATCTCTTGATCGTGAGAAATGTTCTTACGGAGATCCGTGCCAATCCTGACCGATTTGCTCGTCAACTATCCAATGAAGAGATTGCCACATTTGCACGCACCGCCCTTGAGGCCTCCGATCCATCTGCCGATCCAAGTCAAAGGCTGCAATGGAATAATCTCATTGACGGTGAGATTGTACATATTGTCGGGACCTTAATTGAGGATATTGTCCAAAAAACCGAAGCTCAAGTTGAAGGGGTAATGGTCTTTCCTTTTGGTTTTATTTGTATCAATTAATGATATTTATATTTCTTACTTTTTAATTAGTTGGTTATATGTGTACATAGGCAAAGGATCGGCTTGCATTGGAAGATGAAAAGGACTATACCTCCGAGGATGAGGATATGGGTGGCGATGAAGATGGTGGTGAAGACGATGGTGATGGCGCTCGTGATGATGGTGGGGAAGAGGGTCATCAATCATCCGATATTTCTTTGTCGGATCATTAGGTTTTTAAGTGTGATCGGTTTTTATGAACTTGGTTTTTGTTCTAAGCTGTTTGTAATTAGTTGGAATGACCAGAAAACTTGGAATGTTTGTATGAACGTGGTTTTTATATTTGTTGGAATGATCGAACTTATGAAATTGGTTTTTATGTTTGTATGTTTGAATATGTTATTATGAAGTTGAATGGTGTGGTGAATTGTTAATGTTGAAATGGAATGGCAGGCTGCAGTACTGGCAAAACCTGCAATTTTTTTTAAAAAAAAATAACCCAGAAAACCGACCGACAAGCCTTATAACCGACCACTTTTTACCATTCAATTCCCAGAAAACCAACCGATACAAGATATAATTGACCGTTTTTTATCATTCGAGACTTTCGAAGGTGGTCGGTTATATTATAGTGGTCGGTTTTAAGTGGTCGGTTATACAAATTAGCACAGCTACTGGCATGAAACCGACCGATTGTGCACGTTTGACTTTGGTCGGTTATGTGTGCGAGTCAAAATGTATTTTTTTTAAGTCATAACCGACCACTGTTGGTTGGTTTTGTGGTGATGACGTCTGTCGACAGCTGTCGCCACGTGGTGACACGTGGTACCACGTGTCCAATTCGGACCCCCACTTTAGAGAATATTTAAGCACAAATAAACGACCAATTAATTGGTCGGTTATGTGTGCTAAACCCGACCAAATGACATAACCGACCAGGCTTAAATTGACCAGCATTTTTGGTCGATTTTAGTCGTTAAACCGACCGATTCCTCTTATAACCGACCATTATTGACGGTCGGTTTAATCCTGTTTTCATGTAGTGAGGGAAACAACAAATACTTAAATCATTTTGGATATTTAGTAATGGTAGACGGCTATTAGTAAACAATCAGACAAAAAGTTTTTGAGGTATGTAAAGATATGGTATCCTCCTATTTTCATCAAAAATTTTACCGTACATTTATAGTAAAAATTTTCTACTATGAGTAGTGCTAAAGGTACCAAAATTTGTTACCAAATGATATGATCCTAATTAATTGACATTTTGAGATATTTTAATTAGTGAAAATTCATGTGAATGAAAGGGATCCACAATTATTATTTGCATAATAACAAATTAGTCTATGACATGTAGCATTAAAAATCGATTTTGGGAATTAATTTGGGACCTTTAACATTTTCCTTCTATTATATATTTTTTCACGGTAATAAAAGTTTGCCCCTGACCACGTTCCTTTAATAATTCAAATATCTTCATCTAATGCTAGGTCCACTACAAGGGACAGGGTAATTGCGACAGAATTAATAAAAAGAATCTGTTGCAATTGCCCCACTTTCGACGGAAACAATCTGTCGCAAATATCGAAGTCGTAACTTCTTATTCCGTCGCAATTTCTTATTCTATACAAATTATAACTGGGTCCCATCCTAAACAAAAACAATTATAAAAAAAGGAAAAACAGCAAAGTACGATGGATTGTTTGTCGTAAATATGTCCAGAATTGCGACAGCATCCGTCATAAAAATTCCCATAATTGCGACAGAATCCGTCGTAAATATTTCCAGAATTGCGACAGAATCCGTCCTAATTATTTACAGATTTGCAATAGAATCTGTCCTAAAAAATACCAAATTACGAGGCATTATTTGTCATAAATATTCCCCAAATTGCGACAAAATTCGTCATAAATATGCCCAGAATTTGGACAGAATCCGTCGTGAATTGCAAATACTTGCGACAGAATCTGTCACAATTTCTGGACCCCGAGCATTGTTCTGCCTATTTTTATCACTTCCAACCTATTTTTTTTTTTTTGAATAATCACTTCCAACCTATTAAAAGTCAAATTCATGTCTACATTCCGCAACATACATACAAACTAATCCCGAAAAACTGTTACAACACACTGAAAAATATGTAGTCAAATCCACATAAATATTGAGCAAAAGGAAAATAACATCATAGAATCTCTTCAAGATTTACGATAAACATCTATACCATAGTTACATTAAAAATATCTAACCTAAATATCCATTGGCCAGTTAATATCCGAAGGTAAACATAAATCAACCACCTAGCTGAAATATGAAAAAGTAATTAGCCACTAAGCTAATATCAACAAAAATTGGCCACTAAGCTAATATCATCAAAAATTAGCCACTAAGCTAATATATCCAAAACTACTCATAACCCAGCTTTATATCTACACCCTAGCTGGTACTACATCCAACTGCCCTAATCTCCCCCAATCCAAAGGCTGCCATCCTATTTACCATTTCGAGTTCGACTTCGAGGAGGTGATCGACCCCATCATCATTACTAGGCTCATCCTCACGAACTATCGACTTACCCTGCAATATTAAAAAATATTCAGCACATCGTCATTATCTTAAAACCAGATAAATATTCAACTATTTTTCTAAAAAAAATTCACTCTAAATATTATGGTTGCTAAATGTGATTCTAATAAATAATTCTGACTTCAATTGGTTATTAATGTTCATGCAATTAAAATTTCAGCACAGTAATTTTTTTTTAATTTTAATTTGTTATTGTGAATAGCACAAGAAAGTATAATGCATTTGACTATTATAGTTATGTGTAATAGTGTTTCACCAGCATGTTTCTTCAGTACTGATACTATGGCCAGAGGCCCAGAGCATGGAAGCAACTAATAATATGATCACATAACATATAAGAGCGAAGCCAGGGCATTATTGCCATGTCTATAGTGTGAAGCCTAAATGTATAGCCTAATTGTATAAATATTTTAAATTTACACCTTCATTACTGGAATGCATGATTAATTCGAGTTATTAAATTTAACTAAAGCATACGTGATGATGCATTTAAAAGAAAGATACATGCTAAAAGATTGGACCTGAATATAGCTTATTACAGTTGTTAGTAGGGTCTTAGCTGTAGAATGAGGAGGAACGACATTCTTTAACTTTAGATAACTAAAAAAACATTTTTTTTTTAGTTTTTTTGATAAATTTTGTTCTTTTAGATTAACCAATTTTTATTATTTTATATTCAAAAACAATAATTTATTATTTTTTAAAAAGACCATAATTTATTAATAAATTGTTCAGGAACAATTTTTTAATATATTTTACTCAAAAAACATTTATTTAATGATTTAGTAATATCAAAAGGATTATATTAATTAAATAATCTACTTTACGAGTTTAAGAAAGTTCAACTGCATCACTGAAAAAACGCATTTCCATTGATTTGTCATGATATTCGTCACAAGATAGTTACTTGATGTGTAAAATAACTGCAAGCGCACAGTGTTTAGTTGTAGCAAATACAGATCGATCCTCAGAGACTATTAATTTTAAAAACCCTAATAATTAACTCAGGCGAACTAGACAATAAATTTTGAGATGAGATTTAATTAACCTAATTGATGTGTCAAATTATACCTAACCGCAAGCGCACGGTATCTATTGTAGTAGATATTAGCAAATACGGGTCGAATCCTCAAGGAGACAGTTTCAATTTCAATTCAATTGCTATCAATTGTTTCTAGTCACAATGATTGTTTGAGAATTGTATTAACTACTAAAACAAAGTTAACAAAGATTTAAATCAATTAATTAAGGGATCTAGGGCAATTCAGGTTCACCATGTTTACACCAAACAAATCACAAAAGTATAGCTTTTCAATGGGATTAAGTAATTAAAGCAATGGTTAATCTTTCTCAAGCATTAACGCTCTCAGAATATCTAATGATGTTCTCACACTCACCTTCAATTCTGCTAATTGTATGTAAGCCTCTAGTAGTAAAATCTCTCGATCTATTACTCCTATTGCAATCAATTAATCCATGATATTGCGCAATTACACAAATTAAGAATTATAACATATCAATCAGAATTACTCTTTACCCATCAATCTACTAATCAAATTACGCCCAAATCATGGTGCAAACATGGCTCCCCTTAGTACCCTAGAATTAAACTACTCACTCATGGTAGAAGTAAAAACAATGAGAATAATGAAAGAAGCCATGTAAAACATATAATAATGAAACAAGAGAATAAAGAATACCTCAAACTTTGTATTAACGAAGAACAATGAAGATCCAAATTAAACCAAGTGCTTACAAAGGAAGAGATGAAGAGAGAAAACCAAAACCCTAGCTTTTTGTAAAATAAAATACGTCTTCTCCCTCTCCCTCCCTATCCCACGTTTTTATAATATATCCCCCAATAAAATCTGATCTCTTTCTTCTAATAAAAGTATTTTTAATATCCTAATCAATTTACAAAAAGATATCCATAATTGAATAGGATTTTCTTGTAAAATTCGTCACTAATTTTGCTCCTCTGTTTCTGGGCTCTTCCAGTTGGATTTTGCTTACTGGACCACCTCTGAATTAAAGATAATTCCCTAAGCTTCGCGTGGACAGTAATTTCGTCAAATTCTGACTTCTGGAACTCAAGATATGGCCCAAACAGTGTAGGCAGCCCGTATAACCCAATATTACGAATTTTCTCCTATTTTATCTCCAAAATAGCTCTTTTTGCTCCAAATCCTTCCAAGTTATGAATTCTTTATTTCCTACAATAAAACAATAAAATCTATTAAATAAAAATCCAAATCAATGCAAAACACAATAAATATGAGAATAAAATCATCTAAAATATATATAAAAATATACTCTATCAAACATCCCCACACTTAGCATTTGCACGTCCTCGGGCAAATAAGTGAAATAAAAACTAAGTCCTAACAAACATCACTTTCGTAGATGACACGATTGCATTGAGCATATGCAACAAGCCGTTAAACCCCTAGGCAGCCCTAGTAGGACGAGTGTTGTCTCGTGAGGGTTTATAGTGAATGTACCCACAAAATTCATCCAACCATGCAACAGATCAATGCTAACACAACACCACACACACAAGTCCTCTCATGCCACATCAACTTAAGAATCAAAGTAAACATACGATGTCTTGGTGTCGAAAGTGCAAGTATTCACGTAGTCTACTCAACCAACATGCAGAAGGTCATAAAAATTCATGTCAAGTGTAAAAATCGTTGGTAATCATGCTAAGCCCACAAGAAATACATCTTTAAGTCTAAACCCGGGATCTCCTATGCCAAAACAAGTAATAACTCACCTTTCACTCAAAAACGAATATTCACTCAAGAACAAGGTTAAGTGTATCACTCAATTCCAACAAAATCATAAACACAACTTGACACTCGCAATCAATCTCACTCTCAACACAACATACATCACTGATGACAATCAAAAGGTCTTTATTCGGGTTGTAGCGTGGGCTAGGGACAAGGTATGTCAAGTAAAGCTAAAACAGGTTAATGTCAAAAGCTAGTACCTAACAATAATCATTATTCAATTCCCTTTCTATTAAAACAAATACTTCCCCACACTTGGATTTTTCAATAACCCTTACATAATAACTTGACTAGTCGAATGAAGAAGGATCATACAAACATAAGAATGCTCTCAAAATTATTTTTTTTCTTTTTTTTTCTATTTTTTTTCTATTTTTTTTCTTTTTTTTTTCTTTTTTTTTTCTTGAGAGCTAAAGAATAAACACAATGATCCATAGATATTTTTATGAATTTCGACTAGCAAGCATCAACCCAAAATTAATATTCCCCAAAAGTATGATCATCAATAACCCCCCTTTTATGAACACCTTATTACTCCCTTAAGCACGATACTAGCCTTTGACAATTTAGGATCAAAAATTACTGTAAGGCCAATAGAATAAAAAGATAATGGCAAGTAATGTGGTGTGTCACCGAAAGAATATGATTAGGCTCAAAGGGTTAACTAATCGATCATGTATAAATGGTGTGGAAATATGGGAAATATGAGGTTAAAAACCTAAGTGCCTTTATCATCTCATCATCAAGTAATGTCATGCATTTCAAGAAAGATCTCAAGTAAGTGCTAGCAATGTAAACAACATGTGGACACTCAACCAAACGAAAAATCATGCAAAAGATATGCATATAGGCTCAAAACTCACTTGGTGTGACAAAACATAATCAATCCCAGGTAACAAGACTCTCTAACGCACCTACTTGCACTCAAAGCATGAAAACCAAGTCATCTTGCACATATTCATGTCATTCTAATCACTTACAACATCCAATTAAGTCTACCAGCTTCAACTTGCTAGTGTAAGTGTGTGCACAAGAACAAAGCACGTCACTTCTCATACAAAAGCGTCAAGAGCACAAAATTCCTAAAGCATGCATGGGTGTATCAAGCAAAATACAACAACTAATCAAATTGCATGGCTAGAATTATTTTTGGTATTTTTAATTTTTTTAATTTTTTTTGGATTTTTTTTTTTTTTTTTTTTTGGATTTTTTTTTTATATATATACACTACGTTGAGAACACCTCCCCACACTTAAGCGGTTCATTGTCCCCAATGAACAAGATACAAAACTACAATTAAAAACAAAATAAAACTACACTAAAAAGAAAAGAAAGAAAACTCCCCTGGAATCAAGGTGTCGGGTGTGAAAACCATCCCTCATTCGCTTAGAAACCACCCACGCATCACCAACAACCACCAAGAAATATCCTACAAAAACCACCAACCAATATCACACCAAAAATACCCAATTAACAAGAATATTACAAAACCCCCAATTTACAAGAACACAAATTCGTAATAAAAAATAAAATAGAGAAGAGATATCCCAACTACGAATCAAAGAGGTGAACTTGTACTAATTTTCCCCCAAACTTGATTTTTTTAGAGATGTAGAGGAAGAAAATAATAAATTGGGTGTGTATGTATGGGTATAAATAGATAATGGAATGATAGGATGGATTTAAAAATTTTAATGTGAAAAGGAAAAATTTTGGGTGGTAATAGGGTTTAGGGATTAAAAAGAAAAAAAATAAAAATAAAAATAAATAAATAGTAATAATAATAATAATAAATAATAATAAATAATAATAATAATAATAATAATAATAATAATAATAATAATAATAAATAAATAAGAATTAGAATAGAAATAGGTTTAGAATTTTGGTGGAGAAATGGGAGGTTTTGGAATTGAAATAGAAAAAGAATTAGGTGAAAAGGGGGAGTATAAATAGAATGGTGGGGTTGAAAAGTTTTTTTTTTTTTTTATATAATACAACAGCGCACAATCAGAAGAAAAACACTGAAAATTCCTCTCCACGCGCAGCCTGCGCGCAAGTGAAACAAACCGCGCCCAGGTCAGTTGCGCAGGCGCAAGCTGCGTGACTGACGCGCAAGCTGCCCCTATTCCAGTAACGCAGGCGCAGCCTGCGTTACATAGCCGCAAACTGCCCCTATTGCAGAAACGCAGGGGCAACCTGCGTTACTGACCTGCAAATTGCTCAAAAAACGATTTTTTTTTTTTTTTTTTTTTTTTTTTTTTTTTTACAACAACACTCATTTTTTTTTTCTCTCTTTTTTTTTCAACAAGGCTTGGGTTGCCTCCCAAGAAGCGCTTTTGTTTAACGTCGTTGGCTCGACTCAGCTGGTTCAGATCTCCGTTGAGGGATTGTCGAGATAAATCGCTTCCATCTTTCCTACGAATGCACCATCCACATACAATTTAAGGCGTTGACCATTAACCTTAAATTTTTTTCCATCTTGTCCCATAATTTCAATAGCACCATAAAATTTGACTTCGGTGATGGTAAAAGGTCCGGACCATCTTGATTTGAGCTTCCCTGGAAAAAGTCGAAGTCTGGAATTGAACAACAACACCTTGTCACCAACCTGAAAATCTCTTCTCTGGATCATTTTATCATGCATCTTCTTCGTTCTCTCCTTGTAAAGCCGAGAATTGTCATAAGCATCAAAACGAAGCTCATCTAACTCATTAAGTTGAAAAAGTCTCGCTTGCCCCGCAGCCTTCAAATCCATGTTGAGTTCTTTGATAGCCCAAAAAGCGCGATGTTCCAACTCCACTGGCAAGTGACATGCTTTACCATAGATCAACCGATAAGGAGTGGTTCCTATAGGTGTTTTGTATGCCGTCCGATAAGCCCACAAAGCATCATCTAACTTCAAGTACCAATCTTTCCTTGACTTTGCCACCATCTTCTCCAAAATGTTCTTAATTTGGCGATTAGAAACCTCCACTTGGCCGCTTGTTTGAGGGTGATATGCAAGAGCAACCTTGTGAGTAACGCCATATTTCTTCAACAAAGTTTCAAACTGTCGATGACGGAAATGAGAACCACCATCACTTATCACTGTTCTAGGAACTCCAAATCGAGGGAAGATAATATTCTTGAAAAGCTTCATAACCACCTTAGAATCATTGGTTACTGATCCAACTGCTTCAACCCACTTGGACACATAATCGACAGCAACTAAGATGTATCTCATTCCACAAGAACTCGGGAAAGGTCCCATAAAATCAACACCCCATACGTCAAATATCTCGACTTCAAGAATACCGGTTTGAGGCATCTCATGGCGTTTAGAAATATTACCCGTCCTTTGACATGCATCACACGCCAAACAGAAAGCACGAGCATCCTTAAATAGAGAAGGCCAAAAGAACCCAGATTGAAGTACCTTAGCAGCAGTTTTGGAAGGACCATGGTGGCCTCCACATGCGAGAGAATGACAATGCTTGAGAATGTCATGTACTTCGAACTCAGGGACACATCTACGAAAAATTCCATCAGCACACTTGCGATACAAGAAAGGGTCATCCCAAAAATATTGTTTAGCATCATGATAAAACCTCTTCCTTTGCTGATAAGTCAATTCTGGAGGGTGAGATCCACTAACACAGAAATTTGCAAAATCTGCATACCATGGAGTTTGAGTAGCAACCGAAAACAAATGATCATCTGGAAAAGAATCGTCAATAAGAGTGTTTGACGCAATATCTGATTTGAAACGCAACCGTGAGAGATGATCCGCAACTACATTCTCAGCACCCTTCTTGTCTTTGATTTCCAAGTCAAATTCTTGGAGTAACAGAATCCAACGAATAAGCCTTGGCTTTGCTTCTTTCTTCGCCAACAGATATTTAAGTGCAGAATGATCAGTGTGAACAATGACCTTTGAGCCAATGAGATAGGATCGGAATTTGTCAAGAGCGTAGACCACAGCTAGAAGTTCCTTCTCAGTCGTAGCATAATTGACTTGAGCTTCATCCAAGGTTTTACTTGCATAGTAGATGGCGTGCAATACCTTGTCCTTCCTTTGACCGAGAACTGCTCCAACTGCATAATCACTTGCATCACACATGATTTCAAATGGAAGATTCCAATCTGGAGATTGAATGATTGGTGCACTTATCAAGGCTTCCTTAATCCTGTTAAAAGACTCCAAACAAGCGTCAGTAAACACAAAGGTGGCATCCTTAAGCAACAATTGAGTGAGGGGTTTTGCAATTTTTGAAAAATCTTTTATAAAACGACGATAAAAACCCGCATGACCAAGGAAACTCCTCACTCCCTTGACATTAACAGGAGGAGGAAGTTTCTCAATCACCTCAATTTTTGCTTTGTCAACCTGGATGCCACGTTCAGAAATCAAATGACCAAGTACCACTCCTTCATTGACCATGAAGTGGCACTTTTCCCAATTCAAAACCAAATTCACCTCTTCACAACGTTTAAGCACTTTAGAAAGATTATGCAGACATACATCAAAATCAGACCCATAAACACTGAAATCATCCATAAATACTTCCATGATAGACTCTATGAAATCAGAAAATATGGCAGTCATGCAACGCTGAAAAGTAGCAGGGGCATTGCACAAACCAAAAGGCACTCTACGATATGCAAAGGTACCATATGGGCAAGTAAATGTAGTCTTTTCTTGGTCATCAGGATGTATAGGGATCTGAAAGAACCCTGAATATCCATCTAAATAGCAAAAGTACTTATGCTTAGCAAGTCTTTCTAACATCTGATCAATGAAAGGGAGAGGGTAATGGTCTTTTCTAGTAGCAGTGTTTAACTTACGGTAATCAATGCACATTCGCCAACCGGTGACAATTCGAGTGGGAATTAATTCATCTTTATCATTCTTAATTACCGTTGTTCCTCCTTTCTTAGGGACTACCTGAACTGGGCTTACCCATTTAGAATCAGAAATTGGGTAAATGATGCCCGCATCTAACAATTTCAAAACTTCTTTTTTAACAACCTCTTGCATGTTAGGGTTCAAGCGACGTTGTCCCTGTATGCAAGGCTTATGGTCATCATCTAAGTGAATTCTATGCATGCAAAAATCTGGGCTAATCCCCGTGAGATCATCAATACTATACCCAATAGCTTTTCTATGCGCACGCAAAATAGTAAGAAGCTTAAAAACCTGATTATCATCAAGACTAGAGCTAACAATCACAGGACAAGTCTTTTCATCATCAAGAAACACATATTTAAGATTAGATGGCAAAGACTTTAACTCTAATTTGTTTACCTGAGGTTCACCACAAGAAGTGACAGTGTTGGTTACCTCACAATTCGGATCAGCTGCACCATCCAACTCAAGAATCAATGAATCGACTTCAGCATGTCCTTCTCCTTCTGAAGCTTCAAGCATGAGCACTGCTTCCAATGCATCATTCAATAGAATCTGAGGTGTCTCATCTTGGACAATTTCATCTATAACATCAATCCTGCAGCAAGTATTCTCAAGCAAAGGGGATTTAAGAGCAGAGGTTAGAGTAAAAGTAATTTTATCATCACCAACACTTAATGTGAGAGTCCCACTTTTAACATCAATAACAGCACCTGCAGTACAAAGAAATGGTCTACCTAAAATAATAGGTATTTGGCTGTCCTCTTCCATATCTAGAACTACAAAGTCTACAGGAATATAGAATTTCCCAACCCTAACAGGCACATCCTCTAAAATTCCAAGGGGATATTTTATCGAACGGTCTGCCATTTGCAAAGTCATCTGTGTACATTTTAATTCTCCCATATTTAGTTTTTGAAAAACCGAGAGAGGCATGACTGAGACACTAGTGCCTAAATCACATAAAGCTTTATCAATGAACAATGCACCTAAATGACATGGGATCGAAAAACTACCAGGATCTTTAAGCTTAGGTGGAGACTTATTCTGTAAAACAGCACTACACTCTTCAGTAAAAGCTACTGTCTCTACCTCACCAAAAGACCTTTTCTTAGTGAGAATATCCTTAAGAAACTTTGCATATGATGGAACTTGAGAAATTAAATCAGTGAAAGGAACTGTTACCTCAAGATTCTTGACAAGTGTCATGAACTTACCAAACTGCTGGTCCACCTTAGTTCTGTTCATCCTACTAGGGAATGGGAGCTTTGGCACAAATGGTGGAGGAGTAACTGCAGTCTTCTCTTTGTCCTTTTTCTTGCTTTCCTCAGTTTCACCTTCGTTTGTATCTTCCACAACTTTCTCTACCTTGTCTTTCTTAGAATCCTCTTCTTCTTTCTCAACAGGAACATCGTCAGTAGGCATTGGAGGAGCATCATATGTACGACCACTCCTAAGAGCAATGGCATTCACATTTTCCTTTGGCTGAGTTGATTGTGCTGGTAGAGAGCCTTGTTGCCTTGTAGATGAAGAACTAGCCATTTGAGCAATCTGAGTTTCCAACATCTTATTATGTATCTCCATCTGGTTCATCTTTCTGTTGGTATCATCCATACTCTTTTGCATTTGTAACAATATCTTCATCATGTCACCTTGATTATCAGCCTGTGCAGCTTGATTTGCTTGAGGAGCATAATTCTGATAAGGCTTCTGGAATCCAGGGGGATTCATAGGTCCTTGAGGAGGCCTATACTGTTGCTGTGGAGGAGGCTGGTACGACTGCTGATATTGCTGCTGATTAGGAACATTTGTATTCTGAGCATTATTGTTCCTATATGAGAAGTTAGGATGATCTTTCCAACCAGGATTGTAAGTGTTGGAGTACGGATTGTACTGCTGCCTCTGTTGGAAAACATTTGCTTGCTCCATCTGAAAATTATGTGAATTTTGAGCATTGTATTGGCAATCATTACCATAGTGGCCTTGGATGCCACAGACTTCACAAACAGGATTATTCATAGGAGCCATGGATGACAATGCATTGATACTCATAGGTTGAGTAGAGGGCTGAGATGTCTTCAATGAGTGGATCTCCTGAGTTAATGCAGCGAGTTGAGATGATAATAGAGAATAAGCATCCACTTCAAGTTTACCCCCTTTCTTGGTTGCTCTCGGATTACTGAAGTGATTGGCAGCCAAATTTGAAAGAAAAGCATATGCATCATCAACTCCTTTATCCAGAAATACACCACCTGCAGCGTTATCAACCATACCTTTTGTCTCAGGATCAAGACCATTGTAGAAGCGTTTAAGAAGAAACCACTTCTCAAGACCATGATGAGGGCATGCACGTTGATAATCCTTGAATCTGTCCCAAGCATCCCGTAGAGATTCACCATAATCTTGCTTAAAACCCATCATCTTGTCGATCAAATCATCGGTTCTGTTAGGAGGGAAGAACTCAGTTAAGAAGGCTTGAGCAATCTCATCCCACTTGGTCAATTCAATATCGTTCAACCACTTTTGAGCTTTATCACGAAGAGAGAAACTGAACAACATGACTTTCAACTGGTCTGGAGTGACTCCCTGATGTTTAATTGTGGAACAGAGCTGTTGAAACCTTTGCAGATGAAGTGTAGGGTCTTCAGAAGCAAGCCCAGCAAATTGATTCTGTTGGATCATAGTGAGCAAAGCAGGCTTGATCTCGAAATTTGCTGCTTGAATCGCTGGCATAGCAAGGCCAGTAGGTACCCCACTCGGAGAGGGCTGTGAGTAATTCTTCAAAGATTTGGGAGGAAGGTCCGCCATCTCAATCTTTGGTTCAGATATCTTTTGCTGCTTCTTTTCCCTTTGTTGACTAAGAGGAGTTGTATCCTTTTTCGCTTGATCTACTTTCGTTTGAGACCTGGTCTTGGGCATCAACAACTAAACAAGGAAAAGCAGTAAGATCGGTCTCAGTTGGAACAAAAGTTCCAAAGAGACAAGAGAAACAATATAAAACAATCAAACTAAAATAATAGAAACTAGGCGTCTCCCCGGCAGCGGCGCCAAAAACTTGATGTGTCAAATTATACCTAACCGCAAGCGCACAGTATCTATTGTAGTAGATATTAGCAAATACGGGTCGAATCCTCAAGGAGACAGTTTCAATTTCAATTCAATTGCTATCAATTGTTTCTAGTCACAACGATTGTTTGAGAATTGTATTAACTACTAAAACAAAGTTAACAAAGATTTAAATCAATTAATTAAGGGATCTAGGGCAATTCAGGTTCACCATGTTTACACCAAACAAATCACAAAAGTATAGCTTTTCAATGGGATTAAGTAATTAAAGCAATGGTTAATCTTTCTCAAGCATTAACGCTCTCAGAATATCTAATGATGTTCTCACACTCACCTTCAATTCTGCTAATTGTATGTAAGCCTCTAGTAGTAAAATCTCTCGATCTATTACTCCTATTGCAATCAATTAATCTATGATATTGCGCAATTACACAAATTAAGAATTATAACATATCAATCAGAATTACTCTTTACCCATCAATCTACTAATCAAATTACGCCCAAATCATGGTGCAAACATGGCTCCCCTTAGTACCCTAGAATTAAACTACTCACTCATGGTAGAAGTAAAAACAATGAGAATAATGAAAGAAGCCATGTAAAACATATAATAATGAAACAAGAGAATAAAGAATACCTCAAACTTTGTATTAACGAAGAACAATGAAGATCCAAATTAAACCAAGTGCTTACAAAGGAAGAGATGAAGAGAGAAAACCAAAACCCTAGCTTTTTGTAAAATAAAATACGTCTTCTCCCTCTCCCTCTCTATCCCACGTTTTTATAATATATCCCCCAATAAAATCTGATCTCTTTCTTCTAATAAAAGTATTTTTAATATCCTAATCAATTTACAAAAAGATATCCATAATTGAATAGGATTTTCTTGTAAAATTCGTCACTAATTTTGCTCCTCTGTTTCTGGGCTCTTCCAGTTGGATTTTGCTTACTGGACCACCTCTGAATTAAAGATAATTCCCTAAGCTTCGCGTGGACAGTAATTTCGTCAAATTCTGACTTCTGGAACTCAAGATATGGCCCAAACAGTGTAGGCAGCCCGTATAACCCAATATTACGAATTTTCTCCTATTTTATCTCCAAAATAGCTCTTTTTGCTCCAAATCCTTCCAAGTTATGAATTCTTTATTTCCTACAATAAAACAATAAAATCTATTAAATAAAAATCCAAATCAATGCAAAACACAATAAATATGAGAATAAAATCATCTAAAATATATATAAAAATATACTCTATCACTAATTAGCAAAGATTTTCAAATAATATGAAAAACCTAGGAATCTGAATCCATTAATCAATCACAATTAATATCAACTCGCCCTAAAATCAATCCCCTCTACTTCACAAATAAGATATATCAATTAACGAGACAAGCATATACTATGAAACTTGTTATCTAACAATAACCTATATATCAAAACTTCAAGGAGCAAGCATAGGCTATGAAAAATAAATCCGGTAACAGTAATATATCAAAATCACTTTGTTAATTGAACAGTTAAGCACCAAGAAAAATTGTGAGAATCAATTAATAGGAACAAGAAGAAATCAAGAGTAATTAAATTAAATTTTTTTTTTGATAATCCGGTGTCCGGGCCAGCTTGCGCGCACCTCGACTAATCCGGAGGGCATACTAGCACACTCATACCCCTGAGCATGGTAGCCCACTTAATCCCGGAACATCCCAGGGAATCGAACTCGTGACCTCAAGGCAGCAAGCCTTAAGTGCCACTGTCCGACCATCCGACCATCTGAGACACCCCGTGGGGGTAATTAATTAAATTAATTTTATCTTCATCCTAGGGTAAGCGAATTAGCTACTCATAATTAATTACTAAACGAAACACAAAACAAATATATTAAAAAGCACTAAAAACAAGTTATATGATTTAATTATTTAATGAACTAAAAATTGGACAAAAGTTTGGCGCGGGGACTAAGTAGTCGAATGAATCAGAAGGTGAAAAAGCAATTAAACAAAGTTAACAATTTAAGAAAACAACTCCCTGGACATGGATAATTAAAAGCCGCCGAGCAAAGAAACTGTTGAACAAATAAAGAACCAAAAATAAAGCAGGTGAGTGAAAATAATTAAATCGCTGAATTGAAATAAAATAAGGTCGAGAGAGTTTGACAAATTAAATCTAATCTACTCCTAAATTATTAATTTAGATTGATGTCTAAAGTGGTGTCTCAAATAAAAGAGAGAAGCCCCATATATATAGGGAAAAATATTGGTCTTGGGTCCTCAATTAGAAATTTGATATCGAATATAATTTCTTCAATTTCCTTTTCTTCTCCAATAAGTATTCGATTTTTCCTCAAATTTCTTTTGCTTCAAGTATTTTCCACCTCCTTGCCTTTTTGCACCTTTTCCTGCTCGAAATATGATTTTATTTATTTTCCTACAAAACAAAATAAAACAATTTAATAATTAATAAAATTTCGAATACGGACATCAAATAGGTATTAAAAATATGATGAATTATGGACCTATCATTACTTGTGACGGATTTCGGTTGCAAAGATGTAGCTTGCGACGAATTTCGGTCGCAAAATTTATCTTTCGACAGATAATAGTTTATTTCTGTCATAAATTCAACTGACTTCCAAAATGGACAGTTTGTTGCTTTCACATCCATTCAATAGTAATAAACCTGTACCCATTCATCTAACATGCAATAAGTAATATAGCAAAAAAAAATTCAACTTAAAACTTAACAACTCACAACATTTAGTTTACTAGATATTACAACACATAATAAATCCATAAATCAAACATTGCACTTAGTTCACAATTAAAATAGTACTTGTAATGAAACTAACAAATCTACTTAGATGTCATCATAACCATCATCTTCATTTCCATTCTCATCACTTTCATTATCTTCACTTTCATCATTGTCATTGTCTTCGGGTTCTTCGTCCAATGGCTCATCTCTTGTAGCATTTTCATATTGAGTAAAATCAACAAATAGGTTAATAGGGGGGAGTTCCACCGGCCTATCCTCTAGTGGTTCTTCTTCAAAGACATCCTCGTTGTAGGCTTTAGTAGTCTCATCTAGCGGACGACTTCTTGTTACAACAACCGTGTGCATTTTGCTCTTCAAATTCTTCACAATAGGTGCATAATAGACTTGTGTTGCTTGACTTGCTAAGAAAAAACATCGTTTCCTCTTAGATTAGATGTCATGTCTATTGTGACAATTTTATTTTTGTCAACTTTTATGCCCCTTCTATTATCAAACCAGTGACATTTGAATAACACCACTTTGTTCACCTCGTTGTAACTAATTTCAAGAATCTCTTCCAAACGTCCATAGTAGTCATTAACAGTGTCATCATAACAGTTTCCTTTTGCAAGTACTCCCATATGTGACTTTGTGGATTTGAATCTATAACCATTCACATCACATCCTCTATGAGAGATGACAAAAGGCGATGGACCTCTTATCAAGTACTTAAAGCGCTTATAATTGTCACGATTTCCACGTACCTAAAATGCAATAATTTATCAAATACATATCTTACCACATATGTCAAACTGTCAAGGCATTTTGTAAGAAATAAATATACCTTGTTAAGCATCCATTTTTTGAATTGTGTATCAAGTAATGTGTTCATATGATCAAGAGTGATGAGCGGATACTGTGCTCTCATTTCCGCTTCAAAATCTCTGAAAATGTAAAAGAATGTTTGATAACAATATTCAATAAAGTGTTAACATCAATGCATATCAATATATCAAGTGTACGAATTCTTACAATCGATATGGTGCTACTTCTGGCATGTTAAAGAACACATAATTTACTGGAATTTGAAGGATAACGTGTTCCATTGGATCAAAAGTGGATCCTGGAAAAATATTTTCCAAACGACCCATGATATTGATTATATTTCTCTCCCTGATCACCAAATCATCTAAAACCAATGTTGTAGAGCATATTGCTCTGAAGTAACTGGAGAGTTGGCAAAGGGCGTCATGCATATCATCAGGTAAAAGGCCATGAAAAGTAGAAGGCAACAACTTTTGCATAAAAACATGACAATCATGTGTCTTCATCCCACTTAACTCCTTCTTCTCTAACTTGCTACATCTCGCAATATTTGAAGCACAACTATCTAGCATCCTCATACTACTAAATCCATGTATAAACTTGAAGTTGCTGCTCTCGAGAAAGTGTGTATGATGCTTGGGGGTTTGAATTGCCTCGCATCCATAACTCTTCTCTAATGCCAAATGCTTTGAAATCTGCTCTTGCAATATTAGTATCCTTAGATTTTTTACTATCCATCACTGTGTGAAAGAAATTATCAAATACATTCTTCTTAGTATGCATGACATCAATGCAATGGCGCAGACGTAGTTTGTCCCAATATGGAAGCTCAAAGAATATGGAGAAATGTGTAAAATTATGAGTCACGCCAAATCCATGAGCCCTAGACTTTGCAGATTCTTTCCCATGTGGTGGAAAAGCTATTTTTACACATTTATTACGAACTTGCCACCCTATTTGTCGCCTTTGATTATGTCCTAGTCTTCTGAACTTTTTTACTGTTCCCTAAAAACTGCACTTTTGACTATTAGGAAGTTATGAAGCCTTGACACTTCCCATACAAACTGGACAAGCTTCAACATTGCTAAGGCTGAAAAGTCATTGATTGTCTACAATAGAGCTGCTCTCAAAATGAAATTAGCCTTTGTAAAAGCATCATATGTTTGTACACCAACACTCCACAACTGTCTCAAATCATCAATTAGTGGTCTCAAGTAGACATTGATGTCTCTCGTGGGGCTTTTATCCCCAGGTATGACTAGTGACATGAAAATGTATGGATCCTTCATGCACATAGAAGGTGGGAGATTGTACACAACCATAATAACGGGCCATACTGAATAAGTCCTGGCAGACGTGTTGCTATAAGGTGAAAATCCATCAGTAGCAAGTCCAAGTCTAATATTTTGAATGTCATATGAAAAATCTGGATAATTCATGTCAAACTATTTCCACTCTTCCCCGTCCACCGGGTGTGTCATAATCCCCTCGGTCACCTCTCTAGTCTTGTGCCAACTCATACTCTCAGCAGTGCGAGATGACTTGTACAACCGCTGCAACCGCGATGTAAGCGGAAAATATATCAAAATCATCCTAGCTAGGAATGCATTGTTTACTACCCTCTTTCGCCATTTTATAGCGACTCGTGCCACAAATATTGTACTCTTGTTTGTCACTATCATCGCCATAAAATAGCATGCAATCATTTGCACATGCATGAATTTTTTCATATCCCAAATCCATGTCCTTTACCATCTTCTTGATCTCCCGGTAACTCGAGGGTAATGTGTGATTTTCTGGCAATGCATCCCCGATAAGACCTAATAACTCATTAAATCCCCCCTCACTACATCCATGAGAGCTTTTAAAATGTAACAATTTGCTCACAAATGACAACTTTGTATGCTTGTTGTTCCCAGGATATAATGGAATCTCTAAATCATTTTCCAGACCATGAAATCTAGGTGATTCATGGTTCGAATCTATGTTGTCCCATCCACCAAATCCGCCCGCATCCCTCAACATCTCATAGGTATCAAATACATCAACATGGTCATTAATCTCATCTCTTGTGCCACTAGAATGCGAATCTTCATCACCTTCCCCATGAAAATTCCAATATGTGTAACTTTGAAGAATCCATTCGTCACAATATCAAATCTAAATTCATCAAGACTTTTTAAAGCATAATTACGACAACTACAACATGGGCATCTAATCCTTTTATCCGTTTCTTTGCAATTACGCTCGGCAAAACTAATAAATTCTTCAATTCCATTTAAAAAATCTTGACTAAGACCGTATTCACCTCTTTGATTACGACGGTGAATCCAACTACGATTAGAAGACATCTAAAAATACATATAACATGGCATCAATTACATATACATACAAATATATGATTGAGAAAGTTGAAATAAAAGGTGCAATATAAATAAAACTAAACTAAACAAACATGTAATTAAAGTAATTACTTACCTTCTTGCATGAAATGGAGTAGATTAATGCATTTGAGGTCTTTTTTGTGGTCCAAGATGTTAAAAAAGGTGGAGAGAATGTAAGGATGGAGATGAAATATGTAAATGGAAGCTACTGCCTCTTTTTCGAATAAACTGACTTAGCTTGCGACAGAAATTTTGCATTCCGTCGCAAGTTATATTAAATAATATTTTTGAAGTCAGATTATTAATTTCTGGCCGATGGGAATTAAATGAGTTTAGGTAAGCTTGCGACAGGATTTGTTGAAAATTCTACCTTACGATGGACACTATAACTATTCGTCGCAAGTTCTATTTTACGACAAATTGAGTAGTCCTTCTGTCGCAAGGTGCCTTAGCGGGAAACTAAAAAAACGCAAAAAATAATAGCGGGAAATGAAATTGTTAAATTATTACTTGGGCGGTAAATATATTAATAAAATATTAATATTGCGACAGAATTGTTTCGTCACATTGTACCTTTCGACAGAAACTATTTTTTTCGTCATAAGTTAAACTTGCGACTGAAACTTACTAAACTTCTGTCACAATTGCCCCTTCCTCTTGTAGTGATCACATACAAAAAGATACTACATCCGTCCCATTTTATGTGAACCTCTTTCCTTTTTTGAACGTCCCAGAAAGAATGAACTTAATATACTTACTATTTTTTAACAATACTTTTCACTATTACACCCACTACTTCTCCATTTTTTTTATTAAATAAACACTATTACACCCACTATTTTCTTCCACTATCTCAAATCTATTATTAAATATTTAGGGAGCTGATATGTGCACACCCTATATTTATAGGTGCACACCCAATATCCATAACTTGACTAAAATACCCTCACATCACTATTCCATGTTTAATCATCGATGCAATAATCTTTGAAATGAATTTATATGTTTCTCTAAAAATAAGTATACTTGATTGTATATTTAAATTGAATATGATAATAAATAATTTTTTTAAATTTAATTTTAAGAACTACAATTATACATGTACTTATTTATTCATTTTAAATGTATTTTTTAATTTGATGATAATGGAAATTATATTTAGCATAGATTATCATATTTTTTATTTTACCATTTAAAAAATTTTAAATGTAGTTAGTAAAATGTAATTTAAAGTTCCTGAATAGATATGATACATGTTATTATGAGAACTCAAATTAAAAAAAAAATTACTACTTCCTCCGTCCCATAATAAACTACCTAATTTTTTTTTAAGTTTCTGACACGTATATAAAAAACATATTTGTAGATATTATTTTCTCATTTTTTTCGTTTTGTATAAAAATAGGATGTTCAAACTTTTATGTAGAACAAAAAACTCGAAAAAATATTATCTACACACTATAACTATGTTTTTTATATACGTGAAAATGCATGACAAAAAATTGAAAAAAATTAGGACGTTTATTATGGGACGGAAGGAGTAATACAATACATACAATATTTTCTAGATTTCAAAATATAATTGTCATTAAAACTATTTATGAATTATATAAAAAATATAATTATTACATCACAACAGATTAATACAAAAAGTTCAGACGAAAAATCTCAACAATGCAATCTTTTATTGAACTTTGCAAATAATTAGCCAAAAAGGATTGCTAGAAAATAAAAAAGAAAATTTTGAGGGTATTTTTGTCACATGATCAATATTGGGTCACTACCAGAATCTCGGCTAAATTCGACTGCCAATTTGCGGTCGAATTTAGCTAAATTCGACCAGATCCAGTCGAATTTAGCTAAATTCGACCGCAAATTGGCAGTCGATTCTAGCTTAGTGGAATTTAGCAAAAAGCAGTCGAATTTATTAAATTCGACTGGCTAAATTCGACTGCTCAAATTCGACTGGTCTAAATTCGACCGCAATTTTGAAAATTTTGAATTTGGCGCCTAAGTTACCTTCCGGTCGAATTTATAAAATCGACGGAGTCCGGTCGAATTTATAAATTCGACTGATTGCAGTCAAATTTATAAATTTGACTGGATACGGTCGAATTTAAATTTGACCGCAAGTTTGAAAAAATTCGAAAATTTAAAAATTTTGAATTTACCGCCTAAAAAAATTGAAAATTTAAAAATTTTGAATTTGCCGCCTATGCACCTTAAATTTGACTGCAATCGGTCGAATTTATAAATTTGACTGCAATCAGTCGAATTTATAAATTTGACTGCAACCAGTCGAATTTATAAATTTGACTGATTGCAGTCAATTTTATAAATTCGACCGATTGCAGTCAATTTTATTGTACCATATCTTGAAAATTCAGCAGCTTTCTGCTGCTTTCAACTGCATTTTTTGAATGTTCTGAATATATTTGTTGTCTTTGAAGATAGTTTGCAATAAACTAATCAACACAAATATAACATAATTCATATATAAAACTAATTCAAGAACAACAATAACTTCATATCAAAAATTAAAATATTTTTAAAATATATCTTTATTACAAATTCAACTCAAACTCAAGTTTCCTAATCAAATTTAAAAATATACGAATTTGCTCCTAATTTAGTTGCATGGAAACATTCAAAATTATTTTTTTTTTTGCCGAATTTGCTTCAATTGCCGGAATTGTTTGGGTTGCCGGAATTTCCATGGTTGCCGGAGTTATAGGAGTGGCCGGAGTTATTTTTGTCACCGAAATTGACATTCCACGAGTTGATTTTCTAGGTGTTAGTATGTATATATGAAATATATATATATATATATATATATATATATATATATATATATATATATATATTAAAGAAATATAGAGATTGGGTATATATATATTTGTATTTGTTTGTGTATATGTGTATATAGATGAGGGAGAGAAAGGGGAAGAAGATGAAGGGGAGGAAGATGAAGGGGAGGAAGATGAGGGAGAGATATATAAATGTGTGGGATGTGCTGGGATAAATAATGACCATTGGATTATTATGTTGATATGTTAATCTGGACTGTTGGATGAGTTTCACGCGGATCGCTGACATGGCGCAGTCAAATTTATAAATTCGACTGGTTGCAGTCAAATTTATAAATTCGACTGGTTGCAGTCGAATTTATAAATTCGACTGATAGTAGTCAAATTTATAAATTCGACTGATTACAGTCAAATTTATAAATTCGACTGCGTTCGGTCAAGTTTATAAATAGTTTTGATCTATTAAGATTTCCAATCAAATTAATTTTTTATTTTCTAAAACTTCGGGAATATCATTATATTAGATATATATTGACATCCGTACGGTTGGATCGTTCAAAAATATTTTTAAAAAAATAGAAACAATAATCGGTGACAAAGCACTAGTTACGAGTCATATTGAAAATAATAGTGATCTACTAAGATTTCCAATCAAAATAATTTTTTATTTTTTGAAACTTTGGGAATATCATTATATTAGATATATATTGACATCCGTACGGTTGGATCGTTCAAAAATATTTTTAAAAAAATAGAAACAATAATCGGTGACAAAGCACATGTTACGAGTCATATTGAAAATAGTAGTGATCTACTAAGATTTCCAATCAAAATAATTTTTTATTTTTTGAAACTTTGGGAATATCATTATATTAGATATATATTGACATCCGTACGGTTGGATCGTTCAAAAATATTTTTAAAAAAATAGAAACAATAATCGGTGACAAAGCACAAGTTACGAGTCATATTGAAAATAGTAGTGATCTACTAAGATTTCCAATCAAAATAATTTTTAATTTTTTGAAACTTTGGGAATATCATTATATTAGATATATATTGACATCCGTACGGCTGGATCGTTCAAAAATATTTTTAAAAAAATAGAAACAATAATCGGTGACAAAGCACTAGTTACGAGTCATATTGAAAATAATAGTGATCTACTAAGATTTCCAATCAAAATAATTTTTTATTTTTTGAAACTTTGGGAATATCATTATATTAGATATATATTGACATCCGTACGGCTGGATCGTTCAAAAATATTTTTAAAAAAATAGAAACAATAATCGGTGACAAAGCACTAGTTACGAGTCATATTGAAAATAATAGTGATCTACTAAGATTTCCAAACAAATTAATTTTTTATTTTCTGAAACTTCGGGAATATCATTATATTAGATTTATATTGACATCCGTACGGCTGGATCGTTCAAAAATATTTTTAAAAAAATAGAAACAATAATCGGTGACAAAGCACTAGTTACGAGTCATATTGAAAATATAGGTGATCTACTAAGATTTCCAATCAAATTAATTTTTTATTTTCTGAAACTTTGGGAATATCGTTATATTAGATATATATTGACATCCGTACGGCTGGATCGTTCAAAAATATTTTTAAAAAAATAGAAACAATAATCGGTGACAAAGCACTAGTTACGAGTCATATTGAAAATATAGGTGATCTACTAAGATTTCCAATCAAATTAATTTTTTATTTTCTGAAACTTTGGGAATATCGTTATATTAGATATATATTGACATCCGTACGGCTGGATCGTTCAAAATTATTTTTAAAAAAATAGAAACAATAATCGGTGACAAAGCACTAGTTACGAGTCATATTGAAAATAGTAGTGATCTACTAAGATTTCCAATCAAATTAATTTTTTATTTTCTGAAACTTCGGGAATATCATTATATTAGATATATATTGACATCCGTACGGCTGGATCGTTCAAAAATATTTTTAAAAAAATAGAAACAATAATCGGTGACAAAGCACTAGTTACGAGTCATATTGAAAATATAGGTGATCTACTAAGATTTCCAATCAAATTAATTTTTTATTTTCTTAAACTTTGGGAATATCGTTATATTAGATATATATTGACATCCGTACGGCTGGATCGTTCAAAAATATTTTTAAAAAAATAGAAACAATAATCGGTGACAAAGCACTAGTTACGAGTCATATTGAAAATAGTAGTGATCTACTAAGATTTCCAATCAAATTAATTTTTTATTTTCTGAAACTTCGGGAATATCGTTATATTAGATATATATTGACATCCGTACGGCTGGATCGTTCAAAAATATTTTTAAAAAAATAGAAACAATAATCGGTGACAAAGCACTAGTTACGAGTCATATTGAAAATATAGGTGATCTACTAAGATTTCCAATCAAATTAATTTTTTATTTTCTGAAACTTTGGGAATATCGTTATATTAGATATATATTGACATCCGTACGGCTGGATCGTTCAAAAATATTTTTAAAAAAATAGAAACAATAATCGGTGACAAAGCACTAGTTACGAGTCATATTGAAAATAGTAGTGATCTACTAAGATTTCCAATCAAATTAATTTTTTATTTTCCGAAACTTTGGGAATATCGTTATATTAGATATATATTGACATCCGTACGGCTGGATCGTTCAAAAATATTTTTAAAAAAATAGAAACAATAATCGGTGACAAAGCTCTAACTAGTTACGAGTCATATTGAAAGTAGTAGTGATCTACTAAGATTTCCAATCAAATTAATTTTTTATTTTCTGAAACTTTGGGAATATCAATATATATCTAATTTAGTCATATTCCCAAAATTTTAAAAAATAAAAAATTAATTTGGATAGTAAAATTAGTAGTCAACTATTGATTTGACTTGTACTACTAGCTATTACTTTGTCCCAGATTATTGCTTCTATTTTTTAAAAAATGTTTATCGATGTTCCAACCTTACGAATATCAATATATATCTAATTTAGTCATATTCCCAAAATTTTAAAAAATAAAAATTTAATTTGGATATTAAAATTAGTAGTCAACTATTGATATGACTTGTACTACTAACTAATACTTTGTCCAAGATTATTGTTTCTATTTTTTTAAAAATATTTATCGACGATCCAACAATTCGAATGTCAATATATATCTAATTTAGTCATATTCCCAAAATTTATAATTTAAGGATTAAATTTATATTTTTTAAATAATTTTTGAATTTAATTCTCTAATTAAAATGACTGATTGCAGTCGAATTTATAAATATGACTGTTTTCGGTCGAATTTAAGTTTAAATATTTTGGCAAAATTTAGGCTGGAATTTTCCCGCTTAAACTTAGTTTCACGCGGATTGCTGACCTGGCCCTAAATTCGACTGGTTGCAGTAAAATTTATAAATTTGACTGAAGTCGGTCGAATTTATAAATTTGACTGCTTCCGGTCGAATTTATAAATTTGACTGGTTTTAGTCAAATTTATAAATTTGACTGAAGTCGGTCAAATTTATAAAGGCAGTCGAATTTATAAATTTGACTGCTTCCAGTCGAATTTATAAATTTGACTGCTTCCAGTCGAGTTTATAAATTCGACTGTCTTCGGTCGAGTTTATAAACTTACTACAATAAGTTTAGGCAGTAATTTAGGAGGGAAATAAATTCGACTGGTTAAATTCGACCGCGCATCTAAATTCGACTGCTTAAATTCGACTGCTCTTAAAATCGACTGGAAGCAGTCGAATGTAAGTTTGACCAATAATTTATTGGAATTGACCCTAAATTCGACTGGATCCGGTCGAATTTAGAGCAGTCGAATTTGTGCAGTCGATTTTACCCGAGTTTTCTTGTAGTGGGTGTGCACCTATAAGTATAGGGTGTGCACATATCAGCTCTCAATATTTATAGGTCACACCACTTAACCCACTTTTCAACTAATTTTACTCTTTTTTACTACATTTTCTTAATCTTCGTCAAAGTCAAACATGTTCATATGGGACGGAGGGAGTAGTATCAAGAAGGGGTGTTTTCATATCAATAATTTAGGTTCATGAGCACTTTTAATTTCGAGACCGAACTAATCCTTCATCCTTGATTTCACTCTCAAAAATAGTAAACTTATAGATATGCAATTTATAGTATTTTTCAATAAATATTAATCTGCGTCGGAATGCCCCTATTATTTCCCGTTCTTTAGGCACCAAAAAAATTTTAAAAAAAATTAGTCTAAAAATAAAAAAAAAGTTTCAAGAAATTATAATTTCGAAAAGGATTTATTGATATGTTTATTTCATACATACATAATTTTTAACGATCCTTTTCGATACAGACGCTGTTTTCATTTATAAAATCATCGACAACTTTAGGAAAACGCCTGTCACACAAAACAAAATTCTAATATAACAACATAAATTTTCTACTAAGAGATGAATAAGTACCAAAATAGCTATTTTTCTAATCTTACGAAAGGAGAACAAGTTCAATTAAAAGGTAGATTTATTTTTGAGCTAAAAGAGTACAAAATGAACAACTTATAACAAATATGAAATTGTGATATTATTTAGTTTTTTCCCTACATCTTTCCAAAAATGTGAAAAAGATTGTAGACAAGTATAAAGTTTTTTCCCAAATTTTTAAAATTCTTTACTTTCTTTTTATAAATATCTTTTGAAAATAAGTTAAATAAATCAAATATTCACATTTCTTTTCTTTTTCTTCAAAAAAGGTTTGTGGAACATGGATAGTGCTATATATGCAAAATTGTATATAAAAGAACTAGTTGAAAACTCGCGCTTCGCGCGGGCGAAAATAAATTTTTCCAAAAATTAAAAAATATCTTGTATGGTTACAAAATTAATTCGATTATCTATAACATAACATTTATTAATAAATCAAATTCTTATTTAGTGGTATTACTTTGTAACAAATTTGGTTTGTATCATATTTTTATTTCATCCCTATTTTTTATTTGTTTTTTGATTTTTTGTTAATTTTTGAAAATAAAAATAAATATACAAATTTTATTATAATATAAAATCCTATTAAATTTTATGTTATTAATCCTATTAAATTTTTGTTAAATTTTATAAATATAAAATCCTATTAAATTTTATGTCATTAAATTTTAGTTGAGAAAATCCATCTTGATATAAATCTAACTCATTATATAGATAAAGTTTTTTTTTATAATCACATAATTGAAAATTATTTATAAGAAAATTAAATAATTGAAAGGATTAATGTAGATTTAAAAAACTTATCCCCGAGGGAACATTCTGAAGACCTGATGATGCAAGGCTTAATGAAGATTTACGAGGATCATTACCAACAAAAGCCCTAGATAGAGGTGGTGATGCATTCAAGGACTCCACATTGTACTTGCTGTCTGTAAATTTATTTCTTGATGATGTTGTAAGCATAATTGTCAAATCTCTTTTTCGAAAGCAAGAAGCACTATTGTCAAGTAACTTTCCAAATCATAGACTCATATTAAAAGTTCCAGTGCGAACTTAAAAACTACAAAGGGGTTGATTGTGGTTTTCAGTTTGTAAATTTTGCAAGGTGATGCACTGATGCTCCTAATCAACCAACCAACAGTTGCCACTTGCCACACCTAGATGATTGCCTAACACTTTCTAAAACTTAGATTCATTCTGCTAAGCACATTGCAATTTGCAAACTTCTCAACATGGATCATTAACCAATTAACCAAAATTTCGGAAATGAACACATATATAGCTGGAACAAACAGTAAACATGAACAACAAAATCTATACATATGTATGGGGTAAAAATATCATGAGTAACAAAATTCACATAAATAATTAAATCAATACAACCAATGAAATCAGGGCGTACCTTTTTTAAAACAATTATGTGTACATCAAATTCATCATATCCTTGCAGCTTATAGGTTTCATTTTCATACACCCAAAGTGAAGCTTATAATACTCATACAAATGGTAAATTGATCAGATTAGTCCAATAAAATTTAAGAAATTACAAGTAAGATTTCTTACAGAAACTTGTATCCAGTGAGAAAATTATTATCTCATAGCCCTTTGCTTTGCCTTGGAGTCGAAATGATGACGTTTCAACTTCTTCTTGCGCATCACATTTGAGGAAACAACACCTTCCCTGAATGGCATTCCCATAAGCTAGAGCCATAAGTCTATGAGCTTTTTTATCTGTTGGAGCTGTTGTGGATATGCAAACATCCATTCCTCTCGGCTTGCCAATCGCATCATAACTAATCTCAGGAAACACACTTTGCTCGCGAAATCCTATGCTATAATTGCCATTGCCATCAAAGCTGTTGGGGCTCACACCTTGGAAGTCCCTTGTCCTTGGAAGGCCCTAGTTAATTAACCTATCCAGAAAAGAGTACATCACCTGTTGTAATCAATCACCATTGACAAAGAATAAGATAAGTTGGCTTAAAAATATTTAAGAAAAATTAGGAGAGATGTGTTTATACAAAAAGCTTTGAGATTTTTAATCATAGCAGACAAACATCGGAGATCAGTGAGATATTATAATATACAAAATAAAAGATTCACGTCATTGTGTAACATCAATACACACACATACATGCACACACACACATAATTGAGAAGCAGTTGAAGGTAAAGCCTCAAATACTCATCTGTGTCAACCGTAAGTGTATATGCAAATAGAATCGCATTGTAATACTTGACAATACAGTTTATACTTCAGACATCTTTACAAGCTTTTGATTCTGTCATTCCATGTGCCTTTTATGTCTAAGAACAATAATCAAAACAAATTTTCAAGTGCAGTTACATAAAAAAGTTCACACATAATTTTAATGTTAAGCAAAATATTTTGTTCTTTCAAGGGTGTCATCAAGTAGTACCCATTCTTGTGTTCCAACTTAACATAAAGAACAATATCGACCCTTTGGCAACTCGATAAAAGTCACGTTGAATCACTAACTAAAAAATATCATGAAACAAAATATACAACAGCCCTTAAACGAATAAAACAAAATCATTCTTACATTTTCTCTCAAAGTGAGGGCAATTCCCAATAGTTGGTCTTTTCTGATCTTGAAAGTAGCAATAGCACTCTTTGCACGTGTCTTCATAGGCCTCTGTCCAGCAATCAATGCCAGCTTGTTAACTACCTCATCCAGACCCTTGGAATTCTGAGCCGCATCTCCAATATCACAATTTACGACAATCTTCTTAACTTTAGGAACCTATGTCAAATCCAATACCAAGGTTAACTAAATAAAGTATAAATTTTGCAGGTCACAAGAACCTAATTCCCACCAAATAATTACAATAGGAAAAAATGTACATACGGCTAGAGTTATCAGGTTAAAAAAGAGCCTGTAAGATCACTTATTCAGGTGGTAAGCATTGATCTGTATATACGACTGTAATCAGGCTTTCCCTGTTCATGAGAATATTGCCAAAAAAAAAAGACAACCATTCTGTATCCTAAGATTTTCTCAGAAACTTCACCACATTTTTGCTAACTTACTCCAAAAAACTACTTAACTCGATTAATTTCAATGTCAATTTAAAGGCAGCCACTTCCTTTTAACATTCACATAACTCATTCGCTGCGATCAACTACATTTACACACTTTGTCACCACACAAAACGAAACATAAATACGAACATTGTAAGTAAAAGTACACAATCTTAAAAACCAGCAACTGATTCAAGATACCGTTACAAAGCTAGCATTTTTGGGAAAAACACATACAAAAAATACCTAATTCATCTCCTTACAGCAATTGTTCCAAGACAGTCAAATTGCAAACACAATACATATATAATTACAATAACTCAGAAATTTTAGTCTCAAACTGAAGCTAAAAAAAGAACATAAAAACATAAGTACTTGATGAATGTTAGTGTAGGAAAACTCATCTTTAGGAAGGGGAACAATGGTTTCAAGCTAAGTTTTTTTTTTAAACGACCAATTGTCTCCTCCTGAGATTTCTCAACCAGGACAATGTTTGTTTCGGCCTTGATCGTGAAATTGTTCCTGCAAGGTAAACGGAGAGATTGCCGGGAGCACGACGCCGGGAAGTGGCTATGAAAATACGGGTGATTGAAAGTAGCTACATGAACCATATTGGTGTGTGCGAACAATGAATCATCATATGTAGGCAGAGAAGTATGCGATGGGAAATGGAGGGTCGTTCGTTTTGGGAATGCGGATAGTCGATTTGAGGAACGCAGACAGTTGATTAAAATTATGAAAATACAGAATCCAAAATTAGGAGAAGGCAAGAATATAGAACTGGAGATCCTGAGGGCTGCCACGTGAAGCGCCCGAGATTTTCCTTTATATATATGTATAGAAGATAGATATAGATGATTTGACCGTACAAAAAGTATTTCGATTAGTCATGTAACACTAAAAAAAACAGGTCTTTATATACCGTCAAAACGGCTCTTAATAATTTAAAAGTGATTGGTATTCGATAATAATTAACGATCAACAATATTAGGTGCCTGTTTGGGTAAACTTTTTTTAAAGACTTATTGACTTATTTTCGGGTTAAAATTTTATTTTTTCATAAAAAAAATTTATACAAGTATTTAATGTATGTTTGAGATTGAATAAGTTGAAAAATAAGTTGGAAAGTTGGGAATCTTAACTTTCAACTTAAAATAAATTGACTTATTCTGAAAAATAATTTTCCTCAAACACCCCCTAGATCTTTTAAAACCTGATCATTTTTTTCAAACTTTGGTTGTTATTATCATGGTCTTTTTTCATAAATAAATAGGAAAAAGTAAATTTTTGCACATTTACTTTTGTTAAGAATAGGTTTTCGCAATTTTATTAACTAAGTTTCTAAATTGCAAAAATACTAACCCTAACTCTCCCCTCCCCCTTTATGTGAAGCTTCTGCCCACTGTATTTTTTTTTTTTTTAAGGTGGATGCTATTTTGGTGGATTTGGGTTTCCTGGCCCCACAGGAGCATATTAAACTGAATGCAACCACATGCAACTAAATTTCTGATTTCAGGTTCCATTTGTCAGTTGTCATTTTTTACCTCATTTTTGAAATATATATATATATATATATATATATATATATATATATATATATATATATATATATATATATATTTATTTATATTTAAGGTGGGTGATATTTTGGTGGATTTATGTTTCATGGCCCCGCAGGGGCATATTCAACTAAATTTGCAACTGAATGCAACCACATGCAACTAAATTTCTGATTTCAGGTTCCATTTGTCAGTTGTCATTTTCGAGGTCTTGTTCTAATAGAAACTAACTTAGAATAGAAACTAGAAACTAAACCTAAATTAAATATTTCAAGCTAATCTAATGACCAAATTAGGGGTACCGCAATACAAAAAACGTTTAAAATTGTTGGCTCTATTCCACAAAAAAATAAAAAAAATTATAAAAATTAAAAAAAAAAGTTACTGTTCACATGATGACGTGGCACGTGAACAGTAACTTTTTTATATTTTTATTATTTTTTTTATATATTTTTGTTGAATAGAGCCAGGAATTTTATAAGTTTTTTGTGAAGGTGCCCCTAGCGGGACCATTAAAATAAATGAAATATAACACTCACCTTATATATATATATATATATATATAAGGTGAGTGTTATTTTGGTGGATTTAGGTTCCATGGCCCCGCAGGGGCATATTCAACTAAATTTGCAACTGAATGCAACCACATGCAACTAAATTTCTGATTTCAGGTTCCATTTGTCAGTTGTCATTTTCGACCTCATTTTTTAACTTTCTACATATATATATATAATCCAAAAATGAGGTCAAAAATGACAACTGACAAATTGAACCTCAAATCAGCAACTGAATGCAACCACCTTCAACTAAATTTCTGATTTCAGTTGCATTCAGTTGAATATTGCCCCCGGCGGGGACTTGCAACCCAAAACCACCAAAATCACCCTACCTTTTTTTAAAAAAGAAGTTGAATGTGGTTGAATTCAGTTGAATGTGGTTGCATTCAGTTGAATATTGCCCCTAGCGGGGCCTTGCAACCCAAAGCCACTAAAATCACCCGACCTTCTTTTTAAAAAGAAGTTGAATGTGGTTGCATTCAGTTGAATGTGGTTGCCTCTGGCGGGGCCTTGCATCCCAAAACCACCAAAATAACCCTACCTTTTTAAAAAAAAAAAAGAAGTTGAATGTGGTTGCATTCAGTTGAATATTGTCCCTAGCGGGGCCTTGCAACCCAAAATCACCCCCACCTTTTAAAAAAAAGTTGCATTTGGTTGCATTTAGTTGAATGTGGTTGAATGTGGTTGCATTGAGTTGCAAACCAAAATCCACCAAAATAGCCCCCGTCTTAAAAAAAAAAAAAGTACACAAGTCGGGAGTGGGTTGGGCTGGGAAGGAGGGAGGGGGAATGGGCCTACTATTTTTGCAATTTTGAAATTTAATTTAGTAAAATTACAATAAATTAAAAGAAATGGTATTTTTGCAAATAGAAACTTTGAACCTAGTATTTTTTGTAAATATCCTATTATCATTCACTAACGAAAGACTTTCTTTCACGTGTATATGCTAGTCGATCGGGACCCATTTGATGTCGATGAGTCAGACTCATTTGCTGACGTATATGTCCACATTTTTAGGACCCCATTAACACGTATTCAATCGCATCAGATAAAAGAAAGTAGAGTAGGACGTAAGAGCAACTTCAATAGGGGTTGCCAAGCCTACATGGTAAGGCAATCTTGGTTGCCAACCAGCACAACCTATTGGAGTTGGGAGGTTGCCTCTTGGTTGCCTAGGTTGTCAAAAATTGGCAACTTCCTAATTTGGATAAAACTCATTAAACAATCCAAAAACATATTTACCTCTATCCACTTTTATGTTTTTGATATTTTTAATTTTTAAAATAAAATGTATATGGGGACCACATTAGCAACTTTTGGAGTTGCCAACTATTGAAGTAAAATTTTAATAAAAGTTACTAACAATGACATGGATGTAAGAGAAAATAAAATATAATATAAATGTTGATTTGACATAGGTTGGCAACCCTTAAAGCAACTTCTTATTGGAGATGCTCTAATGACGACCAAGTGTACGATCGTTGTTTCGATCATTTTTATGTTATATAGGTCGACTCGCGATCGGACGTCTTTAAACACCCCACTAATATATGTTCAATCAAGTCAGATTAAAGAAAGTAAAATAGGTCCTAACTGCGATCGAATGTACGATTATGTTATTTTGATTGTTATTATGTTATACCAACTACGTAGACATTTGATCGGTATAGGTATAGAGAAACTGATCAGTTTGGTCGTAAATGTTTCGGAAGCGTTTTTTGGTTGATGCATAATAACGACCAATTGATTACGAGCGTTTCTAACAAATGCGATCGAAAATTTATGAATTCCATAATTATTGACTGTAATCGGTTATATTTTCTTGTCCAATGATGATCACTTTTGATCATAATTTAGAATTAAAGTCGGTATTGTTCTATTATTTACTTTTGGTTATTAATGTTACAATTATCACTTTCTATCAATGTTGTAAAAATCGCTTGGCGGGTCTAGGCGGTTAGCCTACCTTCTAGCGATTAATCGGCTAGGCGGTGATTAATCGGAATGATTAATCGGAACATTAATCGGATGTATTAAAATATTATTTTTTATATAATTTAATTTTTATATTTAAAAATATATTTTAAACCTCATAATCTCGCCTAATCCCGCCTAGGACCGCCTAGGCGCCGCCTAGGACCGCCTAGGCGTCACCTAATTAAAAAAACGCCTAATAACCAATTTTTATAGATTTTAGGCATTTAATGGCCGCCTAGCGTCTAGGCGCCGATTAATCGGCCGCCTAGCCTTAGCGTCTAGGCGCCGATTAATCGGTCGCCTAGCCTAGGCGCCGATTAATCGGCCGCCTAGGCCGATTTTCAGAACACTGTTTTCCATAATCGGCCGCCTAGGCCGATTTTCAGAACACTGTTTTCCATACACCAATACTACAATATCAATCAACATTCTTCCAACAAAACAGGTCAACATTCCAATCATAATTAAAATCAACATACACAATCATTTCCCACATAAGCTAATTAATTATCCATTACTTGCATCAAATCAATTTTTTTTGTTAATTCTTCAAATCATTCAATAATACATGCTGAAATTTGGAATGGACATTTCCAATCCTCCAAATGCGGTCAGCTATAGAACAGCTATGTCTCGCCAAATAATGAGAAACCCTGTTCGCTGATCGCTTTACAAAACGAATAAGCACATTACGAGCTTTCAAACTAGCTAACAAAACTCGACACTCTTCTACTACCCTTCCCAAATAAGATTAACTCTCAGTTGAGGAGCGAATAGCTTGTACTACTTGCAAACAGTCCGTTTCAACCTCAACACCTATGCATAATCCATCAACAAAACCAACTATAAGATTTATACATACCAACTGTTCAACATATACATCAACCAACTATAAGTTCTTCCACCAAATAAAATTAAATTGACGCGAATTATTCTCATATTTATAGGATTTTATAAATAATTGATTGTTTATTAATTATTTTTAATGTTTAATGACAAAAAATAAATATTCTTAAAGCTGGAGGAAATTGAGCACAAGGAGCTTAACTGGGCCTAAATCATAAGGAAATTCGGATTTGTTGGAGGCTTTGCGCATACATCACTGTTTGGGCCATAACTCAAGTTCTAGACATTAGATTTTGGCGATTTTACAGCCCACGCAAAGAGGAAGGAATTATTTTAACACTGAGATGGTCCAATACTCTTTTTATGATTGGAGCAGCCCAAAAATAGGTTTGAAAGTCAGAATACGAATTTCACAACAAAATCCAACTTATTTTAGGATACGGATTTTATTTTCTAGAAAAATCATTAAAAAACACTTATTAGGATATATAGTTTTTCAGAGATTAGTATTGGGTGTCATGTATTTTTGATAAAGAACAATTATATCCTATATATAATTGGCGTAAGAGGGTTTTGATGGTCGTCGTCTGGCCGTCAGGGCTAAATAATACAATCATTATAATTGGCGTAAGGGGTTTTAATGGTGCTAATACAGTCATTTTAATCATCACTCACTCAATAAAAATATAAGCATTAATATGACACCAGTAGTGTTGTTTTTACTTCATAACAGTTTTTTACCATGTTTATAGTTGGAATTTCAAAAAAAGAATCATGGATTAAAATAATTTTATAAGACAAAATGTAATCTACAAAACAAATAATAAAAAAAATTAAAATTCACAACAAACACTAATATAATTTAAAATAAATAAAAACAAACACAAAAACATATTAAAAACAAGTACATACTTTTAACAATAAATGAAATAAAAAATATGTGATGTTTCGAAATGACACAGAAATCAACAAATTGTGATCTATAAAACAAACACTAATTTTAGAAGATATACTAAATCTAGAAAACTAAAATACACCAAAAACTCAAAAATAATGCAAATAGAACAAATAAAAACTAACACAAAAACAAAAAAGAAGTACCCTTTAAAAAAATTTGTATAACATATTGTCACATAAATAACCCAAAATTAAATAAATTAACATAACAAGAAATATCAAATAAATGAAACAAATTTATACCATGTATTTTTTTAAAAAAAAGTTCAAAAATACCTAACAAAAAAATTTCACACATGTAAAAAAATAACAAATTATTTTAAATAATTCTTAGATAACTAGGTATGCTAAATACATGTAAATAAACTCTAACATATTCTTAGATTACCAAGTATGTTATATAACAAAATAAAAAAAAATACTAATACCTTTTTCAAGTATATCCTATAAAATTTAGGGTTTTTTCATAAATAAATAGAAAAAAGTAAATTTTTGCACATTTACTTTTGTTATGAATAGCTATTTGCAATTTTACTAACTAAGTTTCTAAATTGCAAAAATACTAACCCTAACCCTAACCCTCCCCCTTTTTGTTGAAACTTTGTGCCGACTTTCAACACTTTTTTTTTAAGGTTGGGTGATATTTTGGTGGATTTGGGTTGCAAGGCCCCGCAGGGGCAACCACATTCAACTTCTTTTTTTTAGGTGGGGTGATATTTTGGTGGATTTGGGTTGTAAGCCCCGCAGGGACATATTCAACTGAATGCAACCACATGCAACTAAATTTATGATTTCAGTTGCATTCAATTGAATTTGCCCTTGCGGGACTTTGCAACCAAATCCACCAAAATCACCCCACTTTTTTTTAAAAAAAAAAAGTTGAATGTGGTTGCATTCATTTGAATATTGCCCCTGGCGGGGCCTTGCAACCAAAATCCACCAAAATCACCCCACCTTTAAAAAAAAGTTGTATGTGGTTGCATTCAGTTGAATGTTGCTCCTGGCGGGGCCTTGCAACCCAAATCCACCAAAATCTCCCCAACTTAAAAAAAAGTTGAATGTGGTTGCATTCAGTTGAATGTTGCCCCTGGCGGGGCCTTGCAACCCAAATCCACCAAAATCTCCCCAACTTAAAAAAAAAAGTTGAATGTGGTTGCATTCAGTTGAATGTTGCTCCTGGCGGGGCCTTGCAACCCAAATCCACCAAAATCTCCCCAACTTAAAAAAAAATTTGAAAGTGGTTGCATTCAGTTGAATGTTGCCCCTGGCGGGGCCTTGCAATCCAAATCCACCAAAATCTTCCCAATTTAAAAAAAAATTGAATGTGGTTACATTTAGTTGCAACCAAAATATCACCCCAACATAAAAAAAAAAGTGTTGAAATCGGCTGGGCTTGAAGGGGGAAGGGGCCAATCCACCAAAATAGCACCCCATCTTAAAATAAAATAAAAAAAAAGGTTATGTAGCCGAAGAATGAGGGGGGAAGGGGAACCCTAATTTGTAGTATTTTTGCAATTTGAAAACTTAGTTTAGTAAATATGCAATTAATTGAAGAAGTTGGTATTTTTGCAAAAAGAAACTTTAAACCTAGTATTTTTGTTAAATTCTCTAAAATTTAAGAGAAAAAAATCATCCCAAAAAATATATGTTAAACTAAATTTTAGAATATAATTTACAAAACAAACGAATACCACATAAAGTCCTTTAAAAAATATTATTTAAATAAATAAAATAAAACGATTACATTTACGTTTTACGTGTTTCTCAAATCAAGCTAAAAAAATAGATTCGGTACTATAGTTGTAAATAAATTAAAAAAAGTAACCTAAAACCGGATAACAAAAAAATTTAAAAACTACCCAATAAAAATAATTTTAAGTTATATAATAAAAAAGATAAAAAAACGTGAATATGTAATGTCTCAAGTATATCATATATAATAAATACCGTAACATTAAATATTCACTTATAAATTCTTCAATAAAAACGTTTCTTAAATTTATATTTAAAAACAAACACAAATAACAAAAAAAAAATGCAGTTCTATTGAAAAACAATATTTCTATTTCATCTTATTATTTTGCGAAAAATGTTGACGCAATACTATGGTTGTATAAAAATGTAAGAATCCAACAAAGAAACATAATATAAAATTAAAATAATGTAACATAACACAAATCAAAAATTGAAAATTACAAAAATTTAAAATTTCATCAACAATTAAATTAAAACTAAATTTGTACAATTCAAACCAATAAAATACATATCAACAAATTCATCAAATAATATCATAAGTAAATGAATTGTACTAATTATTTTATTATTATTTAATGTGAAAAGTACAATTTAAAATAACATTAATAAAATTTGTAAAAAATTATAGTAATAAAGTTTTTTATAATATAATTACAAAACAGCTCGTGCATTGCACAGGTATAATGCTAGTAGAGAGAAAAGCAGTGGAGAACTTGAGCAAGGATTAAAGGGATGGATTCCAAGTTCGAGAAATTTCATCAAGTTGTTAATTGCGATGCTACTAATTTATTGATGTAGGTTGGATTGCTCGAAATGTCATTGTAATACTTTTTAGTTTAAAGAATTTGAATATTTCATGTATTAAGCGATTTGTAAAAAAAATAACTATTTGTTTAGTTCATTCATTTTTTGTTTCGTTGTAATTGACTGTTCCAGAATTTGCATCAATTGAATTTCAATGTTTTAATGAATTTTTCATTTAACGTAAAAAAAAAAAGAGATCGTATTAGCGATCAAATAAACCTAGTACCAATCGAGTTTACATCGATACTGACCCCTCTTCCGGTATGATTATCTGCCGGCTAGAAATGGTCCTATTTTTTATGTCTTACATCCATTTAATTTTATTACAAAAGGTCAAAATATACTTCCTAGTAGTAGTCTCTTTTGAGAATTTTCTTTTCTCCATAATACATGTTCATATTAATTTTCAATGTAAATTTGTGATCATTTTTCCTAAATTACCTTTTTTGAAAATTGTGTAGCAATTAATGAGACATGACCAAGAATATAAAATACTAACTCATATTCTTAAAAGTCAATACATTTATAATGGACATAAGAGGAAAAATATCATCTAATTAATATTTTCTTGAGATGCGTATCGCACGGAGGGAGTATCATTTTGTTAACATTTGGAGAAATAATTTCGTACTCTGGCACTTTTATTAATGCACTTTTATTACTTCCTCCGACCCAATTTACATGTTCCTTTTCTAAAAAGCACACATATTAAGATAAAGTTAGTTGAATAAATTTTTCCAACTAATACCCTTATTTTTTTTATTTTTTTTTGAACCCAACTAATACCCTTATTTAATACATTGGAAAATGAGAATAGAGTTAAGTTTAAAAAAGTGAAATTTTTTATACAATAAATGTAGGGATAGTTTTGTAAAACTACACTTAAATTTGCATTGAAAGGAGAAAAGAGACATATAATTTGGGACAAATTTGTTTTAGAAAAGGGATTTGTTTTTTGGGACGGAGAGAGTAATGAACTAGTTGCAGTTGACTACCATTCCTTATACACTGACTACGTCAATATTTACTTATCTTTTCTTGCTAGAAATCTCAGCATACAAACTAGGAAACTCATGCACACGCAGGAGTCGAACCCTGACCTCCTTCAAAGGAGACCAATAACTCAACCACTGCACCAACATGTTGTTGGTTTTAGAATTTAGATACTCATACATGATATGATAACCCCACTGTCTTTTGCTTCCACCCTTGCAACCGCAGTTGTCTTTCACTACGCGGCCAACAAAATCCAAGTTCACCAAGTCAAAACCTAGCTAGCATATATGTACGTAAACATTCACCAAGGTCAAATCCAAGTTCGAAAGAAAAACAAAATTTCATGGATGCAACCGTGTATTCGGAAAACATATTGCTGAAAACATAAATATGACAAATTTATGTGATTTGAGAGAATTTTTTACTCTATAGATCCTTCACATTTTATTTAAAATTTCACCAATCCCTATTGACCTTCAACGGTATTGTCTAAAAATTGGCTAAATCAGATAAAATATTGATTATATTGTAAATATAGTATGTTATTATTATTATTTCATGTTATTATAAATGGAATATATTTTTATAAGGTAATAGATCATATAAAATATTTCTTACATACCTCACGTTGGTCAAATATAGCCAACGAAAAGAGATTATCTATAATTTTTGCTAAGGGTAATGTCACATGGGAGTGAATATTTTTTTTACAAAATCTTTATAAATTTTATTTATGACATTATATTTATGATTTTAGCTAAGGGGTCTTCTACATTGGAGATGCTATAACTATCATTTGTCACCAATTAATTTTTTAGAATTTCATTAATTCCTCAAAAAATTTCAGAATAATATAAGGGGTTTTTTTGTACAAAATAACTTGTCATTGCTGACATGAGAATATGGGGAACTATAATTTTTTTGTCCGAATGATTAATTGGAGTAAAAATCGGATGTAGTTTAATATTATAATATTATTTAATATATTATTCTGATTATATTAGTTATTTATTAATTAATATGTATTTATCATATTATAACATATATACTAATTCATATTTGTAATTTGATTAGTATATTATTTTAATTTAAATAATTTATTATAAATAATCCGATCAATAAGTACTCGTAAAAATTATTTGTTATAAATAATCGGGCGAATGAAGGATTTATCAACTCACTTTGTTAGCTATTGGCCGCCATCATTAAAATTCTCGTTTTGTTAAGCTATTGTCATCTGGTGATCTCATTGTAAAGAGAAATCTATACACTTCTATAATAAGTTAAAGGGATATATTTTGTAGTTGGTTACCCTCTGTTTGGTTATCCATTTTTTTAATTGGTTATCCTTTTAAATTTACTAATTTAAATTTTAATAAAGAAATATTATATAAAATTTTAAAAAACAATACATACGGAACTGTTAATGGTTTTCTATACAACTTCAATAACTCTGAGTCATCATCACTCCCAAACTTCTCTTTCGAAACAACTGATATGTGTTTTGTGTCCGACAATCTTGCAATATTTTCATGGGCATATCCTTCATTGAACTACGAGTTAATTAATTTAGATTTTGAACGATTAATCATAATTAGTAAGTCAAATAACTTAAATATATCAAGAAAACAACACAAGCTATAGCTACTCAATTATATTTTTAAATAGTTAATAAACCAATTAATCTTTTCGACAATGAATTTGATAACATATTTATATACTATACTATAATAAGTGTAAAGGGGTATATAATAATATCTATACTATTATATTAAAACCGAAATATTGAAAGTTTTGAAAGTTTTGGTTTTCGGTTTGGTTATCCTAATTATTAAAATAAATAATTAAATTACAAAAACAACTAAAAAAGCTAATTATTAATGTCAACGTAATTATATTCCGATTAAAATTTCTTCATCCACATTGAGTTTCTACTTGGAATCCTTTTTCTCTCCAACAACTCAATTACCCATTTTTTCTAAAGATTTTACTTCTAATTAAAACACTTTTCCATTTAATTTAAAATTAATATTACAATAATCAATATATATCCAAAATATCACACCATATCTTTCCGTAATTATCTTTAGTAGTAATTTTTGTAATTAAAACACGTTACTTTTTAATTTAAAATTAATCTTGTGATCACTAATATGCACCCAAAAATATCTCACCATATATTCAAATCATTATTTTTAGTAATAAATAAGAATCGTTAGATCTAATAATAAGATATATTATATGATTAAATTAATTTACTAAAAAATCAAAGTTCGAACCCGTCAACGACATTTTTGATTTAGAATTTTACAAAATAAATTTTAAATCATTCATATCATTATATTAATTTATATTAAACTAAAATTAAAAAAATATTAAAAATAAGGATTATATAAAAACATAATTATAATATTAAATAAATTTTATAACCCGTGCGAATATAAGAGTATTAAAAATAGGACACTGGATATTTGAAAGTTGAAACCCTAACAAACTCCCTCAAATCGCGCTTAAGTCAAGAAAAACTTATTTTTCCATACTTTTTTATTTTTTGTAGCATCACTTAATGAATACCAAACAAATAAGTTTGATTCATTAGCTGTATTCAAGCTGACCCGTTTACTAATTACTATAAGCACCGATTTGCTTTACATTATTTTAACACAAAGAGTCGTACGAATTTGGTACCATTTGACATTTGTGTGGTTTGTCAAATTTAAAAATGTTCTTCTAGTGCTCCAAACTGAAACTACTTGGACTAATTTTGGATAGGGAGAACGGAGGAAAATCGACAAATATATCAATTTTTAAGTAAGTAAGAAAAGTCCAAATTGTTCGGATAAAATAAGGAAGTCAATTTGATTACGTAAAAACATTTCAATGTTACACAGGAGCATGCACTTTCTCAGTGGCTAATGGCTATGTTACTCCCTCCGTCTCTTTAAACGTTTCCTGTTTACTAAATCGGGACAATCAAAATACTTTTCTCCTTTCTATTTTAAGCCATAAAAAATAATATTCAATACCCACTACTCCACCCACTACTCCTTAAAAATAATATTCAATACTCACTACTCCACCCTCTAATCATTACAAATAATATTCAACACTCACTATTCCACCCACTACTCCAAAAAAACAATATTCAATACCTACTATTCCACCCACTACTCCTTAAAAATAATATTCAATACCCACTACTTCACCCACTACTCCAAAAAAACAATATTCAATATCCACTACTTCTTAAAAACAATATTCAATACCAACTACTTCTTACAAATAATATTCAATACCCACTTTATCTTAAAACCCGTGTTTTTAGTCAAATGGGCAATGTTTAAAGAGACGGAGGGAGTAGTATTTTTTACTGTCACGTACGTAACCTACTACGCGCATTTCTCTACTTTTTGAAAACGTTTGAGGAATTGTAGAGTAAACAATCGCGATTTCAGTACTTTTTTAGTTTAGTTGACACTTGGCAGTACCTTTTATTTCAATTTTTTAGGAATCATTTGTTAAATTTGAATGATAATTTCAGTATCATTAAAATTTCTGGATGAATAAAAATTTGAATCATGGATGGATAATAATATTTGATAAAAATATTTAAATTTTTTGAATGATAATATTTATCAAATTGAATTTAATAATAAAATAATGTTTGTGATTTATAAAATATTACTCCCTCCGGTCCATTATATAAGGCATTTGACTTTTCTACACGTAACTTTAGGTGCTTTGACTACATAGCTAAAATAACTATTTTTTAATTTTTCTTTTTTTGATTAAAAATATAGTATTTTAATTTTTATTTAGAAAAAGAAATTTTAAAAAATAATAATTTTAACTATGTATTCAAAGCACCTAAAGTTACGTGCAGAAAAGTCAAATGCCTTATATAATGGACCGGAGGGAGTATAAAAGTTAAAAAATTAAAAGTTTTGGTCTCATATGGTTGGTACTTTAATTGATTAAAATGTTAAAGAAAGTGTACAAATTACAATTTATATAACAAAGACTAGTGAAATTAGAAAGAAAAGAACGAGCAATGATCTTATTTTATGTCAAAAATGTTGGGAATTGTCCCACATCGTTTATGGGAAGGGCAGATTGCTAGTTAATAAGCAGTCAGATTAACTTCATTAGTATGAGGCCTTTTGGGATGTGCCAAAAACAAATTCGTGCGAACCTGACCCAACCCAAAGCGGACAATATCATACTAATGTGGAGTTAAGGCCTGCTGAGCAAGCCCAACAAGTGGTATCAGAGCCAAGTTGTAGCGGTCCATAACAATCTCAGATGGGCTCCAAAATGGATCCAGGAAGAGGCATGTGGGCTACCCATGTTGGGCTTAATGAGGAGCAGATGGACCTTCCAGTATGGGCCTAGGGGGAGCCAGATAGCCAGATGAATTTTCAGTATGGGTCAAGGGGGAGTCAGATCACACAGAAAGGAGCAGATTCGACAGGTGTCGAGCCCGATGTGTGAAGGGGGAGATTGTTGGGAGTTGTCCCACATCGTTTGTGGGAAGGGCAGATTGCTAGTTAATAAGCAACCAGATTAACTCCATTAGTATGAAACCTTTTGGGATGTGTCCAAAAACAAATCCGTGCAGGCCTGACCCAACCCAAAGCGGACAATATCATACTGGGAAGGGCAGATTGCTAGTTAATAAGCAACCAGATTAACTCCATTAGTATGAAACCTTTTGGGATGTGTCCAAAAATAAATCCGTGCGGGTCTGATCCAACCCAAAGCGGACAATATCATACTAATGTAGAATTAGGGCCTACTGGGCAAACCCAACAAAAAATACTCCAATGTTGGACGAGTCATGAGTTGTTCAGCTTGTATTTTTTATTCGAGTCGTCTTAGATATCGTCCAGTAAATCAGGAGTTACCAAACAATCTGAATAGTAAGGATGGTTCTGGACAGTCAAATGGTCCCTTAATCATAGGGTTAAATGGCTATTTGGTCACCGTACTATTCAAAAACTTTCAATTGGGTCACCAACCCAAAAAAGTTTTCAATCGCATAATAAAGCACTCAAAAACTTTCTGTTGGGTCACTGCCATTAGTCATTACCGTTAACTTTAACGGAAAGACGTCAACTTTCAATTAGGTCACCAGTATTAAGTTTAACTTTCAATTAGGTCATCGGTATTATAAATTTTTAATTTTTTTTTTAATTCTGAGAATTTTGAATTAAATTTTTTAGAATTTAAATTTTTGAATAATTTTTTAAATTTTTTCGAAATTTCAAAATATTTGAATTTTTTCGAAATTTTTGAATTTTTTCGAAATTTTTGCATATAAATTTATTAAATCGAGTTAAGTTTGTGGGAATCGCGAGCATTTTATAAAGTTAGTTTGACTGCAAGTTGTTCCAAAAATATACACACATACTACTCTCCCTCTGCATTGAAATATTTTTTGAATTTTTTCGAAATTTTTGAATAAATTTTTATATTTCGAAATTTTTGAATAAATTAGTAAATTTTGTGAATTTAAATTAATACAATTTTGTGAATTTAAATTAATAATTTTAAAAGTTTTTTCAAAAATTTAAATTCGAGAAAATTTAATTCAAAATTTAAAAATTTATTCAAAAAATTATAATACCGATGATCTAATTGAAAGTTAAACTTAATACTGATGACCTAATTGAAAGTTGACGTTTTTCCGTTAAAGTTAACGGCAGTGACCCAATTGAAAGTTTTTGAGTGCTTTATTATGCGATTGAAAACTTTTTTGGATTAGTGACCCAATTACAAGTTTTTGAATAGTACAATGACCAAATAGCCATTTAATCCCTTAATCATATAGTGCATGTTGCACGCTAAGAGCAACTCCAATGCTACCTCACCTATATAACCTATATTGAGTATCAAGAAGACCAAGAATTTTACAAAATTTAATAGAACAGAGATAAAGACTTGCACACTCGTATGAAATAATACGAATGGTTTGTAGAAGTGATTTAATGGGTTTTATTTTTGTGCATATATTTTTACACACCAACCCAATTTGTACACAAAATAGACTTACACACTCATATGAGTATTATGATTTTAAGTCCTTTACATACCAGAAGCATTAAGCTATACTTGCACATGTTTCTTCCGTCATACTCCCTCTGTCCCATCCATTTCTTTACAATTTCCTTTTTGGGACGTCCCACCAATTCTTTACATTACCAAAAATAGTAACTTTTAACAATAAAATACATTATTACATCCACTACTTTACTCCACTTTTTCAACACTTTATACTATTACACCCACTACTTCACTTATTTTAACAATAAAATCACTATTACACCCACTACTTCATTTATTTTAACAATATTACACCCACTATTCTTGGTCTCCGTGCCCGATCACCATGTTAAGAACCTATCGGGACGGAGGGAGTAGATTTTTAATGTGGGGGTAATATTAAAATCTCTCTATCCAGAGCTTCCTCTTTTGTTTATATGAAAGTTGTTCCTGTTAGCTTAAAGCTAAATTTTCATTATTTTCGATTACTTTGTATGTATTGTAATGAGTGCACCTGAGTTCTTGCCCTTTTTACAATCACAAACTCAATTTATTTTGGTTTTACAGGTTGGTGAAAAATATCATATTTTACATCTTTGTTGAATGAAAACGTTTACGAAGTTAATGGTATTGATTCAACTCAAATCCCCTCCACTAGTATCCAAATACCTACATTTAGTACACAAGAATATACTCAACCAAAAAAGGATCAAGCTACTAATTTTTCTACCAAGTAGGATATGCTACTTGTTTCTGCTTGGCGAAAAATAAGCATGGATCCAATATAAGGAAGTAATCAAATACATCAAACTTATTGGGAAAGAATTGTAGCCTTTTACAATGACATCAAAACATTTTCAAGTGACTGGACAGTTAATTTATTGTCTCATCAGTGGTCGATCCATTATAAATTCTCCGTTGTCCGAATTTGTTGGATATATATTACAATCAATGAGTTCAAGAAAAAAATCAATGGACATAGCGAACATGACAAGGTACACTTTTTGCGAAACAACATACTATAAAAGTGCTAATTTTTGTTTCTCCTGTGCTTCCATTTAATCTTGACAAATACTCTGCAAGTCATGTTTCTTATAGCAAGGTAGCAGCTAGTACTAGTTACTTGATTAACGCATTTGTTTCATTTAGTGATGAACCTGGGAACAAGAAATAACAATGCATTATCCCCTTTTTGTTTCATTTAAAATCGAAATTATAAGTAGCATGGAGTTATTCTTTTTCTTAGACAATGTGCAGAATGCAAAAAATTAATAGAACATATAAAATTGAGTAGTGCGTATTGGAAGAAAACAGAAAGCTAAAAACAAAGTAATGCTGAAAAATAGTACACAGATATGCTGAAAACTGAATGTTGTATGCAGAAAACTGAATGCACCATCTAGTCGCAAGGCTAGTCGTCTAGTTTAATACTTGCTGAAGTGGTCTTATGATCTGTTTGGTCAAATTTGTTGAGAAGTAAAGGATGATAATATCTTATCATTCATTGATAAATATTTGTATAACTGTAGCTTGATAATGTACTGTATAGTTGTAGTTTGTTTAAAATATTCCCTTGCCTTTTATACTTAGACAGCCTGGTATAGATTAGCGTACCGGAAGGAAACCTCCTGTATAAAAACTCCATTTTTGATTCAATACAATTAACTTGGAAGGCACTTGTATTTTTCTTTTCATGGTATCATAGCAGGTTACAAAATCCAAGCTCTCTGCCTTTATTTTTTTTTCTATGTTGTTTCTGTTAGAATAAATAATATTATCATTATTTTTATTTTTTGAATTTGAATGTAAACTTGGTTGTGTCAGTTAGAATGGTTTTATGTTGGGTGGTAACCGTTTGTCAGTTACATCCATTTATAATATATATATAAATATCTGATGGCCACAGATATGAAAGATAGAGAGAAAAAACCAAAAAGAAACTACACATTCTTATTCTTTAACATTCATACATTTGCTCTTGATTTTTAGTTCGTTGGAGTCTAAAATTTGTAGTGCTTACAATTTTTAGAACGTTAATCCGTTCAATCCTGGAAAGCCACTGCCATCTTTTCCTGAAGCACCAGTGGGGAGGCATAGTTGCTTTAAGGACACAGTTTGCAAAACTGGGATCGGATTGTTATTGATATTCTTCATTGTGATTCTTCCATCAAGACAATACTGTTACAATTCTTCAAACCAGGTTCTTTGTATTTATTTTCTGATGTATATATATTACATGTTTATTCTGTTTAGTTTATAATTAACATTATTAATTTGTTTATGTTTTGTAAATAACATTACTTTGTTCTTTTATAATTAACTGGTTGTGTTTTATAATTAACATTGTTCTGTTTTAAGTTTTATGATTAACATTAATTTTTTTTATATTAGTCACAAATATATACATGTTTACACATTAATTTTCTAACAATCTTAAAGCAACTAATAATTTTGTGTAAAAATATGTATATATGTTCTTTAGTGTGATTTTGTTTGTATATATATATTTAGTATTGATATTAAACCATTTGATTATTGTAAATATACATATTTGTATTACATGTGTTTGTTAAATATACATAAAAAATTAATCTTAACTTTGTTATTAATTAAACGTTACCAACATCATTTGTAAAATTAATTTGTCTTTTTTGAAAATATATTAGTTTTATTTTGATTTAGAATATTACTTTGTTGGTTTTTTATTTTAAATCAATATCCTCATATTTGATTGTTTAGTTAATTATTATTGATTTATAAAACTAAAAATTTATCTATCTTTAATTGTTTATATCAATGTGTATATAATGATAGATAAATTAAATTATCGATTTGTTTTATATTGTTTGATTTTGTTAAAATATTAAAGTTCTTGTTTATAATATTGGTGTTTAGTATTATGTGTATAAATTAATTCATTTGTATTGTTGAATAACTAATTGTACATATATATAACATATATTGAATATAATTGTTTATAATTAAATTGTGTAATTATTACTTTCTCTTGTTTAATTCTGTTTTTTTTAACAGACTGTTTTTGTACCAGAATTAAATGGCATCAACATCTACACCAAATTTAAGTGCAAGTGCCAGTGAGAAGCCTCCAAAATTTGGTGGAGCTGATTTTAAAAGATGGCAACAAAAAATGTTGTTTTATCTTACTACGCTCAATCTGGCTAAATTTCTCACAGAGTCTGCTCCTACTATTAATGAGGATGATACTGATAATGACAAAATAATTGCTGCTGATGCATGGAAACACTCTGATTTTCTATGCAAAAATTATATATTGAATGGTCTTGCAGATACACTTTATAATGTGTACTCTGAAGTTAAGACAGCCAAGCAATTATGGGAGACTTTGGAGAATAAATACAAAACAGAAGATGCTGGGACAAAGAAATTCATTGTTGGAAGGTTCCTGGAATTTCTTATGGTTGACTCCAAGCCTGTTGTTAGTCAAGTGGAGGAATTACAAATGATCCTTCATGATATTCATGCAGAAGGAATGTCTATTTCTGAATCCTTTCAAGTGGCTGTTGTGATAGAAAAGTTGCCTCCTTCCTGGAAAGATTTTAAAAACTATCTTAAACACAAGAAGAAGGAGATGACACTTGAAGATCTAATTCTAAGGCTAAGAATTGAGGAGGATAACAGAAAGGCAGATCGTACACACTTTGATTCTAAGGCTAATATTGTTGAACATGGAGCCAAGAATAATAAGAAGCGCAAGTTTCAAGAGGGAAATACCAAAAAGCAAGGATTTGTAAAGAAATTTAAAGGCAAGTGTTACAATTGTGACAAGCCTGGTCATCGGGCAAAAGATTGTAGAAACCCAAAGAAAAGAAAGAAAGCACAAGCCAATGTTACCGAGGCAGATGTTGATGTTGCTTATCTTTCTGATGATGTTGAGAAAATGAACTTATGTGCTGTTGTTTCTGAATGCAACTTGATTGGAAATCCAAAGGAGTGGTTTGTGGATACTGGTGCTACTCGTCATATATGTGCTGAAAAGTGGATGTTTCATGATTATACTTCCACAAATGGAGAGCAACTCTTTATTGGAAATGCTTCTACATCAAATGTGGTAGGACATGGAAAAGTGGTGCTTAAAATGACTAGTGGAAAATTCTTGACTTTGAATGATGTCTTGCATGTTCCTGATATTCGCAAGAACTTGTGTAACACCCCCAGATCCAGGGTCAGGGATCTGGTCGTTACGGTCTCAATATCAACCACAAAACCAACATAATTTAAATTACAACCTTGTGACCCAGAATATCAACATAAAACACACCCGTTATAGTCCCAGAGATGAAATCAGAGTAACCAACAATATTATTAATCACAAGTTTGAGTTCTTACAACCCAAAGAATTACAATTGTACAATTACATACTCTTTGCCATCCATTAATAGATACCATAATATAAATACATTTGAGGCTCAATTGCTACAACTAGCCTACCAGTAGTTGCATCCTCAACAAAGGTAGCCAAGACCTTAGCGGTAAACCTCTGACAGTTGACCCCTGCTTACGCTGTGTGCGCCTTGCGCGGCCATCTGATCTAGCTGTTGTTGTGATATAAATAAATAAAGCAAGGGTGAGCAATAGCCCACCAGAAATATAATTGAACAGTGATAATATATAACAGTCCAAAATATCTTTGAAACCATATGCCATGCATTAACGATGTAGTACCAATATAAGGTATGAGATGAAGTTACAAGGTAACTCAAAAATATATTTGTTTTGAATAAATATCTGCTATGCAAAAGATAAGCAAGATATTCTCAATTATCATAAAAGAGGAACTTGCAGGAAAATATTGCAATCCCGGTTTCAACACTTTTTCACCTTGCCAACACCAACAGTGTTGCAGAAATTTCTCACTTTTAGAAGATGAACTAATACGGGAGCATTGCCGCGCCAGATGCCCTGACGTTTACGATGATCAGTCGTATGTCATGCATCTCATCAGTCGTTCTCTACATGTAGAAGGTAGCTCCGACGGAATTACTTATCTACCGCCCTCTGGAACTCCTCAGCCAACGGTGGGGCTATTGCTGGACCGGCGCCACTCGGCCACTTACGCGTCTCCTAGTTCGAATATCATCCATGACTCTGAAACGTAAAGTTCGTTCCCCTTTTCCCCAAGTATAACACTTGTTGATAGGACTCCACAAAGTAGTCGTATCTAATTGGAAAGGAAAATTCACCAATATTTCCCAAGCTGATGCTTGTTAATGGATATAAACTTGTTACATCAATCATACCCCTCGAGCGTTGAGGAGGTAACCAAAAGACTCATATCGATGCTTGAAAGAATCAATATGTGAGTGACAAGATAGTTTTAGCAAGTATAGGACGGGCAGTCCAATAAATAACATCGCTCAAGTGAGGTCCCCTTATATACGTTTGGAAGTTGAGCGAGTATTTAAATCTTCTTTAAGATAGATTTAAATGAAATTAAAGTTTAGGAACCTCCCCTTGATATAAATAGTCATAAGATATTCCGAAATATTTTACACCATATCTGAAGGTAAAAGATAATCTTTGTATGATATAAATCATTATAAAGAGAATTTAAAAGAATTTACATAAATATTCCAAGAATATTTATTAAATCAATAATAATTAAGGACTATTTTTAAAATCATAATATTACTCGTAAGTAATCCTCGAAATATATAAAATTATTTATTAATAAATCTCTTTTTAAATGAATATTCAAATAATATTCATTAAATAAATAAAACTTCCAATGAATATTCAAGATGATATTCGATAAATAGATAAACTCAAATAAATATTTAAAATAATGATTATTAAGTAAATCAAACCTTAAATGAATATTTGAAAATAATATTCATTAAATAAATAGTATTCTAAATGAATATCCAATTAATATTCATTTAGTAATCAAACCTTTAAAGAAATATTCAAAACAATATTCCATAAGTAATTAGAACTTCAACTGAATATTTTAAAATAATATTCATTAAGTAAATAAAACCTTAAATGAATATCCAAATAATATTCATTTAATAAATACTATTCTAAATGAATATCCAATTAATATTCATTTAGTAATCAATACTCTCAAGGAATATTTGAAATAATGTTCCTTAAGTAATTAGAATTTCAAAGAAATATCTTAAAGTAATATTCATTGAATAGATAAAACCTTAAATGAATATTCGAAAGTAATATTCATTTAATAAACAATATTCTAAATGAATCTTGAAATAATATTCATGAAATAATCAAACTATAAATGAATATTCGAAATAATATTCATTTAATATTTCTCGACTGAGATAATACTCAAATAACATTTCTCGAAAGGTTTCCAAGTAAATAATACTTTATGGAAATATAATTAATGTTTAATAATAACATTCCTCAAAAGGAATACTAATCTGTCGTTGGAATCCCTCCGGGTTTCCAAGACTACATCTATATCTCAAAATACCGACTCCCGGTCTACATTTAAAGAATGAATATCACATGCCCTTCACTAAGGGTCTTAACCAAAAATCCGGCTTATACTAATATATCGTATCTAGTCTATAAGCCAATATCAATTCAGGGAACAAGTATTGCAATATAACTTGAAAGTAGACATGCATGCTATGGCATATGTATACAACAATCATCATATATGTATTATCACAACAACAGTTCCAAGTATTGGAAACTTGCCTGAGAATCGAGTGCGGGTAGGGGTAATGTGTCCCGGGTCAGCTCGACAATCTATAAATAATCAGAATATTTAAGATTAACCACTTAACGCTTATTAAAAGGCTAAGTATAAACTCCACTTAAATCGAAACATGCTTTAGAGTTATCTCGTTACGTCTCTTTTAGTGTAACCCTTTTTATCACCGATACGATTCGACATTCGTTCGTTATCAAGACATGTCATCATGCTTATACTTGGTATATACTTAAGTCGTATAAGTCCTAAGGTCGGTCGTTTACGAATCAAGATTATACCTCGAGTGTTATCGCCCATTTTCTAAGTTATAACCAAAGTCATACTTTTAAGGGGTTCGTTCGCGTTTAATCTCGATTCGAACATTTTTATAAAATCGAAAAACGATCCATTCGACATGTGGTTTTCTCCCACACCTTCCTTTTTACCTCTAATATTTAATTATCAAGATTCGTCACTGATTTCGTGGTATTAAAGGGATCCAATTTCAGTTACGAACTTTCGTTTACGGTTTCGAACCACTTTTACGAATTTAATCATAACTCCTAAACCGTAAGTCCATTTCATACGAACTTTATATCAAAACGAAGCTTATAACATAATCTAGCTTATCATGGTAGAAATCGAAGCTTAACAGTGAGTTAAAGCTACTGTGATGCACGGTTACTTAAGGTTAAACGAAAATCGGGCATTACGACGGCTATAAATCGAATCTTTCCAAATTTCCAAACTTTCCAATAATCATAGCTTCCATTCCAAACATCATATACATATAATTTAACCATGAACTAAGGCCAAGCAATGCCTTTCCGTTCATCTAAACTATTTTAATCCTTACCAAATCCCAATCATAATCATGCTTATAATCACTAATTATCATAACTAAGCTTAAATCCATCAAGAACATGCATAATCTCAAAGTAAGACCTAGGGTTTCAAGAGTGTTATACCTTCCTTGGGGTGTGTATGCACTTAGTAAGCCTTGTATAGTCCTTGTATAGCCTCCATGAAGCTTGGATCATCCACCAAAATCAAGATCCAAAAGTTTTGTTCTTGAGGTTACTATTCATCCTCCACTTTGATGATTTTATTGAAAATGGAAACAATGGATTTTGAGGCTAAGATTTCTAGGGTATCATTTTTATGAAATATAGGATCTAGGATAAAAATTTGGAGATCAAACAAGGAGTGGAAGCTTGATTTCTCCCTTGGAATTTCTTGAAAAGTCGAATGGAGCAAGAATGGGGAGAGTGGTGGTGTTTTGCTTGCTTGCTCTTGGAAAATAATACATAAAGTGATGTATCTTGATAATATCTAACATAAAGTAGCTTTAATAAAGTTGGTATGTCATGCATGATGCATTAGGATGGACAAATGTCTTGTTTTTGTGGTGAGATGATGAAAGTGATGCTAAGTGCTTGGTTGATCCCTTATTGCTCTAGTTTCTTTGTAACTAGATTGGTTATATGATCTTATCCACTAGCACATGCATACACCTTGGTCCTCTGCTTGTTTCTTTGTCCGGTTATTGCTCATTTCGTTGAGCGTTCGAGGGAATAACTCATTCGTTTCTAGTTAGGGTTTTACCGAAAACCTTCGTAATATTTATAATAACATTCTCCATCTTTCTTAATACTTCTCGACTTTAATTTCCTTAAATCCTTTTAATAAATCCTTAAGTCTGGCAGTGTCTAGGGAAATCTCGGAGAAAATAAAAGTGCTCTTTTTCTGAATCCGACAGCTTTTACATACACTTATTTTCCTCCTGGATCCCTAATACGAACTCAGAAATCCGTTCCGAATACCGGGTATAACATTATTATAATAATATTCCAAATTCCACCAAAATCACTATTCATCACTTATTTTTATTTAATTCCTATAATTAGGAAAATGAACCTGGTTCACCCTCGAGTGTTCCTTAGCCTTTTTACGGAACCGCTGGGCTTATAATAGATATTGATTTGGATGACATGAGGGTATCTATTTCTCTCTAGGGAATCTTATCTTACTTTCTAGGAGACAGATTATTCTAATCTAAGTTATCATCCAATAGCATCCTTCAGGCCATATAACCTTGGAGTATATATCCTTTCACTTATTCATTCTTTAAAGCCAGTATTACATTGCAGTTGTAACCACTGTTCATTCTTACATCAATACATAATAAAAAGTTTTAATTCTACCCAAAAATCTGGGTTCTTACAGTCTCCCCTCCTTAAAAGGATTCCGTCCCGGAATCAGGTAGAAGACAATTGGGTATTTGTTGGTTATTTCACTTTCCAATTCTTTGGTCGATCCTTACACACTCCAATCTTTCTAAAGCATCTCATACTGGTGTTACAATACACCCTTATCCGTTCTACCAATTCTTTGATACTTTCGCACAACACATCATCCGGTATACGCTCTTGTCCGTTCTTATACTATTAACCTTATTGGTACGTGCAGTGACTTCGGTATCACTAACGCGCTACGAAGTCCGGAGATAACCTCACTCGTAATTTTGCAATTCCTCATCGCTTTAATCTTCGCAATCTCGATGTATATATATTTAGGTGGAAAATTTTATCGAGAGATCACTGTGATCAATGAACATTTGTTATATTGCATAGTTAGTACAAAAGGGGGCCAGCCTTTAGTACTTGACAAGCAATTAAACAATTAATGGCATTCCACTTAGACTCCTATCACACAGACAGAGAGTCACGTAGTATTACCTCCCCTCCTTAAAGGGTTGTTCTTCTCAATTTAGAAGAAGATAAATAAGGGAGAAGAAAAGAACGAATTTCAAAGAATCCTATATGAAAGTTTTCATGATTGTCAAAATATCATACTTAGAATTTACCTCTGAACTATAGAGGTTTATTAGAGAAGAGAAATAATCATACTCGTATCAAATTCCACTTTTTCGTAATCTCACATATCACATGTCCCTGCTATTCTGTCCATCATTCTATGGACCTATACACTTGCTTGATATTAGCACCACTTACTTTTTGGAAAATCCTTCAACCTCTCAGGTTAAATCTTGGATTTCCCGCTTGACATTATTATTACTTACATTTCATGCCCCGACACTGGCTCTTTCATACTCATAATTCTAACACTATCAGGTTGTCATTCCGAGAGCTCGTTAAAAAGAACCCATTCATCAATCCATTCATGACATTTCTTGCTTCACATTCAATTATTATTTCCCATTCTTTTCTTTATCAATCACATCCATCTTATCATCTAGTTCTCATTCACTTCTGTTATTGAACTCCACCGTTACCTTATTAGGGGAACACTTGTTACCTTTATTCAATATACGTGGCACGTTTGCGGTCAAACTTTCCTTTGTTCAACCATCTAGATTTCACTTTCTCATTCCATGAGTCTCTTTTATTACTCAATCAAACTATTCCATATTTCATCGAATTTTCCAAACTTAAAAGGAGTCAATTTGTATGTCATTCATGCTCCTAATTCCAACTTTCCGTTTTGGCCAATACCCTTGCCCTGCTAATTCCATACTTTTCTCGCTTCATTACTGGGGCTTCTCATGAGCCCACCTATCTGACTCTCTTGTCTTTATTTCTACTATAATCATCTTATGAACCATCATAACCTAATTCTTCATTTCAAATATCCCGTCGTTCCAGAAATTACACCATCTGAAATAAACCTGGATGATTTCTTTAACTTAGATTCAATTCGACATTTCCACAGTCGTTACCACCTAATTTCTCAGAAGGATCACCATCGTTTATCGTTTACTTAGTGCTGAAACAACTAAGCATCATAATTGTCAATTCAAGCTCCTCTAGGAAAACAAAATAATCACTATTCCCTATCCATAGGGAATGCTTCCTGAACTTGACGTAGATATTACATGAAGCAGATAAAATTGCAGGAAAGCTTCCAGCATCGCAGCTGGAACAGGCTGGTTAGATTATTAATTATATGTCTCCCGTAGAAGACTAGAAGCTTAGCGGTTTGCTTAATTACTTGCCAACCTCATAATTCTCTATCTTGTTTGCACAGAAATACACCAACATAAACTTGCTTGTCATTCATCATCGTGCCATTTGGCTTATCAGTATTTGTACCCTTTCTATTTCTGGTCATTTACTACCCATTCATTGTTACTTAACCTCCCCTCTCTCTTTCCAAAGAAAAGGCGAGTCTCTTGGGGAATTTGGTCTGGTCTGTCGTAGAGCCTCCTAATGTCGGTAATGTGCTACTGGCAACATCAGGAATCGAATCTTTACTTAAACTATTCTTATAGTTGATCCTGGCAAAATCATTAGACGGAATGTAACTTCCTCCACCACATTATGACCATCAAGGTCCTTACATTATCATTCTATTTCTTTGGTCTGAGCATTTATGCTTACTCCCCTATATTTAAAGTGTCGGCCACCTCGTTGGCCTTTCCTGATTATAATAATTTCTTGAGATCAATGTTTTCTGGATCTATTCCAACTCAGGGTGGAAGCATTCCCCCTTAAATTCTGCTGAATGAGAGAAAACATCTATCAGTCTTTTCCAAAAGTCAGTGCTTCCCCTTTCTAGTGTGAACTTTACTACCAGTACTCCCAATCATACCTAGGATATTTCCTTACTTAAATCCCTTCTTGTTTTTAGGATAATCTCAACCTTATTGGTTCAATCCATACTTTTACATGGTTCCACACATGTTTCATCTGGCCTTATTGTTACTATGTCATACATTCCTTACCAAACTTCCCGTTTGAAGTTTAGAATATTAGCACTTCCCTTATAAGGTTTCTTAGGCCATCCTCATCATTCCTCCTGCATCTCCTGGTTACAGGGTATATCAAACATCATTAGTCAATTCTATAACATCTCTGTCTATGTACTTTTTTTGAGATTCCTTTCCACAAATCCTTACAGGTTATTGATACCTTGGTCGATTCAACTTATATCGTCTGATTTCACAGTGCCTATTGTTAGGGGTGATGCTATCCTTTGTGCATCCCCCAGGGTTCGTCTTAATATATGGACATTCTATGCTCAATTCTAGTTTCAAGGAATACTTATATCCTGTACTTGGCAATTCAATCATATATCCTTAATAAGGGTCTCTTTTAATCATTCTCATCTTGATAGTCTATAGGTAGACTAATGCTAACCTCTTCTTTCAAACGAATGTTAGTCTATATGACCTTCCAAAAGACAACACATGTCTATCTGCTCTTTCTTACAGAACTTGGTAATGGTAGCAAGGATGTTCTGGAAGATATTGGTCGTGTTCAACGTGAATCTCTTAATGCCTAATGCTCTTTTTGAGGACACTAAGCTTCAGATAACATTTATGCATCACAGTGCACTAACTTTGGTAATTTTCGTAACTTTTCAGTGGTCACTACTCTCAATCCTGATACGTCCATGGTATATATAAAATCCATCATCCTGTATCTCAATTCAATTTATATCAAAAGCCCTCGCGGTTGGCACTTGATTAGAAGCACCCCGCTTTGTCCTTACGTTGCTGGTTCAGTCACTTGATAATCCTTAGTGACTTGGCCCCCATCTGGCCATGCTAAATATGTGAGCTTAGGGGTCGGCTAATAGCATTACTTTTCTAGCAATTGCAGGCATAGTGCCTTCTACTTTGATACCTTTTGATCTTTTCAAAATTTTACTCCATATAAGTCTCACTTGACTTCTCGGTACCGTCTCCGGTCACCTTTCCTTTATTTTTATCATTTCAACTTCTCTTATCAATTTCACGTACCACGTAAGCTTAACACTTCTAGCATAACAACCTTTTCATTTCAGTCAATCCCGGAATTTCTCAGTCCGGCTTGTTTCTTAATTACATTTCCCTTTTTCCTTCAAATCTCAACTTCATAATTTTATCCCTATAATCAGTCATAATAATCGGGGTCTGTCTACCAGCCTGCATAGCGGCTATCCTACCCAATCCATAGGGTTCGCTCCAGTTTCCATTCTCTTCGGTGACGTATTCAGATAATCAGAAAGACAAGGTTTGCCAGAATTCGTCGAATTCCTTTCCAGGATTAGGGAAATTTCAGTTAATCTATTCACCCACTAGTAACATGCCACATCTTCCCGGTACATTTTCGTCCTATTAGTCGATACTACCAAATGCCAGTCTCCTTAACAACTAGTCTCAGAAGGAACACTACCGTCGGGGTTAGTCGTTCCTCAACATTGGCACTACCAAGGCCATCCGAATCCGATGAACTGCGCTGTCTAAATGTATTCGAAATTACGCTGTCGTGCTGCATAAGCACAGACCTATACCTGTATGAGTTGCATCATAATATCTCCCAAAGTTTTCTTCTTCCATTAGGCAACGCCAACCCTGGTCATCACCAACTTTACCTTTAGCTCCAGGAAGATCTTCTCACGTTTATCTTGTCCATTCAAACTTTTATTCTTATAATAAGTCGGGTTACGGGACTACACTTTCTGTAAAGTCCTGAGCAAATCTTTGGTAATACCTTGTGAATTTTATGAAATTTCTCACCTTTGCCAGTGTGGTTGGCCAATCTCTATTTGAAACTGTCTTTAACTTGGTAGGGCCGACCAACACTACTCTTATTGATCATGTGTCCTATTGCTGGACTTCATTTTGCCAAAACTCTTATTTCGAGAACATGTCCTACGCCTGTTCTTTCAGGTTGCATCTAGAAGCATTCTCAATTACATCTCGACCACTGCTCGCCTTGCCTAATCCATTTATGATTCAGTGTCAGAATAAACTTAAGGTAACTACCATAATCCATTCAAGGAAAAGAAAGAATTTAATATTCTTCTGAATCACATGCAACTAATGTTTCTGGTTCATCATTTCACTGAATTGAACTGAACTTATACTTGGTTTCTTGACGATAGCCTCATTACTAGTTTATCATAGACTCACTGGTCTTTTAGTCTTGTAGGTTCTGAGATCATTGTCTTGCTTACTATTTCCTTATACTTTATTCATTCAGGCCATTGCTTTCCACTATCTTTACTTTCTTAGCTAATCCATTCATAAAATGGACATCTCACTGGATAAACCACCTCATCAATCTCAATTGACTTTATAAATTATCACTTATGAAATCTGCCTTCTCATGGCGAATTATCCTTAACCACATTCACACTAATTCATTTATCTGAAGATATGGCACTTGCCACCTATGTCTTAACTGTTCCTAGGGACTCTGCTCCCCGTCCTCTATCTGTGTCTTTGATAACCATGTGCCACTCTAACTCTTTTCTCATTAATCTGTAGATCTCTAAGGATTTTGGTTTTTTTTTTTATCTATCCCCATATAAGATCTCAAGTAATTCCTCAAATCCATCTTACCTGCTGGTACTTCATCTAGCCGTCCCGCTATGAATCCAATACGCATCTTTAATTCTCTTAATAATATCTCAACTCTTTATGCTCACTTTTCTGAGCACTATACCTTAACTCTTACAGTCTCTCTGGCTGTAGCCCTCATTCCTTAAGTGTAAACTCCTTATACTTATCAATATTCTCCTCCTCTGCTGGAACCTCTTCCGGGTCCTCAGTAGGGTACTCTATCGAATCCACCATCCGATCTTCAACATCAAAACAAGCATCATTATGCTACTGCTCGTAATCTCCAAGGCTTGTTGCCTTACTAGTCGGTACCAGAACGAGCTTAAGTTACTATCATGATACTTAGTAGTTCCCATAAGGGTTTTATATGTCAATACTACATTAAGTAGTCCGACTATGAACTTGGCAAGAGTTCTTATTATCTTAATGAATTTATTGTTTTAACGTCGCATCATCTCTGGGATATATAACGCTCTCTCTGATACCATTTCTGTAACACCCCCAGATCCAGGGTCAGGGATCTGGTCGTTACGGTCTCAATATCAACCACAAAACCAACATAATTTAAATTACAACCTTGTGACCCAGAATATCAACATAAAACACACCCGTTATAGTCCCAGAGATGAAATCAGAGTAACCAACAATATTATTAATCACAAGTTTGAGTTCTTACAACCCAAAGAATTACAATTGTACAATTACATACTTTTTGCCATCCATTAATAGATACCATAATATAAATACATTTGAGGCTCAATTGCTACAACTAGCCTACCAGTAGTTGCATCCTCAACAAAGGTAGCCAAGACCTTAGCGGTAAACCTCTGACAGTTGACCCCTGCTTACGCTGTGTGCGCCTTGCGCGGCCATCTGATCTAGCTGTTGTTGTGATATAAATAAATAAAGCAAGGGTGAGCAATAGCCCACCAGAAATATAATTGAACAGTGATAATATATAACAGTCCAAAATATCTTTGAAACCATATGCCATGCATTAACGATGTAGTACCAATATAAGGTATGAGATGAAGTTACAAGGTAACTCAAAAATATATTTGTTTTGAATAAATATTTGCTATGCAAAAGATAAGCAAGATATTCTCAATTATCATAAAAGAGGAACTTGCAGGAAAATATTGCAATCCCGGTTTCAACACTTTTTCACCTTGCCAACACCAACAGTGTTGCAGAAATTTCTCACTTTTAGAAGATGAACTAATACGGGAGCATTGCCGCGCCAGATGCCCTGACGTTTACGATGATCAGTCGTATGTCATGCATCTCATCAGTCGTTCTCTACATGTAGAAGGTAGCTCCGACGGAATTACTTATCTACCGCCCTCTGGAACTCCTCAGCCAACGGTGGGGCTATTGCTGGACCGGCGCCACTCGGCCACTTACGCGTCTCCTAGTTCGAATATCATCCATGACTCTGAAACGTAAAGTTCGTTCCCCTTTTCCCCAAGTATAACACTTGTTGATAGGACTCCACAAAGTAGTCGTATCTAATTGGAAAGGAAAATTCACCAATATTTCCCAAGCTGATGCTTGTTAATGGATATAAACTTGTTACATCAATCATACCCCTCGAGCGTTGAGGAGATAACCAAAAGACTCATATCGATGCTTGAAAGAATCAAGATGTGAGTGACAAGATAGTTTTAGCAAGTATAGGACCGGGCAGTCCAATAAATAACATCGCTCAAGTGAGGTCCCCTTATATACGTTTGGAAGTTGAGCGAGTATTTAAATCTTCTTTAAGATAGATTTAAATGAAATTAAAGTTTAGGAACCTCCCCTTGATATAAATAGTCATAAGATATTCCGAAATATTTTACACCATATCTGAAGGTAAAAGATAATCTTTGTATGATATAAATCATTATAAAGAGAATTTAAAAGAATTTACATAAATATTCCAAGAATATTTATTAAATCAATAATAATTAAGGACTATTTTTAAAATCATAATATTACTCGTAAGTAATCCTCGAAATATATAAAATTATTTATTAATAAATCTCTTTTTAAATGAATATTCAAATAATATTCATTAAATAAATAAAACTTCCAATGAATATTCAAGATGATATTCGATAAATAGATAAACTCAAATAAATATTTAAAATAATGATTATTAAGTAAATCAAACCTTAAATGAATATTTGAAAATAATATTCATTAAATAAATAGTATTCTAAATGAATATCCAATTAATATTCATTTAGTAATCAAACCTTTAAAGAAATATTCAAAACAATATTCCATAAGTAATTAGAACTTCAACTGAATATTTTAAAATAATATTCATTAAGTAAATAAATCCTTAAATGAATATCCAAATAATATTCATTTAATAAATACTATTCTAAATGAATATCCAATTAATATCCATTTAGTAATCAATACTCTCAAGGAATATTTGAAATAATGTTCCTTAAGTAATTAGAATTTCAAAGAAATATCTTAAAGTAATATTCATTGAATAGATAAAACCTTAAATGAATATTCGAAAGTAATATTCATTTAATAAACAATATTCTAAATGAATCTTGAAATAATATTCATGAAATAATCAAACTCTAAATGAATATTCGAAATAATATTCATTTAATATTTCTCGACTGAGATAATACTCAAATAACATTTCTCGAAAGGTTTCCAAGTAAATAATACTTTATGGAAATATAATTAATGTTTAATAATAACATTCCTCAAAAGGAATACTAATCTGTCGTTGGAATCCCTCCGGGTTTCCAAGACTACATCTATATCTCAAAATACCGACTCCCGGTCTACATTTAAAGAATGAATATCACATGCCCTTCACTAAGGGTCTTAACCAAAAATCCGGCTTATACTAATATATCGTATCTAGTCTATAAGCCAATATCAATTCAGGGAACAAGTATTGCAATATAACTTGAAAGTAGACATGCATGCTATGGCATATGTATACAACAATCATCATATATATATTATCACAACAACAGTTCCAAGTATTGGAAACTTGCCTGAGAATCGAGTGCGGGTAGGGGTAATGTGTCCCGGGTCAGCTCGACAATCTATAAACAATCAGAATATTTAAGATTAACCACTTAACGCTTATTAAAAGGCTAAGTATAAACTCCACTTAAATCGAAACATGCTTTCGAGTTATCTCGTTACGTCTCTTTTAGTGTAACCCTTTTTATCACCGATACGATCCGACATTCGTTCGTTATCAAGACATGTCATCATGCTTATACTTGGTATATACTTAAGTCGTATAAGTCCTAAGGTCGGTCGTTTACGAATCAAGATTATACCTCGAGTGTTATCGCCCGTTTTCTAAGTTATAACCAAAGTCATACTTTTAAGTAGGGGTGAGCAAAAAAAACCGAAAAACCGAAACCGGACCGAAAAACCGAAAAACCGTACCGAAAAAAACCGAAACCGACAAAAACCAAAAAAAACCGTAACCGAACCGAACCGACGGAACGGTTTGGTAACGGTTACGGTTTTATCCCAATAACCGAACCGAAAAACCGAACCGTTTATATAATATTATATTTATATATATTTATATTAATATAATATTAATATACTTCGGACATGGTAGAGTAAATAGATTTTTGTCTAAACACCCTCCCTCAGTTTTCCTCTTTCTACCCTCTTCTCACATCTCTGATCTGCAGCTTACATGCACCATTAAAACATCACCACTATTTCATTTTTACTTACCTTTTTTGTACTTGATCGGCCATGCTACATTATCATTTAATTCCTTTTTTCCTGTGATACATTCAACATTAGAGGAGAGGTTTGTTTGAATCTACTGTTTCGAAAAGAACTTGACATGCATTAACCTTTTTTGTGCTATAGGTGTTGGTTGTTGCATCATATGTTGTTTTAGAACATCTAAAAAATTACTATGGGACTGCATTGCATATTCAGTGTTAGGGGAGGGACTGTTTTTTCTTATTTAGAACAATATTATATATATTATTATTTATTTATTTGGATTCATTGTCTCCTTATTCTTTTAATGAAGTTTGGTCTATAAAAAAACATATTACTATTTAATTTATACAATACCTTTTTTAATTAGGTAGAAAATAAAAAAAACCGAAAAAAACCGAAACCGACAAACGGTTAACCGAACCGAAAAAAACCGTTCCGAACGGTTCGGTTACGGTTAATAGGTAGAAACCGAACCGAACCGACATGTACGGTTTGGTAACGGTTTCCGGTAAAAACCGAGCCGAACCGACCCGTGCACAGCCCTACTTTTAAGGGGTTCGTTCGCGTTTAATCTCGATTCGAACATTTTTATAAAATCGAAAAACGATCCATTCGACATGTGGTTTTCTCCCACACCTTCCTTTTTACCTCTAATATTTAATTATCAAGATTCGCCACTGATTTCGTGGTATTAAAGGGATCCAATTTCAGTTACGAACTTTCGTTTACGATTTCGAACCACTTTTACGAATTTAATCATAACTCCTAAACCGTAAGTCCATTTCATACGAACTTTATATCAAAACGAAGCTTATAACATAATCTAGCTTATCATGGCAGAAATCGAAGCTTAACAGTGAGTTAAAGCTACTGTGATGCACGGTTACTTAAGGTTAAACGAAAATCGGGCATTACGACGGCTATAAATCGAATCTTTCCAAATTTCCAAACTTTCCAATAATCATAGCTTCCATTCCAAACATCATATACATATAATTTAACCATGAACTAAGGCCAAGCAATGCCTTTCCGTTCATCTAAACTATTTTAATCCTTACCAAATCCCAATCATAATCATGCTTATAATCACTAATTATCATAACTAAGCTTAAATCCATCAAGAACATGCATAATCTCAAAGTAAGACCTAGGGTTTCAAGAGTGTTATACCTTCCTTGGGGTGTGTATGCACTTAGTAAGCCTTGTATAGTCCTTGTATAGCCTCCATGAAGCTTGGATCATCCACCAAAATCAAGATCCAAAAGTTTTGTTCTTGAGGTTACTATTCATCCTCCACTTTGATGATTTTATTGAAAATGGAAACAATGGATTTTGAGGCTAAGATTTCTAGGGTATCATTTTTATGAAATATAGGATCTAGGATAAAAATTTGGAGATCAAACAAGGAGTGGAAGCTTGATTTCTCCCTTGGAATTTCTTGAAAAGTCGAATGGAGCAAGAATGGGGAGAGTGGTGGTGTTTTGCTTGCTTGCTCTTGGAAAATAATACATAAAGTGATGTATCTTGATAATATCTAACATAAAGTAGCTTTAATAAAGTTGGTATGTCATGCATGATGCATTAGGATGGACAAATGTCTTGTTTTTGTGGTGAGATGATGAAAGTGATGCTAAGTGCTTGGTTGATCCCTTATTGCTCTAGTTTCTTTGTAACTAGATTGGTTATATGATCTTATCCACTAGCACATGCATACACCTTGGTCCTCTGCTTGTTTCTTTGTCAGGTTATTGCTCATTTCGTTGAGCGTTCGAGGGAATAACTCATTCGTTTCTAGTTAGGGTTTTACCGAAAACCTTCGTAATATTTATAATAACATTCTCCATCTTTCTTAATACTTCTCGACTTTAATTTCCTTAAATCCCTTTAATAAATCCTTAAGTCTGGCAGTGTCTAGGGAAATCTCGGAGAAAATAAAAGTGCTCTTTTTCTGAATCCGACAGCTTTTACATACACTTATTTTCCTCCTGGATCCCTAATACGAACTCAGAAATCCGTTCCGAATACCGGGTATAACATTATTATAATAATATTCCAAATTCCACCAAAATCACTATTCATCACTTATTTTTATTTAATTCCTATAATTAGGAAAATGAACCTGGTTCACCCTCGAGTGTTCCTTAGCCTTTTTACGGAACCGCTGGGCTTATAATAGATATTGATTTGGATGACATGAGGGTATCTATTTCTCTCTAGGGAATCTTATCTTACTTTCTAGGAGACAGATTATTCTAATCTAAGTTATCATCCAATAGCATCCTTCAGGCCATATAACCTTGAAGTATATATCCTTTCACTTATTCATTCTTTAAAGCCAGTATTACATTGCAGTTGTAACCACTGTTCATTCTTACATCAATACATAATAAAAAGTTTTAATTCTACCCAAAAATCTGGGTTCTTACAACTTGGTTTCTGGTTATTTATTTAACAAGCATGGCTTTAAGTTGACCTTTGTTTCCGATAAGTTTGTACTTACTAAGGATAATGTATTTATAGGAAAGGGCTATCATGTTGATGGGCTCTTTAAGATGTCTGTAATGACTGTGGCTCCTAAGCTTATTTCTAATAATAATGCTTCTACTTCTTCTTACTTGACTGAGTCTTCAATTATGTGGCATGAAAGATTAGGACATGTTAATTATGATACTCTACGTAGATTAGTTAACATGAATTTAATTCCAAAATGTAGTTTTTATCCTAATCATAAATGTCAAATTTGTGTGGAAGCTAAGATGGTGAGAAAACCTTTTCATTCAGTGGAAAGAAAAACTAAACCTCTGGAGCTAATACATACTGATATATGTGATTTGAAGTTTGTACAAACTAGAGATGGTAAAAGGTATTTCATAACTTTCATTGATGATTGCACTCGATATTGTTATGTATATTTGCTAAGAAGTAAAGATGAGGCAATTGAATATTTTAAAATTTATAAGAATGAAGTTGAGACTCAACTTGTTAATAAGATAAAGGCTATAAGGAGTGATAGAGGTGGTGAGTATGATTCACCGTTTGAACAATTTTGTTCACAACATGGAATTATACATCAAACTACAGCTCCATACTCACCTCAATCAAATGGAATAGCGGAAAGAAAAAATAGAACGTTAAAGGACATGGTTAATGCCATGTTGATATGTTCTGGCTTGCCACAAACTTTCTGGGGTGATGCTTTACTTTCTGCTAATTATATTTTGAATAAAATGCCTCATAAGAAAAATCACAAGATTCCATATAATTTATGGAAAAAACACCCATCTAGTTACAAATATTTGAAAGTGTGGGGGTGCTTAGCAAAAGTAGCTGTTCCAAAACCCAAAAAGGTTAAGCTTGGGCCAAAAACAGTTGATTGTATTTTCATAGGTTATACGAAAAATGGTGGTGCATATCGCTTTCTTGTGTATAAATCGAACAATCGTGATATACAAGTAAATACTATAATGGAATCAAGAGATGCTGTATTTTTTGAAAGCATATTTCCTTATAAGAGGAACAATGAAAGTGTGATACTAAGGACTCAAAATTACAATGATGAAAATGAATCAAGTTCTAAAATGCGAATTTGTGAAGAATACAATCGAGGCGGTGATCAATCAGTTGGTCAGAAAAGGTCACATAATTTATGTGATGAAGAGGATGAAATTACAGAGAGTGATTCAAGAAGAAGTAAAAGAGCAAGGAAATCTACGTCATTTGGACCTGATTTTATGACATATATGGTTGAGAATGAACCCAGAACTTATCAAGAAGCAATGTCATGTCCAGAATTGTCCTATTGGAAGGAAGCAGTAAATAGTGAAATTGAATCCATACTGCATAACCACACGTGGGAAGTTGTAGATTTACCACCTGGAAATAAACCTCTAGGTTGTAAGTGGATTTTTAAGAAAAAATTTAAAGCAGATGGATCAATTGATAAATACAAAGCAAGACTTGTAGCAAAAGGATATAAGCAAAATAAAGGATTCGATTATTTTGATACTTATGCACCTGTTTTAAGAATGACCTCCTTACGCATTCTATTAGCAATAGCTGCTCTAAAGGGATGGGAAATTCATCAAATGGATGTAAAGACAGCCTTCTTGAATGGTGAATTGGAAGAAGAAATATATATGGAACAACCGGAAGGGTTTATTACTCCTGGTAATAAAAAAAAAAGTATGTCGACTCATAAAATCTTTATATGGACTAAGACAAGCTCCAAAAGAGTGGCACAAGAAATTTGACAAAGTGATGTTGTCAAATGGCTTTAGAATAAATGAGTGTGATAAATGTGTATATTACAAGAATACTCATAATGGTCCTGTCATAGTTAGTTTGTATGTCGATGATATGTTGATTCTTGGTAGTGATGACAATATTGTTTCTACTAAGAAAATGATTAAAAATAATTTTGAGGTAAAAGATTTGGGTGTTGTGGATGTTATATTAGGAATCAAAGTTATTAAATCATCGGATGGTTTAGTATTGTCTCAATCACATTACATTGAGAAAATTCTTGAAAAGTTCAAGAAGTATAATATTAAACCTATGCGTACACCATTTGAAGTGACAAGTCATCTTAAAAAGAATAATGGTGATAGTGTTTCACAACTTGAATACTCTCGTATTATAGGAAGTGTGATGTATCTGATGAATTGTACAAGATCTGACATTGGTAATGCTGTAAGTAGGTTAAGTAGATACACACATAATCCTAGTAGGGAGCATTGGAAGGCAATCATAAGATTACTAGGGTATCTAATGCATACCAAAGATTTTGGATTGCACTATAAACGTTATCCAGCAGTATTGGAAGGTTATACTGATGCAAACTGGATATCAGGCTCAAAGAATACAAAGTCTACAAGTGGATATGTATTCACTTTAGCAGGTGGTGCGATATCTTGGAAGTCTCGCAAGCAAACATGTAATGCAAAATCTACAATGGAATCTGAACTTATTGCATTAGATAAAGCTGGTGAAGAAGCTGAATGGCTTCGAGATTTTTTAGAAGATATTCCTGGTTGGAATAAGCCAGTACCGCCAATTAGCATACATTGTGATAGTCGAGCAACAATTGATTTAACTGAAAATACAATGTATAATGGTAAGTCAAGACATATTCGTCGAAGACATAATACCGTTAGAGATTTGCTTTCTAGTGGAATTATTTCTATTGATTGGGTAAAGTCTAAAGAAAATATTGCGGATCCGCTGACTAAACCTTTAAGTAGAGAGCAAGTAGAACTGACATCGAGAAGAATGGGTTTAAAGCCTATCAAATGAGTTTTCATGGTGGCAACCCAACCTAGTTGACTCTTTAGTTTAAGATCTAGGTTCAATGGGAAAACAAAACTGTGACAAACTCAGTATGCACTAAAAAAAAATCCATTCTATGATGTCACAGTGCATATAATTTTAGGATAAGTTTTTCTTTAATGATCCCGAAGATCATATAGACAAGCTTTTAATGATCACTATAGCTTGAAAAAGTCAAGTGGAGTATCTAAGGATACAATAACATAGTTGATCACCTATTTGAGTGTGAAGAGTGGCCGCTTCTATGAAAATCTCGGAAAGGCTGGATTTTCTAAAACACTCATGAACCAGGCGGTGTTCAAGGCCAAAATGAACACAAACGTGAGAACAAAAACTAAGTTTTAAAGGAGGTTGTGTACTATCTAACATCGAGGTTTATGATCAGGCTGACTGTTCAAGGCTGACAAGCTCACTGATTGGCCCATAGACCTACTAGGTAGTTACTAGGGTAAGTTCAAAGTCTTTGACTACTTATCACGATGCATCTAACTTTAAATGCAATTGTATTTATGTTTATTGAATGCAAGTTTACATTCATGTGGGGGATTGTTAGAATAAATAATATTATCATTATTTTTATTTTTTGAATTTGAATGTAAACTTGGTTGTGTCAGTTAGAATGGTTTTATCTGTTGGGTGGTAACCGTTTGTCAGTTACATCCATTTATAATATATATATATATATATCTGATGGCCACAGATATGAAAGATAGAGAGAAAAAACCAAAAAGAAACTACACATTCTTATTCTTTAACATTCATACATTTGCTCTTGATTTTTAGTTCGTTGGAGTATAAAATTTGTAGTGCTTACAATTTTTAGAACGTTAATCCGTTCAATCCTGGAAAGCCACTGCCATCTTTTCCTGAAGCACCAGTGGGGAGGCATAGTTGCTTTAAGGACACAGTTTGCAAAACTGGGATCGGATTGTTATTGATATTCTTCATTGTGATTCTTCCATCAAGACAATACTGTTACAATTCTTCAAACCAGGTTCTTTGTATTTATTTTCTGATGTATATATATTACATGTTTATTCTGTTTAGTTTATAATTAACATTATTAATTTGTTTATGTTTTGTAAATAACATTACTTTGTTCTTTTATAATTAACAATAATATGGTTGTGTTTTATAATTAACATTGTTCTGTTTTAAGTTTTATGATTAACATTAATTTTTTTCTCATCATCATGACGGTGACTGAACTTTCTTCTTCAACAAAGGCAGAGATACAATCTTTAAATGGAGCCAAGCTTGATGCTACCAATCCTTATTTTATTCATCATTCTGATCATCCAGGAATGGTCCTCGTTTCCAAACCTCTTAATGGGGATAATTATTCCACATGGTCTAGAGCCATGACTATTTCTTTGAATGCTAAATCTAAGTTGGGTTTCATAGATGGGACTACTGCAATGCCTTCTGTCAAAACCAAGCCAGACGAATATGCCTCATGGAAAAATGCAATGACATGGTACTCTCTTGGATCCTCAATTCATTGACACCAGATCTTGCAGATAGTGTCATTTTTTCAACCACTGCCCAAGAAGTATGGGAAGACCTTCATGATCGTTTTTCTCAGAACAACGCTCCTCGTATCTTTCAGAGGGATATAGCTTATATTGCCATATGCAATGATGGAGATGGACTACTTGTCTCTTGCTCAAGACCAGATGACCGTTGCAACATATTATATAAGACTTAAAAGATTATGGGATGAACTAGGATCCTATAATGATGTTGTTTGTTCTTGTGGGGCAGATCAAAAGAGACGCAAACTGATGCAATTTCTCATGGGTCTCAATGAATTTTATAGTGCAATTCGTGGTCAGATTTTATTAATGAATCCTTTACCTGATGTTGCTAAAGCTTACTCATCCATTATACAAGAGGAGAAGCAAAGAAGCCTTGGGGCTGCACGTGAAACAATTGATAACTCTGCTATGGTTATTAAAAGGGCTGAACATGTAGCCATGGCTGTTCGGCGTGGACAAGGATCTTTTTCTCGGTCAAATCCATAAAATAAAAACCTCTGCATTGTTCTTACTGTGATCGTGATCACCATGTGCGAGAAACTTGCTGGAAATTGAATGGATACCCACCAGAACATGTACCCTAAACATGCTTCAAACAGGTCTAATCAAGGAAATACTCATTTTAGGTGCAACAGTAATAATCAATCTTTAGCCAACAATGTCAAAGAAAGTCCAGTAGTGCAGGAAGTGTCATCACTGACAAATGGGCCCTTTGATTTGCAAATTCAGCAAATTTTATCTATCATGCAGGGTTAAAGGACAACACAATCCACTAATCCTAAAGCTAATGCCGCTGTTTCAGGTTTGTCTCAAACATTGTTGCGTCGCCCACAATTAATAATAGATAGCGGTGCAACAAATCACATCACTTCATCTCCAATGTTACTTGTCAATAGCAACAAAAATACAAATTTGTCATCAGTTGCTACACCAAGTGGAGAACAGGCTCCAGTTATATCTATTGGGAATTTACATTTAAATTCTTCTTTTACTTTTAAAAAATATGCTTGGTGCGCCATCTTTTAATGTGGATTTAATGTAAGTGAGTCAAATTACAAGAGACCTCAATTGCTCAGTAACTTTTTTTCCTGATTTGTGTGTTTTACAAGACTTTACGACGAAGACGATAATTGGTTTGGGTGAGCAGCGAGATGGGCTGTATTACTTGGTTGCATTAGCTTCTGATAAGCCAAAATCTCAAACTTCTTCTGCAGCAACCACTACTTGTTACTTACCAAGTTCTCATGTCTCATCCTCTACCGCCTTATGGCACCGTCGTTTAGGACATCTGTCTTCCTCTAGATTAAATTTTATGGCAAAATATTTGTTAAATTTTCCATTCCAGTCTAATAATGCTTGTTATGTTTGTGCACTTGCAAAACAGCATAGATTATTATTTTTCGTTAGTTCAATTTCTTCAGCTAGACCTTTTGAATTAATTCATTGTGATATTTGGGGGCCTTATAAAATTGCTTCTCTTTTTGGTGTGAGATACTTTTTAACTATTGTTGATGACTATTCTATGTTCCCATGGGTATTTTTTATGAATCATAAAAGTGAAACACAACAGTTACTTGTTAATTCTTTCTCACTTGTCCAAACACATTTTCGTTTATCTATAGCCAACATTCGAGTTGATAATGGTGGAGAATTCTTCTCTTTGCGCGATTTTTTTAAACGAAATGGGACAATATACCAACACACATGTGTTTATACCCTCAACAAAATGGGGTTGTAGAGCAAAAACACCGTCATATTCTTGAGTCCGCTAGAGCTCTATGTTTCCAGTCTCACCTTCCTTTACATTTTTGGGCAGATTGTGTTTCTGCTGCTATTTATTTGATTAATCGTTTGCCCACACCACTCCTTTCTAAAAAACACCTTTTCAGCGACTTTATGGAAAACTTCCTTCTTATTCTCATATTCGAGTTTTTGGGTGTCTTGCTTATGCTATTGAAGTGCATGCCCCCCATAAATTTTCTCCTCGAGCCAAATGATATGTATTTCTTGGTTACCCGGTTGGACAGAAAGCCTACAAACTCTATAATCTTGACACCCATCAAATATTCACTAGTCGTGATGTCGTTTTCCATGAAAATGTTTTCCCTTACGCATCTATTTCATCAACTTACTCAAGTTCATAAACTGTAATTCCTGTTGCGGTATCTGATATCCTTCTTCTTCACTTCAACATACTTTGCCACCAGAAAAACATCCACCCAGTCATCATCAGTTAGTCCTCCAGAACCAATATTGCGTCGTTCCCAAAGACAACATCGCCCTTCCACGGCCTCACGAGATTATGTGTGCAACCAAGTGATGTCTCTCAACCATTATCCGTCTTTGTCATCTGGTCCACAAAAAGGTACACAACATCCTTTTTCCAATTTTGTTTCGTATCATCGTTATTCACCACAACATCTTTCTTTTACTGCTGTTGTTAGTCAGGATATTGAGCCTACATCTTATGGTGAAGCAACTTCTCATGCTCACTTGCAAGAAGCAATGCACTCTAAATTGGCTGCTTTAGAAGCTAATCATACTTGGTCTGTGACAGCCCCAAATCCGGGGTCATAAATCCGGGCCATCACGGACCAATTTCCATTCAATATCAATATCTCTTGAGTTTTTTTTTTTTTTCAATTAATACTCATGCCATTGACCCCGCAATAATAAACACAAACACACCAGTCATATGCTCAGAGAACAACATTCACCATAATAAAGTTAAGAGTTGAACAGTTATTACAAACCAGGATCATACTTAAGTACATTGTTGAATAACACTTCGACATGAAGCGTTCCAACAATCAAAAGTTTATTACATTCTTACATACTTTATTATACATAAGGCTCTCAGAACCCGTCTGCCTCCACACTACCTCAGGTATCGATGCTAACGTGCTCTCAGAAGGTCGCCTTTCCCCTACCCTCTTGCAGGGTGTTCTGCGAAGTATTGGCATTCCTAGCTGTATATAGATAAGTAGCAAGAATGAGCCAAAATAGCTCAGCAAGATAATTTCTATCTACTAACATCAAAGGAAAATAAACCATTATATATATATAATAGACAAACGCAAACTTCAGTTATTATGGAAAGAATTTTTTTTCCATTCAATATTTATATACACTTTCCAATTATCCTTGTACGAAAGAAATATATAGTATTATAATCTCAGTCTCACTTCTAATATCATATAATAATCTTGAAAATAATTATAGACTTTGAGAAAAATGACATTCCTATTTAATAATACATCATCCACTTTCTATTATAAGAAAAGGAAGGTACAACAACATAATATCAATTGCTCTTCTATATTCATATAATAATTCACACTTCTTTTCAATATATTATCTCAAGATAACATAGAAATTTGAACTATATCTCTCATTATAATCCTTCCATTTCCTTTTTACACAAAAATTTTATACCATAATATAAAATCAGTTTCTCTTCATCTGTAACAGTAATTCCATCTTTTCATATCATTTTTCTGTTTTCAGTATAAAAATCTGAAAACCATTTTCCAGCTCTTTCCTTTAAAGTTTGGGGATCTCTGTTGGCGCCAGATACATAGGACGATGATCAGTCGCCTGACCGTACCCGCTCTCTGTTTACTACTAGTAGAAGGGATGATCCCTACATGGTAATCAACCCTGGAGGAAGGCTACCTGCTACATCCTCCCTTGGCATCTTCGTGCCGTAAGAAAATATTGAGTGCTGGACTGTGCCACTCCCACACAGCCTCTTACGCTTACTATTGCAATTCCCCTTTTTCAAATCATTTTTCCATTATCAAATACCGTTTCACATTTTCCACTTTTCCGTTCACATTTCCTTTCACATTTCCTTTCACATATATCATTTCCATTTCCATTTATCATCACCTTTAAAATATTTATGTCATAATACTTTGATTATGGCTCAGACATCTCTTCCATAATCAATAAAATCAAATATGTTCTTGTATACATAAAGTATTCCATTTATTTTAGAAGTATTTAATAATACTCATTAATATCTATCACAATATTTAGGAAGAATATTTTTAAAATAATATTACAAATCATATAACCCTAGATAACAGCTGATACCATTCCTTTATACAAAACTCTAGATAACAACTGATACCATTCTCTTTCATATCCCTTTTTCCATAAATCATATTCGCTCCATTCATAACCATATCCACATTCATCTTTCATAATTCATATACTTTTCTCTTTAATTCCCCTTATTAGGGAAAAACAATTCATAGCAATATAGCAACCATAGACTAACATATACATATTCCATGAAATCATATCATTGTGAAGATAAGTATTTTTACAAAGTAAGGATAGAAGAAATCTTGCCTCGATCTCTGTATCCTGACAGTATGGCTCGTCTCTCTTCCGGAGTTTCTATAAACACAAAAGGATCGTCGTTAGAATACCACATCTCTTACTCACTACACTCTTGTATAAAATTACCCTTGACACTTTAATATATGTTTAACGTATCACTATTACCCCAAAGGTTCGAGAACTTAACCATTTATAGCCTCAATCGAAGTTTCAGGGGTTTTCACCATTTCCCCTAACGACCACACTTAACTGTAAAAATTCTCAGAAAATATGGATTTCGAATTTCACCACAAGGTCAACTGGTAACAACTCTATGACTACCTTACTACAATATCCCAAAGTTTCATAATTTTTAAAAATGTCTAAGTAGGGTAATTACAGCCTCAAAGTTGGTATAACTACGTTTTCTCGACTTTCGAACGTCTTTCACTAAAACTGACTTTTCTCCTAAACCGTTCATCAGATTTTAACGCACTTTATATCAAAACGATCTATGAACCAAGCTCTATCATCCCATGGTCAGTTGGTGTTCTAAACAGGAACCTACCGTATGCCTCTGTTGTTCCAAAACAGGGCAGTTTCTTGGTTTACGGAAAATCGGACATTATAACCGCTGTATTTTCATACTTTCCAAAAATCCAACTCCTCCAACTCAATCATCAAACCCAATAATCATCACCTACACCATCTGGTCTTCATTACCAGCCATGGTTACAAGCCCACAACACAAATCTCATATCAAATCCAACCATTTATAACACAAAATCATTATAAACTTAACATTTGTATCATCTAACTACTAACCAACTCAATATTCACCATAAATACAAGGTGCAAGAGCATTTATACCTCTTTGAAGCTTGAATAACACCTAGTAAGCCTTGGGTTATGCTTAAACCACCTTATAATAGCTTGAATCAACTAAAGAAGCCATGAAAACAAAGTTAATTCTAAGATTTCACTATTCATTTACCATTCATCAGCTGGAAGATTCGCAAAAACGAAGGCCTTACCTACGTTTTCTGGAGGAGGCTTCTAAATGAAAGTTGTAGAGAATCTCACCACGTTTCCAAAAAGCTAAAGAACACGAATTTCGGCTGAGAAACGAAGGAGTTATGCCTGTTTTACTGACCTGCTGCTGTTTTGGCCGAAAATTGTAAAAATGGGGAAAATAATGATCTTTTGTGTTTGCTTGTTCTTATCTCATCTTAATCTTGCTTTATCTAGAGTGTTATGGAAGCCTTGGAAGATATTTGTGGTTTAAGCCAAGCAAAAGTACTAATTTACCCTTAAAAACAAGTTAATGGAAAGTGATGCCACTTGGATAATCCTAATCTCTTATTTCCTAAATTTTCTAAGTAAAATGCCCATCACATTGGTGAATAATATGGTACGCATCCTTGTTATATTACCAATATTGGTTGCTTGGTTTCCATACTCATCTAATTGTGGTTCGTTTCGGGTGTACCTCATTATCTCAGTGGTTTTCGAAATCATTTACAAATCCAATTTCCCTTGGTATTCTCTTAACTTAATAATCCTTTGGTTTAACCTAAATTCATTAATCCCTCAATATATAATTCTTATAATATTTCCATGCTCCTTAATATCCCATAAAAGCTTATTCGAAATCAAAATCCTCAAAATCCATATTCAGGAATTTCTGGAATCCTTCGTCATTTCGAGTCTCTTATTTTCAATGTACAACACTAATATGGTTTCTGTTTATTCATTTTCCGTTTCCATTATGGAGTACTTATATACCATTTCTCTAAATCCTCAGATTTTACTATTCATGTGATCACTGTAGCTTTGCTAAAGTTAGGGTTATTACATCCTTCCCCCCTTAAAAGGATTCCGTCCCGGAATCACGTTGAAAATGTCCATAGATATTTTTTTTTCATCCACACCTTATAACTTCTATACCACTTTCTCCATCCTTTTTTTTCCCTTCATAATATCTCTATCTTGTTTGCGCAAAAATACACCAACATAAACTTGCTTGTCATTCATCAACATTCCTCTTTTGGTTATGGGTATCGGCCAGCACATTGGCCTCCCCTGAATGGTAGTGTATCTCACTATGGTTTATCTGTATTTTGATCTCTATCATGACATAAAAGATGAACACTTCGATCTTATTATATCTTGTATCTGTAAAATCCTCCAGAAATTTGACTACAACATTATTCCTTGAAACAATTGTAAGAAAATACTACCTATAATATATATTTCCTGTTCGTATCTAAACAAGTTTGTGTTTTTCCCAAAATACTCTTATTCTCCTTTTTATAGAATTTCCTGGCCCCTAACAGATACTGATTTTCCTTATCTAGATTGTCAACCTACCTACACCATTCATTGACCAAGTCGATCCCTAACCAAACATTTATACTTACAAGGGTAAATAATTAAAGAAAATATTTCACCTGCATCTGTATCCGGCTTTTTCAACGCTTCTCCTAAGCTCATATTGTACACTCTGGCAGTAGGTCTATTTGAAGCAGTCATACTTTGTCCCGGCGTAGATGACCCACCGGAACGGCAATCTCTAGCAAAGTGCCCTAGTTTCCCACATTGATAACACTTGATATCAATCTTGTCAGTTGATGTGCACTGGTTATAATAGTGTCCTTTCTATCCGCACTTAAAGCAAGTTATTTCCGACCTCCTACACACTCCCGTATGCTTTCTACCACACTTGCTACAATCTGGTAAGGGTGATCGTGCTTGATTAGACTGAAAAGTTCCTAAGGATTTGCCACCTTGATTCACAGTCTCACTAACAGCCTTGTTACTCCATGACTTTCCCACAAACTGAGATTTTTGTCCTTTACCAACCTTGCTAAAGTAATTTCCTTCACTTGAACCTCCCTTCTGGCCCTCAAATCTCCTTTTCTTACTTTCTCGACCTATCTGGTTTTGTTCACTCTTAGCTTCTATAATGGATGCCTTTTGAACTATCGCAGTATAATCAGTTAACTCAAACGGTGCCACTCTCGTCCGTAGCCATGGTTTCAATCCTTGTTGGAACCTTTTCGCTCGTTGTTCCTCAGTACGCACAAATTCTGGAACAAACCTAGATAATTCAGTAAATTTAGTCTCATACTCGGCCACTGATAGATTATCCTGCTTTAATTCCAGAAATTTCATCTCCATTTGGTTTTCCAGATACCTAGGGGAGTACTTCTCTAAAAACACCCTAGTGAAACGTTCCCAGGTTATCACTCCCGCTCCTTCTAGGTTCTTCTTAGCTTCCCACCAATAATTTGCCTCTCCCTTTAAGAGATAGGCTGCAAAGATTGTTTTCTGATCCTCTTCGATCCTCAATATCTCAAAAGCTTTCTCTATTTCTTTCAGCCATGCTCTGGCTAATACTGGGTCAACAGTTCCCTCAAACTCTGGGGGTTTCAATGACTTAAAGGCACGAAAGGAGTTAGCTGCCTGATTAGGAAGAACAGGTGGTGGTTGAGGGTTCTGTGGATTAGCCAAATTCTGCCTTAATAGTTCCATGAATTGGTTAAAGGGATCACCGCCCTGATTTCCTTGTTGTTCAGTTGATTCATCTTCGTCTTCTTCTTCATGATTTTGTTCATTATGAGCGTTTTCACCCTGCCTATTATGACTTCCTTCCTCTCTCTCATTTTCCTTTGCATTCGCTCTATTATTACGCTTAGGCGGCATGATTCTGTATATAACAATATTCTTCATTAATTACCCAGATTTAGGGTACAATATACATCATTCCCATATACACAATTATATCACTAGTTTAACTCATTTATATACCATAATATTCTCAACTCAACTTTAGCAATTAAGCGTATCACCTTTAGCACAATAACCTTTTCATTTAAGTCAATCACCTTATACACGTCAATATTCTTGAATCTCAACACTTAATATTAAAATACGATAGAATTTAGACAGAACATACAAACTTCATTAATTATCTCACTTCCTTTGTTTATCCTTATTCTGTCTTTTTCCTCAAAATACACCTTACTCTCAATAGTAAATCTCAATTGTACCTTAAAATTCCTCATATTCTAATCATCAAATATACCCATTTCTTCTCACGAAATTCCTTTCTCTTTTATATCGAAACGCTTCTAGCTCTAATTATCTCTTATTAAAATTTCCCTTGAAATCTCGAGTTTCCTCGTATAATCACGTATACTCTAAACCTTGCTTCCATTCATTAATGAAATATTCTATATTCGAAACAATTGATAGAATTTAAGAGACCTTAAATTTAAATGAACCCAGATATAAGCAAGGGTCCCACAACAATTTATAACATTAAGAGTTTTAAATAACCTTTATTCGAAACAAAAGAATATTTGAGAAATCAATATGATGGAAGAACCCGTATGTCACACAAGTGAGGGCGTCCCCTCCGACTTTCAATCACACAGACAGATCGTCCTTGTGTATAGATATATGGTTGTTCCTCTTAGTTGGAGTAAGAAATATAGAGGAAAATTTAAATCACAATGATAAATACCATCTTCCGAAAATAATCTTAGAGGAATATTTTGACTAATACAATTTTGAAACACATTTCAAGGATACCAAAAAGTTTTGAAGAGATACCGGCCCTTTTTAAATAAGAGATGATAGGTCACCCTGGAATTACTCACGAGGTTATCTAACGTACGCTTCCCGATACATCAAGTATTCCCTTTCTCATATCGATCACGTGTGCTACATAAACTTAACACTTTTGGTATAATAACCTTTATTAGCAATAATCTATAAAATTATAATCACTACTTAGAATAAACGCTTCGTTCGATAAAACCCCCCCTTGAACTCGATGTGAGTTCACAATTTCTATTATTACTAATATATTTATTATTATCACTCTTGTTCCTGAGCATTATGACTCTAAGCTCTGATACCAAACTGTGACAACCCCAAATCCGGGGTCATAAATCCGGGCCATCACGGACCAATTTCCATTCAATATCAATATCTCTTGAGTTTTTTTTTTCAATTAATACTTATGCCATTGACCCCGCAATAATAAACACACACACACACCAGTCATATGCTCAGAGAACAACATTCACCATAATAAAGTTAAGAGTTGAACAGTTATTACAAACCAGGATCATACTTAAGTACATTGTTGAATAACACTTCGACATGAAGCGTTCCAACAATCAAAAGTTTATTACATTCTTACATACTTTATTATACATAAGGCTCTCAGAACCCGTCTGCCTCCACACTACCTCAGGTATCGATGCTAACGTGCTCTCAGAAGGTCGCCTTTCCCCTACCCTCTTGCAGGGTGTTCTGCGAAGTATTGGCATTCCTAGCTGTATATAGATAAGTAGCAAGAATGAGCCAAAATAGCTCAGCAAGATAATTTCTATCTACTAACATCAAAGGAAAATAAACCATTATATATATATAATAGACAAACGCAAACTTCAGTTATTATGGAAAGAATTTTATTTCCATTCAATATTTATATACACTTTCCAATTATCCTTGTACGAAAGAAATATATAGTATTATAATCTCAGTCTCACTTCTAATATCATATAATAATCTGGAAAATAATTATAGACTTTGAGAAAAATGACATTCCTATTTAATAATACATCATCCACTTTCTATTATAAGAAAAGGAAGGTACAACAACATAATATCAATTGCTCTTCTATATTCAGATAATAATTCACACTTCTTTTCAATATATTATCTCAAGATAACATAGAAATTTGAACTATATCTCTCATTATAATCCTTCCATTTCCTTTTTACACAAAAATTTTATACCATAATATAAAATCAGTTTCTCTTCATCTGTAATAGTAATTCCATCTTTTCATATCATTTTTCTGTTTTCAGTATAAAAATCTGAAAAACATTTTCCAGCTCTTTCCTTTAAAGTTTGGGGATCTCTGTTGGCGCCAGATACGTAGGACGATGATCAGTCGCCTGACCGTACCCGCTCTCTGTTTACTACTAGTAGAAGGGATGATCCCTACCTGGTAATCAACCCTGGAGGAAGGCTACCTGCTACATCCTCCCTTGGCATCTTCGTGCCGTAAGAAAATATTGAGTGCTGGACTGTGCCACTCCCACACAGCCTCTTACGCTTACTATTGCAATTCCCCTTTTTCAAATCATTTTTCCATTATCAAATACCGTTTCACATTTTCCACTTTTTCGTTCACATTTCCTTTCACATTTCCTTTCACATATATCATTTCCATTTCCATTTATCATCACCTTTAAAATATTTATGTCATAATACTTTGATTATGGCTCAGACATCTCTTCCATAATCAATAAAATCAAATATGTTCTTGTATACATAAAGTATTCCATTTATTTTAGAAGTATTTAATAATACTCAATAATATCTATCACAATATTTAGGAAGAATATTTTTAAAATAATATTATAAATCATATAACCCTAGATAACAGCTGATACCATTCCTTTATACAAAACTCTAGATAACAACTGATACCATTCTCTTTCATATACCTTTTTCCATAAATCATATTCGCTCCATTCATAACCATATCCACATTCATCTTTCATAATTCATATACTTTTCTCTTTAATTCCCCTTATCAGGGAAAAACAATTCATAGCAATATAGCAACCATAGACTAACATATACATATTCCATGAAATCATATCATTGTGAAGATAAGTATTTTTACAAAGTAAGGATAGAAGAAATCTTGCCTCGATCTCTGTATCCTAACAGTATGGCTCGTCTCTCTTCCGGAGTTTCTATAAACACAAAAGGACCGTCGTTAGAATACCACATCTCTTACTCACTACACTCCTGTATAACATTACCCTTGACACTTTAATATATGTTTAACGTATCACTATTACCCCAAAGGTTCGAGAACTTAACCATTTATAGCCTCAATCGAAGTTTCAGGGGTTTTCACCATTTCCCCTAACGACCACACTTAACTGTAAAAATTCTCAGAAAATATGGATTTCGAATTTCACCACAAGGTCAACTGGTAACAACTCTATGACTACCTTACTACAATATCCAAAAGTTTCATAATTTTTAAAAATGTCTAAGTAGGGTAATTACAGCCTCAAAGTTGGTATAACTACGTTTTCTCGACTTTCGAACGTCTTTCACTAAAACTGACTTTTCTCCTAAACCGTTCATCAGATTTTAACGCACTTTATATCAAAACGATCTATGAACCAAGCTCTATCATCTCATGGTCAGTTGGTGTTCTAAACAGGAACCTACCGTATGCCTCTGTTGTTCCAAAACAGGGCAGTTTCTTGGTTTACGGAAAATCGGACATTATAACCGCTGTATTTTCATACTTTCCAAAAATCCAACTCCTCCAACTCAATCATCAAACCCAATAATCATCACCTACACCATGTGGTCTTCATTACCAGCCATGGTTACAAGCCCACAACACAAATCTCATATCAAATCCAACCATTTATAACACAAAATCATTATAAACTTAACATTTGTATCATCTAACTACTAACCAACTCAATATTCACCATAAATACAAGGGGCAAGAGCATTTATACCTCTTTGAAGCTTGAATAACACCTAGTAAGCCTTGGGTTATGCTTAAACCACCTTATAATAGCTTGAATCAACTAAAGAAGCCATGAAAACAAAGTTAATTCTAAGATTTCACTATTCATTTACCATTCATCAGCTGGAAGATTCGCAAAAACGAAGGCCTTACCTATGTTTTCTGGAGGAGGCTTCTAAATGAAAGTTGTAGAGCATCTCACCACGTTTCTAAAAAGCTAAAGAACACGAAATTCGGCTGAGAAACGAAGGAGTTATGCCTGTTTTACTGACCTGCTGCTGTTTTGGCCGAAAATTGTAAAAATGGGGAAAATAATGATCTTCTGTGTTTGCTTGTTCTTATCTCATCTTAATCTTGCTTTATCTAGAGTGTTATGGAAGCCTTGGAAGATATTTGTGGTTTAAGCCAAGCAAAAGTACTAATTTACCCTTAAAAACAAGTTAATGGAAAGTGATGCCACTTGGATAATCCTAATCTCTTATTTCCTAAATTTTCTAAGTAAAATGCCCATCACATTTGTGAATAATATGGTACGTATCCTTGTTATATTACCAATCTTGGTTGCTTGGTTTCCATACTCATCTAATTGTGGTTCGTTTTGGGTGTACCTCATTATCTCAGTGGTTTTCGAAATCATTTACAAATCCAATTTCCCTTGGTATTCTCTTAACTTAATAATCCTTTGGTTTAACCTAAATTCACTAATCCCTCAATATATAATTCTTATAATATTTCCATGCTCCTTAATATCCCATAAAAGCTTATTCGAAATCAAAATCCTCAAAATCCATATTCAGGAATTTCTGGAATCCTTCGTCATTTCGAGTCTCTTATTTTCAATGTACAACACTAATATGGTTTCTGTTTATTCATTTTCCGTTTCAATTATGGAGTACTTATATACCATTTCTCTAAATCCTCAGATTTTACTATTCATGTGATCACTGTAGCTTTGCTAAAGTTAGGGTTATTACATGGTCTCTCACCTCTCTTCCTCCTGGAAAGAAGCCTATTGATTGTCGTTGGGTTTATAAAATCAAACGGTACTCAGATGGGTCTATAGAGCGCTATAAAGCTCGTTTAGTTGCAAAAGGGTACACACAAATAGAAGGAATTGATTACCACGACACTTTTTTTCTAACAGCAAAGATGGTTACTGTTCGTTGTTTACTAGCTTTAGCAGCGGCGCAGAACTGGTCTTTCCATCAACTTCACGTGAATAATGCTTTTCTTCATGGTGATCTCCATGAAGAAATTTATATGTCTTTACCTCCTGGTCTTCGGCGACAGGGGGAGAATTTAGTATGTCGCATTCATAAATCGATATATGGCTTAAGGTAATCTTCTCGAGAATGGTTTGACAAGTTCTCGAATTCTATCAAAGTTGCAGGCTTTGTTCAATCTAAGGCTGATTACTCATTATTCACATGTCGGAAAGAAAAATCTTTTACCGCTTTGTTAATATATGTAGATGACATTATTATTACAGGTAATGATGTTGATGACATTGTCTCTGTCAAGAAATTTTTACATAGTCAAATTTGAATCAAAGCTTTGGGTGGTTTGAAGTATTTTCTCGGTATTGAAGTTTCTCGATCAAAGAAAGTAATTTATGTTTCACAACGAAAATATGCCTTGGAAATATTGAAAGATGGTGGACTACTAGGTGCTAAACCTGTTCACTTTCCGATGGAACAGAACATAAAACTTTTAGACTCAGGTGATTTGCTTAAAGACCCATCTCAGTACATGAGACTCGTTGGACGCTTGATTTATTTGACTGTTACGCGGCCAGATATCACATATTATGTTCATATGTTAAGCCGGTTCATGCAAGCACCATGTCGACCACACATGGAGGCTGCTTTGCGAGTACTGCGTTATTTAAAAGGTAGCCCTGGTCAAGGTTTATTTTTTTCCTCTCAGAATGACTTATCATTGCGGGTATTTTCTGATTCGGATTGGGCTGGTTGTCCAATTTCTCGTAGATCTACTACGTGTTATTGTGTTTTTCTGGGATCATCCCTTATTTCCTGGCGAACAAAGATGCAGAAAACTGTATCTTTATCCTCGGCAGAAGCCGAATATAGAGCCATGGCAGGGACATGCTATTAGCTAACATAGTTACGCTCGTTATTGAAAGATTTGAGGATATTGCATCAAAAACCAGCATTGCTATACTGTGATAACATGGCAGCCTTACATATAGCTGCCAATCCTGTCTTTCACGAAAGAACCTGACATATAGAGATGGATTGTCATTTTATTCGTGACAAAATACAAGATGGTTCACTTGTAACAAAACATGTTACATCAACAAATCAGCTTACAGACGTGTTTACAAAACCACTGGGAATAGATACTTTCTCAACAATGATTACCAAGTTGGGAGTTCTTGACATTCACTCTCCAACTTGAAGGGGAGTGTTGAGAAGTAAAGGATGATAATATCTTATCATTCATTGATAAATATTTGTATAGTTGTAGCTTGATAATGTACTGTATATATAGATGTAGTTTGTTTAAGATATTCCCTTGCCTTTTATACTTAGACAGCCTGGTATAGATTAGCGTAATGGAAGGAAACCTCGTGTATAAAAACTCCATTTCTGATTCAATACAATTAGCTTGGAAGGCACTTGTATTTTTCTTTTCAAAATTCGACAACAATCAAGGTTTAGTGAAAAAATATGATTCTAACTTTTTAATAGGAAGAAGATAATAGTTTTAGTTTAAGCCTTTCGAAGTAACAAATTTGCTTTTTGCTGGATTAGTGGTAAATTTGCATCATTGGCTCAATTTTCCGATGATCCAAGAATTTTAGTAAAATTTTAAGATTTGGCCTCTTTTTCTTTGCTAATTAAGATCTGGCATTTTTTAACTGATAATAGATTATTTAGTGGGTTTTTGTAGATGAGTTCTATTCTTTCTTGGTTAGTTTAGCAAGTCTTTAGTTTAGCATAACATAGTTTAGCAGAACGTATGATTTTCATTTAATAGTATGCCGCTTGAGTAGTATAAATTACTACTTACACTTTTGTTTTCTTCTGGTTCTCATTCATTGACATAGGAATTGCTTGATTGACATTTAATGTCTTAGCTGCTATAAAGACATTTTGCAGTAGTCTGTTTTCAACTAGCAGATGGTTTCATAACAGCTTAATTATTACTTAGCAGTTTACTGAATTATCTTTCCAGTTGTAAATTTTAAGCCTTTTTTTCTTTGTTATGCACCACTGCATAGGTAAGTAACACAATGAAAATGTATTCAACCTTGCAAAAAAAACCTTCCAGTTAATACATTGTTGGACAGAATTGCAGAACCGTCCAAAATTCAGTTCAACTTTGGAAAAAAAATCTGGAAATCTCTTTTTGAAAGCCCAACTTCTTCTACAAGCGCTCAAAGCCAGTTATTGGCACTCTTGTCCCAGAAAGTGAAGAAATAATGGAATGACCCATAGGAAGATTCTTTTTTTTTGTTTCCTTGAGGGGATGGATCGGAATAATTTTAACAAACGTAGGCCAAGAAGGATATATACCATCAGCAAGATAATATCCCATATTATACTCGTGCACGTTGATAGTGTTTCTCACTTCTGGTCCACGGTCTTTTGCTAATTCTTAAAATAGATTGGATCGATCTAACACATTAATGTCATTTAACGATCCAAATAATCCAAAAAAGACATGCCAAATCCAAATATCTTTTGAAACTATTGCTTCTAAGATAATAGTGGGTTCAGGAATATGACCTATAAACATAGCTTGCCATGCAGATGGGCAATTTTTCCACTTTCATTGCATACAAATCAATATTGTCTAATATTTCCCAAAGCACCGACGTTTTATTTCCGCCAATAATTTAGCCACATCTTCATTCGTTGGTCGTCTCAAATATTCTTCACCAAATATTTTGACAATTGCTTTAACAAATTTTTTTAGACTCTCGATTGTTGTGCTTTCGCCAATTCTTACATAATCATCAATAGCATCAGTGGACATTCTATGTGCAAGCATCCTTAGTGTAGCTGTCATATTTTGCAGAGAGGATAATCCACGAACACCCACAGCATCATTTCTTTAAGTAAAATAATTATCATGGATTTTCACAGCTTCTTGAATTCGTAAAAATAATGATCAACGCATTCGAAATCTTCTACGAAAAGATTCTTCTGGATATGTTGGAGTTTTAGAAAAGTAATCACATGATAACATCTAGCATGACCTTCTTCTCTATTTCGATTAAACATACGGTGATTTGTTACTGATCTACCGTGATACCATATTTGCACTTTGGTGTTGATGATATTGATAAGCAACATCGATCATCGCTTGTATAGCTAGAGCTTCTTCTTCTTCTGCATTCATCAACTCATGAATAATTCGTAAATTTTTTGACATTGTGGATTGAATTTAGATAAGTTAGGATAGTATGTTAGAATCTCTAACTAAAATATCATCTATAAATAAGTTTTAAAATATAGCTGTTGGAATACGAGTGGAATATGATCGTTGGAAATAATGCTATTGAAATATGATCATTGGAATATGGCTGTTGGATATGATCGTTGAAATATATACCAAGGCGTGCCAGAAGAAGTACTGCTGACTATTGCTGAGAAAGAAACCGCAAAGGAAGCTTGGGAAGCCATTAAAACGATGTGTATGGGAGCAGAGCGAGTGAAGGAGGCTAAGGTACAAACTTTGAAGGGAGAGTTTGAGTCTCTTACCATGAAGGAGACAGATAGCATCGACAAGTTTTGTATGAAGCTGAGCGAGATAGCAACCAACATACGGGTTCCTGGAGAAGTGATGGAGGAGTCAAGCGTTGTGAGGAAGATCTGATAAGTGGATTTTATATCCACTTTGAGCATTCTAAATCGGCTTAAATTGACTGTCTTGGACTCAAGTTTCTTGTAGTTTTGATGTGTTTTGCTTAGTTGTGCAGATTTACAAGAATGTTGATTAAGGTTAATGCTTCTATCATTTTTGGAGATTAAATTGATTAAAATTCGGATTTTCTGGGACGGTTGCGCAGTCTACACTGTTTTGGCCATATCTGGAGTTCTATATGTCCGTTTTTAGCGATCTTACTGCCCACGCGAAGCTTGGGAGATTTTCTACAACATGGAACAGGATTTACAAGAGCAAGTTGCGCGGGGTAGGAGCAGGAAGCACGACAAGCAGACTTTTGGAAGTAGTGAAATTACTATTTTGCCATTTTAAAGTTCTAATTGTATTTCGGGCAGTTTTTAGAACCTTAATTGAATTCTAATTGTAATAGAAGGAAATTTCTTGCTGGGCAAGAATTATAGAGCCTATATAAACACATCTTAGCATTGTAATTAGATCAGATAGCTTTATTATTGTAACATAGCTTAGATCTGCAAGGGAGAAAAGGAGAGAAGGATTCAACGCTCGTGACAAGCAACGGATCTAGATCTACTTCATCTTTTGTGTTATTCAGGATTATAGATTTGTTTTCTCAACTCTTTATTTTTATAATATTATTGCTTCTTTCTTCCATATCTTGTTTATTATCATGTTTTCATCAAATCCCATGACGATGAACAGTTCAATTATGGGCTAATCGTTGTCATGGGATTCTAACGGATTTATTTACGGAACTTAGTATTTTGATGCTTTAAAGATCTGTGTGTGATGTATAATTGATATCCTCGTATGGTTATGTTTAATAGATAGATGCGTCACGAACATCTAAATTGTTAATCTCTTGTGAAGTGAAAGTGGATCTTGAGATTTAGAACTTGTCATGCTAGCATAGGTTCATAATTGTTTATCAATATGATTCGTGGTGTGAGATGAAAATACTTATACTACCTTATGTGATCATTATGGATAACTTGTTCTTCAACCGTTATGTTTTCAAATTCTATAGACATATAGGGTCTAAGCATAATTGGTGTCTATTCATCTTCTATCTCTTTTGTGGATGTATGTTTAGTTTGGTATGCGTATGCTGACAGGTAGCGTATACTTGTTTTGTGTTATCTGATCAGATATCAAAACCATTGCACATAGTGATCCCTGTGGTGAACTTGGATGAAACCCCGAGGAAGGATAGGAGGACATAGGTCCCTCTAACTGAAGCACCAAGGATGGCAGCCTCTAGGCCAAGGGCTGCAAACTTGGTGTTGCTCGGAAAACCTAACAATCCTATACCCCCGTTTACTGAGGAGGTGATGAGAGCTCACATCTCTAGGAAGTTTAAGATGCCTACTATAAAGGCTTATGATGGAAGGGTGATCCTGCAAATCATGTTAGGACGTTCTCGAACGCACTGTTGCTGCAGCCTGCAAGTGATGCCCTGAAGTGTAGGGCGTTCCCTCAAACCCTATCGGGTATGGCTCAAAGGTGGTACAGCAGATTGCATGCAAACTCTATTGGCTCTTTTAAGGAGTTGAGTGCTGCTTTCGTCAGCCAATTCATTAGTGGGGGAATCCACGAGAAAAGCTCTGCTTCTTTTATGAACGTAGTACAAGGGAAGAGTGAAAACTTGAGGGATTACATCAAGAGATTCACCAAGGAGACATTGGGTATCTCAGATCTAGAGAAAAATATAGCCATGGTGGCCTTACAGCATAGAACGACCTACGTTTATTTTAAGAAGTCTTTAGCCAAGCATCCCCAGAGGACATGACTGAGCTCCAGCCGAGGGCAAGCAAGTATATTAAGGGTAAAGACAGCATGAGGAAAGATACATCTGACATTAGCAATTGGAACAACGACAACTCCAAGAAGAGAAGGGCGGAGCAAAAGTATGATGCTAGGGACAAGTATCCCCGAACTAGCAAAGACTCTGACTCCCCCCCTACGAACAACCAGGGACCAAGGTTCACTGAGTATGCAAGGTTGAATACTCCTAGGAGTCGAATCTTGTTGGACATTGAGAAGGATAAGGATTTCCGATGGCCGAAGCCACTCAGGGGTGATCCCGCAAAGAGAAACAAGAATCAATATTGAGTATTCCACAGAGATGTGGGGCATGACACTGATGATTGCAAGCAACTCAAAGATGAGATCGAGTTTTTGATCCGTAGAGGGAAACTGAGCCACTTCACTAAGGGTGAAGATTGTGGTAATCAAATTAGAGATTATAAATGGGATGACGATCAAGATCACAACCCACAGCCCCGAGGGCCTGTATCTGTATGATTTCGGGAGGCCTGACATCGGCTGGGACAACCAAGAGCTCTCAAAAGGCTTAGGCCAGAGAGGTAATGCACATTGTTGGAGAAACACCGAAGCTTGAAAAAACTGAGGTAGCAATCAGATTCGATGATTCCGACTTGGATGGGGTGAAGTTCCCCCATGATGACCCGTTGGTCATAACTCATGTGATTGGAAACTCAGAGGTGAAGCGAGTCTTGATAGACAATGGAGCTTCAGTGGAAATTTTGTTCCATGACGCATTTGTGAAGATGGGGTATAGTTATTATCAACTGACCCCCCACCAATATGCCTATATAAGGATTCAATGGAGTAGAATCTAAAGTTGAGGGAACTATTCAGTTGGCCGTCACCATCGGACAGAGCCCAATGAGGCCACTTAGATGTTGAACTTCCTGGTAATCAAGGCGACTTCAACGTACAACGCTATCCTTGGAAGGACTGGACTTCATGCATTCAAGGCTTTAGCCTCAACTTATCATATGAAGATCAAGTTTCCAACCAGGAATGGTGTGAAGAACAAAAGGGTGACCAGAAAAATGGCTAGGAGCTGTTATGTAGCCGCGTTAAGGCCTGACAGAGTCGGGGGGCAGGTCCTTCCGATTGAAGACATGGATGTCCGCAGAGGTAAGGAACACCAAGAAGGGCCAGCAGAGGACATCACATAGAAGCCTCTGACAGCCATTAAGGCTAAGGCGGCAACTGACTTCGTGGTTGAATGTACCATTGACAACCAAGAAGTCAGGGGGCAGGAGGTAGTACCCCAAGCAGAAAGAGAACCTCAGAATAAGAATGAGGAGACCAGAAGGATTTATATGCGCTCTATTCTGATGGAGCATCAAAAACAAACAAATGCATACCCCTAAGGGTAGAGTTAGGTTACAGCAGATAAGAGTTTAAGTCCTTGAAGGACCCTGGATAAAGGATAAACATTGAAGTCCTGATGGAACATCCGCTGAAGAAACATATTGCATAGCCCAAAAGCCAATGGAAGGCTCATCAAGTGGGCAATCAAGCCAGGAGAATTTGATGTTAAGTACAAGCCTAGGACGACCATCAAAGCCCAAGCTCTAGCTGACTTCGTGGTTGAATATACCATTGACAACCAAGAAGTCGGGGGGCAGGAGGTGATAGACCAGGAAGGTCAGCAAGGTGAGAAACCCCTGGAAGAGAAGAAGGAGTATTGGGTGCCGTATTTTGATGGGGCATCAAAAACAAAAAGCTCTATTTTCATGACAAAAAGCTCTATTTTCATGGGGTATCAAAAACGAAAACTAGTGGTGCAGGTTTAGTTCTGCAAAGCCCCGATGGGTTAACACTTGAGTATGCCTTGAAGTTGGACTTCCAACCAACCTACAACGAGACGAAGTATGAAGCTCTAATATCCAGCCTTGGATTAACAAGAGCTTTGAGGGTGAAGAACCTGAAAGTCTGAGGAGACTCAAATCTGGTAGTCTCACAAGATAATAGAGAGTTTGAGACTATAGAAAAGAATATGGCCAAATACTTGAGGATTATGTAATCTGCGATAGCCCAGTTAAATGAGTGCCAGGTATATCTCAAGGGAGGAGAATACAAAGGTCGATGCCTTATCTTAGTTCAAGGGTCGAGACCCATTCTGGGAACGTCTACTTCCTAGTTCTGAGAACTCTTACAGCTGATTCAAAGCTTATTGCTCCTATCAGAATAGGAGGGTACTAGTTAGATCCTATCAAAGCATACCTTGATAATGGCTGGTTGCCAAACGATGCCATGGAGGCACGTAAGCTAGCTGAAAGGAGCTAAAGGCTCGGAGAGGCCACACGTCATCCAAATCAAAGCCCTTATTTCGATCAGAATTCTGGTCGAAGGGATCAAGATTCGTGATCGAAAATCCCTTCGACCAAGAAGCCAGGAAGGCCTTTATTTCGATCAGAATCCTGATCTAAGGGTCAGCATTCCTGATCGAAAATCCTCATCTAAGGGTCAGCACCCCTGATCGAGAATCCTGACCTAAGGGTCAGCATCCTGATCGAAAATCCTGACCTAAGGGTCAGCATCCTGATCGAAAATCCTGACCTAAGGGTCAGCCTTCCTGATCGAAAATCCGTTCGACCAAGCCATTAAGAGGCCCTTATTTCGACCAAAATCCTGGTCGAAACGACCAAGAGTCCTGGTCGAGAATCCTTTCGACCAAGAGGCCGGAAAGGCCCTTATTTCGATCAGAATCCTGATCTAAGGGTCAGCATTCCTGATAGAAAACCCTGACCTAAGGGTCAGCATCCTGATCAAAAATCCTGACCTAAGGGTCAGCATTCCTGATCGAAAATCCTGACCTAAGGGTCAGCATCCTGATCAAAAATCCTGACCTAAGGGTCAGCATTCTTGATCGAAAATCCGTTCGACCAAGCCAAAAGTTGGCCCTTATTTCGACCAAGATCCTGGTCGAAACGATTAGAAATCCTGATCGAAAATCCTTTCGACCAAGAAGCTAGGAAGCCCCTTATTTCGATCAGAATCCTGATCGAAAATCTGACCTAAGGGTCAGCATTCCTGATCGAAAATCCTGACCTAAGGGTCGGCATCTTGATCGAAAACCCTGACCTAAGGGTCAACATCCTGATTGAAAATCCTGGTACAAAAAAAAGGGGCTATATAATGAAAAATTTTATGTGCCTAGAGTCATGAATGACCTCAATTTTGGACGAATTTCAAAGATTTGGGAGCCAATGAGATCAAAAATATGATCTTAAACTACGAAAATATTAGGGCTGAGGACCCCTCTAATTACAAAAATTATTATTATTATTATTAAAAATAATAATAATAAAATCTGGGTCGAATTTTATTCGAGTGAAATTTTATCCGAGAAGGACACCTCCGATTTGGGGATCGAAATTATCAAAGATTTGGACAAAAGAAATATTATTTTTGAATAACAATATTCAAAAAAAAAGGAATAGAAAAAAAAAAGATGTTCGACCAAGAACCTGGTCGAAAAAGACCAGGATTCTACTCGAGAAAGGCTTCGACCAGGAAAAAAAGAGGCCCTTAATTCGACCACAAACCTGGTCGAGTTAATATTTTTTTGGCAAAGTGCTATTTAATACCTGAAATTGTGCTGAGTTGACAAGTTGATCCTCTAGTTTATATTTTTATAATTCAGCCCCTGAACTTTGTAAGTTGACATAAAAATTCCTAAATTATTAGGAAAAATACATGTGGGTACATAAAAATTCCTAAATTATTAGGAATAATTAAGGAAAATACCTGTGGGTACATAAAAGTTCCTAAATTATTAGAAATAATTACGAAAAATACCTGTTGGAACATAAAAATTCCTAAATTATTAGGAATAATTAAGGAAAATACCTGTGGGTACATAAAAATTCCTAAATTATTAGGAATAATTACGAAAAATACCTGTTGGTACATAAAAATTCCTAAATTATTAGGAATAATTAAGGAAAATACCTGTGAGTACATGGAAATTCCTCATAAATTAGCAAAGGTACAGAAAAATACGAGGAAAATTATAGAAATATTTTCTTGACAAATTGAGAGATAATTTATGCTATTAATGCATAAAAGATCTATAAAAGTGCCAAAATTGCTAAAAGCAAGCACAAGTTAAAGTCTCGAATAAGGCTAATCGTCGTAAATGTGTAGGTCGCTCCACACTTTACAATAACACGATACTCGTGAAATACTAGTGTATTGAATCCCCGGTAAGGGAACGAAAATAAACCCCGAGTCTCGAAAAAGACAATTATAACTTCCACGAAAATCTGATCAGTTTTCCTAGAAGTTGGGGGGCAAATGATATGGGCTAAAAATAAGCCCTAAAGACACATTTAATGTTGCATTAATTAGACCCAGATTGGTCCAAATATGAAGCCCATCAATCCTGAAACCCCTAATTAAATATTAATTTCGTAATTAATATGGGCTAATTAACAACTTGCAAATAAGAGCCAAATAAGGATATTATCACTACAAGGAGTGGCATCCAAGGCACGCTGTCATACAAGGAAACAGACTCCTACAAGGAAGGAGTCTAGAACCTTCTTCAAGACGGTGACTTGCCTACCAAGTCACCTAACCCTACTACGATTCTAAGGCTTCTCAGTCTATATAAAGGGTCAAACCCCTCACCCTAGAACTACGTTTTTTGGCTTGATCTTTGATATACATCAAAGTACGTAGGCATCTTGTGAAGGCAGATTCAGCCACGAACACGAGATCAGCCATTAAAGCATGACGCTCACGCACCCTAGCATTAAATACAGCAAACCCTAGCCGCCATCTAACAACCTAGTTTTTATTCCACAACAGCCGTGCTTCGCCGCGGCGACGTTACAATTTTTTTTAAAAATTCAATACATACTTACGTTATATCATATTATCAATATTAAATTTTAATAGTTACATAATCTTCTTTAATGAATCGATTTTTTGTTAAACACAATTCTTTCGATTGAGCCGCTCTCTCGTTAAAATCTCCAATAAAACATTTTATTATATGTATTCTTTATATATTAAAACATCTTTTCTACCTCAAATAATTTTTATAATTATATGTAATTTCTATAAATCCAAACTCTTCTTCTCTATAAATTAAAACTCTTATTTTATTTACAATAAAACCCTTAATTATACGTCTTACAAACACATATTCTACTTTTAATATAACACTGTATTGAATATCAAACTCTTATTTTCTATAAATTATAGAGAAAGCGGTTCATTAGAGAACACTGTGTTGAATATCAAACTCTTATTTTCTATAAATTTGAACCACTGTTATGCTTCTAATATGTTAAAATACAGTTTTTTAGTTATTAATATTAAAAATCCTAAAATTCTAAAAATTTAAAATATATTTATCTTCTGTTATATCATCAACACTGAATTTTAATATCCAACACAGTGTTCTCTAATGAACCACTTTCTCGTTTAACACGGTTATTCCTATTGAGCTGCTCTCGTTAAGACTAAAACCTTAACTTTTGCATATATTATTTGTATAACAATGTTTATCCTTAAAAATCAAATCCTAAAAATAAAATAAAATTTATAACATCAATATCAAATTTTAATAGCTACTGCAATTTTTTGTTATGAGCCGTCTTCCCGTTAAATGTTTAAAGTTGCTCTCATTTGGGATCGAAATTTCAACTTCATTACATATTATTGATGATACTTATCTTATACAACAACTTTTTTCCTTAAAATCAAAAACCTAAAAATAGAGCTCTAAACTTTCTAAAATTTACGGAGTTTTAAAAAATGAAAATACATCTTATTTTCTCATTATATTATAGATACTCCTTTATTTATGGTACCTGCATGAAAATGTTTTTTATTATGTTAACATATCAATTCTTTTCTTTTTAAATACAAATAATTTTTAATGAGAATAGTATTGGATTTATAAATAAATTTTTCTAATAGAAGTATAATTAACTTATATGAAAAATATATAATTTTAGAAGATCGTAAAAGATGTCACCACCGTCCTTATATTCTAATTCCAATAAAATATTTAATTAAATGTCTTCTCTATATATTCAAACACCTATTTTACTTTCAATAGAACTATTAATTGTATGTTTTTTTGATAAATTTGAACTCTCTTATTCTCAATAAATTCGAAATCGAACTCTACTTCCAATAGAATTTTTAATCATATGTCTTATAAATACCTATTCAACTTCGAATAAAACTTCTAATTATACGTTTTTCCTATAAATTTGAAATCTTCTCCTCAATAAATTCGAACACCTATTCTACTTCTAATATGTTAAAAATATTTTTATATTTATTGGTGTTTAAAATTCTAAAATTCTAAAAAAAATAGAAAAATAGACTAAAAAAATCTAATGAACCGCTTTCTCCTTAAACACGATTATTCCTTTTGAGTCGCTATCTCTTTAATACCAAAACCCTAACTTTTACATATATTACTTGTATAACAATTTTATACATAAATCAAATCCTAAAAATAAAATAATTTTTTTAACATCAATATCAAATTTAATAGCTAATACAATATTTTATTGTGACCCGTCTTACCGTTAAACATGTTTCAAGTCACTCTCATTTGGGATTGAAATTCCAACTTCATTACATATTATTGATGATACTTATCTTATACAACAACTTTTTTCCTTAAAATCAAAACTTAAAAATAGAGTAAATCCAAATTTTTACTTTCTCTAAATTTTCTAACATTATGGATTTTTTAAAAATGATTATACTTTTATTTTCTCGTTACATTATAGATACTCATGTATTTATTTAGATTCCCGCATGAGAATGTTTTTTTATTATATTAACACATCAATTCTTTTCTTTTTAAATACAGAGACTTTTTTTATGAAAAAAGTATTGAATTTATGAATAAATGTTTCTAATAGAAGTATAATGGACTTATATAAAATAATTTTAGAAGATCGTAAAAGATATCACCACCGTCCTTGTATTCTACTTTTAATCATATGTTTTAATTATAAATACATATTCTACTTTCAATAGAACTTGTAATTATATATCTTCCCTATAAATTCGAACTATTTTCCTCTATAAATTCACACACCTATTCTACTTCTAATATGTTAAAAAAATATGTTTATATTTTTTAGTATTTAAAATCCTAAAATTCTAAAAAAGATATTTTAATACTATTAATATTTAAAATCCTAACATTCTAAAAAATTAGGAAAATAGATTAAAAAAATCTGAGAGGAACCCCCTAACTTCGATCTTAGACAAACACGGTTAAAATATTTAAAAATATCGACTCATAGACATAGTTGTTGGATATTGCAATCATGTCCAACTTATGCAATCAGGTTACTAATCTTCCATAAAAGAAGAGTGATACATTAAACAATTATAAGTAGCACAGATCTTCCTATTTTCTAATGCTACACAGTTTCATCACATTTTTACCCATATCAGTTCGCTCCATTTGAGCTAAATTAAATTGTTGCCTTGTTGGAAACCCCCACAATGCCAGTTGTACAATATATCCTAGACCAAAGAGACTATCGGTGGAAATTCAAGGCATTCGATCATTCTTAAGAATCAATCACATAATTCTGATAGATTTATAAAAAGTAATTAAATTCAATAATATAATGAATTAATATTAATATTGATCATGATATATAAACCATGTATAACAAATACTAATATAATCATAATATGCATATGACAGATGAATAAATCATTATTTGTATACTAAGCTCTGTCAATCTTATCACCGATAAACATCTTACAAAAAAATACCGAAAAGGATATATACATTACCAAGACATAAATTCGATGGATTCTTGTGCAAAAAACATTCAAGAAAAATAAATTTCCATTACACAAAAAAAATAGTATAAACACAACTAAATCTAAAAATAATAATAAAAAAACTCACTCAATTGTGCAAAATTGCAAATAAGAAGTGTGAATTGACTGTATATATAGAGAGATAAATTTGAATTCTTTTTTTAATTATATGTGTTCCCTATAGAGTTCGAGTTTATTTATAAATTTGTAGACCTTTTCTACCTTGATTATGTTAATTAATATGTCTTCTTTATAAACTTGAACTCTTCTCCTCCATTAACTTAAACTCTTATATCACCTATTCTACTTCTAATACGATAGAAGATATTTTCTTATAACTTAAACTCCAATATCACCTATTCTACTTCTAATATGATAAAAGATATTTTTCATATTTTAGTGTTTAAAAATTCTAAAATTCTAGAAAATTAGAAAAAATAGATTGAAACGATATTAGAGGCACCACCTAAGCTCCCGCGTATCTTCCTTTATATATATATATATATTGATATTGATAATTTTACATTTATTAGTGTTTAAAATTCTAAAATTCTAGAAAATTAGAAAAATAGATTGAAACGATTTTAGACCGCTACCCAAACTCCCGTGTATCCTCCTTTATATATATAGGCCATTATTCCAGAGAGGACCTCCTTATATGGAGAATATGAGAGAACTACTAATTTTATATGATTCTATAGTAGAATCAAAGTTTTAATTTTTGGTTCTATAAAAAAAAGACCAATTTGATTATTCTATGATAGAACCAAACATTTATTTTATTTTTTTTAAAAAAATAATAATAATGTTTAAAAAAAAATTAAAATCTGTCTGCTGACGTCACTGATGACGTGGCAGTGACACGTCAGCAGTGACACTGCCACGTGTCACTACCACGTCATCAGTGACGTCATCAGTGCTGACGTGGCAGTGACACGTGGAAGTGCCACGTCAGCATTTCTGACGTCGCTGCTGACGTGTCACTGCCGCGTGGCAGTGCCACGTCAGCACTGCAGATGTGGTAGTGATGACGTGGCAGGTCAGATATTTTTTTCTTTTTTTTAGAAAAAAAAAAATTTGGTTCTACTATAGAATCAGAAAAAATACATGGTTCTCATATAAAATTAGTAGTTCTCTCATGTTCTCCATATAAGGAGGTCCTCTCTAGAAGGGGACTATATATATATATATATATATATATATATATATATATATATATATATATATATATATATATATATATTGATTTAGCATTCCAACCATCAAGCCCTTAGTAAAAAAAATGAATAAATATTGGCTTACGTCCTTATTCACTACAAAAGTCACGACCACTATTCACTACAAGAAAAATGGCCAATTGCGACGGAAATTTTACACTGAAATCGTCGCAATTGGTCCAATTACGACGAAAAAATTTCGTCATTTTTGCTCAAGTCTTAAGTTCGGATTTTCGTCACAAGTAAAAATTCCGTCACAAGTATAAATTTTCGTCATAAATTCCAACTCGGGACCCACTTCCTGCAATAAAATAATAAACGAACTTACGACGGAATAAACCGTCATAAATTTATATTTTATGACGGAAATATCTGTCATATGTTCATAATTTGCGACGCTTTTTCCTGTCGTAAGTTTTCTTTTGGGACCCACCTGGTACCACAATTAAATTTAAAAAAAAATCAAAAAGAATATAAAATAATGAACAGTCGTCGTAAGTTACCCAAAAATTCGTCGTAAGTTTGTTATTCCAGAAAAAAAATTCATATTTTTTTTTTAATTTCTAGCCATTTTCGGCTTCCACAAATAAATCTTAAACCTGCCCAATCATGTGTAGCACAATCTAGCACTCTAATTTTAATATGCAATCAACCACAATATTAAATCACTAAATCTGGCACCCTAATTTAATATGCAATCGACCACAATACTAAACATACCAAAATATATAAGGCTACATAATCAAAATACTACCATAGTTTACATAATTGAGCCACAAATCCATAGAATACTTATATTAACTACTTATCTATACAAACTAAATAAGATACATAGCATCTTTGCAAGCTACTAAGCATACCCCAGTCTGGTAGTAGCTAAGAACTAGAAAACTTCTCTAACAAGGAGATGTGCATTTTTTCCATGGTGCAGCCTGGTGCATCATATCACAGATTATAGTGCTTCTCTTCTGTAATCAGGCAAGATGGACACGGAGTTGAATAAAATTAGAAGACATTTATACACTGAGCAAGCAGCCTGCTACCTCGTAAGCTAATTAACCACCTGAAAGAACATCATTACAGAAACTATAATATAAAAAGTAGTATCACCGAGTAATATGGGGCACTAAAAGAGAGCTGGCTAATGAATTTTTGCAAATTTTAAATCGAAGGTGGATCAGTAGAAACACCTAAGTATATAATGATTAGGCACATCCAGAGCCAACCAAGAGACCAAGTTTAATTATTACATTGTCCAAATGAACATAATAAACATTCTGTAATTTTGTCACCATGAACCTCTTTTAGAAAATATACTATACAAAAGATTTCCTTTTATTGTGCAAAATTATTATTTCTTTAGTTTTAACTTTAATTTGTCAATAGACATGGAACCTCTTTTAGTTAGAATGGTGTCATTTTCATATAGAATTGTTTTTTCTTACATTCATATAGAATTATTACAGAGCACAAAAGAATAAACCTTTATCCTAGAATTCCCCTCCTCCAACAGTTGTCAATTGTGTTGCAGATTCAGCACGTATTGTAACACATGATCCTGCAAATGCAAAGCAATTTCTAATTAATATTCACCACATACACCAAATTTCATATACACTCTAAGCCATAATGTGAAACTGTTATAAAAATAGAAATAGTAATTGTGATGAACTGGATGGCTAAGAATACAGGCCGAGAGCAGCCAAGGTTTGTGCGCCCATATTCTAACTTGTATTCTGGCCACGATGTTGTTGAAAATTACAATAAGCAGCAGAAGGACCATTGGCAGCCAAAAGTATAATAGCGTGCACCTAAAGGAGATGCCTAGAGGGACAGATAAAAATAAACATTTCCTGAATACAAACAAATGAGCCCCTGTTAAGATTGTCACATGAGTAGGAGGCAAAAAGATTATTTGATTCAAGAGAGCTTATCTCCAAAAATGCTAAGCATGCTACATCATGTAAGCTACCTCTAGTAACAATACTTATTGCAAACACCGAAAGAGTTACCTAGACTAATCTACTCACCAAACTCACAAACCCCTAACAAACATAAAGAAAGATCAAACAACAACATACTTTAGAAACATGCACCAGAATCAATTCATGATTCCAAAATGTAGCATGAGGAAAATCCACCACATATTGCACCACAAGAAGGAAGACCGTAGGGGAATGCAGGGGTATGTGTGCTAGCTAGTGGTCAAATACAAATCCTAAATATAGGGGGAAAAAGTTATAATCATTTAGGGAAACTAAACATCCAAAAAGAAGGTGCTCTTTCTTCTTTGTTTTATTGTTAAACTGCAAGTTACAACCACTCACAAATTTTTACATTCTTTTAGTGTTTTAGCAACAAACATGATACCACATAAAAACAAAGATAGAAGCAGGACAGTGAGGCCTATAAACCACATGAACTAACAAAAAAAGAGAACAAAAAACTTATATAAAAATATGCCAAAGAATTAATAAAAATACAACCACAACACAAAATATAACATAATATACCCAATCAAAACATAGCATAACATGCAATCTAGGCCTGTTATAAACATAATATACCTAATCGAAGCACGTTATAAACATACAAATAATACAAACAAACATTCATAATCGAAGTCCCAATCATTAAAACAAGTACATTTAACAAACAAACAATCAGGAGTCAGTAAAGAAGAAGACCCAATTAAGAAGAAGTAGAAGACCCATAGAAACCCTAATTTAGAGAACCCTAATTGCTTGTAGTTCCAATCAAAGCCCTAATTGCTGAGTAGAGATTGTGACATACCCGTAGAGACCCTAAATTAGAGAACCCTAATTCTTGATTAGTGATCGTGAAGAACCCGTGGAGACCCAATATTTAATCATCTGTAAATTCGGAAAAAATAAAATTGTTTGTTAGCAAAAGAGAGAAGAGGAGAGAGTTAATCGAGTTAATACAGAGAATAGAAGAGAAAAGAGAGCGAGAGTTCCTCGATTTGGAGTTCTTCAATTTGGAGAAGAGAGCGAGAGAGGGTCTGGGTCGGAGAGAGGGTCGAGAGATTCTGGGGGGAAGGAAAGGGGGAAAAGTGTGTGTAATAATTGATTACGGGGGAAAAATACCGCCTTTTCTTACACAAATTTTTTTAATTTTTTTTTCCATATAGTCTAAATCGGCAAAATAAATAAAATGAATGATTAATATCGTTTTGTTTATATTTCGTTCCAAATTATTTATCAACGATCCAATCATACAAATGTCAAGTTTTCATTAAATATTAAAATTTAATTTGGTTGGAGATTTTAGTAGATCACTACTATCCAGACTAATACTTGTACCTAGTGATTCGTCCTAGATTATTGTTTCTATTTTTTTAAAAATATTTCTCGATGATCCAACCATCCGAATGTCACGACATATCTAATTAAATTATATTCCCAAAGTTTCAAAAATAAAAAATTAATTTGGTTGGAGATCTTAGTAGATCATTACTATTCCGACTAGTACTCGTAAGTCGTAACAAGTGCTTCGTACCAGATTATTTTTTCTATTTTTTGAAAAATATTTCGCGACGATCCAACCTTACGGATGTAAAGACATGTCTAATTAAATGATATTTCCAAAGTTTCAAAAAATAAAAAATTAAGTTGGTTGGACATCTTAGTAGATCACTAGTATTCCGACTAGTACTAGTAACTAGTGCATCGTCCCAGATTATTGTTTCTATTTTTTAAAAATATTTCTCGACGATCCAACCATACGGATGTCAAGACATATCTAATTAAATGATATTCCCAAAGTTTCAAAAAATAAAAAATTAATTTGGTTTGAGTTCTTAGTAGATCACTACTATTCCAACTAGTACTAGTAACTAGTGCTTTGTCCAATATTATTGTTTTCATTTTTAAAAAAAAAATTTATCGACGATCCAACCGTACGGATTTCAAGACATATCTAATTAAATGATATTCCCAAAGTTTCAAAAAATAAAAAGTTAATCTATGTGGTTGATGTATACATAATAAGAAAAAATATTGAAGAACTTTACGACGGATTAAGAAAAGCGTCGTAATTCTTGGTAACTTATGACGGATATTTCGTCATAATTTACCCAAAATTACGACGATCTTCTTAATCCGTCATAAGTAACCCAAAATTACGACAGATTTTTTCGTCGCAAGTTCACAGCAGAAAAAGTAATTCATTTTACAAATAAATTTAATTACAATAAATAAATTTACGACGGAATTTTCGTCATAAGTACATTACTAAACATCGTTGTTTTGTCATCAGGAAAATTAATTCATTTTGTAATTAAATTTAATTACAATAAACAAATTTGCGACGGACGAAAATTCCGTCGTAAGTTTATTTACGACGGAGATTCCGTCGTAAGTTCACTACAAAATGACGTCGTTTATCCTGAGAAAAAGTATTTTTTTTTACAATTAAATTTTATTAAAATAATGAAATTTACGACGGAAATTCCGTCGTAAGTTCGCTGCTAAAATGAATTTACGACGGATAATTCGTCGTAAGTTCACTGCTATCATTTTTCAATTAAATTTTAATTTTTTGGAGCTAAATTTTATTAATAAAATAATTATCTTGCGACGAATTTCACTTTCGTCATAAGTTTGGCGCGGAATTTACGACAGATTTGAGATTTCGTCGTAAGTTGGGCGCGAAAATTGCTTCCGTCACAAGTTGGCCGTCATAATTGGCCAAATTTCTTGTAGTGATTATAGGATTACAGTTATCTACTATCTTTCTCTTATTTTTGTTTTCAATATAAATCATTATATACTTTTTTTTGAATCAAAATCATTATACGCTTTAAACTTTTTTTTTTTTGAAACAATTATACACTTTAAACTTGATCAATATATATATTCATGTCATATCTTTTTATGATTCCTAAATCAAATAAAAAACTTCCTAATTTTATTCTTAATTTTTTTATTTCATATACTTTTACTACTTGATTACTAAAGTACAAATAAAAAATTTTAATTAAAAAAAGGAATAACTCCTTTTTTAAATCAAATAACCTTGTCAAGTAATTTGTGACCTAATAAATATTATTAATACTTATGAAATAAGAATAGATTTGTTTTTATATTTTTTATGTAATATTTTGATTTTTATAAAATTATTTTTTGGAAAGAGAACAACATGAGTTATTATTGTTAAAACAATAAATAGTTGAGGATGTATAAGAAAAAGTAGGTTATGTTAAAAATAATTGAGAATTATAGAATAAGTTAAAGATAAATGATATAACAGTTACTAAAATGATGGTAGTGGCTTTTTGTAGTGAATAAGGATGTACGCCAAGGTTTACTGCAAAAAAATATAGTCAACCATAGGCTATATTTGTTGAACCAATGAATGCCTTAAGGATGGGAAAAAAATCCGATCCGACGGATATCCGATTCGAAACCCGAAATTTTGGATAACCCGAACCCGATTTTTTGGATTTGGATTTGATTTCAGACCCGAAAATTTTTGGATTTGGATTTGGATAATATGAAACTCGATCGAAACCCGAAAACCGATCCAAACCCGATCTGAACCCGAAACCCGAAAAAAACCCGAATATATATATATATATATATATATATATATATATATATATATATATATATATAATATATACTATAATATATTTCATAATGTAATACATTTTATATAAAAGTCATTGGTGCATCGTATACTCCCTCTGTCCCATCAATTTCTTTACAATTTCCTTTTTGGGACGTCCCACCAATTCTTTACATTACTAAAAATAGTAACTTTTAACAATAAAATATATTATTACATCCACTACTTCACTCCACTTTTTCAACACTTTATACTATTACACCCACTACTTCATTTATTTTAACAATAAAATCACTATTACACCCACTACTTCATTTATTTTAACAATATTACATCCACTATCCTTGGTCTCCGTGCCCAGCCCCCATGTAAAGAAACTATCGGGACAGAGGGAGTAACAAATAACCTTGTATTATTAAAACCAAAATATTAAAACAATTTTAGACTCTAAGTGTTTAAGATGTATTTCATATCAAATCTATTTTGTTATTTTAATGATTTAAATTCATTTAAAAATTGATTATATGTAAAATTTTATAACAAAATTAAACATTAAAATTAATTCAAATAATATAATTTATTTATATAATATAAATAATACTTTTTATAATGTATAAAATATTAAAGCATGTATTATATAAAACTTGATTGAAAATTTCGGGTTTTCGGGTTTCGGATATTATCCAAATCCAAAAATTTTCGAGTTTCGGATATACCCGAAATCCACCTGAAATCCATTGGATCGGGTTCTGGTTTTAGTTTTCGAGTATTTTTCGGGTTCGGATCGAGTTCGGGTTTTATCCAAAAAATAGGGTTTGGATTTGGATTTTGCCAAACCCGAGCCGATCCGACCCGATTCCCATCCCTAGAATCCCTTGTGTATAATTTTACCTAACAAAAATTATAGATAATATTATTGGAGGAAATGTCTTCATCCTTAGCAAAAATGTTATATAATTATTATAGCCAACCAAAATAGCCAACAATTTTAGCTATTGCCTTGAAGATACTCTTATACCATTATTATTACTTGAATGTTCCACGAAAATTGCTGAGAATGATCGAAATTTTATAATTTTAAGGTAAGATTTGGGATCGATGTTAATATATGATGATAATTCTCTAAATTTTTATGTCTTGTGTTTTTGAAAAATTGTATCCATGAACTATATATATACCAAAATATATATTATTTTAGAATAAAAGTATTAATTCTTAATATTCTGATCATGATATCAATTCTCCAAGAAATATGATCCATATATTTATATTGTATACACATCTAAACCATCAAATAATCAAGAAGTTATTGTAAATAAAATAAGTAATACTTGATAAGCCACACCCAATCCGGACCAGGTCTAGAAGACTTCGGTCCAGATTGGACCAATGATAAGTCACATCCAATCCGAACCAGACCCAGAATCACTCGGGAGACTTCAGTCCAGATTGGGCCGAACTTAACAGATCCATGACCTTAGCCTAGTACACATGGAAGTATGGCAGAACATGAGTCATGATTGTGATCCTACATGACAGTGACAAATAAGGGAATCCTAGGATGGGCACAATTACGACCTTATCATGCCACATGCTGACAGGCTAGGGACACACGCCACCATAAATATCACCTGGACGCATGGGAATTATCAGGAATGGACAAGTGTCCCGTCTACCACGAATCCAATGCTCATGATTGCAGGTACCTACCCCTAAACCCTAATCCTTGGCCTATAAATAGACCAGGAGACAAAGGTTTAGGGGTTACATTCTCTTTTACACACACTCATATGCACACACCTTCCACAATTAGATACTCTTATTCTTATCTTTCTTCCTCCAAAGCCGTTGCTTATTCTCACACCGGAGGTGTCGCGGGTTCAAACCCACCTCCCGGCATTGTTTTGCAGAGTCCCCACCATCAGCTACACCGCATTCCAGGCGTGAGATGGCGGAGGAGACACCGGATCGGAATATAGAGTTATCCATACTAAAATGGGTTTTAATACAAATGTAATTACCTAAAAATCTAAAATGAATAAAGAAGTGCATTTATAGATCGACCGGTATGATTTACCAAAATGTCAACATGAAGCACCCACATGTCGTACATAATTTCAAACCCAAACCATAATCTTTGTAACTGTGTGAACATACGTGGGAGTACATGATTGAAGTGTTCAAATGTATAATTAAATAATCTGGGTCAGCCCTAACAAATTAGTGAAGTCCACAACTCACCGTCAGACAAAACTTTTGAAAATTTCTGCCCCTGCAAACTTGACATTGATACCCTTGTGTTCTCCACGCGATCTACTTAGTATAAATACACTATCTTCCTTGGCATTTAATCTCACAATCAACTTATAATAACAACACATCACAAGCTCAAATGGATTCTCATCTTAACAAACTCTCTCTTCTTTTTGTCCTTCTACTTGCCACACCCTTGGCACTAGCACAAACTAAGGTCGGCTTTTATGCTACCTCTTGTCCGAAAGCGGAATCGATCGTGCAAGCCACCGTTAAGAAACATGTTCAAGCCAATTCCGCCATTGCTCCGGGATTGCTAAGAATGATCTTCCATGATTGCTTTGTTCATGGATGTGATGCTTCGATTCTAATTGATGGCAGTGATACTGAGAAAACGGCTCGGCCAAATCTTTTGTTGAGAGGATATGAAGTAATTGATGATGCCAAAACACAACTCGAGGCAGCATGCCCTGGAGTTGTGTCCTGTGCTGATATTCTTGCGCTTGCTGGTCGTGACTCTACAGTTGCGGTAAGTTAATGTGCTATGCATAATTTATTTCTACATAAAATACGATAAGAAATAGTCATGTAAACATAACTCGTTCATACTTACAATAATACTCATATTTTTTTGTGTTACATGCAGGTCGGTGGATTAACATATCGTGTGCCAACAGGAAGGAGAGATGGCAGAGTGTCATTAGCGTCCGATACTGCCAATTTGCCGAGTTTCACAGATTCGGTGGCTGTTCAAAAGAAAAAATTTGCTGATGTAGGTCTCAGCGCTCAAGATCTTGTTACTCTTGTTGGTAAGCATTATATATATTTTAGACTTTATTCCAAATATATTTATTTGCATGCATGCGATAGCCTCATTCTGTACGAAATAACCTAAAGCGTGTAAATGAACCTGTGTTATAGGAGGACACACAATTGGAACAGTTGCTTGCCAATTCGTAAGCTACAGACTCTACAACTTCACAAACTCTGGCGGTGCTGATCCTACCATTGATCCTACATTCCTTCCTACACTCCAATCTCTATGTCCACAAAACGGAGATGGTAATAAACGTATTGCATTAGATTACGGAAGTGGTGACAAGTTTGATCATTCTTTTTTCAAGAATGTGCAAAACAATCGCGGCATTCTTGAATCGGATCAAAGCCTGTGGCAAGACAGTACAACAAAGAACTTTGTGCAGAGGTTTATTGGTATTAGAGGCTTGGCTGGATTGACGTTAAACGTTGAGTTTGGGAAAGCCATGATTAGAATGACTAATGTTGGAGTGAAAACTGGAACTGATGGCGAAATTCGTAAAGTTTGTTCAGCCATTAATTAGAGTAAACCATTAATATTCCGGTTGTATGGTTAATATTTGAAAATTTTCGTAGGTCGAAGAAATTGTGACCTCCGATTCTTAATTTTTTCAAACAAAAAACAAATTAATTTTTACTTTTTCTTGGACTTTTATGTGTAATGATGTTATAATAGTTTATGAAAGATAATAAGATATTGAAGACCCTTCTGTTCAACCACGGTGTCATGCATTCCCTTCCATTAGAATCTTGCTTCAATTGGATACATTTCTTGCTGGAATGTGCAGGATACCTATAAATTGTAAATTAATTGTTGTTATGAAAGTTGTGATACCAAAAAGTAACTGATTCGTGATTTTTTTTTTTTTGCTAATTACTGATTCGTGAATCATGATGGTAATGATGAAACTTGGTACTTCTTTTCGCACTGAGACTCCCTTCGAAAGATGCCCCTGGTATTGGGATTTGAATTTATTAGACACCTTCTCACTTGACAGTATTGGGCAAGGTAATGCCATATAGTACCATTTTATTGCTCTAATCAGATTGATTAGGTTGAGTTACGCAAGGGTACTGCTTTGCGCTGTTGAAATGCTGTTTCTGTTTCATGTTTTTACCCTTCGAGTATGCAGATCGGACTCTAAATAATTTTGCAGAAATTATTAATTAGAATTCTTTAAATAAAATTTACACTCATCTAGACCCTAGAGTACTTGATTAGAGCTTCCACACGGGTAGAGCCGGCAATTTCGTACACGACACAAAAACGACGCGAAAATTACGGGTTTGGGTTGATCTTTGTGGTACACGAACACGAAAGTACACGGATGAATTTAACACGACACGAAAACGACACGAAAATTACGGGTTTGGGTTGATCTTTGTGGTACACGAACACGAAAGTACACGGATGAATTTAGTGTCGGTTTTGGTTTTATCCTTGGTACACGACACGAAACGAAAATACAAGAAATAAATAAATATTTAAATAATTTTAGTAAAATTATATGAATACATATTTTAAAATGATATTATATATATAATTTTTACATAAGATAAATACAAAATAGTTTCAAATTTTAGTTTCACAAGATTTAAGCACACTTCATTCCTTGTGACATATTGACTTAAGACTCGACTAGTAAAAAATTAATATTTAAATATTTTTATTTTTATTCAAAATTACACGAAATACGACACGAAACGTACACGAAATGATGGTACACAAACACGAAACGAAACGAATCCTTAACGGGTCGGTTTTAGATTTGTAATTATGTACACGAAACACGAAAGTACACGACACGAAAATACACGAAACGAACGAATTGCCATGTCTTCAGTGTGACTGGTAATCATTTTCCTTTTTATCTAATTTTATTAAGATAAATATATGATTCTGTAAACCCCAACTCGATCAGGAGAACTGGTTTAGTTAAATATGTTTAAGTAGTGGCTTGACCTAGCCTTCGCAAGCACAGGAAACGTAATTCGAGTATCAGCTAGTGGTTGTTAATGACAAACCATGTCGAAAGATAAAATTAACAAATTGTAACTTAAGAGAACAGATCACCCTGACATAGCCATATGCAAAGTTGGGATGAAGAGTAGAAGGCAGCTTTGATAAATATCTGGAAAAAAATAGAATTCTTAAAAAAAATAGAATTCTTAGAATGAAATCAAAATAAGGTACGGACCAAATTTGATACAAAATAGTATATTATTAAAAAGGAATTTTGCTTCCTGAAAAGATTACATAGATGACACGGTTTATTCATTTAGTTTTCTATTGCATTTACAAATGTTTGTAAACTTCATGTCTATTAGCATATCAATACGTCTGCATGTATATTGATTATTTCTCATTTTTGTTAGTGTATTTTCTAATCGGATCCGCATGTATTTTGACTATTTCTCATTTCAGTTCGTGTGTTTTTCTAATCATGTCTGCATGTATTTTGAATATTTCCCATTTTCATTTGGTGTGTTTTCTAATCGTCTACTCTTTTCTTGAGACAGCATTGTTTGGTTGATTGTCAACTCAAATCTTGGCTTGTACATAATGCAGTTGACATTTTTACCTCCCTGTTTTTACGGGTTCAATCGAAGAATTTATTTTTACAATTTCGTAAAAGTCAGCGTATAAATAAGTATTCTCTTTGTCCCTTCCAATTTTTTAAATTTGGGATAAATGATTTAACACACATTTTAAAATTTATAAAAAGTATAATTTCATAAAAAAAATTAAAAAAAATTCTTCTAAATAGAAAATGTGCATATCATCCATTTTTGTTAACGTTTAGAATTTATTTATACTAACCTATAATCCATGCAAAACACGGGCTATCATATACTATTATTATAAATTAATAAATTAATTATTAATTTAATATAAAATTTTAATTTATTTTAATAAATTTTATTATAAATTTTAAATTTGCATATCTTCCATACTTAATTTCATGACATACATAAATATCATTAATTTAAAATTATTTTTAAATTTGTTTTTAAATATCTTAAGAATTCAATACATATTTTAAAAAATAATAATTAGTGTAACCTAAAATCGTAGAAGAAAGAGTCGTAGGAAGAAGTGTATGCAAGCGATGATTATAATCACGATATAACTGAAAACATTTATAACTCTATAAAACATGTGTTTTTTATTTTAAATAAATTATATATAATTTAACTGAATTTGAATTTTTTAACACGATTTTTTAAACACGTGTTTTTATTTTTAATAAATTATATTTAATTCAACTGAATTTGGAAGTTTAACACATTTTTTAAATTTTTTAAAATTATATTTTTGTTCCTTATTGATAAATTATGTTGTTTATAGTAAATAAAATAATATTTTAATATAATTTTTTTAACTTGTTATTCTTAATAAGGTGTTAACCATTTTTTTGGAAGGCGTTCACCAACCAACCAAATATACCTTGTTTTGTTTATAATAGTATAGTATAGATCGTGATAATTTAGGACCACATAGGCAATTTTTAAAGATAATAACTACTAAAGTGATTTTTGAGTAATAATTGCTAAAATTGACCTGAAAAAAAAGAAAAAATAATATATATGATAATTTGTCAAGAAATGAATTTTGTTAAGTGATTGGAAATGCTCTTATATAAAAAATAACTTACCTTTGCACACATTCACTCCATTTTACGCGTATAATTTTGCTTAAAATACACAAAAACAAAAGACAGAGTTAAAATTTGTACCAAGTCAATAAGATATAAATTTTGGATTAAACAAAAATCGAAGTGATAAGATATATGAAATCTTGTCACTAGGCTATTAAGGTAATTAATTTGTAAGTTGATTTATAATAAGCCATATATCACTAACTACTAGTACAATACAAGAAATTTTAAATACAATACCGGAAAATCCGTATAAGTTGATCAACTTTAGGGTAAGCATTTTTAAAAAATGCTAAAAAATAGTTTCAGGTTTCAGGTCAAGATGAATATTGAAATTAAGCCAAGAAATTTTAAAGAAACCTAATAATTTTAAAGAAAATCATTGTAAAGCATAATGTAATGTAATATGTAATAGAGGAAATATATAACTCAACTTGGATAAAAGATAAATAATATTAACTCTATACAGAGGGATCGAGAAAGTTGAAGAACAGGCTCTAACAAGGATCAAGTCACTGAAAGAAGTTCATTAACATGATCAAGTTTCAGTGACAGAATATGATGTACAGATGATTCAGTTGAAGGGCCAAAAGATTACAATGGTCTTAAAGACATGATACAAAGACCATGAGTGAATGTTAGTCGTCTGTGAACCAGACCAGTTGCACTAGGCACCAACACTTCACAAAGGAATCGAAGTATCTAACTCACAAAAACTGTTAAGAGGTATGGTTGATTTTAGAACATTATTGATATCCTCTACTTGATTGGAAGCTGAATATTTAAGGATGTCAAATTAAGAGAAAGTGAAAAAGCACTAATCGTGAATAGTAACCGAAATTACTATTCATGAATAGTAACCGAAAGTATTATCAAAACTGATGAAAGTAAAAAAGCAGTATTCATGAATAGTAATCGAAATTACTATTCATGAATAGTAACCAAAAGTACTATGCAAGCTGGGTCCCACCTGTTTGATTTTATAACCTTTGAAAAGCAAAAGTTCAGCAGGTTTGAAAATTCGGCTGTTGAAAAATGAGGGTTAGGCAGCAACTGACATCATCAGTTACGTAATTTAGCAGCATAGTGATTTTCTAAAGTCTATAAATAGGCTGCTTGTATTTCATTTCAAAACACACCTCAACACACAACTCTCTCTTCTCTCTCTTATATCTTCTCTGTGTAAGCTGCTAGACAATCCATCTAGTAGAAAAGTCGGCTTAGCCCACTTTCAGGAAGTGTCGGGTAGAAGGTCCTCGTGCCTAAACTATCCTAGGAGTGTTTGATTTTGTAGCTGATCCATAAGATTAGATTGTGTAGCAAACCTCCGGGTTTTATCTATTCAAAGATATTTCCCAAACAGTTGTGTTATTTCGATTCAGTATTTTTGATCTCGTATTCACATAAAAAATCGAAATATTTTTAAATAACGTATTCAACCCCCCTTCTACGTTATTCCGGACCTAACAATTGGCATCAGAGCCACTCTGTTATTATACAACAATTAAGATCCAAAAAGCTATACAATCATGATAGAGAAAACACGAAGAGATTCAAATTCTAAAAAGAAGAATTTCATAAACGCTGAGGGAAAGGAAGGCAGGTCTAGGAAAGTGGACAAGTCCAAGATCAAATGCTATAATTGTGGTGAGAGACATTTTACACCTGAGTGCAAGAAAGCCAAAGCTGATAAAGGTCAAGCTTACATCACAAAGAAGAAGGACTGGGCTGACACTTCAGACTCTGAAGATGAGGTGAACTATGCCTTGATGACAAATGCTGATAGTATCTCTGAAGCTACTGAGACCAAGGTACCTCATTCTACTCTAGCTTTTCATACTAATGATATATCTGAGTTAAAAATCTTTCTTAAAAACTTGCATGTTAGCTACAGAGATCAGACTTTAGAAAATGAAAGAATAAAATCTGAAAGTCTAGACCTTAGAAAGAGAAATGACTATCTACAATTAGAATTAGTCCAGATGTTAAAAATTCAGAAAGAGAGAGATGATGCTATTATTGTTAAAACTGAATTATTGAAAAAGCATGCTTATCTTGAATCTGAACTTGCTAAAGAAAGAAAAAATTATTAAAACTTGGACTAACTATGGTAAAGCTACTCAGAATATCTTAGAGAATGGTTGTTGGAAACAAGGTCTAGGTTACACTGATAAAAAGAAAACTGCCAACCTAGAAGCTGAGACCTCTACACCTGTATTTACTGAAAGGGCTGCAAAGCCCAAAATTAATCCTGTGAGGTTTGTACCAAAATCTGACAAACCAAAACAGGATGAAGTCAAATCAGTAAATATTGACTTAATGTCTCAGAAACAGCTTAAACACAAGCTGAAGGAGATAAAAGGAGTGAACAATGTAAAAAAAACATAGGAAAAACAGAAATGGAAAGGTAGGTATCAATAAAAGCAATAACTATATGCATATTCCCAATGCTTCTAGGAAGAAATGTCACAACTATGGAAATCCTAACCATCTTGCTACTTTTTGCAGGAAGAATAAAAATATAAACTCTATACCTCCTAAGTTAGGAGTTAAGAGTGGTTCAGTTAGGTTTAAGCCACATAATCCTTGTTTTCACTATGGTAGTATTTGGCATTCTATTTATACACTACAAGAAATATGGGTTATTGCAAGCCCAAAATATATTTGTGTTACATAAAGTGTTACAATAGATACAAAACTTGGTAGTCTATTGCAATATATTTATAAATGTTGCAAGAAATACGAAAAGCGTTGCAAGCAAAATGACAATTTTAAAATTTTATAACAATTGCAACACTTTACTAAAAGCGTTACAATATACATTACACTTTGCCCAAAATTGTAGGCGGTGACTTGATTTTTTGGCTAGGCTTGTAAGCGGGAACTTGATTTTTTGGCTGGGCGGGATAAAAAAGGGCAATTAAAACAAAAAAACAATCCCCAAAAACATATCTCACCTCTATCTCGACCTCTATCCCTCATACCTCTGTCTTACTCATCTCTCAAATCCCTTATCTTTCTCACCCATCTTTCTCACCCATCTCTCTCACTCATCTCTCAGATCCCTAAAATCGATTAGAACACCCGAAACCCTAAAATCCCAAAACTGATGGAAGCTTCAATTAGAGTAAAGATTCAAGTAAATCTTCAATTAGAGATGAAGTGCCTATTTTTTCATTATATATGCATATGTATATGTATAATTTTGATTATAATTAGGGTTCATTATCCAAAATACATAGGTTCGATTAGAGGTATGTGCACGAGATTGTCCCATTATTCATGTCGTTCGATTATGTTCTTAATTTATTGCAAATTAATTGAAGTTGCTATTTGAAATTTTCAGTTTATTTATGGTAATTTTGTGTTGGATTAGACCACAATTTTATGTTTATTTAATTCTCTTACTGGACTTCCTTCTATGTCCTACCCTCCTTCACAAATTTTTTATGGATTTTTTTCTGATATGTGCAGCTCCTAACAGCGCAAATGGCCTTGACATGGAAACACAATGGGGCAGACAGACCGTCCGAGGTTAAAGGTATAGCAGCTTTGGTCACTTATTTAGCTATCTGCTATATTTACTTACAAGAGGGCTCTTCTTGCATTGTTTCCTTTTCTAAATATAAGAAACATCCTCAGTAAGATAATTTAAAACATCCTCAGTAAGATAATTTAATAATTTAAGTATCTTAATTTCCATTATCCGGCTTCCATCTCCGAAAAAAGATATTTGATTTGGAACCAGGTTAGGGCAGAATAGCAGATCAAGTAAAAGTTTTACTCCATGTAATGAATTTTTTTTTTTGCATTTTTAGTTTAATTTATATTTCTTATTTGTTTTTTATAATACACAAATACCAGATGATTTCGTATTGAAATGAATTGACGCATTAGCTTTTATAAAAGCTAATACTTCTGTAGATGAAAAGGGAAGGACATTTGCTTGTAATTCAAATAAGCGAGGACAACAAAAGTGAGCATTATGTGAGTGAGTAGATAAACTTTTAATTAATCTACTGTATTGTTCATTAAATGTATTTGGTAAAAGTAATTGGATGTTCTAATTAGTTTGATGCAAAACGTTGTTTTTTTGCAGCAAGTGTTCTAATTGATTAAACAATTCACTACTACAGAATAGGCTTTTAGCGTCGGTCAAAATAGGCTTTAGGCGTCGGTTATTGGGCGTAGTATATGAAGGCGACGCTATAGGTATGGGTCTATAGCGTCGGTTAATTGGGCGACGCATATAATGTAAAAATAGTGTCGGTTATTTAAACAACCGACGCTTAAAGTCTATTATATGCGTCGGTCATTTAAACAATCGACGCTTAAAGTCTGTTATAGGCGTCGATAGTTTAATCAACCGACGCTGAAAGTCTATTATAGGCATCGGTCATTTAAACAACCGACGCTAAAAGTGATGTTAAAGGCGTCGGTCATTTAAACAACCGACGCTAAAAGTGATGTTAAAGGCGTCGGTCATTTAAACAACCGACGCTAAAAGTCAATTTTTTTAAAAAAAATATAAATTGCAATTCTGGTAAACATTATATAAAACAAGCTGTATGAAATAATACCAGATTTATACAAACCACTGATATCTTATTAAATATTAATACACAACTCAACAATGTTAATTTACACAAAATAATTTAATTCCACAAACTAAAAATACTATGGAGTAAAACTAAAATTGTTCTGTGAGTGAACCAAATAGAGGTGGAGCCTGCCATTTAGGGACCATCTCGAGATGCCTCTGTGGAGTAAAACTTAATTGAGTTGTGGGTAAGGGAACAACAATCATAGAATGCACGTCAACATCCTCTTATATATATAAACCTGTGGCATCCTCAAGAGTGAAACCCCTGTGGCACTAGAACACATTTCAACCTTCCACTACTATCAGACTTGCAGTATACTAGAGTGTTCCTGTATTTGTAACAAAACAAGAAAAAGGAACAAAACAGTGATGGCGTGAAAGGGAACTGAAATGTTCTCTCCAACAGGACTCAAACCTCCTATTGTACATTTCACATACAACTTAATGACACTTGCAATTCACTACATTGTTTATGACCATCCAGCTGCAACTATAGATACACATACGAAGATTGCCACAGTCCATAGTAGTTGCTGCAAACGCTAATAAAAGGTCTGTGTTCAATAGTTAGTAACATTTATCCGGAACTTTCTTAATGCATACACATATAAAGAAGGGTACTAAAAAAATTATAAACTTTGTTAACAAGTCTGTATCATCATGTCTTATGTGATGCACAACAAACACAAAACATTAGTATCAATGACAATGTGGGAGTGTCAGAATAATTTTACCTCAAGTTTCTTTATGTTTCCCACTATTGTCCTAGCATATAATGCACTGCTATTACACATCAATATAGCAAGTCGAATGTACCAAATCACAAACGTACCCAAATGTACCAATAACTCTAGTATCAACTCCAGTGCCCCCGTCAGGCTGCCACCTTGCTAGGCCAAAATTTCCAACCTTGAAAAGTATTATGCAAATAATTTTCTTTTTTACATCAACAGTTCAAATGAAATATTAACATTCCACCGTTATATGATACAGTTAATGATTTCATTTTACTTTAGCAGTAAGTGTAGATGAAGACAAATTTCCATGTGATGAAAAATAAAACTTTGGAAGTGGTGAAATTAATTAAGCACAAAAAATTGCAGGGGTACCACATCCAATTTTTTATCAAGTAAAAATTTGCCACTAAGTAAAAATGTAAGATGTTCCATACCAGTGGTTCAAAATCATGGGTAATAAGAATGTTGTTGGGTCGCATGTCACGGTGTACAATGCATCCAACTCTGCATTCTTCATGCAGATATCGCAATCCTCAAGCAGCTCCCAAGGCAATCTTCTGTCGTGCTGGCCACTCTAATATATCTCGATGACGTCCTATATATACCAAAGTTTTTAGTAATCTTATTTAAACAATGAAAATGATTCTGTTTAGGTAAAAAGTACTAATAAGGATTAGTACTGAAACTTTGAGTAATTTTGAAAGTTAACACACACAGACACATTTTCCAGTAAGAAGCGTGTTTACTTCAATGAAAATGCCTGAAAAAAGGATTTGATATGCTACATTTATAATACTATGTAGAGAAAATTTGCTATAGATCTTCGGACAATACCCCAACATAGCATTTTACTTAATATGATGACACTGATTAATTACGTCTGAATTCTGATACAACGGGAAGAAATTACCATAGAGATGTGAATCCAATGACCCGTGGCAAATATATTCATAAACTAGTAGCCTGCAAATATATAGTAACATTTTTGGATGGAGAGGGGCCACTGGCACAATCCCCCGCAAATCTTGGTAAACCCCATTTTCTTCCTGTATAAAAATGAAGACTCTCAGTATACTTGCCTGCTAGAATAAATCTCCAGGATTAGTAATAACTACCAATTAGTAATTGCTAAATATTGAATATTATAGCATGAACCTGATACCACAGGAGGCCTGGCTGAATCAAAATTGGAGGGCAACTACTGTATATCCGATGTCTTACAAAAAGCTTGGCATATAAATAATGGAATAAAAAATTGGTACATATATATCAGCCAAATCAAATATTACACTGCCTTTTCCCCTTACATATAAATATAATGCTGTATATACTAAGAAATAAAGGGTTTAAACTGTGCAACTATGTTATAACTACAGTAGATTAGTTGAAATATAATGTCAAGAAATGCACTAACACAAGGTATTGAAGAACCTGATAAATCCTGATTCCTGAATTCATATGAAAAATACCACAAGCATAATCACAAACATATAAAAAATACCACAAGCATATGAAAATCTGAAATAGCACCATTCATGCAACCACATCATTATATCACATAAAAAATGTTTAAAAAAAATGAGGTGTGAGACAGTTCTGTACTAGTGATGCTAGTGTGACATCATCTCCCATGCACTGTTTTCGTGTTTGGATATGGTCAAAATTTGTTTCAAGTAATTTCACTTATCTAAATACCTGAAACACCCTTAAGATCTGATGATTTTGACTCCCGCTGGACAAAGATACAACCAAGGCATTTGCTGTAAAAACAATAAAAAAAATAGTACAGTAAGGTATCTTTCTTAGGCTTTATCATGTCAAAAGGTTGAATTTTCTCGTCCAATATATCAATGAGAACTTTGTCAGATTTAACATCTGCTACCTTTTGGTGCGGCAACTTTCGCATCAGACACTCGCCAATGTGACAGGCTTCTGTGCATGCAGATTTGGCTCTTGTCTTCCTGCACACCTTTAGTTCATCAAAGTCCAAGACAAGTTTTCCCAATCTAGTACAACCACATAAATCCTGAGAAATAATTTTATCCCTATCTAATTAAAACCAGGATTAGCTTTGATTGATCCTGGGTAGTCTGGTGTATAGATACAAGGGACTATGCATACACTCTAGAGTATAAAATATAAGCTCATGGTCTACAAGACTACAACAAACGGACCAGTTACAACTCACAAATCATCAGTTTGTAGTTTGTGCGCTAAATTAATTTACATTTAAAATAACACATACACATTTATGTTTAGTTACTATCCGCTTGTATAAGAATATTACCTTATTTTGGTACCATTAAATTCTGATGCAAGAACACTCACACCGTCTTCGTTAACTTTAAGCAGACCCTGCAAATCATTTAGTAATAGATGACAAGTGGACACAGCTAGTCATTTAACAGTAATCTACCTCATAATTAATTTAAGTAGAGGATCTGTATCATTCAATCAGAAGTTGTCTAAAAAAATATACTTATGTGGTAGTGTCTCGCCTGAAGCTTCTCCGAATGCAGGTGATATGCTAAATGCAGGTTGTATGTTAACTTTTTCACTTTGTTCATGTATCCCACAAATATTTCAAGTTGGCTAAACCAACTACATAGTCATAACTGATAATGCAAAAGTAATTGGCACAAAGTGTCAAATTTCAGTAAATAGTCATAGGAGTATAGTGCATGTGTAATATTACCCGAACTAAACACAAGATCGGCAGGGCATGTGTCTTACCTGGATTACAAATGTCAGGGAGGATGCTTTGTGATAATACTCAAGCTATTGACCAACTTTCTGTGCTACAATCCACAAGTCACTAGTCTCATTACCAGTAAGATCAACAAAGAAGCAAACCAGTTGAAACCAAAGGACATGACCTGCAAGAAAAGGAAGGGTGTAGTTGAGAAGTAGTTATATAAGCATAAAAAATAACCATAAGAGAAACAAGATATATTCATCAGCTAAGACAAAAACTTAAATGTGAGATAATAACTATAGTGTTACAATGCAAAATCTTCATATTTTTAATATTTGCATAAACTCAATTAAGGGGAAAAAAGGCTTTGAAAAAATATCTGTTCAATTAATTTTAAATTTATCAACAGTGATATTATGATACTGATATGAAACGTTTAGCAAATCTGTAGATTAGTAAAAGTTAAAAATAGTACTACTAATTAATTAGTCTCTTAGACTCAATGATTTGTAATTGATGATAAGCAGTAGTTTTTCTGAAAAGAAAACGAATAGGATAAACTTTTGAAAAGAACTATACATCAGCTTGAATTATCACATTACAAGAGCACTGCAAACTTAATCTGTTTTACAATACAGTTAGGGCAAAATGAAAGAAAATCATACATACATACCAGACAAAGAAAAGAAACAAAACAGACATACAACATAGAAAAGAAACAACACAGACACTATAAATCCAAAGAAACTTACCAGCAAAGAAACCCCTCTTTCTGTGAATACAAAGAACCCTAAATTGATCAAAAGAACCCAGAGAAGCAATCAATTAGCTAAAGCAATCGAACGCACATAAGTAAAATCTCTTCAATCGAGAAATCGCACCCGATAAATCGAGTTATCAGCGGAGTGAAGAAAGTGAGAGTGAACCCAGTGAATATCGAGTTGAGAAAGTGAGAGTAGAGAAAGTGAGTTGTATGAATTAACAGTGGAGAAAGCCGACCAGTATGTTTGTGAGCAATTGGGGAAGAAAGTATGTTTGTCGAGAGGAAGAACTACTAGAAAGAAGTTCAATCGTTTGAGGATATGTTTATGATATTGGAATATAAATTCAATTCAGCATTTTTTTTAATATATTTATTGCAGCATTTTGGTTTAATTTAAAAGAAAAATATTTTCGATTTATAATATATTTATTAATTTATTAATAATTTATAACTTACTAGGTATAAAAACTAGCAATATAATAATTAAATATTATAAATTAAATATTAAAGTGATCATATATATTATTATGAAGTCAAATTTAATGAAAATAATATAATATGATGTAAAGAAATAGTAAAAATATAAGTAAATCAAACCAAATTTAGGCTACGCAGGAAGGAAAACCTAAAGCGTCGGTTAAAGCTAAGCCGTCGCATAAAGTATAGCCTACAGCATCGGTTGTGGAATGACCGACGCCTAAAGTAGAGCCTTCAGCGTCGGTTATTGAAGGACCGACGCCTAAAGTAGAGCCTACAGCGTCGGTGCTTCTGCAACCGACGCTATAGATCATTTTAGGCGTCGGTTAATTGGATAACTGACGCAACAGATCCAGCAAAAATGACTTTTAGCGTCGGTTAAAGCATAACCCGACGCATATAATCTTTATAGGCGACGGTTCTCTAGAAAACCGACGCCTAAAGTGCGACGCAGAAAAGCATTTCTGTACTAGTGATTGTTTTTTATCCAGGCGCTTTCAACTATGGTTCTGAACTGCTTCAAGGAGTTAAATAATTTGCAAACAATAAGGATGGATGGGGCTCAGGTATCTGACCATGTCTTACAGATAATCGCCAGTACTTGCAAATGGAAAGGAGTGACAGACTTTGGCATTTCACAGCTTGTACTTGGATGCTTTAGATTGAAAATACTTGATCTAACATGCTGCGGACTCTTGTAGAAATCTTATGTGTCTTAAGATCGAGTCCTGCAATTTGTTAACTGAGAAAGGTTTTCACCGTCTAGGATCTTGCTGCTCCCTACTAGAGGAGCTTGATGTAACGGATTGTTCTGGTGTTAACGACGAAGGTAGGACAAAGCACTTTATGTTACTTATCTGTATCCATTGTACTTTTATTTATTCCAGTAACAAATCTTCATTTACTTCCAGGTGCAAGGGTGTTGGGGATGAGGGACTAGCAGCTTTAGCTACGGTTTGTAAAAAATTGAAAAGGCTAAACTTGTCTTACTGCATACAGATTACTGATAAAGGTCTGCAGTGTGTAGGCAATCTGAAGGAACTCTCAGAGTTAAAACTGCATGTCCATGGGTGGATTTAAGACTAAATTGGATAATCAAAATAGCACATGATTCCATGGCAATATATCTCTCTTGCTGCATGTCCATGGGTGGATTTATTACAGGCTGATGACACCTCCTGGCACTCCTCTTTTCCCATCACTAGAGATGGAATCACAGAGAACCAGTACGAATGAGATTGGAACTCCTAAAGCTCGACCAACTGCATTGAAATCTAGAGTATGTACACCTGTGGTTTTCTTGTATAAAAATTATTGCATAATATTACATATTCAGCGTTTTATGGTTGAAATTCATTGCATTAGATTTTTATAAACGAATCATATAAGTTGTTAGTTAACTAGTTGAAAGAATTTATTAGACAGCTTATAACATGTTTATGTATAAATTTACTAACGCCGAGTAATCGGCACATGTACATGATTTTTGAATCTTTCATCACAATCTTAGCAGAGATATATATGCTAACTTGCAGTACCAAGACTTCCTGGTTTAGATTTCTTAAAAGTCCAATAACTGCATGTTACTCCCATAATTTTCTTCAATATTACCTAAGGTTACATATGCCAAACTAATACTTTCTTCATAATTTTTTTTGTTGTACTTGTTATTGTTACCTGTGCTTCTAGCTAGCAAATTCCGAGCTGGAGTCTAGGAGCAGTTTCAATCTGCTCTTTATTTTTCTTTAGGACATGTATTATTATGCTTTATTTGCAGTTCCTGAATCCTGAATGTATTTTATTTTGCTGCACTGCTGTTTGTTAATGTTGGATTAATTTTAGTACATTGTCAACTTATCCAGAATAAGTTCACTAGTTGCAGCTTATATTTATTTATAGTTGAGAATTGAGTTCATTTGAATAATAACTTGGTCATTGGATATATATATAGTTCCCCTCTCAGATGTACATAATGATGTGCTAGTCTAGTTCACAGCACTATTTAAAAGATTTTGTACATGGTTAAATAGTATGTAATGTATGGTGTAAAACTGGAGCAATTAGGTTTTTGTTTGATTGCAAGGAACAAACATGATCCATATGTTATAAAAGACATCTTCTGAGTATGTAAAACTGGAACAACTAACCTTTTGTTTGATGGCTTTACAGAGAGCTGTGCTTGAACCAGCAATGTGGGGGCATGACGTGATAGTGACATGATATGACGAGCTAAAACAGGAACATGAAAGACTTTTGGTTTTGGGATTCCGATTCTGGATAAAATTATAAAGCTCAACGAGAATCGTGGGTTTGATACTGTTGCTCTTCTTGATGTTAGTTTACATGTTTTGTAAACATATTCACACACACAAACACATTATAACTATGACTGAAATTGAATAACTTGAAAGGCACCTTTGTACATGTGTGCAATATCTTTTTATTTATGATTCAAATGTGTGCAATATATGTTTGATTTTTCTTCTATTAAATTAGAACTTTTCAGATTTATTACAAAAAAATCTGTGACATGACATACCACGTGTGGCAAATAGAATCTATTAGCTTATTCTTTATATCTATAAATGTTAACCCCTATTTATTTGTGGTAGTTGTCAAATTATTTCTGGTCGATGTTTGCTCTCCTGCTATGAATTCCTACTGAAGTGAAGTCCATGTTGTCTTGCTCTGAGTTGTTACCTTACTGATTTTACAATTCTGTAAGTTTAATTATATAGGAATTTTTTTTGCTGGGATCCGTAATCAATTATTTCATGCCCACCCCCAAACCCGAATTTACCCGTTTGCTCCTAAATCTTGATTTTTTCATATATTTGTTCAGATTATAGTCCTGGAAAATGGAAAGATAGTGGAGCAGGGTCACCATGATATTCTATTATCGAAGCCAGGGATATATGCACAGCTTGGGCACAACAGAGCAATATTGTCGATGGAGCCTCTAATATAGCTATCAAACAGAGACAAAATCCTCAAATTTAATTTGTTAGTTTACAGAGTATAGAAAGGGATATACATGTAATTTTTTCATTGCATTGTGTTATAGGTTTTCACAAATTAGCCTGGTACTTTGACATGAAAGACTAAGTTTTATCTAGATTTATGGTGTGTAAGTCGATATATGTTTCGACTTTAATTAGATTTAGGTACTAGATGTAAGATGATATTGTGGTACAAGTCTATCCTTTTTGGGCTTTATTGATATATATCTTGTTGGATTTTCTATCTGGAAATTGGAAATATGATTCTAGTTTGATATGCTTTTGTGTTGGTTTATTAACATTCAAACGGGATATTGCAAATTGGACTAATACAAAGTGTTGCACAAAAATGTTGCTAAAAAAATCTAAATGTATTACAATAGAAACATAAGTGTTGCACATAAATATTGCTAAAAAATGAAAAGCATTACAATAGGGGAGAAAATGTTACATAAAAATGTTGCAATAAATTGACTTGGTAACACTTTTACCTAAAATATGTTACAAAATTGTGTTGCAATAGTCTATTGCAACATCATAAAAGTGTCACTAAACATGACAAAAGTGTTGCACTAAAGGGGATATTGTAATACTTTAAAAATATTGCAATAAGTAGGTAAAACGTTGCTATAGGGGTCTATTGCAACGGCAGCAGATGCAACGCTCAATTTTGGCAAAAACGTTGCAAAAACCTCTATTGTAACACATTTGGGGTCTAATATGACACTTTTTTGGCGTTGCAATAGCCCATATTTCTTGTAGTGTATACATGCAAAGAGTATCATAATTTGTATTATGATTATTATGAAGTTAAACCCTATTTGAATAAATTCAAGATTGATTCTACATGTATAAATTCTGATAAAAAGAATGTTAGCACAAACTCTGATAAGACTTCTCCTGCAAAAGCTAACAACCTTAATAAGGCCAAAGGATCCAAGCAAGTCTGGGTCCTTAAAACTAATCACTAGTGGTTTTTGTGATTGTAGGGTAACAGGAAAAATATCCTTGTTCTAGACAGTGGATGCTCAGGACACATGACTGGAAATAAAGCACTGCTATCAGAATTTGTGAAGAAAGCTGGCCCAAGTGTTTCTTATGGAAATGGCAACATAGGAAGGACTCTGGGATATGGCAATATCAATCTTGGGAATGTCATCATTGAAACTGTAGCTCTAGTCTCAGGACTCAAACAAAAACTACTAAGTGTGAGTCAAATCTGTGACAGAGGTTATCATGTGGATTTCTTTAAAGAACACGGTGAAGTTGTAAGCAAATCTATAGGAAAAGTTGTTCTGAAGGGATACAGGCATGGTAACATTTATGAAGCCAAGCTTTCAACAAACTCTGATGGCTCTGCAATCTGTCTACTGAGTAAAGCATCAATTGAAGAAAGTTGGGATTGGCACAAGAGACTTTCTCACCTGAATTTCAACAGCATTAATGAGCTAGTGAAGAAAGATCTTTTGAGAAGATTGCCCAAATCAGTTTTTACTCCAGATGGCCTATGTGACATCACGAAGTATCGAGGTATGATCGGCTCTCTCTTGTACTTAACTGCTAGTAGACCAGATATTATGTTCGCAACTTGTTTATGTGCTAGATTCCAAGCTAACCCTAAAGAGTCACATCTTATAGCTGTTAAATGTATTTTCAGATACCTTAAGGGAACCCCCAATCTTGGGATTTGGTACCCTAAAGGAACAGGTTTTGACCTAGTTGGCTATACAGATTCTTACTTCGCGGGTTGTAAGATTGATCGGAAAAGTACTTCTGGAAGCTGTCAGTTTCTAGGAAGGAGGTTGGTATCTTGGTACAGCAAGAAGCAACACTCAGTATCTACATCGACAACCGAAGCAGAATACATTGCGGCAGGTAGTTGTTGTGCTCAGATCCTGTGGATGAGGAATCAACTTCAGGACTATGGACTCATGTTGGATAAAATTCCAATTCTATGTGACAACACGAGTGCCATTGTCATTCCCAACAATCTAGTTCAACATACCAGGACTAAGCACATTGATATCAGGTATTATTTCTTACGAGAGCATGTCATGAATGGAACTGTGGTATTATATTTTGTTCCCACAGATCAACAAATTGCAGACATCTTTACTAAACCACTGGATGAATCCACTTTCTCCAGGTTAGTTGGTGAACTTGGGATGTTAAATTTGTCTAATTAATTTTGGATAATCAATAACTGCAATTTGTTATAAATTCACAGGTATTTTAAAATGTCCATATTTTTAGGACTTGTGAATTTACTTTGCATTCAGTCCTCATCTTACAGTTATCTCTATATTAATTGTCATGCTTATAAATGCTATCTTTTATGGTAATTAGTTAGTAAATAATTGTGTTAATTGTAGCATAATTAAATAAATATTTTATTGACATATATCAATTAATGATATTTTGTTAATTTTATGTCTATTTAATTGTGAGTTTGTCTGATTATAGTGGAATAATTCTTGAATTATTGATTGATTATTTTAAATTCACAATAACTAGAAATAATAAGTGTATGTGTGTGTGTGTGTGTGTGTGTGTATAGGCTGATAGGTTTCGGTGAAAAGATGTTTTTTGGCTGATAAGATGTTTTCGGCTAATTAGGTTGATTAGGTGAGAAATTATTGACCAATGTTATTCAACATAACCTGTCACTATCATACCTAACCCACTAATCCTTGAAACCTTATAAATGATGAGTTTTTGTTTGTGTTTAACATCATCACTTTTCAGATATACATACAGAGCATATACACACAATTGCTGAAAATTTCAAGCTTTGACCGGAAAGATCTCACAATCTAGCTGGTGGTTTTTAGAGAGGATTTCATATTCTTGTTATACGCATCATCCTTTATTTACTAACCCTTGTTTTTCAATTTCCTCAAAGTTTTGAAAATGGCATTACAGGGAAGTTTTTCAATTGTTAAAGGTAATTCTGTTTCCATTCAGCAAATCGAAACCATCCAGGATGTGCAATTTCGGGCTTGGACACAATTTCTGAATGAACATTCATTAATTCACTATGCATTAATTACACCAGTGCAGCTTAACCATGATACATTGCGTGAACTATATTGTAGTGCGGTTAACACTTCTGGACAGGACGGGTGTGCAATCACATATCGATTGTTTGGTAGGTCGATTAGGGTTACTGAAAGAGATGTTAATCGAATTCTTCATTTTCCTATGGAAAATATCGTTTCTGATCCTACACCTGAACAAATTAAAATGTTCTTTCGTTTTATAAGGTACCAAGATGGCAATTTCAATACCGGTAATCTCTCTAGAACGTTTCTAACCCAGTACTGGAATTTCTTCTTTCACACTCTTAACCATGTTTTTTCCTCAACTAGAACAAATCAAGATCGAATACCTGAATTTATTCAAAAAATAGGGTATGCGGTCGCCAATAATTTGAGGATTAATTTTCGAAAAATAGTGCTTGGTCAAATCATTTTAAAGATGAAACACTTGGGAACAAGAGATGTTCGGACTCAAAATATCAAATGTCTATATCCAAGGTTTCTACAGCTAATATTAAATGATTTTTTGAATGATAAAGTCAGGGTACAGTTGGAAAATGGTCGAAAGGTGGAATGTTCTTACATGAAGACGAATGCAATATATTAATTACATAAGCAATAAGAACTATACGGATGTGCCTACAGTCCTAACTGAATATCTAAAGACTATCTCACTTCTATTGTTACTAAGATCAGTGAGAGCAGGTATACGACAAGGTAATATTTCAATCCTTGTTATTTCAACATCTGTATTGCATGTTGTGTCACAGGAAATACAGTTTCTACAGCCCCTAGTGGCCATCTTACCCGACCAAGAGCAGGAAATCCCACCGACTCTAACACAGGTCGAAGAGCCCATTCTACAAATGCAAACACAAACACAACAAACTCCTACACCTCAATTGTCACTTAAACGATCAGCCATACACATTATTGAGGAAGATAGTGCCTCAGCTGCACAACATAAGGAGTTAGTTACAATATCAGCCGCTCTACCTCATTTTAAATGGAGTAAACCTAATGAACCTGAGGTAACGGCAACTGTTAGTAAAACAATTCTTTCTTATCAAATGAGTGAAAATACAAATAAGGTTGAATTGACGGGAGCAATTGATGAATCTTCCATTTTACGGAAAGATCCATCGGTAGGTAGTTCTTTTATGAACCAAATGTCTTTACAGACAAACGAGGGAAACTTGGGTTTTGTGCCATTTAATCGATTCAAGTTTAACCTCCCAGAGGGAAAATCTCTGGATCTCTTTCGAGATTTATCACTCTTTACCAGTGGTCGGCAACTCACTTCACGCGAGGACGGAAGCTCACGAACTTTCATTGCACCATCCGTGACCTCTGAAAAAGGGGCTAGGATGATTTCATTTGCAGGTACACATCTCGGTGGAAGCTCTGGAAGAGAGTTGAGGGAAACACGAACAGAATATGTAAGTGTAACCCAAACCACTAAACCGAGTGAATATAGAGTGTTGAGTGAAACACCTGCAGAACGTACGAATGAGAAACCTACTCAACCACATGCACCTGTAACTAGAAAGGAATACAGCAGACTCCTTACACGGGTCCAAATAATGGAGAAAGAGTTTTCAAATATCTATAAGTCCATTGCAGAAATCAAAAAATTACAACTTATTCAAAATGATGCATTCCAGGTTCAATTACGTTCCATGGCAACCCAGTTTAGTCATGCAATCAACTCCTTGGTAAAGCCATCTTCGTCTAATTTACCAACTCAACATCCTACTACTCTGGAGGATAACCCAACTGAGGGGGAGAAGGTGGATGATCAAGAAAAATCTACTAGGCGTAAGGGCAAGGAAAAGGTTGTTGGCACGGAATTAAATTTATTTTGGGAAAAGAAAAGCTAATGGGAGTATTAGTGCTATGTGAAAAGAAAGCAAGGCAAACTTGAAGATATGTTCAGTCTAGAGGAACAATTGACTTGCACTTGTTCAAATTTTAGAAATCTGGAAAATGTATATATATGATCCAGAATGCGCTTTAATATTATTTATCTTTGTATTTTATTTGTATCAGTTGAGTTATCCTCTAGGTATTTGCTTGTCAAACCATAACAATCAAATATGGGGAGATTGTAAAGCATAATGTAATGTAATATGTAATAGAGGAAATATATAACTCAACTTGGATAAAAGATAAATAATATTAACTCTATACAGGGATCGTGAAAGTTGAAGAACAGGCTCCAACAAGGATCAAGTCACTGAAAGAAGTTCATTAACATGATCAAGCCTCAGTGATAGAATAAGATGTACAAATGATTCAGTTGAAGGGCCAAAAGATTACAGTGGTCTTAAAGACATGATACAAAGACCATGAGTGAATGTTAGTCGTCTGTGAACCAGACCAGTTGCACTAGGCGTCAACACTTCACAAAGAAATCGAAGTATCTAACTCAGAAAAACTGTTAAGAGGTATGGTTGATTTTAGAACAGTATTGATATCCTCTACTTGATTGGAAGCTGAATATTTAAGGATGTCAAATTAAGAGGAAAGTGAAAAAGCACTAATCAAGAATAGTAACCGAAATTACTATTCATGAATAGTAACCAAAAGTATTATCAAAGCTGATGAAAGTAAAAAAGCAGTATTCATGAATAATAACCGAAATTACTATTCATGAATAGTAACCAAAAGTACTATGCAAGCTGGGTCCCACCTGTTTGATTTTATAACCTTTGAAAATTAAAAGTTCAGCAGGTTTGAAAATTCGACTGTTGAAAAATGAGGGTTAGGCAGCAACTGACATCATCAGTTACGTAATTTAGCAGCATAGTGATTTTCTGAAGTCTATAAATAGGCTGCTTGTATTTCATTTCAAAACACACCTCAACACACAACTCTCTCTTCTCTCTCTTATATATTCTCTGTGTAAGCTGCTAGACATTCCATCTAGTAGGAAAGTCGGCTTAGCCCGCTTTCAGGAAGTGTCGGGTAGAAGGTCCTCGTGCCTAAACTATCCTAGGAGTGTTTGATTTTGTAGCTGATCCATAAGATTAGATTGTGTAGCAAACCTCCGGGTTTTATCTATTCAAAGATATTTCCCAACAGTTATGTTATTTCGATTCAGTATTTTTGATCTCGTATTCACATCAAAAAAATCGAAATATTTTTAAATAACATATTTAACCCCCTTCTACGTTATTCCGGACCTAACAACCATAGTGTTAAAAACCGTCAAAACTGACATTTTCAATTTATCATATATATTTAATACACTTCACAACTTTTAAATCCTAGCCTAGTTGTTTTTCTGGATTCAAACACAAGGATACGAGGGGAAATCTAACGTGCGATCTATCGTCAATATGGTCTTAGCTTTCGTCACTAATCTAAGACCTCATCCTGTTGACGATAGATAACATGTGCGATTCTTCCATCTGCTTTATAATTTGTACCGATCTTCTGGTTCATTTGGATAAAAAAAAAATTAAAAAAACGATTAATTGTAAAGAAAGTTTAAGAAGCCAAGAGATTTTGGCGCCTGCATGTGCCCTGTTGCTTCTCTTCGAAACATTTGAATTCTCGGTTGATTCTTCACTGCATTTCAGTTTAGCTAGTTGTATTCGTAATCTAAACCAACTGTGTTAGTATACGTTAATTATACTCGTAATCATCAAATTATAAATACATCTTCCATTGCATTCATCCCTACAATCTATTAACACATAACAAGCTCAAATGGAATCTTGCCTTCATAAAATGTCTCTTTTATTGCTTCTTTTAGTTGCTACGCCCTTGGCAATATTAGCACAAACTAAGGTCGGGTTCTATTCTAGCTCTTGCCCGAAAGCCGAATCCATCGTTCAAGCCACTGTTAAAAAACATGTTCAAGACAACTCTGCAATTGCTCCTGGATTGCTTAGAATGGTGTTCCATGATTGTTTTGTTCATGGTTGTGATGCTTCGATTCTTATCGACGGAACCGATACTGAGAAAACAGCTAGACCAAATCTTCTGTTGAGAGGATATGAAGTCATTGATGATGCCAAAACACAACTAGAGGCAGCTTGTCCTGGAGTTGTGTCTTGTGCTGATATTCTTGCTCTTGCTGCTCGTGATTCTACAGTTGAGGTGCCTATTTACGATTTCAACGTAAAATATTTGTAAAATTAAATACTTGTTCCATGCTTACACAAAACCATTGATCAGCTACTAAAAGTCGTAATCCTTATTCATATACAGGTCGGTGGATTGAACTATAGTGTGCCAACCGGAAGGAGAGACGGACGAGTGTCATTAGCATCTGATACCGCGAATTTGCCAAGTTTCACAGATTCGGTCACTGTCCAAAAGCAAAAATTTCAAGATGTAGGTCTCAACCCTAAAGATCTTGTCACTCTTGTAGGAGGACACACTATTGGAACAGTGGCTTGCCAATTCGTAGGTTATAGATTATACAACTTCACAAGCTCTGGTGGTGCAGATCCTACCATTGATCCCACATTTCTTCCTACTCTCCAATCACTCTGTCCACAAGACGGTGATGGGAATAAACGAATCGCATTAGATTTTGGTAGCGGTGACCAATTCGATCATTCTTTCTTCAAAAATGTACAAAATAATCGCGGAATTCTGGAATCGGATCAAAGTTTGTGGCAGGACAATACAACAAAGAATTTTGTGCAGAGATATATTGGTGTTAGTGGTTTTGATGGATTGAGATTAAACATTGAGTTCGGAAAAGCCATGATTAAAATGACTAACATTGGAGTGAAAACTGGGGCTGATGGAGAAATTCGTAAAGTTTGTTCAGCAATAAATTGATGTAAACATAATTGATTTTTTCAAATGTAAATCCTAATTTCCAATTCTTGAAATGTAATAATAATTTACTTATGGTGCTATAGCACATTGGCACTGTAGTAGTTACTTAAGATAAGTTAAAATCTAAACTGATGCATAAAATCTCTGCAACTCATATCCCTCAAAACAGTCCACTTTTTGCCAGATTTTAGTTCCAGGATGATATGTGAATAAAAAGTATTCACTGCACAACATTAAGATACTCCAATCTTTCAAAACTTTTAGTGCATAGAACATATGAGAACGAAGACCCTGATATTTACCTTGAATGACGATTACTTTACTCCAACTTTCCTTCACTCCATAATCCTTCATCACCCAAACGACAAGTTTAGAATCTGACCTATTATCACAGATACACAAGCACCCTCCAAAAACTCCCAAGCTCCTAAAATTTACATACCCGCCAAATTGAGAAGCAGAGGCAGTTAGTTGACATGATTCTTTCTCCAAGTCAAAGGTACACACCATTTCATTAGGTCCGTCCTTTTGAACACAAGCTAGCCAATGAAGGTTTCCATTGACATATATACCATCCTGACAACAGACTACAAAGGGGACATCTCCTAGACTTCTCCATGTCCCTGTTCCGAGAGAATAAACCTCAAACTTTGACTTGCCCGAGATTTCAGTTGAAAGAAACTTGCCTCCATAAAAGTGTACTACCTTGTACTCGTTGCTGGCTTCAACATATCCAAATTCATAACTGGCAAGGCCATAACCTGAAAAGCCATAAGGGCAAAAACCACTGAAACGAGGATATGATTTTTCGATGTTCTTGTTATATGGAAGGCGTATGTACTCTCGTGTAACTGGATTGCATATACGAGCTGCACCAGCATCATTCATATTCCTTAAACTAATTAACCCATTAACTGAACCACTTAAGACCGAGCCATCTGGTACTTTAAATCTAATTAGAGGATCATGGTGAATATCATGCTGGTAAGATTTGTCATCTAGTTCGCCCATTTTAAAGATTTTATATTCTTGAACTATAAGCCCTGCAGGTGATCTTGATAGATGCAAATTAACAAAGTAAGGTTCTGAGAGTACACTGCACCATCTTTTGCATACACATTTGCAGTGGACTATTGTCTTCATGGGCATTCTTGATAGAGCATTAGCCTCAACCTATAGCGGTAAATCCATAGTGGGTCTGGCCACACCTTCCTTCCTTCCACTGATAAAAAGCAAGTTCCTGTGTTTTTTTTTAGTATCACAATCAGATCCCAAACAAACAAACAAAAATACAAATGCACCCAACTAAGCATCATATAAAACTATTCCAGAGAGTATTTATATACTTTGTAACTCTGTTTCTTATTATTCTTTTTGCCTAGGGGGCTAGGACCACTCTGTACATATAAAAAAAAACACATACACACACAAGAAGATGTAAAGTAGTAGAGCATAGACTTTAGAAGCATATACATTTGTTGGAAACAGATGAATGTACCTTTAGGACAAGATTAGATGGAGAAACTGAGAAGTCAGAACAAGCAGATCTGGGGTTTGTGTTTGAGAGTGAAGACAAGTGTACTAGGGTCTAGGTACGTACAACCAATTATTGGAGTCTCGTGTAACATGATAAACTACGATGCACCCGTGTGGACTAGTGGAGTGACTTATATAGTGTCCGTCCTATTTTTATTATAAAATATTTTTGCTACTATGTATAATAATTGTAAAATTCAGATTATTGTTTCATAAATTTTTTGATATGTGAGATATGATATAAAAATATTAGTATTTTTAATAGTGTTTGATAATAATTACTTCACGGAAAAAGTGATATTTAATTTTTTTTCCTAAAATATGAAAGCATCATCTCTTAAGAAAATCTTCTTTCTGAAATTTTATCAAATAAATCTTCATCTGCTTTTCAAGCAGGAAACTGTAATCAGTGTCTTCACTCTTTTGACACCAGTACTAGGACCTTAAAAAACTAGTGCACAATATGTGCATTGTTGTTTGTTTTGCAGTATATACGAGAAGAAAAACTATTTCACAGTGTGCGTACTAATTGTAATTTGTTTTTGTTATGTACATTAATTTAACTTTGTGTGAGATAAAACTATTAGAAACAGAATAAAAAGAGATTAGTAGACCACGTTATCTTGTTTATAATCCTGTAGTAGTTATTAGCTTTGGTTCAGACAAAGATCACAAATAAAATTAGCATAGTTAAGAATCACTAAACTTTCAACACACATAACAGTTAAATTTAACAAAACACATATATGTATGAACCATACTTCTTCTATACCTTAATTCCGGAAGAGTGAAGTTCAAATGTAGCGCATTACCAAGTATGAGCATTAGGCAGCACATCACAGGCAAGTCTGTTGGCCTATCGAACAAATGATGTGCTACAGATTACAGAATGATCAACAGGATTTGTGTCAGTCTCCATATCAATGATAATCAAATTTAGACGGCACCAAATCATTGTCGCAACAGAAATTTTTCACACATCATGATCAAGAACAAGACTTCAGCTGTAGCAGCTAGCTTACGAAATGGGTCTCATACTATTATGTAATGCCAAAAAGAAAAACTGTGAATGAAGGATTAATTACATATTATAATTTATAGTTAATCTTGTACTTCCTGCAATTTCTGTACCTAGTTAAAAATGTGTAGTGTTCTCTATGTTTACCTCTAAGATGAAGGAATTTCGGTAAAACTACGGGCCACGGCAATTCTGATATTAAGCACATTGTGTTATCGTATGTTGCTACCATGAGAAATGTTTTTTTTATGTGGAATGTAAGTATGTAACCATGTTTTCTATGTGGAATGTAAACTAGTTTATATGGTCTGTTTTTGTTGGACAAAATTGGTTAAAAACAGACATTCATCCAAGAAAATACCATTTGCCTAGTTTGTCTCAAACCCCTACCAAACATGTCTTCTCATATAGATCCTCTAGTACTCCTCCCTTAGGTCAAAACCTATGCAGCACACAAAATGACAGCTGCAGTTAAGCTGAAGCATAAACTATAAAATTGAGTATGCTATGACTATGAACACTGACAGACAATAAGTTTTAAAGGCTTATTAAAAGATACAACTAATGACAAATGTGAAATGTATATATAAAAAAATTGTATACTATGATAACCTAATTACATAAATACAAGTCCAGAATCATTATAAAGGTTCAGAATTTAATATTTACAGTAAGATTAAAGAAATGATACACGATATTAATAACCCAAAATATTTACTATTTTACGGAACAGAAAGTAATTTTTGCTCTTCTTTTCATATTTGTCCCAAAATTATGAGTGGCAACATTATAGCAACTAATAGTAAGACCACTGATTCTATATGACTAACTAGATTACTAAGATGATCCATCAACTTAACTTTTTTCCTCAGAAAAGACCTTATCACATTATTTTTCCTAAAATTAACTTCCACTTCTTAGAACTGACAAGAAAACGGTTTGAACTTTACCTTTGTATTCGTTTGTATTCAAGAGTAGAACTTTGACAATACATATCTTACTGCATAGATATTGTTATACCAAGCTCAATCGACAATATGCATTTCAACCAAATATTAACACAGACGTACAAGAAGATCTATTTCAAGAAATGAATATCATCTTCGTCCTGAACGAACAAAATGTTGAATTGAATCGTACCAGTCTCTACTGGGGGTTATTACTCATTTTTGTACTTGATGTTTTATTTTCCAATTATTTCTTCAATTTAGAAAACAAAGGAGGATAATAATTATAGGCACACTCTCTCTTAGCCCATTCGGAAGCTCAAGAAATGAAAGCAATCTTTGTTACATTTCCGAATATTAGTGGTGATTTGTTGCGAGAATAAGTTAAATATTTTCTCCTGCCAAAGGTGTAATATTGAAGGGATTTCTGACACTACAGTATTGTATAAAACAAGTGTTTTTTTTTTCCTTTTTAAAAGTGATTCTTTTATGGAATAAAGCAAGTCTACTTGTTATTGGATTTGGATGATCTAAAATGAAATGTCTACTTGTTATAGCAAACATGTTAAAGTGTCAAGAGGGACCAAAACGCTTTAGGAACTGGAGTTGCTATGAGTGGAGTAAGCTCACATAGACTTTGATTTAGAACTTGACTGATATAGACATAGACTCCGAACTGGACAACTAACCTATAACTCATAGGATTATGACTTACTCATCAATGTAAGTATTTACTATTTATACAACTAAGCCTTTTTGAAGAAAAATTAAGGATGAATGCAGTAACGCACAATAAATAGAGACACAAAGAAAAAACTGACGAATCCAAAACAACCAGGCAAAACTAGTAATCATCTTCATTTCCATTTTGGCCAAATGAAATCTTCACTTGAAAGGAACACTAACTAGCTAACTACACTTAATAAGGATGTTCAAGCATTAGAACTTCACAAATTTCACTAGTTTGATCAATTGTATCTTAAAGGGAGGAGTCTTAAATCATTTAACTGAAAAATAACAGTTCCCCAATTTGGTAACCAAGTAGAAACTTTGCTTTTTCATTCTGAGGATGTGCAGTAAAGCAATAAACAAACTGCAATTGGTCTCTCATTCTATCTGCAAGGCTTAGCCTAGTGCTCTGTAACCCGGACTTTGCAATTTATCCCCATACAGCAGATACTCGGCACCGGCATATGGATATGGATACTCGACACTTCCTTTCAGGCCAAAAACACGTAATAATTTCAAACATTTAACGAGTCTGCCACTTGGACACATAATAATGTCAGACATTTCCGGATAAGTCTGGGTTACATAGGCAAAGTGGATACCCTCTCCTCTTGGTAATAAGAGGTGGAGGGTTCGAGCCCTAGTAGGGACAGGGTGCGTGTATACTGAAATTTCTGTAATTGAATTGACCTTTACCCGAAAAAAAAAAGTACTTTTCTGATTCCTAAAGCCGATAGGTAAAGACACTCTCACATAAGATACCGTCATTTTTATTGTCAGATACAATATTAATACATTAATACATGCAGATATTTTTATTTACTCCAACCATAACAGGTTGAGTACAGGCTCTAGAACTTAAACCTCCAACTGTCTATTCCCGTCGAAGAATACACCGGGGAAAATTTATTTGGAGTGCAACAAAACTATGAGGATCTGTATGACTCAAGGACTGCGAGCTGTTTGATTATTCCCTTAAAGCACACTAGCATAAAATTGAATAATATCTCAGCACATAAAGGAAGATACAAGACACCCCACAGTTGTTCTATTTGCTCGTCTTTGCTATGAGTTTTAGATGCTACAAAAACTTCTAGTCTGACAAACATAATCAGTTCTGAGAAACCAACATACCTGATCCCATCGCAGGTAACCTGATTAACCTCAGCTGCTGCCTTATCTCAGCCACTGCACTAACTTGGTGGCTTCATTTGTCCACCTTTTTTGCCTAATCTAATTTAAAGGGACAAAATTTTGTAGGAGAAATTGGCAGGAAAAGGAAAGCTGAGCACAACTAATGAAAACTCTTGTAAAAGACAGAGTATTCTACATGAGAAGAAGAGGATTTAACAAGATCTTTTCAACAGAATCTGGATACATAATGTATAACTGTAAGAGGCATCTTAAGCATTTCCTTAAATCCAGTGATGTTCATAAAAGTTTACCAATAATCTCTACAAGAACAAGAACCGTTTCTAAAATGGTGGAACCTACTGCGATCTCTTACAACAATCTCTCGGTTGAAAACTTTGGATATGAGTTTAATTGCTAGATGGCAGTCTGCACAGACCCTCAGATTCTTCACAACACTTATGGGGGTGCAAGAGGGGGTATTGATGAGCATGAATGCAATTGCAATCTTCTCACTATGATATGATAAGGCCGTCTCCTTTTCCTCTTCTTCAATATCTGCAAGCACATTGGTGGTGCGAGGCACATAACCTTCTAGTCGCAACAACATCGTAATTTCAGCTAGCTTTGCATATATTTCATCACTTTGTGGATGTGATCTATCTCCCATAACAAATTCATGGACATTATTTCCCAACTCAACTAAGCTATGCCCGGGGAATTTTCTTATGCCTTCGTTTAGCATCGTCTTTCTAACCTTTTGCACCTCTGACCAACGTCTCTCAGATGCGTAGAGGTTGGAAAGGAGCACGTAATCCCCGCAATGTTTAGGCTCTAATTTCTGAAGTTGCACCCTTGCAACCTCTCCTAAAGCCAAATGCCCATGATTTGCGCAGGCCCCTAATAATGTCCTCCATATAACAGCATTGGGTGGCACCGACATGTTTTTAATATAGTCATACGCTTGCTTCACTAACCCAGCCCTCCCCAACAAGTCAACCATGCATCCGTAATGTTCTATCTTCGGCGCTATCCTAAATTCCTCTACCATCTTATTAAAGTAAGCAAATCCCTCATCAACCATTCCGCAATGACTACAAGCATACAGCACCCCAACAAAAGTAATTTCACTAGGCACCAAACCTTCACTCTCCAATTTCTTAAACAACTCAAGAGCCTCAAAACCAAACCCATTAACCGCCAACCCAACAATCAAAGAAGTCCACGACACAATACTCTTCTCCTCCATCTCATAAAAAACCTTACTCGCCTCCCTAATCTTCCCACACTTAGCATAAACATCCAAAAGAGCATTCGCAGCATGTAAATTCCTATCCAACCCAACCTTAAACATAAACCCATGCGCCCTCCTCGCCAACGCTAACGCCCCAAGCTCCGCACAACCAGTAAGCAAACTAACCATCGTAAACCCATCCGGCTCAACACCCTCAACCCCCATTTCCCTAAACAAAGTCAAAGTCTCATTCGGCCTACTATTCACCGCAAACCCATTAATCACCGAATTCCACGTCACAAGATTCCTCTCCGACATTTCATCAAACACCTTATACGCACTCTCCGCATACCCACAAGCACCATAAACATGAACCAACGCATTTTGCACAAACACCAATTTCTCATACCCATTCCTCACCACACCACCATGCACTTTCTCGCATTCTCGAACATCCATCAATTTCCCAATTGCCTTCAAAAGAAATGGATAAGTGTGTGTATCAGGGACAACCAACAAACCCCTCATTCTCCTAAACAAATCAACCGCAGGCCTTGCATCATCGCTCTCCGCATACCCTCTAATCATCGTATTCCACGTAAACACATTCGGGTTTTCGACATTCTTGAACACACTATTAGCATAAGACATTGCCCCAGAAATAGACACAATAGTAAAGATCAAGTGTTTTGCGAAATCGGGGTTTTCGAGAGGGAGGCCGTGGCGTATGGAGAAGGCGTGGATTTGTTTGAGTTTGAGGAATGAGGAAGCGCAGGAGAGGAGGAGAGAGATGCATTTTTTGACAATGTAGGGGTTTGGGTTTTGTTGAGATGAGAATATTGTGGGGATTGAGGTTTTAAAGGATTGTGAAAAGGGCTTGGTGGGTGAATTTGAGTGCATAAATGTGATGTTTTTGTTGAGATGAGAATTTAGTGGGAATGGAGGATTGTAGGGAGATACGGAGGGAAGTGAATTTGAAAGAAAGGAGACGGGAAATATAATCGTTAATCCAGTTTTTGTGTTCAACTTTTTTAATAAGTTTTTTAAAAAAAAAAAATTTCGAGATTTTTATTTAAATTCATTTTTAAAATAAGAGGAAAATGGGCCTGAATCAGGTACAAATCGGTTAAATCGGGGATTTTTAGAACCATGGCATGAGGTAATGAATATTATGAGATTACATGTTAAAATGACACCGACATGCTAAAATAAACATGTATGGTTATTTAGTTAAATTTATATTTTTAATTATATGATGTATCATGTATCATTTTTTTATCTAATAAGTAAGTTTATGCGTCTTATAAACAGTGTTATAAAAAGTGGGAATCGAACTTAATTGGTAGAGGTACTGAACAACGATTAATTGGTGATTAATATCGATTAAATCTGATTAATTCCGATTCGGAGAGGCACCGAACAGCGATTAACAAACGATTAATCCCGATTAATCACCGTTTTTTAGAACAGAGCTTATAAATGAGTGTCCATTTTCATTAATTTTTGGGTGAGCAAGAATTGAGTATAAATATTTTTAACTATTTGATATGTCATTTTTAGTGAAAGAATGTCGAATATACCCATTCTGAGGTGTGTATTTGCCCAAAATACTTATGTTCAAAAACAACTACCCAAAATACCTACACATGTCAGATACTCCTTATCCAGTGGAATATCAGCTGGGATACTCCTTACCTAGTGGAAGTGAGTATCAGGGGTGATACTCCTTACCCAGTGGAGTATCAGGGCTTACCCAGTGGAGTATTAGGGCTGATACTCCTAGTGGTGTAAATGAGTTGATATGTTCACGAACAGTTCGGTGCCTGGTTTGAAAAAAGTTTGATTCGAGTTCGGTTTGATTTGTAAATGAGTCGAACATGAATACGATTACGATTATGAGGTTCGTCTCGTAAATGAGCTTAACTTGAACACAACATAATTCGACTCGAAAGCTCGCGAACAAGTTCGATTATATAATTCGTGAAATAGTTCGTTAATATAGTTCGTGAGCCATGTTCATAAATACAGTTCATGAATGAATTTGTGCAAAAACTTGATATATATGTTCGTGAACATATTTCATTAACATTTCACATGAGTTCTTGAATTCACGATAATTAATAAATAATTATATAAGTAAATGTTACGAAGGAATATGTTAATTTATTATCTATTTAATATTATTATTTTTTAAATCTATACATTATTTTTGTTTTTAGTAATTAAATAATAACATTTATTATATTGTAAATTATAATATTAGTTGGTATTAAGTATTAACTAAACCTGATCCAAATTTGATTCATTGACAAGTCTAAATTTGAAGAATTTATGGAATTTCCAAGATTTCATCCCCCATTTTTCTTTCTATTTTAATGCATTAAAAAATTTTAGAAAAAAAATTCGAGCGTTTCGTGGACACGAGATAATGAGCATTATTCATGAGGACATTCGTGAATAATAACTCGTTAGACATGTTCGCGAACTGTTTCGTGAATAGAAATTTTCTTAACGAGTTGATACACAAACAAATATATTGGCTCGATCAAAGTTCGAGTTCAACGTATTTATAACGAATTGATACATGAACAATTAAGAGTTCGACTCGGTTCGGTTCATTTATAATCCTAGATATTCCTTACCCAGTGGAGTATCACCCTGATACTCCTATGACATTGGCGTATCATCCTGATACTCCTCTTACAATGGAGTATCTGGGTCGGTATTTAGGGCACTGTTTATTTAATATTGATATTTTGGACACTCACCCCATTTTATTTTGAATAAATACATTTACATGATTTATAAATGAGTATCTACTTTTATAAATTTTGGAGAATCAAATTCAAAATATAGGACGATAACCCTTAATACTTAGTTATCATCCTATGACAAAATAATAATACTTACAAATTATTTTTAAACCTTATGTGAAAATTAAAATAATGAACATCTGAAATATGCAAAACTTGAAAATAATAATTACTTCTATTTTTTTAATGGTTCCGTGTCAACAACAAACATTTGTTATTGTTTGTTGCTATTGTACACGTACTTTCTATGGTATGTAGAGAAATGGGGTCCCCTATTTTCACAACAAAAATCAAACTGTACATGTACCGTGGAAAGTTTCTACAATACGTTATTACATTATTTGCTCTAACAACCGTTTGCTCCTCACTGGGCCCCTTTTCTAATTCTTATACATAATATCCATAATAGCTTAAAACCCGTGCGATGCACGAAATTGTTTTTAATACTATATTAAAATTTTTACTAATTTTTTTAAAATACAAATTTTGGAGGCTTAAATATTTAAATTAGATGATGATCATAATTATATAAATGTTATCCGTGATATTTCTATAAAAGGAATGATTTTAGTTTAAAAAAAATAGAAAATGTGATAGGTTTTAGTTGAAAAGGTAATAAGTTATTTATTAGTAATTATAAAATTATTATTTTGTTTTATTAAATAGAATGCCCGTGATATAATTGGAAAAATAGAGGATTTAGTTAGAAAAAATTAAAAAGGTAATATGTTTTAGGTGAAAAGGGTAATTGATTAGTTTATAGTAATTATAATTTAATTATGTTATTTTACAAAATAAAATTGCTTGTAATGTTTTTAGAAAAGGAGAAATTAATGTTGCCCGTGATATTTCTAAAGAGTAATTTTAGTTAGATAACACAGGAAAAAGATGATACGTTTTAGCTAAAAAGGATAATCGGTTAATATTATTATTATAATATTATAATTTAATTTTATTAAATAGAACCGTCCGTGATATAATTGGAAAAAGAGAGATTTTAGTTTGAAAAAATAGAAAAAGATAACGTGAAAATTAAAAGTTGACATACTTTATGTGAAAAATGTAATTGATTAGTTTATAGTAATTATAATTTAATTGTTATTTAACTAAATAAAATTGCTGATAGTATTTTTAGAAAATGAGAAATTAATGTTACCCATGATATTTCTAAAAAGGGGAATTTAATTAGAAAAAATAAAAAAAATGATACGTTTTTAGCTGAAAAGGTTATCGTTTATTAATAGCATTATAATATTATGATTTTATTTTTATTAAATAGAATAGCCCATGATATAATTTGAAAAAGAGAGGTTTTAGTTAGAGAAAATAAAAAAGGTAACTTGTTTTGACTGAAAAAGTAACTCGTGATATAATTGGGGGGAAAAAATATTTTAGTTAGAGAAAAGAGAAAAGATAAAAAATTAATTTATTAGTTAACAGTAATTATAATTTGTTTTTTAATTAGATAAAATATAAAATATATTATATTTTACATGAAAAAGGAAACTGCTTAGCTATTAAAAAAAAGTAACATGTTTAACCTGAAAAAAGGAGATTGATTAGTAAAGTAAAAAATTTAGTTAAATAAAATATAAAAGAAGATTTTTAAAAAGTAACCCGTGATATAATTGGAAAAGGAGATATTTTAGTTAGAGAAAAGAGAAAATATAATTTGAATGAAAAAATTAATTAATTAGTTAATATTAACTATAATATGCTTTTTAGTTAGATAAAATATAAAAGATATTATAATTTACCTGAAAAAGTAAACTGCTTAGTTATTAAAAAGAAAAGAAAAGGTAACATGCTTAACCTGAAAAAGGAAATTGATTAGTAAAACAAAAATTTTAGTTAGATAAAATATAAAAAAAGATGGAAAAAATGCCCAAAATACCCAATTTTTGCCTACCCACTACCCAAAATACCCAATTTTCAAAATACCGCCCAAAATACCCACGGGTCACGCCCATGGGTCTGGCGCAACCTGGTTTACTGTAGCAGCCGGGAACTCAGCTGAGTAACCACCGCCGGCGACCAATAATAATTTGGGCGTTTCGATTCTGGTTAATAAAATGCTATAAAACATGTATGGATGTGTAGAGAGTGAAGAGACGAAGTTATTGGTGTGTATAACGTGCCTGAAAAAACACGGGAGAGGGGTGAACGGGAGGGAGGAAAAATCGATCGCCGGAAACGCGATTTGAAATATAAACCTTGAGATCTAGAATTATGGCAAACGATATGAAATGAAACTTGTATAAGATTGTCTAGGAGATGAAGGCGGTTCGATTGGTATGAATTTTGTGACTGGAAGACCACGGGAAAGGGGTGAACGAAGAATGGGAGAGAAGTCGCCGGCGAGAGCTCAGTCGCCAGAGCTTCGAGATGAAGAAGAACACGGATACGCATTCAGAAGTTGCGTATCATCAGATACGCCATCCTGTAAGGCACATCCAAGCCCAATTACGCCAACAGAGTAGGCGTATCATCACAACACGCTATCTTCACAGGCGTAACTTCTAAACATACTCATATTCCAGAGGCATATTCGAGGATACTCCTCTGTCATGAACGTATCTCGTGGGCATTTTGGGCGGTTCTTCACGAATCTGGGCATTTTGGACAGGAGATAATAAAAAGTGGGTAGAAAGGGCAATCACCCACAAAGATGTTTTCTGTAATTAAGTAAGGGTAAATAAGTAAAATCAATAAAAGAAGATTTTTAAAAGGTAACCCGTGATATAATTGGAAAAGATATATTTTAGTTAGAGAAAAGATAATTTGAATGAAAAAATTAATTAATTAGTTAATAGTAATTATGATATGCTTTTTAGTTGACAAAATATAAAATATATTATATTTTACCTGAAAAAGGAAATTGCTTAGTCATTAAAAAGAAAAGAAAAGATAACATGTTTAACCTGAAAAAGGAAATTGATTAGTAAAACAAAAATTTTAGTTAGATAAAATATAAAAAAAAGATGTTATCTGTAATTAAATAAGGGTAAATAAGTAAAATCAATAAAAGAAGATTTTTAAAAGGTAACCCGTGGTATAATTGGAAAAAGATATATTTTAGTTAGAGAAAAGAGAAAAGAGAAAAGATAATTTGAATGAAAAAATTAATTAATTAGTTTATAGTAATTATAATATGTTTTTTAGTTAGATAAAATATAAAAGATATTATATTTTACCAGAAAAAGGAAACTGCTTAGTTATTAAAAAGAAAAGAAAAGGTAACATGTTTAACCTGAAAAAGGAAATTGATTAGTACCCTTACTCATCCTACTAACTAATCAATTTCTTTTTTTAAGTTAAACATATTATCTTTTCCATTTTTCAATAACTAAACAATTTCCTTTTTCAGGTAAAATATAATATCTTATATATTTTATACTAAAATTTCTCCTATATTAAAAAAAAAGGTAACATGCTTAACCTGAAAAAGGAAATTGATTAGTAAAACAAAAATTTTAGTTAGATAAAATATAAAAAAGATGTTATCTGTAATTAAGTAAGGGTAAATAAGTAAAATCAATAAAAGAAGATTTTTAAAAGGTAACCCGTGATATAATTGGAAAAATATATATTTTAGTTAGAGAAAAGAGAAAAGATAATTTGAATGAAAAAATTAATTAATTAGTTAATAGTAATTATAATATGTTTTTTAGTTAGTTAAAATATAAAAGATATAATATTTTAGCAGAAAAAGGAAACTGCTTAGTTATTAAAAAGAAAAGAAAAGGTAACATGTTTAACCTGAAAAAATAAATTGATTAGTACCCTTACTCATCCTACTAACTAATCAATTTCTTTTTTTAAGTTAAACATATTATCTTTTCCATTTTTCAATAACTAAACAATTTCCTTTTTCAGGTAAAATATAATATCTTATATATTTTATACTAAAATTTCTCTTCTATTAAAAGAAAAGAAAAGGTAACATGCTTAACCTGAAAAAGGAAAATGATTAGTAAAACAAAAAATTTAGTTAGATAAAATATAAAAAAGATGTTATCTGTAATTAAGTAAGGGTAAATAAGTAAAATCAATAAAAGAAGATTTTTAAAAGGTAACCCGTTTTATAATTGGAAAAAGATATATTTTAGTTAGAGAAAAGAAAAAAGATAATTTGAATGAAAAAATTAATTAATTAGTTAATAGTAATTATAATATGTTTTTTAGTTAGATAAAATATAAAAGATATTATATTTTACCATAGAAAGGAAACTGCTTAGTTATTAAAAAGAAAAGAAAAGGTAACATGTTTAACCTGAAAAAGGAAATTGATTAGTACCCTTACTCATCCTACTAACTAATCAATTTCATTTTTTAAGTTAAACATATTATCTTTTCCATTTTTCAATAACTAAACAATTTCCTTTTTCAGGTAAAATATAATATATTATATATTTTATACTAAAATTTCTCCTCTATTAAAAGAAAAGAAAAGGTAACATGCTTAACCTGAAAAAGGAAATTGATTAGTAAAACAAAAATTTTAGTTAGATAAAATATAAAAAAGATGTTATCTGTAATTAAGTAAGGGTAAATAAGTAAAATCAATAAAAGAAGATTTTTAAAAGGTAACCCGTGATATAACTTGAAAAAGATATATTTTAGTTAGAGAAAAGATAATTTGAATGAAAAAATTAATTAATTAGTTAATAGTAATTATATTATGCTTTTTAGTTAGATAAAATATAAAAGATATTATATTTTACCTGAAAAAGAAAACTGCTTAGTTATTAAAAAGAAAAGAAAAGGTAACATGTTTAACCTGAAAAAAGAAATTGATTAGTAAAACTTTTAATGTTTCGGCTTTTATATAGTAGTATAGATATTTTTTTTGTCAAAAATAACTTACTCGTTCATAAATTGTACCAAAATACAATAAAACGTACAGAGGGGATTTTTTCATTCAAGAAAGTTCACATCTAACCCAAAAGGCACGCATGTTGCCTCGGACGCTTAGATAATAAAACCTTCAAGTCTAAAAGGAAGCACCCCACTGAAGGAAGGCCTCGTTAAAACCCTCCAAGAGCAAAACCCTGTGGTAAAAAAGCTCAAGGGAGAAAAAGAGTACCCTCCAAAAATTGAAAATACATCATTTTACAACTTGCTACTACACCAGAACTACTTGTTTACTTGTTGCTTATGTGAGTCTCCACTGTTGTTCCCACATACAAGCTTTCTTTTTTCCTATCTCTTGGCTGCCCCATAATCGCATAGACAATAAAGCTTTAAATAATAAGCCGGGGAGACCTTATCCTTCACACCTGAAAATGACAAAACAAATTAAAACTGAAACACATTAGTAATAATAATAATAATAATTATTATAATAATAATAATAATAATAATAATAATAATAATAATAATAAAATATCAGAAAAAATATATAATATTTAAAATAAAAAATAAATATCTAATCAAAGGGGACCTTTTGATTAGATACAAATTTAAATAACCCACCATAAATCAAATAAAATATTGAAATTAATTTTCATAAAATTTACATTTAAAACTTAAAATACAAATAATGTGTATATATGAATACTAGAATCCTTCCCATCCAACATAATATACATTAGTTAAATAAATATAAATCAAAAGTGAAAGATATTGAAGACCAATAATTTTCATCTTAAACTAAAAATAATAATAAATTAAAAGTAATCTCTACTATAATTATATAAATAATAAATATAAGCCTATATAGCTTATACTCAATAAAATTCTTAACACAAAAAAGTATTATTACATAAATTGATAATAACCAAAACTTAGCTAATAAATATGCCAATTCTAAAAATATCAATAATAGCACATATTAAATATTAATAACATAACTGAATAATTAAATTTTTAAAATAAATTATGGAATGAACAAGCCATCAAAATGACACAAAATTACCTATTAAAGGTCCAAAATCTATGCCATGAATCATGTCCTCCCATAAATGTTACAAAAATTTAAAATACTTTTAAAAATCAAAGATCAACAATCATTAATTAATAATATAACTGAAAATTAATTATCTAACCAATTATAATTAATACAAATAATAACTCAAACAACTAATCAATCAACACAATCCCAGAAAAGGTAACTAAAGAAAAAAATATAACAAAAGACATATTAACCTTACTTATTAAAAGAATATTAAATCTCCTAAATTAGTGCATAAGACCAAAAATAATTAACAAAAAAAATACAAAGCATTAAGTGTTTTAAAATGCATTAAAAGTCAACAAGACAGTATAGGACGTATTATTAGCATTAAAAAAATCAACAGAAATTCAAAATTACTAAACAAAACGTATAAGAAATTAAATACCATTAATGACATTAATATATTTAAAGCCATAGTTGGAAGCTAAATCAAATTTGAAGATCACAGACATCACAATATCAATCATACAACACACATGCATTTTATTTACTCAACTATCACACCCACACACTCACACAATAATCAAAATCAAATTTCTAGCAGTACACTTACACTAATTAATGATAATCACCAAATCAATTTTTAATACGCAAAATCAAATTCAAACAATATACTAAACTCAAATACTCTATCAACCCAGGAGCACGCAAAAAAGGCTGTGGCGAAAGCCAAAGACGAAACCTATGAGGGGTTGTACAAGCGCCTAGATACCAAGGAATGAGCGAACGCTATTTTTAAACTAGCTAAAGCTAGGGAGAGAGGGCGGCGCGACCTGGGTTCTGTTAAGTTTGTTAAGGATGAGGCAGTCCAAGTGTTAGTGAATGAAGATGCCATTAAGGAGAGGTGGAGTTCATATTTTCATGATCTTTTCAATGAGGCGAGGAGGAGTGATGCCGGTGTGGAGCAAGAGGGCCACTTTTCGCTTGTTCTTTCTATCGGTGCTTGTGAGCGTATCAGCAAGGAGAAAGTCAAGGGTGTCCTTCAAAAGATGGCTAGAGGAAATGCGGTTGGTCCGGATCAGATCCCAATAGAGGTGTGGCTTTGTCTTGGTGAGATTGGCGTCCATTTGCTAACAGATCTGTTCAATGCTCTCCTCTTGGGTGCTAAGATGCCAGCTGAATGGAGGCGTAGTTTTGTGGCCCTTTTTTTCAAGAACAAAGGCGATGCCCAGAGTTGTAGTAACTATCGGGGTATTAAATTACTCAGTCATACTATAAAACTTTGGGAGAGAGTGGTTGAATGTCGGATTAGAAGAGAAGCCGAAATCTCAGAGAATCAATTTGGTTTTATGCCTGGGAGATCGACGACCGAGGATATTCATCTCGTTAGACGCCTTATGGAGAAGTTCAGGGATCGTCGTAAAGACCTTCATATGGTGTTCATTGATCTTGAGAAGGCGTATGATAGCATCCCCCGTGAAGCTATCTGGAAGAGCCTTGAAGATAGGAGAGTGTCTTCGTCGTACGTTAGGGCGATTCAAGACATGTACTCCCAAGCTAGTTCTTGCGTCAGAACCTCTGTGGGTGACTCCCGTTTTTTCCCTGTTGAGATTGGGCTCCACCAGGGGTCGGCCCTTAGTCCCCTTCTTTTCGCCCTTATCATTGATGTCATGTCACGAGGGATTCAAGATGGCGTCCCTTGGTGCATGCTCTTCGCTGATGATATCGTGTTAGTGGCGGAGTCGAGGGGGGAGGTGAACAAGAAGTTGGAGTTATGGAGATCTACTTTGGAGTCCCAAGGCTTGCGTTTGAGCCGGTCTAAAACCGAGTACCTCTGGTGTAACTTCAGTGGTGAGGACAACGAGGAAGGGGTGGAGGTTAGGATTGAAGATGAGATCGTCCCTCGTACGGATAAGTTCAAGTATTTGGGTTCGATCATCCAGAAGGAAGGTGAGATTGAAGACGATGTCACACATCGTATTAAGGCTGGGTGGTTAAGGTGGAGGGCAGCGTCAGGGGTGATGTGCGACAAGAAAGTACCTTTAAATTTAAAAGGGAAATTCTACAGAGCGGCAATCCGTCCTGCGATGTTGTATGGTTCTGAGTGTTGGACGGCGAAGAAGGCCCTCGAGAGCAAGTTGGAAGCAGCTGAGATGAGGATGTTGCGGTGGTCCTTTGGGCGCACGATGTTGGACAGAATTCCGAATGTAGTTTTTAGGAGCGAGCTGGATGTGGCGCCTTTTTCTGCGAAATTTAGGGAAGGGAGGTTGAGATGGTTCGGTCACATCCGTAGGAGGCTGGCTGAAGCCCTAGTGAGGAGGGTCGAGAGTCTTTCGGTTTCAGGGGTGAGGAGGAGAGGTAGACCGAGGAGGTCGTGGGAAGAGCAGCTTAGGTTGGATATGAAGGCCTTAAACTTAGATGAGAACATGACCGCGGATAGATGTGCTTGGAGGCACCACTTTTAGGGAGCGGCTCTGTTGTTGAGAGCCTAAGAGTTGGGTTATCTCGGTTAGCGTTATCTTAGAATTTCGGCTCTTTCGTGCTCATTTTTCATTTTTCATTGGCTTCTGTTTTCTGGTTGTGCAGTTGCAGGGAGATTGCCGCGGTGGTATCTTAGATCTAAGTGTCTTGCAGAGTGGAGTAGTCAATCCCCGGGGATCTGTGCGAGGAATCATCCTAGATCAGAGTGTTTCGAGAACGGAGTGGATAACCTCCGCGTAGGTAAGTCCCATGTGATCAAAATCATGGGCTCAGGTATGGCTGCGATCTTTTCCAAAATTTATGAAGCCGTTATAAATATCGCACACTATTTTTCTGTTGTGCACTAAGCTGGGGGTCTTCACGGAAACAGCCTCCTTACCATAAAAGGTAGGGGCATGGTCTGCGTACATCTCACCCTCTCCAGACCCTGCTCTGTGCGGTATATACCGGGTATGTTTGATTTGGTTTATTTTAATATAATCAAAAAATTCAAGTAAGCACCACAAGACGTATTAAAAGCACCATATTATATACACGACATCAACAAAAAAATAAATAAACCTGTAAGTTTATGATCTAGAAAGAGTACACCTTTTTATGAATGCAAAATCTTGTCCATAAACGTGCCGGTTGCTTTAACAAAATCGAACTTCAAGATACACGAAAATAGAATTGACAACATCGATTAAAGCCCTTGTTTGGATCCATTATCCCATCCATTGAAATAGCCGATTAAACTGAAGAGCGTCGGGGGTTTGCGAAAAAAGAAAGGAGGCTCAAGTAAAAATAAATATGAGTTCTACCTCCTTTTTACTTACCTTTAGTTGGCCATTAGCCACGGAAGAATCCACTGCCCAACTTTATCATCACACTCCAGCGCTAGTGTGGACAACTTCTTTTTGCCCAAGTCCATATTGCTCCTCCCCAGTTAAGAGGTAATTTAATTATATTATTTGTAGTGAAAAATTTAAGAGTTTGTTGGAGTTGCTCTTAGACTTTAGAGAGATGATGAATATGAATATTGTGGTGGTGGTGTTTCGTTGGTCAATTCAGTAGTATAGATATTTTAGTTAGATAAAATATAGAAAAAGATTTTATCTGTAATTAAGTAAGGATAAATAAGTAAAATCAATAGGTATCGATTAACCAAATTTTTAATGTTTCGGTTTTTATATAATAGTACTAGCTTAGGGCCCGTGCAAAGCACGGGTTACTTTTAAATACTTTTAAAATTATGTGATTAAATAAAATAGAGTATAACATTTTTATTATGGAATTTAACTTTGTAATATTAATTAATAAAATTAATAATAATAATAATAGTTATTTAATAAATGATATGTATTGATTAAAACTAATAATATAAAATCTTAATGTAAATTTGTTGTTAACGTGTAATGGTGTAAATATAAAATACTACTATGTATTTAGGATTAAAGACAATAACGGAATTTATTTGATTTGTTTTATATTATAAATAATTTAAAATTAAATAATTAGAGTGAAAACCAAAACTTAAGAGAAAACCAAAACTTTTAATGTTTCGGCTTTAATATAATAGTATAGATAGATATGTATAAGTTGAATTTATTCAACTTTAATCTTTAAAACAAACAATTTATAATTTTTAAATAAACTTTGAACTACTAGAAAATATTTGCATTTTCTTTGTAAAAGCAAACTTTTATTTCTTTTTTAATTGTTATTTTTAAAATTCTCTATTTTTGAATAAAAATTTAAACATTAATTTTTTGTTCAAAAAAAAAAAAAAAAAACAAAACTATACGAGCCTTACAATGCGTACGGTACCAGCCCCATCCGGCCATCCCCTCAGTAGGACCGAGGGAGTATAATAAGTTGAAGACCTCATCCATGTCCATAATTGAAATTAGGTATTGGTAGTTTGGTGTACCATTTAGAAATCGGACCCGGGTCATAAGTTCATAACATTACAAAATCTGTGTGTATTACACTTCGAACACACAAGCCATCAATCAACAATGAGCTTAACATTATTACAAGGCTACTCATCTCCCGAAGAAGAAGAACAACAAGACTTTTCACTGTCCGAATCCTCAGATGAAGAAGGCTCTCAAGACCACAAGAATAATAAATCATCAAATAAAAACAAACCCTTGATTCCAAACACGCCCTTATTTAATCCCACTCACCCATCTGATAAATCCTCTTCTCTTCCTTCAGCATTCGATGTTTTCTCTCAGGTATACTTACAACATGTCTTGTATCTATTCTTTTGTGTTTTTGCTCAACTGGGTTGCTTTTATAAGTTTTGTTTGTATTGTGGAACTTCGATAAATGAATGTTCCATAAATAACTATTCTTGAAACTGGATAATTTTCGAGACGCGTGCATACATGTCTTGTACTCCCTCCGTGCCGGAATGTGTTTCCTGTTTTGACTTTTTACACCGTTCATTTTAAGCGATTGACTACTAATTTACGCATAATTTATAAGATAAAATATAGTCATGAGTGATTTTGTTGGATTCGTATTTATGAGTACTTCAATACAGTGAAGTTTTTATATTTAATACTAATACAAAATTCAAGATATTACCGTTCAAAATTGCGCGTTGGCAAACGTGTTTTTACAAACAGGAAACATATTATGAGACGGAGGGAGTATCTGTTATTTTGGGTTTGTGCTGAACTGGGTTAGTTGTTATAAGTTTTATTTGTAGTTAATGTCAATAAATGAATATTCGATAAATAAATATTCTTGAAATCGATAAATGTTTTTGGATTTCAATGTAATAGGAATAGTGTAGAAGTATTTTTAACCTCGAAAAATGAATAGACTTGGCAAATGAATCAATGAACATGGATAAGTTTTATCTGTAGTTATATCATAACATTGATAATTGAATGCGCGATAAATGAATAGTCTTGAAGTTGATATTTTTTTAAGACTGTCATGTAATAGGATTAGTGTGGAATTATTTTAAAGCTCAATAAATGTAGTCTGGACAAATGAATGAATTGGGGTTTTTCATGGTTTATTGTTAGATTACTGGCCCTCCCAAGTTTTTGAATAACTGTGCGGATGCGGTGGCTGCACGTGTGGCCAGTGAGAATGAGGGACAAAGGTGGAGGCAGAGGCATAGGAAAACACGAAAAGAGAAGACTGCTTTGCCTACTGGTATATTTGTCGGTTTTTTTGTGGAATGCTTTTTGTGCTTATTTTGTGTTGATTAGTCTTGATTTATTGTTGATTTTGTGTAATACTTGTTGTATCGTAGCTTCTGAGTTTTGTGTTATGCTTTAATGTTATTTTAAAAGAAGTTAGAACCTGTTGACTAGGTGGTTAAATATGTGTTGTGTAATTTGAGTTGATGGTGTTATTGGAGAATTTCAGTCCTGGAATTGTACTTGTTGAGCTAGAGGTTGGGTTATTGGTGTAAGGCGTTGAAACAAGGTGAATCAGTCTTATGATACAGATATATTAAAAGGATTTAAAGAATGCTCCATGGTTAGATTTACTCTAGCATATTGTTTGGGGTATGGCGCGTTCTGATCTGATATTTGGATGACATATGCTTATTGGTTAAAAATATAAATAAAGAGGAGTGTGAACTGTATAATCAAAGCAGTAGATAGTAGATGATGCAGGACAAGAATAAAAAACAAGTAAAAGGATAGATATTTGTGGATTAACCGCAGAAAATCCACGAGCCCTAAGGTGATCCAAGGAGAACCACTACCCCTAGCCTAGGGGCCCTAGGGTTTTCTCAACCGCAGAAGAGAAGAATTATCATGGATCGCAACCCATAACAAGAGAGAAACAATTCTCAGTTCAATAATCAATCAAAGTCTATTCAATAATGAAGGATTACAAGAGTTTATATAGATAATTAATTACTTGGGAGCCAAGTAATTTCCTAAGAAAACTAAATCTTTAAATATCTACTACCATAATTGATTGAAGGAAACAAATCCTTCTATTATTCTATTAGAATAATCTAGAATCTTCATATAAATTTACCTAAAATAACTAAACTACTAAATCAATTATAATCACTTTAAATCTAAATAATAATGTAAAATATATACAAACTAATTTAATTATTCCTTGTTCCACATCATTCTCCCCGCCTTTAAAAAAAACTCGGCCTCGAGTTTTATAATAAAGAAGAATCAACAATCCACAAACGGGACTCCATATGAGTTGGACACGAACTTGTGGAATCCAATGAAATATATCATTACTTTTAACTTCATAAAACCATTTTGGGATAACAAAATCGACATGCTCAACCAAATCCACTTTATCTTGAATTTCTTTTTCACAAACGAACTCATTATGCTCCACTTGTGGCTCAGTTTCGATATCGGCTCAGTTTCGATATCAATTTCAGCTGTCTTTTCGATTCCACAAACAGATTCAACATGCTCCTGTTGTGACTCAGTTTCAACATCCTTTTTGACTATATGCTCTGAATTAAACTCCATAGTTGTGCTTTTCCTTAATGGCTTTGAAACAATTGAATCACATATTTGTTGCATTTTTTCCAATCTAGCACTCATATCCAACGATAACTTCAACATCTGCTCTAGTAATGATCTTTTATGCACATGTTTTAGATGTGAAATTAAATCATCATAATGTTGCCACTTCTAGTATAATCTTGCATAATCAGAGCTGTATGGATCCGACAATGAAAGTGAAATACATAAGACTTGACGATGTGTCTCGGCACAAGATATCTCAAAACCAATTTCTTTAGGGGTTTTCATCATGTTTAGCGCAAGAAAATCTGAAAAATATGGGAGATTTGATGAATTATCAGACTTGTATTTATGTAATATAGATGTATATGACCAGAATCAGGTTTTTTTAGGTGAATAAGTGGCTGCGGCTGCTGGAGGCTGGAGGTTGGCTGGTGACTGGTGATGTTTGGATGGAGGAACGGTGGCTCTGATATCACTTTGATGCAGGACAAGAATAAAAAACAAGTAAAAGGATAGATATTTGTGGATTAACCGCAGAAAATCCACGAGCCCTAAGGTGATCCAAGGAGAACCACTACCCCTAGCCTAGGGGCCCTATGGTTTTCTCAACCGCAGAAGAGAAGAATTATCATGGATCGCAACCCATAACAAGAGAGAAACAATTCTCAGTTCAATAATCAATCAAAGTCTATTCAATAATGAAGGATTACAAGAGTTTATATAGATAATTAATTACTTGGGAGCCAAGTAATTTCCTAAGAAAACTAAATCTTTAAATATCTACTACCATAATTGATTGAAGGAAACAAATCCTTCTATTATTCTATTAGAATAATCTAGAATCTTCATATAAATTTACCGAAAATAACTAAACTACTGAATCAATTATAATCACTTTAAATCTAAATAATAATGTAAAATATATACAAACTAATTTAATTATTCCTTGTTCCGCATCAGTAGAGCTATAGAGACTGATATATTGGCATCTGGTTCTGTGGTGATGCGCAAAATACTACTTAAATTAAAACTGCTGACGAGTTATTTTAGAAGGTGCGCAAAATACTACTTAAATTAAAACTGCTGACAAGTTATTTTAGAAAGTTGGTGGGGGCAGGACACTGATTGAAGTGAAAAAGGTTGGTACCTGCAAAAGAGAACTGTTTCAAACCGACCTATATATCAATTCAAACGTACTTTTATGTTATATGGGGGTTTTGTGCCAATCTTTTGATGAATAAGAGAAACGGCATTAGGAGTATAGGGTACAGAACTACAGATCATTCATCGTACTTAAAATGATTCTAAAAGTCATAAAATTGTGTGCTCGTGGTTGAGTAAAAGTTAGGAAGTTTGTTGGATGTCTTCTAGCCTTTGTGAAGGGCCAACTGGGTTGTGCAGGAACTGGAAGGATGTCGGGGTCCAACTACTTTCCAGTATTGGTGTCATAGTTCTTTTTTTTGGTAAGATCAATTTCAACAAGAAAAAAAATTTAATACTTGCCCACACACATTTGTCTATACTGAGACTCGATCCCTTGACATCTGAACCTCTCCTAACCATATATGGTCATTGTACCAAAGGTCTAATATGGTCCTCCTCCAAACTGAGTTATAGTCTCTTGATTACTCAAAAACTACTTGTTTGTAATATGCAAGTGAATGTTATTGGACTTAAAACCCAATCACAAGATGGCTCGTGTCAATGCTCATGATGCTTTGCCCTTGGACATATAACAAGGTCAACCTTCTTTAGAATAACAACTTATACAGAGCAAGGAAACAAGAAATGAAAAAGAAAAACTAGCTGCTAGAACAAAAATGATACTGGTTTTAAAGTAGAGGTTTGAGGTTCACTGATATTTGTTTGCTCTTCAAGCCTTGTAAATGGCCAAGATTTGTTGTTTTCTTATATTTTTGTTGATGAGTTTGTTGCTCTTTTACAACAAATTTATTTATTTCTCTAAGCACTTTCTCAGTTATATTCTTTACTTAAATTTAAATATGAAGACTTTAATAGTTTTAAATATGAAAACTAGCTGCTAGAACAAAAATGATACTGGTTTTAAAGTAGGGGTTTGAGGTTCACTGATATTTGTTTGCTCTTCAAGCCTTGTAAATGGCCAAGATTTGTTGTTTTCTTATATTTTTGTTGATGAGTTTGTTGCTCTTTTACAACAAATTTATTTATTTCTCTAAGCACTTTCTCAGTTATATTCTTTACTTAAATTTAAATATGAAGACTTTAATCGTTTTTGTATTTTTGTAGGCGCAGTAGTGGAGGCCAAAGCTCAACTAGTTGGACTCCATGAGAGAGTCAGAAGCGATGCTGAAAGTGGCCTTCCTGACACATTAACAGTTAAACAGAATGATTCTTTGAGCACAACACAAGGAGTTAAGCGTGTAGCAACTGCAACCAATCCAAATGCAGAAGATGCTGCTGAGCTTTTGAGGTACAAACAACTTTTTTGAATCGCATCTGTACTTGGGAAACTCATACTTCTCACGCAATTAACATAAACCAGACTAAACTAGTAACACTGAAAATAAGTAACTCCTCATCCCCAATTCATGACAGCAGGGTGAAACGTCTCCACAGAATTCCATTTTTGTACTACGAAGCCTTAATATGGTTGTTTTTAGCACTATGCTTTTTTGTATTGAAATGAGGCAGGGGTTGAGTCTTCTCTTACGGTCCTACAAATAATAAATCTTATGATGAATTTGATTTTAAATAGAATGCAGAATTTGATATGATTATCTGTCATAATTAATGTTTTCTTCTTGTGTTTTGCTTTGACATGACATGAGAAAGAAATTGAATGCATGTTACAATCTTTTTTCACTTCATCTTATCCTTTCTGAGACTCGCAAACGACATGGATAGAGTGAAGTGACATAAAGTTTATTTTGTTGCTATATGTCGGCTTCTTGTGAGGTATTCTAGTGAAGCTAAATCTTGCATTTTTTTGTGTGTGTAGGATGTGCCTTCAGTGTGGAGTGCCTAAAACATTCTCCAATGCCCAAGGAATGGTCTGTCCATTATGTGGTGATCGGCCTTTTGCTGAAACAGATAAAGAGTCTAAGAAGAAGACTTCAGCTATTAAAGACAAGGAAAAGAGCAAGCGGATGAAAGGTCAGTCATCACATGCAACGTGGAAGAGTGAAACAGAGATGCAGCTTCGACAGCAATTTGATTAGCAGCATGAAATGCAATCAAGATATTGTCTTTTGGCCATGTACAACTTCTTCCTATATTTCGATAGAAGCTTAGCTACTGTATAACTTTCATTTTCAGATCTGACAAAATTTATGTTGATTGTCAGCTTTTTGCTATTTACAACTTTGAATATGGTCCTACTACATGGTTACTATAATTGGTTTCTTTAGGTGTTCTTGTTGACTGCCTAACTGCACATCTGTTCCCATGAAAATTGCAAATGACTGTTGAAAACTAGAAGTGCATGTTAGCTTTTAGGGGAGACTCCCTTTCATTTTGTTCTTTCAGTTTCCTCGTTTCGTTTGTTAATACCCCTTGAGTTGGCAATAATTAAGTTGTAGAACCGATTTTGTTGTCATCTTGGGTGACTGACGTAACATAGGAAAGGTCACTTGATGCATCTTCCTTCACGTACTCTTTTATATGAAATAAATATGAACTAGAAAACTATGAGTGTCTGTCAAGAACTCTAATCTGAATTTGCAGAAATGTAAATGTTTTTGGTGTTTTATGTGTTTATGATAGAGATAACAGTAAATATAAGCTAGAATAGAAGAAATCAAACAGAGAATAGCAAAGAATAGAGATAGAAATGAGCAGAGAAAGTAACTTGGAGAAGAAGATAATCAGTTATAGAGAGAGAGAGAGTCTAGAGAGAGAGAGAGATTGGTGGAATAACTAATTCCATTTTCTGTAAATAAAACGTATTGAATATTACATTCTCCAAGCTATTTATACTAGTACTGATATAACAGTCTTGATGGAAAAGACTAACATACCCTTCTGCCTACAATGACCAGAATACCCTTACTAATATTACTATTAACACAATGACTCTACTAGTGCCCTGTAACTGGCTATCCTGACATCACCCCCTCCTTCAAATCCACCATGTCCTCATGGTGAAGCAAATTTGCAACTGACTCTTGCTGTGCCCCAGTGGGAGTATCATCAAATTTCCTTGACAAGGCATCAGCTACAATGTTGTCTTTGCCTTGTCTGTACAGGATAGTATAGTTGTACCCCAGCAACTTACTTATCCATTTCTGCTGGAGCAGGTTACTGACTTTCTGCTCAGTTAAAAACTTGAATGCCCAATGATCAGTCTTTATATAGAAGTGCTTATCCATTAAGTAAGAACTCCACCTCTTAACAGCAGTGACCAGGGCCATCAATTCCTTTTCATAGGCTGACATAGCCTGCCCCTTTGATCCTAAGGCCTTGCTGAAAAAAGCCAAAGGTCTGCCTCCTTGAGTCAACACTGCACCTATTCCAGAGTTGGAGGCATCAGTCTCCACAGTAAACTCTGCTGTATAATCAGGCATCTTCAAAACTGGTGTGTTGGTAAGGGCTTGCTTAAGGGCCTGAAAAGCCTCAGTAGCCTCATTAGTCCAATGGAAATTATCCTTTTGTAACAAATTTGTCAAGGGCTTAGCAATCACTCCATATCCCTTCACAAATTTCCTGTAGTACCCACTAAGACCCAAAAACCCCTTAAAGCTTTAACAGTGGTAGGAATAGGCCAAGAAAGAATATCTTCCACTTTACTTTTATCAACTGCCACCCCTGCCTCACTAATAACATGTCCCAAATATGCTACTTCCTTCTTCATAAACTCACATTTTGACATCTTTGCAAACAGCTTGTTACTCCTCATCAGTTTAAACACTTCTTCCAGCTTAAGCAAATGATCTTCTGCCTTTTTAGAGTAGATGAGGATGTCATCAAAGAAAAGCAAGACTGATTTCCTTAAATGAGCAGCAAACACTCTGTTCATCAGATGTTGGAAGGTTGCAGGTGCATTTGTGAGGCCAAAAGGCATCACAGTGAACTCATAATGCCCCAAATGAGTTCTAAAGGCAGTTTTCTCTATATCCCTGTCCTTCATCCTTACTAGGGGTGAGCAAAAAAATCCGAAAACCGGATTATCCGATTTTCCGATCTGGTATCCGATTATGAAAATCCGGAAATTAGGATATCCGATTCGAAAAAACCGGACCGGATATCCGATCCGGATTTTTTTACGAATTCGGATACGGATCCGGATCACAACTTTTTACAAATCCGGATATCCGGATCCGATCCGGTTTTTAATATTTATTAAAAATTAGTTTTTTTATTTAATAAATAATGAACTTATTTTAGATAAATAATTCAACATTGAACATATTAAAAAAAAGTAATGAATTATCACTAATAAATTAATGAATTTATTGTGTATCACCTAAGTTTATAAGCATTTTAGGTGTAAAAACTTAAATAGGGATGTACTTAAATGTGAATTTATAAATACAACTCTATATATTTGTATGTGAAAATTTCGGAATCTCATGTAAGTTTTTCTAAATCATCCTTGATAAATATTTTCTCTTACTTAATCATTTTATCCAAAGTGATTGCTTAAGAAATTAAGATGTTAAAAACAATAAAAACAAAGCAAATGGAAGAATAATTTTTTTAATAACAATTTTCACTTAAAATTATGAATTTGAGAGCTAGTGTTACTCCCTCTATCCCGTTTATATTGACATTTAATCAAAAAATACGTATTGAGCAATCAAGTGACAAACTTACTGTCAATTGTTTGCATACTTTGAAAAACATAATATTATTAATACTTAATTTGCTTTATTTAGAAAATGTGTCCACTACTTTTGGGATATGCAAAAAAGTATTTGTGGCCAATAGAATAGAGTATTAATATCTCTTAAAAAATATTTATAAGAATTCATTAAAAAAATGAATGGTAGTTTATGATAGGTCAAAATAAAATTAGGAAAAAAAATGAATATACACATGTTAAAATATGAGATAATGATATATAAAATTTTATTAATTAAATTTTCATTTATAAAGTTAACGACAACTTAATGAAAATGTAATAAAATTCATTTACTTATACATACTTAACTAAATTTTACTTAATTAATTCGGATCTGGATTATCCGATTTCCGATCCAGTTTAAACGGATATCCGAATTCCGGATATCCGGTTAAACCGGAACCGGAACCGGAATAGATTTTTCATGATCCGAAAAACCGGATATCCGAACCGAATTTTAAAACCGGACCAGATATCCGGTTTTGCTCAACCCTAATCCTCACCTGATGGTAACCTGCCCTTAGATCCAATTTAGTAAAGTACTTGGCTCCACTTAGTTCATCCAACAACTCCTCAATCAAGGGTATAGGAAATTTGTTTTTGATGGTGAGAGAGTTTAATTTCCTATAATCTATACAGAATCTCCAGGTTCCATCTTTTTTTTAACCAAGAGTATAGGTGAGGCAAAAGGAGAGCAGCTGGGTCTAATAACTCCAGAATCCAACATTTCCAGAATCAATTTCTCAATTTCATTCTTCTGCTCATAGGAATAGGAATTTCTATAAGGTCTAATGGAAAAGGGTTGGGAACCTTCCTTTAGATTAATTCCATGTTCTATATCCCTATGAGGTGGTAAACCAACTGGTGGTTGAAAAAGGTCATCATACCTTGCTATAAGCTGTTGCAGGTCCTCTTTTTGTTTGCTTGCATCAACACATCTGTTCTTCTCTTCCTGATTGTCTGCAACTGCATACAACAGATACATAAACCCATTTTCTTGCCTCTGGCAACTTCTCACAAAGGCTGCAGCACTCATTTGTTGTATCATTGGCTTTCCAGATTGTGCTTGACCTTTCAAAGTTACTGACTCACCTTTATTCTTGAACTGCAGTTGGAGTTTTTTGAAATCAAAGGTAACTGGTCCTAATGAACCCAACCAGTCCACTCCAAGCACCATATCATATCTTCCCATGGGTAAGGTTCTTACTGTAGCCCTGAATTCATGGTCACCAACTTCCCAAGAGAAATTAGGACATTCATAGTTACTTATGAGATGATTTCCATTAGCCACCAATACAGGCATAGAATGAATTTTGATCAACTCACACTTTAGCTTAGCAGCTGCAGTTTCATCCAAAAAACTATGGGTGCTTCCACCATCCACTAAAATGGAGAAATTTTGCTTTCCTTTCCCTCCAATCAACACAATGGTCTGGTTATTGTGGTGTCCCTCAATTGCATGCACAGACACTTCCATTTGCAATTCTGGAACATCATTATCATGTTGTTCCTGGTTCTGAGCTTCAACCACTTTTAATGGAGCCACAACTCTTTCTTCTTCCTTTTTGTCTTCTTGCATCTTCCTAGTTGCTGTAGCCACTTCTTCACAGAATGAAGTATCAGGAGGTTTTGTTGGAGTGCACATGGACTTAGCATCAGGTGGTGAATCAGCCTTAATATGCAACCATTCACTCTTCTTGTTATCCTTATCAGAGTTATTTCTGTTAAATTCCTTCTGATTCCTTGACTGTGAATCTGCTGGCTTAACTTCATCACAATACCTAGCCTTCTTGAAGGCCTGCTCCACTGACTTGGGTTCTAGCAATCTCACAGCATCCTTGATCTCTTTTTTTAATCCTCCAATAAAACTCTCTACAAAGAACTCCTCAGTTAGTGTAGGTAGTTTACCCTTCAATTGTTCCATAAGCTTCTCAAACTGACCAAAGTAGTGTTCCACTGTTGATGTTTGTCTCAGTTGCTTAAAGCTGTCATACAACAATTCCTCTTCTAAGGCCCCAAATCTGGCTCTCATCTGAGAACAAAATTCCTCCTAACCTATCTGTTTTTTCTCTGCAGTGAACACCTGGTACCAGCTTTTGGCCACTCCTTCCAGGTGCATACCAGCTATAACACTCTTTTTGTGATCAGCAATGTCAAATATTGCAAAGTACTGCTCACAATCCTCAAGCCATTCACTCACTCTCCTGTTTTTAGTGAACTTAGGAAAGTTCAAGTTGAGATGATGTAATGATTCCTTCTTTTCTTCCTTAACTACCTGGCTTCCTCCCAAGTTAATACCTGCCTTTCCTCCAAAAGGATTAACAAATTCCTTATCCTTATTATGTCTCTTCTTCTTACTAATCAGGTTAAATTGGTGTACTACTAACTCCATCATTTCTTCCATTTGCTAAAGTTTACATTGAGTTCTTTCTCTATAGTCTACAAACTGTTGCTGTACATTATGTAACAGCTCGTTATAGTTCCTCTCCTCCTCTTCCTTCATCAATTTGAACATCTTGCTTCTTAGTATAAAAAATCCAACAGTACTGTATCTCAATTCAGCAAGCCACAACAATATCACACAATCTAAACAATCTAAACAGTCCTCCAGTAATTCACCTCAACAAACAGCACTCACAGTATCACTATTAACAGAACAGAGCAGGAACGAACTAGATATGACTAAAAACTCTATAGATCTAGTGTTTTTGTGCTTTTTCACCAGGATAACAAACAAAACTACTAAATCTATATTAAACGAGAGTAATCAGCTAAAAAAACTTCAACAATCAATGAATTCAACTAGTTCAGACCAGAAATCAAACACCTGATGTGCATAGATCATAACTTCTGGAACTCAACTGCGATTACTCTGAAACTTAGATCGATCTGCTCGTTTTGAAGTGCACAACATGATTGAAGCTGTGGTTGATCAAATTTCGATGCTCTAATACCAAATCTGTCCGGAACTCTAATCTGAATTTGCAGAAATGTAAATGTTTTTGATGTTTTATGTGTTTATGATAGAGATATCAGTAGATATAAGCTAGAATAGCAGAGAATAGAGATAGAAATGAGCAGAGAAAGTAACTTGGAGAAGAAGATAATCAGTTATAGAGAGAGAGTCTAGAGAGAGAAAGAGATTGGTGGAATAACTAATTCCATTTTCTGTAAATGATTCAAAACCTACTGAATATTACATTCTCCAAGCTATTTATACTAGTACTGATATAACAGTCTTGATTGAAAAGACTAACATACCCTTCTGCCTACAATGACCAGAATACCCTTACTAATATTACTACTAACACAATGACTCTACTAGTGCCCTGTAACTGGCTATCCTGGCTATCCTGACAGTGTCTGAAATGTATCTGCTGCTAATATATCGCCACAAAATGGCTAAATATAAGTGTCTTCATCCAGCCAAAAATGAAACATCTTTTACTAGATTGCCCCAGAAGGGGTAATGTAGATTCCTCATCCAGACAAAAATGAAACATAATCTAATGTGGTATAACATGTGTAAAGGTTGGGCAACATAATTCTTAATGTCGTTCCATCATGTCAAGGAAATATACATCATAGTGGTCATTATAAAGGAAATATACAAGTTGTCATATTATGAACATATACATACGTGGAAGACAGCGCAAAAACACTGATACATGGATATACATTGCCATGCATCACTTTACATGAACTCCAACTAGAAACCGCGAACAAGGAGTCAAACCGGTTTATCTACACCTTGGAAGCCTAACATTGTGTACATAACCCTGCATCAAGAAACTTCGATATCTAACAGTGCTCAAGAAAATACTATATTTATATTATTACATCATCGTTCATAGGAAACATTCCTATTTGTGTAGGTGCCAGATTCATCGCTGCATAATAACTTGTCAGCTGCCTTGTTTGGTCCTGTGTCAGACTCTGTTTTCTGTAGTTTAATGAGGAGATTATTATTATTGATGGGCTATTTAAAAAAAAAAACTTTTTGCCACTGCATTAAACCAAATCATTCAAACTCTAGCAGAAGATGTATGAGCTTACTATGGAATGCGAATCGAGAGATGACGCATTAGGACATGGTATCACAGGCAAGTCGGTTGGCCTATGGAATAATAGATGTGCTATAGAACGATCTACAGGATTTGTGTCGGTCTCCATATCCATATATCCAGTGCACCTAACACAAAAGATAACTAAATTTATAAGGCACCAAATTATAGTCACAGCAGAGCTTTATCATGAAGAGCAAGAATCCAAATGTAGCAAGTACCGTAATACATGAGCATCATGCTAACATGTACTGCAAAAGCAGAAAATCATGAGAGATCCATTTCTATTACTTGAATAGCTACTCATTAGTCTAATGAAAACAATCGATATTAAACTAGTTTACGTTCCAAAAAAGAAACATTTCGTGGGTAATAACATAAGAACACAGTGCCCTCCTTATCATAATTGTAGTGCCCCATATATTTACTAAAGATTCATCATCATAAAGGTCAAAAGAGGAACAAATTTGTATCCTTAAATAGGTCAAAAATCACAAATGAGACATTTAGTGGAACGTAAAAGCAAACTAGTGGAAGGATACCGCGAATATGTAACATTTTCACCTTAAGATTAAGAAGTGCATCAAAAGATATTTGTATTAATTAAGAAGCTAGTATGAAGAACTACCACTCTTTTATTTTTCTTGTTTAGTAAAACTGTGACACTGACAACTTAATGGACTACATATCTTAAAATATGATATACGGAAGTTAAAAAAAAGAAAAAAAAAAAAGAAAGGTAAAGCTTACTCATTTGTCCCGTCTGTCATGAAATTTCTGACATCTCCGGGGCCACCCGTCAGATTAGCATAATGATGCCGTTGTTGAGCACTCCTAGCCAAACGGTAAAGACTGTCCCTTATGCATAGCTTTGTCTTTAAATCCATCTGAGAATACAGTAGGTTCTTTTTTAGTATTAGAAACATTAAAGGGACAATTAGAAAAGGTAGTAGTTTCAAAAAGAATACTTCGATTATAGCCTTTTATGACAATAATACCACATGTATTGCCAATCTATATCTTTCATGCTGGAAAAACCTGATTGCAGATAAACTTGCTTAAACAATATATATAACAGTATTATGGATGTGAATGCTTCTTGTGTAAACCTTATACACCATAAGAACATAAAAGCTAACAATTGAGTTAATGCATGAACTATTAAAGTTACGGTGCTATAACTCTGAATTCACAATGACAGCACCACAATAATTTAAGGCTAATCTAAGCTCTAATCTTTCAAATTAATTAAGTAAATGATATAACATGCATACACAATAACATAATTACATATAAAATTGTCAATTAAATAGTTACATATATAGAAGTTTGCTCATTTAAATGGTTCATAAATTATCATTCTCATTAAGATTAAGCATGTGGTACACGATCTTAGTAACTCTAATATCATTAGTCTACTCATCTACAGTCCTCTGTTAAAAGTATATACTAGTTACTGAACAGTAAAATTTTCGCTTTTCTTACCATATTTATGCCCAACTTACCAAGAAGTTACATTATGAGCAACAACCATTAGGGCAACTCAAGCAGTCAGATTACAGATTTTTTATTACTACCTATCTAAACTGCAAAGACAATCCATTAACTCCACATTGTTTTCTTACAAAAACCTTACCACCATTTATATTCTGAAATTAACTTTCACGTTCTGGAAATGTGACAAGAAAATGGTTTGAACTTTACCTTTGTTTTCTATTGTTAAGGATGTTTTGTCAAGGGCAGAACTTTGGCAATAAATAGATCTGTCCACTGCACAGAGATATTTATACCAAGTTCAATCTACAATACACATTCACAAAAAAATTATTAAATTAAAGAAACTTGAAGACCAATATTGACATCAAAACATCATCGTTGTTTCCTTTTTACTTACTGAGGGTGATTTGTTGCAAGAGTTAAGTTAAAAATCTTATATTGCGTTAGGGGGCATTATCAAAAGGCTTTGTGATATTATAAATATAAAAAAAATTCTGAAAAGTGACTCTTTTGTGAAATAAAAGTGCATTTGTTTAGAAGAGGACAGTAACATAAAATATATAGTGAAAAAGCCCAAAAAAAAACAGAGGTATCCAAAACAACCTGGAAAAACTAGTACATGTACATCATGTTCAATTGCCATTTGACGCAAATGAAATCTTCCCTTCAAGGGAACCACAACTAGCTAACTACATTTTGAGAAGGATGTTTAAGATTTTATGCATAAACACATTGCAACAGTACTATTAAATGTATCTTAGAGAAAGGAGTCTCAGTCCCACTTCAGAAATTTGACTGTGATACAATAACAGCTCTCCATTGTAGCAACTCAAAAGAAGCTTTGCTTTTTCACCCTAAAAATGTGCAGTTAACTATAAACGAACTCTCATCCTAATAGTCGGAAGGTAAAGACTTTTCTACACAGGATAGCACTATTTTTATATTTAAATACAATCGCAAAAAGGAGACTTGGATAGGTTGAGAACAGGCTTTAAAACTGAAATCTCCACGTGCCCATCCCTATTAATGAAGATTACACAGTTAGGGTGAATTTGAGTGGCACGATACTATGAGGATCTGTATGGCTCGAGGACAGCTGTTTGATTATGCATTTACAGCAAGCATAAAGTGTATAGGCACATGGAGGAGTACATAAGATACCACACAGTAGTTGTTTTACATGCTTGTCTTTAGTATGAGTTTTTGGGGCTACAAAAACTTTTACCTTAACGAACATAGCAAGTGCTGAGAACACCAACATACCTGTTCCATGACTTGTTGGAGCTGGCGGAAACTGGTTACTTCTAGGGACAACTCATTTAACCCAATATTTGCTGAAGAGCTTTCCTGGAGATTTAAAGAACTTATATCTGCAGGAATTCCTAAGCCAACTCCTTCCACATCACTATAATTTTTAAACCAGTTTCCAGTTTGAACTGAAGCTGGATTGCAGTTTGAAGAAAAATCAATATCTTTTAAGTCGCTATCAAAAGAATACTGGTATCCTTGGTGGCTGTGTACATTTCCTTGCATATCGTCAGGTACGATATGATTTTCCGTGAATGGAAAGTCACGAGACCGCTGCATTCGGTTTGATGCATGGGATGAATCCTTCTGGAAAAGAGAAGGTTGATCTGAATTTTCCGACTGCATCCCAGATAGCACTGTATTAACTGTATTTTGTTCTGAAGGTTGATGACAGTCTGATTGCACAGAATGAAAATTATTGTTCATGTTGTCAATGGACTTATAGCATAAATTTTGCTGCTTCTGGATGCCATTGGAGGAGTAAAAGTCATGATGACTATCCTCACGAGGTAGATGTATGCCTTTCTTTTGCAGGTCATCAATATGACACAACGAGCTAGAATTTTCAAAATGCCGATCTTTTCTTTTCCCTTCTTTTTGTTTCTGTTGCTTTGTCTGTACATTAAAAATGGATGTGTTCATAGTTATTACTAGTGAAGACTCCTTTTACAGAGATTTAGTAATGACCCCACGCTAAAAATTTGACAACAGACGACTACTGCAGATAAGCTTAGAGAAGATGATATAGGTATTATTAGGACAAAATTGTTTTACAGAAAGCTAAACACAGTATATAACATGTCATTGCATTCCCTGACAGGACGAGGAAAATGAAACATACACAGAAAGAAGATAGAGTATAAACAATATCCTGAGATGCTTCTTGGTTCCATCCTAACATTAATGTTCAAAGTCCACAGACCACACAAGAATTGCACAGTAGTTCACTAACCTGATTTTCAAGGAACTGGTCTTTGTCTTCAGAAATTTGACTGCTCTCAAAAGAAAAGCGATTCAGTGAGGTAGGCTTGTCAAATGTGGACAGATGAGATCTAGCTTTGTGAATAGAAGATCCACTCTCAGTACTTGAATAATTGACTGGAGGATCATCATATTTAAGATTTGGAGGTCCAAGATCTTCTGTTAAATCTTTGAAAGCATTTGAATCAAGACACGAGAAGTTGAATCTTGACTTGGGTGCATCTTCAGATCTTTCAACAGCACCTGATGCAGAAAACCATTCTGTTGCAGCTTCATTACCAGCACCACCAAGCTCAAATGATGGGTCACAGCCTCTGAAAACAAAATGATTAATCTAAATCATCAAAATTAATATTCACCAACGAAGTTAGGGAAAAAAAATAATCTCTCATGGAAAAAGAATCAGAACTACCTAAACATCCGGTCAACATCCTCAAAATTTTCTATTTGAGGCCAATTGTAGTACAAGAGATTGCTAGAGTCTTTATCCTCATGAACAGTATCAATGAAGTGTAGTAAATCTTTCTCTGTTTCAGAAATGTGAGTTGATGGAAAATCAGAGTTACTATCAACTGCAGTGCAACTGTCACTGAGGCTAGGATAATCTGGACATGATTCACCAAGTGAATCAATATTGTTACTCCTTAAGCAATGACTTGAAGCCCCAGCACTGTCAGATGAAAAAGATGTCACCGCTTTTACATTATCACTTTTGGAACCAAAAATCATATTATCAGATTTGTGTGACAGTGAATCCTCCAACATTGTATTATTTCCTATATCTACAGCCAAACTATCTCTTTCCCCTTTTTCCTGAGTAACACAGTTCACAGCATATTTGTCAGCAGAATTACTTGAAACGCCAACTACATCAAACCCAGATTTCTTATGATTATCAATCTGTGAAGTATGTTCATTTCCACTATTAGAGTATGGCACTATATGATCTTCCGTCTGAGCAAAATCATCCCAAACGATATCTCCAAGCTGCAACACCAATTGCAAATTTTTCATATTATAAAGTGCCGATTTTACATGGCTTTGTAAAGCAGATTAGAAGATATAGAAGTTTTAATTATTACACCCAACAAGTCATTATAAACCCTGAACAAAAAATGACACATCAATGCTAAATTTAATATCAATTTGGAGCAAGAATTCTACCTCATAAACACTAGAGTCTGACATGACTTCACTTTCTTTTACCCAACACCTAAATCAAATGCACATCTCCCATCCAATGTCATACTTGAAGCACAAAATTTCCCCGTCCCTTCATTCATGGCATTAAGAACACCAACAATCAGATTTCAAGTTTCAAATTATCTTCACCACACATCTCAAATATTGAATTATAGATCACAAATAGACTACCAACTAAAGAACAAAAACTAATCAATATCTTTCAAGGAAGGGCATGAATACCAAACTCTTATAGTCCTACACACACATAGTATAAATAGATGATATAATAATTAAAAGAAAACCCTTATAGGCTTCTAATCCAAGAATACATCTAGCATGACTAATCCAGAACACTTCATCAAAAAACACTTTGAACTTGTAGCTAATTGATTTCAAACTATCTAACAAAATTACAACCAAATAAGAACACAAACTTTGTCAATTTATAGCACCCCTTCATTGACTAAACATAACATGAATCTAAATCTAAACAAATAAAAAAATCATTGCAGAATAGATTAAAAACCCACCTCAAATATTCAATCTTCTTTACTTTCACGTCACTTTATCACCAAAACGTATAACAAACACACACAAAAAGACATAAAAATCAGCTAAAGATAAGATTTTTACAAGGTTGATACAAATAAACTTACAAGAAAATCAAGAACCTAACTCAAAGATTCAATTTTTATTACTTTCCCATCAGTATATCACACAAACACACAAAAAGATATAAAACATTAGCTCAAGTTATGATTTTCACAAGGACAATAGTAACAAACTCACCAATAAATCAAGAACCCAACTCAAAGATTAAATCTTTTTTACCTTTTTATCACTACATCACACAAACACACAGAAAGACATACATATAAATCAGCTAAAGTTATGAGTTTTAACTATTTTACAAGGATTTTACTAAGAAACTCACCAGAAAATCAAGAACCCGACTCAAAGATTCAATTTTTTTTTTACTTTTCTATCACTACATCACAGAAAGACATATAAATCAGATTAAGTTGTGATTAATATTTTACAAGAATAAAACTAAGAAACTCACCAGAAAATCAATAACCCAACTCAAAGATTCAATCTTTATCAAGATTTTAACCCTTTTAGCAGATTCAAAAACCCAATTTGAATGCAAAACTAGAAACAAATCTAGAGAGAAAGTTGAAAAAAAAGGCACTGAAAATCAAGTGGGAAGGTGTTATTTGTTTAATGGAGAAATGCAAGTAGGAGTATAATGTATGTATAAATGAGGGACACGTGTCATGGAGATCAAAACAAGGAGTCTAGTTGAAAGTTGAAACTAGTGGTGGAGATTGAGTGTATAGATACGATCTGTTACTGTCTTTTAATTTGTCCACGTATGATTTTTGACACGTGGCAGTGATCTGTAGAGGGACCACTACAGAGGAGGTCGGTATTAGGCAAGTGGGTTTATATGGGGGTGTTTGTCAAATCTGATGATCGATTTATAAGTTACTTAATTCGGGAAAAATTTTGTATTTACATACTTTTTTTAGAGAAAAATGTGTATCGGGAGTTTAATATTCGTTATCTTGCAAAAATAAGTTACTTATTTCAGAAAAAAGTACATATTTCCTAACTTTTTTCCAGAATAAGTAACTTATTTATGAAAAATAAGATTTGACAAACGGGCCCATAGTGGGGCTTGTTTTCCTCCCCTCCTCTCATCATTTTCGTTCTTCTCATTTTTTAACAATTTTTTTATATGTATTTTTAGATATAAATAAAATATAATTTTGTAATTCTGAAAAAAAAACTAACTCTATAATTTATTTTTAAAATTTTGTTTTTATGAATAAAAATTAAAACTAAATTTTTAGTCAACAAAAATTAAAATTATTTGAAAACAATATTTTATATGAGTTTAAAATGCACATCAAACCCTTCGTACCAAATGTAAGAATTGAGAGGCACATAGAAGATTAAATTAAAAATTACTTCTTGTTTATTCGATGTATTACTACTATTTTTCTTTTTCATTTTTAGATGTTTTCTTGCGGAATATTCATGTATTAGCATTACTAGCTGATAACCCGTGCGATTGTGATAAATTATCTTAAATTCCTAATTAATTTTTAACTTTTTTAAATGAATAAAATCTTGAAGCACCAAGTTGTATATAATACGATATTCTCGACTTTTATTTCGATTGTTAGTTAATAGACTCATAGTATATAACTTCAATAATAAATTAAATCAATATTTAATTTTATTATTTTAATTAATTAAATTTATATAACTTATCTCTGGTAATATAAGAATAGTTATATTATTAATTGTATTTATTATTAATCTATTATAGATATATTTTAAATATTAATTAATGAAGCCCTAAGTCTTATATTCTCGACTTTTATTTCAATTTTTAGTTAATAGATTCTTAGTATATAACTTCATTATTAAATTAAATTAATACTCCCTCCGTCCCTTCGAATTCTTTACGTTTGCGGACCATTTTTCGGCACGGATTTTAAGATGCATTTTAAGGATAGTTCTATAACTTATTTTTGATATTTTCTTTTTTTGTATAAAAATAGAATAGTCCTATTTTTATACAAAAAAGAAAATATCAAAAATAAGTTATGCAACTATCCTTAAAATGCGTGTCAGACACGCACTTTTTTATGTAAAGAAATGGGTGGGACAGATGGAGTATTTAATATTATGATTTTAATTAATTAAATTAATTAATATTTAGTGGCATACCGCTGTATACATGGCATACCGCGATATAAATAAATAAATAAATTAATTAATTGGCATACCGTATTTTAGTTCAGAGAGGACTTGTTTAATTAGTAGTTCTTATTCATAGAGCATCTCCAACCCAATAAAACCTTTAGCTAAAATTAAATGTGAAATGCCATAAATAAAAAATATAGAGAATATGTAAACAAAATGTTCACTCCAATGGGGGGAAACCCTTAGCAAAAATTTTAGCGAACCTTTTCATGTTGGCTATATATAGCCAACCTCTAGGGACCTGTAGCAATATTCCACATCATCTTTTGCCATATATAAATAATATTATCTATTTATAACAACTTAAAATAATAATAAAATACTATTTTTAAAATATAGCCAACCATTATAGCCAACATCATTGGAGTACAACATCCTACATATTCAGCAAATATCTTACAGTTTTAGCAAAATTTATTTTAGCCAACCATTTTTTCCAGTACCATTGAAGATGCTCTTATTGGCTTTCTATACACTTAAAAAATAGTTTTTAAAGTAAGATCAAATAGTAAAATAATTTATTACTCCCTCCGTGCCATTATATGTTTCTCATTTGGTGAAAAACACGGATTTTAAGAAAAAGTGGGTATTGAATATTGTTTTTAAGGAGTAGTGGGTATTGAATATTATTTTTTATGGAGTAGTGGGTATTGAATATTGTTTTTAAGGAGTAGTGGGTGGAGTAGTGGGTATTGAATATTGTTTTTAATGAGTAGTGGGTGGAGTAGTGAGTATTAAATATTGTTTTTAAGGAGTAGTGGGTGGAGTAGTGAGTATTAAATATTATTGTTTATGGCTTAAAATAGAAACAGGAAGGATATTTTGATTTTCCCGATTTAGTAAACAGGAAACATATTAAGAGACAGAGGGAGTATTAATTAATTAGTTAATTAATTGGCATACCGTGCATACCGTAGTATACATGTCATACCATTTAAAGGGGGGTTTCTGCTTTTAATAAAGAGTATAGATATATTATGGAAGATGTTTTTTTTTCGGAATATGCTTCCAGATTATATATTAACAAAAAGTAATGAGTCCTTATTTACTAAATTATCACTTGTGCTCAAATTAAATAATTTTAGGTACATAATTGACCCTGACATTAATCCGTTTTTATGCTAATAACTAATAAGTGAGAGCACCAAAATAATATAATATTGTAGGGACACATTTTTTCAATTAAATAAATTTAAAAAATTAAAAATATGTAAAGTCGTCATGAATTATGGTGTTCTTTGGTAGGATTGCATTTGCAAGTTACCCTCGAGTCCGGGGGATTATCTGATCCATCCAGCTAGTGTTGTAGTAACTTGTAAGTGATTCTTAGGTGCATGACATTTTTAAAGTAAAGGTGTTCTTATGTACAGAATTTTGGGAATTTTTTTTTTTATTTTATCACAATGATTCTATTATTTTAGTATCTCAAATACATGTTGTAGGGGAGAATTTTGGTGGTTTAGGATTTAGTCACCTTAAGTTCTGTATACAAATATTTAAATAAAATAGCCAACCTGCAAGCTCGAATGCCAATTTTATTCATCTTCATCAATCAAGCTTAATTGAGTTTTTGACCCCCTGATCGTTTATCCTCTATTCTGAAGAGTGATTTTTGTGCTTAGTGCTTTCTGAATTGGTTTTCCCAACTCAATTGTTAAAAAAAATAAAAAATCAATCAAATATCAAAATGTCCAAAAACTCAAGTGCCGATTACTTGAATAAGGTTAGAGAGACATTTTTATTCTAATCTTAACAGAAAAACTTGTCTGATCAAACTCAACAGAGTTTCATTAATTTTAAGTGAAGCTCAGAATGCCAAGATCTTTGGAGAAGCATACACTATCATCAAAACATACCTGCTCAGCAAAGTTAAATAGACAAGCGAGGCTAGAGTTTTTGAAAATTCGATCCCACATAAATAAATTTTGGCAGGGGAACATGTCAAGCAACAGCCATATTGCTGAATATAACCCCAGAAAGCTAAAATTTGTATCCAGAAAACAGATGTGGTTCATTGATATAATCAATGATATCAATGAAGAAGATGAATTGCAGAGAAGAAACATACAGAAAAGTAATATATTGCTCTCATTGTTTTTACAGAGAAATGTGATAACTAACTCATCTTAATCACTAAGATAAGAGAGTACAAAGCTATATATAGAGATACTACTAATTACATTGAGAAAAGAGATTATTCCTCTAACTAACTAGGCTGCAGTTCCATAACAGAATTTGTCATTATTTGCTGTGACTCATGTGCCAGCTAAGCTAGCTTTGGTGACTTGGAAGGTGAGGTGAATATATCTGTAACATCCCCCTCAAGTTAGGAGTGAGGAAGAGATTACAAACTCCTAACTTGTTGCAGAATTGTTGTAAAGAATGAGAAGGTATAGCTTTAGTCATCATATCAGCTGGTTGTTGAGTAGTAGAAATGTGCATAGGTTTGATAACATTCAGCTTGAATTTCTCTCGAACTAGATGACAATCAATGTCAATATGCTTAGTTCTTTCATGAAAAACAGAGTTAGAGGCAATATGAAGAGCCGATTTGCTGTCACAGTAGAGCTCAACTGGAGTAAGATTGTGAAAGCCAAAAGAACGAAACAGAGATATAAGCCAAACTATTTCACAACAAATATCTGCCATACTTCTATATTCAGCCTCAGCTAGCTGAAGAACGAGAGGCTGTGTTCTGTTTCTTGCATTTCCAGGAGATCAAAGAGTTGCCAAGCATAATGCAATATCCAGTAAGAGAATGTCGAGTTTCTTTGCAACTGCCCCAGTCTGAGTCACAGAAAGCACGAAGTTGGAAAGGGGATTTAACATCCATAAGAATACCTTGACCAGGAGAAGTTTTAAGATAACGAACCACTTTATAGGTAGCTTGTAAATGATCCAACCTTGGAGCAGCCAAGAACTGAGAGAGAACTTGAATTGCATAGGACAAATCAGGCCTAGTAACTGTAAGATATAACAGTCTACCAACTAATCTTCTGTAGACTGAACCATCATGAGAAGAGAGTAAAGGGCTAGAATTATTCTGCAACTGATGATTTAATTCAATTGAGATTCGAGAAGGTTTAGCAGCAGACAAGCCAGTATCTTGTAAAATCTCAAATGTGTATTTTCTCTGATGTAGATAAATACCCTTTGAAGACCTTGCAACCTCTATTCCCAAGAAATACTTCAAAGGTCCCAAATCTTTTATCTTAAAATTGGAAGCAAGATACTGTTTGACAGTAGCAATCAGGACTGGATCATTACCAGTAAGCAATATGTCATCAACATATACCAGTAAGGCAACAAACTGGGATGAAGTGTGCAGAGTAAACAAACTATTATCTGCATGAGATTGAGTAAACTGAAATTGTCTTAAGGCATCGGAAAATTTGTCAAACCAGCATCTAGGTGCTTGTTTAAGACCATAAATGGATTTCACCAACTTGCAAACCAGATTTGAAGGATCAGAGATATCTTGCAGGGAAGCAAATGAAGAAAGCTGAAAATATCCTGGAGGGAGCTTCATATAGACAGTTTCATGAAGATCACCATGCAAAAATGCATTGGTGATATCTAACTGAGAAATAGACCAATTCTGTATTGAGGCAATAGCAATAAGAAGTCGAACAGTGACCATTTTTGCTACAGGAGCAAATGTCTCAAAATAGTCTAGACCATATGTTTGAGTGAAACCTTTGGCAACCAGTCTGGCCTTATACCTTTCAATGGTGCCATCTGGATTGTACTTAATTTTGAACAGCCATTTGCAATCAACAATATGAGTATGAGGTGGTTTTGGAACCAAAATCCATGTGTGATTATTTTCTAAGGCATCTAACTCAAGTTTCATAGCTTGAATCCAATTTGCATCAGTAGCAGCTTGTTTAAATGTGTATGGAGTAGGGGTTTTAGCAGTAGCAACTAGATAGTTACTATAAGCAGAAGAAAATTGAGAATAAGAAATGTAGTTTTGCAAAGGATAACGAACAGTACCTTGTGTCATATGAGCTGATGTTGAGGAGAGATTGGTGATCATATTAGAAGGTAAACCTGTGAAGTCTATGAATTTCTGAGGCACATTTCTGACCCTGGTAGACTTGGTTACAGCAATAGGAAGAGTAGGCTGAGTGTGTGTGGAAGATGTGGAATTTGTAGTAGTAGACTCAGGAAGAGGAACAGAATACTGATCATCAGATGACATAGGTAAAGGTGAAGGAAACATAGTTGAACAAGTATCTGTGGAACCAGTTGAGTGAAAAGGAAAAATATGCTCAACAAATGTTACATGCCTGGTCATCAGAATAGATTTAGTGTTTAGATCAAGAATTTTGTAACCCTTTTTATTGAAAGGATAGCCAACAAACACACCTTTAAAGGCTCTAGGAGCAAATTTATCATTTGTAGATTGACTATTTGAAAAATAGCAGAGACAACCAAAAGACTTGAGATGAGTATAAGATGGAGGTGTATTAAAAAGAAGTTCATATGGAGACTTATAACCCAACTGTTTAGATGGAGTCAGATTGATAATGTGAGTGGCAGTAAGGACCAAATCACCCCAGTAAGAGATGGGTAAATTTGATTGAAATTTTAAAGCTCTAGCTACCCTAAGTAGGTGTTGATGCTTCCTTTCAATAATGCCATTCTGTTGAGGGGTATGAGGACAGCTAGTTTGATGAATGATACCTTTACTAGAAAGATAGTTTTGAAGATCAGCATTGATAAATTCAGTGCCATTGTCTGATCTCAAGATTTTAACAATTTTGGTAAACTGAGTATGAACATAGCTTATAAATTGTTTTATAAGAGAGGGAACCTCTGTTTTGTGAGTAAAGAGGAAAAGCCATGTACACCTTGAAAAATCATCTACAATAGTAAGAAAATAGTGACATTTACCATGTGTAGGATATCTATAAGGTCCCTACACATCACAGTGAATAAGCTCAAACACACAAGAACATTGAGATAAACTCTTTGAAAATGAAAGCTTAGTTTGTTTAGCCATGTGACAAACATCACAAGTAGTCAATACAGATTGAGAGACAGAGTTCAACTGAGGTAAATGACTCAATACAATAGAAGAAGGATGACCTAATCTATTGTGCCATAGGTGAACATTACAATTTTGATTTTTAATGGCTACAGCAGTAACAACATTTTCTAGAAGCTTAGGTGTATGCAGCTTGAACAAACCATCTTCAAGATCACCAATCTTCATCCTCTTCATCATGACAAGGTCCTGTAGAAAGCACTTAGAAGAGGTAAAGTGAATTAAACATGAATTATCAGAAGATAATTTTGCAACTGATAGTAAATTACACTGAAAGTCAGGAACAAATAACACCTGTTTGAGAACTAAAGATGGTGTTAAGTGAACATCTCCAACAAAAGTAATATGAGTGATATTGCCATTTTGAAAGTGTAAATCAGATTTAACTGATGATGCATTTGAAAGTAATTGGAAATGAGAAGTAATATGATGAGTTGCACCTGAATCAATGATCCAGGTACTTGGTGAGTTACTAAACTGAACATGATGGCACACAGCAGGAGATATACCTACCATAGAAGCAACATGAGAAGACACCTGGATAAACCACTTGCAGAGACAGTATTGGCTGACATCCAAGGAGCTGGAGATGAATTCTGAGAAGTTGATGGTGAAGAGTTCTGAGAAGAAGTAAAAAGTTTGGCCTGTAGCACATTGAGAATTTGTTGACATTGATAATCAGACATATTGGCAATTGAGGAAGCACTGGAAGAGGAACCAGATTGATCTGAACCAGATGCAGGGTATTCAGAGACAGCATTAGCACTGGAGGTAAACCGTTAGTCTATGCCAATCAGGATATCCATGAAGTGCAAAGCACTTCTCTCTAGTATGACCAGTTAGATTACAAAAATCACACTGTAAGGTAGAATCTGGAATTTTCTTGTTGAATTTTGGCTTAAAAGTTGAAGAAGAAGGTTTAACTCTAACATTCATAGCCAAACTATCATTAATTGTGTGCACAGTAGAGGCATCTCGTTGATTCTCATCTTGCAGCAGCATAGAATAGGCATGATTCAGATCAGGTAGAGGATGCATAAGTAATATATGACCTCTAGTGCTAGTAAATTGATCATTCAATCCCATCAGAAATTGACTTAACTTTGTTTGTTTTTCATATTGATCCAGCTTTTGAGCATTTCCACAGGCACAATTACTTGCAGTACAGATACATTTTGAAATAGGTGATAGATTATCAAGTTCATCCATTAGACCTCTAAACTGAGTAAAATACGCCGTAATAGACTTAGTACCCTGAGTTAACGATGCAAGCTCTTTACGAAGATTAAATAGACGTGGCACATTACTTTGAGCAAATCTAGTGGCTAAATCATCCCATATCTGTTTTGCAGTATGTAAATAGACAACACTCTTCCGAATTTCAGAGGAAATAGAGTTCAAAAGCCAGGAAATTACCAAATCATTGCTGCGCATCCAGAGAGACAGATGTGGAGATCCAGTTACTGGTTTAGCCTGAGATCCATCAATAAAACCGAGTTTCAACTTTGCAGAAAGAGCCATCTGTACGGAACGACTCCATTGATGATAGTTCTGATCTGTGAGTTTGTTGGTCCAGGAAAGTATTGCAGAAGGGGGGGTTGAATGCAATACTAATAAATTTCAAAAACTATTTCAACAACTTAAATAGAATTTGTGATTTACTAGTAGAAGAAATGCAAACACAAGTAAAATCAAATACGAGGATTTCACAAAATAAATGTTTTATTTATTTTGCAAAGTTTTGCTACAACCTTGAGAACAAAATAATTCTCAAGCTACAAATACTCAAGAGATTACAGTTGTTGAGCTATTTATTGTATAAATAGAGTGCTCTATTTATAGTGTGATAATCTACTGTACTATCATCATCATCATTGGTTGATGAGTTGCTGTTATATTCCTTTTGCAGCTCATTCCATGATTTATTCCCATGTGATCATCACAAAGTAACTTAAAGATACTTTCCACATTTGAGCCACCCAGATCTAGCCGTATTCAATTTTATCTGCTCTAGACTTTACAGGTTGTTCCATGTGATCTCTCGAGCTTCAGTTATAGACTTTCCAAGCTTGCTGTAAAGGTTGAATATTACAACACGCCTGCTTCTTTTGAACATGTACTCTGTCGTTTAATTTGACTTAGAAAATTCCTAAATCAGGTTAATTCTATATGACAGTATGTTTGCCACAAAGTTTGCTGTCAATGGATTACGCTTTGGTTGACAGTATGAATTTCCCGCAGATATTACTGTCAAGAATTTTGCTTTGGTTGACAGTATGAATTCCCGCAGAGATTGCTGTCAAGAGTTGTGCTTTGATTGACAGCATGTTTTTCCCGCAGAGATTGCTGTCAGGAATTCCAAACTTACTGTCGCAAACTGTACATCAAAGTTGTTGTCATTAGAATCTCCGCCAATATTGCTGTCAAGTTGAAACTTGCTGTCGACTTCGTGAAACTTGCTGTCGACCTAGGCAACATGTTGTTTTCTTGTAACCTTACTGTCAGAGTTTGACAGTAACATTTATTCCTTCTGTCGAACTTATGTATTTCTTGAGGCTTGAACATAATCGAACTTCTTCCAAGAATTACACTTATTACTTGACAGTATTTATTTAAATTACAAGAATACATTTCAGGCTATGACAGTATGTTCTACTTAGTAAAAACTAAGTATACCAATAAAACTAGTTAAGTTGTCTATTCCATCACCCATAAATCCCAACAATCTCCCCCAATTTGTTTTTATGGACAATAAGGACAAATTTACAAATATCATGCTGACAACTTAACTACCATAGATCAGAAAGAATAAACTCTTCATTTCTGACCAATGATTAAACTGAATTGTTTTCAAACAATATATCACAAAAGTTCCCAAAAAAAAAACTTTACTTATCTTGATTTGAACTTTTCACTTTGCTCCTTTTCCCTTAGAGCTCTTCTGAGATTTTCAATTAACTCTTTTTCTTCAGGGGACTGTGCATCATCTTCATTTTCCACAATGTATTTTCTGATCATTGAGGAAGCAGTGTTTAATGTATCTCTGAGTTCCATCCAGTAAACATTTTGCTTTACAATTGATCTGAATTTTAGCACATCTCCCTCCATCTTGAATCTCCTGCCAAGAAACTGATTTAGAGTTTCCCTTCTTTGTTTGTCCAGGCTGGGATCCTCTCCTCTCCTCTGATCAAGAATCATATCAAGCTCCCAAGAACACAGTGTTTCAAGACTGTTAGTTGATCCAACCACTTGCCAGTATAATTCTTTTAACACACTGGTCTTCAATTTAGAGAAACTATCTACATAAATTTCTTCTTTGCCATACTTGATTCTCAAAGGATTGTCCAGTACGCATGGCTGATAGTTGGATTCTTCACTGTTGATCTTATTGATTTTACTGTAATTTTTCTTCATTTCAGCTTCAATCTCATCTTCTATCTGTTGACGAGATTTTTTCCTTGATGCTAATTCTTCTTTGAACCTTTGCTCTGCTTCATACATCTTCATTTCATGTTCTGAATAAGGTTTTCGCATTTCAATCCAGTTATAATCAGGAATAGGATTGTCTTCTTCATACTCCAAACCAAGAATTTGATAGACATCATCATCATTGTGAAGTGTCCAATCACCAAACTTCTCAATAAATTCAACATGCCTGGCTTCATAGTACTTGAGAACTTGATCCATGATCTTCTTTGAAACATTATCATAGGTTTGCAGTAGCTCAACCATCCTTTCCAGATTGAAGAAATCAATTCTTCGTTTTACTGTTTCAGAAGTTTGAATGAGTTTCTTGGAGATCACCTTTGATTTTGATATCTGAGTGAAGTCAGATTCCACTGTAATCAACTTTTCATTGTTTTGCCATAGAATGTATCTTGCAACTTCTTCTTTTGGTCCATCAAATTCTATGGATACAGAGGTGATTGTTTCTTTGGCATTCAGCTGCATCATTTCAAAGCTATTCATTCTTCTCCTCATGATAGGTTTCTTGAGTCCCAACCCTGTAGCTTTTCCTTCTCCTTTGTAGACAGTCTTTCCCTTTGTTGGTCTTTTTGATTTTCTCTTGATTCTTACTGTCTTGAATGATTTGACAGTAGGATCGTTGACAGTTTCTTTTATAGGGCTTCTGACAATGTCTTCTTTGACAGTATCTTCAATGACTGTTACTTCATCCTGACTGACAGCATCTTTATTGACATCCTTGACAGCATCTTTGTTGACAGTATCTTTTTCAAGATGTATACTGTCAATTTCCATTTCTTCTTGATTTCCTTTCAATGCTTCAAGTACTTCTTCCTCTTTCTTCTCATCAACTTTCTTGCTTGAGCTAGAATTTTCAGAAATTTCCTTTGATTCTGCTTCTTTGACTTGAGTTTGCTCTTTTGAAGAGTCTCTCAGTTCTGTTCTCTTAGGTACTCCAGCTTCACCTCCATCTTGATTGTCATCATCATCTTTCTCCAAAGTGTCATCAAAAGTGCAGTTTCCTCCTTGAGCATTTCTGCTTGAGTTTGCTTTGGCAATGAGCTTTTTAATTTTGGCACTGTACTCCATTTCTCTCTTTGCCAATAGCTTGTGAATATCTTTGACTGCCTGAATCCTTTCCTTGGTGATGGGTGCTTTCAGCAATAATTTAAGTACTTCCATGATGACTTTGCTTTTCAGAGATGTTTTGCCTTCAAGTGTTAAGAATCCCAGACCTTTAGTTCCTTTGGCTGTTGTCTGTTTAAAGCTTACACCATATGGCTGGGAACTTACTTCTGGAAGTTTGTTGTTGACCATTGTGCCCAGTTGCATATAGAGACTTTCATCAAAGATAGTAGAGTTTTTCTTCACTAGAATCCCAAGGATGTATTGCACTCTGGCAGAGAAAGTTTCCAACAGTTGAGTTGTTATGAATATTGAATGTCCACTCTTCAGATACACTTCAACTGCCCACCTCTTCTCTGAGCTAATCTTCACAGATAGATTTACAATCTTTTCTTTCAAAGCTTCTGCCAACTTAGCAGGTTTTCCTTTAGTCACTGTGATTGCTTCATTCACCAGATTGTTGAATTCCTCATCCTTATTATTCAAGGTGCTCTCCATATGACTTACTGTTATTGAGTCAGCTTCTTCTTGGGAATATGTACTTCCATCAGTCCAAGTGATAGGCTCTGAAGAAAACACATATTCAGGCAACTTGCCTTTGCCTTTACCCATCCTATTTGATTCCTCTTTTTCTCTCCATAGCCTCTCCAATGTGGATTCTTTCTTCTCAGGAACTGGTTCATTGATTTTGATTGAGGATGCTTTATTTCCTTGTATTTGACTTAATACCTCCTTGGATACTAGCATTTGTTCCCCATCTACTTCAGCTTCAAAAAGCTCCTCAGTTCCAGAGGCTATTGCAGTTTTTACTCTCTCTTGCTCCCCCTTACTCCTTTGCTCCCCCTGTCTTTTAGCTTCCCCTTGTAACTCCACCTTTCTTCCTGGTTGCTCAGCCTCTTTCTGATCTTTTACTTTCTCCCCCTTAGTTAAGTTTGCAGCATGAAGCAATGAAGAGAGTGACAGTAGTGTGGCTTGAATTTCAGCAAATCCAGTCTTCACAGTAGATGACAGGTTGTCCAGTTTGCTTTCCAGTGTAGCACATCGATTTTCCAATGCTTGGAGCCTGTCATTTGAGGATGCAGAAGGACCACCAGACCTAAGCCTTTTAGGAGGTAAGGGATAAGTCTGGGGCATGGAGGCTGTTGGGGTTCTCACACTCTCAGTGTTTTTATAGATGATCTCATCATCTCTCACAAAAATTCCCTCAAGGCCTAATGCCTTTTGTTTATTGGCTCCCTCAAGTTCACTCTGGACATGCTCAAGTCCCTCTCCTTTTGCCAGCACATTTGGTTGCCTCTCATTTTTAGTCTCACCTCTCTGTTCTTTTATCTCTCTTTGATTTTTCACTCCCTCACTCATCCTAGATGCAGTAGTATGAGCAGTACTAACATGCAAAAGAGTAGATTTTACCTTGAAGGCCTTTGAAAGGGGCAAGTCATCATCAGAGATATCTTCCACTAATCCTTCTTGTAGTTGTGGTTGAACAGTATCTTTTGTCAGAATGGTACTGTCACTTGATTGTTTGACAGCACCTTCTGTTTTGTCTTTGACAACATCTTTGGCTGTGACAGCAACTTCCCTAGGGTAAGATGCTTTGAGGGAATCGATCAAGATGCTGGCTGTTTCAATTTCTAGCAAATTTGCATCTTGATCTAATCCAGTGTTTGATGGGGTGGTATCCATTTCACTTTGAGAAATGGGTTCTTGTGGACCACTTGATGGGGGCTCATCCATGATTTGAGATGGATGATCAAAACCTGAGGGGTTGGTACTGTCCCCCTCTCTAGGTTGATTAGAAGAAACAACAGATGTGGGAATGAAAGAAGAAGTTTGAAGTTCAGATTGATTAAATGGCTGTTCCACAGAAAAAGATTGTGGAACATCAATAGTATGAATGAATTCCTCACTGTGTTCTATCTCAATGTGTGTATCTTCAAATACAGGTTCCTCAAGAGTGAGTTCTTGAGTTTGTGCAGACTCTTTACAAGGTGCCTTGGGAGACAGGCCAATTTCAATAGATGTCCCTTGTTGAGAAGAGACACCTAGAGGTGAGTTTATTTCCCTATCATCCTCTACAGTCTTTTGGGAAACTGTAGGGTGGCTGACAGTAGCCTTGGTCCTTCTAGCTCTCTTCTTCTTAGGCTCAGAAGGGGCTACTGTGGGTTCTATTCCACTACCATCCTTATTTGCTGCACTTGGTGCAGTAACTCCCTCTTGACTCACCACATTGTCACCAGTTTCACTCTCCAGGGATCTTTTCTTGGATTCCTGTTTGGCAATTTTAAGGGCTTTTGGTAGTCTAGAGTCCCTAGGTGGAATGTATGGTGTAGAATGTGGGTTAACTGAATTTGGGTCTAATTCAGCTTCATTCTCTATTGTGAAAACAGTGTAACCTGTTGGAAATGGAAAATCAAGGTTGGGCACTTGATTTACCATGTGTTGTGTGAAACATAGTGGAATATGTGCATTCAAATTTTGTGTGTTAAGAGATGTGTGAGTGTTTTTCTTTAAAACAGGACATTCTTCAAAATCAGAAGTATCCTCAATATTTCCACAAATATTATTAATACACATAGTTAAAAAGCGAGGATAGATAGATACCTTCTTGCCTATTGCGCTTTTCAACTGTGCCATGATCAGTTTTCCAATGTTCACCTTGTATCCATGGACTAATGAATGAGTGAGCTTCTTGATATATGATGGTATTCCATTCCAGCCTGTAGTCTTGGTAGAGAACACCTTCACCATTACATCAAAAATCATACTCCACTCTTTTCTCAGAAATTTCCTGTCCATTTCTCCTGTTTGATACCACTTATCCGAAGTTTCATCAATCTTAGATCCTGAATATCCAATCTTCAGAAAGAACTTCTTCAGAGTATCATCAGTTGCTAGCTCCTTAAAGCTTTCTTCACTTGTCAACACAATACCCAAAGCCTCATTGATATTCTTTACTGAAAGAGAATGACTTGCATCATCTATATTGAACTTAATTGATTCATTCTCTCCAGTTCCTTGAGCACTTGCTGATTTCCAGAATTTTTCAATTCTAACAGCATCAATTTTGGGGGAAGAGGTTATTGCATGACCTAGGTAGGATTTATTTAAGAAGGAAATAAGTCCTTTGAAGTTTTCACCAGCATCATTAGGAGAAAAGATACCGGCAAAGTTGGTTTGAGCAACACTTTGTTTAGGTGCCATTGTTGAATGCTTTGAAAAATGAGAGAGAAAATGCGGTTTTTGGATGCAGAAGGTTGAGAGGTTTTTGCAAATGAAAGTGATAGTAGATTAAACGGTAGATTCAGTTTCTAATATGAATCGATTTAACCTCTCTTAAATGAACGTGTGATAATGATATTACCCATTAACTCCACTTGCTATATTACGTGGCAGTTGCTATTAGATCGTGGATTGGTGAAAAGAAATATACGTATATATATATATATATATATATATATAAATTAATATATATATCTTTCCACTATCTTTGACAGCAACTTCTCGTGACAGCATCTTTCATTGACAGTAACCTGTGCGCTTTTCTTTCTCTACCAATTCTGACAGCAATTTCTTGTGACAGCAACTTTCATTGACAGCAACTTGTGCGCTAACAACATTTCTGTCAATCAGCTTCATGAGTGACAGTAAGTTTTATCTGACAGTAAACTTATCATAAGATCATGCTGTCACTGTTCACACATAACTTAAGTTAAGGACACATGATTTCTTAAAATTAATTTAAGACAGACATGTAAAACTATTTTAGCATAGTCATAGCAAACATGATATCTAAAAATCCTTTTAGCATAGCCATAGCAAACATGATATCTAAAAATCCTTTTAGCATAGTCATAGCAAACATGCTGTCTGAACAAGTATCACAATGTACCTTAACTTCTCATGACAGTACCTTCTAGTGACAGTACCTTTAAAAGTTTCTGTCATGAGCTTCGGCTTTATAATTGATAAACCAGTTAGATGATCATACCTGATTTAGCATTCCTAATTCACTCACCAACCTGGTAAATGTTGCTTCATCCAGTGGCTTGGTGAATATATCTGCAAGTTGCTTATCTGTTGGAACATAAACCAATTTTACATCTCCTTTTTCAACATGCTCCCTGATGAAATGATGCCTTATATCAATGTGCTTTGTTCTGGAGTGTTGAACTGGATTGTCTGATATGGCTATGGCACTAGTGTTGTCACAGTAGATAGGAATATTTGACAACTTTAGTCCATAATCCATTAATTGATTCTTCATCCAAAGAATTTGTGCACAGCAACTTCCAGCTGCAATATATTCAGCTTCTGCAGTTGATGTAGAAACTGAGTGTTGCTTCTTACTGAACCATGACACCAATCTCCCCCCAAGAAATTGACAGCTTCCTGTAGTACTTTTTCTGTCAATTTTGCAGCCAGCATAGTCTGAATCAGAATATCCAATTAGATCAAATCCAGTTTCCTTAGGGTACCAAAGACCTAGATTTGGGGTACCTTTGAGATATCTAAAGATTCTTTTAATTGCAACTAAGTGTGATTCTTTTGGATCAGCTTGAAACCTTGCACAGAGACATGTAGCAAACATTATATCTGGCCTGCTTGCTGTTAAGTACAGCAATGATCCTACCATGCCTCTGTAGGTACTAGAATCCACTTTCTTGCCTTTAGGATCTAACTCTAATTTAGTGGCTGTTGAGATAGGTGTCTTGGCAGGTGATGAATCTTCTAAGTTAAACTTCTTGAGAAGCTCTTTGACATACTTAGATTGACAGATGAAGATTCCTTCCTTCTTCTGATAGATTTGAAGACCAAGAAAGAATGCTAATTCTCCCATCATGCTCATTTCATACTTGTTTCTCATTAGAGATGAGAACTTTTCACACAATTTTTCATTTGTTGAGCCAAAGATTATGTCATCAACATATATCTGCACAAGAATGATGTCTTTGCCATGGTATTTATAGAATAAAGTTTTATCCACCATACCTCTTATAAATTGATTTTCCAGGAGAAAAGTGGATAAAGTGTCATACCAGGCTCTTGGTGCTTGCTTTAAGCCATATAGAGCCTTGAACAGCTTGTAGACAAAATTATGCAGTTTGTCATTTTCAAATCCAGGAGGCTGTTCAACATACACTTCTTCTTCTAATTCTCCATTTAGAAAGGCACTTTTAACATCCATTTGAAATACCTTGAATTTGCAGTGTGCAGCAAAAGCTAAGAAAATTCTTATGGCTTCAAGTCTGGCAACAGGAGCAAATGTTTCATCATAATCTATCCCTTCCTGTTGACAGTAACCTTTGGCCACTAGCCTTGCCTTATTTCTTGTCACATTTCCACTCTCATCTATCTTGTTTCTGAAAACCCATTTTGTCTCAATGACTGATTTTCCTTTTGGCCTTGGAACTAGTTTCCAAACATTGTTTCTTTCAAATTGATTGAGCTCCTCCTGCATGGCCATCACCCAATCAGAATCCAACAATGCTTCTTCAACTATTTTTGGTTCCATTTGAGATAAGAAACATGAAAACATGCTTTCAGCAGAGATATTCCTCCTTGTCCTTACACCAGTAGTGGGATCTCCAATAATTAGATTACTGGTATGATCTCTGTTCCACTTTGTTGATTGAGGCAAGCTACTTGTTTGATGAGAATGTCTTTCATCAATATGAGGATTTGATTCTCCGCCATTTTCATTATTCTGCTCATTTTGCTCAAATTCTCCAGTCTCACATTCTTGTTGATTGATGCCTGAAATTGTCTGTGATTGAGCTGAGGTTTGATTTAGATTATGAGAATTGACAGATTCTTTCTCATATCCCATTGATTGAATGAGACTTGGTTCTTCATCAACAAATTCTTCTTTTTCCAAGTATCCTTGATTCTCAAATCTGAAGGGTTGCATTTGACCATCCTCATGTAGCCCTGGAAACTTTGTTTCATCAAACGTGACATTGACACTTTCTTCAATTGTTTTGTGCTCCATGATATAGACTCTGTAGGCAGTCCTTTCTATCCCATATCCCATGAAAATGCCTTCATATGCTTTAGTATCAAACTTGCCTTTTCTTTCATGGTTGTCTTTCATCAAAAAGCACTTGCTTCCAAAAATATGAAAGTACTTGACAGTAGGCTTCTTTCCTGTCAAAAGATAGTAAGGAGTATTGCCATGAGCCTTGTTGATTAGTGTTCCGTTCTGTGTGTAACAAGCAGTGTTGATGGCTTCTGCCCAGAAATATGTTGGTAATTTAGCATTACTCAACATAGTCCTTGCAGCTTCAATAAGAGTCCTATTTTTCCTTTCTACAACTCCATTTTGCTGTGGAGTTCTTGCAGCAGAGAATTGTTGAACAATTCCTTGATCTTTGCAGAAGTTTCCAAGTGTAGCATTTCTGAATTCAGTTCCATTGTCACTTCTTAGAAATTGAACTTTTGCTTCAGGGGTCCTGTCAAGTACCCTTATGTGATCAATGATTTCTTGAGCAGCTTCATCCTTTGATTCTAAAAATTTCACCCAAGTGTACCTAGAATAGTCATCTATCATGACCAGTGCATATCTTTTTCTGGATAGTGATTGAACATTCACTGGTCCAAAAAGATCCATGTGAATCAACTTGAGTGCTTCAGTGTTAGTGTTGACTTGCTTTGATTTATGCATTGCTTTCCTCAATTTTCCCATTTGACAATCTTCACACAGTCCTTCTTGACAGAATTCCTGTTGAGGTAGTCCTCTCACTAATTCCTTCTTCATCAGCATGTTCATTGTTTTGAAATTGAGATGAGAAAATTTCTTGTGCCAAAGCATGCTATCTCCAACACTTGCTTTGCTGTAGAAGCAAAATATTCTTTCCTCATTTGTTGAGTTTAAGTCTGCAACAAATAGGCTTCCTTTCCTTACTCCTTTCAGAGATAGGCTTCTATCCTTCTTGTGGTGAATTGAACATTCCATCATGCCAAAGTTTACTTTGAATCCTTTGTCAGTGAATTGACTGACACTGAGCAGATTATGCTTCAAACCTTCCACAAGAGAGATTTCTTCAATGACAACATTTCCAGCTTTTAAACAGCCATATCCCACAGTGTAACCTTTGCTGTTGTCTCCAAAGGTTATTGTTGGGCCAGCCTTCTCAACATATTGTGATAGCAGGGATATATCACCAGTCATGTGTTTGGAACATCCACTGTCGATTATCCACATGACCTGTTTACCTTTCTTTCCCTGCAAGACAGAATGAGTTTAATTTGCATTTGGTACCCAAGTCTTGTTGGGTCCTGCATACTCAGTATCATCAGAAACTTTATCAATATTTGAAACAATATTATCAGAAGATGGTTCCTTGACTTCTTTTATTATCCACTTAGTTTTTGACTTTGACTTTTTCTTAGTGAGAGCAGACTTCTCACTTTCTTTAGTGGATTCAGAAGTCTTTGCAGTTTGCATATAAGAACATAATTCATTAGATGAAATTTGCAAATTAAAACATGTACTCATGGCAGTAATTTTGCATGGCATACAGTCAATGTTATTACAAACTACCAATTTTCTTTGCATAATGGGGGTTCTGTGTAAGTTCCCTTTCAACTCTGTTGCATTAGATATGCTACTAGTTGATTTCTTACAAACATGAGTTAAATGATGTGAGGAGCCACAATTATTGCAAAGTTTCCTTGGTGCCTGCTTAACATATGCATAATTATTCTTTTTATCAATGCCTAGCTTCCCATTTCTGTTTTTGGACTTGGAGACTACTGTCTTGACAATCTGTTCAGAAGATGCTGTCGAACTATTTTTGACAGCATCTTTTGTACTTGCTGTCTTGACAGTAGGTTTGAAAGTTACTGTTTTGGATGACTTCTTGACAGTATCTTTTGAACACTTGGTTGGACTGTTTAAGACTGTTTCTGTCATAGACATTATGACAGAATCTTTTTCTTTCTTAGATTTACTGTCAATCCTCTCATCTTCATCACAGAGTTCTTGATTAATAATTAGGGAGTTTTCATTAACCTCAAACTCTGTACTTTTGAAAATTGGGTTACTCACATTTTTGAGGATGTGAGGTCTTACAGTATTATTATCATCATTTTTCTGTATAACAGCCTCTTTACCAGGTCTCCTGCTATAATCATAGCCTATGCCTATCTTCTTACTTTCAGTATGTTTCTCATGATACTCTTGAACTAATTTAGAGGAATTTCTAAATGCCTTTAGCTTAAATTCATTCTCAGAAATTTCTTTTCTTAGATAATCCTCTATCTCTTTAGCACAGATTAAATCATTTTTTTAGTCTTTCGTTTTCCTGAGCTAAAGAATCAATAGAACTGGTCTTAAGCAACAACACATCATTGTTAGATCTGAGTACTTCATTTTCTTTAGTTAATCTAGCAATTTCTTCATTTGCAGCAGATAAACTAGTATGAATATTAAACATTTCAGTACTCATTTCCTCAATGGTTTGCTTATAGTCATTTAAAGACATATCTAGTAATACTAGAGATGGTACCTGACTTGACGAGGTTGATGCTTCTTCATTCTCTCTAGCCATCAAGGCTAAATTCACAAATTCCTCTTCTTCTTCATTATCAGATTCATCCCAGCATTTTCCTTCAGCCACATAGGCTTTTCCTTGTCCTTTCTTAAATTGACTCCCAGTTCCTCTCTCCATTCTTTGTATTTGTTTTGGTCTTTTGCATTCAGTAGCAAAGTGACCAAGTTCATTGCAATTGTAGCATCTAAACTTTGACCTATCTACCATTCCTGTTTTGTATCCTCCCTTGGTGCCAGTAGCAGGTTTTGATGAGCTTCCTTGGTTATATTTTGGAAATTGACCTTGAGGCTTATATGGCTTGTTCCTCCTGAACCTTATATTTTTGAATTTTCTTGCCATAAAAGCCATGGTTGGATTATCCATTTTCTCCATTTCTTCTAGAGTGAAGAATTCTTCATCTTCAACATCTTCTAGTTGAAGGACAACCTTTTCTTCATCTTCAACCACCTCTTCTATTTTCACAGATGAAAATTGAGGTTGTTGATCATTTTGAATTTGCTCACTTGCTTGAAAATATGATGGTCCTTGAGCAACTAGAGCACCAGCCATGTTTGCCATCAATCCTTTGGATCCACTTTGTATAGCTTTCTTTTGATAATATTCAAGTTCATAAGATTTTAGAACTCCATACAATGTTTCAAGAGAAACAGAATTTAAGTCTCTCCCTTCTCTTATGGCTGTTACTCTGTGCTCAAGGTGTTCTGGAAGAGTTAGCAGAAACTTGATATTGACTTCCTTCTTTTCATAAAACTTTCCATGAATTTGAAGCTCAGCTATCAGTTTGCTAAATCTTTCAAACATGTGGGTTAGCTCTTCTCCATGCTTTCCCATAAACGCTTCATATTGTGACACCAGTATTTGTTTTTGATTTTCTCTGACCTCTTCACTTCCTTCACATAACAGTTCTATCTTTTTCCACATATCCCTGGCAGAGTTGCATGCTATTATATTTCCACTCATAGCTTTGTCCAGGGTAAGTGCATCTATTAGAATGAGTTGCAGATGATCATCCAGTGCTACTTTTTCTTTTTCTGAGTCATTATACTCAGAAGGCTTCTTAGCAACCCAATGAGCTGGGATTACTACATCATTCACTGTAGCAGCTGGGATTTCCTTTTGAGGAATGAAGGGGCCATTTTCCAGAATACCTAGGAATAGTGGATTCTGAGCTTTGATAAATAACATAATCTTCTTTTTCCATATGTTGTAGTTTTCTTTATCAAAAGCTGGAATCTTGATATTACTTGACCTTTGAATACTTGCCATTTGGATCTCAGATATGTGTATTAATCTGATTGCTCTGATACCAGTTGTTGGTCCAGGAAAGTATTGCAGAAGGGGGGGTTGAATGCAATACTAATAAATTTCAAAAACTATTTCAACAACTTAAATAGAATTTGTGATTTACTAGTAGAAGAAATGCAAACACAAGTAAAATCAAATACGAGGATTTCACAAAATAAATGTTTTATTTATTTTGCAAAGTTTTGCTACAACCTTGAGAACAAAATAATTCTCAAGCTACAAATACTCAAGAGATTACAGTTGTTGAGCTATTTATTGTATAAATAGAGTGCTCTATTTATAGTGTGATAATCTACTGTACTATCATCATCATCATTGGTTGATGAGTTGCTGTTATATTCCTTTTGCAGCTCATTCCATGATTTATTCCCATGTGATCATCACAAAGTAACTTAAAGATACTTTCCACATTTGAGCCACCCAGATCTAGCCGTATTCAATTTTATCTGCTCTAGACTTTACAGGTTGTTCCATGTGATCTCTCGAGCTTCAGTTATAGACTTTCCAAGCTTGCTGTAAAGGTTGAATATTACAACACGCCTGCTTCTTTTGAACATGTACTCTGTCGTTTAATTTGACTTAGAAAATTCCTAAATCAGGTTAATTCTATATGACAGTATGTTTGCCACAAAGTTTGCTATCAATGGATTACGCTTTGGTTGACAGTATGAATTTCCCGCAGATATTACTGTCAAGAATTTTGCTTTGGTTGACAGTATGAATTCCCGCAGAGATTGCTGTCAAGAGTTGTGCTTTGATTGACAGCATGTTTTTCCCGCAGAGATTGCTGTCAGGAATTCCAAACTTACTGTCGCAAACTGTACATCAAAGTTGCTGTCATTAGAATCTCCGCCAATGTTGCTGTCAAGTTGAAACTTGCTGTCGACTTCGTGAAACTTGCTGTCGACCTAGGCAACATGTTGTTTTCTTGTAACCTTACTGTCAGAGTTTGACAGTAACATTTATTCCTTCTGTCGAACTTATGTATTTCTTGAGGCTTGAACATAATCGAACTTCTTCCAAGAATTACACTTATTACTTGACAGTATTTATTTAAATTACAAGAATACATTTCAGGCTATGACAGTATGTTCTACTTAGTAAAAACTAAGTATACCAATAAAACTAGTTAAGTTGTCTATTCCATCACCCATAAATCCCAACAGAGTTGTTCTGTAACAAGTGAGAGACCGGGATGATCCGATGTACTCAGATAGTATGGGTGATTGATATCGATGACAGTAGTGGTTGAATTAGTTGTCGTAGAGTTCGTATTCGCCATTGAAGAAGACGAAGATACAACATGAGCATAAGAATGCATCTAGATCTGTATCAATATCTGTATCTATATCCAGAGATCAAATGAAGGCTCTGATACCATGATATAATCAATGATATCAATGAAGAAGATGAATTGCAGAGAAGAAACAAACAGAAAAGTAATATATTGCTCTCATTGTTTTTACAGAGAAATGTGATAACTAACTCATCTTAATCACTAAGATAAGAGAGTACAAAGCTATATATAGAGATACTACTAATTACATTGAGAAAAGAGATTATTCCTCTAACTAACTAGGCTGCAGCTCCATAACAGAATTTGTCGTTATTTGCTGTGACTCATGTGCCAGCTCAGCTAGCTTTGGTGACTTGGAAGGTGAGGTGAATATATCTGTAACATTCATACTTCATGAATTTACCCACGGGCACGTAAGAAAGAAATGGAATCATGTATCTTACCCGAAGTTTCCAATATCGAAAAAAAATTATTAAAAATGTCAAATACTTTTTATTTTCTAAGCAACAAATGTCACATATTTCATTGCAAGCACTTCTTATGCATTGCAGGGAGAATTGAATCATGGGCTTCTGATTGTGTTCATATGGATGCTGAAATTGCATTTGCTTAGCAGTTGCAACCAACCTCGTTGTCTATTTGTTATGATGCTTCATTATACTTCTTGTTCCGAAGACATCCAGTACAGATGATAATATTGTAACTGTTACTATCATGTATCAAACAAATGCATTTCATCACGTAAAAGAAAGAGTGTGATTTATCAACGTACTGGTTCTTGCATAGACCGTCTATCAAGGTTCTGTATGCTATGTTATTCGACTTATGGCCCTAAATCTGAATCTTTTAAAGAAATGGTCAATGCTTCTAAACATTCGCTGACATGGTATTGATCAGCACAGCCAATGCTCCATCCATTTTTCCTTGCAAACAATTTCATGATCTCAGTTATCAGTATATTCACTACTTGGATTCAGAATCTCAGTTATCCACTTTACATCGTTCAACTTCCTAGCCTAAAAATGAAAGCATCGACTGATATATTGAACTTGAAGATGCTAGCTAGCAATGGAAAGGCATCATCGAGTCGATAAAAGTGATCGATAACAGCAGATGAGAATGTATCAACTGGAATGTTTAGACTTTCGGTTCGAGCACACAATGTAAAAACAAAGATAGCAACAGAGCAGCATTCTTTCGTATAATTGTCCAATAATTGTCTTTCTTTACACACTTAAAAATTGTCTTTTCCTTTACACTTTTAATAGGCCTCGTGAAAATGTGACGGGAAATGCCTGACTTAAACTTTTGTCTAGGTTAGGTTCTCATCCTTCACAAGTTTAAGAAATCCGAATCTTAGTGAAAAAAGTTGCAGTCGTAACGTCCAAATTTCCAGAAGTTGAAATCATGATAAATGATAATGGTCAATATGCAATATCAAGAAGAATTAATCAATAAAATGGTAAAAACGTTGGGTCTCTTTTGACTTACTGGTGATCGAGTTGCAAATAGGATTATAGATATTACATGGAGAGTGTGTGTGTGTATAATAGAATCCGATTAAATTAATTTGACTAGTACTCAAAATAGTCTTGGTCTTTTATGTGACAGTCCCAAATCCGAGGTCAGGAATCCAAGCCGTCACGGACCAATTTCCATTTAATAATATTCTACTCTTGGCAGTTGAAATATAAATGCGTAATAAAACCCACACAATAGACTCCACACCTAATTATAGTATTACACACCAAGAGCTAAGAGTCCGGAGAAGAGGAGAGATTCAGAAAAGATGCTCAGAGAACAACATCCACAATATCATAAGTTTAAAGTTAAGCAGTTATTACAACCCAGAATCTTACTTAAGAACATTGTTGAATAATGCTTCTACAGGAAGCATTTCAACAACCAAAAGTTTATTTCTCAAACTTACACACTTAATACACATAAGTCTACCAATACTCATCTGCCTATCAGCTACCTCAGGGATAGGCTCCAGCACTCTCTCAAAAGGTCGTCTTTCCCTTACCCTCTTGCGGGGTGTAGTGCGGAGTATCGGCATTTGACCTAGTTGTTATATACATAAGTAGCAAGAGTGAGCTATGATAGCTCAGCAAGATAAATTTGTAAGAGTGAGCTATGATAGCTCAGCAAGATATATATATATATATATATATATACATATATATATATATGTATATATATATATATTAATATATTAATAAACGGAAGACCCATCATAATCTTTAAGAAAAGAATTAATTTTTATTTATTAAATACACCATCTATTTATTTTTATAAGAAAAGAAATATAAAACCATATAATATCAGTTTCTCTTCTAAATCATAAAAATAATTCCATAATTTCATACCATTTTTCCTTTTTCAGTATGTCAATCTTTAACCATTATCAATTCTTTCTTTAAATACTTTGGGGATATCTGCTGTCGCCTGATACGTTAGGACGATGATCAGTCGTCTAATCGTACCTGCTATCTGTTTATTACTAGTAGAAGGAATGATCCAACCTGGTCATCATCCCTGGAGGAAGGCTCTCTGCTACATCCCCCTTCGGCATCTCTTGGGCCGTAATAAAATATTGAGTGCTAGACTGTGCCGAACACGGCCTCTTGCTTGCTGTTGCAATCCCCCCCTTTTTATCAAATCATTATTCCATTTATAAAACACCATTCCATATTTTCCATTTTCCGTTTCCATTTTCATTCACATATATCCTTTCCATTTCCATTTATCATCATCTTTAAAAATACATACATCATAATACTTTGATTATGACTCAGACATCTCTTCTGTATTTAATAAAGTCAAATATGCTATTAAATACATAAACTATTCCTTCTATTTTTAAACTATTAAATAATATTCAAATAATATTTATTAAATCACAAATGTCTAAAGATTATAAATAACAGAATATTATAAACCATATAACCCTAGATAACAACTGATACCATTCTTTTTCATATCTTTTGAAGCCATAAAGTATATTAGCTCCATTCATATTCATATTCATATCCACAATCCATATCCGTAATCCATATCATATATTGATATAAAATTCATATATTATCTAGCAAACCACTTTTCTTTAAACATAAACAAAATATCAAAATAAGAGTAAAAGAAATCTTGCCTCGATCTCTAAATCCCAGAGGTATGACCCGGTGTTCGTCTTGAGTTTCTATAAGAACGAAAAGGATCATCATTAGCATATGCCCCATTATAATTATTATTACTAACAACACTTATCCTAACCATTTAACTCACTTGATCCCCTAATCTTTTTATAACCTTATCAAAGATATTTAAATATAATGTACATGGGTTCCAAATTAATACCTTTAATAATTCTCAATCATTTCCGTATTCGTTTTAGCTTATCAAGCACACCATAACATAACTCTTATTAATACCTCCACTTAATGACACTAAGCCCACTATCGAGTCATGTCATTATCTTATACACTTAATTGATATTTGAGTCTTAAAGACTTTTAAGTCGACCATTAACTCGAGAAAATTATCCTTTATCCGTTTAAGGGGTATTCCATTAACATACCCTTGATCTAAACATTTTTACAAAATTGAAAAATTATTCGTTCGACATGAGACCTTCTCCTATACCTTCCTTATTACCTCTATTATTTAATTATCAATATTCGTAATGGAATTACTTAAGTTAAGGGTGTTCAATTGAAGTTACGAACTCGCACTTACGCTTTCGAACCACTTTTACAATTTTGGCCACATCTCCTAAATCGTTCATCAGATTTTTTCGTACTTTATATCAAAACGATCCATGAACTAAGATATATCCTATCATGACCAGTGGTTATGCCCTACTGACCTTGAAAGATTCGGAATGCTCTGTTTTTAACAAGTAATTACTGTTTTAACGAAAATCGGGCATTATAACGGATATACTTTCGTACTTTCCAAATTTTTCACACCTCTAAACTCATCATCCAACACATATATCAATCCATACACCATGTGGTCATCATACCAGCCATGGTTTCCAACACAAAACACTTCCATAATCATTTAAAATACTTTTAAACACTTATATAACCATAAATCCACTCTTTACCCATACTTAACCTTAAAACCAACCATAAACTCAAAGATCAAGCTAGGGTTTCAAGTAGCATACCTTCTTTGGAGTAAGTACAAGCCTTAATACACCTTGTATTACCTTTATATCACCTTAGCATAGCTTAGATCTTTCAAAGAAACCAAGAAAACAAAGTTAGTTTTTAGAAAGTTATTATTCATCACTATTCATCCATCACTTTGATGAATTTATTACCTTACCAAATGATGTTTGTTTGCTATGAAACTTGGTGCTTGTCTTCATATATCCTCAAGTAACCTCCATGATTTTTCCCTTGATTAATAGTTGATTGTAGCTAGGGTTTTGAATTTGATTTTTTTCTTGATGAATAGTGAAATCCGAATAGTGTTCTTGGTGGAGAAGATGAGATGTTTTTGTTGGTTGATGCTTATCTAGAGCTTGGTAGATATTTTACATAATTATATAGATAATTATCAAGTAATCTTGCTAGATAATCCTTGAGAAAAGTTAGTGGAAAGTGATGTCATGGATGATGTTATTGTTGGATATTCTAGAATCCTTGTTTTTGATTTTCTAAGTATTGTTTTAATGATTCTTGATTATTGGTAATGTAGTGTATATCCTTGTTATAATATTAATCTTGGTTGTTTAATCTCCCTATTCGTCTAATTACGATTTATTTCGAATATACCTCATTATCCAAGTGGATTCTAAATTGTTTAACAATCCAAATTCCTCTCGCATTCCCTTGACTTAATAATTCACTGGTTTAACCTAATTTCACATGTTCCTCAAAGTATACACCTTATTCATATTCCGTACTCTTTAATATCCAATACAATAGTGTTCAATTGAAATCAAATATTTTAAAAATCCATACTTAGAAATTCCTGAAATCCGACATCGTTTCGAGTCACTCATTTTCATAGTACAACACTAATATGGTTTCTGATTATTCATTTTCTATTTCAATTATAGGGCACCTACATACCATTTCCCTAAATCCTCAAAATCACTATTCATTTGATCACTGTAGCATTGCTAAAGTTAGGGTTATTACATATTTTATGTATCATGTTGAAAAGATCTAGATAAATATAAATATAAAATTCAAGATATTTTTCATTTGGTTTGTTTATTTGAGGAAGAATATTGTATGACATGAGCAAAAATTATTCGTTGAATGTTGTTTGTTTGGGAACTCAAATTTCATTTGAAATTTTAAATTGAGAAATGTTAGAATTCTCAAAATTATTTTCGAAGATTGAGTTATCATCATATAATTAATTATTTTTTTATAAATGAGATAGATCTTTCGTACATTAATATGAATCCCACGAATAAAAAGATTTTCAAATATTAGTGTAAATATGAGAATTTGAATGACAATCAATTCATTTCATTTAAAACCTATCATTTTAAAATGAAGACGTATTTACATACACAATTTTATATTATTTAATTATTTTTGTGGAAAGTCCTTGGGAAAACCTACATTTCACTATATGATATATTTGGTAGAAAATTGCTAGAAGCACAGAAAATTCCTACAAGAATTTACCTCCTAGTACACAATGATGTGTTAGTTTTTAGGTGTCTCAGAATTCTCTTTTTTAGTTTTAGGTCGCTTCGCATCACCGACCAACCGTTAATCTAATACCAATGCCATAAAGCACTGAGACCAACCTCCTCCCCCCCCCAAACCAAGAACACACACACACACACACACACACAACTGACACAAGCTTTTTACACATAAGGATTGTGAATTCATGACTACACGAAAATATCATATTACGATCATGTTTAACATACAAGCAAAACAAGAATGTTCGACATCTGGAATATTTCTCAACTAGCTAAAACAGTATATCACTCTACCATACAATGTAAATATGTAATGCAGATGGAGGGAGAGAGTGTGTGTGTGTGTGTGTGAGAGAGAGAGAGAGAGAGAGAGAGGCTAGTTAGCTAGCTCTAAATCAAATGGAGTGAGTTAGTCTTAAAAAGGAGGCCTCGTCACAAGGTAGAACAATGCCTCTATCTGCATGAAATCCATATTCCTCAGCAGCCTTATCAAGTAGTTCCCTGAAAGAAGGTTTCTTCAAATAAAACGTAGGAACAACAAATCTCTTATGATCTTCCCCTACATACACCACAAAATGCCCTTTTGGTGCCGTTTCCCTCCTTTCCATAGCACGTACCTTCGCCATTATACAAAAAATACTCAAACACCTAGCCTGGTTTACAATAACTCAGTCCTTTATATACATACAGAAGTTTTAGCTAGGGAACTTATCTATCAGATTTTGAATGGTCCTCATCATCCTTTATACTATGCTAGAAGGACATACAATTAACGTATATGATAAGAGAACGTTGTGTTTCAAACGTGCACCTTTTGAAATTGCTTAATTTGGAGCCGCACATGCATGCATCAATTATTTATGTACTGTTTCAGGAACAGTACCAGATATTAAACGTATTTCAGATATTTAAGAGCATCTCCAATAGATGTTGCTTATAGAGTTGCCAAGCACGGACAAATCATCACATATAATAATTTTTTATTTTCTCTATCGTCCATGTCACTCTTAGCAACTTTTATTTAAAATCTACTCCAATAGTTGGTAACTCCAAAAATTGCCAATATTGTCCCCTACATAAATTTGAGAAACAATATAATAAGATAAGAGCATATTAAAGTTGATAGAGCTATTTATACTTTTTGAGAATTATATAAGTTTTAACTATTTTGGGAAGTTGCTAACTTTTGGCAATCTTGGTTGACAACTTCTTGGCAATCATAGAACTTCAATAGGTTGACAACCAAAAATGCCATGCCAACTAAGCATAGGCAACCTCTTGATAACCCGTATTGGAGATGCTCTTAGAAATCCGTCTAGTAAATAGTTTTTATGTAAGTTAATTTACTTGCAAAAGCAGTAAGTCTGGTTGGTGCATGACTATGTGCCTGTTTGACAAAACTTTTTTTTATGGATTTATGGACTTATTTTCGGGTAAAATTTTTATATTTTGATAATTTCTTTTTATACAAGTATTTAATGTATGTTTGAGATTCAATAAGTTGCAAAAATAAGTTGGAAAATAAGTTGGAATGTTAGGAATCTCTAATTTTGTCTTAAAATAAGTTGACTTATTCTGAAAAAAAGTTTCCCAAATACCCCATATATAAATAACTTTTGTCCAAAAATATTTTCCAGGAAACCAATGGATCATTAAAGTTCTGTTAATAAAAATTTGCAAACCATTTTACTTCAATTTGGACCGGATTTATTAAAGAAACATTTTGTTATTAAAGAAATTGTTGATCAATTTGTCTTTCCAACAATATTATGTTGTGAGAGGGTTATAATGTACTTTTATGGATTTGCAAGTTCTTTTTGCTGCACCAATTCATGATTTCCGTTTGTGAATGTTTGCTCGCAATGGTTCGTGCTTATCATGCTCAATTATATGTAAAGACGGACTCATCATGTTAAATTTAAATATATGATCGGTTAGGTTTAATGTCATTAAGCATCGTACTTAAAAAAGACATGATAAATAAAACTTGTAATTTTGAAGAAAATCTCAAAATTAAACGTGAAATGAAAAAGTTTTCAAATAACTACTACATTTTTGGATATTACTAGCTAGCAAGTTCACAAACGCATCACGCATGTGATTGATTATAATATCTTGATCACGATTCACGTATCGCATTTGATTGTTAGTAGCATAAGAAAAAACGGATGTACAGAGAAACATGAAATGACAAAACAAGCATGCTTTGTGAAGTACTCCCTTTTAATTCTTAACATTTCACTTTTTCTGTACTTTCTGACACGCATTTTAAGGTGCATTTTAAGGATAGTTAAATAATTTTTTTTTAAAATTTTCTTTTTCTGTATAAAAATTTAATGTTTAAATTTTTATACAGAAAAAGAAAATTTAAAAAAAAAGTTATTTAACTATCCTTAAAATGCACCTTAAAATACGTGTCAGAAAATACAGAAAAAGTGAAATGTTAAGAATCAAAAGGGACGGAGGGAGTACTAATTAAGTAAAACATGAAAGATAAGAAATTATAAACAGTTAACACTTTGGTCACTTGCAAGGATACAGCTTTATTGGTCAATTGTTTGTATTAATAACACATGGTCACATGACTCGTATATAATTGCCTAATTGGCGACTTCTTTCTGATTAATCTAGATATAGATTACTGTGGGAATCCCGCAACTAGAAGTTTTTACTGTGTGCGTATCCTTTATTGTAGTACCTTAGTCTACCAATGTTCAGTTAATCAATCAGAAAACTATGAATTATTTTAGAAACAATCAAAGATAATTTCTAAATTTTAGACCAATCATATTATATTAAGAGTTTTCCTTATTTACAATCTCACCCAGTGTTGTGAAAAGCGCAAATCGGACCTAAGCGGCGGGATGACCTTCTAGCGCTTAAGCGGTTAAGCGAACGCTTAAGCGGTTTCAAAAGCGGATCACTAATCGGATTATAAATAATTATATATTTACAGAAATAAATATAATATTATTTTTTTAAAAAAAAGCTAATCACATATGATATAACATATTATGATAAAAATTAAAACTAGTAATCTCTACATTCACAAAGTCATACTTAGTTATAATGAACTTAGAAAATACAAACACCATAATTATCATAATACGAGTTCCGAAAGATAGAAAGATAGATTGTAGCATTCTTTCAGAAAGACGGAAACATATGCATTCTTTCACCATCCTTTATAATTTTTTATAATTTTTATAATTTTTTATAATTTTTTATAATTTTATAATTTTTTTTTAAATTCATTCGCTTAATCCGTCTTTGACTCGCTTAATTCGTCTTTGACCCGCTTAATCCCGCTTAAACCCGCTTAAACCCAAAAAACGCTTAAAATCCCGATTTTATTAAAAGCTAGGCGTTTTACCCCCGATTCCGCTTAAGCGGCCGCTTAAGCGGCCGCTTAATGCGCTTTTTACAACACTGATCTCACCCTACCTCATTAACCCCGGTTAGTTAACACTTTTAATTTAAATATAATAATGATTTTATTAAACATATCCATAAATACATATTTTTTACTCCCTCCGTCCCTTAATGTTTTTCCTGTTTTGACTGTACACGTTTGCCAACGCACATTTTTTATCGTTAATATCGTGAATTTCGTATTAGTATTAAATATAAAAATTTCACTATATTAAAGTACTCATAAATACGAATCCAACAAGATCGCTCGCTCATGATTATATTTGATTTTATAGATTAGACGTAAATTAGTAATTTGTCTTATGTTGTGAACAGTCCCAACATTTCAAACAAGAAAAACAAAAAGAGACAGAGGGAGTAATATTTAGATAGGCGTCATTGCTTTAGTAAAACCCTTGAGGCCGCTTATGTATATATAGGCCCATACATTTTCACAATTAGGGTTTTCTTAGAAAATTGGTATTTTTGAACTACGAGTTATTGGCCCAGCCCATCCCATTTTTAAGCCCAGATATTAAATACTACTGTAATAAAAAAAAACTTTTGTTCCCTAGGTTCACGTAAAGTTTTTTTCATTGCAAATCCATGGCCCATCACATTTTCAAGTCACTTCTAATTTAAATATAATAATAATTTTATTAAACATATTCATAAATATATATTTTTTAATATTTACATATCCATAAATAAATATTTTTTAAATAAAAAATTACTATTTAAATTTGAAATCAATCACGATATACTTTTATATATTTTAAATTATATTTCATAACTACTCATTCGTTAATCAACCACTCTTTTAATATAAAGTCAATCACAATCATATTATCATACATTATAAATTGATTTTCATAATATATATTGTATAATTATAACTGGTTTCAAATAATTATAATATAACTCAACTAGAAATATGAAAACCTTGGATTTGAAATCAAATTTTAAATAATTTGGATAATTTGCATACCTTCAAATACCCAATTTTTTTAAAAAAAAACTAAAAAATAATTTATTCATAATTTGTTAATAAAATTAATTAATAAATGCATATAAGCCAACGTTGCATATATTTTAATTATTTAAATAATTAGATATATGCTAGAAGAGTATTATTTTTTGTTGGTGAATAAATTACCAATCAAAATATAAAAATTATTTTAGAGACAATCAAATTTCACTTCTAAATTTTCAATCAATCAATCATATACAAAAATTTTATTATTTACCATGCTTATTCTAATTTACTAATCGCGCTTAAATTAAATTTAAATATAATAATATCTTCATTTAATAAATTCGTATATCACATGGTTTTTAATTTAAAAAAGTACTACTAACCGTAAATAATATTTTCTAAATCCACATAACAGCGAATTATAGATGTTTATATATCTTTTAGTTATGAAATTTTTATTTTGAACATCCTTGATTATAATACCTGAATCTACCACCTAAACAATCGTACGATTGTGAATTATTTTAGTATCAATTAGGGTCTAGATCAATTAAACTTAATGTCATATTTCTCTATTGGATCTAGATTTTACGTTTCAACCAAAATTAAATTCAACTCAAGTTAAACTCATTAACAATAGATTTTTGTTTTTTATATCAATTAACTAAATATAATAACTTCTTATAGATAAAAAACTGAACATAATAACTACTAATTTTTATTTTAACGATTATCTAATAATCAATTTACATAAAATAAAAATACCTTAAATATAAAATATTTACAAACTAAAAAATAAAATTATTATATCAATTTAATCATTACAAAAAATTTAAGCCGCTTATTCCTTATTTTCCATCAGACCTAGCCAATTTTGATGAACTAAGTGTCTCTGTCAATTCTCCTCCACCTTAAATTATATCAATTTCGGTTAAGGTACTAATTTGTATCTTTTTATTAAATGACATACTATACTTGGATATTTATATTATTTTTTATTCAATTATATATATGTATAATATGTTTTTGTTTATTAGTTCAATAAAATCAAAAGAAAAACGATTTTGACAAAAAAATAATTGAAAACGATTTAGGATTTTATCATCCCTATTCCAAATCCTCCCAAGGTTACTTCCCATTAGAATATTCAGTGGTCATCTTCAATAATTCCTTGACTTACTGAATTGTATGCATCATTCTTTACCATATATATTACACGGATTTGTTATATTATTAGGCGTGCCAATAAATAAATGTTTTTTTACAATGTTGGGTTGCGAATGTAATCATTCATAACTTACCTTCATGATCACTAAAATATATATTATATCATTGTCCATATATCTAAAAGTACGATATAGTTTTTCTTATAGGGCCTTTTTGGAAGGGTCAACGCCCGTATAAGATTAGTTTCTCGATTCCTCAAAAGCAGAATTTTTCTAGACCATTGAAAGTCGATTCTTGAGAACAACACACAAGTCACATTCAATAAAAATGCATTCAAAAGTTTTTTCTTCGATACATCAATAAAAAATCCCTTTCCTTCATCAACTTAATATTATATATATTGCTATTTTACCAACTTAATATTCAAAGGTATATCATGAATGACCATAACCATTCATAAGGCATCTTGAATTTACAACACGAATCAATGACAAAAGGTACGGAAACAATCTTAAAACTATTAATTGTCATTTATTTTGAACCAATTTTTAAATAAAATTATCATTTAAAATCAAACCCATTCATTTTTCTATAATTATCATTTTCATTATTTGTTCTTAAATTTATTTTGTTGTTTCTTATTAGTTAAAAAATCCAAGAGTGTAAAGTCAATTAATTAGTAAGTCCACATTAAAATTAATATTAAATTAGATTTACTAATAGTTTAATAAACGTTTTATAATTATCTTTGAAAATAAGAACCATCCATTTTTTTCATTATTAGCATTTTAAATATCTGTCCTTAATTTACTTTATGGTTTACCATTAATTAAATGAAATCCAGGAATGTAAAGAAATTTTACTTAGTAAGTTCCCAATAGATATAATATTAAATTAGATGTACAATTAGTTATATATATATATATATATATATATATATATATATATATAAATTTGATGCGATACATGTGTAAATAAAATATTAATTTTAAAAATATATTTAATTAATTTATTATTTCAAAATTTATAAATTTTATATTTTTCTATGTCTCATATTTTTCTCCGCTTCCAACCTTTTTCACTTCCATCTTTTACAAGCTAATCAAATTGATGTATATGAAATATATGCGTTAACTTGATAAATTAAAATAAGTTGAAATTATATCATTGTAAATTTTATTTATAGTCTGTTTTGAGACTAACAGACAAATCTACTCCAAAAATCAGTCTCTTTATTTTTTTGAGGTTATATCACACCCCGGTGAGCATCCTTATTCCTTCCTCAAACTAAGTATGACTACCACAGTTGTATATCTACGAAGTGTTTTTATTTATCAATTTAAATTATCAGATTGAGAAAAGTTAATGTTTATGAATGATGCTATTTTTTTAAGAGTTAATCACTTTATATATCTACTTTTGATGTTCTTACTAACAAAAATACCTACACACTTATTCACACACACATGCATGTTTGAAATTAAAGCATATAAATTTTCTCAACTTAATAATACTTATATTAATATATTTGTTCGTGTGTCAAATACATATTATGCCACAATTTTTTTATTGTTGTCAGAGTAGTTACTTTATAAGCTCAAGTCACGAAATTATATAACCCGCTAAGAGAATAAACTTTATCACTGCTTACTCCCTCAAAAGATGTTCAACTTTAATTTTTTCTTATATTTTATGAATTTACATAATTGTTTGTGGATCCTAAATATGAATGAATTTCATGCCATAGTTAATGATTGCTATTGCTTATCCGAGAATGTAAGGTGAATTTTATTTTAAATTTTTGAAAACTAAATTTTTCAGTTTACTTTATTGGCAGGTCACCAGAACATACGCAAACAAGGCAAACAATGATATGTTATTAATGGGATATGTACTCTCAATAAAGTATTTTATGGTGTATGGCTAAAAACTTTTGTTGCCGCATTCGCATTTGAAAAAGTAAAAAAATATATATGATAAGTATGGTCGTTTGAACTGTGTCGTTAACAATATTTGTAAAAAAAAATTGACCTTTATGATCAACCGCAATTTTTTCTAAAGAATAATTTGGAAATTACTGAATAATATATGCATAACTTTCTTATTTAATTAAAATTTATTAGTATAGTCTCTATTAGTAACATAACAAACATGTTGATATTTGACATATTATAATAGAAAATTAACTAACTATATGTATGTTTTATAAGATCTTTACGGTTTTACAGATACATTGAATCAGTTAGTTACATCTATATCTAACAAGATTGCTGGGTTAATATTGTGTTAAGGTCACTGGCAACGAGTTACTTCAATACGATTAAATTTCCATTTTGACTTTAAATGTAAATATTTATGTGTCATTGGTTTGAATATTTATAAACTTATGACTTAATATTGTTATGCAAAATCACGCAAGCGCACGTTGTCACAAGTAATATATGATTAAATCAAGTTCGTTCCCACAGAGATCTAGAATGGTGTTCAATTCAATTAATGTACCTATGCACCGATGTATGGTTTTTATCCACTGCTAAGACAGATAACAAATTGGATTTTTATTAACTATTAAATTAATTATCAAACTAAAGATTAACTAATTAAAGAGATTAAAATCGAATTATTAATATGAGAATAAAACATGGAATCCTAGTTTCATCATCTACTTCACTTAGAGTTGCAGCCTTTAATTAAAACATGCGATGGTTTTGATATCTGATCGGATAACACGAAACAAGTATACGCTACCTGTCAGCATACGCATACCAAACTAAACATACATCCACAAAAGAGATAGAAGATGAAAAGACACCAATTATGCTTAGACCCTATATGTCTATAGAATTTGAAAACATAACGGTTGAAGAACAAGTTATCCATAAAGATCACATAGGGCAGTATAAGTATTTTCATCTCACACCACAATCATATTGATAACAATTATGAACCTATGCTAGCATGGCAAGTTCTAAATCTCAAGATCCACTCTCGCTTCACAAGAGATTAACAATTCAGTTTAGATGTTAGCTACGCATCCAAAAGCATTAAGATTAACCATACGAGGATATCAAGAATTCACCACACATAAATCTTTAAGGCATGCAAACTACTAAGCTACATAGATAAATCCACTAGGATCCCATGACAACGATTAGTTCATAACTAAACCTTTCGTCACCATGGGATTTGATGAAAACATGGTAAATAACAAGATATGAATAAAAGAAGTAATTATATTAATAAACAAGAGTTTGAGAAAACAAATCTATAATCCAAAGTAACACAAAGGATGAAGTAGATCTAGATCCGTTGCTTGTCACGAGCGTTGAATCCTTCTCTCCTTTTCTCCCTTGCAGATCTAAGCTGGTTACAATAATTAAACTATGATAATGTGTATATATTACAATGGTAGGATGTGTTTAAATAAGCTCTAAAAGTCTTGCCCAGCAAGAAAATACCAAAACAGAATTATAATAGAATTTCTGCAAGATACGTTTCCTAAACTGATTCTGTTTTAAAGGGAAATTCGTAGCTGACTTTTCTTCTGTTTTCCAGAGCCGTTCCAGACGTAATTGGACCTCTGGACCACCTTAGAATGATAGAGAATCTCGTTATCTTCGCGTGGACTGCTTACGGGCTGAAAACAGACTTATAGAACTCAAGATATGGCCCAAACAGTGAATCTCACGCGTGCAGCCAAATAAATCCGAATTTTAATAAATTAAATCTCCAAAAACGACAAAAACATCCACCATAATCAACATCCTTGTAAATCTGCACAACTAAACAAAATACATCAAAACTACAAGAAACTTGAGCCCAAGACAATCAATTTAAGCCGATTTAGAATGTTCCAAGTGGATATAAACTCCACTTATCACACCCCCAAACTTAAACCGATGCTTGTCCTCAAGCATAAACAATTACAACTAACTAACTAACTAGTACCACTTCCGTAGGTGATCACGGTTGCATTTGGCATATGCAACAAGCCCTTTAAACCCCTAGGCAGCCCTAGTGGACGAGTAAGGTCTCGTGAGGGCCTATAGCGAATGTACCCACAAAATCCAATTAACCTAATGCAATGCAATGCATGAATGCAACTAAATGAAAATGCAACTAATCTAATCTACCATACCTTCAAATCCTCTCATGCCATATCAACTTAAGAATCAAAGTAAATACGCAATGTCTTGGTGTCGAAAGTGCAAGTATTCACATAGTCTACTCAATGAACATGCATAAGTTCTCACAAGCCCATGTCAAGTGTAAGAATAAGTTAGTAAACATGCTAAGCCTACAAAAGTACATCTTTGAGACAACACTCGGGATCTCATATGCAAGAACAAGCAAACACTCACAATCCACTCACAAAAGAATATTCACTCAAGAACAAGGTAAGTGTATCACTAAATTCCAACAAAATCATAAGCATGCTTGACATTTGGTATCAATCTAACTCTTAACACAACATACATCAATGACGATAATCAAAAGGTCTTTAATTGGGTTGTAACGGGGTTAGGGACAAGGTATGTCAAATAAGCCAAAACAGGTGAAGTGTCAAAAGCTAGTAGGAACTATAATAAATCACACACAACACCATATTTCCCCCCACATAATCTTTACTAAAACAAACACTCGATTAGTCGACTGAAATAGGATCACAACAATACAAACATGCTCTCATAATATATATATATATTTTTTTCTTTTCTTTTTTTTTTTCTTTTTTTTTCTTTTTTTTTTTTCGAGAGCTAAATAGAACACAAACAATAATATAAACAATAACAATGATCCCATAATTTATTACACATGTCGACTATCAAGTAAACAACCAAACCCAATTTTCAATATTTTCCCCAAAAGTAAGACCAACAATAAACCCCTCCTTGCCATGGTTCTAAAAATCCCCGATTTAGCCGATTAATCCCCGATTAATCCTCTCTAAGGTAAACAACCGATTCGATTTTTAAAATCCGATTAATCCTGTGAATTTATTTAAAATGATATGTTTAATTGTAAATTAGACTAATATATTAAATATTAGTATAATATCCGATTAATACTCCGATTAATCCTTTCGATTAATCCCCGATTACCCGATTAATCTTAAAACGGCACCTCAACCGATTTATACCGATTACCGATTTTTACAACCATGCTCCTTGCACACCTTATTACTCCCTTAAGCACTCCAGTAGCCTTTGACAATGTGGGTTCAAATTAATGTAAGGCCAATACAAGAAAAAGGTCTCGGCAAGTAATGTGGTATGTCACCGAAAAAAATAGGATTAAGCTCAACGGGTTAACTAATTGATCATGTAAACATGGTGTGGTAATATGGGAAAATATGCGGTTATTCCTATTGCCTTTATCATTTTAATCGTCAAATAATGTCATGCGTTTCAAGAAAGACCTCAAACAACTGCTAGCAATGCAAACAATCCGTGGACACTCAAGCAAACGAATAAATTGCAAACAATATGCAATATGCAATAAGGCTCAAAATCTCACTTGGTGGAAAACATACTCAATCCCAAGCAAACATCTCTCTAACGCACCAACTTGTATTCAAAGCATGAAAACTAAATCATCTTGCACATATTCATGTCCTTCTAATCACTTACAACATTCAATAAGTCTACTAGCTTCAACTTACTAGTGTATGTGTGTGCACAAGAACAAAGCATATCACTTCTCAAACAAAAGCGTCAACAACACAAAATTCCTATCAAGCATGGGTGCAAATGCAAACTATTATGAACTCACATGAAATAGAAAAAATAAAAACAGAATGTCCTATATGAAACAAACATAGATAACACGAACATAACAATCATGCATAATTTAATACTACTAAGATGCAAAGCATGAAATCCTACATGAACAAATAATACAACAACAACTACTAATCCCTCAAACCACCCCCAAACTTAGAATATTCAATGTCCGCATTGAATGGAAGTAAATACAAGGGATAGCAGAAACATACCTCATCATCTAAGTCCTCATCCTCCTCGAATGAATCTGGTGGAGGATATTGCGCACGAGCTCCATAGACTGGTCACCTTGCCTGAATACTACAAAACCCACAATTGACAAGAACACAAATTCGTAATAAAAATAAGATTAGAGAAAAAGATTTACCCAATACGAATCAAAGAGGTGAACTTGCAATTAATTCCTCTTTAGAATTGAATTTTTTAGAGATTAAAAGAAAATAGAAGAGGAATTGGATTTGCATGTATAGGTGTGTATATAATAATAATAATAATAATAATAATAAGAATAATAAATATAATAATAATAAAGAAAATAATAATAATAATAATACTAATAAATAATAACTATAATAATAATAATAATAATAATAATAATAAATAATAATAATAATAATAAAATAAGAATTAGAATAGAAATAGGTTTAGAATTTTGGAGAAAAAGGTGGGGGATTTTGGAATTAAAATAGGAAAAGAATAGGTTTAGAAAGGGGGTATAAAAAGAATGGGGGTTGAAAAGATTTTTTTTTTTATATACAAGTACACAACAGTACGCACACACTGAACAAAACAAGCTGACAAAAATTTCACATCTCTGGAACACGCGCAAGCTGCCCGTGTGGACTGCAAATTGCCCCACTGTCAGTTGCGCAGGCGCAACCTGCGCCACAACCCCCGCAGACTGCCCCCATTCCAGTAACGCAGGCGCAGCCTGCGTTACACAGCCGCAATTTGCCCCAATTGCAGAAACGCAGGTGCAACCTGCGTTACACACCCAAAATTCGATTTTTTTCAAATTTTTTTTTTTTCACACAACACTAATGCATGGGTTGCCTCCCACGAAGCGCTTCTTTAACGTCAATAGCTTGACGTTACTTCCTCAAATCAAGGCGGTTTCAAAAGAACAACTGAACCGTTCTTAACAGACAACCCATTCATACGAACGTTGACATCTTGATTGCTTGCTTTCCACAAATTTCTTTCATCAGACTTCAACCTAATTTTACTTCCCAACGGCCAAATCTTTTTCTTTTTCTTCTTCACACCTCTAAGGTGCTTCTCCAACTCAATCGGCTGAACAAAAATTTCTTCTTTATCATCTGCTTTCCACCTTCGCAACACGTGATCATGCCCCTCTTCAAAAATCACTAGCTCATTATTCAAAAGGACATACCTCAAATGTGGTGGAAGTTTTCCAAGCTTTAATTTCGAAAGATCACGAACCGAAGAACTGTCAATGGAATCACTGATAGGATGCTTAAGCACATACATGTCAGATTTTTCGCTCAATAACTGATCAAACTTCTTTCTCTGACCCGTATCAACTATTTCCACACTGCAACACTCCTCATCCTCTGCTGGAAATTTCATTGCCTTGAACACATTAAAGGTGACACTCTGATCTTGCACCCTCATTGTAAGCTCTCCTTTTTGCACATCAATCAAAATCTTTCCTGTAGCCAAGAACGGTCTTCCCAAGATTATGGGAATCTTCTTATCTTCTTCAAAATCCAAGATCACAAAATCAGCAGGAAATATGAGTTTATCAACCTTTACCAAGACATCCTCCACTATACCCCTCGGATAAGTGATAGATCGATCAGCCAACTGCAAAGAGATGTTAGTTGGCTTTGGCTCCGGTAGACCAAGATGCTTGAAAACAGACAAGGGCATGAGATTAATACTAGCTCCCAAATCACATAAACACTTGCTGAATGAAAGGTTGCCAATAGTACAAGGAATAGTGAAACTTCCCGGATCTTTAAGCTTAGGTGGCAACTTCTGTTGCAGAACAACACTACACTCCTCCGTCAATGCCACTGTTTCAAAATCTTCCAACCTTCTCTTCCGTGACAAAATATCCTTCATGAACTTTGCATATCTTGGCATCTGCTCCAACGCTTCAACAAAAGGAATGTTAATGGACAATTTCTTGAAGACATCCATAAATTTTTGAAACTGTTTTTCTTGACTTTTCTTCAAACGTCCAGGATATGGCGGAGGTGGATAGATCTGATTATTCATTGAAGATTGTTCCGGAGTAGACTTATCAACAGGTTTCTTGCTCTTCTCACCATCTAGCTGATCAGCCACTAAATCAGATTTCTCAATTTCTGGCACTGCAGATTTTTCAACCTGCTGATTCTGAACATCTTCATCTTCTTCAGTTGCTGATTTAGAATCACTCGTGACTTTTCCGGATCTCAAAGTAACTGCATTGACCTGTTCTTTGTTGTCCCTCTTCCCTGGATTACCCATTGTATCACTTGGAAGAGTTCCTTGTTGCATATTTACCAAGGCACTTGTAATCTGCCCCAACTGGGTTTCCAAAATTTTCTGGCCAGCTTGTAGGTTCTTTACCGCTATCCACACCTCATCTGATTTATCATTAGATGATTGCCCCATATGAGCCTGAGGCTGTTGCTACTGAAATCCAGGAGGTTGATATGGTGTCCTTGGAGCATAAGGCTGTTGATAGCCTTGATTGAATGGCTTTGCTTGCTGATAAGGCTGTTGAGTATTCTGATTGTTGCTCCAGCTGAAATTGGGATGATTCCGATTATTAGGATGATAAGTGGCTGGAACTGGTGCAGCAGGTCTCTGAAAATTACTCACGAACTGTACTGATTCAGGAGAAATAGCACACTGATTCGTCTCATGTGCGCCCGCACATAACTCACAAACACTAGCCACCTGCTGAACTCCATAATTAGCAAGAGAATCCACTTTCATAGCAAGAGCTTTCAACTGAGCCGTAATCATTGCAACCGTATCTACTTCAAAAATTCCTGCTGCCTTGCCTTGAGATAGCCTTTGGGTTGGATTTTGATATTCATTAGCAGCCATCATCTCTATAAGATCATAAGCTTCATCATAGCTCTTTGTCCACAGAGCTCCACCTGATGCTGCATCTAGCAAAGGCCTAGACTGTGCTCCCAACCCATTGTAGAACCCATTAATAACCATCCAATCAGGCATGCCATGATGAGGACACTTGCGTAGCATCTCCTTGTAGCGTTCCCAAGCCTCACACAAGGTCTCGCCAGATTGCTGTTGGAATTGAGTCAATTGGTTCCTTAATGCTGCAGTTTTCGCCATAGGGAAGAATTTAGTAAGGAACTTCTGAGCAAGATCTTCCCATGTAGTAATGGAACCAGGTGGTAAAGAGTGTAGCCAGCTCTTAGCCTTATCCCTCAGAGAGAATGGGAAAAGCCTCAACCTGATAGCATCATCCGTCACACCATTACACTTGAAAGTGTCGCAGATTTCGATAAAGTCCCTAACATGCATGTTGGCATCCTCCGTAGAAGCACCCCCAAACTGGACTGAATTCTGCACCATCTGAATTGTGCCCGACTTGATCTCAAAATTGTTTGCTGCAATAGCTGGCCTAATAATGCTAGACTGGATATCATTGAGTTTCGGCTGAGAATACTCCCTCAAAGCCTTAGCTGCTGCTGCATCTGCCATCTCTACTGTAGTTTTAGTTTCCTCTTCCTTATTCTCTAAGTTCTCTACAAGATCGTCTTCCGCCAGTTTTTGTAAACGAGCTTGTAAGCGCGTTTGCATACAAACCTAAGTACCTGCTAACACCACGAAACAAACAAACTAAGTAAGAATCCGAGTCATTGAACGCTAACGACCACTGATGACAAGCACATAAACTAAAATAAAAACACCGATGGTCCCCGGCAGCGGCGCCAAAAACTTGTTATGCAAAATCACGCAAGCGCACGTTGTCACAAGTAATATATGATTAAATCAAGTTCGTTCCCACAGAGATCTAGAATGGTGTTCAATTCAATTAATGTACCTATGCACTGATGTATGGTTTTTATCCACTGCTAAGACAGATAACAAATTGGATTTTTATTAACTATTAAATTAATTATCAAACTAAAGATTAACTAATTAAAGAGATTAAAATCGAATTATTAATATGAGAATAAAACATGGAATCCTAGTTTCATCATCTACTTCACTTAGAGTTGCAGCCTTTAATTAAAACATGCGATGGTTTTGATATCTGATCGGATAACACGAAACAAGTATACGCTACCTGTCAGCATACGCATACCAAACTAAACATACATCCACAAAAGAGATAGAAGATGAAAAGACACCAATTATGCTTAGACCCTATATGTCTATAGAATTTGAAAACATAACGGTTGAAGAACAAGTTATCCATAAAGATCACATAGGGCAGTATAAGTATTTTCATCTCACACCACAATCATATTGATAACAATTATGAACCTATGCTAGCATGGCAAGTTCTAAATCTCAAGATCCACTCTCGCTTCACAAGAGATTAACAATTCAGTTTAGATGTTAGCTACGCATCCAAAAGCATTAAGATTAACCATACGAGGATATCAAGAATTCACCACACATAAATCTTTAAGGCATGCAAACTACTAAGCTACATAGATAAATCCACTAGGATCCCATGACAACGATTAGTTCATAACTAAACCTTTCGTCACCATGGGATTTGATGAAAACATGGTAAATAACAAGATATGAATAAAAGAAGTAATTATATTAATAAACAAGAGTTTGAGAAAACAAATCTATAATCCAAAGTAACACAAAGGATGAAGTAGATCTAGATCCGTTGCTTGTCACGAGCGTTGAATCCTTCTCTCCTTTTCTCCCTTGCAGATCTAAGCTGGTTACAATAATTAAACTATGATAATGTGTATATATTACAATGGTAGGATGTGTTTAAATAAGCTCTAAAAGTCTTGCCCAGCAAGAAAATACCAAAACAGAATTATAATAGAATTTCTGCAAGATACGTTTCCTAAACTGATTCTGTTTTAAAGGGAAATTCGTAGCTGACATTTCTTCTGTTTTCCAGAGCCGTTCCAGACGTAATTGGACCTCTGGACCACCTTAGAATGATAGAGAATCTCGTTATCTTCGCGTGGACTGCTTACGGGCTGAAAACAGACTTATAGAACTCAAGATATGGCCCAAACAGTGAATCTCACGCGTGCAGCCCAATAAATCCGAATTTTAATAAATTAAATCTCCAAAAACGACAAAAACATCCACCATAATCAACATCCTTGTAAATCTGCACAACTAAACAAAATACATCAAAACTACAAGAAACTTGAGCCCAAGACAATCAATTTAAGCCGATTTAGAATGTTCCAAGTGGATATAAACTCCACTTATCAAATATTTATTATGTCACTCACTCAATCAATTAATCATTTCTTTTTATTATCCTTAATATAATTTATCCATTGCGCGGGAAAAAAATTTATAAACAAGCTTTTGATGGTTTTGAGACTTTTTTTTAATTCCAACATGACTTTTTTTATGAAAATGATGAAGTAAAAACTGAACAAGAAACCAAGTTACTAGAAGTAATTTATGTGTAGTGCAGTTAGGGCTACACAACATTTCAATCTAGACAGGTAAATAAGACTGTGTCAGTCCAAGACCCGAACCGAATCGTATATAATCAGTCCATAAAAAAAACGATTTTCCGTCATGTGTGGTCCAAACCCACAAAAAACCCGGATCAGATCAAAGTTTGTGTATGTAATTCTTTTTTATTACTTTATTTATATAATATAGATATTAAATATTTAAATACATCTTAATTTAACAAACTAAATTAGTAGATAAAAAGTTGATGAAATACTAGAGTTCAACATTACAATCTAAATAATTAAATGTAAAATTTTTATTTTTGATACTTATATATATATTTTTGGTAATTATTTAATATTTTTTAGAATTGTACATTTGGTGTGTAGCACGGGTAAAATGCTAGTATAATATAGCAGGTGTGTATATAATTTAGCAAAAAAAAATAAATTACTTCCGCCTTCCAAATTTTTGACTTTTTCCCGCATTTTAATGTACTCGATTGAGGTATTTATAAATAATATTTTTTAATTTTTTTATTATATATTAAAATATAGATTTTATATTTTAATATAAAACAAAAAACTGAGAAAATATATTTTATAAATACCTTAATCGAACGCATTAAAATGCGAAAAAAAATTAAAAAATTGGGATAGAGGAAGTACTTTTTAATTAAATACAAATTTTAAATTTCTCACCTAATGTTCGGAACAAATAATACAAAATATTAAATTTTAATATGTAATTGATGAACTTCATTCAACCATAAATTTTTGTTTTGTATCTAGAAAAACTGATTTTACAAAAATTATTATATCCTTATAAATATATATAATAAGTATAAAAAGGACCTTATCCAAAGCATATATATGGTTTGTTGGATTAAAAAATTGGGTTAAAAGCCGCCTGTTAAATTATAAATATACAACTATATTATGTATTACTGTCGTTGGATTACAAATCAAATTATAAATCAGATATATATTATTGTTTGCATTGATTGAATATACTTATTATATCTTTATATATAATAAGCATAAAAATGATCTTAACCATAATTTATTCATTGTACTGCGTTAAAATAATTTCAACCGTCAAATGTAATATTTTTAAAAATAAACGATTAAGATTATATCATATTAAAAAGAAAATTATAATCTAGAAAGGATATAATTAGAAAAGGTTGCATTAGAAGTGAATTTAAAAAAAAAATTATAATCTAAAAAGGATAAAATTAAAAAAGTTGTATTACAATTTAATATTAAAAACAAAATTATAATATGAAAATGATATAATTAAAAAGGTTGTATTAGAATTGAATTTTTTTATTAGTTTTAAAAAATAATCATACTTACTATTTGGACTTTATCTTGAGATCGATATGGATGATTTTAGAGTGCACACGAAGCTCATAAAAATTATCTTGGATTTAGTAATGATTTAATAATTACTATTCAAATGTGAACACTTAAATTCTCAAAAGAAAATATAATCACGAATTTTTACATAATCCTAATGTAGAAGTCCTACATTGATAATGTTAATATTCAATGTGTAAAACCTAATTATACATGATTTAAATAATTGACATACATATTTTTGTATTTCAATAAAAATACAAATTTTTTAGTTTATAAAATATTGAAATATAAAATACTTTTTTATACTAGATCCAACGATTTTCATCTAATTATTTTAAGATCTAACGATTCTTATTTATTTTATCGTTCTGAGGATCAAACTACCGATTTTCAAAGTTTTGGACAAATCCCTCTTATAATTATTATTAAAATAAATAACAAGGTTATTTTGATAATCAAAACGAATTAGAATTAGATTTCATAAATAGAATAGAATTTTTTTTAACGTAAAAAATTAAAAAAAAAAATTCACTTTTGTTTTTGCGTAGATTTAATTGAAAAATAATTGTTAAACCATCACTAAATTAAAGATTATTTTTTTAGTTTAATGTGGGCTGCAAAATCGCCCAAATGAAATCTTAAGAATTCAAGATATAATACAAATATTAAATCGAACGTGTAAAATCTTATATATATATATCAATTTTTTAAGATATGTGAAATTAATAACATTTAAATTAAAAAAATTAATATAATTATATATATTAAAAAAAATCCTAAATTGCACGGATTATAATAAGATAACATTTTAATAAGTTGTCTATTATATTCGAACTCTGAAATTCTTAGTTAAACTTTTTGTCAAGGTTCTCATCCTTCAAAAGCTTAAGAAGTCAAAAATCTTAAATGAAAAAAGTTCCAGTCGTGATGTCTAAATTTCCAGAAGTTGAAATTTTATGTACATCATATTGAAATGATCTGGAAATTAAATTAAAAAAACATCTCATTTGGTTTGTTTTTATTTGAGGAAGAATATAGAACATAGGAGTAAAATTGTTCGCAAAATGTGTTGTTTTTCATTTTAATTTTTTATGGGAAAAAATGGAAAAATCTATTTTTTCACCATATGATATTTTCGGTAGAAAAGGCTATGTGTACAAAAAATATTCTTACAAAATTCTTTTCCGTATTCCCTGTTTTAGTTTTAGGTCGCTTCGCATCACACCGATCGACCATTCCAATACCCTATGCACTAGGCACATCACTGCACACAAAACAGTGAGACCAACACCCCTCCCCTCACCCCCCCAAAAAACACACACACACACACACAAATGACACTTGGAAAATCAGCCTGTTACCAGTGTTGTAAAAAGCGGAAATCGGACTTAATCGGTAGAGGCACTGTCCAGGAATTAATCGGGGATTAATCGTGTATTTGAGGATTAATCGGAATGATTAATCTAATAATCGGATTATTAATCAGTTCGGTAACCAATGGAACAGGGATTAATCGGTGATTAATCGTGATTAATCACCGATTTTTAGAACAGAGCCTGTTACGCATATTTAGCAAAGTGAAAAACTATTACGCATGCTTGTTACACAAGGATTCTGAATTTATGAGTTATGACTACCCCAAAATATCGTATTATATGATAAATCTTCAACATACGAACAAAAGTAGAATGTTTGACATCCGGAGTATTACTAACTACGGAGTACAAACTTTCTCAACTAGCTAGCTAAAACAGTATATCACGATCATTCTGCATACAATATAATTTAGAGAGAGGGAGGGAGGGAGAGGGGGAGAGAGAGAGAGAGAGAGAGAGAGGGAGGGAGGGAGAGAGAGAGGGAGGGAGGGAGGGAGGGAGGGAGGGAGGGAGGGAGGCTAGCTAGCTAGCTCTAAATCAAATGGATCAGTGAGTTAGTCTCAAAAAGGAGGCCTCGTCACAAGGTAGAACAATGCCTCTATCTGCATGAAATCCATATTCCTCAGCAGCCTTTTCAAGTAGTTCCCTGAAAGAAGGTTTCTTCAAATAAAATGTAGGAACAACAAATCTCTTATGATCTCCCCCTACATACACCACAAAATGCCCTTTTGGTGCCGTTTCTCTCTTTGCCATAGCACGTACCTTTGCCATTATATATCAAAAAATAATCAAACACCTGGGATACAATAACAGACATTCAACTATATATATATATAAAGGTGAATGTAGCATGTCCTTTATATACTCAGATTTTGAATGGTTCTCATCACCCTTTATACTATGCTAGAAGGACATACAGTTAACGTACATGATAAGAGAAAGCTGTGTTTCAAAAACGTGCACTTGTTGAAATTGCTTAATTCGGAGCCGCACATGCATGCATCAATTATTTATCTACTGTTTCATTTCTGGATCAATACTAGATATTGAAGGTAGTTTTATTATTTATGTAACTACATATACTCAACTGAACATCAATTAAGTAGAACAAACAATTACGTATCGCATTTGATAATCTAGAAAAACGGATGTACCGGGCCGGAGAGCTACAAACCTGAAATGACATAACATGCAGGCTTTCTGAAGAAAAACGTGATCGTGAACTATAAGAAATCATTAACAGTTAACACTTTGGTCACTTGCAAGGATACGTCTTTATTGGTCAATTGTTTGTTTTAATAACTCACATGCATTCCTAGCCATATAATTGGTGACTTCGTTCTCATTAATCTAGTAAAAGATTATTGAGAGCATCTCCAACCATATCAATTCTTAGCTAAAAGTCTACATGTCTTTCCAAAAATAAAAATTATATATAATATGTAAAATTTAACCGGTACTACATTGGGCCAAAACCCTTATCTATAATTATAGATAATCCCCGATGAGACAAAACCCTTATCAATAATTATAGATAATCTATTAATGTTGGCTATATTTGTCGAACCTCTAGAGACCTGTAGTAAATTGCAACATTACTTATTTTTATATTAAAATAATATATTCCATTAATAACAACTTAAAATATTATTAACATATCATTTTTACACAATATAACCAATACCATCGGAACACAATGTCTTACAGGTTCGACAAATTTTACATAATCAATATTTTATGTAATTTAGCCAACCATTTTTAACCAATGCCAGAGATGCTTTGACGGAACCAGATTTCTCATTTTCTAAAAAGATACAACAATTAACGAGATCATACCTAATTAATTTGACGAAAACAAATCACGCAGTTTTTAAAGAAATGATCGATAACAATTACTTAGGTCGATATAAATATTATTCTTTAAATTTTATTATAAAATGTGTCATTCCTATATCGATTTTAGAAGAATAAATCTAAACAATTAACTCCCGTAATATCGCATAAATGTCACAAATCTGACTTTCCGAATTGAGTAGTGCTAGGTACACCAAATTGGGTACCAAAAAAAGTTACAAAATGACATGGCAGGAGTGATTTGGCAGTTTGGAAAGATTTAATTGGTGAAGTTAATGTGTATACAGGGGGCCCCAATTAATTATAACCAATTAACTTAAGACACATGTCATTTTGTAACTTTTTTTGTACCTAATTTGGGGTCTTAGTATTTTCCTTCCGAATTTACAGAAACAGCACGAATCGATACAAGTGAATATTCACAACTGGACAAGAAGAAAGGATAAAAACTCCATCTCTCGTATAATAGAGGGAAACCACAACCATTAAAAAAATCTCTCGATTCGCTACTACAAGTTTTAAGTGCATCGTAAGTTCCTAACAGGTATGTGTATAACTTTACAAATGTTATCGACTTGTTCTGGTACTCGTTCCATTTCAAAATATTTTTTGTGTTTGTACTGGATTTGTTTGTCAATGTATATATTTTATTATTAATATTTTTAAATTTTGTATTAGTATTAAATTTAAAATTTTATTGTATTACAGTACATATAAATACGAATCAAACAAAGATAAAATCATTTATGATTATATTTTATCTTATAAATTAAATGTAAATTAGTACTCCTTCCGTCCCATTTTATGTGAACCTCTTTCCTTTTTGGTACGTCTCAAAAAGAATGAACATAATATATTTTCTATTTTTGAACATTACTTTTCACTATTACACCCACTACTTCTCCACTTTTTTATTAAATAAACACTATTACACCCACTACTTTCCTCCACTATCTCAAATCTATTATTAAATATTAATAGGTCCCACCACTTTACCCATTTTTCAACAAACTTTACTCTTTTTTACTAGTATATTTTTTTAATTTCCGTGAAAATCAAATAGGTGCATATAATTTGGGACGGAGGGAGTAATTAAATTCTTATGATGAATAACACCAAAAGTCAAAACAGGATATAAAGAGACGAGGGAGTACTAAATTTTGAAATTATAAAGGTTACCCTACTGACCCAAGAACGTATGTCCACTTGCAATAGTGTCCTTCGAATGCATGGTACTGTACGACAGTACGAGCAAATCGTAAATGACAAAGTAGACAAGTAGTACATAATTATATAAATGTTACTCCCTCCGTCCCGTTCTATGTTATTCTTATTTTTTGTGGACGTTTCAAAAAGAATGAACTAATTATATATTTATTATTTTTGAATACTATTTTACACTATTATATCCACTACTTCTCTATTTTATATTTCTATTTTATTAAATAAATACTATTATACCCACTACCTTCCTCCACTATCTCAAATCTATTATTAAATATTGATAGGTCTCATCACTTTACCCAATTTTCAATTATCTTTATTCTTTTCTTATTACATTTTTCTTAATCTTCATAAAAATCGGTAAAAATCAAACAAGGTCACTTAATTTGGGATGGAGAGAGTACACAAAAGTTAAAAATACACGTGTTTTTCTTTTCTAATTGAACTCAATACCTATTTTGATTTTATAATAAGGTTCAACATTTTGAGAAGAGAGTAAAACTAAACACATTAGACACACACAAATATCAGCATTGATCCAAGTGTCCAATATCGATGTCTCAATTGATTAATGTTAAGATTTTTGGAGCTTATCATCCCGGGATCGAATGAATATTTTGATTTAAATAAACTTCAACATTTCGAAAAGAGAGTTAATCTTAACAATGTTACACATAAATTGTATTGAAAATGATAAAACTAATTATTATGTGTTTATGAATACACATTTAAAAATTTATTTAAAGTATAGTTTTTCCGTTCTTAAATAATAATTATTTTGATTTTTTACACGTAGTTCAACTAATCAAGATGTAAAAATGTTATACCTATACATATTAATAAAAAAAATCTGAATTAAAACTTAACATTTATATTTATATTCAGAAATGAAAATTTGAAAAATATTATGTATTGATACACTTTTTTTATATCCTAAATTATTTGAAAAAGTTAAAGAGACTAAATATACTCCCTCCGTCCCACCAGATTCTTGGCATGTTTGGCGCAACTTATTGTATGGATTTATTGACTTATTTTCGGGTAAAAATTTTATATTTTAACAATTTTTTTTATATAAGTATTTAATGTATGTTTGAGATTCAATAAGTTGCAAAAATAAGTTGGAAAATAAGTTGAAAAGTTAGGAATCTCTAACTTTGTCTTAAAATAAGTTGACTTATTCTGGAAAAAAGTTCCCCCAAACGCGCTCTCTATACAGTTTTTTTTCACTACTTGGCACGCATTTTAAGGTTCCTGTAAAGTATAGTTCCATAACTTATTTTTAAATTTTTTTTTTTGTATAAAAATTTAACATACCTATTTTTATACAAAAAAAGAAAATTTGAAAAATAAATTATAAAACTATCATTAAAATGCACCTTAAAATGCGTACTACACCCCGTTCCCAAATGTTTAGTTTCTGCTGGGACACAGGGAGTATTATTTAGGAATGGGGAGCAGAAAAATAACACTCACTATTTTTCAAACAAAATGAGTAACAGAATGACCTACCGACACTGAAATTTACTCTTTCGGTTCCAATCAACTCCTTATCTTATTTTTTACATTTTTTGACACGTATTTTAAGAAGTATTTTAAATAGTTCCATAACTTATTTTAAAAATTTTCTTTTTATATAAAAATAAATATATTATTTTTATAAAAAAAATTTCAAAAATAAGTTATAAAATTACTTTTAAAATATATCTTAAAATACGTGCCAAAAATCTCTGAAAGGTAAAGATCTATGGGAACTGATACACACATGAAAATGTTCCGATACAAACATGAAAATTGTAGGGAGGCAGATAATACACATCGGGATATTCTCTTCGTTCCATTATGTTCTTTTATATAGTTATTTCATATTTATTTAATTTTAATATTTAATTTTTCTAAATATAATTTTATTTTCATTTTTAATATATTTAATAAGAGTTTGTGTTGAAAAACTTTATCCAATCAATTTTTTTTTAATCTATACTATTATATTAAAAACGAAACATTGAAAGTTTTGGTTTTCTCCTAAGTTTTGGTTTTCACTCTAATTATTTAATTTTAAATTATTTATAATATAAAACAAATCAAATAAATTCCGTTATTGTCTTTAATCCTAAGTAAACTAGGTAATAATTGGTAGTTTGGTAGTTTGGTCTCCTAAGTTTTGGTTTTCACTCTAATTATTTAATTTTAAATTATTTATAATATAAAACAAATCAAATAAATTCCGTTATTGTCTTTAATCCTATGTAAACTAGGTAATAATTGGTAGTTTGGTAGTTTGGTTCAACCCTATTTTTTAGCCATAATTTTAGTTCAACTAAAAATAAATTTAATTAATATTTTATCTACCTAAAAACATTCTCGGGTAAGCAAAGATTTATCCGAGAGTTTTGATCGAGAGGAGTGGTGTGTATGTGCGTGTTTTTTTAATTTTATTAACAAGAGAGTGTTTTGTGTGTTTTTTTACATTTTCTTTGTTATTTATAATAGAGATTTAAGCAAATCAAAGAGTGACCAAAATGAGTGACCAACAAAAGAGTACCAAACCGACATCCAAAAATATCCTATTTTGCTTATAATAGTATTGAACTAGGGGATAATTGTTAGTTTGGTTCAACCCTATTTTTTAATATTAAAAACCATATTAAACAAATAACAAATTACACTATAACAAATTAAAATTAATATTTATAATATTATATTACACTATAAACAAATTACAAAAAATTAAAAGCAACCCGTGCTTTGCACGGGTTATAAGCTAGTATGCATAAAAAGAGAACATACAAATTACTGACAGAAGGAGTATTTGGTAGGAGGATAAATTCGTTGCAGAACATCTGCCTCGAAATCAAAGTTTTCACCGAAATTCACTCCAAAGTGTGTCAAAAATGTCAATATGTCATGCTAGACCTTAATGAAATGACTACAAAACATGCTGTCATGGTCAATGGTTTGAGCCTGATCAAACTTTATTACTTGATTGGACATGTCAATGGAACTAGAACCAGCTTTTACATACTGCATGTGATATATATTGTAAAACATCAAATGTATGTGAAAGAGATCGTCGAGGCAAGTGGTTGAATTTATTGAGTTGAACCTTGTGAGAGCAATGGTGTTCATACTTGACTGTAGAGAAAAATTTAACGAATTAATGGTGATGGTATTAGAGCATCTCCAACCACAACAAATCCTTAGCTAAAATTAGATAAAAGATACCATAAATAAAAATTATAGAGATTATCTAAAAAAAACATGAACTCCAATGGGTCAAAGCTGTTAGCTATAATTTTAGATAATTTCTACAGGTTGGCTATATTTGTCGAACCTCTATATAGCTGTAAGAAATCTGTAAGAAGATTCCACATCATTCATTACCATATTGAAGTGATATATTCTATTTATAAAAACCTAAATTATTAATAACATACTATTTTTAAAATATAGCCAACCAATATAGCTAATACCATTGAAGTAAAATGTCTTACAGATTCAACAAATTTTACATAATGTTCTACAGGTCCAATTTAGCCAACCAATTTTAGCTATTCCCGTTGGAGATGCTCTTACAAATTTACAATATTAGTTCCGTTCTTATTTAAAATTTCATTTCGATCTTGATTTAATCAAATTAATCTAATATTAATCATAATTTATAAATATTTTTTAATACTTCGATATTTTAAATTTTCGCATGATAATGTATTATTTCTAACTAGCTTCGTTACCCGTACAAAGCACGGGGATATTCTAAATTTATTGCGAAATTTTGGTTTTAATAGTTATGATCATGAATATTCTTAAATTTGTTTCAATGTTGATTAAATATAGAGTAACTTACTCTCTTTTCAAATGCTCTTAATTTTTAATAGGTTGTGGCCAAAAAATTCTAATTTCCAATCAATTTAGTCATCTAGTTCAATGATTTTATTTATAAATTTAAATTCATTATATTTATAACTGAGATGTTATAGTTTCGATTCTGGACAATGTGAAGATTAACTAACGTTTTCATAGCATTTGACTTTAGGTGGGTTTTATAGTAAAATCATAGGAGACTGGAAGACATAAATGTGAAATGATACTGATTAAAATGTAAAATATTGCGATATTTTGGCTTTTAGTAGTTAAATTTTGTGACCGTAAACACATTTCAATTTGTAGCAGTGTTGCCTAAATCTAGGTTAGCAAACTCTTTTCTCGAGGGCTTCATTTTCAACATGATATGTCTAAGATTTATACTATCTGCTAAGATAGTCATCTATTTCAATATTTTCAGCCGTGAATTTAAATTCACTTTATTCAGAACTGAGATGTTAGAGTTTCGATTCTCGATGGTGTGAAGATCAACCAATATTTTTATAGTATTTGATTTTGGGAGTTTCGATTCACGACAATGTGAATATTACTAACAATTTTATTGTAATTTGTTCAAATTTCTCTTATTTGCGATTTAGTTATTTTGATTCATGATTTTAATTTGTAGCTTGTATTAATCATGCTCATATGTATTACTCCCTCTGTCCCACTCAAACTGACTTGTTTGACTTTTTTTGGTCAAACTGACCAAACTTTGACTGACTTTTAAAAATTATTGACTAACATTTTTATAAATGATTTATATTTTCTTATCATATTTTTTCATTAACTATATTTAACATATAATATACGTAATATAAGTTACAAAATTGGTCAATTTGACCAAGAAAAGTCAAACAAGCCACTTTAAGTGGGACGGAGGGAATATAACTTTTAGAATTTTTTATATTACCATCTTTCTTATATCTCTAATTATACAACAATATATTTGATTGAAATCAATTTAGGGCTAGTGATTCTTCACTCTAGTTAAAGGTGAAATATATCGTGTATTTCAAAATTTTGTTTGACACTTTGACGTCCCAATTTTATCGAGAATTTTGTTAGAAATCACATTTTTTCTTAATAAAATCTCCACAATACAGTTTTTTTATATTGTGTGTTGGTAAAATATTAAATACTTGTTGTAATTTCTAGTGAGCACGTGTTTTTTCAACGTTGTTTTTCGACCCTTTATTGTCAAAAGTATAAACAAACGTTTTAATTAATTAGTAATTGCAACCGTAACACCTTTCAATGAATATGTAGAACTTAATTATGTATGTGCTAAAATTCATTTATATTATAGATATTTGTGTAGGAGTGTAATTTGAATCGAGTTGAGTCAAACTCAAAAATTATCGAACCTAAAATTTATATTCGAACTTGACTCGTTTACTATACGAGTCGAGTTCGGGGTGTTATTGAGTTTTTAGAACTTATCGATTTTTAAACGAGTTTTCGAGTTTTTCGAGTTACCGAATATTCGAATTTTTGAGTTTTCAAGTTTATTAGGTTCAGATCGAGTTTTCGAGCTTTTCCGGTTCTTATCAAATTTTCGAGCTTATTAGATTTTTACCGAGTTTTAACTTCAGTTCCATTAAAACTATTTGACTAGATTATATTTCATTCAATTAGTTTAACCACAAAATATTATTTTTTATTGTGAACAAACATTATTTTTATTTTTCTAGAAATAGGCACTATTACACTGAAAGTCATTAATGATTTTATAAATTGGATTTTTAATTTATTAGCAATATTGTATATCATAATGTTACCATATTCTCATTCATGTATGTTATAATTGTACAAGGTATATCTATGTGAAAGTCAGAACTTGATCTTAATAAAAAAAGAGAAAGCATTGCTCTATATAGCTAATAAATTATAATAGTTGCACAAAAATGTATTTGGCTCAATGATTGTTATGATGAGTTAAAAGCACATTATAATTGGTATGTCATAGGTTCAATTCTCAACAATGTAAAGATTATTTAATTTTTTGTAAGCTTTGATTTCTAAGGGTGGAATAGTAAAATTACACGAGGGCGTAAATGTAAAGTTGTAGGAATAAAATGGTACATGTTGCCCTTATATATATATATATAGTAGATTCCATATTTAAATGATTTACTTCCTCTATACCACTAGGTTTTCTACTTTTGGGATAGAGGATTTGATATGCATTTTAAGATTCATATATAGTATAGTCCTATAAATTATTCTGATTTTTTTTATTCTAAATGAAAATTTAATGTTAAGGTTTTTAATAAAAATAAGAAAATTTTTAAAATAAATTATTAAACTATATTTTATATATACCTTAAAATGCGTGACAATCAATAAAAAAAATTAGAGGAACTTAGGGAGCTAGTGACTATTAAGCAACTACTAATTTTAAAAAAAAATTACGATCAAAATTTAATAAATTAAATTGAGTCATAATTAAGGGCACTTTAAATAAAAATGGAGCAAGTATGATAGGAGTATAAATTAATTCTAAGTTCTTTCTCAAAATTTTAGAATAATCGACAATTATTAAGAGGGTGTTTGGCCCCCATTTTTTTTTTTTTTTTTCACTTAAAGTTTGCATGGAGGTGTTTGGCTCCCCTTAAAGTGGAGCCACTTAAAGTGGAAAGTAGGCTAAAAAAAAAAGTAGCTTGGAGGTACTTTTTTTCCACTTATTTTTTTTCGTATATCAATTTTTATGTATTTGAGTCACCTTTTAACTTGTATTATATTCTTTTCATATATTTGTATTTTATACTTTCAAAAAAATATAAATTTCTTTTTTTTTATTTAATTTTTTAAAAATAAATTTACTTTAAGTGGAATTAGCCAAACAGATACACCTAACTTTAAGTAAAAATTATCACTTTTCACTTAAAGTGAGTAAGTAGCACTTTAAGTGATAAGTAACATTTTTTAAGTTAAGCCAAACATGCTCTAAGACTCTCAGTTCCATGAATTAATGTTTTGTTTCGAATTCAAGGTCGGTAAACGTTAATACAGTATATTCGAACATTTATGTTTGAAGAATTTGCAGAGAGAACGTAATGACGTTAATGTGGCTACTGATGAATCTGTTCAAAATTTTGTGAGTTTTACATCAAACTCGTTATTCCCATTGTCAAAAATTATTATTTAACCCATTTTTTTCATCGGGATCTCATTTAAACCACTAAATTAAGAAAATATATCATTTTCCCCCTGTATATCACTTAGACCACCATAAATTGTATTAATCTTTTTGAATGTAAGGGGGTAAATGATATATTTTCTTAGTTTAGTGGTTTAAATGAGATCCCGATGAGAACAGTGAGTTAAATGATAATTTTTGACGAAAGGAATGATCAGTTTAATATAAAATCTAAAATTTATTTATTTTCAATTAAGTCTTGAGCGAGTTGGAATTCCGTTCTATAGGGTTCCTTGCACCCTCACTTCTGGGGCGCTACCTCCAAGTCTTCGCTAGAAAAACGTGTCCGTAGCTTTGCAGGATAGTTTAGCATTAAAAAAAAAAAGAAGCACTTTGCATGTACTAATTTAATTACTACTTCCTCCGTTCCACAATACAAGTCTCTTTTGAGGAATTTTTTTTCCCATAATACATGTCCATTTTCAATTTTCAATGTAAATTTGTGATAATTTTCCTAAACTACCCTTTTTGAAAATTGTATAGCAATAGTAATGAGTAATGACCAAAAGTATAAAATAGCTTATGTTCTTAAAAGTCAATGCATTTATAATGGGTATAAGAGAAAATGTATCATCTAATTAATATTTTCTTAAGATGCGTAATTTTTCCAAAAGAGACTTGTATTGTGGGATGGAGGGAATACTACTTATTAATTTTTTAAATGTTCGACAAGCAAGTAAAAGGTACTCCCTCTGTCCCAACCAATTGTTTACACTTTCCTTTTTGGGACGTCCCAACCAATTCTTTACGTTTCCTAAAATAGTAAGTTTTAACACTATTACACCCACTACTTCACTTATTTTAACAATACTTTACACTATTACATCCACTACTTCACTTATTTTAACTATAAAATCACTATTACACTCACTACTTCACTTATTTTAATTGGATATCTTGATCTCCGTGCTAAAAACAAACGTAAACAAACACTTGGGACGGAGGGAGTACAACCGGAAGCCTAGGACTGGGACTAGAGCTGTTCACGAATTGACTTGTCTGAATAAGTTTGAGCTCGGATTGATAAGAATTTACTTCAATTCAATTCGTTAAGAATTCGAGATTGAACTTAACATATTAAGAAAATGAGATCGAATTGAGCTATTGGCATGTACAATTTGAGCTCGGCTCAAAATTATTCGACTCGAATTCAGCTCATTAAAATTTGAAAAAAGTTACATATATTATGATGTTTCATGCATAATATTCATAACATTTTAAGTTCTAGAATCTTTTGAGCATAATTGATTAAAACTTGACATTAGATTTAAGTCGAAAGTGATAATTAATTGAGTTAAGTGGATATGTACCATTTTTTTTCATTTAAAATTGTATTGTTCACGAGCTGTTTGTTAAGCCTCGAGTTTGATTCGGTTCATTTATGTTCCATAAAAGTTCGGTTGTAGCTCGATTCGTTAACAAGTTGGAGCTCAAATATATTTTTTGTACGATAAAAAGCTCGATTTGGTTCAATTTAATTAAAAAAATATTAAACTTAGCTTATTTGAATCAAAATTCGGCTCAGTTCAATTCATGGACAACCTAGTAACCTACCTAAGACACTTGACAAGTTGACTGCTCATAGAGATCCATAAAAAGTTTTGAACTCGAAAATATGGTCTGGTCTGATCGGAACACAATCCGGTCAATATCTTGTCCAAAAATGCTTGGTCCATAAGAGTTTAAGACCTTTAACAAATCTTATATTTTTAGGTAAAATAGGCCCGATCCAATAGAAAACCAGATTGGTACAGAATTGTCTTTTAGCGTCGCACTTTTAGCGTCGGTTATATGAAGAGCCGTGACCTATACGTACTTTAGGCGTCGGTTGTTAGCTTAGCCGACGCTTAATGTCATCTGTGTTTGATCTTTTGCGTCGGTCATGAAACAACCGACGCCTAAAACTGACCCATTAGCGTCGGTCTTAACTCAACCGACGCCTAAAACTAACATTTAGCGTCGGTAATAAACAACCGACGCCTAAAATTCACCCTTTATCGTCGATCATTAGGCAACCGACGCCTAAAACCAATCCTTTAGCGTCGGTCTTTACTCAACCGACGCCTAAAACCAAACCTTTAGCGTCGATCATGAACAACCGACACCTAAAACTTACCCTTTATCGTCGATCTTTACTCAACCGACGCCTAAATTGACTCTTTTGTACTTTATGTGTCACCTTATATTTGACCGACGCTAAAAGTATTATAATTTTAAAAAAAACAAATATATACAAATAATATATTTATACAAATAATACGTTATTTTATATTATACCATTCTATTAAAAAAAATTAATTAATTGATATTATTAAAATAAAATTTATACAAATCAAAACAACATTTTATAGAAAGTTACATTTAAATATTTTCTCGAAATTTTTTTCGGAGAAAGTTTATTCAAGAATTTTTTCCCAAGATTACTTTTTTAAGAAATTTTTAGAGAAATTTTTTGCAATATTTTTTTTCAAATTATTTTTTCTTGAGATTCTTTTTCCAAAAAAAATTTTTCGAAAAATTTTTTCAAATTTTTTTTAGAGAACATTTTTTCGAGAAATTTGTTTGAGAGCTTTTCTTGAGCAAATTTTTTTTGAGAATTTATTTCCAAGATATTTCTTTTTCTTTTATTTTGTACGTCGGTCCTTTGTGAGCCGCCGCTGAAAACTTCAATATTTTTTTTTAAATAATAATGTTTAAAAGTATCTTTGAGATATCTTCACTTCGCTTTCTTCAAAAACCTTTCACAATCTAGGGCCACGATTAAAGCGCTCTCACGCCTAAAGAGGGATTTCCCATCTCATTCAATAGAATTATTAAGGGCAATTGCTGCTTCCTTGATTTATACTTAGAATTGCAGTCAATTTCGTAACTAATTGACTGACTAGATTAAGGGGCTCAATTTGCTAGGTTGATTTTACAACAAATCGACCAAAATGCTTGATGTGTTCGTCTTCACAACTAATCGACATAATTGCTTGTTGGTGGGTTCTATTTGCTGGGCTCGAGGTATCACAGATAATAGACTGAATTGCTTGGGTTTGATTTTCTAGACTCAATTAATTGGGTCTCTCTAGCGGCTCTCTCTCGATTTTCTGTACTTCATTTTTCTTGGTACTATATCTATCCCTCCTGTATATATATGAATGTGTTGTTAGAAATGATTGATGAAAACAGTGTTTAGAAGCTAAAGTCAGAAAACAGAGTTTAGCTGGAAGCAGTCAGAGTTTAGTTAAACACTGACTGGAAGCGCAACAGAGGTTGTTAAACTCTGTAGCGGTATTGTCTGAAGAGTCAACAGTATTTGAAGATTGATCTGAGATAAATATGGAAGCAATATCTTTGAAGATTGGAAAGCTGTCAAAGAGATTGAGTTGACTTGGAAGACTTGAGCAATCGTGATTGATATCAATTGTATAGCTTGATTTTAGGAGAATCAGTTACTGATTGTACGAAGCTGTATGTTCTATAAATACAGTTAGGTTAACCCTAGAAGGGTAGTCGAACATTGAGAAATCTTTTGATTGTAACCTAAGCAGCTCTCTGTGATATTTACATCACCGAGAGAGGAATTATTAATTCCAAACAGTTTTTAATTGTTAAACAGTGTGTTCTTGTTAAGTTACTCATACAGTATTTGATTGCTTATTGTGTATTCGACCTAACAAGTGGTATCAGAGCCTAATCTGTTACTTTATTACAGTTAAAAATCCAAACACAAGAGTAATCAATGGCAGAGATACCTCCACCATCTGAGAAAGCCCCTACTACTGTTAGTAGGTATGAGACAATAAGGGTTCCTATACTTAGGCCATCAGAGTATGCAATTTGGAAGGTGAAAATGACCATGTTTCTGGAGGCTACTGATCCAGAATACCTTGATAGAATATATGAAGGACCTCACAAACCAACAAAATTATCTGCTGCTGCTGCTGGTGAGGAATCAAAGGTCATTCCAAAGGAAAAGAAAGATCTAACTGCTGAGGATCTTTCATCTATTGCAAAGGATGCAAAAGTGAGACATTTACTTCACAGTGCATTAGACAATGTTATGTCTAATAAAGTGATTAACTGCACAACTGCAAAGGAAATATGGGATGTGCTGCTGCTGCTGGTGAGGAATCAAAGGTCATTCCAAAGGAAAAGAAAGATCTAACTGCTGAGGATCTTTCATCTATTGCAAAGGATGCAAAAGTGAGACATTTACTTCACAGTGCATTAGACAATGTTATGTCTAATAAAGTGATTAACTGCACAACTGCAAAGGAAATATGGGATGCACTTGAGGTTAGGTGTCAAGGAACTCCTGCAATCAAGAAAAACAGAAGAAACATACTCACTCAGGAGTATGAGCACTTTGAGGCAAAGTCTGATGAAACCATGACAGAAACATTTGACAGATTCTGTAAACTGCTCAATGATTTGTCATTGGTTAACAAAGAGTATGATTTAGAAGACTCAAATCTCAAGTTTCTTCTTTCTCTACCTGAAAAGTGGGATGTGAAAACAACCACTATAAGAGATAACTATGAACTTGGTGAAACAGAGATTGATGAAATTTATGGACTCTGCTCAAAACCCATGAATTGGAATTGGAGCAGAGAAACAAAAGATCTAGTAGAAAGTCAAAGTCTGTTGCTCTTAAGGTTGAGGAGAAACCATCAAAGAAGGAAGCATCAAGGAGAAAGGCAAAAGGGAAAGCCTTAGTCATACATTCAGAGAATGAGTCATCAAACACTGATGTTGACTCAAACACTGATGGATCATCTGATTCTGAAGATGATGAAGAGATGATGCAAATGGCTGCATTGATGGTAAAGACCTTCAAGAAGATGGGATACAAGAACTTCAAGAAGGGAAAGAGATTCTCCAGGGACTACTCAAAGTCTGACAAGAAGAATTTCAAGAAAGCTGAGGGAAAGGACTTCAAATCTGGTAAGAAAGATAAGTCTGAAATTCAATGCTACAAGTGTAAGGAGATGGGTCACTATGCTCCTGAGTGCAAGAAGGGTAAAACTGAAAAGGCACTCTACACCAAAGGCAGAGATTGGGCAGACACTTCAGATTCAGATGAGGAAGTCAACTATGCTCTCATGGCTACTACTCAGACTGAAAATGATGATCTCAAGGTACCCCCAACTACCTATGCTTATAACACTGATAATATAACTGAATTGAGAATTTATCTTAAGGCATTGCATATCAGTTATAGGGATCAGACTTTAGAAAATGAGAGGATAAAGTCTGAGTGTTCTCAACTCAAAGAAAGAAATAAACTTGTTGAGGAACAGCTAGAGAACATGAATAAAATTCAAAAAGAGAGAGATGATGCAGTGTTTATTGAACAGGAGTTGCTAGGTAAGTATAAGCAACTAGAATCTGAATTGGAGGATACTAAACACATCATTAAAACTTGGACACACTCTGGTAAAGACACTCAAGAAGTGTTTCAGTCAGATACAGTAGGTCTAGGTTACTCTGTAGGAGATGAACTTAGATTTGAAAATCAGGTAAAGGTTAGACCACATTGTTCATCTGAGGGAAATGTCATGGGAACAGGTGGACCTAAGACTGAAGCACAGAAAAAGGCTGTTAGAGAGTCATATGCTAAAACTTTTGTTAAAGAGGCTAACATTGGTTTAATGACAGATAAACAACTCAAGCATAAGCTTAAGGAGATAAAATCTGTCAACAAACAGAGATTGCCTAAGAAAAACAAAAATGGAAAAGTAGGCATCACATCAGGAATTAAGCCAATGCTTGCTTCATTAGCTCCTAGAAAAACATGTTTTAATTGTGGAAGCACTAATCATCTTGCTAGTTTCTGCAGTAAGAATAAGAACATTAATTCTTTGCCTTCTAAAACTGCAGTAAAGAGTGATTATGTGAGAACTAGACCACAGACTTTATGCAAACACTGTGGAAGTACTTGGCATTCTATTTACACTTGCAGAGATTATCATGCTATTTATTATAATTACTATGAACCCAAACCAAATTTGAAATGGGTTAAAGTAAACTCTGCAAATGTAAACTCTGAAAAAGTTAGCTTAAACTCTGTTAATTTGAATTCCGCTGCAAAAGCTAACAGAATTAAGAAAGCCAAAGGATCCAAGCAAGTCTGGATCCTTAAAACTAATAATCAGTGATTGTTTGTGATTGCAGGGCACCAGGGTTAGTACCCTAGTTGTGGACAGTGGATGTTCAGGACACATGACAGGAAATAAAGCCCTGCTATCAGAGTTTGAGGAGAAGGCTGGCCCAGAAGTTTCCTATGGAGATGGCAACATAGGACATACACTGGGATATGGCAATATTAATCTTGGAAATGTCATCATCACAAATGTAGCTCTGGTTCCAGGACTCAAGCATGATCTGCTATCTGTGAGTCAAATCTGTGACAGAGGATATCATGTGGATTTTCAGCCTGAATATTGTCAAGTGATCAGTAAATCTACAGGGAAAGTTGCTCTAGTTGGAAACAGACACAATAACATCTATGAAATCAAATTGTCAACAAACACTGATGGCAAAGCAGTGTGTCTGTCTACAAGGATGTCCAGTGAAGAGAGTTGGAAATGGCACAAGAAACTCTCTCATTTGAACCTGAACAACATCAATGAGCTAATCAAGAATGATCTTGTAAGAGGTCTACCAAAGTCCTTGTTGAATGTAGAAGGACTGTGTGATTCTTGTCAAAAGGCTAAACAGAGAAAAGTCTCCTTCAAAAGCAAATCTGAGTCTTCAATTGTTGATCCTTATCATCTACTACATGTTGATCTTTTTGGTCCAGTGAATGTGATGTCTCTTGGAAAGAAGAAATATGCATTAGTCATTGTTGATGAATATACCAGATTTACATGGGTATATTTTCTTGCAAAGAAGGATGAAACTGCATTAACACTGACAGAACATATATTACAACTGGAAAAAGAGTCAGAGAATCAAGTGAAGATAATCAGAAGTGACAATGGAACTGAGTTCAGGAATTCATCTATGGAAGAATTTTGCAAGAGTAAAGGGATAAAACAAGAGTTTTCTGCACCTGGCACTCCACAACAAAATGGTGTAGTGGAGAGGAAGAACAGAACCTTGATAGAAGCTGCCAGAACCATGCTAGATGAAGCAAAGTTGCCAACATATTTCTGGGCAGAAGCAGTTCAAACTGCTTGTTTTACTCAAAATGCAACACTGATCAACAAGCATGGTAAAACACCATATGAAATGGTGAAAAAGAAAAAGCCAAATCTAAAATATTTTCATATTTTTGGATGCAAATGCTTTGTGTTGAAGACTCATCCTGAACAGTTGACCAAGTTTGACCTAAAGGCAGATGAAGGAATTTTTGTTGGCTATCCACTGTCAACAAAGGCATTCAGAGTTTATAATCTGAGAACTAGAGTGATCATGGAATCAATTCATGTGTCATTTGATGACAAGAAAATAACTGGACTTGAAGATGTCAATGAACATGATCAACTGTACTTTGAAAATGAAGATTTATTCTCTGAAAAAGTAAACTCTGATCAGACTGATTTGACAAACTCTGTTGATCTAAACTCTGAACCTCTACTGGTAAATACTGAAGAAACTCTTCAATCAGAAACAAGGGAAGAACCAGTTGAGGGGGAGCATGAAGAATCACATCATAGTGATAATTCAAACACTGAAAGTGACTCAGTTGATGATTCTGAATCAAACTCTGTTGATTCAAACTCTGTTGATAATTCTGAGAAGTCACATTCAGGGGGAGCATCAGAAAATGAAGAAAGGCACCAAGAAAATCAGGAGAGCATGGATCAAGGGGGAGGATCACATGATGACAGAAGCAATCTGCCTTCTGCAAGAAAATGGACTAAATCTCACACACCTGATTTGATTATTGGTGATCCAGATGCAAAAGTAAGGACAAGAAGTGCAACAACAAATGAATGTCTGTTTCATGCATTCTTGTCACAAACTGAGCCAAAGAAAGTGGAAGAAGCTCTTAAAGATGCTGACTGGATAACAGCAATGCAAGAAGAGCTAAATGAGTTTGAAAGAAATGAAGTGTGGACACTTGTACCAAGGCCCAAGAACAGATCCATTGTTGGTACTAAATGGGTTTTCAGGAATAAAACTGACAGTGAGGGTGTTATCACAAGGAACAAGGCAAGACTGGTTGCAAAAGGCTACTCACAACAGGAAGGAATAGACTATGATGAAACATTTGCTCCAGTAGCTAGATTGGAGGCAATCAGAATTTTTCTAGCATATGCCTCTCACATGAAATTCAAAGTGTTTCAGATGGATGTAAAAAGTGCATTTTTGAATGGAAAACTTGAAGAAGAAGTGTTTGTGGAACAACCACCAGGGTTTGTAGATCCAAAATATCCAGATTATGTCTACAGGTTAGACAAGGCACTCTATGGACTTAAGCAGGCACCAAGGGCATGGTATGAAACCCTTGCCAAATTTCTACTAGAAAGTGGATTTAACAGAGGTACTATTGACAAAACTCTGTTTTACTTCCAAAATGGTAGTGACTTGCTTTAGTTCAGATATATGTGGATGACATTATTTTTGGGTCTACTAATGATAAACTCTGCAAGAAGTTTGCCAAACTCATGCAGTCAAGATATCAAATGAGTATGATGGGAGAGCTTAGTTATTTTCTAGGCCTACAGGTGAAGCAAACAGATGATGGAATTTTTATAAATCAAGCAAAATATACCAGAAACCTTCTCAAGAAATTTGGTATGCTTGATTGTTCATCTGCAACAACTCCCATGGCAACTGCAACAAAATTGGACAAAGATGCAGGGTCATCAGTAGATATGACAAGTTACAGAGGAATGATTGGTTCTTTGCTCTATTTGACAGCTAGCAGACCTGATATCATGTATGCAACTTGTTTGTGTGCAAGGTTCGAGGCAGATCCAAGAGAACCACATTTAACAGCAGTAAAGAGGATATTCAAGTACCTCAAGGGCACTATGACTTTGGGGCTGTGGTATCCAAGAGAATCAGAGTTTAAACTTCTTGGTTACTCTGATGCAGACTTTGCTGGATGTAAGATAGACAGAAAAAGCACCAGTGGAAGTTGTTAATTTCTGGGTGACAGACTTGTTTCCTGGTACAGCAAGAAACAGAAGTCAATATCTACATCTACAGCTGAAGCAGAGTATATTGCTGCTGGTAGCTGCTGTGCACAGATTTTATGGATGAAGAATCAACTGCTGGATTATGGATTAAGGTATACCAAGATACCTATTTACTGTGATAATCAAAGTGCTATTGCAATGACAGGTAATCCAGTACAACATTCAATGACAAAGCACATCAGCATAAGGTATCACTTCATCAGAGAGCATGTAGAGGAAGGAAACATTGAGCTTCACTTTGTGTCTACAGAACAACAACTTGCAGATATCTTCACCAAGCCATTGAGTGAAGCTACATTTACAAGACTGGTCAATGAACTAGGAATGGTCTCTAGTTTTGACTAGAGATGTTGGTTAGACTCAAAAACTTAATGCTCATTCTTTTTCTGTAAATTGTTAAGTGCTATGTGAACCTTAGTATTAAACTCTGTTATGCATGCTTATGTTTAAAACTTTTTAAACTCTGTTAAGCATGTCTGTCTGTAAACACTGTTAACATGTTAGATACACTCAGTGAATTCAGAATTGATTATTGTCTGAATGAAAACACCAATGAAGAAAAATGTGTGAAGCATGATTCTCAGCAAATAAATCATGATTCTTTCCGAGTCACTATAATCTGATCAGACCTTGTGCAGTAAATCAACACAGCATGATACTGTTTCATATTTATAGCATCTCTTAGTTTATTCAGTCCTAAACTCTGAGTCTATGAATATTGTGTGCATTGCCTCTCATAAATAATTTTGGTTATTGATGAACTCTAAACTCTGATAAGTGACATTCTGTTTCCAAAGGTATGGTTCATGATGATTCCTTGTTTGTACTTGTGAAAACCATAAAACTTGAGATGTGTCATTGATTAGTTTGGTGAGTTCAGATTCATGTCTACAACCTGTGAGAGTTTGAGCCAAATCAGTGATTGATACATTTTCTATCAATCAGCATTTATTGTTGTGTGATATTCATCAGGTAGTATGTTTCTCTAGAACTTGTATTAGACCATTTTGAGACTACATGATATGTGTGTGCATGAAAATGATAAAGGCAATAGGATTCACCATTTCTTCAAACACTGTTCAAAAATTCTTTTGAACTTTGTTCAAACACTGTATAAACACTGTTCATAAATTCCATCCTTAGTAAATCCCTTTGAGCCTTATTAACTGCTCATTTTTCTTATACACTGAAGTGTTAAGAGCAGTTATATTTTTTTTCCCTCAAACAGATGAGTGTTTCTCAAGAAAAGAAAAGTTTACTCAGTATATATGCTAAATAAAAAAAATAATAAAAAAAAAAAAAAGGGGCATATATACTGATCTTGTACAAATATGTACTGAACACTTTGTTCTATTAAGATGTTCAGCTTGAAGTCACTCATGAATAAAACATCTCTTTTCATGGCGGCTGTTGGTGATGGTGTTGGTGATGGTGTTTTACTCCATTTAAAACCCTGAATAAAGTCCTTTTGATTTGTGAATACATGTACTCAAAGTAGTGTAGAATTGGTGGACATTCAAGCATATGGTAGATTCTGCTATTTCTGATTGAATGTGAGTGTAAACACTTCACCTAAACACCTGTGTGTTTGAGAGTTTGTAAGATTATCCAGTTCATGACTGTTATTCACTGAATGAAACTCTGATTTCAATCTCTTGATATTTTTGTCTTTAAAGACTGTGTGCTTACTTGGATAATCATGGACATCAAAGGGAATAGAAGTTTTCAAATTTCTGTATTACAGTAACTACAGAGTTTAGCATTCATCAAACAATCAGTGTTTACTATGAGAGTTTGTGCATTCAGTGGTTATTGACTTTTGTTATGGATTTTATGAAATATTAGATGCTCTAAAAATTGATTTCAGTAAACTCTGCTTCACACACACTTAATTCACAACTGTGCAATTTTTGAAAGGGTTTAAGTGATAAAGTTGGATAATTGATAAACACTGTTGAGTTGTGTTAAGTACTCTGAGGTAAAATCTCATTGAGATGATTTGACTATTTTGCAGTAATTGGGGTAGTTGACAACTGTTAATTAGTGTAAGTGTCGTGATTATAGGAATGACAGCGGTAATTATTAAGTAATCCATTGGCTGTTTGACACGTGTCCCATGATTGTGTCCCACTCACACACTACTCTACAACAGTTGCGCGCTTTTACTAAATAAACGATTGAGTTTTAATTTTACTCTAATCGTCTTTAGTCTCTTACTCCATATCGATTCACATTCACCCACTCACAGTTACTTGCATACTCATTCACTTTCACACTTCTCATATACTCTCTTTCACAATTTGATAAACACTTACAGTGCATACACATCTTTTCTCTGAATATCTTCGTATCACTTTTTACTAATGGCAACTAAAGCGTTTGATGCAGCAGGGTTAGTTTTTCTCCCTAGTAACTATGCAGCACCGTTGGAGACTGTAAATGCTCCAGAGGCGTTTCATGTGTTCCAAAATTTCTTGAAAGACTCTGAAATAGGGAAGGCTCTAACAGCACCAGCTACACTATCTGCTTCACAAATTGCTACTTTCTGGACAAACTCTGAATATGATGATGGAGGAGAGTCTGGCACTCCAACAATCATTTTCACTCATGAAGAATCAGAGTATATCATTACTCCAACTACTGTTAGGGATGCTTTGGACTTTGAGACACATACTTCTTACAGTATTGTTGGTCATGATCGGTTGAGGACAATGTTGGAACAAATTGGATGTGCAGGAAACTTGAACAAGATAGGGTCTTTGAGACGGCCAAGTTTGAGAAAGGAATGGAGTTTCTTTTTCGATTGCATAACAAGGGCTTTTGGAAAGAAGACAACAAACTGGGATGCACTTCCTCTGGATACTCTCCAAATTGGTCATGCTCTACTATATGGAGGTAACTTCGATTTTGGTAGACTAGTACTAATGAATTTGGGAGAGCATTTGTCTGAGTCTACTACTGTTTATTTTGCTCGTTTTTGTCAACTGCTATTTACTGCCTGTGTACCTAACATTCCAATTGATGAAGCTGATGTGATTCAGCCTTTTCAAGTTGCTAAAAGAATGTTTTCTGATTTGACAAACAAAGATATCACTAAACAGCAAATACCAGATATGTTTATGCCTCTAGCCCTACAAAACTATGTAAACCAACCACAAGACTCTCAATCACCACAACAAATGCCTGAACCAATAGACACCATAAACTCTGAACCAACACCTACAACACCCACACCAACTGTACCTACTACATCTCATCAACCACAACCAGAAACCTTAAACTCTTCACCAATAAACACTGAACCATCAAACACTGAACCATTAAACACTGAAACCTTAAACACTGACACCTTACACTCTGAGCCAGCACCTACTGAACAACCCAAAACCAAGCCAAAAAGAAAGAAACACACTGCCCAAAACACTAAACACTCAAAGGCTAAACAAACAATACCTGGAGCTGTTTATACAAGAAGGAAGAAACAGAAAGCAAACAGACCTTCACTTTCACCACCAAGAGAGAGCTCAAGTGAAGATGAAGTAGAGAATGTGGTGCCTCCAATCAAGAAAAGGAGATTAATTCTTTCTGATTCAGATGAAGAGAATGTTGTTGAAGCTCCAGAGGTGGTTTCACAGCAAACACCTACTGTTGAGATTACAATGAATGTTGCTATACCTGCAGAGGTTGAAATGCCTGCAGAGGATATTATCACTGACAAAGTTGAAATACCTGCAGAGGTTGAAATGCCTGCAGAGGATAATGTTAATGTTCAAATGCCTACAGAGGATAAAATGCCTGTAGAAGAGGATAACAAAGATGGTTTTTCACCAAGGGATAATATTTTTGACTCATTTGAACCATTCTCTGATCCTATCTCACCTATTGTTCATACTGAAGCTCCTGGTGTAGCTGATGAGCCTGCAGTACATGTTCCTGAAGCTGCAGCATCACCCACAGAGCTGGTATCTTCTCCAATTCAAGACAAAGGTGATGAAGTTGATCAGGCAACAAAGATAATTTCTGAATCCATGCTTGTTGAAGCTACAAAGGTAAACTCTGTTGCAGAGCCTGTGCAACATGAGGTGACTGTTGAAAAGGTTGCAGAAGTTGTTGAAGAAACTGTGGCTGACACTGCTCAGCACAGTGGTTCTTTAAAAGATGATCAATCTAAGGATGCAAGTGCTGAAGATGTTTCTGATAGTAGTGCAAACTCTGATTCCTTTGTGAGTGCACCTGCACAGACAGATAATAAACATACACCTTTTGATCAGCCTTGTCCATCTCATGCAGTTGAAGTAGAGCATCTTGCTAAATCTGCTGAAAATTGGTATAAACAAGATTTCATTTTTCCAAAAGGAAGAGCATCTGAGTTTGTTAAGCAAACTGCAAAGCAAATTTCAAATCCAGAGATCTTATCCTGTTTAAAGGCAACTGTGGTGCAAGTCAAGACTCTGGAAAACAATTTTGCTGAAACAAAACAAGAGATTGTTTCTTTAAAGACTGAGATACAGTCAAGAGAATTAAAGATGGATAGAGAGTCTAAAATAAAAGCTGTTCAGCTGTCTAAAGTCCAAGACACTCTCTTTGCCAGGCTAGGAAAAGTTGAAGAAAATCAGACTGCTTTATTTGCTAAGGTTGATTCCATTGCAAACTCTTTAGAGCTCATTACATCAATACTTATACCTGATGATGTCAAAAAGGGGGAGAGAGTGGCTAAGTCTAAATGCAAAGTTTCTCAAACTCTGACTCAAAAGGATGATGCTGGAGATGGAGGGGCAAGTGAAAAGAGCAAGGTCTTAAACTCTGAAAAGCAAACTCTGAGATCTGGCAAATCTTTTAAATCACAGTCTGTTGGAATAAACACTGAAACTCAAGGTACTTCAAAGACCAAGAGTTTGGAATTAACATCAAATCCAAAGACTGATGAGGAGTTAGCTGTTAAGCTTTTTATGGAAGAGAATGCAGAAGGAGTTACTTTAGAAGATGCTAAAGCTGAAGAGAAGAGTTTACAAGAAAAGCATCTGAAAGCTCTAAAGTCTGAAAAAGCAAAGAAGAATGTGAAAGTTGCTAAAGCTGCAAAGCCTGTTCTTAAAGGCATTCAAATCAAAGAACCTGTTGGTACAGATCAAAGAATGCAAGTATTCAGAAAACCAACAGATGCAGAAGCTAAGCAAAAGCTGAAAAGTATAGTTACAACCTCTGTTGATACACAAGTTGTACAGAAGAATGAAAACACAACCTCTGTTGCTGCACAAGTTGTGACCACACCATTATTGTCTTCTCAGTTGAAATCAACATTTAAGAGGGGTGCTCCTCATTATCCAAGACTAGAAGCTACAATTCCAATGGATTTCACTGATGGTAGAGCTCTATCTGGTAAAGTTGGATACAACAAAGAAGGTATAGGCTCACACAGAGATAAAAGGCAATATGTTGGTCCTAGAGATTCTTCTTCACTGTCTGTTCCAGGTCGTGGTGTCACTCAAGAGAGTTTGGACAAACTGGAATCAGTACAGCTTGTATATCAGAAGAGTCTAGAAAAGGATTTCTTGTTATATTTCATGGCTGATGGAACAGTATTTAAAGTCTCTGAAAAGGATATTGAATTAAAGTATGCTGAAGAACTTGAATATGTCCTATATATTTTCAGAGTGAGAAATCAAAGAGCTCAGTCAGTTGCAAATGTGCTTCAACAAAGAATGATTCAAAACCTTGCAAGAAGGCAAATGAAATTCAACAGCAAGTATGTTCCTAAATACAGAGATTGGAATGGCAATCTGATTGAAATGGAGAAGGGAACTACAAAGCTGAAAACAGATATTGGGATTAATGTTCTGGATTTCAATGTAAAATCTGAAGAGGTGAATTACATAAGGCTGGGAAATGAAATGAGAAGAAACAAAATCTACGATCTTAGAGCTGCTATCTATCAAACTGATGAGAATGATTCTCAGTTGAGAGAAATCAAAGAAGCTATGCAGATAGAGCTTGAAAATGCTGAAAGAAGGTTGCTTATAGACTATCTCAGAACAATGCCTGATCTGCAAGAGATTAGAAATTAAAGTCTGTAAGAATTTTCTTATTTTCTGTAGAATTTGTTAAGTAATAGCTTAAACTCTGTTTGTATGTTAAACACTGTAAACTTTGTATTTGTTTTGACATCATCATTTACTGTAAAACTTGTACATTCTTGCTAATGGACAAGTTGGGGGAGATTGTTAGAAATGATTGATGAAAACAGTGTTTAGAAGCTAAAGTCAGAAAACAGAGTTTAGCTGGAAGCAGTCAGAGTTTAGTTAAACACTGACTGGAAGCGCAACAGAGGTTGTTAAACTCTGTAGCGGTATTGTCTGAAGAGTCAACAGTATTTGAAGATTGATCTGAGATAAATATGGAAGCAATATCTTTGAAGATTGGAAAGCTGTCAAAGAGATTGAGTTGACTTGGAAGACTTGAGCAATCGTGATTGATATCAATTGTATAGCTTGATTTTAGGAGAATCAGTTACTGATTGTACGAAGCTGTATGTTCTATAAATACAGTTAGGTTAACCCTAGAAGGGTAGTCGAACATTGAGAAATCTTTTGATTGTAACCTAAGCAGCTCTCTGTGATATTTACATCACCGAGAGAGGAATTATTAATTCCAAACAGTTTTTAATTGTTAAACAGTGTGTTCTTGTTAAGTTACTCATACAGTATTTGATTGCTTATTGTGTATTCGACCTAACATGTGTTTTGTTTGTTCTATATACATTTATGTTCTATATATGTTTATGTTTTGCTTTTTCTATATATCATATGTATATGCATTTATGTATTCTACAAATATATGTTTTTTAAGTTTGTAATTTGCTATTTACATGGGTATGCTATTTGAATATTCTTGATTTTGTACATTTTTTGATAACTTAGTTTAAAAGCTCATTTTTGTTTAATTTCTTGATATTAAACTTAAATGATAACTTAGTGCACATGTAAGGAGTAAACGTTACATCATAAATCTGGTAGCATCACTACTTTTTAACTTAATATTGTTAGATATGTATTTCAGAACTTATTAGTTGAGAGTTGATGGTTCATAATTTGAATGACGTGATCATTATTTAGGAAGGCAGACATGATGTCCGTGAGGGAATTTTGTATCCTTCCTATGAAAAAGAACATTTTCAATATGGAATTAATCGATGCCAGAGCTTTTGAGGTTGATACAAGTGACTTTGTAACCCGAATTTTCCATGAGACATCTGATTTTGTACCAGGACCACTCTCCTCCACTTAGTCCATGTATTAGCACAAAGTGTGGCTGCCTTCCTGCTATATCTGCTTTTCATCCCTTCTATACAGTGCTCTCTTTTATACATTTTTATTACAACTACTAGTTGTGCTGTTACTAGTTTTTATAATGTTCTTTTATAGCACGTGTTCATCTAGTTGTGCCCGGCTGACAAACTTATTATGGAGTGGATGTTTATGAATCTCAAAATTCAAATAAACTGAATTTACACATGAATGATGAATCATCTAGTACACATTTACATGTATTTATTATTATTTAAATATTTTTACTAGTCCTCTAATTTTTCCACTTATGAACATTGGTAGATGTTAAATTTGTCATCCAAATAATCAAGTCGACCTAGCTCTCCGATCAGTTTCAAGAATACAAATTTAGAAATACCTTTAAGAATCACCTTTCCAAAACAAACGAAGGTATAACTTCCTATAAACACAGGAAGGTAGTGATGCAGAAGGATTCACTCTGAATATTGGAATCACTCTGAGTATTGGGTCCTTCTCTGGGTGATTTTGTGCTGTGGAAGGGTGAAAATGCAAACACTTCTGCTGCTCCGGCATGGTGTACTGACGACTCAGGAAAGCTCCCAAAACCCACTTCACTCTGGGACATTCTAAAGGAACAAGGTAAAAAGGTCTGTACCGGGCAGCATGAAAATTCCTTCCAAATTCCTCACAGATCACTTCCAACTCAATATATATTGACTCAACTCGGTCTTGCTTTATGGACTTGGAGCTGGAACGGCTATTCTGATTATGCAGAAGTTCGATATTGTTCCATTTTTGGAGCTAATACAAAAGTACAAGGTGAATTCTTATTGTTATTTATGATCTTCTGTTTATTTAAAACATTATATGATGCATAGATTATAAAAAAAACTAAAGAATTGCTTTCACCAATAACCAATAACTTAATTTTTAAGTAAGATGGTATTATAGTTAATGCAATTGCGCTTTTAAGAATTAGATATATATTAATAGCATGAATTCATGTCATGTGGATAATTGTAAAATAGTTTATTGATGTGAGTGCTAAATGCATGAAAAATAATAATACAGGGGTACGGAATGACAGCGGCAGGGCTAGTATTAGCAATGTGTTTGGCTTTTGCTAAAGAACCATTCGAGATCAAATCGGGTGCGTGTGGGACTGTGGTAAGAAATGCAGAGATGAAGATTGTTGATCCTGATACGTCCATCGGGGAGAGATTTGTATTAGAGGTAATCAGATCATGAAAGATATATGATTACAGCTCTTTATGCTTTCACGATTAGATATTGTTAGCTTTCCTTATAAATACTGAAATAGTCCACATACTTTTATAATATGTACACCCTAAGATTAGAATGCAAAGGCATGGTCGACCTGCATCATCATCCTAATCAAAAACACAGATTTTAAAATTGAATGTTTTCGCAAAACTCTAAATTTATGCGGACCTTAGTCTAAATATGTTAACTAACCTTCCGGTTAAGCATTAAAACAGTTCTTCTATTAGTTCAAGTATTTAGATAGTTTTCTTGTGTGTGTGTGTGTGTGTACTTAAATATTTTACATTAAAACAAGTTTTTGGTGCCGTTGCCGGGGATCATCGGTGTTTTATTTTTGGTTTATGTGCTTGTCAATAGTGGTCGTTAGAGTTCACTGACTCGGATTTCTTTTTCTCATCTATTCTTGTATAGTTCGTTGGTGTTTCAGGTACTTGTCAGAGAGCATTGACGTTGAAGATGGATTTTCTAACTTACTATGGAGTTCAGCAGGTGGCTAGTGTTTGTGAGCTATGTGCGGGCGCACATAAGACGTATCAGTGCTGGAGCAACCAAGGTGGTGTTCAACAGCCTCAGCAATGTGAGCAGTGTTTGGGCGTTCATGATCCCTCACAATATTGTTACTACGAAGAAGTTGATCCATATGTCACTTATGAGGAGCAACCATATTTTCAATACCATCCTCAGCAGTACCAGCAAGATGTTCCAGATATGTCATATTTCTTTGGTAGTGAAGAGTTTCAACATCAGCAACCTATTCCTACTTTTCAGTCTGATGAGGTTGATGATTTGAAAGAGATTAGGAAGGAGATTAGGATGCTTGCAAGAAGTTATGAGGAGTCTACCAAATCTATTGGGACACTAATTGCTCAAGTTGTGAGTGCCTTGGAACAAGAGAAACATCAATTCATACCAGAGGCAATTCCAGAAAATAATGGTGACTTGGAACAAGGTACTGCATGCATAATTGAGGAAGACAAATTCCAAGGTGAGGTGAGCATTCACAAGCCATGTGAGGAATTTGATCAAGCTAGTGAGGTGGATGATTTGGAAAGGGCACAATTCGGGACAGACACTGATGAGCTACACAAATTTCAAGAATTGGTATGTGCGTACTATTGTGCCCAAAATCTCCATGGGCTAGATTTAGGCTCATTAAGCTATTGGGTTCGGTCCATACGAGCCAGAAGATAGATTCAGTACGAGTTGTGAAGGTCAGATAGAAGAAATGACTAAGGAGGTATGAATATCAGGAGGTTCCCAATGATCAGGAAGCTGAGCAGAGTATTAGAAGGCCAGGTTCCTCCCAGCAAAAGAGTTCGAGTTAGCATAGCAACAGCCATAGAGATGACAAGAGCATGTGAAGAGCTATCTAGTCTAACCAGTTTGTTATTTGTGCAGGTACTGATGCCTAAAGGGAGGTCCCTAAGTGATATGTCCCGAAATAAGGAGGCTCCTGAGAAACAGGCTCCTGAGATATAGGTTCCTGAGTACCAGGTTCCTACGAGTTGCCAACAGAAGGTTCTAGAAGCCATCTAGAACAGATAAACGAATTGATATTGTAGTATAATTCTAGGACGCATATGATCCTAGAATATCTCTAATCAATGAGAAATATATAGTAGGGTACGAACTCGAGTTCTATCCTACTTAGCCAACTAGTTCGTAGAAGGCTCTAAAGGAACCTGAGTCCTACACGAACTAGGTGATCGAATACAGCTATTCCAGCAAGAGACAGAATCACGTTAGAACTACGTGAGCTTAATCCCTATATATACAAGGGTACGTAGGCACCTCGGGGGTAAGACGCATTGAGTTCTCTAATTTTTTCTAAAGGCACTTGAGATTATTGGAGACACCCTCGAGCACAGCTCAACCCCCACAAACACAACCCAAACCTTTCACAGAACAGTTGATCGCTAGCCTATACAACTACCCGTAGACCTCTCATAAGTTGTTACGAAATCCACTCATCAACATTGGCGCTAGAAGGAGGGGATAGTTAACATCTTAAGAGTGGAAAAGATGTCAGGCAACTAAGATAGCGAAGCAACCCGTTCTGAGCGACAGATTCACGATGGGAGCAAATCTCCTCACAAAGCACCGAAGGTTACCAAAGCAGCTATGATGGAAATCTTAAAGACTGTGGGAGAACGTTTGTCGACTTTGGAGCAGGTTTCAAGCAAAAAGAAGAAAAAGAAGGCAAAGAAAGGCAAGAAGTCGGAGGTTACTCCGAAACAGTTGAACTTTGAGGAAGAAGAATCTGAGAATGGAGAGGAGGTTCCAGAAGATGGTGGAGAACCAAAGCAGAATAATGGTGACGAAGAACTAGAGAATCCTGAGAAGAGTAAAACTTTTAGCAAGGGCCGTACAGGGTCCAAGGGAAAGAAGAAAGCCAAGACTGGAGGTTCCTCACAGAAAAAGAAGAAAGATAAAGACCCATCTGTTGAGATAATTGAAGAAGAAAGCACAGATTCAGACGAGGTTACTGAAGAATCAAGCACTGCGGAGTCGAAAGAGGAAGAAGGAACAAGCAAAAAGACAAAGGCGGAAGCTACTGGGGAGGTGACAGCAGAAGATATCAAGAAAATTTTTGGCTCAACTCAAGGACAAAAAGAATCTAACTATGAATCCTATAACTGCTTCTCCTTTTACCAAGAAGGTTCGAAAGTCGGCTCTGCCTAGGTCTTACAGGCCTTCGAATGAGTTAAAATTCGATAGAACTACTGACCCCATTGAATATCTCAGTCGTTTCGACACAGAGATTGATGTCTATCAAGTGAAGGAAGCCACCAGATGCAGGTTACTGGCTGCAACTCTACAGGGTGGAGCCCATCAATGGTTCAAGAGGTTACCTGCCGATTCGATTGACTCTTGGGCGAGTATGGGAAAGCTCTTCGTCACTCAATTCAGAGCATCCGTTGCATTCGCACCACCTACCAATACCTTAGCCAACATCAAGCAAAGACCTAGTGAGACATTGACGGAGTACTTCAAGAGGTTCAATGCGGAGGTTCCGAAGGTTAGGAAAGCATCTGAGGAAACCATAAAGAATTTTTTAATTGCTGGAGTCAAAGGAGGCTCAGACTTTTGGAAAGCACTTCAAGGAAAAGAACCAGAGACGTTGGCAGATTTTTATGCCCAGGCAGAACCTTTTCGTCTTGTGGAGGAATCTCTGGCCGAGTTAAAGAAGGATCCAGATTTCATAAGGCAAAGTGGAAGCAAGAGGTCGAGACCAAGAAGCCCCAATGGTCGTGACAATAAAAAGCTGGTTAGTCGTACATCCCAGGTGAAGCCTGAAGCTGTGAATCCTACTAGACCTGTCATGAGTCAGGTCCCGCCACCAGCTTCCTATAACAACAACAAACATGAGAGACCTGTCTATGAAACTTTCACCCCTTTGGTAGCTCCAATCGATCATATTTACGCGGTGAATGAGAAGTCCTCATGGTTTAAGAAGCCTTTCAGAACTAGTCCTCCGGGGAATAAGAATGAGCGTCCATACTGTGACTTCCATGATAACAATGGGCATAATACTGCAGACTGCCGTCACCTCAGGGACCTAATTGAAACTCTAATCAGACAAGGGCAGTTAAGTGAATGGGTGGCTCAAGAAGGCAAAAAGTATAGAGATGAGAAGACTCAGAAGACACAGACACAGGAACCTGTTGTTACGGAAGGACCACCTAAGGCTGGGTGCATACGTACAATTATAGGAGGTCCCCACATTGGAGGAAGTAGCAGGAGCGCCATGGAGAGATATACCCGTGAAGCTAAGGAACGTCCATTGACCAGTGTTTATAATCTGTCATAGAGGTCTTCAAAGCTGTTTGAAGGAGAGGATGTAGATATTACTTTCACTGAAGAAGATGCTTCTTGGGTGCACCATCCCCATACCGATGCTTTAGTGGTCGAGGCAGGAATCGGGTCTTATGAGGTACATCGAGTGCTAGTTGATAATGGAAGCTCTGTAAACCTGTTATCTTACTCAGCTTTCAAGAAGATGCATTTTTTGGATAAAGACCTAACTCCAACAAAGGATACCTTGTATGGATTCACTAACAATCAGGTTCCTATCAAAGGAAAGATTCGTTTACCAGTAACTCTAGGTAACAAACCGTGTTGCATTACACAGCTGGCAGAATTCATTGTTATAGAGGAGAATATGAACTACAATGCTATTCTGGGAAGACCCGTCTTGAAAGAGATGAGAGTGATAACCTCCATTTACCACCTAACTATGAAGTTCCCAACACCGAATGGAATTGGTGTAGTTAGAGGATGCCAGTATGAGTCTAGAGAGTGCTACACTAAAGCTTTACAACATGCTGCTAAGGCTGCAAAATTGCCTGAACCCATGGACGAGGTTCCTGATGATTTTCCAGGAAAGAACCCAGACAAAATAATGCATGACCTGCGTAGTCCGCCTTTGGAAGGTTTTGTGCCAGCATCCTGTAGAGCTGTAAGAATTGAAGAGGTCACAGAAGAGGAACCTCATGCTGAGATTCTAGTTTTTCGGGGACCGGATACCCCCTACTTGCTGATAGAAAATGCACTTCCTATGGACAAGGATGGTGATGTGTGTATGACAGAAGGTTTGGATGAAGAGAAATCTAGAAAACTGAAACATGACGAAGTTAGTGACGACAGTCAGCCACCATCAAAAAGAAGGAATGTCATGTCTGAAGTTCAAGAACCGTCTACACACCAGGAACCTCTAGGGGACTCAACCACAGAGATGGAGGTAGACTTAGATCCTCGAATGCCAGAAACCATGGTCAAGGCTGGACCGGCTGGTGAAACGTTGGATGTGAAGATAAGTGACAAAGACAGTACAAAAGTGTTAAAGGTTGGAGCTCAACTCGACCCAGCCTTGAAAGAATCTCTTATTACCTTTTTGGGCAAGAACCTGGACGTGTTTGCATGGTGTCACGCAGATATGGAAGGAATAGATCTAAGAGTCATGTGTCATAAGTTGAATATTGATCCAGAAAAGAAAGGAGTGAGACAGAAGCGAAGACGAGTTAGTGGAGAAAGAGCTCAAGCATTGAAAGAAGAAGTCGACAGGTTATTGGATGCAGGATTGGTTAAAGAATCTTTCTACCCAGTATGGTTGGCGAACCCTGTTTTGGTAAAGAAACCTAATGGGAAATGGAGAACCTGTGTGGACTTCACAGATCTCAACAAAGCATGCCCGAAAGACAGTTTCCCACTGCCACGGATTGATCAGCTAGTGGATGCAACAGCTGGACATGCCCTCCTCAGCTTCATGGATGCATATTCATGTTACAATCAAATCCCTATGTATGAACCAGATCAAGAGCACACTTCTTTTATTACGGATAGAGGTCTTTATTGCTATGTATGCATGCCATTTGGATTGATTAATGCTGGAGCCATATACCAACGGTTAGTAAATATGATGTTTAAAGACCAAATTGGCCATACTATGGAAGTATATGTGGATGATATGCTAGTCAAATCTAAGGAAGCTGTTGACCATGTAAAGCACTTAGAAGAAATGTTTGGAATCTTGCGAAAGTACAGAATGAAGCTGAACCCTAAAAAATGTGTGTTCGGGGTAGAATCAGGAAAGTTTCTGGGTTTCATGGTGAACCACAGAGGTATCGAAGCCAACCCAGCCAAGATTAAAGCATTGATTGATATGAGGTCACCGAGAACTGTGAGAGAGGTTCAGTCCCTCATAGGAAGAGTTGCAGCCTTGAACAGATTCATCTCGAAGTCCACTGATAAGTGTCAGGAGTTCTTTAAAGCTATAAAGAAAGGAAGCAAGTTCGAGTGGACAGCAGAATGTGAGATAGCGTTTGGAAGGTTAAAGGAGCATTTGGGAAGCCCCCCACTGTTAGCCAAACCCGTGGATGGAGAAACATTGATACTTTACTTGGCCGTATCAGAGTATTCCATTAGTGCAGTTCTGGTTCGAGAAGAGAATGGACAGCAGAGCCCAGTCTACTATGTTAGTAAAAGGTTACTTGATGTAGAAACGAGGTATACAGGAATGGAGAAGCTGGTTTTTGCCTTGATTCTAGCTTCCAGGAAGCTGCGACCTTACTTCCAAGCTCATAAGATTGAGGTAAGAACCTCATATCCACTTAAGCAAGTGATGCATAGGCCAGAAACTTCTGGGAGAATATTAAAGTGGGTTGTGGAGTTAGGACAGTTCGACATAGAATACAAGCCAAAGACAGCAATCAAGGCTCAAGCTCTAGCAGATTTCTTAATCGAGTTTCCACCTCATGTAGAGGTTACTGGCCAGGAGGGGCCAAAAGAGGTGGTAGAAGAGCAGACAGATAATGACAACTGTGCACCCTGGTGGATACTGTATGTAGATGGAGCTGCTAATAATGGTGGAGCAGGTGCAGGCATAGAGCTAGTTAGTCCAGAAGGACACCAACTCTATAGCTCGATTCATTTTGCTTTTAGAGCCACGAACAATGATGCAGAGTATGAGGCATTGATTACAGGTCTCAAGTTAGCCTTGGAGATGAAAGTTGAGAATATCAGAGTGTTCAGTGATTCGATGTTAGTAGTTTGGTAGATTCGTGGTGGTTTTCAGGCGAGAGGTCCAAGAACAGACTTGTATTTGAGGTACTCCCAGGAGTTGATCGCGAGGTTCAAAGAGGTGAAGCTAGATCAAATACCTCGAGGAAAGAATACCAAGGCAGATGCATTAGCCAAGCTAGGATCTCAGAGGGAATCCACATTATTGGGGGTAATTCCACTTCAAATTCAGGAGAAACCTAGCGTTTTCAAAGAAGAAGTGATGGACATCGAGTTTCCGGTTGAAGATTCCTGGATGACCCCAATATATCATTACCTGGATAAAGGGGAGTTACCTCCCGGTCAAGATGATGCCAGGAAACTGAAGTATCATGCCGCCAAGTATGTAATCTATGATGGAGTTCTGTATAGACGAGGATTCAATCAACCTTTGCTCAAGTGTGTAGCTGGAGAACAATGCAAGTACATCCTCGAGGAGATTCATGAAGGAGTATGTGGAAATCACTCGGGGGGTAATTCTTTAGCCATGAAGGTCCTTCGACAAGGATATTATTGGCCAACCATCAAAGCAGATGCTACCAAATTTGCACAGGCATGCAGTAATTGTCAGAGGTTTGCAAATTTTGATAGTCGTCCTGTAGCACCTATCAAATAGATTGTTAGTCCTTGGCCATTCACTGTTTGGGGGATAGACCTCATTGGAGAGCTCCCGAAAGGAAAAGGAGGAGTGAAATATGCAGTGGTTGCAGTTGATTACTTCACAAAGTGGGCAGAAGCAGAATCACTTGCTAAGATTATAGCATCCAAATTAACTGAGTTCGTGTTTCGAGCCATTGTATGCAGGTTTGGCATTCCGCAGAAGCTGATTTCTAACAACGGGAAGCAGTTTGATAGTAGAGAGCTTAGAAGGTTGTGTGAGCAGTTTGGAATTCAGAAGGCATTTTCAGCAGTGTACTATCCACAGAGTAATGGACAGACTGAAGCGGTGAACAAGATTATCAAGCATACTTTGAAGACAAGACTTGAAGATAAGAAAGGAAGCTGGCCAGAGGAGCTTCCTGGAGTCTTGTGGTCGTATAACACCACGCCTAGAACTATAACTGGTGAGTCTCCCTTTACTCTCGCTTATGGTTGTGAAGCTATGGTACCTGTGGAAGTTGGAACAGGTTCCCTGAGAAGAAAGCATTTTGACCCCGAGAACAATGAGGTCAATCATAGACTGTATTTGGACATGGTCGAAGAGTTGAGAGCAGATTCGCAAGTAAAGTTAGCAGCATATCAACAGAGAGTTCGAAGGTATTACAACAAAAAGGTGAAGGCAAGACCTTTTAAAGTTGGAGACCTAGTTCTCAGAAAAGTCATGCCGAATGCCAAGGTTCTGACACATGGAGCCCTTGGAGCAAATTGGGAGGGACCTTACCAGATAAAGTCAGCCATTTGGGAAGGAACCTACCACTTGATGGATATGGATGGGAACCTCATTCCGAGAGCTTGGAATGCAGAACATCTCAAGAAGTATTATCAGTAACTCTTTTATGTGTCTTTCTTAGGAAAAGTAAGGCTCTTTCAGCCCAAGAATAAAGGTAGCTTATTAGTTATAGCTGACCAGCATTTTAATTTTAGTATTTGATTATGCATGTACTCGGGGGGTACTTGATGTGAACCTCCCTACTTACAAGACGATTTTTTTTAAAGTATTGAGCGATAAATAGCTCTACGTTGGATATTTTGAGTGCATGCTTAGCTCCTTAATAGTTCTTTTACGTAACAATAATTACCCAAAAGAACTAGGGGGTAGTATTCCTACTTACACAATATCGTGCATGATATGATTTGATATTTCATATGCCAATTTGAAACTTTTTAAGTGCTTGCTTTAGTACTTGTATTGTATTTGCAGGTTACCTAGGCTAACAGGTTCCTGTAGCATTGTATTGTATTTGCAGGTTACCTAGGCTAACAGGTTCCTGTAGCATTGTATTGTATTTACAGGTCACCTTGACTTACAGGTTCCTGTAGCATTGAAAGTATGAGCAAAGTATGAATGTGATTCGACAAAGTATGCAAATTGAGAATGATTGATTTGAACCAAAGCCTCAGGTAGCTTCCTGAGTATGAATTAAGCCTTGGGTAGCTTCCCGAGCACGCATCGAGAAAAAGCCCCAGGTAGCTTCCTTGGCATCAAGAAAAAGTCCTAGGTAGCTTCCTGGGCACGAGAAAAGCCTCGGGTAGCTTCCTGAGCAAATGTGATTAAAAAGCCTCAGCTGGCTGAGCACGACATTGTTGCCAAAAGCCTCAAGTTCCTTGAGCGCGTGAATTAAAGTCCTGACAAAAGGCACCTAAAGTCCTGACAAAAGGCACCTAAAGTCCTGACAAAAGGCACCTAAAGGAACCTGTGTGGAGCCTAGACCGGCACACTTGTTCTTAAAGAGAAGCCTAATAAGCTCTCCCTCATGTGGAACCGCCTTTGGCACATGGGAAGAAGGGATAAAACCCTTAGCATTTACCTTCATAAGATGTCTAGCCTGACACATGAAGAAGAGGAATCTGTGTGGACTCCCAGAACGGCGCACAGGTTCCTAGAATCGCCTCGAGGCAAAAAAGATAAAAGGGACCAACATGCCTCGAGGCATGTTGGAACCTAGAGATTAGGATTGGGAGCCAAGCAGGCAACCTTTCCAAGAGATGACCCGAAGTAAACAAGAGAAAGATTTTACTAACGTTAACTATTTTCTGTTTTATGTTTATTTTGCAGGATTAATGGTCGAGGAACCTGGTCAAACTATTTAGGATATAAGATTATCAGAAAGGGTTTTAGTTCAGAATGCAACTATGAAAATGTTGAGTGAAGCATAAGAAAAGACGTGTTTTAAGTTTACAAGTAAGTTGTAGTGATTTGATTGCCTTTTATTTCAGGAAATTATAAAGTGAAAATACGAATGTATTTTGTTTCTTACAAAGGGCTAGCCCACGTAAGCTTGAATACACAAGTATGGACACTAAGTAATTGCTAGGGGGAATAAAGGTAAGTTACAATGATGGAAGCATATAAGTACAAGTATGTGACATAGATATATAGTAAAAGTAGATAATTGTCATAAAAAACCATAAAAATAGTTATGGGTACAAGGACCCAGGAAACCAGCAAAAGAGTTAATGGCACAAAGGCCGTGATTAGAGATTACATTATGCGAGGCGCTACGAGGGGCCCGCGACCTCATTAAAGGTTATTAAGAGTTCAATAAATCATAAAGTTTCAAGCGGTAGGAGTTTTTTTTGGATCTTCAACAGCTGGAGGAGTTGGAAGGACAGGTTGAGCATCTTCAGTAGCAGGAACCTCTGCAGTCTCAAGGATGGTACCTGGAGACCTCTTAACCGTAGCTACGGGAAGTATAGGGTCCTGTGGAATCGCAGCTTCATCTTCAAAATCATGGATCATGCTTACCATGTCGTCGTCCAGGAGAGACCAATTTAGCTCAAGCATTTTCTCCCATATAGACTTCATGTAGTCACGGATGCCTTCATTATAACCTTCATCATATCTAGCTTTCTCCTGGACGAGCATGGATGACTTGACAGTAGCAGCAGCAGTGTTTAAAGCATCAACTTGAGATTCTAGCTCATTAACCTTCTCCGGCATCGACAGTTTCTCATCACCCAGATTCTTGACTTGAGCCTGAAGTTTTTCCTTATCATTCTTTAAAGAGGTCTCAACAGCCTTGGCCCTCCTTATAGCAGCAGTGGCAATTTTCGCGCTCTCCTCCTTAGCAGCCAGCTCCTCTTTGAGTTTTGAGATCTCTCCTTGCAATCGGAGGTCATACTGTGTCTTTAAAGCAAAATCATCACAGTATCGAAGGGCAAAGAACGCATTTTGGGCAGCAGAGAACCTCATGGCATGCATAGCCTCAGTAGAATCCATCTTGGCCCAGCTGGCAATCGCTTCTGGAAGCACGTGGGTATCAATCAATTCTTTAAATTGATTCTGTGCCACAGCTGATTCAACTTTCACAGCTTTGCTTTTCTTCATGGACCTGGTTTGTGAGCTCCCAGAGAGGTCAAGAGTAGTCTGAGCTAGCTTGCGCTTGGAGGAACTAGATGGTTGAGTCTGGATGGAAGCTGGGGTAGGAACTTGACTAATTGGAGTTGCTGCGAGCGGAACCTCTTTTGACTCAACATCAGTTTTAAAGATCTCGTCTACATTCTTGGTTCGTTTAACAAAAGAAGGAACTTTGGGAGCCATGCCTGCATAAGTCAATAAGTAAAAAAAATTAGAGAGGTATACATGGAGTAAAAAGATGTATTCACAAAGATACAATCAAGAAGGAAGGACGTAACAATAAGGAAGCTCATACCGGTGTTTGAAGGAACAAAACCTAGGGAAGACAGATTTTCAGGGGTCATTAGAATCAAGCAGTCCCTAATGGAAGCTGATAGTTTCAAGATCTCTTTTGCCCTCTCTAAACACAATCCAGTCAGAACGGTTTGTTTGGGTATATTTGGTCGACGATTAAAAGCATATCTAACATCAGGGCAGTCAAAACAATAGACAAATTACTCTTGCCACAAATCAAAGTTTTGTTTGACATTTTTTATACATTGACCCTGATGATAAGGCCATGCCGATAGATAAAAATAACCTGAGCTTCTCCCATCATCTTTCAGCCTAAAGAAATAACCTAACTCAGGGGCAGACAGAGGAGTTGTGAATTTGCTAGAATACAGAATAAAGGTGCTGATGGCCAAACGATAAGAGTTGGGGGTCAGTTGCATAGGTGCTAAGTTATAAAACTCTAATACTTCCCTTAGAAAAGGATGAAGGGGGATAGAAAAACCTACTCTCAGAAAAGCAGCAGAGATGACAGCGTTGGGAATCCCATGATCAGGGGTTCTGACATCAAACCTGTGAGCTCTTTCACCAGGCTTAGGAATCACAATACTACAAATTGGACGGGGACATTCCTCAAGAAGTTTTTCTAATTTAACAGAGGTCATGATAGAATCAGTTTTCTCACAAAAAGGTGTAATTTCCTGTTTGTACAACTCTCTCTCAACAGTCACCTCACTCTGAAAATCAGGTTCCAAGAGGGATTCAAGTTTAAGTTCAGGTTTTGACACCTCCTCATCATCAGAGGGCCAATCATCTCCTAAGCCAACAAATGCAGGGACAGGAGGTTGAGACAATGGAGATATGGTGGGTTTAATGAGTATGTCCTCAAGTTCATTCACATTGGGTATTACAACCCTAGATCTAGTTCTCTCACCAATCGGCATAGCAACTAAGGGTTGAATTGAAGATTGGTGGTCAGAATGGGTAGACTCAGAAGACATCTGCAAAAAGATAGACGAAGAAGGGTCAGGTTTTATGGAACCAAGGAGAAAGATTAGGGTTCTAAAGTGTTTAGACACGGTGCAGTTATTGACAAGGTATATTACAGAAAACCTTGAAGAAGGCATGTATCGACAAATTAGAAACATATGAATAGACAGACAGTTAAAGATTATGATAAAATCATGACGACGCAACCATGAATCGACGGTTAAAGTACTGATAAACCAGAGATCGTGAACGTTCGTGTGTGTGAAATATGGAGTGAGATGAACAGATGTAAACATATACATATACTATCGGATAAAAGACAACATGCAAGATCGAAGTAAGTAAAAAGTTAGAAATCTAGTTGAGATTATGAAAGAACAGAAGGAAATGGGTCGGAATCATACCTTGGATCAGAGCGAACGATGGCGAAGAATTTGGATTGAACAGATGACTCTCTAAGGGTTTTAGCAAATATTTGGTAAAGGTAAAAAATGAAGTTAGATCAGTTTATGTGATTAAGTAGTCGAGGTAATCTAGGGACAACTATGAACACGTGGCAGCAATCTACCGGAGTAGTAATTAAAGAGATACAAGTGTGAGAAGCGTGTGAACCTTGGGAACTCACGCATTAACTGCAGCTTTGGTAAGTGATAAGGTTAATTCGAATTTTGAATTATCTCTTGCTTACCAACCATTATCCCCTCTTAAATTATTAAATTTAAAGAGACATGGAGTTGAGTGACAAGTTAGATTCCCTGGGAAGCTAAATGCAAGCATTAAGATGGTTTCGAGAGCTGAAGCAAGAAGGAGAAAATAATGAGATAACAGGTTCCCTGATATAAAGGAAGCTTACTCAAGATTATATTAAGCTGAAAATATTTTATGTCCTGTTTCCTAAGCCGAGTTAGCTCATGTAGGCTTGGATATAAAATGTTAAAGCGATGTATTGTTACTAGAATGGTTTAGGATTGAACCTTTGATCGTAGAATTAGAATAGGTTCCTTTCACATTACATGATTTCAAGGAACCGGGGGGTACTTGTTGTGCCCAAAATCTCCATGGGCTAGATTTAGGCCCATTAAGCTATTGGGTTCGGTCCATACGAGCCAGAAGATAGATTCAGTACGAGTTGTGAAGGTCAGATAGAAGAAATGACTAAGGAGGTATGAATATCAGGAGGTTCCCAATGATCAGGAAGCTGAGCAGAGTATTAGAAGGCCAGGTTCCTCCCAGCAGAAGAGTTCGAGTTAGCATAGCAACAGCCATAGAGATGACAAGAGCATGTGAAGAGCTATCTAGTCTAACCAGTTTGTTATTTGTGCAGGTACTGATGCCTAAAGGGAGGTCCCTAAGTGATATGTCCCGAAATAAGGAGGCTCCTGAGAAACAGGCTCCTGAGATATAGGTTCCTGAGTACCAGGTTCCTACGAGTTGCCAACAGAAGGTTCTAGAAGCCATCTAGAACAGATAAACGAATTGATATTGGAGTATAATTCTAGGGCGTAGATGATCCTAGAATATCTCTAATCAATGAGAGATATATAGTAGGGTACGAACTCGAGTTCTATCCTACTTAGCCAACTAGTTCGTAGAAGGCTCTAAAGGAACCTGAGTCCTACACGAACTAGGTGATCGAATACAGCTATTCCAGCAAGAGACAGAATCACGTTAGAACTACGTGAGCTTGATCCCTATATATACAAGGGTACGTAGGCACCTCAGGGGTAAGACGCATTGAGTTCTCTAATTTTCTCTAAAGGCACTTGAGATTATTGGAGACACCCTCGAGCAAAGCTCAACCCCCACAAACACAACCCAAACCTTTCACAGAACAGTTGATCGCTAGCCTATACAACTACCCGTAGACCTCTCATAAGTTGTTACGAATTCCACTCATCAACACGTACCAAGAGGACACTAGTGAGCTGCACAAATTTCAAGAATTGGTATGTGCGTACCAAGAGGCTGATGACCATGGGAAAGATGCAGGTCTTCTACTTGTCTCAGAGTTTAAAGATGGAGGTAGCGCATTAGAGCCAATGGAGGAAGTTTTCTTTGAGGAACCAATGGCTTCAGCAACTTACATTAACCCTCCTCCATTATATTCAAGCGAAGCCCGCGAATGTGTGTTGTTCTATAAATTGACAGATTTTGGGTCAATAGATGAAGGCATTGGAATAGGACATATTTGTTACACGAATAGGCCAAGCAAGGAGAAAGAACAGAAAGTGTGTCGCCGTGATGATGATGAAGTCTCGCGAAGAGAGGACCAGGCAAACTATTATCATCCTTATTGGAGGCTTGGAAGTAACGTCAAGCTATTGATGTTAAAGAAGCGCTTCGTGGGAGGCAACCCACGTTTTTCGGCAATTTTATTTAGGTATGTTTTCTACTATCCCTTGTATTACTTTCCATTCAATGCGGACATTGAATATTTTAAGTTTGGGGGTGGTATGGGGGATAAGTAGCGTGTGGTAGATATTTATGTTATTTGTTCATGTAGGATTTCATGCTTTGCATATTAGTAGTAGTAAATTATGCATTTATGTTCGTGTTATCTACGTTTGTTCCATATAGGACATTCTGTTTTTTTTATTTTTGTTTATATTTTCGTATTTCATGTGAGTCCATAGTAGTTTGCATTTGCACCCATGCTTGATAGGAATTTTGTTTTGTTGACGCTTTTGATTGAAAAGTGATATGCTTTGTTCTTGTGCACACACATACACTAGTAAGTTGAAGCTAGTAGACTTATTGAATGTTGTAAGTGATTAGAAGGACATGAATATGTGCAAGATGATTTAGTTTGTATGCTTTGAATACAAGTAGGTGCATTAGAGAGATTTTTGCTTGGGATTGAGTATGTTTTTCCACCAAGTGAGTTTTTGAGCCTTATTGCATATTTGCAATTTATTCGTTTGCTTGAGTGTCCACGGATTGTTTGCATTGCTAGCAGTTGTTTGAGGTCTTTCTTGAAACGCATGACATTATTTGACGATTAAAATGATAAAGGCATTTAAGAATAACCACATATTTTCCCATATTACCATACCATGTTTACATGATCAATTAGTTAACCCGTTGAGCTTAATCCTATTTTTTCGGTGACATACCACATAACTTGCTTAGACCTTTTTCTTACATTGGCCTTACATTAATTTGAACCCACATTGTCAAAGGCTAGTAGAGAGCTTAAGAGAGTAATAAGGTGTGCAAGGAGGGGTTTATTGTTGGTCTTACTTTTGGGGGAAATATTGAAAATTGGGTTTGTTTATTTGATAGTCGGCATGTGTAATAAAATTGTGGGATCATTGTTATTGTTTATATTATTGTTTGCATTATATTTAGCTCTCGAGAAAAAAAAAAGAAAAAGAAAAAAAGGAAAAAAAAAGAAAATGAAAAAGAAAAAAAAAGAAAAAAAAAAGAAAAAATATTATGAGAGCATGTTTGTGTTTGTTGTGATCCTATTTCAGTCGACTAGTCGAGTGTTTGTTTTGAGTAAAAATTATGTGGGGGAAAAATAGGGTGTTGTGTATGATTTATTATGGTACTTACTAGCTTTTGACACTTCACCTATTTTGGCTTATTTGACATACCTTGTCCCTAGCCCCGTTATAACCAAAATAAAGACCTTTTGATTATCGTCATTGATGTATGTTGTGTTAAGAGTTAGATTGATACCAAATGTCAAGCATGCTTATGATTTTGTTGGAATTTAGTGATACACTTACCCTTGTTCTTGAGTGAATATTCTTTTGTGAGTGGATTGTGAGTGTTTGCTTGTTTTTGCGTATGAGATCCCGAGTTTTGACTCAAAGATGTACTCTTGTAGGCTTAACATGTTTACTAACTTATTCTTACACTTGACATGGACTTGTGAGAACTTATGCATGTTCATTGAGTAGACAATGTGAATACTTGCACTTTCGACACCAAGACATTGCAAATTTACTTTGATTCTTAAGTTGATATGGCATGAGAGGATTTGAAGGTATGGTAGGATATTAGTACTAGATTATTTGTATTTTCATATTAGTTGCATTCATGCATTGCATTGCAATGGATTTTGTGGGTACATTCGCTATAGGCCCTCACGAGACCTTACTCGTCCACTAGGGCTGCCTAGGGGTTTAAAGGGCTTGTTGCATATGCCAAATGCAACCGTGATCACCTACGGAAGTGGTACTAGTTAATTAGTTAGTTGTAATTGTTAATGCTTGAGGACAAGCATCGGTTTAAGTTTGGGGGTGTGATAAGTGGATTTTATATCTACTTGGAACATTCTAATTCGGCTTAAATTGATTGCTTTGGTCTCAAGTTTGTGGTAGTTTTGATGTGTTTTGCTTAATTGTGCAGGGTTGAAGAAATATCGATTAAAGGTGTAGTTTCCGTCGTTTTTGGAGCGTTAGTGGAGTTGATTGATGATATGGAATGGAGAATGGTGGCTAATGTCAACTCCTAAGAAGTATACAAGTCATTAAGAATGAAAGACGGGAGCTAATGCAAAAGGAACGAGAAGAAAAGATGAAAAAACGAAGAAAAATCAAGTTTTCGCAGCACGCAGCCATGCTAACAGCCCCGCAAGGCTGTCAGCGCCATTTCCAGCAGTTTGCAGCCATGCTGACAGCGCCCCAAGGCTATCAGCGCCGCGGTCTGCTGCGGGAAAGTTCCTGAATTGCCCTTTTCGAGCTGAAATTGATTTCTATGTGATATCTGACTCCTAAATCGAATTTTAGATGTATTTTAAGATATTTTCTTGCTGGGTAAGATATCTAGAGCCTATATAAACACATCTAAAACCTTGTAATCACATCATATCATACAATTACATATCATAGCTTTATTATTGTAACATAGCTTAGATCTGCAAGGGAGAAAAGGAGAGAAGGATTCAACGCTCGTGACAAGCAACGGATCTAGATCTACTTCATCTTTTGTGTTACTTTGGATTATAGATTTGTTTTCTCAACTTTTGTTTTATTAATATTATTGCTTCTTTTATTCATATCTTGTTTATTATCATGTTTTCATCAAATCCCATGACGATGAACGGTTCAATTATGGGCTAATCGTTGTCATGGGATTCTAACGGAGTTATTTATGTAGCTTAGTAGTTTGATTGCTTTAAAGATTATGTGTGGTGAATTCTTGATATCCTCGTATGGTTAATCTTAATGCTTTTAGATGCGTAGCTAACATCTAAATTGAATTGTTAATCTCTTGTGAAGCGAGAGTGGATCTTGAGATTTAGAACTTGACATGCTAGCATAGGATAGGTTGATGTTTTAGCATCATGATTTGTGGCATGAATAGAGATATTATGCTTCCCTATGTGATCTATGTGGATAACTTCTGCTTAAACCTTTTTGTTTTCAAATTCTATAGAGATATAGGGTCTAAACATAATTGGTGTCTACCCATCTTCTATCTCTTTTGTGGATGCATGCGTAGTTTGGTACTAGTATACCGAGAGGTAACTTTTACTTATTTCGTGTTGTCCGATCAGATATCAAATCCCACATGTGTATTGATTAAAGGCATCAGCTCTAAGTGAAGTAGATAATGAAGTTAGAGTCCCATGTTTTTATTCTCATAAGTAATTCGATTTCTATTCTTATTAGTTAAATTCTTAGTTTTATAATTTGCATCTTAGTTTAATTTAGTTAATCAACCCCAATTTGTTAATTGTCTTAGCAGTGAATTAAAACCATACATTGTTGCATAGGTACTAAATTGAAGTAAAAACCTGATCTCTGTGGGAACGAACTTGACTTATATCTATATTACTTGTGACCACGTGCGCTTGCGTGATTTTGTGTTAACAGTGACATTGATCATAAACCTATAAGATATTGAGGAAATTATTTTAAGGTATATGATTAAAATGTAAATGCAATAATGTTTTAAGTTGTGTGTTACAACCTTCCATCTATGATCTTGAGCTTGACTTGTGGTTGATCCTTGCCTTTGCTTGTATGCATTTGTTTGATATTTTCTCTTTTGATTACCACTCCTACAACATCTGTAATTTTTTTCATTAGTACAACACGGAAGATGGCTTTTGCAATTATAATATGTACTTGTTTGATACCTGCAAGATAGAGATTTTGGCTTGCGATGATATGTAGTTCTTCCAGTGCATAAAAGTCAAACACATTGTTAGGGATGTAGTACTCGTTTTCTTGAATTTCTCTTGCTTTTTTGTGGTTGGTAAAGTGGATCTGCCTATCCATGTTAACTAATCTCCATTTATCCTCCGTAGTGAAAGGTTTGACTTGGAAATTGGTAATAATATACATTATTCTAACTTTAAACATTCTTTGCATTTTGTCATTTTAGTATGTATGGATAAAGGCTTGCATTCTGCATTGCTGTGTTTTGATATTGTAATCAATGAATTTAATGTGTTGTGAACAAATATTGATTGTAATTTATGAATGTTTTAGTAAATCATACCTTGGCATCAAGTAGTAAGAGATTATAGCTTTTAAAAAATTCTCCATTGGAAGCTTTTCCCCTCCATTCTCAAATGATCCGTACTTTGATCTTCCAATCTGTTCTCCCTTGACAGACATTTCTTAAGTACTCATACTTGTTCATAGACATAATTTTTTTGGTGAGTTAAAGTTTGTTCTCTCTTTTGAAGGTATTTCAGCTTAGATAGTAAGTATAGTGAAGGATGTGTACTAAATATTGTTCAAAATTTATAGCTCAACTTATATTGATTTGATCTTTGACATTTGCATTTAACACTATATTCAATTTCTAAGTTGTTCCGTTGGTTGGTTACATGCAATAAATTTGCATAGCATAAAAATACCAAATAATTTAATACATGTTCAGCTTCCAGGAATAAACGATCCACTTGTAACCAAAGTTAGAGTACATGAGGTAGGAAACAGATTACATTTATGTAATAAAAGTACAGGAAGTCATCAGAATTTTCAGTTGTTAAAATGACAAACAAAAGTAGAAAGGGTTCCGATGCAAATCTTAGTACACCAACTCTGCAAAGCAAAAACAATTGTATGGTTAGTAATGTTTAAATTTTGAATCTATTGTATTTTTTAGTATACTACATTTCCCTTACTCGTTTAGTTTATATATTTTTGCGCTTTGCACACTACACCAAATATGGGCTGTTGCAACACCAAAAAAGTGTAACTTTAGGCCCCAAAAGTGTTACAATAGATGTTTATGCAACACTTTTGCTAAAACTCGGTGTTGCATTTGCCGGCGTTGCAATAGCCTTCTATAGCAACGCTTTTTGAACTTATTGCAACGCTTTTCAAAGTATTACAAAAAGAGTTTGGTGTAGTTTTTTGTAACACTTTTGCATGTTTTAGCAACATTTTGAATGTGTTACAACAGACGAATGCAACACTTTTTTGCAACATTAATTGACTTAAAAATGTTACAAAGTGAATTTATTGCAACATTTTTTGCAACATTATTATGCATTTTGCAATACTTTTGGTTTCTTTTGCAACATTTTGGAACCTTTTGCAATACTTTTTGATATTTTTGCAACAATAATCTGCAACATTTTGATGCATTTTGCAACACTTTATGTTTTTTTGCAACATTTTTCTGCAACATTTTTATCCCTGTTGTAATACTTTTAAATTTAATTGGCAACACTTATTTGCAACACTTTTTATTAGTCCAAATTGCAATGTCATGTTTGAAATTTTAATATGCCTTACAAAAAAGAATATCAAACCCAGAAATGACATTTCAAATCCAACAAGATAATGTCAATACAGTAGATCAAAAGACATGTCGACTAAATACATCACAATTCTACATTAAACTTAGTCTTCCAATGATCAAAATACCAACTACTACCAAAAGTACACACATAAAAAATATAAGTAGTTAAGTACTGATCATCAATCATTACTTTTGTTGTCCTCGTGATCATTGTCATCCTCGCAATCATATGATCACTGTAAAGCCTCTGCAAAGACTGCATCCAATATGGACCTCAGCAAATCCTGTAAAAACAAGTTGTTAGCTCACCCAAAATTAGTACTGAGATTAATTATAAATACACAGAACAATGAAGAGTACAGGGAGATTATAGCATCTGGAGGTTTCTATCACGTATCAGATCAAGGTTTCTATCAGGAATCTGTCAGCATCTGAAGCAGGAATCTGTCAACATCTGAAGGTTTCTATCACGTATCAGATCAAGGGCCTGAAATAAATTTTTCGAGTATAGATTTAGAACCTTAATTTAGCTATCATAATACTAGGAGTAAGACTTCTGTAATTGAATCAATGATTTCTTCAAAATATCATTTTATTTCTGTCTTCTTCTGGATCAACACCAGGAAAATTCCAACATTTAAATATATTGGGCAAGAAGAGAATATGTACATGGCTAAGAGGAATGTGTTTTCCACTAATAAGATCCAACAGGAGTGTTCCAAAACTATAAATCACACTTTCTGGGGTCACTCTCCCTACATCAATAAGATAAACAGGATCAGCAAAACGATTGTCTAATAATCAACAAGACATGAAGATAAGACTTGAAATTATATCAGAACGCTTTTATGTATGGAACCAAGCAGTAGCGAACATGCAACATGAACAATGCTAACAATACATAGGTCACGCATATATAATAGGCGCTCACAATGCTGGCCACAACTTAGCGATAAACAAACAGCATAAGAACTATGTTTATAGAATTATGGAGCATTTTTTGGTTAGCAGGTCTTTAAACCAAACATATATCCCAAGAAAAGACAACGGACAGGCAGAATGAATCGATAAAGAAAGATAATTGCTAATACCAAGAATTGTCGGGAATCAGGCCAAGCTGATCTATTAAAGCGCTTGACAGCAATCCTCTTTTGATTATCCAGATTCCCTTTATAAACAACATTAGGAGTCTTTTCACCATGATCTATAAAAACTTGTGCATAACAAAAAATTGACTTCTATAAAGATTAATATTTCTAACTAATAGGCTGCAGAAAGATATCCTAATGTTTCTTATTTCACAACTGCATGCAGAGGAGGTGCTTTCCTCCATGTGCTCATGCTTGTACTATGAGTTATGCGAGTATGGCGATGAAAACCGTAACTCTTACGCTCCGGATCTTGTTAGAAAATATACATTTGGTGCTCAAAATGTAAAAATAAAAATAATTAAACATACCTCTTACACTCCGAATCTTCTCAATGAATTGCTCAGCAATAATACCAGAACCAGGGGAACTAAATCGACCCCGTACACGACTTATGCTTCCAGATGCTCGAATTACAGCAATTTGGTCTTTGCTACCAGATAAACCAAGAGTTTTTTTCCGTACTCGTGAATACCTCCTGTAGTTAAGATACAATAAACTTCTTCGAACAAACAGCAACTTCACGATTGAAAGACACCATGTCAAGGACTAAGACAAATTTTGAAAGTACAATACTATCTCACTTATCATGCAGAACCAAAACGTGTAACATAATAGTTCAGAGTCTGTACTCATTCATTATAGATGAAGTTAACCTCAGTCTAGCAAATACAAAGAAGCAACAGGGAAATCATAGAGCCAAAATTGTTGCTAATTACTGGTGCAAGAAGCAAGTCAATCATGATTACAAATTCAATACCCAATACATTGGAAATTCTAATTAGAAAGTTTGCATCCCCACATATAACACGAACAAGGAGAACATACTGTGAGTGATATTATGAGTGAGTTTAATTTTAAACTCAAGTAGAATCTTATATTTAATGATCTATAGTATGACTTATCTCAAACCTACACATTGCTACTGCAAACAACAAAAAAACTAAAAATCACCTGTAATCAACCATTGGAAGTTTTTCTTCATTTGCAAGTCCCAACCTCTTTTTTAGCATAGATGTGACCTGAAATTGTTACAAATTACTAGGACTTCTATACCAATAAAAACATATCAATCACTACATTTACACACTTCAAATAGCTAATAATTTAAAGGGCTTGCTTTTCCTGAGGTTACCTCAGATAAGTTTCCTGAGTTAATTAAAAAAACAATACAAATATAAGGTTATTTTTGTAAATACAGAAGACCATGTTAAGTTATTACAAAATTGCCCCTGCGGGGCCAGTTATTTTATAAGGATTATCTCAGGTAAGTTCCTGAGGTAACCTCAGGAACATTATTCTCTAATTTAAAAATAATTTACAACTTATAGTGAAGTGTCAATATACATGAGCAATTCCTTAAATGCACACTGAAAATCATGGCATGGAACTGTTCAGAAATAACCAAGTTTAAATAATGTAATGGAAAGAACAGTGGAGAGAGCTTTTAAAATAATACACCATTTAAGTGACGCTATACTGCTGCTAGAGAAGATAGACTTCACAAACTGAAGAATTGAAGTAAATGTTTTTTTAAAAATAATATCCTCCAATCAGACACTCATATCGGTAATCCAGGAAGCAGATGACCAAGTTCGTATAAATCCTGTTGAAACTGAATATCCTAACACCCATATTCTTGTATGCCCTAGGAATGCAGCTATATGCGCTACCACATTGGCAACAATTAATATCGCAATGCATGTCTGGGAGTTATTGCTGTTTCTATGTATGTTATGTAGATCATGATTACCCACGGGATAAGGTCTTATGAACCAATCATATTAAACAAATTTCAACCTGTGCTCTTTTATTCTTTCTTTCCTACAGTAATTTGCTCATCATAGTCATGACTTTGCCAGTCTTTACGCTAAAATCAAGTGTAGTAACCTGCCTAAATTATTCTATCTAAGCAGTCAAAAATAAGCACCGCCATCGTGCTAGTTCACATGAGAAAAAAGGATTCCTTCTGGTTATCAGAATATTTAATCCTGAAAGGGAAAAAAGCACTAGCACGTAATAAGATACAAAACCATACATGGCAGACAATTTATCTTACAATCAAGAGCATATAATATTCAACTCCATACAAAATCAAAATAACATGCAGATGAACTAGCTACAGATCTCAGACTATACAAGATGTTATTTAGAGGAAAGGACAATGATTTTCTCCTGCAGCTGCTGTTAACATCTTTAATTTTTTCTTGGAATTATGAAAATATTTCACATCACTAATATTAATTATTTAAAAGTTTATTAATCACATTAACATCAAAATATCCATGAAAGCTAGTGCATATAAGCAGTCGGCATTTGCATAATCTCCTTGTAAAGACTGAGAGATGTCAGTTCACCTCATCATCGTATTTTGTGTCAGTTATCCAGCCCTCTTCTTTTAGCCTATCAATTTCGTAAACTCCTTCGTTAACAAAATTCTCAATATCTTCCCGCGTCTTACCTACGTAACAAAATCGGAATTTAGATTAGTCAGTTTTCACTTAACTGAACCAAAAAATGAAAACAAACATCACCTTTCATATGAGATACATTTTCCATCCAATGCTCATAAATGTTATCCAGAAATGCAGTTAGCATCTCACGATTTTCTTCAGAAATATCTGTTGAACTGTTTCTTTACTTGTCATTCTTCTAAATGCCAGTGCTATATGGCAACCACTGCAACTGTTCTCTATAATTTAAGTTTAGAAGCATGATTCAGGTAAAGTTTCATATACTTGCCTTGATCGAGTTGAGAACTATTTAAGAGCAACATATAGTACATAAATAAGCAAAACAAAATATAAATCGGCTGTGTAGGAAATCCTTTCCCCACTTACATAAGAAAAAGAAAATAACACTGCATTGTAAATAGAGTTCTAGTCTTCTAATCCAACATATCAACACAGTTATGACTCTGTTCATAAATGATAAATTGATGAACATATGCAATCTGGATATATAAGTATAACTGTATAGAACATTATGTAATGCCGTGACTGCAGGAAGCATATGATTAACCAAGGCAAAAACAAAAGATAGGAGTTAATACCATCAACAAATTGATTTAGGCCAGAACAAGTTTGTCCTCAGATGATAATATGTGCTCTACAATCACCTTCGTTGTTATATTGTATATACCAGGTCTTGTCATCTTCTTTATAAAAGTCACAATACCTTGTCACTGCATCGTAAAATACAGTACTTCGCTTTGTAACTAGACTAGATAGCTCATTGCGAGTAACAACACTTTGTTTTGTAAATGCAAGTTCATAATCAACAAGGCCATACCGACTATGTACATAATCAACAAGGGATTATAAAAAATACAGCTTTATTCATGTGCGTTTAAGTAAATACAGCTTTCCGCTGGAAGCAGCAAAATACTAAATACCTTGATTGATAAAAATACTGTAAAAAATAAGCTGCTTTCATTCTACTGAGGTGCTTCCATTCTACTGAACCTCACACATAACCTGCAATTAAATGTAAAGAGCAATTACCAAAGGTGTAAATTACTATAGACTCACAAAGTATCCAGTTAAATTAACGGACAGAAACACATGGATTCGATAAGAGATTTAGATCAAATCTTACGAGCAAATCCATTTTTCCGCTTATTCTCTTTTGCAACCTCGAGTGAACAATAAACAATAGCTTGCCCAGCCATTTCAGCAAATTTCTCTTGCATAATCTAGTCCAAAACAATTAAACACATCAGTAATCCTTTTAAATCTGTAAAATTAACAAAAACTAATTAATAACACACAATCATAATTCAGAGATATAGTTTACCTATATCTTAAATTATCTTAAATAAATTGAAATTTCAAATCCTCAAATCATACAAATACATTTATATACAGGCATACTATGTATATAATTGAACATAATCAAAAGTTACCTTTAATCGAAGCCCAAATCGAAACCCTAACTGAATCGGAGCTCTAATCAATTTGGGGCTTCTGTAGTTTTGCTCTAATCAATTTTAGGGTGAGAGCAGTTTGACAGAGGATTGTGAGAAAGGAGCGAGAGATGAGTGACAGAGAGGTGAGCGAGAGAGAATCGGCAAAAAGAGGCGAGGTCGAGTGACAAAGATGGGAGAGAGTAGTGAGAACTGAGAAGAGAGAGATAAGTCTATGATTTTTTGTTTTAATTTTGTGTGAGAATTTTGGTACTAAAATATTTCATTACCACTCTTTTATCCCGCTCAATGAAAAAATTAAGTTCCCGCCTACAATTTTCAATCAAGTTGATCAAAAGTGTTTAGTCTATTGTAATGCTTTTGTTAAAGTGTTGCAATTGATCTAAAATTTCAAAATAATCCTTTCGTTTGCAACACTTTTCGTATTTCTTGTAACATTTTTAAAAATATTGCAATAGACTACCAAGTTTTGTGTCTATTGTAACACTTTGTGTAACACTTATACATATCGGTGTTGCAATAGGCCATATTTGGTGTAGTGGCATTCGGTGTGATTTGTAGCATGTCACATTCTATTGTCTCAGTGCTCTTTCTTGACCTTGTTTTGTTTGTAGAATTTCCAGTCGGAGGACTACTGTTGGTCTTTGTTTGTTCCTGTAGTTAGTGAATTAGTTATGCACATTATATTACTGTTATGTAATATGCATTATTTATCAAATATCTTACACAGCTGATTTCGGTTGGTTTGTTGTCAATTGATGTCTTCAATGTAGGTGAATGGCTTGTTGACATCTCTAGTGGGTTTGAGATAATTGAAGCATTAAACAGATGTGATCCTTCTTTGACATTTTCTTTTGACAGGCAAATGGTAATGTTGTAGGTCTTTTGGACAAACTGTGTGAGAACTTTAGGGAATTTATCACCATCACCAACCTAGTAATTTCAAGTTTTGTGCAATATCATTTCCAATTAGAAAAAAGTAAAAATTTGTAAATAAAACTCGTGAACAATAAGGCATACCTCATTCTCATCTGCTTCTAAATCATAAACAGTCTTTCCACTAAGTTGGCAGACTGCTTTATTTGGCCAAATTACAGGGATAATGCCACTACCGTCAGAGCATAATGTGTATAAACAGAACCTTTTCATACAAACAAATTGTTAAACCTTTTCAGAGCATGAATTTGTATTTTAAATTTGATGAACTATTACATTCTGGAAGTATTTACCTCTTATTTGGGTATGGATAAATTTTCTTGCATTGTGAGCATTGATTCTTTTTGTCTTCGAACTCAATCTCCAGATCACATTTAGTACATAGCTTGTAGTACCAATTCATATTTTGGTCAATTTTTTTCACCAATAATTTACATTGGACTTCTTTCTAATGGTAGAAAATGAAAATTTTGAGATTGTTATAAGTGACATAATCTTATAACTGAAGTAAAATTTGAATTCTACTAAAAGAATACCTCTAAGTAATCATCCTTTAATGTGAGCAGCTATTTAATTGTAACTATTGGCACATCCTTCTCATCTTCCTCATCCAACTGTAATACATAGAAGGATGGCTCTTTTTCTCTATATTATTACAATGATTCAGTGTTAAAGAGTATTAACTACCTGTAGCATTATTATGAAGGATAGATGACTTACCATTGCCGCAACTTTTTTGCACTTGGGTGTGTATTATTCAAATAGAATCTTGTTGCTGGGTAGTTTGTCAAAGACACCTCATCTGTAATATAGTAATTTTAGAATTCGAATGGTAGATATTTAATTTTCAATAAAAAAGGTAAAAGGTAATATTACATATATATTGTACCATTCCATTCATTAATCTTTACAGATGCTATAGTAACGATAACTTGTTTTTCTAGATCCTGTTTGAGTGCATTGAGAAAAGTCTCTCCAAACTCATTGAAAAAAGTAACATTTACTGAGCACATGATATTAGGCATTAGCAGAAATTGTTTAAAATGCAAGTAATTTAGAATTATACTTTGTTTATTTAACAATGTTGCCCAGTAAATAACAATTGTAGAAGGGGGTTGAATACAATTGTATAAGATTTTCGACTTAAACAAATAACACAAGTATGAATCAATAACAGATTTATTAATTCTGATATAAAACTGTTACAAAACTCTCTTAAGAAATTCTTATGTTCTTAAGAGCTGCTAGGTTACAAGATAAATCGTGTAAGCGATTACAATAATGTAAAACCTAAACTGTGTTTATATAGAGTACACAGTTACACTATCAATTACAAGATATTCTAAATCAATTACATATATCTCTGAATGCATATCTTGTATGATAGCTGCCTTCCTATAATCTAGGAACCGACATATCAATCTTCCTTGATCTCTGGTCTGATGAGAATCTTCACGAAATACTGACCAGCTTCTAATCCTGATAATAGTCCAATACTGACGTTGTATTACTGATGACGTCAGCATCAGTATCTGATCAGTAATGTTCAGATCCTGATCATCACTTGAATCAATATCTAACAATCTCCCCCAATTTGTTCTTTATGAAACAAAGCACAAATTCCTTGATTCAAAGATGTCAAAAACTCAAAACAAAATGCCTTCTAAAAATCATCAGAAACAGTTTCAGAAATTCTTTGATAAAACAGATTCATCTTCAAGAAATCAGATATCAATTCTTCTTCCTTGCTTTCAAGAATTTGAATCAGTTTCTTCTTCAGATTTTTTAGTTCTTCATCTTCCTCATTAATCTGATAGATAGCTGCCCTGAGATTCTGAATTGAGCTTCTTGGAAGATCTAAATCACCTAGCAACACATAAGCAATTTCCTTCCCATCTGGATTTAGAGACAGTTGTTCCATGCCTAGATACACTTATCTAACAGCAGTACCTTTCTTCATTTCAACCTCTATGTCTCTTAAATTTAAGTACATAGGAATATAATTGCCATCATACCTCGTTCCTCCATCCATAAATCTCTGTCTAATTGTCCTGTAAATCATAATAAACCAATTGTAGTAAACTTCTCTTTCTTTAACATTGATTCTTTTACTTCTGAGAAGATACAGAACATATTTCAGCTCTTTTGCAGATTTGCACAACAACTCATGAATAGGAATCTTCTTTACACTTCTATCTTTCATGAAGTACAACATCTTTTCTATTTTCTTTGCACCAGCATGACAATCAGCAATGATAGCAACAGCTTCAAGTTTCCAGAGATGATCAACAGTTAACTCATCACCAATCTTGTCAACTAGAGCATGTTGATCAGTTTGTACAATGAAAATAATCTGTGCATGACTATACCCAATTCCTCCTCTTGTTCCAGGTTCCAATCCTTTCAAACCAGATTGCATACTTACCCATTTCGGTGGATTTTCAGCAATAAATGTAGTAGACTTTGATTTAACAATCGATAAAGATTCATTAATCAAAGAAGACTCTGTTATCAGTCCTGCAGATTTGAAAACAATCGGTTTCCTATAATCACACTCACTCTTCTCCTTTTTCTTACTCTTCTTCTTCTCATCTGTTGGATAATACTGCTGATGTTCAGGAACAGATTTATCTTTATCATACCATAAATTCCTGTCTGATCTATAAACATTTCTCAAGTAATCTCTAGTTGTTATCCTTTCTGCTTCTCTGGCTTTAGCTCTGATTTCACTTTCTCTTTCAAATCTTCTGAAGTTCTCTTGTTCATACTTCAGTGTATCTTCAATAACTTCCATATTGTGAAATTCAACCACAACCTTAAGAATCATAATCTTAAGTTCTTTTAAAATTTCAGCTTCTTCAGAATCAGAGACAACATCAGGAATTGAACCAAAGACTGACTTCTCATTAGATGCAGTAGATTGAACAGCAACTTTACTCTTTCTTTTTAAAGGCAATATCTCCTCTTCAATTTCTTCAGGAGCATTGAATCTGTTGTCCGGAGTTAATGCAAGAGTTAGTGGAGTTTTCTTCTTTTCATTTTCAGAAACATCTTTTAATTTGATTCCACTAGATCTTGTTTGCCTTGTGCTTGTTTGAGCAGATAATCTTCCTCTACTTCTGTATCTTCCTCCTCTGCCTCTTCCTCTTCTTGCAGCAGGAGCTTCATTTTGTTTTGCAATCTCTCCAAGAATCCTGTTCTGTTCTTCTAAGAACTCATCAGTAGTCATGTTTGGATTTTCTCCAGTAGTTAAGATAAGTGCCTTCTCAGCATGATACTGTTGAACTCTTTTGTCTTTATGAAACAGCTTAAGAACATGACCATCCCCAGTGTCAAGTTCATGAAACAGATTAACAGCATCTTCATCCTGTTCCACATACACATCATCCTCAGGAATGGTTGACAGAGTTTGACAAGGTGTCACGAACTGTTCTTCTTTTGGATTCTGAGATTGCACCATTGTTGTCACTGTCTTCTTACCAGATCTAGAAACATGAGTTGACTGCCTAGTTTGAGTATTAGATCTCTTTGTTACTAAAGCAGCATCAGAGGTTTCAACTTTATGTGACTTAGCACCACCATCATTTCCAGAATTATCATCATCCTTTTGTACCACTGGATTAGCACCACCATCATTTCCAGAATTATCATCATCCTTTTGTACCACTGGATTAGGTGAGCATTTTGTTTTGACTATCTTCTCCCCCTTTTTGACATCGGCATCTTCTTCAATGAAGAAAGACAAGATAAGCTTAAGGGCTTCATCAATATTATCAACTTTTGATTCCAAGACAGTCATTCTGGAATCTATCTTCTTGTCAAGTGCTTTAATATCATCAGCAAGAAAACGTGCTTGAGAAGCAGTAGCAAATATAGAAATAGATGTTTGAATACCCACTTGAAATTTATTAGTAACAGCCTTCATAGAGTCAATCTCACTCTTCAATCCCTTTGCTAGAAGAGCATTAGTCTTGAGAAGAGCCTTGAGTTCAGGAGTAGGCATCCTCGTGGCAATATGACCAGAATGAAAAAGAGCATTTTGAAAATTCATCTCAGCATTCGGCTGATTCCATTCAGTATCCCATCCATATCCCCTTGCAGCTCGAGTATCAGGAGGAAGAATGGAACTGTACTCCCCTCTGAATTCTTCTTGAGTAACAGACTGCATGTACCTACTCGAAGACCCATAAGTAGAAAGAAGACTTGCTTTTATTGCTGCCTGCATTTGAATTGTCTCAGGATCAGCATTAGCATGATCATCATCATCATCATCTGAGCTACCACCAGCCTCAGGAAGTTTATCATCAACATTATCATCAGGATGCATAACACCTTTCATTTTCAAATCACCAGTAGATGCAGCTGGTGAATCCTGATGTCCTGCAGACAGATTAGTAACATTTCCTAAATCTCTCATTTCTTTTAAAGTGATCTCATCACTTCTCACAATGTTACCTAAGTTACTTTCAATAGCAACTTCTACCTCACTAGAAGTTAACAACTTCTCACTCTGTTCTACCTCTCCTTTTGCCAGTTCAGGAGACTGCCTCTCATCACTCTTCTTTTTCTCTAAATGTTCACTCTCAATCTCACAAGAAAGGCTTTGACTCATTAAATGTGAAGAAATAAGAGGTGGCTGAGAAGAGTGGTCTGAAGTCATACAAATAGAGGTATCCCTTTTATCAGGTCTATCTGTAATCATACTATCAGTAGTAAAGGAAGTAGAGATAGAGATGTTACCTGACGAAGTAGTTAAAGAATCCATTGGCCTTGCAGAAATTGGCTCAATAAGCAATGGAATAAGTGGATCAGTAGTACTTACATCAGGATCGACCACTGCAACTATAGCATGACTTGCATCAGTATTAGCTACTGATGGTTCTTGTGTAGTCTGAGGTTGAGAAGCTTCTTCAACACTTTGAGTCAAAGGTTCTTGTGTGCTTCCCTCAAATGCAGTGTCAGCGATCACTTCATCACATTCAGCAATGTGCAAATCATGAGTAGCTTTATCTGCCAGACTTCTAGCTAGTTCAATTTCAATTTCAGAAGCCCCTTGAGCATTGTCAGGAAACTCCCCTGCTGATGTGATTTTGCCAGCATCTTCACTTTGAGAAAATGGTTCTTGTGGGGCAGGAATATTCTTGTCTTCACCTTCCCTTTGAGAAAGTGGTTCTTGTGTGACTATTCCTTCAGAAATGTCTGCACCTACACTTTGAGTAGGTGGTTCTTGTGTGACTGGATCTGCAATAGCTTCTGAACTCCTTTGAAGTTCAGGTTCTTGTTGGCTAGATCCTCTCATAGATGACATAGTAGTCCTCTGTTTCTTCTGTCTATGAAAAACGTTTGCTTCAGCAATTTTCTTTTCAAGTGGTGAAGGTTTGAAACCCAACTGAGCAGCAATAGCATTTACTTGATCAACAGACATCTCAATAATTCTTCTCTTTGGAGATGCAGATGCAGGAGAATCAGAGATATCAACAGTCTTCATAGGTGAATTATCAGGAGTAGAGATGTCAGGATTAGCAGTAGCGTCAGGAACTGATGATCTATCCTGATTAATAGATACATCAGGATTGCTCTCCATAGCATCAGTAAGATTCAGAAATTTTGTGTGAACAACAAATTTGCCTTTGCTGATTAATCTTCTTCTTTTCTTCGGCTTTTCAGAGATAGCCACTTCTCTAGTATCAACAACATCAATCTCCTTTTTCTTCATCAAGACTGATATAGGCATTGTGTCATCATCAGAATCAGAATCAGAATCAACTCTTTGACTAACTTTTCTCTTTACTCCTGTTTCTTTATTCAGACCAGATATTTCCAGAACCCTTTGTTCACCCCCTTGTGACTTCATTTGAGAGTGAGTTGGAGTGGAGAAATCCTTTGATCCTGATTGCCTCTCAGACACATCAGATCTAGCTAATTTCTTTGATTTTACAACTGATGCCTTTTGTGAGACACCAGAGGTGGTTGACTGTTTAGAAGAGTGTTTAGGTTGTGTGCTTGTGTCAGGAATAGGATGTGTAAGGTCCTGTCCCATAGCACCAGTTGCTGGGCCATATTGAATAGGCATTCTCTCTCTTAAAAAAATAAGAAAAACCCTTCACAGCAAAACAATGTCGAACCTTACCATCAAAGAGAAGAATCTCCATCTCATAGAGAAAAGAGACATCTTTAGCTATACTCGTGAAGAGTTTGATACTTTCGACTGGGAAAGACAACTTGAGACTCTCTAGTTGCAGATGGATGCAAGTCTCGAAGAAATCGAGAAGGAAAAACCTGCAAAAGTGATTGACATCGATGCTGCCCTTCAAGCAACATTAGCATGGCTTTCATCTAAGGCATCCTCATCCAACTCCATCAACCATTGTTAATGAATATGTCACCAAAAATAACCTTATCCCTGTCAACTTCCACCCAAACAAAGTGGCAAAGATGGGATCTGGGATGGCTACTAACAATGGAGTGGATTGGTCTTTTATTTCCTGTTGAATAGATTAGTAGATAGAGAACAAAAAGATGTAATCTTTGAATGTAATCTCTTTCTTATTATCAATGAAAAATTTAGTTTCTCTATTCTATTCAATGTTTTCCTGATTTATCATGTTATCTGAGAAATAAATATGAGAACTAATTAAAGTGATCACATTATCAGGAGTTCAATAACATTAATCATAGCTTGAATCAGGAAATTAAGATAAAACGAAGACAGTTAGATTCTGAATCATAATACTGATGATCGAATCGTCGCATCAGGATTCGACGTTGACCATTGTCAGAATTGACTTTCCATCAGTATTTGCAAGTCGTCAGTATCTGATGACTTCTTTCTCTCAAGTACTGCCATAGTTTACCATTCCAAGTTCATTCACCAACTTTGTAAAAGTAGTCTCAGGTAGTGGCTTGGTGAATATATCAGCTAACTATTGATCAGTGGGAACAAAATGAAGTTCAATTGTCCCTTCCAGTACTTGTTCTCTTATGAAGTGATACCTGATACTGATGTGCTTTGTAAGAGAATGTTGAACTGGATTTCCTATCATAGCAATAGCACTTTGGTTATCACAATAAATAGGTATTTTTGAAAATGACAAACCATAGTCCATTAGCTGATTTCTCATCCACATGATCTGAGCACAACAGCTTCCAACAGCAATGTACTCAGCTTCTGCAGTTGATGTGGAGATAGACTTTTGCTTTTTACTAAACCAAGAAACTAGTCTTCCTCCAAGAAACTGACAACTGCCTGAAGTACTTTTCCTATCAATTTTGCATCCTGCAAAATCAGCATCTGAGTAACCACATAAACTAAAGTCTGATTCTCTAGCATACCAAAGGCCAAGAGAAGAAGTGCCCTTAAGATATCTGAAAATCCTTTTCACTGCAATGAGATGTGGTTCCTTGGGATTTGATTGAAATCTTGCACATAGACAGGTTGCATACATGATATCTGGTCTGCTAGCAGTTAGATATAAGAGTGAGCCAATCATTCCTCTGTAGTTGGTTACATCTACCTCAGTTCCTTGATCAGGATCAAGCTTTGTAGCTGTAGCTATAGGAGTTGAAGCTGTAGAGCTGTCTTGCATGTTAAACCTTTTCATTAAATTCTTTGTGTACTTTGACTGATTGATAAAAATCCCATCATCAGTCTGTTTAACTTGCAAACCTAAGAAATAGCTCATTTCTCCCATCATGCTCATTTGATATCTAGACTGCATTAGCTTTGAAAACTTCTCACACAGCTTAGAGTTAGTTGACCCAAAAATGATATCATCAACATATATTTGAACTAACAGCAAATCCTTACCATGATTCAAATAAAACAAGGTTTTATCAATTGTACCTCTATTGAATCCACTTTCCAATAAGAATTGAGCTAGGGTTTCATACCAGGCCCTTGGAGCTTGCTTTAGTCCATAAAGTGCTTTATCCAATCTATAGACATGATCTGGATATTTGAGATCAATGAAGCTAGGAGGTTGCTCAACATATACCTCCTCTTCCAGTTCTCCATTGAGAAATGCACTTTTTACATCCATCTGGAATACTTTGAACTTCTTGTGGGCTGCATATGCCAGAAAAATTCTGATGGCCTCTAGTCTTGCAACAGGAGCAAAAGTCTCATCATAATCTATTCCTTCCTGTTGAGAATACCCCTTTGCTACTAGTCTTGCTTTGTTCCTCACAATTGTGCCGTCTGAATCTGTCTTGTTTCTGAATACCCACTTAGTACCAACAATAGACCTACCCTTGGGCCTAGGTACAAGTTTCCAGACTTCATTTCTTTCAAACTCATTCAGTTCTTCTTGCATAGCTGTCACCCAATCAGCATCCTTAAGTGCATCTTCAACTTTCTTAGGCTCCTCCTTTGACAGAAAGTTATTATATAAGCATTCATTCTGAGTTGCACTTCTTGTCTTAACACCTGCTTCAGGATTACCAATAATTAAATCAGGAGTAAGACTTTTAGTCCATTTCCTTGCTGATGGTAAGTCATTTCTTGAACTGGATGCTCCCCCTAGATTGGTGTTATCTTCAAAAGAACCAGAATTGCTAGAAGCTCCCCCTGAGATAGTGCTATCTCTTCCTGATATACTGTCAGGATTGTCACTTGAATCTGTTTCTGATGAGTCTCTATTTGATGTTTGAGTTGTATCAGTACTGGTGATGTCTTGCTCTTGCTCCCCCTCAACATTTGCATTATTTGAGTCATCATCAGTAACAGGTGTTCGATCAGGAATTGATCGATCGTCAGGATCTGACAGAGTATCAGTATCTGACATGACTTCATCAGAATTCTTGGTAGCTTCATTTGCAAAAATCAAACTATCATGAGAGTCTTCTTTTATTCCTGTTATCTTTCTATCATCAAAAGATACATTAATAGACTCCATGACTGTCTTTGTTCTTAGATTGTAGACTTTAAAGGCTCTTGTTGTTGGATAGCCAATAAAGATGGCCTCATCAGCTTTTGTCTCAAATTTTCCTAGCTGTTCAGGATGAGGTCTTAGAACAAAGCACTTGCAGCCAAACACATGTAAATGCTTCAAACTTGGCTTCTTTTTCTTAATCATCTGATAAGGAGTTACACCATGTCTGTTGATTAGAGTGATGTTCTGAGTGTAGCATGTTGTGTTGACTGCTTCTGCCCAGAAATATGTAGGTAGTTTAGCTTCCTCCAACATAGTTCTGCCAGCTTCAATAAGAGTTCTGTTCTTTCTTTCAACTACTCCATTTTGCTGAGGTGTGCCAGGAGCAGAGAATTGTTGAACTATTCCTTTGTATTTGCAGAACTCTTCCATTGCTGAATTCTTGAATTCAGTTCCATTATCACTTCTCAGAATCTGGACTTTGTATTTTGTGCCAGTTTCAATAAATCTCACATGGTCCAGCAGTATTTCAGCAGTTTCATCTTTTCTATGCAAAAAATAAACCCAGGTAAATCTAGTATATTCATCAACAATGACTAGAGTATACCTTTTCTTATTGATGGACATAATAATCACTGGTCCAAACAAGTCAAGGTGAAGCATGTGATATGGTTCATCAATTGAGGATTCAGATTTACTCTTGAATGATGTCCTTCTTTGTTTAGCCTTCTAACAAGCATCACAGAGTCCATCAGGAGTATATAGTGCCTTTGGTAATCCTCTTACCAAGTCTTTCTTAACCAACTCATTTATATTGTTGAAGTTGAGATGAGAAAGCTTCTTATGCCAATTCCAACTTTCATCTACAGAAGCTTTACTGATGAGGCATGTAGTTGGATTATCAGTATTGGTGTGAATGTTGGCTTCATAAATGTTACCATGTCTTTGACCAGTTAATGCAACCTTTCCTGAAGATTTGCTGATAACTTTAAAATGAGTATCATTGAAATTGACACGATAACCTCTGTCTGTGATTTGAATAACACTTAACATATTGTACTTGAGTCCTTTCACCAGAGCTACTTTTTCAATAATGACATTTCCGATTACAATACTGCCATATCCCAAAGTTTGTCCAATGTTGCCATCTCCATAGGACACAGTTGGGCCAGCCTTCTCCTCAAATTCTGATAGCAAGGTTTTGTCTCCAGTCATGTGCACAGAGCATCCACTATCCATGACTAACACATTTTTCTTTTTACCCTGCAATCAGAATCACAAAGAACTCAGTTAGAATTTTTAAGAACCCACACTTGTTGGGTTCTCTTTTCATGCAACTTAACATTTTTAGCAGCAGAAGATTTTCTTGTAAAGACACCTTCATCAGGATTAAGTCCATCAGAATTAATCTTTTTCTTAACAAATGCATGATTAGTATTCAAGTTCTTTGTTTTTCCAAAATTTGCACTTTTATTGAACTTAGGCAAAGGCTCATAATAATTATAGTAAAAATTATGGTATTCTTCACATGTATAAATAGAATGCCATTTACTGCCACAATGGAAACAAGGATTCTGTGGTTTATAAAATACTGATTTATTCCTAATGTCAGACTTAGGAACTACAGTTGGCTTCTTTTTACTCCTCCTACAATCAATAGCAAGATGATTAGAGTTACCACAGTTAAAGCATACTTTTCTTGGTGCATTTGGAATATACTTATAATTATTCTCCTTGTTTTTTCCAACTTTACCATTCCTGTTCCTTTTGACAGTTGGAACTCTCTTCCTATCTGTTACATCACAGATTCTATCCCTTAATTGTTTCTTGGACAAAAGACCTACATTTTTGTTTTTGACAGTTCTAGACTCAGAATGATGTGTAGAAGTGGATCCCTTTTCTGAAGTAGATTTGGGAATTTCTGGATACACATAATTAACAGGTTTTAATTTGGTTTTAGTACTGTCTGTAACATATCTGTAGGTTTTTGGATTTGTTGAGTCATCAACTATAACTCTTCCTGGATTAGATGAAACAACCTTTTCTTTGTCCTTTTTCTCATTCTCTGGCTTATAACCTAGACACTCTTTCCAGTTTTTATCAGTAATAATTTCATGAGTTTTTGTTCCAGAATGTGTCCAGGTTCTGAGTTTTTCATTTGCCTCTTTAAGTTGCATTTCAAGTTCATTACATTTAAACTCTGTTTCAAGTTTCATGTGTTTAGCATTATCATATTCTGCTTGAACTTCCTGCAAGAAAATTAACTCAGCTTCTAGATGATCATTTCTCTTAACAACCTCTGCCATTTCAGATTTTATTCTAGTATTTTCAAGAGATTGACTCCTAAAACTAATATGCAGATATTTTAAAAAAGATCTTAGCTCAGAGACATTATTAGTATCAAAATCAAACAAAACTTCAGATACCTTATTTTCACCAGCAGAAGTCTCATCAGTTTTAGCCATCAAAGCATAATTCACTTTCTCTTCTTCAGAGTCAGATGATGAGTCCATCCAATCCTTGCTTGAAGAAATGAGAGCTTTGGTTTTGGTCTTCTTGCACTCAGTTGCAAAATGACCCATTCCATCACAGTTATAGCATCTGATTTTTGACTTGTCAAATTTGCTGCTTTTATCTTCTTTCTTCTTGTACCTGTCTTTGTCAGCATTGAAGGTTCTCTTCTGAAATTTCCCTTGCTTCCTAGCCTTTCTGAACTTCATCTTCTTGAAGCCCTTGACTATCATAGCAACCATTTCCATTATATCAGAATCAGTAGAGTCATCATCAGTATCAGGATCAGACTCAGTATCAGTATCTGATGATGAGTCATCAGGAATTGACTCTTCCACTCTACTCTTTCTGTTAGAAACCTCCTCAGCTTTTCCCTTTGATTTTGATTCAACATTCAAAGCAACAGATTTTGCTTTGACGTTTTTCTTGTTCTTCCTCTGTTGAACCTCAAGATCATGGGTTCTTAACATCCCATAGACTTCATCAAGAGACAGCATCTTCAAATCATATTGATGCCTTATGATTGAAGCTTGAGTATCCCACTCCTCAGTTAGAGCTCTGAGAAACTTGGTATTTGAGTCCTCTGGATCATACTCTTTGCCAACTAGTGATAGATTGTTCAGTAAAGTCAAGAATCTATCATACATATCAGTAAGGCTTTCATCAGATTTAGCATCGAACTGCTCATACTCCTGAATCAACAGAGCTCTTCTGTTTCTTTTGATAGATTCAGTACCTTGGCATTGAGTTTCCAAAGTATCCCAAATTTCCTTTGCAGTCTTGCATGCTATTACCCTGTTAGACATGACATTATCAAGACTGTTATGCAAAATATTTTTTACCTTTGCATCTTTGAGTACTTGAGCCTTTTCCTCTGTCGCCACTCACTCTTTGCCTTAATGACATAGTGTTCAGCAACAGTCTCTGTTCTTGCAACTAGTCTTGTTGGAAGAAATGGTCCATCATTGATCCTATCAAGATAGTCGGGATCAGTTGCTTCCAGATACATCATCATTTTCACTTTCCATGTTGGATACTCAGTTTTCTTGAGAATTGGAATTTTGATGCTTTCATACTTGCTTGTCGACATCTTAAGATCGTTTCTGATTAATATTAATCAGTTTTGCTCTGATACCAATTGTTGCCCAGTAAATAACAATTGTAGAAGGGGGTTGAATACAATTGTATAAGATTTTCGACTTGAACAAATAACACAAGTATGAATCAATAACAGCTTTATTAATTCTGATATAAAACTGTTACAAAACTCTCTTAAGAAATTCTTATGTTCTTAAGAGCTGCTAGGTTACAAGATAAATCGTGTAAGCGATTACAATAATGTAAAACCTAAACTGTGTTTACATAGAGTACACAGTTACACTATCAATTACAAGATATTCTAAATCAATTACATATATCTCTGAATGCATATCTTGTATGATAGCTGCCTTCCTATAATCTAGGAACCGACATATCAATCTTCCTTGATCTCTGGTCTGATGAGAATCTTCACGAAATACTGACCAGCTTCTAATCCTGATAATAGTCCAATACTGACGTTGTATTACTGATGACGTCAGCATCAGTATCTGATCAGTAATGCTCATATCCTGATCATCACTTGAATCAATATCTAACAAACAACTAATATAATACCTGCCATCTGTCAGTGTGAACTTCACATTATACTTCTGAACTTCATCCTTTTATAAGAAATTTTGGTTGGAGTATCTTCTAATATTCCGACAACATCTAGTAGAAAATAGTATTAGTATCCACATTTAGTCAACATGTATGGAATTAAAATTAATAATTCAAAATTGAATATCTGAAACAAATGTTATAAACATACCAATAAGGAATCGATTATCCTTTTTCATTTTGTCAACATCAGATAGTAGAAATAAATTAAAACTTTGTGGTTCTATTTGAAGTCCATCTTCTCCATCTTTTTCAAGTGTTGTGTCTTGATTGAAATAGATGTGTGTTGCATTCCTAATTGCACGATATGTTTCATCTCCATTGTAAAATTTGACAGAAAAGTTATTAATGATATAGATTTGTCCTTCTTGTAGTTCCTTTTCAAATCTAGGACAAAGCTGAGGTGCAATGAAGGCATGGATTCTACTATTCTACAGTGCAGAATACGAAAAAGATTATACACAATAATAGGTTTCATAGTTTTATATATTTCTTGTATAGTTCATAGATCTTATGTATCGTCGAAGAAAATGATGTTCAGTCCACGAAATTCCTTTGTCTGCATTGTTATTCCTTTCCAAATGGATTGAGCTCTTACACGAATGCACCAATCAATACTTGAGTCATTCAATTCATCAAAACTATCAAACTTGCAAAAAGACATGGCAATAAATACCTACAAATAAGATCTACATATCAGTAGTTGCAAATAATATGTTGCTACTATAATAAGAGACATGGCAATAATTTATGTAAGAATACATTCAACACAAACATACCTTCTGTGAAAGCAATAAGTGTGAGGTTGTTGGGCGGCTGTTAAAACCTAAAGTGGGAGCACTTATCACAAACTTAGTAAAGGTACATTTGGTGTTAACATTTCTTTTATTTATGCTGTATTGGTAATACTTTAATATTTTTACTTCCTCATGTCAATACAACTTCATTGTAATAATTTAACAGTGCATTTGTAAAGTAAAAAATTTCTTAACAAAGTATTTTAATTCCATTTCAATCAACCTTAAGATGTATTTCAAGATAAAAAGAAAAAAATCCTCCTACTTCATGAGGTCAATAGTTCATACATAAAATTGGCAAAATTTATAGCTTTTAATCTTCAACCAAAATAATAGAATTACAACTTTGTCAAAAGGTTGACATTTTTGTAAAAATATCTATGAGGCCAAATCTATATATTTGGACTACAGGTAGTGTACAAAATATGTCCTGAATATCAACCTACTAACTTGTAAAAAACTTCCTTGTACACGACATTGTGGGTTATGTTCGTACTCGTACCCATCTCAGATTCAATGAAGATTTTTAGACCATCTGGAGATGTTACTCGACTGATGGCAACGTACAATTGTCCATGAGTGAAGACAGGTTTGGGCAAGAACAAATCAACCTTTTCTAAAGACTGACCCTATGATTTATTGATGGTCATGCAGTAACAGAGTTGAAGAGGCATTTGTTTCCTCAACAATTTGAATGGTAATTTTGAATCTGTCGGACAGAGTTCCATTCTAGGAATAAAGTTTCTGGTTCCAATAAACGAACCACAAATAACCTCACATTCAACACATTGTGGAAGACATTTCGTTACCATCATCCTTGTTCCATTGCATAGTCCGAGTGTTTGATTAAGATTTCGTGTTAACATGACAGCCACACCAACTTTCAGCTTGAGTTCATGGTTTGGCAATCCTGGACAGTTTATGAGTTAAGATATTCTGCAGGGAATGAGTTGTACAGGTCAATTTCAGTGCCTGGGAAATTCTCAGCACTATCAATACTAAAATATGAGAACATTTCTCCAGGAATTTTATCCACAATGAGATCATTGATATGAGAAACTGTGTTGTTTTTTGGTGTCAAAATAGCTCTCTCACTCAAGAACTTTGGATTTTGGTAATTTTCCTCTAAATTAGGGAATGTACTTTCTATCATGTCATCCACGGAATTTACATCATCAGGGTTGCAGAACTCAAGGGGGATCTCAATTTCTTCCTCCAACTCGGCATCATTTGCCTTTGTGACCTTACCATCACCAATATCAAGAATCCATTGTGCAAATTCTGACATTCTTTGTACTTCAACATCGTTCTTTCCTTTATTTATACGCATGTTTCGTTTAAGCTTCTTTAAATTAACTAAATCCCAAAGCTTGGATCTGGTGATACATGAGGACACTACCTGGCTTCTTGATGCGTGAGGAATAACAGGAAGAATTTGCCGAAAGTCACCACCTAGAACCATTATGATTCCACCAAAAGGGATATGAAATCATTTTGGTTCAACCGCTTTCATAATATCTCTTAGAGAACGATCAAGACATTCGAAAGAATATCGGTGTTGCATGGGTGCCTCATCCCATATAATAACACTGGTATGTTGAATTAGTTGACAAATATCTGATTTGTGAAATATAGCACAGGTAGAATTAATGATCATCCAAAATAATTGGTATCTTGAAAAGGGAATGTGCCGTACGACCACCAGGCATAAGTGTTGCTGCTATACCAGACGATGCCACTGGAAGGATAATCTTACTTTGTGACCTTAACTTGGTTATCAAGGTTTTCCACAGGTACCACACCTTCCACTGCCATAAACAAAAAATAATCCACCTTCATTTTTTTCTAAGGCGCACATGATAGAGTTGAAAACTTCTAATTGTTCTGCATTACAGTTGGATAACAGTATTTTATGCTACACTTCCATTTCTTCAGTGTCATAACTGCTCTCCTCTGTTATCAAACTATTTGAGGTGCTGTCTACATAATTCTTTGGTGGTTGAGGCATGTCATGGAAATCTTTCAATGATTTCCCAATTGACTTAAGCAACCTATGAATCTCTGTAAGAAAAAAAAATGCAATCAGCATATGTTGGTGACAAATATAGCAAAAAAATTGAGAAGCAAGGGTATAATATTCAACCTCCAAGAGCATAATATTCAAGCTGCTGATCATTTAGAATCAATTGTGGATTTCAGAGTAATTTCTGACGGTTTAACACAATGTCATTGTTTGCACTAAATCACGCAAGCGTACGTGGTCACAAGTAATATAGAATAAAGTTGAGTTCGTTCCCACAGAGATCTGGTTTAGATTTCAATTCAGTTAATGCACCTATGCAACAATGTATGGTTTTTACTCACTGCTAAGACAATTAACAATTTTGGGTTTTGATTAACTAAAATTAACTAAAAAGTAAATCAAAAAAGTAAGAATTAATTAACTAATGAGAATTTAAATCGAGTTACTATTGCAAGAGAAAACATGGAATCCTAACTTCATTAAATACTTCGCTTAGAGTTGATGCCTTTAATCAAAGTATATGATGGTTATCATATCTGATCAGACAACACGAAACAAGTATAGGCTACCTCTCAGTATACGAATACCAAACTACTCATACATCCACAAAAGAGATAGAAGATGGGTAGACACCAATTATGTTTAGACCCTATATCTCTATCTATAAGATTTGAAAACATAACGGTTGAAGAATAAGTTATCCATTAAGATCACATAGGGCAGCATAATATTTCTCAATTTACGCTACAAATCATGATGTCAAACATATATCAACTTATCCTATGCTAGCATGGCAAGTTCTAAATCTCAAGATCCACTCTCGCTTCACAAGAGATTAACAAAACAACTTAGATGTTAGCTATGCATCCAAGAAGAATAAGCACAACCATACAAGGATATCAAGAATTCATTACACACAAATCTTTAAAGTAAACAAACTACTAAACTACATAGATAAATCCGTTAGAATCCCATGACAATGATTAGTTCATAATTGAACCGCTCGTCATCATGGGATCTGATGAAACCATGATAATAAACAACGTCTGAATAATAATAAAACTAGAGTGATAGAGTTAAGAAAATAAATCCCAAAAACATCCAAGAGTATCGCCTAATTAGAGAAAACAAAAGATGAAGTAGATCTGGATCTCCGTTGCTTGTCACGAGCGTTGGAATCCTTCTCCGATTATGTTTCTCCGTATCTCGGCTCTCTCTCTGTGTTATGGAGGGTGTTGGTTCGTTTTATGATGGTAGGATGTGTTTATATAGGCCATATGAGTCTTTTCCAGCAAGAAACTACCAAAATGTTTCCTAAAACTAATTATGTTTTGAAGGAAATTTTGTAACTGGCTTTTCTTCAGTATTTCTGGACCGTTCCAGTTGTCTTTTGACATCTGGACCACTTTAGAATGAAAGAGAATCTCGTTAGCTTCGCGTGGACTGTAAGATCGTCCAAAACAAACTTGTAGAACTCAAGATATGGCCCAAACAGTGAATCAGCAATCTGGCAGAATTCTCCGTGCTGGCTGCGCCCAATTGCGCGTTGGCTGTGCCCGGAACCTTCACCGCGCGCTGGCTGCGCCCTTGCTTCTACCGGAGGTTGATTTTTGCTGATTTTCTTCGTTTTAACTCCTTTTTCCTTCGTTTCTTTTGCAAGTTGTCATGCTTCACTTCTAGAACTCAAATCCACCATAAAATATGTGATTTGTATCTTCCAACCTTAAGTTAGTAACCCTACACAAACTCACTAAAACGGATCAAAAACACGACACACTTGAGGCCAAGTTAATCAATTTAAGCCGATTCGAAGCGTTCCAAGTGGATATAAAATCCACTTATCACACCCCCAAACTTAAACCGATGCTTGTCCTCAAGCATAAACAGACTCTATACAAACTAAATGCAATGCATGAATGCAACTAATATGAAAATGCAACAATCCTCTCGAACTAACCAAAACCAACTAGCAAGCAAATATCTCAAAGAATGCAACTAAATCCAAATAGGGCTCGACTAAGTCCCCGTATACTAACAATACATGAACAGAAACGTGCGTGTGTGTGATGCTCATCAGATATACTCCTAACACTAGATCAAAATCATACCCATTCTTCGCCCAAACAATCACAGGTTTATAAATAGAATGAACGGTAAACACTTCATAACCTAGAAACACCTCCATCATCATTCGAGTTACACATGAATTCATGCTTTATTACTAACAACTACTACACATAATACTATATACAATAACGCATGCTTATTTAACCGTGAAATGGATGAGACCCCTAAAGGCTTATATAATAATACCCATGTAGCGAGCGTTAGGTTAGCGGATCCCAGACTATAAAAGCCTTAGGTCACTAGTCACAAAGTCCCCTAGAACTTAATTGCTCGAGTATAAAAGAGCTCACCCTGGTTAATTTTGCATATAAACATTCACATAAATTTTTTTCCCCTCATTTTTTTTTCTTTTTTCTGATTTTTTCTTCTTTTTTTTCACACACAACTAACTTGGAATGAGTGCATTTCGCTCAATCTTATCCAACCCTAGACTACTCATAAAAATATGAGCCGACTACTAGTCATTTGATGCCTAGCCATTATTAACAATTACTATGAAATCCCTGGTTTCCCCCAAACTTATATTTTAGCGCTCCTGCGCTATCAAGGGAATAACGAAAATTCTAAATATAAACAAGTGATTAAATCTCAAGACAACCAAATAAGCATGACCTTAACCTAGCCCAAAAGCAAACGATGAGACTGTGTAAAAAAATTTTGTTTCTGAAGCATGCAAGTCAATTCCTAGGAACTATAAATCAACCCTCTATTCATCATTACCACACTCAAAAAGACATCGACCTACCAATCAGAATTAGCTCATCCTAAGGGATCATGAAATATGCATGCTATGCAAATGTAACTAAAATGGACTCACATGGTATACAAAAACAAAATAACAGAATGCCCTATATGAAACAAACATGCAATAAGACGAACAAATATGAATGAACTATTAACATGCAAAATATGATATCTATATGAACACAATGACACGTAACACAAATAACTACTACACACTACTTATCCCCTAAACCACCCCCAAACTTAAAATATTCAATGTCCGCATTGAATAGAAGGTAATACAAGGGTTAGCAGACATACCTAATTATCGGCAGGTTCACCTTCCTCGGGTGGGGAATCTGGTGGCAGGTACACAGCATGAGCTCCAAAAATAGGCCAAGTGACCTCTACACCATCCGCACGAAAATAGTAATCCAGAATTATGAAGAATTGGGGAAAATGCTCTTGTATTGAAAGAAGGAAATCCATGGGAAGCGCCTTTGTTTAAAGTCTTTAGCTAGACATGGTAATGGCTTTTTCTCTTGAAAACTTCTACACCGTATCTCTATATGGCCATTTAATTATCTTTTCCGGGGCTACATCCTTGATGACAAGTTTCAGCCTTCTTTGTTCCTCAAAAGTGTTAGTAACATTTTTCTCTTCACTACCTGACAAGTTAGCAACCATTACAATAGGCAAAGTAGATGAATGACCCAAATATACATACCTCAGTTGATCTGGTGGTTTAAGCTCGAGTTTGGAAGCTTCTAACTACCAAAGACTGATCAAGAGTGGAAATAGACGGATTAGGAACAGAAGTGGGTGGTTCACCAACAGAAGTCTTAACAACAGACTCAGGATCAAAAGAACTATCCTCAAGCTGAATTTCATGCTTAGAACAAATAGCATTCAATTCCTCTAACATCTCATCAGAAGTAAAATTCCTATACATCTCATGAAGATCTTTATTTCCCTCACACTTTAACAAAGCATCTTTCTCAAGAAAAGACTTAGTTGCACTATCCTCAAGATCCATCAGCTGGACATGATCATCTTCAGTACCAGACTTTCCTTGTAAAACATCTTCTAAGAGGTCCAACTTCAACAGCTTACTTTGTCCTTGATTAACCACTTCCAAACTAAAACATTCTTCAGCCTCTGCTGGAACTTGCATAGCCTTGAACATATTAAAAGTGACATTTTCATCTAGCGGATCAGCCATCAAGTCAGATTTTTCAATTTCGGGCCCTGCAGATTTTTCAACCAGCTGATTCTGAACTTCTTCATCTTCCTTAGCTGCTGATTTTTGATCGGTTGTAACCTTTCCGCTTCTTAAAGTAACTGCCTTCACCTGTTCATGGACAACTTTCCTCCCAGGATTAGCCTCCGTGTCCCTAGGAAGAGTTCCTTGTGGCCTATTCAACAAGGCATTAGCAATCTGTCCAATCTGATTTTCCAAGGTCTTAAGCGAGATAGCTTGACTTTTGCACATCAATCTCAACTCCTTTAGTTCTGATTTTTCAGAAGTTGAATGACCAAAACCAGCATATGAATGTTGTTGCTGAAAACCCGGAGGTTGAAATTGCCTAGGGGCATACTGTTGCTGAAAATTCTGCCATTGCTGCTACTGAAAACCGGAAGAATTGTATGGCTGAGCTCCATATTGTTGTCATTGAAATTGATGATAAGGCTATTGTGGTTGTAACATGCCACCCTGATTACTGCTCCAACTGAAATTCGGATAGTAGATGTTGGGAGCTGGCTGCTGCGATCTCTGAAAATTGCTCACAAACTGCGCCGATTCAATAGATATGGCACATTGAGTAGTCTCATGTGTGCCCGCACATAGCTCACAAACACTAGCAACTTGAGGCACCCCATGCTTTGACATAGAATCCAATTTCTTATTAAGTACCTCTAGCTGAGCTGCTAGGGCTGTGACTGTATTAACTTCCAGAATTCCTGCTATTTTGCCTTGTGATAATCTCTGAGTTGGATTCTGGTATCATCTCAATCAACTCATAAGCTTCCTCATAGCTCTAAGCCTATAGAGCTCCACCTGATGCTGCATCTAGCATGGGTCTTTACTGTGCACCCAAGCCATTATAAAAGCAGTTAATCACCATCCAATCAGGCATCCCATGATGTGGACATTTCCTTAGCATCTCCTTATAACACTCTCAAGCCTCGCACAAAGATTCTTCAGATTGTTGTGAAAACTGAGTTAGAGCATTCCTGATTGCTGCTGTTTTAGCCATGGGGAAGAATTTAGTGAGAAGCTTCTGAGCAATATCCTCCCATGTAGTAATGGAACCGGTTGGTAGAGAGTGTAACCAGCCCTTAGCTTTATCCCTTAAAGAGAATGGAAAAAGTCTCAATTTGATAGCATCTTCCGACACCCCGTTGATCTTGAAAGTGTCGTAGATCTCGATAAAGTCCCGGATGTGCATATTAGGATCCTTCGTAGGAGCACCCCCAAACTGAACTGAATTCTGCACCATCTGAATCGTGCTAGGCTTGATTTCGAAGGTATTTGCGGCAATAGCTGGCCTGACAATGCTAGATTGGATGTCATTGATTTTCAGCTAAGAATAGTCCTTCAAAGCCTTAGCTGCTGCTGCTCTTCCTACTGGTTCTCCCATATCCTTAACAGCTGCAACACGTTCAAGTACCTGAAACACCAAGAAACAAACAACTACGTAAGAAAAATCCGAGTCAGTGAACTCTAACGACCACTGATGACAAGCACATAACTAAAAATAAAACACCGATGATCCCCGGCAGCGGTGCCAAAAACTTGTTTGCACTAAATCACGCAAGCGTACGTGGTCACAAGTAATATAGAATAAAGTTGAGTTCGTTCCCACAGAGATCTGGTTTAGGTTTCAATTTAGTTAATGCACCTATGCAACAATGTATGGTTTTTACTCACTGCTAAGACAATTAACAAATTTGGGTTTTGATTAACTAAAATTAACTAAAAAGCAAATCAACAAACTAAGAATTAATTAACTAACGAGAATTTAAATCGAGTTACTATTGCAAGAGAAAACATGGAATCCTAACTTCATTAAATACTTCGCATAGAGTTAATGCCTTTAATCAAAGTATGTGATGGTTATGATATCTGATCAGACATCACGAAACAAGTATAGGCTAACTCTCAGTCTACGAATACCAAACTACTCATACATCCACAAAAGAGATAGAAGATGGGTAGACACCAATTATGTTTAGACCTTATATCTCTATAAGATTTGAAAACATAACGGTTGAAGAACAAGTTACCATTAAAATCACATAGGGCAGCATAATATTTCTCAATTTACGCTACAAATCATGATGTCAAACATACATCAACTTATCCTATGCTAGCATGGCAAGTTCTAAATCTCAAGATCCACTCTCGCTTCACAAGAGATTAACAAAACAACTTAGATGTTAGCTATGCATCCAAGAAGAATAAGCACAACCATACAAGGATATCAAGAATTCATCACACACAAATCTTTAAAGCAAACAAACTACTAAACTACATAGATAAATCCGTTAGAATCCCATGACAACGATTAGTTCATAATTGAACCGCTCGTCATAATGGATCTGATGAAACCATGATAATAAACAACGTCTGGATAATAATAAAACTAGAGTGATAGAGTTAAGAAAACAAATCCCAAAAACATCCAAGAGTATCGCCTAATTAGAGAAAACAAAAGATGAAGTAGATCTAGATCTCCGTTGCTTGTCACGATCGTTGGAATCCTTCTCCGATTATGTTTCTCCATCTCTCGGCTCTCTCTCTGTGTTATGGAGGGTGTTGGTTCGTTTTATGATGGTAGGATGTGTTTATGTGGGCCATAGGAGTCTTTTCCAGCAAGAAACTTGTTAGGAATATGTTGTAGTTGATGATAACTTAACATTCAAGCAAAATTGTATAAGTCAAGTTTTGTAACTGTCAACGGATAAGACCTTATAACTCTATCCGTTGACAGGTAGCTCATCAACGGATGAGGTTTTGTAGCATACTGCAATATCTCTATTTATCAGTTGATAGTGTCTTTATTCAGAGTCATGTTGACCATCAATGGATAGGCAGAATAGGGTAGCCAATTGTAAATAAGCTATGCTATGTAATTCTGTCTAAGTGAAAATGTATCAACGGATGAGAACAGGGCTCTATCAACGGATACAACTCAAATCTACTCGATCAACGGATACAGCTCAAACTACCATCAACGGATAAGTAGACACAACATCAACGGATAATCATTGTCACTTTATCCTATGCTAGGAATTAGCAGTTGATAAGGACAGGTTTGACTGACAGATCACATGGGTTGATAGTAGGTATAAAAAGCAATATGGCAGCCATACTTTGGAAACACAGAAGAAAGAAGCATTCCATTTACACAGTACATACAAGAAAGGTGCAGGGGACATATCTGTTCACAAGGACAACCTTTCGGCTACATGTGGATTTGGAGTGGAGTAGCAAGTCAACTTGAATTAGATTAATATTATCTTATTCCTGTAGCACTTGTAAACTTGGAATATATAACCAAGTGTAGCAACTCTTTAGATAGTAAGAAAACATACACATTTGCTTAGGGTTTCTTGAATATCTTTAGAAGCAAAGAGTTGTAAACACAGAAGCTGTGTACATTTGTATCACAGGGTTTTCTTCGAATAAAAGTCTCAGGTGGTACATTTAACCACCTGATTTTTTATGTGTTTGTGAACCATTTCTTATTCAGCAATTATTTCCTTATAGATTTCTGTGGTTTTTATCAGAAATTTATAATTATCAAGAATTGTATTCAACCCCCCCTTCTACAATTATACAAGTGTGTAATCTGGGAATAACAATTGGTATCAGAGCAAGCTTCTAATATATTTGAAGTTTAAAGATCAACACACTTTCAACATGTCTAAGAAGGATTATGGAGTGAAGATACCGGTTCTGGATAGGGAAAATTACTTTCACTGGAAAGTAAAAATGCGTCTACATCTCATGTCTATTGATGTAGGTTTTGTAGATTGCATTGAGAAGGGTCCTCATGTTCCAATGAAGGCTGCTTCAAGAGTTGGTCTTGCTGCAGATGCACCAGACACGTACATCCCAAAACCTGTTTCTGAATGGAGCGCTGAGGATATTGCAGAAGTTCACAAGGACAAAAAGACCATGAATATTCTGTTTAATGTCTTAGAAACAGACATGGTTGACAATGTTATCAACTGTACTACCGCCAAGGAAGTATGGGACATTGTTCAAACCCTTTGTGAAGGTACAGAACAGGTAAGGGAAAACAAGATGCAACTACTGATCCAACAGTATGAGCACTTCCATTTCAAGAATGGAGAGACATTGAATGATACATTTAGTAGATTTCAAAAGCTACTGAATGGCTTGAAACTGTATGGAAGAATCTACCAAGTGAAAGATTCTAATCTCAAATTTCTGAGATCACTGCCGAAAGAGTGGAAGCCTATGACTGTTTCTCTAAGAAACACTCAAGAGTACAAGTCATTTACTCTTGAAAGACTCTATGGAACTTTAAAGACATATGAACTAGAAATGGAGCAGGATGAAGAAATTGAGAAGGTCCAAAAGAAAAGTGGGTCAGTTGCACTTGTTGCCAACTTGGAGCAGAAGGAGGAAAAGAGGACTGAAGCTGCTAAATCTACACCAAACAGGGAGGTTTGTGAAGGTAGAACAGAATCAAGCAAAAGCAAGGAAAAGGTGTCTGAAGAAATGAGTGTCCTACAGCAGGATGAATTGGATGAGATAGATGAGCATTTAGCCTTTCTATCTAGGAGATTCTCTAAGCTAAAATTCAGAAGAAACTCTGGGGTGACCAAGCCATTTAACAAGGATTTTTCTACAAGCAATTATGTGGATAAATCCAAACTTAAATGCTACAATTGTGGTATTGCTGGTCACATGATAAGTGAATGCAGGAAGCCTAGATCTGAGAACAAGGGAAAGTCAACTGAAACTATTGACTACAAGAAGAAATACTTTGATCTTCTCAGACAGAAAGGAAAGGCATTCATGACCCAAGAGTATGACTGGGCTGCTGATGGAAATCATTCTGATGATGATGCTGAGTTTGTCAACCTTGCATTAATGGCTGATTCTGAGCAGGAAGCAAGTTCAGCTAGCAATCAGGTATTTTCTACTAATCTCTCTGAGCTCACCAAAGAGGAATGCAATAGTGTTATAGATGATATGTCTACTGAACTATATCACTTGAGTGTTACTCTTAAATCACTTACTAAAGAGAACAATAGGATTAAAGAAACTAATCAGTTCTTAAGTGATAGAAATGCAGTTCTAGAAATTCAATTTCTAGAATTTGAGAAAATGAGAGTTGATTGCAATGATGCTAAAAATGAACTTGAAGCTGTGTTAAAAAGAGAATTGATCTTAAGAAACCAGCTGGAAAAAGAACAAGGAATAATTGCTAAATTTCAAAGTTGTAGGAATATCTCTCAAAACATAATAGAAGTCCAGGGAATAGAATCATTTGTAAGGGATACCTGGACTCAGAAGAAAAAGGAGCTAGAACCTTGCCTTGAGGATCTAGAGACTATTTGTGAATCAACGGATAGTGATCATCCGTTGACAGATGAACCATCAACGGATGAGAGGTATCCGTCGACAAACAAAAAGTCTGTTAGTAAGAAGGAACTCAAGAGACTGAACAATCAGTATGGTCCAGTAGCCAAGAACTTTGTTTCTGGTGAAAGTAGCCAAGCCAAATCAAGTGAGAAGGCTAAGGCAGGTGATTTACCCAACAAAAAGGCTGTTGGTAAGTCAGTTAATGAAAAGGTAGAAACTGAGGGTAAAAAGAAAAAGAACAGAAATGGTAAGATAGGCATTAACAAGAAAAACAATTATTCTCCTGACAAGTTTGCTCCTAGGAAAACTTGTGGTAATTGCAATAGTGTCAATCATCTATCTTCTAATTGCAAGTCTGTTAAAAGGACTCCTGTTCATGTACCTCAATCTATGCCAAGTATGCCTGTAATGCCTGGTTTATATCAGAATGCTAGTTTTTCAAATCCATATGTGAACATGCCATATGTGCCTAATCCTTATTTTCAATCTGTGAATATGCCACAAATGTCATGGAGCATCCCCAGCATGGATAATATGTATGCCAATTTCTCACAAATGCATGCATCAAATATCTATGCAAATAAGCATCTGTCTAAACCTATCACTCAAGCATCTACACCCAAAGTGAAGATTGCCAAGAGTGTAAAACCAAAGGCTAACAAGAAAGGACCCAAGGAAACTTGGGTACCAAAATCAACTTGATTTGTATTTTGGATTGTGTGCAGGGAAATAAGAGGAATCTATGGTACCTAGACAGTGGATGTTCTAGGCATATGACAGGAGATTCAACCCTGCTCACATAGTTCAAGGAGGAAGCTGGCCCTAGGATTACCTTTGGAGATGACAGCAAAGGTTATACTAAGGGATATGGCTTGATAACAAAGGACAATGTCATCATTGAAGAAGTGGCTTTAGTTGAAGGTTTGAAGCACAATTTGCTGAGTGTCAGTCAGATTTGTGACAAAGACTATGAAGTAAAGTTCACTAAAGAAGCCTGTGTTGTTTCTACCAAGAAAAACAACAATGTGGTTCTGACAGGCTTTAGAAAAGGAAATGTTTACATAGCTGACTTCAACTCAGTATGCTCAGAATCCATTACTTGTCTCTTCAGCAAAGCAAGCAAGGATGAGAGTTGGCTATGGCATAAAAAGCTGTCTCATTTGAATTTTAAAGTAATGAATGATTTGGTAAGAAAGGATCTTGCTAGAGGAATCCCTCAATTGGAGTTCATCAAAGATGGACTGTGTGATGCCTGCCAATTAGGAAAGCAAAAGAAATCATCCTTCAAGAGCAAGACAGAGTCATCTATTGTTAAGCCCCTTCAATTGCTGCATATGGACTTATTTGGTCCAGTAAATGTCATGTCCATCTCAAAGAAGAAATACTGTCTGGTGATTGTGGATGATTTCTCTAAGTTTACATGGACTTTCTTCCTGCACTCCAAAGATTGTGCAAGTGAAATCATCATCAATCATCTCAGACAAGTAAACAATGGTTCTGAAGTAAAAGTACAAAGAATCAGGAGTGACAATGGCACTGAATTCAAAAATTCCACAATGAATATTTTCTGTGAAGAGAATGGAATTGTCCATGAGTTTTCTGCTGCTAGAACACCTCAACAAAATGGGGTTGTTGAAAGGAAAAACAGAACTCTCATTGAGGCAGCTAGAACAATGTTAAGTGAATCAAGATTGCCAACATATTTCTGGGCTGAAGCTGTCAGCACTACCTGCTTCACTCAGAATATTTCCTTGATCAATCAAGCTAAAGGAATGACTCCTTATCACTTATTCACCAACAAGAAACCAACGTTAGCTTTTCTCCATGTCTTTGGATGTAAGTGTTTTGTGCTAAGGAATCATGGAGATAACTTGGGCAAATTTGAAGCAAAGGCAGATGAAGCTATCTTTGTTGGGTATGCAGCAGGGAAAGCCTATAGAGTCTACAATTTAAGAACCAACATTGTTATGGAATCTGTACATGTTGTGTTTGATGATCAGAAGATTCTAGGTCTGAATGATGAAGGCTTCCATGAAAAGTTGAGATTTGAAAATGAGGTAGAAGGAAGAATGTACATTGATGATGATGAGGAAAATGAAGATCATGATCTTGGAAATTCACCTAGAGCTGTTGGTCCAACTAGAAGTGATGCTAACACTGGAAATGAAGCATCCGTTGACAGTCATACTAGATCATCAGATGCATCCGTTGACAGACATTCTCATGTATCCGTCGACAGGCAAAATGGAGCATCCGTTGATAGACAAAATGATGCTTCTGTTGACAGTCAACTTCATAATTCCTCAAGGACAACAAACTCAGGGGGAGTTTCTCAAAGTCAAAACTCAATATCCAATCAACAATATCATACTCATGTAGATGAAGCAACCTCATCTAGATCAAACCTTCCACCTTCAAGAAAATGGACCAGAGATCATCCTTTTGAGTTAATCATTGGTGACTCAAACTCAAGAGTCCAAACTAGGAGAGCCACACAAGAAGAATGCCTATACAGTAGTTTCCTGTCTCAAGAGGAACCTAAGAAAGTGGAGGATGCTCTTCTAGATCCAGATTGGGTCTTAGCAATGCAAGAAGAGCTAAACCAATTTGAGAGAAATAAAGTATGGAAGCTTGTGCCCAAACCTGATGATAGAGGTATCATAGGTACCAAATGGGTTCTCAAGAATAAGACTGATGAAAATGGCATAATTGTGAGGAATAAAGCTAGATTAGTGGCAAAGGGCTATTCTCAAGAAGAAGGAATAGATTTTGATGAAACTTTTGCACCAGTGGCAAGACTTGAGGCCATCAGAATTTTCCTAGCCTATGCAGCACATGCCAACTTCAAAGTCTATCAGATGGATGTTAAAAGTGCCTTTCTAAATGGGGAACTGGAAGAAGAGGTATATGTCCATCAACCTCCTGGCTTTGAAGATCCAGAATTTCCAGATTATGTATATCTTCTCTTGAAAGCACTTTATGGTTTGAAGCAAGCACCAAGAGCCTGGTATGACACTTTATCTCAATTTCTTTTGGAGAATCACTTCACTAGAGGTACAGTAGATAAAACTTTATTTCATAGAAATGTCAATGGTTCTTCAATACTTGTTCAAATCTATGTAGATGATATTATTTTTGGGTCTACAGATGAGAAGCTTTGTAAAAGGTTTGCCAAACTTATGCAAAGTAGGTATGAAATGAGCATGATGGGTGAATTAACTTACTTTCTTGGCTTACAAGTAAAGCAAGTTAATGAGGGAATTTTCATAAGTCAAACAAAATATATTTATGATCTCTTAAAGAAATTTGACTTAATGGATTGTGCCTCTGCAAAAACACCTATGGCCACTGCAACTAAGCTTGAGTTGAATACTAAGGAAAAATATGTGGACATCTCAAGCTATAGAGGCATGGTAGGCTCACTTCTATATCTAACAGCTAGTAGACCTGATATAATGTTTTCCACATGTCTTTGTGCTAGATTTCAAGCTGACCCTAGAGAGTCTCACTTGATTGCTATTAAGAGAATTTTCAGGTATCTCAAGGGAACACCAAACCTTGGCATTTGGTACCCAAGAGATTCTGGCTTTGATCTAATTGGCTATTCAGATGCAGACTATGCAGGTTGCAGAATTGATAGGAAAAGTACTACAGGCTCCTGTCAGTTTCTAGGGAATAGGCTTGTGTCATGGTTCAGTAAGAAACAGAACTCAGTCTCCACTTCTACAGCCGAAGCTGAGTACATTGCAGCTGGAAGTTGTTGTGCACAGATTCTTTGGATGAGGAATCAACTTATTGACTATGGTCTAAAAGTTGAGAAGATTCCAATTTTCTATGACAACACTAGTGCTATTGCCATCACAGAAAATCCAGTGCAACATTCGAGAACCAAGCATATTGACATCAAATACCATTTCATCAGAGAGCATGTGATGAATGGTACAATAGAAATGCACTTTGTGCCAAGTGAAATGCAGCTTGCAGATATCTTCACCAAGCCTCTTGATGAATCCTCATTCACAAGATTGGTAGGTGAACTAGGTATGCTTAATTTTTCATAATTCCTAGTGGTATCTAATAATACTGTATTGCAGCTAGAAATGTGTTTTGATTTACTTGAGAATTAAAAACTCTCAGAATAACTCTTAGCAGAAATTTTGTCTAAGGCAAAATTTGCTTATCAACGGATATCCTTTTATCCGTTGGTAGTGTAAACACATTACTAGATTTTCGTATGTCAACGGATAACAGGTTGTCCACGTCATCGATGGATAAACTGTTTTCTCAACCGTCCAATCTTTATCCGTTGATATACATATACTTTTTATATAGCCGTTGATAAACGTGTATAATTAGTCACGGCTGTACTTCTTTTCTTTTTATTTATTGTCTGACAGTTACTTTTGACCAATGGGGTAATTACTCTTAATTATTTCATTTTTAATTCTTGGAATATATAAAAGGCTGTTTTGTATTCTCACATCTCACCTTTATTCATTTTCAAGAGTCTCATTAGTTAACTGCATCTTCTTCACTAAATCTCTCTCTGCAACAAAAGCTCAAACACTCCAATGGCGCCTATTGTTAAGATGATGTCTTCCACCGGGTTTACCTATGAGAAGAACAATTTCGCGGCCTTTGTTGATACTGTGAACGCTCCAGAAGCATATCACACCATGATGAATTTCGTGAAGAAATGCAAACTGTCACATGCTATGACTGCCACCACTCCTCTAATCCATGAGGTTATCGAAGAGATGTGGGCATCTGCTGAGTACAATGGCACAGACGGTACACTTGCTTTTTCTTTAAAGGGTAAAAATTATGTAGTTAATTCTGATGTGTTAACTGCTTGTTTAAAATTGCCTGAGAATAACTGTCTGAAGGAACCCAGTAATGCTGAAATTGTTACCATGCTTAATTCCATAAATTATACCCTTAGTACTGAGAACTTAGGGAAAATTGTTAGGAAAGGTATGGTTAAGGAATGGAGTTATCTTTGTGATGCCTTCATTAAAACTTTTTCTGGCAAGATTAGTAACTTTGATGTTGTTACCAACTCCATGCTAGTTATGCTTTGTATGCTTTTAACTGATAAATTCTATAATTTTGGCACACTAGTCATGTATGAGATAGCAGCTAAATTAGGTAAAAAGGAAACTAGGAGCAAGAATGTTTATTTTGCTAGATTTTTAATGCTCCTAGCACTGCATGTATCTGAGAATGAGCTATCCATTGCTAACCCGGATAGCAAGTTCAATTGTTTTGTTCAGGAGAAGAGAGTCTTAAGTGATTTGATTCGAATGAACCTAAATGCAGAAGTACAATTGGTATATCTACCAATTGTTCAGGTAACTGTTTCCAACCCTGAAATTCCTATCTCCAACCCCCAAATTTCTTTGCCTTCTAGTGTCACAATGGAGTCTGTGACTGTGACCAAACAGGCTCCTACCAAAGTGACCAAATCCAAAGTTCCTAAACCACAATCTAAAAGACAAACCTCAGGTGTCTCTCAAAAGGCATCTGTTGCAAAAACTACCAAAGCTCTTGAGGGGAGTGTGAAGGTGGTAGTGAGTGGTGAGGGACAGGGTGAACATCAAAGAAGCCCTAAGGATAAGGAAGGTAAGGCAAGTGCAACCAACATTTCAGTCTCTCAAAAGACTGTTAATGAACCTACAAGCCAATTTCTAGTTACATCCTCTCAACAGGGTGTGACTACTACTTTAAGTTCCATTTCAGGAACACAGCACAAAAGGGCAAGGGACACAGATAGCTCTCCCTCAAAAACCTATGGTAGAAGGGTAAAATCCAAAACCATTGGGGAATCACAGGGTGCACACACTGTACAGCAAACTGTACCTTCTCAAATTCAGTTTGATGTGACTTCAATAAATGTGGAGTCACAGCCCCTTGATCTTAACCTTCAAATCGATACACATTTTGATCCACCATCACCAACTCCATCTCTGGATGTGGATATGATATCTACATCAATTCCTGATTCTCCATCTTTAAAATTCATGGAGAAGCCCCACTCAACAATTGGTGGTCATCCTCTTTTAGATGATTTGTTGGGCCATCAATCTTCCATTCCTGAATTCACAACACTATCTGTGGCCTCTTCCTTAAAATCAATCACCACAGATTCAGTGTTGGTTTTCACTTCAACGGATACTCGTTTACCTTCATCAACGGATATCCTTCATCCGTTGACAAGTGTTTCTCCATCAACGGATATGTCTTCAACTAACTATCCGTTGACAGCAATAACTACTACATCAACGGATACACCTTATCCGTTGACAACTCTCTCTACCACTGCAAAATGTGACATTCCTATGTCAACTGTGGAGGAGTTTGTAGTAATTGAAACACTTTTAGGAATGAGGGAAGGGAGTGAGAGGCTGCCTTGTGAGCAGGCAAAAGGAGAGAAAATCAATGAGAGGCTGACCATTTCTTCCGGTTAGGCAAAAGGAGAGCTAGAGAGTTCCACCTTAGTAGGTGAAGGTGAGGGTGTGAGAGGTGTGAGCCAGGGGGAGCCCCTGATGCAAGAAAAGAGAGATGAGAGGAGAGAAGGGACTACAGGAGAAATAAGGCAGGAAGAATCAGTCATTGCAAGTGAGTTAATGGAGGTTAATGAAGCTTCCAAAGAGATGGAATTTAGACAAGAATATCAGTCAGTTATTGACTCCATCTCTTTGGATCCTGAAACCTTTACTCATCCTGTTTCTGCCTATCAAGTCATGGCACAGCAGGGCAATGTGGAGGCAGAGGAGGCAATGCACCTAGTGCACACCTCAGAATCTCTTCAAAGAGCAAAAGAAGCTTTACAAACCCTGTCTCCAAATGCTGGAAGTGAAGAGTTTGGCAGTTATGACAGTCAAAGTTCAGATGGTGAAGACATAAATGAAGATGAAACTCCAGGATGGATGTTTTCCAATGCCACTGAACTTGGGCATCTCAATGTGGAAATCATGAAGCAATACCAATCTGCTAAGGCTGAGCACCAAACTGCAGAACCACAGAGAAAGACTGTTCTTGAGCAAGTAATGGCCTCCCTGAAATTACAAAAGATGCAATCTGTTATTCAAAGAACACAGCAAGAGGAGGTCCAGTCTGCAATTAGAGATATGAAAATAGCACTAGATGCCAGGATTGAGGCACTAGCTCCTACTACCACTCAGAAGGTGCTTTCTAGCAAACTTCTCAAAGAAGATAGCCTGGCTAAGTCTGTTCAGCTTCTTTCCTCAAGGGTGGATAGTATGGAATCTCAATTGCACACCATCATTGCCAATCAAACAAAACAAACTCAACTACTGGAAATGCTACTTGCAGCTTCAACCCCAACCCTTGATGCTAACAAAAAGGGGGAGAAAATGGGAACAAGCACAGAAGAGGCTGCAACATCTACTGGCCAATTTCAAGCTACCAGTAGTGAGATAGCACATATTGAGGGGGAGCAACAGCCAATTGTAGTGGTCAATCCAACAGAGTTTGAGATAAAGGCTTCCCCTGTGAAGAAACAAGTGGCTTTGCCTGAGATTCAAAACTTAGAAGACATCTCAGATGGTGAAAGGCAAGCCAGGATAGAAGCTTTGGAAAAGATAAACAAGGAGGCTAATGAAAGAATTCTAAGGACAGAGAGGATGATCAATGAATCAATTGCATCATCTCTGTTCCTTAATGCTCAATCTTCTGCTCCAACAATATCAACCACAATCATGAAGGTGCTCACTCCAAGGGTTGTGGCTCCTACATTCTATGATGCTGAGCCATCATTTGTCAAAGAATTTGAACCAGCTATCAAAACCATAGCCTACTCACCACCAAAGGAAAATGGGAAGAACAAGCTTCAATTGGACTACCCATTTCCCAAGAATGATGAAGAAAAGCTAATGGGAAAAACAATTATGGAGTTCAAAGTTCAGACAAATAAGAGTGTAAGAGATTGGATGGCTGTAATCATGAGGAATGGAAAAGTATTAAATATATCCAACAGTCATCCTAGGTTTGTGGAAGCTAAAAGAGAATAAGTCTCCAGAATCCAAAGGGAAGCCCATCCAAGTACAGAAAATCAACATGAAAACTCAGAAGAGAAGCAAGCCAGGCTAGCTCAAGAGTTAATGGATGAGGTAGAGGTTGAAATGAAGGAACCTGAGGAAGTTCCCAAAATCAAACCTAGAAGAAGGAAAGCTAAAACCAAGAGGGTTCTTTCTCCAGAACCCCCTCCAGAAAAAGAAACAATTGGTTCACCAGTACCTATGTCTGCAACAGTAATCGACCCAACTGTAAACTTTCATGGTGACCCCATAAGGCCTAAAGAGGAACCAGTGAATTTTGATTCAATTGAAGTTCCTTCATTCTTGCTAAATCCAAAACAGAAGCAAAGGGCTCCAAAGAAGCAACTTTCAAAGGGACCAGTTCAAGTTGCTAGGGCACCTGCCATTGTCAAACAACCAATCTTGGAAAACAAAGAAGACTTTATCTATCAGGCAGAAATTGAAGAATACTCTGACATGAATCTATATTTGGATGAACTGTCAGAAGTAAGAGGAATTGACAAGTACAAGAATCAGCCTGAGAGATTAGTGTTTGTCTACAAGGGAGGAAGTCAGAGGACATGGCCACTAAAGAAGGTTCTTGGAGAGAATTATCATACACTGACCAGAGTGTTCTCAGCATTCAAGAGACACACAGGGTTCTCTGAGATAGCCAGAAGGGAGATAATTAGCAGAATAGAAGAAATAAGGAGAGCATGGAACTCACCCTCAAGTCTACCAAAGAAAATGAAGATCCCTTATAATGGACAGAAAATCCACATTCAACCCTTTTGGATGATGGAGTTCAGGGATGATGAGGGCACTAGGAGATTCTTCAGGTTAGAAGACCAACTGTCAAAGGCTAGTTCTGACTACCTGAGATGGTTACAACTAAAGCTAAATCCAAAGGTTGTTGAAGAAGATACCTTCTATAGGCAACTTCAAGTGCAAATTGAGTCCAACTCTGCCAAGGAAGGAAAGTCAAGGGTGCAGCCAACCAGAGAGAGGAAACCTCATTAATCTGCTCAATTTAAAGGAGCACATCTCTGATAAGTTTCTTAAAGCTTTCTGTTTTTAATTTTTGTAGCTTAATACAATGTTTGCATACTGAAGTGTGTATATATCGTTAGGAATGTTTTGTTATCATCAAGGTTCTGAATTTATGCTTTATAGCCATCAAGTATAAATTGGGGGAGATTGTTAGGAATATGTTGTAGTTGATGATAACTTAACATTCAAGCAAAATTGTATAAGTCAAGTTTTGTAACTGTCAACGGATAAGACCTCATAACTCTGTCCGTTGACAGGTAGCTCATCAACGGATGAGGTTTTGTAGCATACTGCAATATCTCTATTTATCAGTTGATAGTGTCTTTATTCAGAGTCATGTTGACCATCAATGGATAGGCAGAATAGGGTAGCCAATTGTAAATAAGCTATGCTATGTAATTCTGTCTAAGTGAAAATGTATCAACGGATGAGAACAGGGCTCTATCAACGGATACAACTCAAATCTACTCGATCAACGGATACAGCTCAAACTACCATCAATTGATAAGTAGACACAACATCAACGGATAATCATTGTCACTTTATCCTATGCTAGGAATTAGCAGTTGATAAGGACAGGTTTGACTGACAGATCACATGGGTTGATAGTAGGTATAAAAAGCAATATGGCAGCCATACTTTGGAAACACAGAAGAAAGAAGCATTCCATTTACACAGTACATACAAGAAAGGTGCAGGGGACATATCTGTTCACAAGGACAACCTTTCGGCTACATGTGGATTTGGAGTGGAGTAGCAAGTCAACTTGAATTAGATTAATATTATCTTATTCCTGTAGCACTTGTAAACTTGGAATATATAACCAAGTGTAGCAACTCTTTAGATAGTAAGAAAACATACACATTTGCTTAGGGTTTCTTGAATATCTTTAGAAGCAAAGAGTTGTAAACACAGAAGCTGTGTACATTTGTATCACAGGGTTTTCTTCGAATAAAAGTCTCAGGTGGTACATTTAACCACCTGATTTTTTATGTGTTTGTGAACCATTTCTTATTCAGCAATTATTTCCTTATAGATTTCTGTGGTTTTTATCAGAAATTTATAATTATCAAGAATTGTATTCAACCCCCCCCCTTCTACAATTATACAAGTGTGTAATCTGGGAATAACAAAACTACCAAAACGTTTCCTAAACTAATTCTGTTTTTAAGGAAATTTCGTAACGGGATTTTCTTCAGTATTTCTGGACAGTTCCAGTTGTGTTTTGACATATGGACCACTTTAGAATGAAAGAGAATCTCGTTAGCTTCGCGTGGACTGTAAGATCGTCCAAAACAGACTTGTAGAACTCAAGATATGGCCCAAACAGTGAATCAGCAATCTGGCAGAATTCTCCGTGCTGGCTGCGCCGGTGTGCGCGCTGGCTGCGCCCGTGCTTCTGCCGGAGGTTGATTTTTGCTGATTTTCTTCGTTTTAACTCCTTTTTCCTTCGTTTCTTTTGCAAGTTGTCATGATTCACTTGTAGAACTCAAATCCACCATAAAATATGCGATTTGTATCTTCCAACCTTAAGTTAGTAACCCTACACAAACTCACTAAAACGGATCAAAAACACGACATACTTGAGGCCAAGTTAATCAATTTAAGCCGATTCGAAGCGTTCCAAGTGGATATAAAATCCACTTATCAATCATCAACCATGTCCTTGCAATGATCATTCCATAGTTTACGAAGATCGCTTACTCGACAATTAACCATTATGTGAACAAATAGTTGACGAATTTGTGGCGCAAATCCAGACAATGCACACTGTTGCAATACTTGATGCCATTCATTGTCATCATCAAGAAGACCAAACTCTTTACATGCTTGATGAAAATTTGGGAAAAATTTTCCATTAACTGTTCTCAAGCTTTCAAATGAAGTAGGACCATGAACCTTTGTAAGTAATAACCGCAGGTACCATAGTTCACCTGTGCTATGATGGGTATAAAATAATCTTCCAATCTGCTTCTCTCTCTTCCGTGTGTTCCATATAGTATCCGATTCATTCCAAACATAATGTTGCAGGATCTCATCATATGTGTACCGCCTTGCTGTGGGATCATTTCTATTTAAATCAAAAAAAGCTTCTAATTGACTGTGCCTCATTTTCTCTCGGTTTAGAACTTTTTCTAATTTTTCATTAGACTTGAAAGTGCAGCTTTTGTTTCCCGGTAGGTGGAAAGAAATTTGTTGTACTGACGTTGATCTGTAATGTATATTATAACCAAATATACGATAAGCTGCTTCAGCCGCACATATATACCTGCCATCGAAATATTCATTAATCTCATCAACTGGACCATTGTCGTCAACCTTGTCTCCTTTCTTCTTAAATCCTTTGATTTCAACTGTAGCACGATCATGGCCTTTAAGGCAGTACTTGAAGAGATATTTAATGCTCATTGCATGACAACATATCTCCACATTCATGTGGCATTGATATTTAACTAATAAGTCTCGGTTATATGGAACAACCCACGTATTGTCGAGATCTTCTTTACGAACATTAACAATGATATTTGTTTTCCGACGTCTATACTGAGGGAATCCAGATTCATCAAATGTAGTACTCAGACAGTACCTACAGAAACAATAAAAAATTTCAGTAAAATCATTTCTAAAAATTTTCAGTAAAATGTAGATTTAAAACTTATTTCTTCGGGAAATGACGTATACATTAGAAATCTTTCATGCATGGAGATTTGGGATTTTGAGCACCACATGGACCATGCATCATGAAAGCTTTTATAGCATCATATCCAGCTTTATATTTCTTTGGATCAGGAATCTCAGCGGAAACAAATTTGTCCACATCTTTGGTTAAATTCTTCTTCGAAGCAACATCTAACCAAATTAACATTTGCACATGTGGAAGTCCATGTTTCTGAAATTCAACTACATACATGACTGCAGGCAAATGAAGTAGTTTATTAAAATGAAATATTGAAACTTGTGTGGATATATAGAAAAATTTAAAAATTGAAATATTTATAACTTGTTTGATAAATACCTGCAATGCACTTTCCAAATACAGATTTTTTTCCTAATATCATCCAATAATTAATCAAGCTTCAATTTGAAAACTCTTGAAATAATATCTGGAGAATTTTGAGGTAAACAATGTGGAGTGAGTTCCATCATCTGCAATATTTCGTCCCATAGAGGATTTGTTGTCATTGTAAGAAATATGTCTGGGTGACCAATATATCGACATACAGCAAGTGCATCCTGGAAATTTTGCTGCATATATCGTCTGGAACCAATAAATCCAGCTGGAAGTATAATGCCTTTACCAACATTTGATGCATCTACTTCTTATTTTCTGACAGAATCATATATTTGCCTGTAAAGCTCGTTACGAAGAGTTGTTTGATGTTCCCTGAACCACCAAAGACGTGCCTGCTCAATAGTCGAGAAGGCATCAACAACATATTGTTGGTATAAACGTCCGCCAAGACACGGGGTCATACCTATTTGTGAAAAAATAACAACATGGTAATAATTAGCAACATGCTAGTATAGATTACAATAGAGAAAACTTAAGCAAAATTTGAAGAATAGAATGCAAGATCAGTATGAGAATTTATACCTTCATTATGCCGCACATGAAACTTATATGAGTAACATTTTTTCATTGATATCAGCTCTCTCTTCTTTCTTTTTTTCTTCCCTGTATGCACGTATTGAAGGTGAACATGGAATCCATCATCACCATGCAAAAATAGAAGGGGATACTGTAACGCCATTAACTTTGGATGAATATCTGAGATTCTCTGCAAGCCTTTTTCGTGTGAATGAATAATAATATCCCTAGTACCAGGATTTTCATCTAGGTCCCCAACCATTATCCCAGCAAGATCATCTGAAGGCAAAATGTGATTCTCTCTGCCATTGTCCGCACGTGATATCTTTAGAGTTATTTCAAGCTCAGTTACTTTATCTTGCTCAAAACGATCTCTCTGCGTCCTAAACTCATGCACCAGTTCATTTGTTTCATCTAACATCGTTGTTAACCCATCAACTATTTCAGCTTCAATTTCTTTACCATCATGGACATTGATCAATTTCAAACGATTATTTGTTTCATTGGCAGTATCGTAAATATAGAGTTGACAGAATTTGGGTGGCTCCCCTTCATCAGGTATAAGTGAACCAAAGAGATGATGATTTTGGCCATTTAAAGGGTATACTGTTAGGTCGAATACACAATATATAATCAAGTACTGTATTAGTAATTAACAAGAACACACGTCTTAGCACTTAAAACTGTTTGGAATTAATAATTCCTCTCTCAGTGATGTAAAATACCACAGAGAGCTGCTTAGGTTACAATAAATGATATTCGTTCACGATGGATACCCTTCTAGGGTTAACCTAACTGTATTTATAAGATATACAGCTACATACAATCGTTAATTGATTCTCCTAAAATTAAGCTATACAATTGATATCAATTACGATTGCTACACGTCTTCTAAGTCAACTCAATCTCTTTGACAGCTATCCAATCTTCAAAGATATTGCTTCCATATTAATCTTGAATTAAACTAAAACTCTGTTGACTTGTAGACGCTCCCAGTAGACAGACTTTAGCAAACTCTGTTGCTCTCCTAGCTACTAGTGTTTGCGCTTCCATGTGTTCAGCTAGCAGTGTTTACGCTTTCCTTTGTCAGCGTTTGCGCTTCCAGCTATCAGCGTATACTCAAACTCTGCTACGACTGCTTTCAATAACAAGTTAAACTCTTTTTACCTGTAACACTTAAACACTGATATTAAATCACATCAATTATATCTAACAATCTCCCCCAACTTGTTCATTAGAAAAATGTACAAGTTCACAGTAATTGATGATGTCAAAACAATCAAATAAAAACACAGTGTTTAACATATAACCAGAGTTTAATCTTGACTTAACAATATCTACAGAAAATTCAAATTACTTACAAATTCTGTCTACCTAACCTCCTCAAGATCTGAAGTTGTTCTGAGATAATCTATAAGCAATCTTCTTTCAGCATTTTCAATCTCTATCTGCATGGCGTCCCTGATCTCTCTCAACTGAGAATCATTCTCATCAGTCTGATAGATAGCAGCTCTGAGATTGTAGATTTTGTTTCTTCTCATGTCATTTCCCAACCTGATATATTTCACTTCCTCAGACTTCATATTAAAATCCAGAACAGTAATTCCAAGATCAGTCATCAGCTTTGTAGTCCCCTTCTCCATTTCTATCAGATTGCCATTCCAATCTCTGTACTTAGGAACATACTTGCTGTTGTATTTCATTCCTCTTCTTGCAAGATTTTGAATCATCTTTTGTCTGAGCACATTTGCAACAGACTGAGCTCTTTGATTTCTTACTCTGAAAAGATACAGAACATATTCTAGTTCTTCCCAGTATTTTAAATCAATATCATTTTCACCAATCTTAAACACTGTTCCATCAGTCATGAAATATAGCAGAAAATCCTTCTTTAAACTCTTCTGATAAACAAGCTGTACTGACTCCAGTCTGTCTAAACTCTCTTGAGTGACACGACGACCTGGAACAGCCAGTGAAGAAGGATCTCTGGGACCAACATATTGTCTTTTGTCCCTGTGTGAGCCTATACCTCCTTTGTTGTTTCCAATTTTACCAGATAAGGCTCTACCATCAGTGAAATCCATTGGAGCTGTAGATGCTAGATTTGGATCACGAAGAACTCCTTTTCCAAACTTTAATTTCAACTGAGAAGACAATAGTGGTGTGGTCACAACTTGTGTAGCAACAGAGGTTGTGTCTTCATTCTTTTGTACAACATGTGTATCAACAGAGGTTGTAACTATCATTTTACTTTTGCTCTCTTCACCCATTACCCCTTTTAACTTCAACTTGGCATCAAGAGAAGATTTTCTTACCAACTTTCCTTCTTCTTCTTCTTCTTCTTCTTCTTGAATACCAGATAATTTCTCTTTAATTTCAATCCCTTTCATTGCAGGCTTTGAAGCTCTGACAGTCTTCTTTCCTTTCTTGGACTTTAGTGCTTTTAAATGCTCTTTTTGCAACAGCTTTTCTTCAGCTTGTATGTCCTCAAGTGTAGCCTCAGCATTTTCTTCACGAAAGATTTTAGCAGCCAATTCTTCATCTGTTTGTGGATTGTCAGTGAATGACAAATCCTTTTGCTTTGAAGTAGAGGTACTCTGAATATTTGTGTCTGTCACCAAATTTGGCTTTGACCTTGTAAACCTTCCATGTCCATGTCTAGGATTTGCACTTCTTAATCCCTTATCAGTATTGGCACCTTCTTCATCCAGATGATCTTTCTTTAACAGAGTTTGAGTTTGCTTACACTTAGTTTTAGCAATTCTCTCCCCCTTTTTGACATCATCACCATCTGAAATCAGAATTGAGGTGATTAACTCAAGAGAGTTTGCAATAGAATCAACCTTCTCAGTCAGCAAAAACTGATTCTGTTCAACTTTGTTCAATCTGTCATTTAAATTCTCTTGAGCTTTAGAAAATTGTTGAAATAACTTAGTATTAGCTCTTTGAGATTTCTCCTCATGAGTAGCAACCTCTGTTCGAAGATCAACAATGGCCTTCTGATTATCATCAAATCTGTGATTCAAGGACTTGATCTGAATCACTGTTCCTTGTAGACAAGTGAATATATCAGGATTTGAAATCTTTGAGGAATGAGCCTTGAGAAATTTAGCTGCTCTGCCAGGAGGAAAGATACAATCTGACTTGTACCAATCTGCAGTTTGCTGTGTCAAATGATTATCATCAATTTCATTAACAAAAGGTCCTGCAAAGTCGGGCTTTTTCTCCTGTTTTCTGGCCATCAGATTGAAATTGTTCTTTATTAACTTCTGTATTCATTTCTTCAAAAGACTCACTGTCTGACTCATCAATATTCTCTTCATGTTGCTCAGGCTCTGCAACAGAGTTTCCATGTGAATCTTCAACTTGCATAGGCTCAGAATTGGCTTTGGTCGGTTGATCAACCTCATCACCTCTTTCAGGAATATGGTGAGCATCAGAGATCAGCTCAGTATGTGATGCTACAGTTTCAGTTATGACAACTGTAGGCTGATCAGCTGCACCAGTTGCTTCAGAGTGAAGAACAGGTGAGATAGGATCAGAGAATGGTAGAAATGAATCAAGAATATCATCCACTGGTGAAAAACCATCTCTGTGATCCTCTTCTGCAGGCATGTCATCCTCTGCAGGCAAATCAGTGTTTACAGGCACAGCATCCTCTGCAGGCATTTCAACCTCTGCAGGTATAGCATTCTCAACATTAGGTGTTTGCTGTGAAACCACCTCTGGAGCTTCAAGAACTTGCTCATTATCAGAATCTGTAAGAATCAGCCGTCTCCTCTTTGCTTTAGACACTTCAATCAGTTCTTCTTCTTCACTAGAACTTTTCACAACTGGTGGTGTTGAAGGCCTATTTGCCCTTTTAACAAATCTTCTAGAATAAACAGCTCTAGGAGATGTCTGTTTAGCCTTGGAATGTTTTGTGTTGAGGGCAGTATGCTTCTTCCTTTTTGGTTTTGATGTTGGTTGAGGGTGTGTAGTGGTGACAAGGTTTGTTGGCTTAGAGTTTATCGGTTCAGGTTGTGTTTGTGGTGATGTAGTAGGTACAGTTTTTGTTGGTGGTGGCTCAGGTGATTGTACAGGATGAGAGTGTATGGTTTCAGTGTGATCAGTGGCTAAAGGTTCAGGCATAGGTTGTGTTTCTGGTTGTTGTGTTTGGTGTGGTTCATGTTGTGGTGATTGGGGATCTTGTGGTTGGTTGACAAAGTTCTGTAAGGCAAGTGGCAATACAAAAGGAGGTAAGTCTTTACCAACATCTTTGTTAGTCATATCTGAGAAAATTCTCTTAGTGACTCGGAATGGTTGAATCACATCAGCTGCTTCAATTTCTAAACCAGGGACACAAGCATTGAACAACAGTTGACAAAATCTAGCAAAATAGACTGTACCAGACTCTGACAATTTATCGCCTAAATTCATTAACACATATCTACCATAATCAAAATTACTGCCATAGAGTAGAGAGTACCCAATTTGCAGACTATCCATTGGAATGGCATCCCAGTTAGTGACCTTCTTCTGGAATGTCCTGGTGATACAGTCGAAAAAGAAATTCCATTCCTTTCTAAGATTTGGCCTCCTCACACTGCCAAGCTTTGCCAAAGAATCCATGTACCCAATGTTAGATATAATTGATGTGATTTAATGTCAGTGTTTAAGTGTTACAGGTAAAGAGAGTTTAACTTGTTATTTGAAAGCAGTTGGAACAGAGTTTGAGTATACGCTGATTGCTGGAAGCGCAAACGCTGACAGAGGAAAGCGTAAACACTGCTAGCTGAATACATGGAAGCGCAAACACTGTTAGCTTTGAGAGCAACAGAGTTTGTTAAAGTCTGTCTACAGGAAGCGTCTGCAAGTCAACAGAGTTTGAAGATTAATTTAATATTAATATGGAAGCGATATCTTTGAAGATTGGATAGCTGTCAAAGAGATTGAGTTGACTTAGAAGACGTGTAGCAATCGTAATTGATATCAATTGTATAGCTTAATTTTAGGAGAATCAATTAACGATTGTACGTAGCTGTATATCATATAAATACAGTTAGGTTAACCCTAGAAGGGTATCCATCGTGAACGAATATCATTCTTGTAACCTAAGCAGCTCTCTGTGATATTTTACATCACTGAGAGAGGAATTATTAATTCCAAACAGTTTTAAGAGTTAAAACGTGTGTTCTTGTTATTTAATCATACGGTACTTGATTATATATTGTGTATTCGACTTAACAAGTGGTATCAGAGCCAAATCTGTTACTTTATTACAGAAAAAGATCCAAACACAATAGTAATCATTGGCAGAGATACCTCCACCATCTGAGAAAGCCCCTACTACTGTTAGTAGGTATGAAACAATTAGGGTTCCTATACTTAGGCCATTAGAGTATGCAATTTAGAAGGTGAAGATGACCATGTTTCTGGAGGCAACAGATCCAGAATATCTGGATAGAATTTATGAAGGTCCTCACAAACCTACAAAGTTATCTGCTGCTGCTGCTGGTGAGGAATCAAAGGTCATTCCAAAAGAAAATAAAGATCTAACTGCTGAGGATCTTTCATCTATTGCAAAGGATGCAAAAGTAAGGCATTTACTTCACAGTGCTTTAGACAATGTTATGTCTAATAACGTGATTAATTGCACAACTGCAAAAGAGATATGGGATGCACTTGAGGTTAGGTGTCAAGGAACTCCTGCAATCAAGAAAAACAGAAGAAACATACTCACTCAGGAGTATGAGCACTTTGAGGCAAAGTCTGAAGAAACCATGACAGAAACATTTGACAGATTCTGTAAATTGCTCAATGATTTGTCATTGGTTAACAAAGAATATGATTTAGAAGACTCAAATCTCAAGTTTCTTCTTTCTCTACCTGAAAAATGGGATGTGAAAACAACCACCATAAGAGATAACTATGAACTTGGTGAAACAGAGATTGATGAAATTTATGGACTGCTCAAAACCCATGAATTGGAATTGGAGCAGAGAAACAAAAGATCAAGTAGAAAGTCAAAGTCTGTTGCTCTTAAGGTTGAGGAGAAACCATCAAAGAAGGAAGCATCAAGGAGAAAGGCAAAAGGAAAAGCTTTAGTCATACACTCAGAAAGTGAGTCATCAAACACTGATATTGACTCAAACACAGATGAAACATCTGATTCTGAAGATGATGAGGAGATGATGCAAATGGCTGCATTGATGGTAAAAACTTTCAAGAAGATGGGATTCAAGAACTTCAAGAAGGGAAAGAGATTCTCCAAGGACTACTCAAAGAATTACAAGAAAAATTTCAAGAAATCTGAGGGAAAGGACTTCAAATCTGGTAAGAAAGATAAGTCTGAAATTCAATGCTACAAGTGTAAGGAGATGGGTCACTATGCTCCTGAGTGCAAGAAGGGTAAAACTGAAAAGGCACTCTACACCAAAGGCAGAGATTGGGCAGACACTTCAAATTCAGATGAGGAAGTCAACTATGCACTCATGGCTACTACTCAACATGAAGATGATGATCTAAAGGTACCTCCAACTACCTATGCTTATAATACTGATAATATAACTGAATTGAGAATTTATCTTAAAGCATTACATATCAGTTATAGGGATCAGACTTTAGAAAATGAGAGGATAAAAAATGAGTGCTCTCAACTCAAAGATAGAAATAAACTTGTTGAGGAACAGCTAGAGAACATGAATAAAGTTCAGAAAGAGAGAGATGATGCAGTGTTTATTGAACAGGAGTTGCTAGGTAAGTATAAGCAACTAGAATCTGAATTGGAGGATGCTAAACACATTATTAAAACTTGGACACACTCTGGTAAAGATACTCAAGAAGTGTTTCAGTCAGATACAGTAGGTCTAGGTTACTCTGAAGGAGATGAACTTAGATTTGAAAATTTGGTAAAAGTTAGACCACATCGTCCATCTGAAGGAAATGTTATGGGAACAGGTGGACCTAAGACTGAAGCTGAGAAAAAGGCTGTTAAAGAATCATATGCTAAGACTTTTGTTAAAGAGGTTAATATTGGTTCAATGACAGATAAACAACTCAAGCATAAGCTTAAAGAGATAAAATATGTCAACAAGCAGAGAATGCCTAAGAAAAACAGAAATGGAAAAATAGGCATAACATCAGGAATTAAGCCAATGCTTGCTTCATTAGCTCCTAGAAAGACATGCTTTAATTGTGGAAGCACTAATCATCTTGCTAGTTTCTGCAGTAAGAATAAGAACATTAATTCTTTGCCCTCTAAAACTGCAGTTAAAAATGATTATGTGAGAACTAGACCACAGACTTTATGTAAACATTGTGGAAGTACATGGCATTCTATTTACACTTGCAGAGATTATCATGCTCTTTACTATAATTACTATGAACCCAAACCAAATTTGAAATGGGTTAAAGTAAACTCTGCAAATGTAAACTCTGAAAAAGTTAGCTTAAACTCTGATAATGTGAATTCCGCTGCAAAAGCTAACAGAATTAAGAAAGCCAAAGGATCCAAGCAAGTCTGGATCCTTAAAACTAACAATCAGTGATTGTTTGTGATTGCAGGGCACTAGGGTGAGTACCCTAGTCGTGGACAGTGGATGTTCAGGACACATGACTGGATATAAAGCCCTGCTATCAGAGTATGGGGAGAAGGCTGGCCCAAGAGTTTCCTATGGAGATGGCAACATAGGACATACTCTGGGATATGGCAATATTAATCTTGGGAATGTCATCATCACAAATGTAGCTCTGGTTCCAGGACTCAAGCATGATCTGCTATCTGTGAGTCAAATCTGTGACAGAGGATATCATGTAGATTTTCAGCCTGAATATTGTCAAGTGATCAGTAAATCTACAGGGAAAGTTGCTCTAGTTGGAAACAGACACAATAACATCTATGAAATTAAATTGTCAACAAACACTGATGGCAAAGCAGTGTGTCTGTCAACAAGAATGTCCAGTGAAGAGAGTTGGAAGTGGCACAAGAAACTCTCTCATTTGAACCTGAACAACATCAATGAGCTAATCAAGAATGATCTTGTAAGAGGTCTACCAAGGTCATTGTTGAATGTAGAAGGCCTGTGTGATTCTTGTCAAAAGGCCAAACAGAGAAAAGGCTCTTTCAAGAGCAAATCTGAGTCTTCAATTGTTGATCCTTATCATCTTCTACATGTTGATCTTTTTGGACCAGTGAATGTCATGTCTCTTGGAAAGAAGAAATATGCTCTAGTCATTGTTGATGAATATACCAGATACACATGGGTATATTTTCTGGCAAAGAAGGATGAAACTGCATTAACACTGGCAGAACATATAATACAACTGGACAAAGGGTCAGAGAAACAAATGAAGATTATTAGAAGTGACAATGGAACTGAATTCAGAAATTCAACCATGGAAGAATTTTGCAAGAGTAAAGGAATCAAACAAGAGTTTTCTGCACCTGGTACTCCACAACAAAATGGTGTAGTGGAGAGGAAGAATAGAACCTTGATAGAAGAAGCTAGAACCATGCTAGATGAAGCAAAATTGCCAACATATTTCTGGGCAGAAGTAGTTCAAACTGCTTTCTTTACTCAAAATGCAACACTGATCAACAAGCATGGTAAAACACCATATGAAATGGTGAAAAAGAAAAAGCCAAATCTAAAATATTTTCATATTTTTGGATGCAAGTGCTTTGTGTTGAAGACTCATCCTGAACAGTTGACCAAATTTGATCTAAAGGCAGATGAAGGAATTTTTGTTGGCTATCCACTGTCAACTAAAGCATTCAGAGTTTATAATCTGAGAACTAGAGTGATCATGGAGTCTATTCATGTGTCATTTGATGACAAGAAAATAACTGGACTTGAAGATGTTAGTGAACATGATCAACTGTACTTTGAAAATGAAGATTTATTAAACTCTGATGAGACAGATCTGACAAACACTGTTGAGGTCAATTCTGAACCTCTACTGGTAAACACTGAAGAGACTTTTCAATCAGAAACAAGGGAAGAACCAGTTGAGGGGGAGCATGAAGAATCACATCAAAGTGATAATTCAAACACTGATAGTGACTCAGTTGATAACTCTGAATCAAACACTGTTGATTCAAACTCTGATCGTTCAAATTCTGAGCAGTCACATTCAGGGGGAGCATCAGAAAATGATGAAAGGCACCAAGAAAATCAGGAGAGCATGGATCAAGGGGGAGGATCATATGATGACAGAAGCAATCTGCCTTCTGCAAGAAAATGGACTAAGTCACACACACCTGATTTGATTATTGGTGATCCAGATGCAAGAGTAAGGACAAGAAGTGCAACAACAAATGAATGTCTGTTTCATGCATTCTTGTCACAATCTGAGCCAAAGAAAGTAGAAGAAGCTCTTAAAGATGCTGACTGGATAACAGCAATGCAAGAAGAGCTAAATGAATTTGAGAGGAATGAAGTGTGGACCCTTGTACCAAGGCCAAAGAACAGATCCATTGTTGGTACTAAATGGGTTTTCAGAAATAAAACTGACAGTGATGGTGTGATCACAAGGAACAAAGCAAGACTGGTAGCTAAAGGCTATTCACAGCAGGAAGGAATAGATTATGATGAGACTTTTGCACCAGTTGCCAGATTGGAGGCAATAAGGATGTTTCTTGCCTATGCTTCTCACAAGAAATTCAAAGTTTTTCAAATGGATGTGAAAAGTGCTTTTCTGAATGGAAAACTTGAAGAAGAAGTATTTGTTGAACAACCACCTGGTTTTGTAGATCCACAATATCCAGACTATGTCTACAGGTTAGACAAGGCACTCTATGGACTTAAGCAGGCACCAAGGGCATGGTATGAAACCCTTGCCAAATTTTTACTAGAAAGTGGGTTTCACAGAGGTACTATTGACAAAACTCTGTTTTACTTTCAATCTGGTAGTGACTTGCTTTTAGTTCAGATATATGTGGATGACATCATTTTCGGATCTACTAATGATAAACTCTGTAAGAAGTTTGCCAAACTCATGCAGTCAAGATATCAAATGAGTATGATGGGAGAGCTTAGTTATTTTCTAGGCCTACAGGTGAAGCAAACAGATGATGGAATTTTTATAAATCAAGCAAAATATACCAGAAATCTTCTCAAGAAATTTGGTATGCTTGACTGCTCATCTGCAACAACTCCCATGGCAACTGCAACAAAACTGGACAAAGATACAGGGTCATCAGTGGATATGACAAGTTACAGAGGGATGATTGGTTCTCTACTCTATTTAACAGCTAGTAGACCTGATATCATGTATGCCACTTGTCTGTGTGCAAGGTTTCAGGCAGATCCAAGGGAACCACATTTAACAGCTGTGAAGAGGATTTTCAAGTATCTCAAGGGCACTGTAACTTTAGGGCTGTGGTACCCAAGAGAATCAGATTTTAAGCTACTTGGTTACTCTGATGCAGATTTTGCAGGCTGTAAGATTGACAGAAAAAGCACAAGTGGAAGTTGTCAATTTCTTGGTGACAGACTTGTGTCTTGGTACAGCAAGAAACAAAAATCAATATCAACATCTACAGCTGAAGCAGAGTATATTGCTGCTGGTAGTTGCTGTGCACAGATTCTGTGGATGAAGAATCAATTGCTGGATTATGGGTTAAGGTATAGTAAGATACCTATTTTTTGTGATAATCAAAGTGCTATTGCAATGACAGGTAATCCAGTACAACATTCAATGACAAAGCACATCAGCATAAGGTATCACTTCATCAGAGAGCATGTAGAGGAAGGCAACATTGAGCTTCACTTTGTGTCTACAGAACAACAACTTGCAGATATCTTCACCAAGCCATTGAGTGAAGCTACATTTACAAGACTGGTCAATGAACTAGGAATGGTCTCTAGTTTTGACTAGTGATGTTGGTTAGACTCAAAAACTTATTGCTCATGTTATGCAAATTGTTAAGTGCTATGTGAACCTTAGTATTAAACTCTGTTATGCATGCTTATGTTTAAACCTTGTTAAACTCTGTCAGCATGTCTGTCTGTTAAACACTGTTAACAAGTTGGATACGCTCAGTGAATTCAGAATTGATTTTTGTCTGAATGAAAATACCAATGAAGAAAAATGTATGGAGCATGATTCTCAGTGAAAACTCAAGATTCTTTCTGAGTCACTGTGATCTAATCAGAAATTGTGCAGTAAATTAACACAGCATGATACTGTTTCATATTTAGAGCATCTCTTAGTTTATTTGATCCTAAACTCTGAATCTATGAATACTGTATGCATTGCCTCTCATGAATAACTCTGATATTGATGAACTCTAAACTCTGATTAGTAACACTCTGTTTCCAAACCATACTTGATTCTTGATGATTCTTTGTTTGCACTTGTGAAAATTTTAAAACTTGAGATGTGTCATTGTTTAGTTTGGTGAGAAACAGTTCATGTATGCACCCTGTGAGATTTTGAGCCGAATAAGTGATTGATACATTTTATATCAATCAGATTTTATTGCTGTGTGATGTTCATCAGTAAGTATGTTGCTCTAGAACTTGCATTAAACCATTTTGAGACTACATGATATATGTGTGCATGAAAATGATAAAGGCACTAGGATTAACCATCTTTCTTCAAACACTGTTCAAAACATCTTTGAACACTGATAATAAACACTGTTCATAAACACGACCCTTAGTAAACCCCTTTTGAGCCTAATTAACTGCTCATCTTTCTTGAATACTGAAGTATTAAGAGCAGTTATATTCTTTTGATAAATCAAATTCAAGCAGGTGAGTATTTCTCAAGAAAAGAAATCTTACTTAGTATATATATATGTAAATAAATAAAAAAAAAAGAAAAAAAGGGAGGTATATATACTGATCATCTTGTACAAATATGTACTAACCGTTTGACTGAACATTTTGATCTGATAAATTGTTCAGTTAGGAATTCTCATTCGAAAAATATCTTTTCTCATCTGTTTGATTTTACTCAATTACAACCATGAACAAAGTCCTTTTGATTTGTGCATATATGTAATCAAAGTAGTGTAGATTTGGCGAAAATTCAAGCTTATGGTAGTATCTGCTTCTACTGATTGAATTTGAGCGAAAACACTTCACCTAAACACTTGTGTGCTGTGAGAGTTTGTGAGGAAATCCTTGACATGTAACTCACTGAATGATGCTTTGATAGTTATCTCCTGATCTTTTTGTCTATAATGACTGTGTGCTTACTTGGATAATCATGAACATAAACTGGAACAGAGATATTCAGATTTCTGTAATTAAGGAACTACAGAGTTTAGCATTCATCATATACTCTGTGTTTAATATGAGAGTTTGTGCATTCAGTGTTTATTGTTTTGATTTATGGATTTTATGAAATATTAGATGCTATAAAAATTGATTTGGTAAACTTTGCTACTCACACACAAAAATCACGACTGTGCATTTTTGAAAGGGTTTTTGTGACAAAGGTTGAAAATTTGACAAACACTGATTGATTGTGTTACGTACTCTAAGGTAAATTTTCATTAAGATAATTTGAAAATTTTGCAGTAAATGGAGTGGTTGACAACTGTTAATTAGTGTATTTAGTGGTAAAGTGTCTTGATAAACGGAACGACAGCGGTAATAATGGCTTTTACTGCGCGTGTATTAAGTGAATCGTTGCATGTTTGACACGTGTCCCACTTTCACCCACTCACTCATCATTATCTACCACTTTCGCATTTCTCGAGGGAACAGTTGTGTGTTTTCAAGATAAAACGTTTGAGTTTAATTTTTAATTATAACTCAAATTACTTTTTGTCACAATCACTTTCACCCACTCGTATTCACTTTACCAAAACAGAGAACTTCTTTGTTTTTCACTTTGGCATTTTCGCAAACACCTTTCTTGCATATCATTTTCACAGTTGCTTTTTGTTTATTTCTTGATCTAATGGCAACAAAACCTTTCACTTTGTTTGGTCTACGTTTTGTGCCTAACAATTATGCAGCTTTACTTGAGAATGACCGGGCTCCAGAGGCGTTTCATCTAATGCAAAATTTTCTTCGCGATTCTGAGATTGGGCAAGCGCTGGTTGAACCGGCTACTCTATCTGCTTCTCAGGTTGTTAACTTCTGGCAAAACTCAAGATATATAGAAGGAGGAGAGAATGGAACTCCATCTATCATCTTCTCTCATGAAGAACAAGAGTTTGTGATTACTCCACAAACTGTTCGTGATGCCATGGATTTCGACACACATACTTCGTATGCTGTTGTCTCTGAGCAAAATCTGAGAGAGATGCTAACAGAGATTGGGTATATGGACTCACTTGCAAAGCTGGGCAGTGTGAGGAGGCCGAATCTGAGAAAAGAGTGGAACTTTTTCTTTGATTGTATCACCAGGACATTCCAGAAGAAGGTAACCAACTGGGATGCTATTCCAATGGATAGTCTGCAAATTGGGTATTCTCTACTCTATGGCAGTAATTTTGATTTTGGTAGATATGTATTAATGAATTTGGGTGATAAGTTGTCAGAGTCTACTACAGTTTACTTTGCTAGATTTTGTCAACTTTTGTTCAATGCATGTGTACCTGGGTTAACTGTTGGTGAAGCTGATGAGATTCAACCTTTTCGAGTCACTAAGAGAATATTCTCTGATATGACTAACAAAGATGTTGGTAAAGACATACCTCCTTTCGTATTGCCACTTGCCTTACAGAATTTTGTCAGTCAGCCACAAGATTCTCCATCACCAAACCATGAACCACATGAAACACAACAACCAGAACCACAACCTATGCCTGAACCTTTAGCCTCTGATCGTACAGAAAACATACCATCTCAACCTATACAATCACCTGAGTCAACCCAAACAACCACTGTTCATCCTATATCACCACAAACCCAAACTGAACCAATAAATCCAACACCAACAAACCCTGTCACTACTACTCACCCACAATCTCCATCTAAGTCCAAAAGGAAGAAGCATGCTGCACTTAATACAAAACATTCTAAGGCTAAACAGACATCTCCAAAGGCTGTTTATTCTAGAAGATTCAAAGAAAGAGCAAATAGACCTTCTACACCACCAGCTGAGGACAGTTCTAGAGAGGATGAAGAACTGGTTGCAGTGCCTCAAGCTAAGAGGAGAAGGCTCATTCTAACTGTTTCTGATGATGAGCATGTTGATGAGGCTCAAGAGAAAATCTCTATTGATATTCCTACTGGTGAGACAGAGGTTATCATAGAACCTATAATACCAGAATCAGAAGTCAAGATTGCTGAACCAGAATCTGCTAAGGTTCAAGAAAATGAAGATGTTAGAGATGCTTTGTCTCCAATGGAAGAGTTTGATGAAACTCCAATTTCTTTTAATCATGAAGCATCTACTCCAACACTCATGGAGGTTACATATTCTATTGATACTGGTGTTGCTGATGGACCTACTGTTGTTCTTGAAGACACTGTGGTTGCATCACACACTGAGTTAAACTCTGTTGCCCATCATGTTTCTGATCATGGTGAGGAGGTTGATAAACCAGAGAAGGTTCTTTCTTCAGAGCAAACTCAAGTTGATAAAGGAAAACAAATTGCTCAAGAACCTGTTGCTACTCAAAATGAAGACATTGCTTCTGTTGCCTCTACTAGTGAGTCGATAAGTGATTCAATTGAACCCAAGAGTACAGGAGTTGAGAAAGCACAAACTCAAGCTGATGGTCAGAAAACAGGAGAAAAACCAGATTTTGCTGGGCCTTCTGTCAATGAAATTGATGATGATTATTTGGCCAAACAAACTGCTGATTGGTACAAGTCAGAGTGTATTTTTCCTCCTGGAAGGGCAGCTATGTTTCTCCAAGCAAATTCTTCGAAGATTAAAAATCCAGAAATATTCACTTGTTTGCAAGGCACAGTGATTCAAATCAAAACCTTGAATAATAGATTTGATGATACTCAGAAATCTATTGTTGATCTTCGAACAGAGGTTGCTACTCATGAGGAGAAAGCTCAACTAGCTAATGCTAAGCTTTTTCAACAATTCTCCAAAGCTCAAGCAAATCTTAATGACAGACTGAGCACAGTTGAAAAGAATCAGATTTTACTGACTGAGAAGGTTGATTCCATTGCAAACTCTCTTGAGTTAATCACCTCAATTCTGATTCAGGATGGTGATGATGTCAAAAAGGGGGAGAGAATTGCTAAAACCAAGTGCAAGCAAACTCAAACTCTGTCAAAGAAAGATCATCTTGATGATGAAGGTACTGCTGATAAGGGCTTAAGAAATGCAAATCCCAGACAAGGACATGGAAGGTCTTCAAGGTCAAAGCCAAATTTGGTGATAGATATAAATAGTCAGAGTACTTCTGATACAAAGCCAAAGGATTTGTCATTCACTGACAATCCACAAACAGATGAAGAATTGGCTGCAAAACTTTTTCGTGAAGAGAATGCTGAAGCTACACTTGAGGATATACAAGCTGAAGAAAAGCTGTTGCAGAAAGAGCATTTAAAAGCTCAAAAGTCCAAGAAAGTGAAGAAAACTGTTAGAGCTTCAAAGTCTTCAAGGCCTGTAATGAAAGGTATTGAGATCAAAGAAAAACTATCTGGTATTCAAGAAGAAGAAGAAGAAGATAAAGGAAAGCTGATTAGAAAGTCTTCTCTTGATGCCAAGCTGAAGTTAAAAGGAGTGATGGGTGAAGAGAGCAAGAACAAGATGATAGTTACAACCTCTGTTGATACACATGTTGTACAGAAGAGTGAAGACACAACCTCTGTTGCTGCACAAGCTGTGACTACACCAATATTGTCTTCTCAGTTGAAATCAACATTTGGAAAAGGTGTTCTTCGTGATTTAAGTCTAGAAGCTACAGTTCCAATGGATTTCACTGATGGTAGAGCTTTATCTGGTAAAATTGGATATACCAAAGGAGGTATAGGCTCACATAGAGATAAAAGACAGAATGTTGCTCCCAGAGATCCTTCTTCATTGTCTGTTCCAGGTCGTGGTGTAACTCAAGAGAGTTTAGACAGACTGGAGTCAGTACAGCTTGTTCATCAAAAGAGTTTAGGAAAGGATTTCCTGTTATACTTCATGGCTGATGGAACAGTGTTCAAGATTGCTGAGAATGATATTGATTTAAAATTCTGGGAAGAACTAGAGTATGTTCTGCATATTTTCAGAGTAAGAAATCAAAGAGCTCAATCAGTTGCAAATGTGCTCAGACAAAAGATGATTCAGAATCTTGCAAGAAGACATATGAAATACAACAGCAAGTATGTTCCAAAGTACAGAGACTGGAATGGGAATCTGATAGAAATGCAGAAGGGAACTACAAAGCTAAAGACTGATCTTGGGATTACTGTTCTGGATTTTAATGTAAAGTCTGAAGAAGTGAAGTTTATCAGGTTGGGAAATGAAATGAGAAGAAACAAGATCTATGATCTCAGAGCTGCTATTTTTCAAACTGATGAGAATGATCCAGATTTAAGAGAGATCAAGGTAGCTATGGAGATTGAACTTGAAAATGCTGAGAGGAGATTGTTGATTGATTATCTCAGAACAACTCCAGATCTTGAGGAGGTTAGGTAGACAGATTTTGTAAGTAATTTGAATTTTTCAGTTGATTTTGTTAAGTCAAGTTTAAACTCTGATTATATGTTAAACACTGTGTTTTTATTTGTTCGTTTTGACATCATCAATTACTGTAAACTTGTACATTTTTCTAATGAACAAGTTGGGGGAGATTGTTAGATATAATTGATGTGATTTAATGTCAGTGTTTAAGTGTTACAGGTAAAGAGAGTTTAACTTGTTATTTGAAAGCAGTTGGAACAGAGTTTGAGTATACGCTGATTGCTGGAAGCGCAAACGCTGACAGAGGAAAGCGTAAACACTGCTAGCTGAATACATGGAAGCGCAAACACTGTTAGCTTTGAGAGCAACAGAGTTTGTTAAAGTCTGTCTACAGGAAGCGTCTGCAAGTCAACAGAGTTTGAAGATTAATTTAATATTAATATGGAAGCGATATCTTTGAAGATTGGATAGCTGTCAAAGAGATTGAGTTGACTTAGAAGACGTGTAGCAATCGTAATTGATATCAATTGTATAGCTTAATTTTAGGAGAATCAATTAACGATTGTACGTAGCTGTATATCATATAAATACAGTTAGGTTAACCCTAGAAGGGTATCCATCGTGAACGAATATCATTCTTGTAACCTAAGCAGCTCTCTGTGATATTTTACATCACTGAGAGAGGAATTATTAATTCCAAACAGTTTTAAGAGTTAAAACGTGTGTTCTTGTTATTTAATCATACGGTACTTGATTATATATTGTGTATTCGACTTAACACCCAATCTCTGTTAACATTTCTCTCAGATTTTGCTCAGAAACAACAGCATACGAAGTATGTGTGTCGAAATCCATGGTCTCGCGAACAGTTTGTGGAGTGATCACAAACTCTTGTTCATCATGAGTGAAGATGATAGTTGGAGTCCCATTCTCTCCTCCATCTATATACCTTGAGTTTTGCTAGAAATTGACTATCTGAGATGCAGATAGAACAGCAGGTTCAATCAGTGCCTGCCCAATTTCAGAGTCACGAAGAAAATTTTGCATAAGGTGAAACGCCTCTGGAGCACGGTCAGTCTCGAGTAAAGTTGCATAATTGTTAGGAACAAAACAAAGACCAAGGGTGGTAAAAGCTTTAGTCGCCATTAGCACAAGAAATAAGCAAGAATTGACTGTGTAAGTGATATGTAAGAAAAGGTGTTTGTGAAAATGTCGAAGTGAAAAATAAAAGAGATCTGTGTTTTGGTAAAGTGAATATGAGTGGATGAGAAGTGATTGTAACAAAAAGTGATTTGAGTAGTAATTAAAAATTAAACTCAAACGTTTTTACATAGAAAGCACGCAACTGTCCCTAGAATAATGTGAAGTGAGACACAATAATGGGTGAGTGGGGCAGGTGTCAATCATCCAGCGATTCACTTAATCACGCGTAGTAAAAGCCATTATTACTGCTGTCTTTCCTATTATCAAGACACTTTACCACAAAATACACTCATTACAGTTGTCAAACACTCTATTTACTCCAAAATTTTCAAATTATCTTAATGAAAATTTACCTTAGAGTACGGAACACAATCCATCAGTGTTTGTCAAATTTTCAAACTTTATCACTAAAACCCTTTCAAAAATGCATAGTCGTGAATATTTCGTGTATGTGTAGCAGAGGTTACCAAATCAATTTTTACAGCATCTAATATTTCATAAAATCCATAAATCAAATCAATAAACACTGAATGCACAAACTCTCATATTAAACACGGAGTATTTGATGAATGCTAAACTCTGTAGTTCCTTAAATACAGAAATCTGAATAACCCTGTTCCCATTAATGTTCATGATTATCCAAGTAAGCACACAGTCATTATAGACAAAAAGATCAGGAGATAGACATCAAAGCATCATTCAGTGAGTTACATGTCAAGGTTTTCCTCACAAACTCTCAAAGCACACAAGTGTTTAGGTGAAGTATTTTCTCTCAAATTCAATCAGTAAAAGCAGATACTTCCATAGGCTTGAATTTCCACCAGATCTACACTACTATGATTACATATATGCACAAATCAAAAGGACTTTATTCAGGGTTGTAATGTAGTAAGATCAAACAGGTGAGAAGAGATATTTTTAACATGAGCGAATTTCGAACTGAACAATTCAACAGACCAAAGTGTTCAGTCACACTGTTAGTATATATTTGTACAAGATGATCAGTATATATACCCCTTTTTTTTTTTAATAATATATATACTGAGTAAACTTTTCTTTTCTTGAGAAATACTCACCTGCTTGCATTTGATTTTCCAAAAGAATATAACTGCTCTTAATACGTCAGAGTTTAAGAAAAATGAGCAGTTAATTAGGCTCAAAGGGTTTTACTAAGGGTAGTATTTATGAACAGTGTTTATGAACAGTGTTTGAAGAAAGATGGTAAATCCTAGTGCCTTTATCATTTTCATGCACACACATATCATGTAGTCTCAAAATGGTTTTAACACAAGTTCTAGAGCAACATACTTATTGATGAATGTCACACAACAATAACATCAGATCGATATAAAATGTATCAATCATTTAGTTGGCTCAAAATCTCACAGGGTGCAGACATGAATTTGAACTCACCAAACTAAACAATGACACATCTCAAGTTTTGAAATTTTCACAAGTACAAACAAGGAATCATCAAGAACTATGTATGTCTTGGAAACAGAGTGTTACTAATCAGAGTTTAGAGTTCATCAATATCAGAAGTTATTCATGAGAGGCAATGCACACAGTATTCATAGACTCAGAGTTTAGGACCAAATAAACTAAGAGATGCTCAAAATATGAAACAGTATCATGCTGTGTTAAATTACTGCACAAATTCTGATTAGATCACAGTGACTCAGAAAGAATCTTGATTTATTCACTGAGAATCATGCTTCATACATATTTCTTCATTGGTGTTTTCATTCAGACAAAAATCAACTCAGAGTTCACAGAGTTTATCAAACATATTAACAGTGTATAATCAACAAACATGCTGACAGAGTTTAACAGTGTGAGGACAGAAACATGTGAACAGAGTCTGCAAAACAGAGTTTAATCAACAAGGTTCACATAGCACCTAGGAATTCACAGAAAATATGAGCAGCACATTTTATAAGAAAATTTTGAGTCTAACCAACATGATTAGTCAGATACCATTCCTAGTTCATTGACCAGCCTTGTAAATGCTGCTTCACTCAAAGGCTTGGTGAAGACATCTGCAAGTTGTTGATCTGTAGGCACAAAGTGAAGCTCAATATTGCCTTCCGCTACATGCTCTCTGATAAAGTGATACCTTATGCTGATGTGCTTGGTCATTGAGTGTTGTACTGGATTACCTGTCATTGCAATAGCACTCTGGTTATCACAGAATATAGGTATCTTGCTATACCTCAATCCATAATCCAGCAATTGATTCTTCATCCATAGAATCTGTGCACAGCAGCTACCAGTAGCAATATACTCTGCTTCAGCTGTAGATGTTGATATAGATTTCTGTTTCTTGTTGTACCAAGACACAAGTCTGTCACCAAGAAATTGACAACTTCCACTTGTGCTTTTTCTGTCAATCTTACACCCTGCAAAGTCTGCATCAGAGTAACCAAGTAGTTTGAAATCTGATTCTCTTGGGTACCACAGCCCTAAAGTTACAGTGCCCTTGAGATACTTGAAAATCCTCTTCACAGCTGTTAAATGTGGTTCCCTTGGATCTGCCTGAAACCTTGCACACAGACATGTTGCATACATGATATCAGGTCTACTTGCTGTTAGATAGAGAAGAGAGCCAATCATTCCTCTGTAACTTGTCATATCTACTGATGACCCTGTATCTTTATCTAATTTTGTTGCAGTTGCCATGGGAGTTGTTGCAGATGAACAGTCAAGCATGCCAAATTTCTTGAGAAGATTTCTGGTATATTTTGCTTGATTGATAAAGATTCCATCATCTGTTTGCTTCACCTGTAAGCCTAGAAAGTAACTTAGCTCTCCCATCATACTCATTTGATATCTGGACTGCATGAGCTTGGCAAACTTCTTACAGAGTTTATTATTAGTAGATCCAAAAATAATATCATCAACATATATCTGAACTAAAAGCAAGTCACTTCCAGATTTGAAATAAAACAGAGTTTTATCAATTGTACCTCTGTTGAATCCACTTTCTAAAAGAAACTGAGCCAGGGTTTCATACTATGCTCTTGGTGCCTGCTTAAGTCCATAAAGAGCCTTGTCTAGCCTGTAGACATGGTCAGGATATTTTGGATCTACAAAACCAGGTGGTTGTTCAACAAACACTTCTTCTTCAAGTTTTCCATTTAGAAAAGCACTTTTCACATCCATTTGAAAAACTTTGAATTTCTTGTGAGAAGCATAAGCAAGAAACATCCTAATTGCCTCCAATCTTGCAACTGGAGCAAATGTTTCATCATAGTCTATTCCTTCCTGCTGTGAATAGCCTTTTGCTACCAGTCTAGCTTTGTTTCTTATGATAACACCCTCACTGTCAGTTTTATTTCTGAAAACCCATTTAGTACCTACAATGGATCTGTTCTTGGGCCTTGGTACAAGGGTCCACACTTCATTTCTCTCAAATTCATTTAGCTCTTCTTGCATTGCTGTTATCCAGTCATCATCTTTAAGAGCTTCTTCCACCTTCTTTGGCTCAGTTTGTGACAAGAATGCATGAAATAGACATTCATTTGTTGTTGCACTTCTTGTCCTTACTCTTGCATCTGGATCACCAATAATCAAATCAGGTGTGTGTGACTTAGTCCATTTTCTTGCAGAAGGCAGATTGCTTCTGTCATCATGTGATCCTCCCCCTTGATCCATGCTCTCCTGATTTTCTTGGTGCCTTTCTTCATTTTCTGATGCTCCCCCTGAATGTGACTGCTCAGATTTTGAACTATCAGATTTTGGACTAAAAGAGTTTGAGTCATCAGAGTTTGATTCAGAATTATTAGTTGACTCATTATCAGTGTTTGAGTCTTCATTTTGATGTGATTCTTCGTGCTCCCCCTCAACTGGTTCTTCCCTTGTTTCTGATTTGAAAGTCTCTTCAGTATTTACCAGTAGAGGTTCAAAGTTTAGCTGATCAGACTCATCAGAGTTTAGTTCATCAGAGATTAGATCTTCATTTTCGAAGTGCAGTTGATCATGTTCATTTACATCTTCAAGTCCAGTCATTTTCTTGTCATCAAAAGACACATGAATAGACTCCATGATCACTCTAGTTCTCAGATTGTAAACTCTGAATGCTTTAGTTGACAATGGATAACCAACAAAAATTCCTTCATCTGCCTTCAAATCAAATTTGGTCAACTGTTCAGGATGAGTTTTCAGCACAAAGCATTTGCACCCAAAAATATGAAAATATTTCAGGTTTGGCTTCTTTTCTCTCACCATTTCATATGGTGTTTTTCCATGCTTGTTGATCAGAGTAGCATTCTGTGTGAAACAAGCAGTTTGAACAGCTTCTGCCCAGAAATAGGTTGGTAATTTTGCTTTATCAAGCATAGTTCTGGCAGCTTCTATCAAAGTTATGTTCTTCCTTTCAACTACACCATTTTGTTGTGGAGTGCCAGGTGTAGAAAACTCTTGTTTAATTCCTTTGTTCTTGCAAAATTCTTCCATTGTTGAATTCCTGAATTCAGTTCCATTATCACTTCTGATAATCTTCACTTGATTCTTTGACCCTTTATCCAGTTGCATTATATGTTCTGCCAGTGTTAATGCAGTTTCATCCTTCTTTGCTAGAAAATACACCCACGTGTATCTAGTGTATTCATCAACAATGACTAGAGCATATTTCTTCTTTCCAAGAGACATAATATTCACTGGTTCAAAAAGATCAACATGTAGAAGATGATAAGGATCAACAATTGAAGACTCAGATTTGCTTTTGAAAGAGACTTTTCTCTGTTTGGCCTTTTGACAAGAATCACACAGACCTTCTGCATTCAACAAAGACTTTGGTAGTCCTCTTACAAGATCATTCTTTATTAGCTCATTGATGTTGTTCAGGTTCAAATGAGAGAGTTTCTTGTGCCACTTCCAACTCTCTTCACTGGACATTCTTGTTGACAGACACACTGCTTTGCCATCAGAGTTTGTTGACAATTTAATTTCATAGATGTTATTGTGTCTGTTTCTAACTAGAGCAACTTTCCCTGTAGATTTACTGATGACTTGACAATATTCAGGCTGAAAATCTACATGATATCCTCTGTCACAGATTTGACTCACAGAAAGCAGATCATGCTTGAGTCCTGGAACCAGAGCTACATTAGTGATGATGACACTTCCAAGATTAATATTGCCATATCCCAGAGTATGTCCTATGTTGCCATCTCCATAGGAAACTTTTGGGCCAGTCTTCTCCTCATACTCTGATAGCAGGGCTTTATTTCCAGTCATGTGTCCTGAACATCCACTGTCCACGACTAGGGTACTTACCCTGATGCCCTGCAATCACAAACAATCACTGATTGTTAGTTTTAAGGATCCAGACTTGCTTGGATCCTTTTGCTTTATTGAATTTGTTAGTTTTTGCAGCGGATTTGTCATTATCAGAGTTTAAACTAACATTCTCATTCTTAGTACTTGCAGAATCAACTTTAACCCATTTCAAATTAGGTTTCAGTTCATAATAATTATGATAAATAGCATGATAATTCTTGCAAGTATAAATTGAGTGCCAACTACTTCCACAATGTTTGCACAGAGTTTGTGGTCTTGGTTTGACATTATCCTTTTTCACTCCAGATTTGGAGGGTAAAGAATTAATGTCTTTGTTCTTCCTGCAAAAACTAGCAAGATGATTAGTGCTACCACAATTATGACAAGTTTTTCTAGGTGCAAATGTAGCAAGCATTGGCTTAATTCATGATGTTATGCCTACCTTTCCATTTCTATTTTTCCTAGGCATTCTCTGTTTGTTGACAGATTTTATTTCTTTAAGCTTGTGCTTGAGTTGTTTATCTGTCATTGAACCAATATTAACCTGTTTGACACAGGTTTTTACTGGCTCATTTTCAACATCTCCATGTTCAGTTTTCACAGTACCATGAACAAATGTTCCAAATTTCTTAGTAGAAAGTGGTGGTCTAATTTTGACTGTATTCTGAAATCTGAGTACATCATCCTCAGAATAACCTAGACCTACTGTGTCTGATTGAAAGACCTCTTGAGTGTCTTTTCCAGAATGTGTCCAAGTTTTAATAATGTGTTTTGCATCCTCCAGTTCAGATTCTAGTTGCTTATACTTACCTAGCAACTCCTGTTCTACAAACACAGCATCATCTCTTTCTTTCTGAATATTTTGCATGTTTTCAAGTTTTTCTTCAACAAGTTTATTTCTCTCTTTAAGTTGAGAGCACTCATTCTTGATTCTCTCATTCTCTAAAGTCTGATCCCTATAACTGATATGTAATGCCTTAAGATAAATTCTCAATTCAATTATATTATCAGTATTATAAGCATAGGTAGTTGGAGGTACCTTTAGTTCAGAATCTTCATTCTGAGTAGAAGCCATGAGTGCATAGTTCACCTCCTCATCTGAATCTGAGGTGTCTGCCCAGTCTCTGCCTTTGGTGTATAGTGCCTTTTCAGTCTTACCCTTTTTGCACTCAGGAGCATAGTGACCCATCTCCTTACACTTGTAGCATTGAATCTCAGACTTATCTTTCTTACCAGATTTGAAGTCCTTTCCCTCAGATTTGCTGAAATTCTTCCTGTCAGTCTTTGAGTAATTCTTGGAGAATCTCTTTCCCTTCTTGAAGTTCTTGAATCCCATCTTCTTGAAGGTCTTTACCATCAATGCAGCCATTTGCATCATCTCTTCATCATCTTCAGAATCAGATGATTCATCTGTGTTTGAGTCAACATCAGTGTTTGATGACTCACTTTCTGAATGAATGACCAAGGCTTTTCCTTTTGCCTTCTTCCTTGATGCTTCTTTCTTTGAAGATTTTTCTTCAACTTTCAGTGCAACAGACTTTGACTTCCTGCTTGATCTTCTGTTTCTCTGCTCCATTTCCAATTCATGAGTCTTGAGCAGTCCATAGATTTCATCAATCTCAGTATCAGCAAGATCATAGTTGTCTCTTATGGCGGTTGTTTTCACATCCCACTTTTCAGGAAGAGAGAGAAGAAACTTAAGATTTGAGTCTTCCAGATCATATTCTTTGTTAACCAATGATAGATCATTGAGCAGTTTACAGAATCTGTCAAATGTTTCTATCATGGTTTCTTCAGACTTTGCCTCAAAATGCTCATACTCCTGTGTGAGTATGTTCCTTCTATTTTTCTTGATTGCAGCAGTTCCTTGACATCTAACTTCAAGTGCATCCCAAATTTCCTTTACAGTTGTGCAGTTAATAACTTTGTTAGACATAACATTGTCTAGAGCACTGTGAAGTAAATGCCTTACTTTGGCATCCTTAGTAATAGATGAAAGATCCTCAGCAGTTAGATCTTTCTTTTCCTTAGGAATCACCTTTGATTCCTCACCAGCAACAGCAGCAGTTAACTTGGTAGGTTTATGAGGACCTTCATAAATTCTATCAAGATATTCTGGATCTGTGGCTTCCAGAAACATGGTCATCTTTACCTTCCAAATTGCATACTCTGATGGCTTGAGTATAGGAACCCTAATCGTCTCATACCTACTAACAGTAGTGGGAGCTTTCTCAGAACCTGATGGAGGAGGAATCTCTGCCATTGATTACTATTGTGTTTTGGATCTTTAACTGTAATAAAGTAACAGATTGGCTCTGATACCACTTGTTAGGTCGAATACACAATATATAATCAAGTAATGTATTAGTAATTAACAAGAACACACGTCTTAGCACTTAAAACTATTTGGAATTAATAATTCCTCTCTCAATGATGTAAAATACCACATAGCTAGCTGCTTAGGTTACAATAAATGATATTCGTTCACGATGGATACCCTTCTAGGGTTAACCTAACTGTATTTATAAGATATACAGCTACATACAATCGTTAATTGATTCTCCTAAAATTAAGCTATACAATTGATATCAATTACGATTGCTACACGTCTTCTAAGTCAACTCAATCTCTTTGACAGCTATCCAATCTTCAAAGATATTGCTTCCATATTAATCTTGAATTAAACTAAAACTCTGTTGACTTGTAGACGCTCCCAGTAGACAGACTTTAGCAAACTCTGTTGCTCTCCTAGCTACCAGTGTTTGCGCTTCCATGTGTTTAGCTAGCAGTGTTTACGCTTTCCTCTGTCAGCGTTTGCGCTTCCAGCTATCAGCGTATACTCAAACTCTGCTACGACTGCTTTCAATAACAAGTTAAACTCTTTTTACCTGTAACACTTAAACACTGATATTAAATCACATCAATTATATCTAACATATACATATGGTGCCCCACCACAGTTGACAGAATGATCAATCCTACCTCAAGTTGAAGTAAATGCAAACATACTGGTATAGACACGTATCGAATCCTTGAATTGTTGTCCTTTTTTTTATCATTTAACAGTTGCCAAAGGTATGATGGAGTTGGTTTTTCCTTCGGTAGTTGTATTTCACCCTTTGCACAACATATAGAGAATTCTGGAATGCCTTTAGTACAATATTTGTTAACACGTTCTTCCTTCCACATCCAGGCCTCACATTTTGGGCACTTAACATTAGGAGCCCCCAAAAAAGCATATACCGATGGCACTACATCACATAATTAAGTTAAATCTCAGAAACTGATCATCCAAAAACTTCTATAGAAAATCACATTTTATATCCAGAACAACAACAGCAATGTCAGGAGTGATATACCTTGATGAGGAGGTTTTGGATTTTCATATGATGGCCAGTCCACATTTTCTTCGGTCTCTACGAAACCGGAACACAGAAAAATCCCAGTTAATAAAATTGTCAATAAATACATAGAAAAATAATGTGACAAACTCTTCAATAATGCATACCATCGTCAGAATAGAAGTCATCATCTGGGACTTCAGTGTCACGAATGGTAGAGTATTCTAGAATATGAATATATGTTAGATTAGGTATTATTATTTTCAAGGGATGGCAAAAACAATTAACTACATACCTATGTCATCAAAATTTCCAAGACTTTTTTCACTGGATTCTACCATTTCAAAATTTAAATTATGAGAAATATCACCAAACGGCTTTGAAAACTGATAATCCTTCAAAGGAGTGGATTCCATTTTGTCAGATGTATCAACTATGTAATAAGACATTATTAGTTACAAAAACAGTTTTGATTACAGTATTTGAGGGTGATAAGTGGATTTTTATCCACTTGGATCATTCCAATTTGGCTTGAATTGGTGTCTTGTATCTCAAGTATTTGTGTGATTTAATGTGCTTTTGTGAGATTTGTGCAAGGTGTATTTCTAGGTGAAGATATAGAGTTTCAGTGAGTATATGAAGTTTTTAAAGCCAACGGATCATGTGCTAGAAGCTGCGTTTGAATATGGAGAAGAAATCAGAAAATGGAAAAAAAGTAGTGTGCTGAGTAGTGGTTGGCGCGGGCGCGCCAAATTATTGCATATATCCGCGCGGGCGCGCTTGGCAGGTGGCCTCAGAATTATTCCGCGCGGGCGCGCCTGAATTGTACTACAGAGCCGCACGGCCGCGCGCGTTGTCGCCAGGAAATCTCCAGTTTTAGCAGAATCTGATTTAAACAGGGAAACTCCTACAACTTCTATTCCTAATCATTATGGAAGATGTTTGGTTGACTAAAAACTTTTAGAATTTAATTTAAACATGGTAATTGCAATTCTATTCCATTCAAGAAAGGGAATTGCCGGAATTCTATCCTAAATCAAAGACGGTAATTGCTTGGTTGAGGAGGCACTTGGGGCTATAAATACACACCTTGGGGCACAGAAAAATCATCATCTACACACACTAATTTCATTCAAAGCACGAGAGAGAGAAGCCAAGGCGAGGATTGTGACGACAAGAAGATCTAGTCATAGTTTTCTTGTATTCTTTGTTTAGGCGTATCTTTTGGATGCATGTTACTTTTCCGGATTTGTTCGCTAAACCTTATTCTATTATTGATTTATTCATCTTCTTTATCTTGTTTAATACCATGCTTTCGTCAAATCCCATGGTGACGAGAGGTTCGATTATGAACTAATCGTTATCGTGGGATCCTAGTGGATTTATCTATGTAGGTTAGTAGTTTGCATGCCTTAAAGATTTATGTGTGGTGAATTCTTGATATCCTTGTATGGTTGTGCTTATTGAATTTAGGTGCATCGCGAACATCTAATATGTTAATCTCTTGCTAAACGAGAGTGGATCTTGAGATTTAGAACTTGCCATGCTAGCATAGGATAGGTTGATGTTTGAACATCATGATTTGTGGCATGAGTAGAGATATTATGCTACCCTATGTGATCTAAGTGGATAACTTGTGCTTCAACCTTTATGTTTTCAAATTCTATAGAGATATAGGGTCTAAACATAATAGGTGCCTATTCATCTTCTATCTCTTTTGTGGATGTATGCGTAGATTGGTACTAGTATACCGAGAGGTAACTTTTACTCTTTTCGTGTTATTCGATCAGATATCAAAACATCATATGTTTTAATTGAAGGCTGCAACTCTAAGTGAAGTAGATAATGAAACTAGGATTCCATGTTTATTCTCATATAAGTAATTCGATTTTAATTCTTGTCAATTAGTTAATTCTTAGATTTATAATTTGCATCTTAGTTTAATTTAGACATTCAACTCTAATTTGTTATTTTTCTTAGCAGTGAATTAAAACCATACATTGTTGCATAGGCATATTTTCTGAGTAAAACTTAACCAGATCTCTACGGAACGAACTTTAATTATATTACTTGTGACTACGTGCGCTTGCGTAATTATAACATAACAAGTTTTTGGCACCGCTGCCGGGGATCATCGGTGTTTTATTTTAGTTTATGTGCTTGTCAATAGTGGTCGTTAGCGTTCACTAACTCGGATTTCTTATTTAGTATGTTGTTTCGTGGTGTTTGCAGGTACTTAGGTTTGTATGCAAACACGTTTGCAAGCTCGTTTACAAAAACTGGCAAAAGACGATCTTGTAGAGAATTTAGAGAATAAGAACGAGGAAGCTGAAACTACAGCAGCAATGGCAGATGCAGCAGCAGCTAAGGCTTTGAAGGAGTATTCTCAGCCGAAGATCAATGATATCCAGTCTAGTATCATCAGGCCAGCCATCACGGCTAACACTTTCAAGATCAAGCCGGGCACTATTCAGATGCTACAGAATTCGGTTCAGTTTGGGGGTGCTTTTACGGAGGATCCTAACATGCATATTCGGTACTTTATCGAGATCTGTGATACTTTCAAGTTCAATGGTGTTTCGGATGATGCTATCAAGTTGAGGCTTTTCCCATTCTCTTTGAAGGATAAGGCCAAGGGCTGGTTACACTCTTTACCACCTGGTTCCATTACTACATGGGAGGATCTTGCTCAGAAGTTTCTTACTAAATTCTTCCCTATGGCAAAAACTGTAGCATTGAGGAACCAACTAACTCAATTTCAGCAGCAATATGGAGAATCTTTGTGTGAGGCATGGGAGCGATACAAGGAGATGCTTCGTAGGTGTCTACATCATGGCATGCCTGACTGGATGGTTATCAATAGTTTCTACAATGGGTTGGGAGCACAATCTAGACCTATGCTAGATGCAGCATCAGGAGGAGCTCTATGGGCTAAGAGCTATGATGAAGCTTATGAACTTATTGAGACGATGGCTGCTAATGAATATCAGAATCCAACCCAGAGGCTTTCTCAAGGCAAGGTAGGAGGTTTGTTTGAGGTGGATACAGCTTCAGCTATTGCAGCTCAGTTGAAGGCTTTGACTATGAAGGTGGATTCTCTTGCAAATTATGGAGTTCAGCAGGTGGCTAGTGTTTGTGAGCTATGTGCGGGCGCACATGAGACGAATCAGTGTGCTATTTCTTCTGAATCAGCACAGTTCGTGAGTAATTTCCAGAGACATGCTGCGCCAGTTCCAGCCACTTATCATCCTAATAATCGGAATCATCCCAATTTCAGCTGGAGCAATAATCAAAATACTCAACAACCTTTTCAGCAAGCAAAGCCATTCAATCAAGGCTATCAACAGCCTTTTGCTTCGAGGGCACCATATCAACCTCCTGGATTTTAGCAACAACAACCCCAGATTCATGCGGGGCAATCTTCTAATGAAAAATCAGAGATGGATGATTTGAGGATGATGGTGAAGAATCTGCAAGCTTCTCAAAAGATCTTGGAAAGCCAGATAGGACAGATTGCAAGTGCCTTACTTAGTAGGCAACCAGGAACTCTACCTAGTGACACAGAGACTAATCCAGGTAGGAGGGAGGTTCATGAGCAGGTGAAAGCTGTGACTTTGAGATCGGGAAAGGTAACATCAGATCCTAAATCAGCAGCTAAAGAAGATGAGGAAGTGCAGAATCAGCAAAATGAAAAATCTGCAATGCCAGAAATTGAGAAATCTGATTTAGTGGCTGATCAGCTAGATGGTGAGAAGAGCAAGAACCCTGTTGAAAAGTCAACTCCGGAGCATTCTTCAAAGAATAATCAGATCTATCCTCCTCCTCCATTTCCTGGACGCTTGCAGAAAAGTCAAGAGAAACAGTTTCACAAGTTTATGGATGTCTTTAAAAAACTGTCCATTAACATTCCTTTTGTTGAAGCATTGGAGCAGATGCAGAGATATGCAAAGTTCATGAAGGATATTTTGTCACGGAAGAGAAGGTTGGAAGAATTTGAAACAGTGGCATTAACGGAGGAATGTAGTGTCGTTCTGCAGCAGAAGTTGCCACCTAAATTGAAAGATCCAGGAAGTTTCACTATTCCATGCACTATTGGCAACCTTTCTTTCAGCAAGTGTTTGTGTGATTTGGGAGCTAGCATTAATCTCATGCCCTTGTCTGTTTTCAAGCAACTTGGTCTACCGGAGCCGAAACCAACTAACATCTCTTTGCAGTTGGCTGATAGGTCGATCACTTATCCAAGGGATGTCTTGGTGAAGGTTGATAAGCTCATATTTCCTGCCAATTTTGTGATTCTAGATTTCGAAGAAGATTCCCATAATCTTGGGAAGGCCTTTTCTAGCTACGGGTCGTACTTTGATCGATGTGCAGAAAGGTGAACTCACCATGAGGGTACAAGACCAGAATGTCACCTTTAATGTGTTCAAGGCCATGAAATTTCCGACAGATGATGAAGAGTGTTGTAGTGTGGAAATGGTTGATACGGGTCAGAGAAAGAAGTTTAATCAGTTGTTGAGCGAAAAGTCGGACACACACTTGCTCAAACATCACATCAGTGATTCCATTGACAGTTCATCAGTTCGAGATCTCTCGAATGTCAAGCTCGGAAAACTTCCATCCCATTTGAAGTATGTTCTTCTGAATGATGAGTTGGTTATTTTTAAAGTGTGTCCAGATAATGTGTTAAGAAGGTGGATCCTGGATGATGAGGTAGAGGAGTGTTCTTATCAATCAACTGTGAAGCATAAACACCCTAGAGGTGTGAAGAAGAAAAAGAAAAAGTCGATTGGAGGAAGAGGCAAAGTGAAGTTTGATTTAGAAAAAATGTGGGAAGATAGCAAGAAGGTTGTTAAACAATGGGTGAATAGTACTTCTGCTAAGGATAAGTCGAATGCGATCTTCGAGCCACCATGATTTGAATCATATTTGTCCGGCTAAATGACGTTAACGACAGCGCTTCGTGGGAGGCAACCCATGTGTTTCGGTATTTTTAGGTATGTTTCCTACTATCCCTTGTATTTACTTCCATTCAATGCGGACATTGAATCTTTTAAGTTTGGGGGTGGTTTGGGGGATAAGTAAGGTATAGTAGTTATTGTGTGTTATTGTGTTCATGTAGGATATCATGCTTTGTATATTAGTAGTAAATTATGCATTTATGTTCGTATTATCTATGTTTGTTTCATATAGGACATTTTGTTTTTATTTGAGTATACCATGTGAGTTCATTTTAGTTGCATTTTTATAGCATGCATAATTCATGATCCCTTAAGACGAGCTGATTCTGATTGATAGGTAGATGTTTAATTGAGTGTGATGATGATGAGTAGAGGGCTGATTTATAGTTCCTAGGAATTGACTTGCATGTTACGGGAACAAAACTAATTACACAGTCTCATTAGGATGCTTTTGGGCTAGGTTAGGGTCATGCTTGTTGGATGTTTTGAGAATTAATCACTTGTTTATATTTAGAATTTTCGTTATTCCCTTTATAGCGTAGGAACACTAAAATCTGAGTTTGGGGGAAAACAGGAATTTCATGCTAGTTGTAATATTTGTCAATAATGGCTAGGTGTCAAATGGCTAGTAGCCGGCTCATATTTATATGAGTAGTCTAGGGTTGGAAATGAGAAAGGCTCATTCCAGATTGCGAAAGAAAAAAAAAATTGAAAAAAAAAATTTGAAAAAAAAAAGAGTCAAATTTTTTGTTTGTTATATGCAAAATTAACCAGATTGAGCTCTTTAATACTCGAGTAATTAAGTCTGAGGGGATTTAGTCCTAGTAACCTAAAGCCCTTGTGGTTTGGGATTGCTGACCTAACACTCGCTACATGGGTATTATTGTATAAGCCTTTTGGGGTCTCATTCATTGCACGGTTAAATAAGCATGCGTATTGTATATACTGTTGTAGTTTAGTAATAAAAGCATGAGTTTCTGTCTACCTTGGATAGGGGTGGAGGTGTTCCTAGGTTATGGAGTGTCTACAGTCTATTCTAGTTATAAACATGTGATTGTCTTAACGGAAAACATGCATGATTTTTGACCTAGTGTTGGGAGTATTTCTGATGAGCATCGCATACACGCACGTTTCTGTTCATGTATTGTTAGTATACGGGGACTTAGTCGAGCTCTGCTTGGATTTGTTGCATTCTTTGAGATATTTGCTTGTTAGTTGCTTTTGGTGAGTTTGAGGGGATCTTTGCATTTTCATATTAGTTGCAATCATGCATTGCATTGCATTGGATTTTGTGGGTACATTCACTATAGGCCCTCACGAGACGTTACTCGTCCACTAGGGCTGCCTAGGGGTTTAAAGGGCTTGTTGCATATGCCAAATGCAACCGTGATCACCTACGAAAGTGGTACTAGTTAGTTGTATATATTTTTGTCTGTTTATGCTTGAGGACAAGCATCGGTTTAAGTTTGGGGGTGTGATAAGTGGATTTTTATCCACTTGGATCATTCCAATTTGGCTTGAATTGGTGTCTTGTATCTCAAGTATTTGTGTGATTTAATGTGTTTTTGTGAGATTTGTGCAAGGTGTATTTCTAGGTGAAGATATAGAGTTTCAGTGAGTATATGAAGTTTTTAAAGCCAACGGATCATGTGCTAGAAGCTGCGTTTGAATATGGAGAAGAAATCAGAAAATGGAAAAAAAGTAGTGTGCTGAGCAGTGGTTGGCGCGGGCGCGCCAAATTATTGCATATATCCGCGCGGGCGCGCTTGGCAGGTGGCCTCAGAATTATTCCGTGCGGGCGCGCCTGAATTGTACTACAGAGCCGTGCGGCCGCGCGCGTTGTCGCCAGGAAATCTCCAGTTTTAGCAGAATCTGATTTAAACAGGGAAACTCCTACAACTTCTATTCCTAATCATTATGGAAGATGTTTGGTCGACTAGAAACTTCTGGAATTTAATTTAAACATGGGAATTGCAATTCTATTCCATTCAAGAAAAGGAATTGCCGAAATTCTATCCTAAATCAAAGACGGTAATTGCTTGGTTAAGGAGGCATTTGGGGCTATAAATACACACCTTGGGGCACAGAAAAATCATCATCTACACACACTAATTTCGTTCAGAGCACGAGAGAGAGAAGCCAAGGCGAGGATTGTGACGACAAGAAGATCTAGTCATAGTTTTCTTGTATTCTTTGTTTAGGCGTATCTTTTGGATGCTTGTTACTTTTCCGGATTTGTTCGCTAAACCTTATTCTATTATTGATTTATTCATCTTCTTTATCTTGTTTAATACCATGCTTTCGTCAAATCCCATGGTGACGAGAGGTTCGATTATGAACTAATCGTTATCGTGGGATCCTAGTGGATTTATCTATGTAGCTTAGTAGTTTGCATGCCTTAAAGATTTATGTGTGGTGAATTCTTGATATCCTTGTATGGTTGTGCTTATTGAATTTAGGTGCGTCGCGAACATCTAATATGTTAATCTCTTGCTAAATGAAAGTGGATCTTGAGATTTAGAACTTGCCATACTAGCATAGGATAGGTTGATGTTTGAACATCATGATTTGTGGCATGAATAGAGATATTATGCTACCCTATGTGATCTAAGTGGATAACTTGTGCTTCAACCTTTATGTTTTCAAATTCTATAGAGATATAGGGTCTAAACATAATAGGTGCCTATTCATCTTCTATCTCTTTTGTGGATGTATGCGTAGATTGGTACTAGTATACCGAGAGGTAACTTTTACTCTTTTCGTGTTATTCGATCAGATATCAAAACATCGCATGTTTTAATTGAAGGCTGCAACTCTAAGTGAAGTAGATAATGAAACTAGGATTCCATGTTTATTCTCATATAAGTAATTCGATTTTAATTCTTGTCAATTAGTTAATTCTTAGATTTATAATTTGCATCTTAGTTTAATTTAGACATTCAACTCTAATTTGTTATTTTTCTTAGCAGTGAATTAAAACCATACATTGTTGCATAGGCATATTTTCTGAGTAAAACTTAACCAGATCTCTGCGGAACGAACTTTAATTATATTACTTGTGAGTACGTGCGCTTGCGTAATTATAGCATAACAGAGGGACTGTGTCAAAAAAAAAACTTACAAACACCAGACAATATAGACACAGGATTCAACTTATTTCTCTTTTTGTTCGTTTGCACAGTACCATCAAGCATTCCAACATTTCCATGACCTGGTAAAAAGAGACCTGTAAGTCAGTGTAGAATGTATCTACATGAGCAATGATTGACTTAATTATGACTTCCTATGAGTATAACACATGTCAAAAAGGAAGATTATTACACTCACTATTAGACATATTAGACAGCGGAATTCTTTCTCTGGAACTTTTTATTTTCGGAGTTGACATGCTTCTCTTTGTCCCACAATTATGTAATGCTGGTCTTTTAGAGGAATCTTCAAAGTGTGGCACTTTGGGGTGAGGGCTGACATTTTCCTTCATTGAGTAACCTGCTTACAAACATAAAAGAAAATCATCAATCACTTGTTTCATTGAATACTTACTTAGAAGGAGTAGATTTTCCAACAATTGAACCTAATTCCAAAATGTTTAAAGAACTACATCTTGCTTCAGGGGACACATTTACATTCAAGTATAATGCTAGGAAATAAATAAACAGAGCTGAAAATTAAAAGTGTAATCCAACCATGACAATATAAGTTCATCTATTTTTTACATTCCGCGAACCTGATTTTGATATTGCACACTTGTCTTGCGTACCATCCAGATTCTTTTCTTTCATCATACCAAGGTCATAATTAACTAAAAATAATATTTTTTTTAGAAAAGATGTATTACAATTTTTGTACAAAAATATGAGGTAAAATATATGAGTTCACTCACAAACATTAGACAGCAAAGGGACCATCGCTTTCCTTTTTTCACTGTCCTTACTGGCTGATTATCTTAATTTCACAGTGAAATTTAGAATATGAGATAATGCCGAAAAATTTTAACAACCGAAGAACATGATTAAATTACTCACAAAGATTCCCACAAAGTGGAGATGAATTTTCCATTGGATTAGATTGTTCTAACAGAACAGGACTATTGTTAGGTCGAATACACAATATATAATCAAGTACCGTATGAGTAAATAACAAGAACACACGTTTTAACTCTTAAAACTGTTTGGAATTAATAATTCCTCTCTCAGTGATGTAAAATATCACAGAGAGCTGCTTAGGTTACAAGAATGATATTCGTTCACGATGGATACCCTTCTAGGGTTAACCTAACTGTATTTATATGATATACAGCTACGTACAATCGTTAATTGATTCTCCTAAAATTAAGCTATACAATTGATATCAATTACGATTGCTACACGTCTTCTAAGTCAACTCAATCTCTTTGACAGCTATCCAATCTTCAAAGATATCGCTTCCATATTAATATTAAATTAATCTTCAAACTCTGTTGACTTGCAGACGCTTCCTGTAGACAGACTTTAACAAACTCTGTTGCTCTCAAAGCTAACAGTGTTTGCGCTTCCATGTATTCAGCTAGCAGTATTTACGCTTTCCTCTGTCAGCGTTTGCGCTTCCAGCAATCAGCGTATACTCAAACTCTGTTCCAACTGCTTTCAAATAACAAGTTAAACTCTCTTTACCTGTAACACTTAAACACTGACATTAAATCACATCAATTATATCTAACAATCTCCCCCAACTTGTTCATTAGAAAAATGTACAAGTTTACAGTAATTGATGATGTCAAAACGAACAAATAAAAACACAGTGTTTAACATATAATCAGAGTTTAAACTTGACTTAACAAAATCAACTGAAAAATTCAAATTACTTACAAAATCTGTCTACCTAACCTCCTCAAGATCTGGAGTTGTTCTGAGATAATCAATCAACAATCTCCTCTCAGCATTTTCAAGTTCAATCTCCATAGCTACCTTGATCTCTCTTAAATCTGGATCATTCTCATCAGTTTGAAAAATAGCAGCTCTGAGATCATAGATCTTGTTTCTTCTCATTTCATTTCCCAACCTGATAAACTTCACTTCTTCAGACTTTACATTAAAATCCAGAACAGTAATCCCAAGATCAGTCTTTAGCTTTGTAGTTCCCTTCTGCATTTCTATCAGATTCCCATTCCAGTCTCTGTACTTTGGAACATACTTGCTGTTGTATTTCATATGTCTTCTTGCAAGATTCTGAATCATCTTTTGTCTGAGCACATTTGCAACTGATTGAGCTCTTTGATTTCTTACTCTGAAAATATACAGAACATACTCTAGTTCTTCCCAGAATTTTAAATCAATATCATTCTCAGCAATCTTGAACACTGTTCCATCAGCCATGAAGTATAACAGGAAATCCTTTCCTAAACTCTTTTGATGAACAAGCTGTACTGACTCCAGTCTGTCTAAACTCTCTTGAGTTACACCACGACCTGGAACAGACAATGAAGAAGGATCTCTGGGAGCAACATTCTGTCTTTTATCTCTATGTGAGCCTATACCTCCTTTGGTATATCCAATTTTACCAGATAAAGCTCTACCATCAGTGAAATCCATTGGAACTGTAGCTTCTAGACTTGAATCACGAAGAACACCTTTTCCAAATGTTGATTTCAACTGAGAAGACAATATTGGTGTAGTCACAGCTTGTGCAGCAATAGAGGTTGTGTCTTCACTCTTCTGTACAACATGTGTATCAACAGAGGTTGTAACTATCATCTTGTTCTTGCTCTCTTCACCCATCACTCCTTTTAACTTCAGCTTGACATCAAGAGAAGACTTTCTAATCAGCTTTCCTTTATCTTCTTCTTCTTCTTCTTCTTGAATACCAGATAGTTTTTCTTTGATCTCAATACCTTTCATTACAGGCCTTGAAGACTTTGAAGCTCTAACAGTTTTCTTCACTTTCTTGGACTTTTGAGCTTTTAAATGCTCTTTCTGCAACAGCTTTTCTTCAGCTTGTATATCCTCAAGTGTAGCTTCAGCATTCTCTTCACGAAAAAGTTTTGCAGCCAATTCTTCATCTGTTTGTGGATTGTCAGTGAATGACAAATCCTTTGGCTTTGTACCAGAAGTACTCTGACTATTTATATCTATCACCAAATTTGGCTTTGACCTTGAAGACCTTCCATGTCCTTGTCTGGGATTTGCATTTCTTAAGCCCTTATCAGCAGTACCTTCATCATCAAGATGATCTTTCTTTGACAGAGTTTGAGTTTGCTTGCACTTGGTTTTAGCAATTCTCTCCCCCTTTTTGACATCATCACCATCCTGAATCAGAATTGAGGTGATTAACTCAAGAGAGTTTGCAATGGAATCAACCTTCTCAGTCAGTAAAATCTGATTCTTTTCAACTGTGCTCAGTCTGTCATTAAGATTTGCTTGAGCTTTGGAGAATTGTTGAAAAAGCTTAGCATTAGCTAGTTGAGCTTTCTCCTCATGAGTAGCAACCTCTGTTCGAAGATCAACAATAGATTTCTGAGTATCATCAAATCTATTATTCAAGGTTTTGATTTGAATCACTGTGCCTTGCAAACAAGTGAATATTTCTGGATTTTTAATCTTCGAAGAATTTGCTTGGAGAAACATAGCTGCCCTTCCAGGAGGAAAAATACACTCTGACTTGTACCAATCAGCAGTTTGTTTGGCCAAATAATCATCATCAATTTCATTGACAGAAGGCCCAGCAAAATCTGGTTTTTCTCCTGTTTTCTGACCATCAGCTTGAGTTTGTGCTTTCTCAACTCCTGTACTCTTGGGTTCAATTGAATCACTTATCGACTCACTAGTAGAGGCAACAGAAGCAATGTCTTCATTTTGAGTAGCAACAGGTTCTTGAGCAATTTGTTTTCCTTTATCAACTTGAGTTTGCTCTGAAGAAAGAACCTTCTCTGGTTTATCAACCTCCTCACCATGATCAGAAACATGATGGGCAACAGAGTTTAACTCAGTGTGTGATGCAACCACAGTGTCTTCAAGAACAACAGTAGGCCCATCAGCAACACCAGTATCAATAGAATATGTAACCTCCATGAGTGTTGGAGTAGATGCTTCATAATTAAAAGAAATTGGAGTTTCATCAAACTCTTCCATTGGAGACAAAGCATCTCTAACATCTTCATTTTCTTGAACCTTAGCAGATTCTGGTTCAGCAATCTTGACTTCTGATTCTGGTATTATAGGTTCTATGATAACCTCTGTCTCACCAGTAGGAATATCAATAGAGATTTTCTCTTGAGCCTCATCAACATGCTCATCATCAGAAACAGTTAGAATGAGCCTTCTCCTCTTAGCTTGAGGCACTGCAACCAGTTCTTCATCCTCACTAGAACTGTCCTCAGCTGGTGGTGTAGAAGGTCTATTTGCTCTTTCTTTGAATCTTCTAGAATAAACATCCTTTAGAGATGTCTGTTTAGCCTTAGAATGTTTTGTATTAAGTGCAGCATGCTTCTTCCTTTTGGACTTAGATGGAGGTTGTGGGTGAGTAGTAGTGACAGGGTTTGTTGGTGTTGGATTTATTGGTTCAGTTTGGGTTTGTGGTGATATAGGATGAACAGTGGTTGTTTGGGTTGGCTCAGGTGATTGTATAGGTCTAGATGGTATGTTTTCTGTACAATCAGTGGCTAAAGGTTCAGGCATAGGTTGTGGTTCTGGTTGTTGTGTTTCATGTGGTTCATGGTTTGGTGATGGAGAATCTTGTGGCTGACTGACAAAATTTTGTAAGGCAAGTGGCAATACGAAAGGAGGTATGTCTTTACCAACATCTTTATTAGTCATATCAGAGAATATTCTCTTAGTGACTCGAAAAGGTTGAATCTCATCAGCTTCATCAACAGTTAACCCAGGTACACATGCATTGAACAAAAGTTGACAAAATCTAGCAAAGTAAACTGTAGTAGACTCTGACAACTTATCACCCAAATTCATTAATACATATCTACCAAAATCAAAATTACTGCCATAGAGTAGAGAATACCCAATTTGCAGACTGTCCATTGGAATAGCATCCCAGTTGGTTACCTTCTTCTGGAATGTCCTGGTGATACAATCAAAGAAAAAGTTCCACTCTTTTCTCAGATTCGGCCTCCTCACACTGCCCAGCTTTGCAAGTGAGTCCATATACCCAATCTCTGTTAGCATCTCTTTCAGATTTTGTTCAGAGACAACAGCATACGAAGTATGTGTGTCGAAATCCATGGCATCACGAACAGTTTGTGGAGTAATCACAAACTCTTGTTCTTCATGAGAGAAGATGATAGATGGAGTTCCATTCTCTCCTCCTTCTATATATCTTGAGTTTTGCCAGAAGTTAACAACCTGAGAAGCAGATAGAGTAGCCGGTTCAACCAGCGCTTGCCCAATCTCAGAATCGCGAAGAAAATTTTGCATTAGGTGAAACGCCTTAGGAGCCCGGTCATTCTCAAGTAAAGCTGCATAATTGTTAGGCACAAAACGTAGACCAAACAAAGTGAAAGGTTTTGTTGCCATTAGATCAAGAAATAAACAAAAAGCAACTGTGAAAATGATATGCAAGAAAGGTGTTTGCGAAAATGCCAAAGTGAAAAACAAAGAAGTTCTCTGTTTTGGTAAAGTGAATTTGAGTGAGTGAATGTGATTGAGCAAAAAGTAGTTTGAGTAGTAATTAAAAATTAAACTCAAATGTTTTATCTTGAAAACACGCAACTGTTTCCTTGAGAAATGCGAAAGTGGTACATAATGATGAGTGAGTGGGTGAAAGTGGAACACGTGTCATACATGCAACGGTTCACTTAATACACGCGCAGTAAAAGCCATTATTACCGCTGTCGTTCCGTTTATCAAGACACTTTACCACTAAATACACTAATTAACAGTTGTCAACCACTCCATTTACTGCAAAATTTTCAAATTATCTTAATGAAAATTTACCTTAGAGTACGTAACACAATCAATCAGTGTTTGTCAAATTTTCAACCTTTGTCACAAAAACCCTTTCAAAAATGCACAGTCGTGATTTTTGTGTGTGAGTAGCAAAGTTTACCAAATCAATTTTTATAGCATCTAATATTTCATAAAATCCATAAATCAAAACAATAAACACTGAATGCACAAACTCTCATATTAAACACAGAGTATATGATGAATGCTAAACTCTGTAGTTCCTTAATTACAGAAATCTGAATATCTCTGTTCCAGTTTATGTTCATGATTATCCAAGTAAGCACACAGTCATTATAGACAAAAAGATCAGGAGATAACTATCAAAGCATCATTCAGTGAGTTACATGTCAAGGATTTCATCACAAACTCTCACAGCACACAAGTGTTTAGGTGAAGTGTTTTCGCTCAAATTCAATCAGTAGAAGCAGATACTACCATAAGCTTGAATTTTCGCCAAATCTACACTACTTTGATTACATATATGCACAAATCAAAAGGACTTTGTTCATGGTTGTAATTGAGTAAAATCAAACAGATGAGAAAAGATATTTTTCGAATGAGAATTCCTAACTGAACAATTTATCAGATCAAAATGTTCAGTCAAACGGTTAGTACATATTTGTACAAGATGATCAGTATATATACCTCCCTTTTTTTTCTTTTTTCTTTTTTAAATTTTATTTACATATATATATACTGAGTAAGATTTCTTTTCTTGAGAAATACTCACCTGCTTGAATTTGATTTATCAAAAGAATATAACTGCTCTTAATACTTCAGTATTCAAGAAAAATGAGCAGTTAATTAGGCTCAAAAGAGGTTTACTAAGGGTCGTGTTTATGAACAGTGTTTATTATCAGTGTTCAAAGATGTTTTGAACAGTGTTTGAAGAAAGATGGTTAATCCTAGTGCCTTTATCATTTTCATGCACACATATATCATGTAGTCTCAAAATGGTTTAATGCAAGTTCTAGAGCAACATACTTACTGATGAACATCACACAACAATAAAATCTGATTGATATAAAATGTATCAATCACTTATTCGGCTCAAAATCTCACAGGGTGCAGACATGAACTGTTTCTCACCAAACTAAACAATGACACATCTCAAGTTTTAAAATTTTCACAAGTGCAAACAAAGAATCATCAAGAATCAAGTATGGTTTGGAAACAGAGTGTTACTAATCAGAGTTTAGAGTTCATCAATATCAGAGTTATTCATGAGAGGCAATGCATACAGTATTCATAGATTCAGAGTTTAGGATCAAATAAACTAAGAGATGCTCTAAATATGAAACAGTATCATGCTGTGTTAATTTACTGCACAATTTCTGATTAGATCACAGTGACTCAGAAAGAATCTTGATTTTTCACTGAGAATCATGCTCCATACATTTTTCTTCATTGGTATTTTCATTCAGACAAAAATCAACTCAGAATTCACAGAGTTTAACAAACATATTAACAGTGTATGACCAACAATCATGCTGACAGAGTTTAATTAACAAGGTTCACATAGCACTTTAGCATTTTAAAGAAATATGAGCAACACATTTTATTAGAAAAGTTTGAGTCTAACCAACATGTTTAGTCAAAACCAGATACCATCCCTAGTTCATTGACCAGTCTTGTAAATGCTGCTTCACTTAGAGGCTTTGTGAAGACATCTGCAAGTTGTTGATCTGTAGGCACAAAGTGAAGCTCAATATTGCCTTCCTCTACATGCTCTCTGATAAAGTGATACCTTATGCTGATGTGCTTGGTCATTGAGTGTTGTACTGGATTACCTGTCATTGCAATAGCACTTTGATTATCACAAAAAATAGGTATCTTACTATAACTTAACCCATAATCCAGCAATTGATTCTTCATCCACAGAATCTGTGCACAGCAACTACCAGCAGCAATATACTCTGCTTCAGCTGTAGATGTTGATATTGATTTTTGTTTCTTGCTGTACCAAGACACAAGTCTGTCACCAAGAAATTGACAACTTCCACTTGTGCTTTTTCTGTCAATCTTACAGCCTGCAAAATCTGCATCAGAGTAACCAAGTAGCTTAAAATCTGATTCTCTTGGGTACCACAGCCCTAAAGTTACAGTGCCCTTGAGATACTTGAAAATCCTCTTCACAGCTGTTAAATGTGGTTCCCTTGGATCTGCCTGAAACCTTGCACACAGACAAGTGGCATACATGATATCAGGTCTACTAGCTGTTAAATAGAGTAGAGAACCAATCATCCCTCTGTAACTTGTCATATCCACTGATGACCCTGTATCTTTGTCCAGTTTTGTTGCAGTTGCCATGGGAGTTGTTGCAGATGAGCAGTCAAGCATACCAAATTTCTTGAGAAGATTTCTGGTATATTTTGCTTGATTTATAAAAATTCCATCATCTGTTTGCTTCACCTGTAGGCCTAGAAAATAACTAAGCTCTCCCATCATACTCATTTGATATCTTGACTGCATGAGTTTGGCAAACTTCTTACAGAGTTTATCATTAGTAGATCCGAAAATGATGTCATCCACATATATCTGAACTAAAAGCAAGTCACTACCAGATTGAAAGTAAAACAGAGTTTTGTCAATAGTACCTCTATGAAACCCACTTTCTAGTAAAAATTTGGCAAGGGTTTCATACCATGCCCTTGGTGCCTGCTTAAGTCCATAGAGTGCCTTGTCTAACCTGTAGACATAGTCTGGATATTTTGGATCTACAAAACCAGGTGGTTGTTCAACAAATACTTCTTCTTCAAGTTTTCCATTCAGAAAAGCACTTTTCACATCCATTTGAAAAACTTTGAATTTCTTGTGAGAAGCATAGGCAAGAAACATCCTTATTGCCTCCAATCTGGCAACTGGTGCAAAAGTCTCATCATAATCTATTCCTTCCTGCTGTGAATAGCCTTTAGCTACCAGTCTTGCTTTGTTCCTTGTGATCACACCATCACTGTCAGTTTTATTTCTGAAAACCCATTTAGTACCAACAATGGATCTGTTCTTTGGCCTTGGTACAAGGGTCCACACTTCATTCCTCTCAAATTCATTTAGCTCTTCTTGCATTGCTGTTATCCAGTCAGCATCTTTAAGAGCTTCTTCTACTTTCTTTGGCTCAGATTGTGACAAGAATGCATGAAACAGACATTCATTTGTTGTTGCACTTCTTGTCCTTACTCTTGCATCTGGATCACCAATAATCAAATCAGGTGTGTGTGACTTAGTCCATTTTCTTGCAGAAGGCAGATTGCTTCTGTCATCATGTGATCCTCCCCCTTGATCCATGCTCTCCTGATTTTCTTGGTGCCTTTCATCATTTTCTGATGCTCCCCCTGAATGTGACTGCTCAGAATTTGAACGATCAGAGTTTGAATCAACAGTGTTTGATTCAGAGTTATCAACTGAGTCACTATCAGTGTTTGAATTATCACTTTGGTGAGATTCTTCATGCTCCCCCTCAACTGGTTCTTCCCTTGTTTCTGATTGAAAAGTCTCTTCAGTGTTTACCAGTAGAGGTTCAGAATTGACCTCAACAGTGTTTGTCAGATCTGTCTCATCCGAGTTTAATAAATCTTCATTTTCAAAGTACAGTTGATCATGTTCACTAACATCTTCAAGTCCAGTTATTTTCTTGTCATCAAATGACACATGAATAGACTCCATGATCACTCTAGTTCTCAGATTATAAACTCTGAATGCTTTAGTTGACAGTGGATAGCCAACAAAAATTCCTTCATCTGCCTTTAGATCAAATTTGGTCAACTGTTAAGGATGAGTCTTCAACACAAAGCACTTGCATCCAAAAATATGAAAATATTTTAGATTTGGCTTTTTCTTTTTCACCATTTCATATGGTGTTTTACCATGCTTGTTGATCAGTGTTGCATTTTGAGTAAAGCAAGCAGTTTGAACTGCTTCTGCCCATAAATATGTTGGCAATTTTACTTCATCTAGCATGGTTCTAGCTGCTTCTATCAAGGTTCTATTCTTCCTCTCCACTACACCATTTTGTTGTGGAGTACCAGGTGCAGAAAACTCTTGTTTGATTCCTTTACTCTTGCAAAATTCTTCCATGGTTGAATTCCTGAATTCAGTTCCATTGTCACTTCTAATAATCTTCACTTGTTTCTCTGACCCTTTGTCCAGTTGTATTATATGTTCTGCCAGTGTTAATGCAGTTTCATCCTTCTTTGCCAGAAAATACACCCATGTGTATCTGGTGTATTCATCAACAATGACTAGAGCATATTTCTTCTTTCCAAGTGACATGACATTTACTGGTCCAAAAAGATCAACATGTAGAAGATGATAAGGATCAACAATTGAAGACTCAGATTTGCTTTTGAAAGAGCCTTTTCTCTGTTTGGCCTTTTGACAAGAATCACACAGGCCTTCTACATTCAACAAAGACCTTGGTAGACCTCTTACAAGATCATTCTTGATTAGCTCATTGATGTTGTTCAGGTTCAAATGAGAGAGTTTCTTGTGCCACTTCCAACTCTCTTCACTGGACATTCTTGTTGACAGACACACTGCTTTGCCATCAGTGTTTGTTGACAATTTAATTTCATAGATGTTATTGTGTCTGTTTCCAACTAGAGCAACTTTCCCTGTAGATTTACTGATCACTTGACAATATTCAGGCTGAAAATCTACATGATATCCTCTGTCACAGATTTGACTCACAGATAGCAGATCATGCTTGAGTCCTGGAACCAGAGCTACAATTGTGATGATGACACTTCCTAGATTAATATTGCCATATCCCAGAGTATGTCCTATGTTGCCATCTCCATAGGAAACTTTTGGGCCAGCCTTCTCCTCATACTCTGATAGCAGGGCTTTATTTCCAGTCATGTGTCCTGAACATCCACTGTCCACGACTAGGGTACTCACCCTGGTGCCCTGCAATCACAAACAATCACTGATTGTTAGTTTTAAGGATCCAGACTTGCTTGGATCCTTTGGCTTTCTTAATTCTGTTAGCTTTTGCAGCGGAATTCACATTATCAGAGTTTAAGCTAACTTTTTCAGAGTTTACATTTGCAGAGTTTACTTTAACCCATTTCAAATTTGGTTTGGGTTCATAGTAATTATAGTAAATAGCATGATAATCTCTGCAAGTGTAAATAGAATGCCATGTACTTCCACAGTGTTTACATAAAGTCTGTGGTCTTGTTCTCACATAATCATTTTTAACTGCAGTTTTAGAGGGCAAAGAATTAATGTTCTTATTCTTACTGCAGAAACTAGCAAGATGATTAGTGCTTCCACAATTAAAGCATGTCTTTCTAGGAGCTAATGAAGCAAGCATTGGCTTAATTCCTGATGTTATGCCTATTTTTCCATTTTTGTTTTTCTTAGGCATTCTCTGCTTGTTGACAGATTTTATCTCTTTAAGCTTATGCTTGAGTTGTTTATCTATCATTGAACCAATATTAACCTCTTTAACAAAAGTCTTAGCATATGATTCTTTAACAGCCTTTTTCTCAGCTTCAGTCTTAGGTCCACCTGTTCCCATAACATTTCCTTCAGATGGACGATGTGGTCTAACTTTTACGAAATTTTCAAATCTAAGTTCATCTCCTTCAGAGTAACCTAGACCTACTGTATCTGACTGAAACACTTCTTGAGTATCTTTACCAGAGTGTGTCCAAGTTTTAATAATGTGTTTAGTATCCTCCAATTCAGATTCTAGTTGCTTATACTTACCTAGCAACTCCTGTTCAATAAGCACTGCATCATCTCTCTCTTTCTGAATTTTATTCATGTTTTCTAGCTGTTCCTCAACAAGTTTATTTCTTTCTTTGAGTTGGGAGCACTCATTCTTTATCCTTTCATTTTCTAAAGTCTGATCACTATAACTGATATGCAATGCTTTAAGATAAATTCTCAATTCAGTTATATTATCAGTATTATAAGCATAGGTAGTTGGGGGTACCTTGAGATCATCATCTTCATGTTGAGTAGTAGCCATGAGTGCATAGTTGACTTCCTCATCTGAATCTGAAGTGTCTGCCCAATCTCTGCCTTTGGTGTAGAGTGCCTTTTCAGTTTTACCCTTCTTGCACTCAGGAGCATAGTGACCCATCTCCTTACACTTGTAGCATTGAATCTCAGACTTATCTTTCTTACCAGATTTGAAGTCCTTTCCCTCAGTTTTCTTGAAATTTTTCTTGTAATTCTTTGAGTAGTCCTTGGAGAATCTCTTTCCCTTCTTGAAGTTCTTGAATCCCATCTTCTTGAAGGTTTTTACCATCAATGCAGCCATTTGAATCATCTCCTCATCATCTTCAGAATCAGATGTTTCATCTGTGTTTGAGTCAATATCAGTGTTTGATGACTCACTTTCTGAGTGTATGACTAAAGCTTTTCCTTTTGCCTTTCTCCTTGATGCTTCCTTCTTTGATGGTTTCTCCTCAACCTTAAGAGCAACAGACTTTGACTTTCTACTTGATCTTTTGTTTCTCTTCTCCAATTCCAATTCATGGGTTTTGAGCAGTCCATAAATTTCATCAATCTCTGTTTCACCAAGTTCATAGTTATCTCTTATGGTGGTTGTTTTCACATCCCATTTTTCAGGTAGAGAAAGAAGAAACTTGAGATTTGAGTCTTCTAAATCATACTCTTTGTTAACCAATGACAAATCATTGAGCAATTTACAGAATCTGTCAAATGTTTCTGTCATGGTTTCTTCAGACTTTGCCTCAAAGTGCTCATACTCCTGAGTGAGTATGTTTCTTCTGTTTTTCTTGATTGCAGGAGTTCCTTGACACCTAACCTCAAGTGCATCCCATATCTCTTTTGCAGTTGTGCAATTAATCACTTTATTAGACATAACATTGTCTAAAGCACTGTGAAGTAAATGCCTTACTTTTGCATCCTTTGCAATAGATGAAAGATCCTCAGCAGTTAGATCTTTCTTTTCTTTTGGAATGACCTTTGATTCCTCACCAGCAGCAGCAGCAGATAACTTTGTAGGTTTGTGAGGACCTTCATAAATTCTATCCAGATATTCTGGATCTGTAGCCTCCAGAAACATGGTCATCTTCACCTTCCAAATTGCATACTCTGATGGCCTAAGTATAGGAACCCTAATTGTTTCATACCTACTAACAGTAGTAGGGGCTTTCTCAGATGGTGGAGGTATCTCTGCCATTGATTACTATTGTGTTTGGATCTTTTTCTGTAATAAAGTAACAGATTTGGCTCTGATACCACTTGTTAGGTCGAATACACAATATATAATCAAGTACCGTATGAGTAAATAACAAGAACACACGTTTTAACTCTTAAAACTGTTTGGAATTAATAATTCCTCTCTCAGTGATGTAAAATATCACAGAGAGCTGCTTAGGTTACAAGAATGATATTCGTTCACGATGGATACCCTTCTAGGGTTAACCTAACTGTATTTATATGATATACAGCTACGTACAATCGTTAATTGATTCTCCTAAAATTAAGCTATACAATTGATATCAATTACGATTGCTACACGTCTTCTAAGTCAACTCAATCTCTTTGACAGCTATCCAATCTTCAAAGATATCGCTTCCATATTAATATTAAATTAATCTTCAAACTCTGTTGACTTGCAGACGCTTCCTGTAGACAGACTTTAACAAACTCTGTTGCTCTCAAAGCTAACAGTGTTTGCGCTTCCATGTATTCAGCTAGCAGTATTTACGCTTTCCTCTGTCAGCATTTGCGCTTCCAGCAATCAGCGTATACTCAAACTCTGTTCCAACTGCTTTCAAATAACAAGTTAAACTCTCTTTACCTGTAACACTTAAACACTGACATTAAATCACATCAATTATATCTAACAACTATCTAACAAACTCTTGTAATAGGTTAATGAACAAATAAGAATCTTGGGCATAAATAAAAACAGGATATAAGAAATAACAATCTTGGGCATACACAATTTAGGTTATACAGATTTACCAATTGTTTTGGGCTCAACATTTTCTTTCATCATTCCAACTTCATAATTAACTACTCCCTCCGTCCCTCTAGGTTATTTACGTTGGGAATGGACACGGAGACCAAGAAAATGTACAAAAAATGAGTAAAGTTAGATTAAAAGTGGGTAAAGTGGTGGGACCTATCAATATTTAATGATAGATTTGAGATAGTGGAGGAAAGTAGTGGGTGTAATAGTGTTTTTATTATTAAATATGAGATAGTGGGGGAAAGTAGTGGGTGTAATAGTGGAGGAAACTTAATATTTATGGTATGTAAAGAAATGAGAAGGACATCCCAAAATAGTAACTGTAAAGAAATGAGAGGGACAGAGGGAGTACAATATGAAAAAACCAAAAATAAAATAAAATACAATTCAAACATCATTACAAATACAAACACTAATCAGTCAATAAAAAACTTCAAAAAACTTCGAAACACTCACAAACTCTTCCAAGATGAGGGAGAGATGTTCCAAAAGTAGTCCCCCCTAGGTTGAAAAGCACTTCTTTTATCCATCATTCGGTTAATAATCACTTACAAATCTTCAAGACATGAAACAACAACAACATTAAGAACCGTTAAAGAAAATCGAAAGATGTAATACAAATCCAAATAAACATCAAAGAAAATTGAGAAAGAGAGGAAGAACAATAATAAAAATGAAGGAAAGACGCGGCACCTTTTTTCCCCAATTAAGATTACAATTCAAATAAATTTGAATTCGTGCTAGTTGGTAAAGTAAGAGAAGCAGTTGTCGGATGCTTAACATCTATTTCACTTGTAATAAAAATATTTAGATTAACGGTTTAGATTTAATGATAGTAAAAGTCAAATGGGTCAAGTGGCTTAAGAGAGTAAATACAGGAGTTTATATGGGACAAAGTAGTCATTTACACCTGAAAAACACAAGAGGATTTATACTATTAATAGATATAGATTTCATGGACAACATTTATATAATTATTATCAAATCATCACATTTAAGAATTTAAACCTTCAAAACTACTCCCTCCATCCCTTTGAATTGTTAACGTTTGCGGACCAGTTTTCGGCACGGATTTTAAGGTGCATTTTAAGGATAGTTCTATAACTTATTTTTATTTTTGATGTTTTTTTTGTATAAAAATAGAATAATCCTATTATTATAAAAAAAAAAGAAAATATCAAAAATAAGTTATAGAACTATCTTTAAAATGCACCTTAAATGCGTGTCAAACACGCAGTTTTTTATGTTAAGAAATAAAAGGGACAGAGGGAGTAATGTTTTAAAAAAGTCAATTTAAATTAAATAAAAAAATCATATAAAATTTTAAAAAATCCGTGCATAGCACGGGTTTTAGGCTAGTATGAATAAAAGATGTACCAATAATATAGATAATCGACTGATTTATATGTCATAGAATCAATAAACGATGAATCATTGTCCATATTCATTTAGGTAGACCACATATTGTACAAAAAAATGTGTTTTTACGTGTAACCTAGTTTGCAATCTTAAGAATCCTTTCAACATCTCCTCTCCCTTCTAATCCTAGTCTCCATTAAAAAGTTTTGAGAAGGTTTCCATCTGTTTTTACCGGCGGAATGCCCCAATTCCTTTTCGTTTTTCCTGTTTTCATATCTTGTTTTTCATTCAATAAAACTCCCAATTTATTTGGGTTTGAATAAGTTCCCAATTTATTTGGGTTGTGTTAGTCTCTCCTCCTTGTGAGAGTTTGGTTTTTGTTTTGATTAAGTTGTGGTGTGTTCCATGGCGGAGGGTATAGATCGGCAAGATTTTCATGTTTCACTCATTTGTGAGAGGTTTATTTTTCGCTTCTTGATTGTGAGCGGGGGTCTTGATTTAATGATGAAATTTTATATGAGATTATAGTTCTAGCCGATAGCTCCATCGGGGCATGATGAAGAAGATACCAATAATCCAACGAGAATGCATGAAATGGGTACTTGTATTTGTATATACATTATCTTCAAAATATCGTTTAACTATCTCTTCATGAGAAGAGACGATTGCAATTCACTGTTTATTCGACTCGATCATTGGTGTAGATGCCGTATGGTTTTTTATTATTGAATTAACTCCTTTGTTTTTAAAAAAAACGAATAATAAATAAATTTATCAAATTTGAAAAAAGTTTGACATGATACGGTTCGAGTCCAATCCTACTCAATTTAAGCCCGAATAAAAGTCTGACTTGGTCAATTTTAAGAACTGAAAAGAGCCTAAATATTTTTTGAAAGCTAGATTCGCGCTGATCCAACCCGATTAGGTCAAAACTTAAGCCGGATTTTGATCGGTATACTTGAATTTTTCGAAATCCAATCGAGACCCGATTTGATGGATGTTTTACGCATCTCTACTTATGTATGTGTAGACTAGTATTGTACAGAGTATTTTTAATGGTTTACGATTTGTCTATATTTTGCATTCATTTTTTCACCGATGAATTATGGATTTTTTTTACTAATGTGAATTATGGAATTTAATTATTTATTTTGCCTATGTTTCGTCATTTGCTTTTAACTGCATTTTTCTCGTTTCTATAAGAAGCACATTATTTAAAAATAAAAGCTTGATCGATCTCCTTCTCCATCGAAGCAATGAAGACATATGTCGATCTACAACTGAGATGAAATTTTTGACTTTGTTATTGTTCGAAACGATAATCCCTGAGTTATATAGATGAGATTTTGGGATTAAAATTGAATGAATTATTATCGACATTAATATTATCTCAATATGGCCAAATTTTTCGAGATTAAGAAGGAATGAATGTTAATGAAATAAATTTTTATCTTATATTTATATAATAAATTAATGCTATTCGTATCCATGGTTAAAATATGATACTTTTTCTACTTATTAATACTTGATGTTTTTTTATTTTTCCACACATATTTTAAAAAATACTTCTTTTTGTCAAGACATATTAAAGTACATTGACTCCTTAGCTATAATTATTATTTATATTTTTTAAAAAAGTATATAATTAATATTTTACTTCAAAAAAAGAAATTGTAAAAATAACAACTGAATTATGCAAAAAAAAAAAAGCAAATTAAAATATATGCATAAAAGTCAAACAACAAGCATTAACAAATGGATGGAGTATTAAATTAAGAAAATATTTTATATCATTTTCAAAAAGAAAAAAAGAAAATATTTTTATATGATTTATTCAATGAAATTTTTTGTAAAAATTACAAATTATTGCTGTAGTAATTACAATTTATAATGACTATTAAATGTTCAAGCAACTTAAAATACAAGTGATTATTAATGGTTTATGATTTGTCAATTTTCTACAATCATTTTTTTCATTGATGTATTATGGATTTTAATTATTTGTTTTGTAAAGCTTCTCATGTAGTATACATTCTTTTGTGTATTTATATCTATTTGTCTTTTACATAAATATCAAACAAACAAAGATTCTTTTGTTTTATATTTGTAAAAATCAATAGATTAAACAATCTCTTTCTCCTCCACGAGCAATAGAGACCGTTGATGCATTTTTGAAAAATGGTAGCAAAAGATAAGTAGTTTCTAGAGTAAAAAACACTTCGTGTACTTGAACTTTCACGAAATCTGCACTTGGGATACTGAACTTCAAAAACCCCTACTTGTAATATTGTACTTTCAAACTTTTTACGAAGTGTGTACTTCCGTCAATTCTGTCCAACTCCGTTAGTTTAGGTGGGGGCATTTTGGTCTTTTTCTCATCATCTTCTTCCTCAAACCCATTTCCACCATTGTTGAATCTTCCGACGAGCTTAACATTCATTCCGGCTAAAATCGTCTATTACATGTCAATTTTCTTTGCCCAAGCTTCTGGGCAACACTAAACATTCATAACCATCACGAAATCTGCTGGAAACAACCAAAACCTCGCAATTTCCGGCGAATTCGAACCATATTCCGGCCAAACTCGGTTTGTACAAAATCGGGAATGAAATCAGGTGTTCTTGGTCCCAAAACGAAGCTCATATCACAAGAAGACTGACCATGGCTTCAAATCATACAAACAATCTCTCAATAATGCAAACGAATGGTTTGAAAATTGAAAAAAAAATAGTTAACTTGACTTACACATATCCGAACACAAACAATGGAATTGATTACATAAATTGACTCTTTAAGACCAGATAAAGCTATTGGAAGCATCAAAATCATTAAACATAGTTTAAATCAAAAACCCCCAAATTATAGTTCAAGAACCCTAATTTTCGTATTGGACAAATCTGAAGTCAAACATTGAAATTAAACACATATTTGGACTTCTTACAACCACACGAAGCTATACATATCATCAAAACACATGAACAATCACTGGATTGAAATGCCCCAATTTTTAATTTTCGAAATTTTAAGAGAAAATCATATGTAATCGAAATTCTTACCATCCATATAAACTGATTGCAGATTATGAAAGAGGAGGTTGAGAGCTTTGATTCGGATACTAGAACTCCACAATCCGATATCGATATCACGTTCAAATATGCTTCGATCCTCAAGAACGATTTTAGAAAAATATGATTTTTGAAATTGTTTTTCTTTAATATTGGCTAGATGGATCATCACTGATTGACCAAGCTGAAAGGATCAAACTACCCTCACCAAAGTAACGACGTTAGAGGGAAATTGACGGAAGTACACACTTCGTAAAAAGTTTGAACGTGCAGTATTACAAGTAGGGGTTTTTGAAGTTCAGTATCCCAAGTGTAAATTTTGGGAAAGTTCAAGTACACGAAGTACTTTTTACTCTAGTTTCTACTATGTTATCTTTCGATACAATAAATTTACTACGATTATAAACAATAAGATATAGATAAAATAAAATATCATTGTGGTTGACTTGTTTGTGATTAACATGCCAAAATATCTAAATTTCCCTAAAATTGTTATTGAGTCCGAATACTAATCATATCTGTAATCTTCACTTCAATTTTTATGACTCCGATTTGTAAATTTAAATTAACAAAATTATGATACTTAGAAAACAAGTTTCAGTAAAGGAGTTTTCGACTCAAATTTCACGTCTAAAAATATAAATAAGATCTTAAATATAATCAATCAACTAATTTTTTTATTTTCAAAATAAAAAAAATATGTTTGACTAATATCATATTAATGTAAAGTCAGTGAATGTTACTCGATTTAACAAATAATATCAAAGCGGAAAACTAAGAAGTTAAAATGTTTTGAGACCCAACATTTTCTAAATTTTGTTTTCCGATATTATTTTGGAAATTAATAGGGGTGTATTCAATTGAAAAGCATCATTAAAGTTACAAGTTGCAACCCTTGATTTCCAATGTATAGTCTATTATATTTCTAGGCCAAACTTGCATCGCATCTTCATTAGTTTTGAGTACGTTGTGTATAATCTGAAAGATTCATTTGATCAAGAAAACTTAAAAAAAAAAAATTCTATTTGAGAACAAATCCATCAAAATATTGTGTAGTAGGAACAAATTTTACGTTGATAGTTTTATATATAAAATCTCCTACAAATATTTCAAAATCCATGACTTTAGCAAATCTGTTGAAATTTGAATACCTTGAGATTTTGATTGATTGTTTAAAATCTGGATTGAATACCTACATATTTTAGAAGATTTTTTTAAATCTCAATTGAATACCCACAGATTTAGAAAGATTATTTGAAATTTGAATTGAATACCTGCAGATTTTTAAAAGATTGTTTAAAATCCCAAATGAATACACCCCTCTAAGTTTGGCTTAATAAAGTTAGGTTTATTTAGAATGAAAATATTTTCCTTTATTCGTCTTGCACTTATTGCAGACTTTTAAATTCTTTTGAAACTGGTTTGGTGTTGAATGATAATCTTGTTTTAACGAAAAAAGGTTAATTATTTGAATAAAAATTAATTGGATAACAAGATAAAATTTTGAAACTTAATAAAATTGCAATTAAAAATTTGCTATTTTTTATTGTGATCTTAAAGTGTTAAAATTGTATAATAGTGTATATTAGAGAGTCCATATGAGTAAAATATAAAATGTGCTTGCATTGTATCCTTTTCCAAATTACATAAAATGCTTTTGCATAATGAGAGAGTTACTCCTCCGTCCACTTAACTGTTTAGAACCATATTCCGGCCAAACTCGATTTGTACAAAATCGGGAATGAAATGTGTTCTTGGTCCCAAAATGAAGCTCAGATCATAAGAAGACTGACCATGGCTTCAAATCATACAAACAATCTCTCAATAATGCAAACGAATGGTTTGAAAATTGAAAAAAAAATAGTTAGCTTGACTTACACATATCCGAACACAAACAATGGAATTGATTACATAAATTGACTCTTTAAGACCAGATAGAGCTATTGGAAGCATCAAAATCATTAAACATAGTTTAAATCAAAAACCCCCAAATTATAGTTCAAGAACCCTAATTTTCGTATTGGACAAATCTGAAGTCAAACATTGAAATTAAACACATATTTGGACTCCTTACAACCACACGAAGCTATACATATCATCAAAACACATGAACAATCACTTGATTGAAATGCCCCAATTTTTAATTTTCGAAATTTTAAGAGAAAATCATATGTAATCGAAATTCTAACCATCCATATAAACTGATTGCAGATTATGAAAGAGGAGGTTGAGAGCTTTGATTCGGCTACTAGAACTCCACAATCCGATATCGATATCACGTTCAAATATGCTTCGATCCTCAAGAACGATTTTAGAAAAATATGATTTTTGAAATTGTTTTTCTTTAATATTGGCTAGCTCGATCATCACTGATTGACCAAGCTGAAAGGATCAAACTACCCTCGCCAAAGTAACGACGTTAGAGGGAAATTGACGGAAGTACACACTTCGTAAAAAGTTTGAAGGTGCAGTATTACAAGTAGGGGTTTTTGAAGTTCAGTATCCCAAGTGTAAATTTTGGGAAAGTTCAAGTACACGAAGTGCTTTTTACTCTAGTTTCTACTATGTTATCTTTCGATACAATAAATTTACTACGATTATAAACAATAAGATATAGATAAAATAAAATATCAATGTGGTTGAATTGTTTGTGATTAACATGCCAAAATATCTAAATTTCCGTAAAATTGTTATTGAGTCCGAATACTAATCATATCTGTAATCTTCACTTCAATTTTTATGACTCCGATTTGTAAATTTAAATTATCAAAATTATGATACTTAGAAAACAAGTTTCAATAAAGGAGTTTTCGACTCAAATTTCACGTCTAAAAATATAAATAAGATCTTAAATATAATCAATCAACTAATTTTTTTATTTTCAAAATAAAAAAAATATGTTTGACTAATATCATATTAATGTAAAGTCAATGAATGTTACTTGATTTAACAAATAATATCAAAGCGGAAAACTAAGAAGTTAAAATGTTTTGAGACCCAACATTTTCTAAATTTTTTTTCCGATATTATTTTGTAAATTAAGAGGGGTGTATTCAATTGAAAAGCATCATTAAAGTTACAAGTTGCAACCCTTGATTTCCAATGTACAATATTTTATATTTCTAGGCCAAACTTGCATCGCATCTTCATTAGTTTTGAGTACGTTCTGTATAATCTGAAAGATTCATTTGATCAAGAAAACTTAAAAAAAAAAAAAAATTCTATTTGAGAACAAATCCATCAAAATATTTTGTAGTAGGAACAAATTTTACGTTGATAATTTTACATATAAAATCTCCTACAAATATTTCAAAATCCATGACTTTAGCAAATCTGTTGAAATTTGAATACCTTGAGATTTTGATTGATTGTTTAAAATCTGGATTGAATACCTGCATAATTTAGATGATTTTTTAAAATCTAAATTGAATATCCACAAATTTAGAAAGATTATTTGAAATCTGAATTGAATACCTGCAGATTTTTAAAAGATTGTTTAAAATCCCAAATGAATACACCCCTCTACGTTTGGCTTAATAAAGTTAGGTTTTTTTAGAATGAAAATATTTTCCTTTATTCGTCTTGCACTTATTGCAGACTTTTAAATTCTTTTGTAACTGATTTGGTGTTGAATGATAATCTTGTTTAAACGAAAAAAGGTTAATTATTTGAATAAAAATTAATTGGATAACAAGATAAAATTTTGAAACTTAATAAAATTGCAATTAAAAATTTGCTATTTTTTATTGTGATCTTAAAGTGTTAAAATTGTATAATAGTGTATATTAGAGAGTCCATATGAGTAAAATATAAAATGTGCTTGCATTGTATCCTTTTCCAAATTACATAAAATGCTTTTGCATAGTGAGAGAGTTACTCCTCCATCCACTCAACTGTTTACATATTGGGACGTGATGATAAGCATTTTAATACTTTTAAAAATATAGTTTCATAATTTATTTTTATTTTTTTTAAATAAAAATTTAATGTCATGGAATATCTTCAAATTGACAAGATTAAATATCGGATACTTTCTTCAATGTAATTGCATTTTTTCACTATAGTTATTGGAAGCATTTTGATAAATAATTTTTTGACGTATCCTTCATTGAATTATGTAGCCATAATCTTATGGGGGTTATATTGAATTTTCAACCTTTTTTTTAAACGCGAATTTTCAACCTTATTCATATACATGTATGATTATTTTCATGAATTTTTAACTTTAACCATATCCTATTATAACATTAAAAATTTAATTTGAATTTATTCGTTACCTTTTAATTTTCAATCAACACAACATCCGATTAATCCCAATTTACCATTTTTACGACCATATACATATAAATTTATAATGATCATATTTAATAACTAAAATAATAAAAAATTCAAAAATATTTTCCTAAGATATTGAATAAAACACTTGAGACATAAAAAATAAAACATATAAAATAAAATCTAAAAAATTAATATATTAAAAATCTATTAAAAATTATAAATTTATATTAGAAAATAATTTGTTTTTATTGAGATTAGATAGCCTGATATACATTTCATATAAATTTCCTGATATACATGAAATTTATATTTAAATATGGAATGATCATTTTTGTAAAATCAAAAATTTTTAATTAGCTCTATGGATCAATCAAATTTAAAGTATATTTTTTCAAGTATCCTGAGATCAATCTTTTCTCTTTTTATGTATATCTTAAAAAGATACCTGTTATATAATAGATTCCTTTTCTTCATAATTAAAGAAAAAAAGATCCTTAATTATAGTTTTCTTTTATTTTAATTTAAGTTATCTTTTCAACTTTGGTGATTGACTCCTTAATTGTAGTTTTAAAGTCCTTATTTGAAATGATTTAAATTTCTTATTATAGTTTGATTTGGTGATTGACTCCTTAATTGTAGTGTTTATAGACCATTTATGATGGCATGTTGACCATATATGATGGTTTTATCAGTCGTTAATGACAATTTTGTGTCACTTTAGGTGACTATAAAATTTATTACTTTTTCTGTTATTATTTTAAATATTTACATTTTATTTTTTAATGATAAAGGGGTACCTTTAATTATAAGTTACATTTATTAAATAAGGTATTTGAATTTTAATTAGAATTTATATTCAAAATTTGAAATTTTATCACATAATTATTATGTTTTATTAATTTTAAATGGTTATTAAAGCCATAGGTTTTAGGTTTGCTTTAAATTTAAATTTAAGTATTTAAACTCGTGTTGAGATAGAATTTTAAAAAATTATAAATATACTTTTATTTAATATTAAATACGTGTCTAACCAAAAGCCCCTTTGATTAGATTTATATTTTATGTGAGCTTTTACGATTGCAGGTATTCTACCGGGTAGGGGTGTTCGCGGTGTGGGCGGTGCGGTTTTTTCCTCAAACCGCAAACCAAACCGCGCATGCGGTTTGAACAAATTTCCAAACCGCGACCGCACCACGTAACACAAAAACCGTGAAAACCGCACCACAAAAAAGCGGTGCGGTTTGTGCGGTTTGTGCGGTTTATACATTTAAAAATTATTTATATTAATTATTATATAAAATAAATATTTTTTTGATAATATGAATTAAATTCCTACTGATTTGATTTGTTTCACTCATCTTTATGTAATTTGTATCTATATATCATTTTGTTATTTTATTTTGCAATTGGTAACTCAAACTTTTAGAACGTAATAACGTAATATCTTGAACATAAAATCATATCTTGAGGATCTAATACATTGCTTGTTTGTATAGTTAATCTTAAGCCAATCATACCAATCTATAATTAAAAATAAAAACATGTGGATAATCTATAATACTAAATTTGTAATAATTAAGCTAGATATATATAAAATACATATAACATATATATATATATATAAATATAATTTATTAAATATTGCGGTGCGGTGCGGTTTGAACCGCGTGACTAAAATTCCAAACCGCAACCCGCACCGCACCGCGCGGTTTGTCAAAATTTTAAACCGCAACCGCACCACGAAAAATAAAAACCACGCTTCGCGGTGTGGTGCGGTGTGGTGCGGGCGGTTTTTGTGGTTTGATGAACACCCCTACTACCGGGATTAAGCATTGCATGCAAGGTGGTGGTGTCTCCTCAATCATCAAGGGATTATTCTTTTCCGAAGGGTGTTCTCTAATCAGACATTAAGATTTTATTATCTAAATTTTCGGGGACATCATGCATGCAGTGGCGGAGCCAGCCCACGGAGTGATGGAGGGCCAAAATGGTCAGTGTCGGAGCTAGCCGCGCGAAGCGCGGGAACTTTTATCTCGCGCGGCGGAGATCATCAATATCACAAATTAACAATTCTAACAGATATATTCAGATTATATACTTAAACAAAGACACAAGACAATTGAATAATGAGCAACAAAATCATAAATCATCTAAGAACACAAAATAATTAACTCATTAGGGGAGAAATTTCAAATGAAAACAAGTAAAAACTTACCAAGAGGCTATGAGGGAGGGTCTGGACTTTAAAAACTTTGGTATGGGCTATGTTTACAAAAAAAATAAAATAAAAAATTAGCCAAAATTTTTTTTTCTGGGAGGGCCTAGACCTCTCCTGGCCTTAACGTGGCTCCGCCACTGCATGCATGCCCTTCGGTTAGACGATAAAACTTTTTGAATGAAAGAAACCCATATATCTTGATATAATTTATCTACGTGAAGATAAGTTTTATAAAAAAAAAAGAAGAAGAAAAAAAGATCCTGAAATTAATTTCAGAGAACTTTCCTAAAATATTCTTTAAAATTTATTAGACCCGCAAGTTAATTAATAAAATTTTAAACAAATTTTAATTTTACAAAAATGATCATCCATATTTACATAAAAAAATTATACTACCATAATTAAATTAATAAATTTTATATTAAAATAGCCATCATTCTCGTTAAAATATTTCCAATCATTAAAATACACCATTTTTGCGTATCCTCGAATATGTATACCACCAGGACTTATTACACTTTTTAGTTTTCAGTTTCCAAGTAGTGTCTAAATACACTATGTTAATCCAACCAGTTCTCTAATAACAAGACAAATGGAGAGGAGAGATGGTTCAAAACAGGAAGTTGTTGAATCAAACGAAAGATGGAACGCAGCAATGGCAAACATAACAGGCATGTCTAATAATCTTCAATCCCTTCAAAACTTACTTGTCAACAAAGCTGTTTATGTTGATGATGATACTTTCTTCAAAGCCTCTCTCACCTCTCAACAAGCTAGAACTATCAAGGTACTCTCCTTTTATTGTTTTTGGTTGTTTTGATTGAAATTGAGATGTGGGTTTTGATCTTTAAGGCTTGAATTTTAGTGGGTTGTGATTGAATTGTGATCTTGGGTTGATTGTGAATTTGGGTTTTTTTTGTTGAAATTGAGATGTGGTTAAATTGGGTTGGATTGTGATCTTGGGTTGATTGTGAATTTGTGTTTGTTTTTGTTGAAATCGAGCTGCGGCCTGTGGTTGATGATCATTAAGGGTTGAATTGGGTTGGATTGTGATCTTTGATTGATTGTGAAATGGCTTTATTTTTGTTGAAATTGAGGTGTTTTTGATGATCATTAAGGGTTGAATTTTAGTCGGTCTTGGTTAAATTGGGTTGGATCGTGATTTTGGATTGATTGTGAATTTGTGTTTGTTTTTGTCGAAATTAAGCTGTTTTGATGATCATTATGGGTTAGTGGGTTTTATGTAAATATTCGACTGTGAATTTCTTGATCATGATCTTGTATTTGTTGTAACTTTGTGCTTGTTTTGACTGAAATTGAGCTGTGCTTGGTGATCATAAAGGGTTGACTTTTTTTTGTGTTGTCGTTATCTTCGGATACAGTCTTAGATTATGGTTTTATTGATCACAAATTTGTGATTGTTTTTGTTGAAATTGAGTTGTGTTGGTTGATTATTAAGGGTTAAATTTTAGTTGGTCGTGGTTTAATTGGTGTGGATTCAATATTAGGTTAAGGTTTTATCGATCTGAGCTAAAACGAATTAGGGGTCATGAATGGATTTGTTGATTTAAGGCAGCTAATCAATTTGAATTTTAATTAGAAAATTTCCAATATATTGTTGGTTCCTGCTTGTCTGCTAGGCAAGGGGGCATTTGCGAATCAGGAAAACACTTGCCCAAGGATCAGTAATTTGAATTAGCTGAATAAATTGAAAATTATTGCATATTCATATTAGAAGTTTAGTCTTCAATTAGAATTAAATAAAAAATGTTGTATTCAAAACTTTGGCAATTATTTGAACAGTTTTATTTAAATCACTATGACAAATATGCCTTTTTTGCACACATCTCTAGTACGTGTTTTACTTCATGTTTGAAAGTGCTTGACGGTATAATTACTACCATTACCGATCTATGATTATTGCAGATTCTTGAGCAGCGTGTTGAAAATCTAGAAAGAGAACTGGACGCTGCCATTTCAGCCTCCGCTCGAGCACGTACAGAAAAAAGACAAGCCGAGGCAGGACAGAAGGCTGCTGAATTACGTGCACAAGAAATCACAGGAGAGCTTGAGAACACCACCAGTATGTATGCTTTTCATTCGATGTTAATTATGAACATTTTTGACAACCTGTGGACATATGATACATTAATTGTTTTTGAAGTCCATGTTTAATCTATAAATGTTTTGGTAAATTTTAGGCAATTGATAAGTCCGGTCAAGACGTTCAGTGAACCGTATCAAGCTAACAAAATGCTTAATCTGACCCAATGCCACAAGTTACCATTGCAATATAATCAGGGTGGTGTGCTCAGTAACAGGACGGTACAGATAATAAGTATCATAATAAGTATAACTTACATTAACTAATGCAAGTCATAAAGATGTAGTGATACAGGACAGGCGTTAAATGGGCCCAACGAAACAATTTGGAAACAATATAGGAGGCTTTGGAAGCCCATTTGATTAGTTTTATTGATTATTTAATCCAATTTAGGACAATATTCTCTAATTATCTATGATCTATTAGAATTATATCTAATAATTTACAGTTTAATCTATTCTAAACTAATAACATAAAATAAATACAAATTAATATTTTAATTCCTTGTTTCGCATCATATAGCTTATACACAGGACACTTATATGGACAAGATCTGTTTTGACCCCCTTGCACTTTTTACTTATAACTTGGCAGTTATCATGCTCCATGCTCCAAGTCTAAAGAAAGAAGACTTCATTCTATAACTACAGAAATTTTTGTTACTCCTTCGTGCTCCGTAATGTGATATTATACTATTTCAACAGATAGATCATAGATAAATAGTGTGTCCTACATATGGATCTTAGTGGGGTAATGCTTTGTTAGCACAAAATTATGCAAGCGCACGTAGTCACAAGTAATATAAATTAAGTTCGTTCCACAGAGATCTGGATATGGTTCTATTCAGTAAATATGCCTATGCAACAATGTATGGTTTTAATTCACTGCTAAGAAAAATAACAAATTGGAGTTTGATTATCTAAATTAAACTAATATGCAAAATATTAAACTAAGAATTATTAGCTAATGAGAATTGTAATCGAATTACTTTTTTTTTTTTTTTTGAATACTTCGTACTTTCATTAATTAAATCAAATCTCTTTCGAGTACATGATAAATAAAATCCGGGGGGGTATGATCCCATTCCCTTACACCTGACACAGAATAGGAAGCTTTTGCTAAAGCATGAGCCACACTATTCGCAGAGCGATAAACAAACTTAACTAGCACTGGATTTATGTGCTTCAAAAATTCATTACAATCACCAACTATTGTACCAAAATTTGTTTCTCCCGAACCTCCATTACACGCAGCCACAAGCACCTGAGAATCAGACTCTATGACACAGCTATGATTCCTCCTGGTAAGCACCCAAGACAGAGCTTCCTTCATGCCAATGGCCTCAGCCTCCCTTGGCGACCATGTTCCTTCCAACCTGCAACATTTAGCACCGAGAAACAATCCCTGTGAATCCCGCATTACACAACCCACTCCAATACTTCCGTCTTGAAAAATAGCAGCATCCGTATTTACTTTCACCCACCCATCCATTGGTTTCCTCCAGATATGATCCCCTCTATCTACATTCTTCACCTGGGCTTCCCTCCACTCTGTAAGATAGTGTGTAGCTGCAGCTCTTACCCCAAACGCAGAACCATTTATTCGCTCCCATACCCATTTGTTCCTTCTGTTCCATAATGCCCACGCCAGCATCCCAAACTGCACACACTTCTCCCTGCCACATGCTTCGAACACTCTGAGAAATGCCATGAACGCTGTTTCCTGTGGTTGTACATGTACCACCTGTTGAAAACCTGCCATACTCCAAACAGTTCGAGCAAAATTACAGTTAAAAAGCACATGACTATCTGTCTCTATCGCACTCCAACACCACGGACATTGAGCACTTTGAACCACCTGTTTAACTGATAATGCACTCATAGTAGGCAAACACCCCTTACAAACACGCCACAGAAAATGAGCCACATTACCTGGAAACTTTAAAGACCATAATTTCTGCCAAAACTTCTTATGTATGGTCTGAAACTCCCCTTGCAGCCACCTATATGCACTTTTAACCGTGAACTGTCCTTCCTCATCTAAAATCCAGTACCAGGTATCACATTTCTCAACCATTGGAATCGGTATACGTTTGATTAGATCAGCATCTCTACTATTGAAGATATCATCTATCACTTCAACATCCCAATTCCGTCCTGTTTCCTCCATTAGACTTCTAACTTTAATGTCCCTTAACTGATCATACATTGGTGTTGTTATATACCCATTCTCCATATCTGGTAACCAAGCTATCTGCCAAACTTTCGTCTCCTCACCATTACCAATCTTACGCCTGACTCCTGCTTTAACAACTTCCTTAGCCTCCATCAAACTCCTCCAAATATAACTCGGGTTGTTCCCCATCTGTGCTTCAAGAAAAGACACATTTGGGTAGTATCGAGCCTTTATTATCGCAGTTACAAGCCCATTCGTTTGATTAAGTAACCTCCAACACTGTTTAGCCAACATTGCTAAATTAAACTTCCTCAACTCCCTAACTCCCAAACCTCCACAATTTTTAGGCATGCACATCTTCGACCAAGCCATCCATTTAACCCCTTTACCTGATGCTCCCTTTCCCCACATAAACCCGTTCATCTTTCTCTCAATATTCTCACATATACCGACCGGGATAAGAAACAAGTTCATCCAAAAGCTAGGTACTACCTGTGTTGCTGACGATAACAGTGTTAACTTACCTTGCTTAGAGATTTCTTTATGCGCCCATCCTTGTAGTTTTTGTTGAACCTTATCTGTCAAAAACCCAAATACCTCCCCTTTATTCTTTCCCATTCGCATAGGCATGCCAAGATACTTCCCTGGTACCTCAGTTTCCTGGACTTGCATAATTCTACAGACCTCTGTCCTTACTTCCAGATTTGTGTTCGGACTGAAAGTAACAGTTGACTTACTTTCATTAATCATTTGTCCAGAAACAGCTTGGTACTTCTGTAAAATAGCCCTCATCATATTTGCTTCACTTTCTGATGCTCGGAAGAAGAAATAACAATCATCCGCGAAAAGCAGATGAGATACAGGAGGGGCTCCTCGAGCGATTTTGCACCCATGAATTAAACCGTCTTCCTCATACCTCCTCATTATACCACTCAAACCCTCAGCACACATTATGTAAAGATACGGTGAGATTGGATCCCCTTGCCGCACTCCTCTTTGAGGTTTTACACTCCAAAATATTTTTCCATCATGCAGAAAGCTATAGCTTACTGTCTTTATGCACTTCATAATACGATCTATCCACAATCCAGGAAAACCAAAACTCTGATGCATAAATTCAATAAAGCTCCATTCTAATCGGTCATACGCCTTCGACACATCAACTTTCAAACCTGCAATTCCCATGGCACCCTGTGTTTTCCTATGAATATAATGATTTACCTCAAAACACATGTGATACACATAGAGTTGATGCCTTTAATCAATACACATGTGGGATTTGATATCTGATCGGACAACACGAAACAAGTAAAAGCTACCTCTCGGTATACTAGTACCAAACTACGCATGCATCCACAAAAGAGATAGAAGACGAGTAGACACCTATTATGTTTAGACCCTATATCTCTATAGAATTTGAAAACATAGAGGTTTAAGCACAAGTCATCCACATAGATCACATAGGGCAACATAATATCTCTCTTCATGCCACAAATCATGATGTTAAAACATCAACCTATCCTATGCTAGCATGACAAGTTCTAAATCTCAAGATCCACTCTCGTTTCGCAAGAGATTAACAAATTAAATGTTCGCGACGCACCTAAATTCATGAAGCACAACCATACAAGGATATCAAGAATTCACCACACGTAAATCTCTAAGGCATGCAAACTACTAAGCTACATAGATAAATCCACTAGGATCCCATGACAACGATTAGCCCATAATTGAACCGTTCATGGTCATGGGATTTGATGAAAACATGATATTACACAAGATATGAAAGAAAACAATAAAAGATATTATTAAGTCTAAGAGTTTGAGAAAACAAATCTATGATTCAACGTATACAATCCTTGCTTGTCACCGAGCTAGAATCCTTCTCTCCTTTTCTCTCTTGCAAAAACTAAACTATGATATGTAATTGTATGTAATGATGATAATAATATGTTTACAAGGGTTGAGATGTGTTTAAATAGGCTCTAGACACCTTGCCCAGCAAGAAAATACCCTAAAATACATCTAAAATTCGATTTAGGAGTCAGAAATCACGTAGAAATCAATTTCAGCTCGAAAAGGGCAATTCTGGAATTTCTCCCGCAACCCACAGCGCAGGAGCGCCGGTTTGGGCGCCTAAGGCGCCGGTGCAATCTGCATAAACTCGGCTGGGAGCTCTCGGCTTGGTCCCGTTCTGCGAAAACTGATTTTTCTTTGCTTTTTTCGCCTTTTCTTCCCGTTCCTATTGCATGAGCTTCCGTCTTTCATCCTTTATGACTTGTATACTTCTTAGGAGTTGACATTAGCCACCATTCTTCATTCCATATCATCAATGAACTCCACAAACGCACCAAAAATGACGGAAACTACACCTTTAATCGATATTTCTTCAACCCTGCACAATTACACAAAACACATCAAAACTACCACAAACTTGAGGCCAAAGCAATCAATTTAAGCCGAATTAGAATGTTCCAAGTAGATATAAAATCCACTTATCACACCCCCAAACTTAAACCGATGCTTGTCCTCAAGCATAAACAATTACAACTAACTAACTAACTAGTACCACTTCCGTAGGTGATCACGGTTGCATTTGGCATATGCAACAAGCCCTTTAAACCCCTAAGCAGCCCTAGTGGACGAGTAAGGTCTCGTGAGGGCCTATAGCGAATGTACCCACAAAATTCAATGCAATGCAATGCATGAATGCAACTAATATGAAAATGCAATTAATATCCTACCACACCTTCAAATCCTCTCATGCCATATCAACTTAAGGATCAAAGTAATACGCAATGTCTTGGTGTCGAAAGTGCAAGTATTCACATAGTCTACTCAACGAACATGCATAAGTTCTCACAAGCCCATGTCAAATGTAAGAATAAGTTAGTAAACATGCTAAGCCTACAAGAGTATATCTCTGAGACAAAACTCGGGATCTCATACGCAAAAACAAGTGAACACTCACAATCCACTCACAAAAGAATATTCACTCAAGAACAAGGGTAAGTGTATCACTCAATTCCAACAAAATCATAAGCATGCTTGACATTTGGTATCAATCTAACTCTTAACACAACATACATTAATGACGATAATCAAAAGGTCTTTATTTTGGGTTGTAATGGGGCTAGGGACAAGGTATGTCAAATAAGCCAAAATAGGTGAAGTGTCAAAAGCTAGTAGGAACTTATAATAAATCATACACAACGACCTATTTTTCCCCCATAATTTTATGCAACAACAATACCCGAATAGTCGACTAAAGTGGGATCACAATAAACACAAACATGCTTTTATAACATAATATATATATATATATATATATATATATATATATATTTTTTTTTTTTTCTCTTTTTTTTTCTATTTTTTTTCCGAGAGCTAAAGCAACAATAATATAAACAATAAAAATGATCCCACGATTTTATTACATATGCCGACTATCAAGCAACAATCAAACCCAATTTCCAAATTTCCAACTTTCAATATTTCCCCCAAACTTATGACCAACAATAAGCCCTTTCTTGCACACCTTATTACTCCCTTAAGCACTCTACTAGCCTGTGACAATGTGGGTTCAAATTAATGTAAGGCCAATACAAGAAAAAGGTCTAGGCAAGTAATGTGGTATATCACCGAAAAATAGGATTAAGCTCAACGGGTTAACTAATTGATCATGTAAATATGGTGTGGTAATATGGGAAAATATGCGGTTAATCCTAATGCCTTTATCATTTTAATCGTCAAATAATGTCATGCGTTTCAAGAAAGACCTCAAACAACTGCTAACAATGCAAACAATCCATGGTCACTCAAGCAAACGAATAAAATTGCAACAAATATGCAATATGGCTTAAAATCTCACTTGGTAGGAAAAACATACTCAATCCCAAGCAAAAATCTCTCTAATGCACCGACTTGTATTCAAAGCATGTAAACTAAATCTTGCACATATTCATGTCCTTCTAATCACTTACAACATTCAATAAGTCTACTAGTTTCAACTTACTAGTGTATGCGTGTGCACAAGAACAAAGCATATCACTTCTCAATCAAAAGCGTCAACACCACAAAATTACTATCAAGCATGTGTGCAAATGCAAACTATTATGAACTCACATGACATACGAACATAAAAACAGAATGTCCTATATGAAACAAACGTAGATAACACGAACATAAATGCATAATTTACTACTACTAATATGCAAAACATGAAATCCTACATGAACAAATAATACATCTACTAATCCCTCAAATCACCCCCAAACTTGAAAAATTCAATGTCCGCATTGAATGGAAGTAAATACAAGGGATAGCAGAAACATACCTACTCGTCCTCGCTGTCGTCACCCTCGTCATCCTCATCAGATGAATCAGGCGGAGGGTACGGAGTCCGAGCTCCAAATATAGGCCACTGAACAGGAGTACTAGGTGACTGAAACTTTGCCTCCAAGGCTATGCCCATATCCTCAGAATACTGGCGACTACTAACATGCATAGCATCCATCTGCCTAGTCATTCGACGAAAATAAGATTAAAAAACGGACATATCCACCGTATGCTGCGAAGTACCTGCCATAGCCTCTCCCGGTGCCCTTGGAACATGTGGCGGAGCGCCCGCTCCCTGTCCACTAGCATCATCCACAACAAAGCCTAGACCCCGAGGATGAGGAATGCCGCCCGGCCACTCCTTCAACCTCAACCGGTCAATAGTAGCATCCTTAATAGAAGCCATAGGTTTATGCACTGGCTCACCTTTATACCATTTGACTTTCGATGCATCACACAAGTACGCGATGATAGAAGCATAAGGAATACTAGCCGACGAAATGCTTCCCAAAAACCGAAGAATATTTTGATTAATAAGGTACCCAAGGTCAACATACTCACCTTTGAGAATACCCCATAGCAAGATAGCTCTATCAACAGTAACATCGGAAACATGGTTTGACGGAATGATATTAGAACTTATGAAAAAGAACCATGCCTTTGCAAAACTAGACAATGATGAAGCCGGGAAAGTACACTTTATCTCCGTACCTAACCTACATTTCCACTCCGTTCCCGGAACACATAGCTCACTAATGAGTGCATCAAGATCAACATCATCCCTAGACTTTTGTCCCCAATCCGTAGCATCTCTAGGTTTAGGCGGTTGCCTAATCAAATTACGAATAGCACGAGGCGAATAATCCACCTTCCGACCTCTAACAACCGTGGAATTATTCCTTGCTATTGAAGCATTAGCATAAAACTCCCTAACCACATCCAACGCGGCATCATTAGCAAATTCACAAAATAACGTCCAACCCCGCTCATTAATCATCGCCACCATCTCCTCATACTTACGGGGCACAAGCCTCCGTTCCTGAATGACCCCCTTCGAAACTAACCTACCATACTCCGCCTTGGCATTCTCATTCACAAATTTTTCCACTCCATCTCCCACAACATCATTCTCATCCAAAGATGGAGGAGCACTACTACCACTACCCGCTAATCGTGGCCTCTTAGGTGCCATAATCAACAATTATCAAGCAAATAACAACAATCTCCAAACAATTCACCAAACAAAGATCCCCCAAATTACACACCAAGAACCCTAGCTTGCAAAATTCACAAATTCAAATAAAAGATGAGATAGAATATTACCCAATTGAATCAAAGATGTGAACTTGCTAAATGAATCCCCAAAACTTCGAATTTAATTCCCCTTTTACACTTTGAATGGATGAAAGTTGAGAAATTTTGGGTTGTATAGGTGAGGTGGGTGTATATAATTGTGTATGTAATTTAGAGATGGAAAAGAAATTGGATGTAGGCTTGAATTAGGAGATGAAATAATGATAGGAGATACTAGGTTTTAGAATTGGAATTGAATTGGAGGAGATGAGATAAAGAGTGGTGGAGAGATATGAAAATATGAGTTTTTAACTCCTTAAAACGAAGTGATGCAGGAGTGAACGGCGCCTGATGCGCGAGTTTGGCGCCTGATGCGCGGCTGGCTACTGCGTTACACACGCGCAAGGGCGCTTTTCTGGCGCTAGATGCGCAGGCCTGAATGGCGTGATGGGCGCTGGAGCGCCATTTTGGCGCCTGAGGCGCAGTCCCTTCCTGCGTTATATGGCGCAGTTGTGCCTCTGGCGTTGGCTGCTACTGAAATTCTGACTTTTTTTTTTGAAAGAAAAACCTACACCCCTAATAAAATATACAACCAAATTTGGGTTACCTCCCAAAAAGCGCTCTTTTAATGTCATTAGCTTGACATTCTTCCGGAAAATCACGAACAAGATAAAACCGCGACAACTTTCTCGCGGTTCACCATACCTCCATAATACGGCTTGAGTCTCTGTCCATTCACTTTAAAAGCCTCATCAATAGAACCCCTATATATCTCTACCGCTCCATGTGGAAACACCGACTTGACTGTAAATGGACCCAATAGGCCTTGTGCTCTAGCTCGGCCGGCAAATGACATGCCTTACCAAATACCAACTGATAAGGAGACATACCTAGGGGAGTCTTGTAAGCAGTTCTATACGCCCAAACCGCTTCTTCTAACTTCAAAGACCAATCCTTTCTTGAAGGATTCACCACTTTCTCGAGAATTCTCTTGATTTCACGATTAGAAACCTCCGCTTGACCGTTAGTTTGGGGATGATATGCCGTGGCAACACGATGCGTCACATTATACCTAGCCATCATAGCAGTAAATTGACGATTGCAAAAGTGTGTCCCCTCATCACTTATTATAGCTCTTGGAGTTCCAAAACGCGTGAAAATTTGCTTGTGAAGGAAGTTCAGCACCACCTTAGCATCATTGGTCGGTAAAGCCTTCACCTCGACCCATTTAGAAACGTAGTCCACTGACAAGAGATTGTACTGATTATTGCAAGAAGAAACAAACGGACCCATGAAATCAATTCCCCACACATCAAAGATCTCGACTTCAAGAATAGTATTAAGAGGCATCTCGTTCCTCCTAGAGATATTTCCAACCCTTTGACATCGATCACAACTCATTACGAACCTATGAGCATCTTTAAACAGAGTCGGCCAATAAAATCCTGCTTGAAGTACTTTTTGAGCTGTTTTATCACCACCATAATGGCCTCCATATGTGGTAGAATGACAATCATGCAAAATGGCTTCCGTTTCACTGTAAGGAATGCACCTTCTTAAAATCTGATCCACACCAATCTTGAACAAGAATGGCTCGTCCCATCGGTACCACTTCACATTATGTAGAAACTTCTTCTTTTGAACATAAGAAAAGTGCGGAGGGATGACATTACTAACAAGATAGTTCACAAAATCTGCAAACCATCGCTCTTCACCTTGCACCCCAAAAAGTTGCTCATCTGGAAAAGATTCATTAATAAGAGATTTGCCATGTGAATCCTTACCGTGGTCCTCTAAACGTGATAGATGATCAGCTACTTGATTTTCCGTGCTCTTCCTATCCTTGATTTCGACATCAAACTCTTGCAATAAAAGAACCCAACGAATCAATCTAGGCTTTGAATCCTTTTTCGACATGAGATATCGAATAGCAGCATGATCCGTATAAACAATCACCTTCGTACCAAGCAAATAAGATCTGAATTTCTCGAAAGCATAGACAACTGCTAGCAGCTCCTTCTCCGTAGTGGTTCTCCGTAGTGGTGTAGTTAAGTTGTGCATCATTAAGGGTTTTACTAGCATAGCAAACCACATGAAAAATTTTATCCTTCCTTTGTCCAAGCACAGCTCCAACCGCATAGTCACTAGCATCACACATTAGCTCGAACGGTTTCTCCCAATTAGGTGCGGTAATGATAGGTGTAGTAGTCAACTTCTTCTTCAAAAGCTCAAAAGCCGCAAGACACTCATCATCAAACTTGAAAGGAACATCCTTCTCCAACAAATTGCACAAAGGTTTAGAGATTTTCGAGAAGTCTTGAATGAATCGCCTATAGAATCCCGCATGACCAAGAAAACTGCGAAATCCTTTAACGGAGATAGGTGGAGGGAGATTCTCGATTGTCTCCACCTTAGCCCTATCCACTTCAAGCCCCTTACCCGATACCTTGTGCCCAAGAATAATTCTTTCTTGTACCATGAAGTGACACTTCTCCCAATTAAGCACTAAATTTGTCTCCACACACCTCTTCAAAACCAAACCAAGATTGTGCAAGCACTCATCATAAGACGTACCAAAAACTGAGAAATCATCCATAAAAACTTCCACATTCGAGCCAATCATGTCTGAGAAAATAGCCATCATGTACCTTTGAAAAGTGGCTGGAGCACCACAAAATCCGAAAGAAACACGTCGAAACGCAAAGGTACCAAAAGGACATGTGAATGTGGTCTTCTCCTGATCTTCTGGAGCAATGCAAATCTGATTGTAGCCTGAATATCCATCAAGAAGGCAATAGTACTCGTGTCCCGCCAATCTATCTAACATCTGATCAATGAACGGAGGAGGGAAGTGATCTTTTCTCGTGGCTTTGTTGAGCTTCCTATAATCCATGCAAACTCTCCATCCCGTGACTGTTCGAGTAGGAATGAGCTCATTCTTATCATTAGCAACAACTGTCATGCCTCCCTTCTTTGGCACACATTGAACCGGACTCACCCAAGAACTGTCTGAGATAGGATATATAATACCCGCATCAAGCCACTTTAGAATTTCCTTCTTCACCACCTCTTTCATAATCGGATTAAGTCTCCGCTGATGCTCAACAGTAGGCTTAGCTCCCTCCTCTAGCAGAATTTTGTGCATGCAATAAGAAGGGCTGATTCCCTTGATATCTGCTATAGTCCAACCAATGGCTGATTTGAACTCTCTCAAAATTCGCAAGAGCTTATCTTCCTCACTACCTGTCAAGTTAGACGCAATAATAACCGGTAATGTAGATGCATCACCAAGAAACACGTACCTCAAGTGTTCGGGCAATGGTTTGAGTTCAAGTGTAGGAGCTTCCTCAATAGATGGTTTCAGCCGACCCTCAGAATTTTTCAGCTCTCCTAACCCCAAAGATTCAAATGGTAAGTCAAATTTCTTCTTCCATGGAGCTGAATTTAATTGTTGCAATTGCTCGGCTATTTCCTCATCTTCAAAATCAGAATCACCAACTAACACCCTTTCCAAAGAATCTGACTTAAGCAATTGCTCTATCTCTGTAGTAACCGCAGAATCAACCAAATCCACCATCAAGCATTCTTCCTCATCCGTGGGAAATTTCATCGCATTGAACACATTAAAAGTAACATTCTGGTCTTGCACCCTCATGGTGAGCTCTCCTTTCTGCACATCGATCAAGGTACTCCCCGTAGCTAAGAATGGCCTTCCCAAGATTATGGGAATCTTCTTATCTTCCTCGAAATCCAAGATAACAAAATCAGCAGGGAAGATGAGCTTATCAACTTTCACCAAGACATCCTCCACTATGCCTCTAGGATTGGAACGATCGGCCAACTGTAACGAGATGTTAGTTGGCTTTGGATCCGGTAGACCAAGTTGCAAGAATACTGACAAGGGCATGAGATTGATGCTAGCTCCCAAGTCACACAAGCACTTCTCAAAGAATAGATTACCAATAGTGCATGGAATAGTAAAACTACCCGGATCCTTTAGCTTCGGAGGCAACTTCTGTTGCAGAACGGCACTACACTCTTCCGTTAAGGCAACGGTCTCTAATGCTTCAAGCTTCAACTTACGAGAGAGAATGCCTTTCATGAACTTAGCATAGCTCGGCATCTGTTCAAGAGCTTCCGCAAAAGGAATGTTAATATGCAGCTTCTTGAACACCTCTAAGAACTTGGCAAACCTCGTATCCAAATTCTGCTTCTGGAGTCTTCTATCTAACTTTTTAAGTTTGGCGCCTGATGCGCGGCTGGCTACTGCGTTACACACGCGTTAGGGGCGCTTTTCAGGCGCCAAAACGGCGCTCCAGCGCCCATCACGCCATTCAGGCCTGCGCATCTAGCGCCAGAAAAGCGCCCCTGCGCGTGTGTAACGCAGTAGCCAGCCGCGCATCAGGCGCCGTTCACTCCTGCATCACTTCGATTTAAGGACTTAAAAACTCATATTTTCATATCTCTCCACCACTCTTTATCTCATCTCCTCCAATTCAATTCCAATTCTAAAACCTAGTATCTCCTATCATTATTTCATCTCCTAATTCAAGCCTACATCCAATTCCTTTTCCATCTCTAAATTACATACACAATTATATACACCCACCTCACCTATACATACACAAACCCTTCTATATAACCCAAAATTTCTCAACTTTCATCCATTCAAAGTGCAAAAGGGGAATTAAATTCGAAGTTTTGGGGATTCATTTAGCAAGTTCACCTCTTTGATTCAATTGGGTAATATTCTATCTCATCTTTTATTTGAATTTGTGAATTTTGCAAGCTAGGGTTCTTGGTGTGTAATTTGGGGGATCTTTGTTTGGTGAATTGTTTGGAGATTGTTGTTATTTGCTTGATAATTGTTGATTATGGCACCTAAGAGGCCACGATTAGCGGGTAGTGGTAGTAGTGCTCCTCCATCTTTGGATGAGAATGATGTTGTGGGAGATGGAGTGGAAAAATTTGTGAATGAGAATGCCAAGGCGGAGTATGGTAGGTTAGTTTCGAAGGGGGTCATTCAGGAACGGAGGCTTGTGCCCCGTAAGTATGAGGAGATGGTGGCGATGATTAATGAGCGGGGTTGGACGTTATTTTGTGAATTTGCTAATGATGCCGCGTTGGATGTGGTTAGGGAGTTTTATGCTAATGCTTCAATAGCAAGGAATAATTCCACGGTTGTTAGAGGTCGGAAGGTGGATTATTCGCCTCGTGCTATTCGTAATTTGATTAGGCAACCGCCTAAACCTAGAGATGCTACGGATTGGGGACAAAAGTCTAGGGATGATGTTGATCTTGATGCACTCATTAGTGAGCTATGTGTTCCGGGAACGGAGTGGAAATGTAGGTTAGGTACGGAGATAAAGTGTACTTTCCCGGCTTCATCATTGTCTAGTTTTGCAAAGGCATGGTTCTTTTTCATAAGTTCTAATATCATTCCGTCAAACCATGTTTCCGATGTTACTGTTGATAGAGCTATCTTGCTATGGGGTATTCTCAAAGGTGAGTATGTTGACCTTGGGTACCTTATTAATCAAAATATTCTTCGGTTTTTGGGAAGCATTTCGTCGGCTAGTATTCCTTATGCTTCTATCATCGCGTACTTGTGTGATGCATCGAAAGTCAAATGGTATAAAGGTGAGCCGGTGCATAAACCTATGGCTTCTATTAAGGATGCTACTATTGACCGGTTGAGGTTGAAGGAGTGGCCGGGCGGCATTCCTCATCCTCGGGGTCTAGGCTTTGTTGTGGATGATGCTAGTGGTCAGGGAGCGGGCGCTCCGCCACATGTTCCAAGGGCACCGGGAGAGGCTATGGCAGGTACTTCGCAGCATACGGTGGATATGTCCGTTTTTGAATCTTATTTTCGTCGAATGACTAGGCGGATGGATGCTATGCATGTTAGTAGTCGCCAGTATTCTGAGGACATGGGCATAGCCTTGGAGGCAAAGTTTCAGTCACCTAGTACTCCTGTTCAGTGGCCTATATTTGGAGCTCGGACTCCGTACCCTCCGCTTGATTCATCTGATGAGGATGACGAGGGTGACGACAGCGTGGACGAGTAGGTATGTTTCTGCTATCCCTTGTATTTACTTCCATTCAATGCGGACATTGAATTTTTCAAGTTTGGGGGTGATTTGAGGGATTAGTAGATGTTGTATTATTTGTTCATGTAGGATTTCATGCTTTGCATATTAGTAGTAGTAAATTATGCATGTTTGTTCGTGTTATCTACGTTTGTTTCATATAGGACATTCTGTTTTTATTTTCGTATTTTAATGTGAGTTCATAATAGTTTGCATTTGCATCCATGCTTGATAGGAATTTTGTGTTGTTGACGCTTTTGATTAAGAAGTGATATGCTTTGTTCTTGTGCACACACATACACTAGTAAGTTGAAGCTAGTAGACTTATTGAATGTTGTAAGTGATTAGAAGGACATGAATATGTGCAAGATGATTTAGTTTGCATGCTTTGAATGCAAGTAGGTGCGTTAGAGAGATTTTGCTTGGGATTGAGTATGTTTTTTTCCACCAAGTGAGCTTTTGAGCCTTATTGCATATCTGTTGCAATTTATTCGTTTGCTTGAGTGTCCACGGATTGTTGCATTGCTAGCAGTTGTTTGAGGTCTTTTTTGAAACGCATGACATTATTTGACGATTAAAATGATAAAGGCATTTAAGAATAACCACATATTTTCCCATATTACCACACTATATTTACATGATCAATTAGTTAACCCGTTGTAATCCTATTTTTTCGGTGACATACCACATTACTTGCCTAGATTTTTTTTCTTGTATTGGCCTTACATTAATTTGAACCCGCATTGTCAAAGGCTAGTACAGTGTTCAAGGGAGTAATAAGGTGTGCAAAAGAGGGGTTATTGTTGGTTATACTTTTGGGGGAAATATTGAAAATTGGGTTTGTTTACTTGATAGTCGGAATATGTAATAAATTCATGGGATCATTGTTATTGTTTATATTATTGTTTTATCTAGCTCTCGGGAAAAAAAAAAAAAAGAAGAAAAAAAAGGAAAAAAAAAAGAAAAAAAAAAGAAAAAAAAAATATATTATGAGAGCATGTTTGTGTTTGTTGCGATCCTATTTTAGTCGACTAGTCGAGTGTTTGTTATAGTAAAATTATGTGGGGGGAAAATAGGGTGTTGTGTATAATTTATTATGGTACTTACTAACTTTTGACGCTTTATCTGTTTTGGCTTATTTGACATACCTTGTCCCTAGCCCCGTTACAACCCAAATAAAGACCTTTTGATTATCGTCATTGATGTATGTTGTGTTAAGAGTTAGATTGATACCAAATGTTAAGCATGTTTATGATTTTGTTGGAATTGAGTGATACACTTACCCTTGTTCTCGAGAGAATATCCTTTTGTGGGTGGATTATGAGTGTTTGCTTGTTTTTGCGTATGAGATCCCGAGTTTTGTCTCAAAGATGTACTCTTGTAGACTTAGCATGTTTACTAACTTATTCTTACATTTGACATGGGCTTGTGAGAACTTATGCTGTGAGAACTTATGCATGTTCGTTGAGTAGACTATGTGAATACTTGCACTTTCGACACCAAGACATTGTGTATTTACTTTGATCCTTAAGTTGATATGGCATGAGAGGATTTGAAGGTGTGGTAGGATATTAATTGCATTTTCATATTAGTTACATTCATGCATTGCATTGCATTGGATTTTGTGGGTACATTCGCTATAGGCCCTCACGAGACCTTACTCGTCCACTAGGGCTGCCTAGGGGTTTAAAGGGCTTGTTGCATATGCCAAATGCAACCGTGATCACCTACGGAAGTGGTACTAGTTAGTTAGTTAGTTGCAATTGTTTATGCTTTGAGGACAAGCATCGGTTTAAGTTTGGGGGTGTGATAATTGGATTTTATATCTACTTGGAATATTCTAATTCGGCTTAAATTGATTGCTTTGGCCTCAAGTTTGTGGTAGTTTTGATGTGTTTTGTGTAATTGTGCAGGGTTGAAGAAATATCGATTAAAGGTGTAGTTTCCGTCATTTTTGGTGCGTTTTGTGGAGTTCATTGATGATATGAAATGAAGAATGGTGGCTAATGTCAACTCCTAAGCTAAGAAGTATACAAGTCATAAAGGATGAAAGACGGAAGCTCATGCAATAGGAACGGGAAGAAAAGGCGAAAAAAGTAAAGAAAAATCAGTTTTCGCAGAACGGGACAAAGCTGAGAGCTCCCAGCCGAGTTTATGCAGATTGCACCGGCGCCTCAGGCGCCCAAACCGGCGCTCCTGCGCTGTGGGTTGCGGGAGAAATTCCAGAATTGCCCTTTTCGAGCTGAAATTGATTTCTACGTGATTTCTGACTCCTAAATCGAATTTTAGATGTATTTTAGGGTATTTTCTTGCTGGGCAAGGTGTCTAGAGCCTATTTAAACACATCCCAACCCTTGTAAACATATTATTATCATCATTACATACAATTACATATCATAGTTTAGTTTTTGCAAGAGAGAAAAGGAAAGAAGGATTCTAGCTCGGTGACAAGCAAGGATCTAGATCATCTTCATCTTTTGTATACGTTGAATCATAAATTTGTTTTCTCAAACTCTTAGACTTAATAATATCTTTTATTGTTTTCTTTCATATCTTGTGAAATATCTTGTGTAATATCATGTTTTCGTTCATGGTCATGGGATTTGATGAAAACATGATATTACACAAGATATGAAAGAAAACAATAAAAGATATTATTAAGTCTAAGAGTTTGAGGAAACAAATCTATGATTCAACGTATACAAAAGATGAAGATGATCTAGATCCTTGCTTGTCACCGAGCTAGAATCCTTCTCTCCTTTTCTCTGTTGCAAAAACTAAACTATGATATGTAATTGTATGTAATGATGATAATAATATGTTTACAAGGGTTGGGATGTGTTTAAATAGGCTCTAGACACCTTGCCCAGCAAGAAAATATCCTAAAATACATCTAAAATTCGATTTAGGAGTCAGAAATCACGTAGAAATCAATTTCAGCTCGAAAAGGGCAATTCTGGAATTTCTCCCGCAACCCACAGCGCAGGAGCGCCGGTTTGGGCGCCTGAGGCGCCGGTGCAATCTGCATAAACTCGGCTGGGAGCTCTCGGCTTGGTCCCGTTCTGCGAAAACTGATTTTTCTTTGCTTTTTTCGCCTTTTCTTCCCGTTCCTATTGCATGAGCTTCCGTCTTTCATCATTTATGACTTGTATACTTCTTAGGAGTTGACATTAGCCACCATTCTTCATTCCATATCATCAATGAACTCCAAAAAACGCACCAAAAACGACGAAAACTACACCTTTAATCGATATTTCTTCAACCCTGCACAATTACACAAAACACATCAAAACTACCACAAACTTGAGGCCAAAGAAATCAATTTAAGCCGAATTAGAATGTTCCAAGTAGATATAAAATCCACTTATCATGCTTATTGTTTCTTTTTCAAGAATATGTATATAGACAGCAGCTCAAAAATCACATTTTAGGGGCAATAAAGATCTATTAAAAAATGGAAATGGTATATAATTACTTATACTCACAAAGTCAGTATACTTGTCAAATTAGTCGGATTCTATATGAAGTGTGTTTTACAATATATAGACATCATTTAAGCGTGTAATTTTTTTTCCATAAATTGCTTGTTAGACTGACACCTTGGTTTAGTTTTTCTCAACCTCTGATTCCTCGACCGATGACAATAATATATATCTGAAATTGGGATTATCGCATCTTCACTAAATTTTGCCACTACCTGGTCCCGGTCATGTTTATCCATAATCAGTTTTTCCATATACACACATGAAGTCAAGAACCTTTCAAGTACATGGATATGCTTTGTGAAAAATGAGTAAGGAATGAAAGGGTTATTATGTGACTAGTATAACGTGACAATATGATGTAAAACACCCATGATGTACAATCTCATTATGTTTGCAGACCCCGGAGTCATTGTCTGAGGCATTAACTTTATATTGCTTTTGAGACTTCAAGCCTAAAATTAGTTTTCAGACAATCCATAGTTCGAATTATCACAAAGAATTGTATATGCTCCCTTATGAAGTACATACTTATCTATACCCTAATATATATATATATTCTGAAATGCAGAAGTATTTGAGCTGCATATGGAAGAGCTGCGAGCAAAGCAAGAAGAAATTTCCAAGCGTGATAAAGAAATTAAACTGCTAGAGGCCATAATTCAGACACTAGGAGGCAAAAATCCAAGTTCAACGAGTGGGTAGAGCTCTGCCGTCAACATAGGTTCCAAACCATCTTACTTCCTTGTCAAGACTCTTTACTTCTCACAAGAATGTATTGGTCAAAAGAGAACTCTCACTTATAATTTCTAGTTAATGCAATTGTTTAATTGATCAATTTTGAGAAAGAGTACACAGGTACATATACCAAGGGTCCCTTAAACTTGCTTGCAGTTCTGTTTCTATTATCAACAGCTAAAGAATGTCAATATTTTACCAACTCTCATCAATAGTAACATGTATTTGAATATATTAGTCTTGTAATAATGTATAGTTTACCAGTGTTATCATCAGCTGTCTTCTTTTGAACTCCCTCCGTTTTTCTTTTTTCAGATTCTAATAACGATATCATCAGGATCCCACACATTTTGCAATTAATCACATCTCTCTTTGTTTCTCCTGCACCGGGTCGAGTTTCTGTGTTATTGCTATTTGCCAGAACCACAAATACTTTCAATGTTCTTCATATTTTCAGCTGATCTATTTTAGAGACACGCACGAAGTTTCACTCTCCTTCGGTATGTTTTAATGTTTCACTATCTAACATCACTCGATATGTAGTTGATTGTTGTTTTCAACATAAGGTAAAATGCATGAGCAGCAAGGCCGAAGTATTTTCCCAATGACTTGATTGATGCTTAAGCGGGGATTTGGACAAATCAATTGTAACTAATTTTGTCTTTGTTGGTCAATATTGAACCCTCAACCTCTCGTAAATGCACATGATTGAATTTATTTATTGTTTCAATTAAAAAACCGATATTTAATTACAAAAATAATGAATATATGTATTTGGTGGAACTACAATAATTCTACGAAAAATTAGTCATCAAAATCTTGGGTGTCATCCAGAGGAACCTTAAACGCTTGCATTCTGCTGGAACAGCATTAGAAACCTCTGTTTGTCAGAGCAGTAGTTGTATACCATATGCTTCGATTGTACCCAAAATAGTCTATTCCGGCCTGCTGCATAGACCTTGGCAAAATGGGTCTGGATCCGAAAAACCGAACCGAAATATGTGGAACCGAATCCGAAATTGGATCCGAAATAGATTATCCGAAATTGTATCCGAAACCGAAACAATCCGAATCCGAACCAAAATCGGTTCAATCTAATAAATTCGATAACGATCCGAAAACCGATTTGACCCGATCCGAAAATTAACCAAACCGGAAATTCAACCAAAAATTATCCGAAATACTGTATCCAATGATGACCATGTATCCGATTATAATCAGAACCGATCAAATCCGAATAAAAATTTACCCGAACCGAATATGACTTGAATCCGATGTAAATCCGAAACTAAAAATAACTGAATCGAAAAATATCCGATAAAATAATTTTATATAGATTAATATTTTATTGACCTTTATTTGTTTAGTTTTGTCAATTTTTATATTTTCTGATTTGCTATATATTTATTATTGTCATTGAATATTGCTTACGATATTTTGTATATAATAACATTTTAATTCAATTTGCAAATATAAATTAATAAATTCTGCACATAATTAGCAAATAAATAAATAAATAAATTCTGCATATTCTGGGAAGAAATTAAAGTGCATTCACTTATATAGCGCTTATTGAAGCGTTGTCTAAGTGAGTGCATTCACTTCCATAACGCTTATGGAAGCGTTATATAAGTGACGTATCTAATTTTGACATATTCTGTCTTATTTAATAAATTTTGACACATGTATTTTTTAAAAAATATTTTTTTTTTGAAAATTTGGAATATCACTAAATTAGATATATCTTCACATCCATACGGTTGAATCATCGAGAAATAATTTAAAAAAATAAAATCAACAATCCGTGACAAAACAATAGTTACGAGTATTAGTCAATTCGGTAGTTGACTACTAAGATCTTCAACCAAATTAATATTTTATTTTTTAAAAATTTGGGAATATCACTATATGAGATATATCACTATATAAGTGACTAAGTAAGTGATTCGAGAACTAGAATTGACTTGATCGATAACTCTGAGTTCTCGAACACTGTTATATTGACATATCGAACCACTTCTCGAATAGCTCTTTTCCATCAGGATTCCTTGAGTTGTCGAATAGAACATTTAACTTATCGAATCCTCGAGATATCGAATAGCTTTCTGAGTCCTTGAGATGTCGAATGGAACTTTGACTTGTTGACTCTTTGAGAACTCGAATACCACTTTGACTTGTTGACTTCTTGAGTTCTCGAATAGAGTAGTAGACATATCGAATCTCTGAGATATCAAACAGTGTGTTCAGAGATATCGAATAGTGTCTTGAGATATCGAATCCCTGACTTCTCGAATGCTGGACTTCTCGAATAGACAAATATACTTCTCGAATTGGTACTTAGGCAAATTCTTCATTTCTTCAAATTTCAACCGTGATTATTTGACAGTCTTTATCTTCTTGCTTGAGGCATGAACCTTGGAACTTCTTTCAAGCATTATTCTTGACTCTATAAGTACAGTTACACAACTAGGATTTGGTGCATATTATAAGTACAGAACAAGTAGAAACTCTACAACTAGAGGTTCCCTCAGTTAAGAGGTCATGTAGGTAATGCAATGTAATAACCATAACTTCAGTAATGCTACAGTGGTCACATGAATAGTAAATTTCGAGGATTTAGAGAAATGGTATATAGGTACTCTATAATGGAAATGGAAAATGAATAAACAGAAACCATATTAGTGTGGTACAATGAAAATAAGTGACTCGAAATGACGTTAGATTTCAGAAATTCCTAAAACATGGATTTTGAGGATTTTGACTTCTAAAGAGCTTCTATTGGATATTAAGGAGCATGGAAATATTATAAGAATTATATATTGAGGGATTAGTGAATTTAGATTTAACCAGGGGATTATTAAGTTAAGAGAATACCAAAGGAAATTGGATTTGTAAATGATTTCGAAAATCACTGAGACAATGGGGTACACTCGAAACGAACCACAATTAGACGAGTATGGAGATCAAGCAACCAAGATTAGTAATATAACAAGGATACATACCACATTATTATTATCCAAGATTATTAGCATAATACTTAGAAAATCAAGAAAAAGGAATTATTAGATCATCAAGAATGATGTCACATTCCACTAACTTAAAACCAAGGGTAAATTAGTCAATTTCCAAGGAAAATATCTACTAAACTCTAGAATTTGCAAGAGATTAAGATGAGATAGATTAGCCAAGGCAAAGCAAAAGAAATCTCTCCCCCATTTCCATAAAACCATTCGGCCACCAAGAAAAAAAGAAAGAAAAAAATTTCCAAAACCCTAGCTCTCTTCAAGATTAAATCAAGGGAAAAATTATGGAGGCTCTTGGAGGTTAGAAAGGATCATCTACAAAGTTTCATAGCAAACCAACACCATTTAGTAAGGTAATAAAATCTCCAAAGTTGATGGATGAATAGTGATGAATAGTAGTTTCAAGAACTAACTTGGTTTTTATGATTTCTTTAGTTAATTCAAGCTATTGTAAGGTTGTTTAAGGGCTAGCTAAGGATTATTAAGTGTTGATAAATCTTCAAGAAGGTATAAACATGCTTGCCCTTTTGTATTTATGATAAATATTGTTGTGTTTAGTGATTAAGTGGTATAAAGGTTATGTTTATGATGTTATAAGTGTTTGTAAGTGGTTTGAGTTGATTTTGGAAGGAGTTTGGGAGTGTAACCATGGCTGGTAATGAAGACCACATGGTGTAGGTGATGATTATTGTGTTTGATGATTGGTTTTGGAGGAGTTTGATTTTGGGAAGTATGAAATTACAGCAGTTATAATGTCCGATTTTCGTTAGAACGAAAACTGCCCTGTTTTGTGACCCCTGTATTCATACGGTACCTCACTGCCTAGGTTACCAATTGACCATGAAATGATAGAGCTTAGTTCATAGATCGTTTTGATATAAGGTGCGTTAAAATCTGATGAACGGTTTAGGAGAAAAGTCAGTTTTAGTGAAAGACGTTCGATAACCGAGAAAACGTAATTGTATCAACTTTGAGGCTAAAGTTACCATACTTAGACATTTTTATAAGTCACGAAATTTTGGGATAGTATAGTAGGGTGGTCAGAGGACCCTTGGCAGTTGACCTCATATTAAAATTCGAAATCAAAAATTTATAAGAAATTTTACAGTCGAGTGTGGTTGTTAGGTAAAATGGTGATAAACACTGAAACTTCGATTGAACTTATAAATGGTTAAGTTCTTGAACCTTTGGGGTAATAATGATATGTTAAACATACATTGAAGTGTAAAGGGTGTTGTTATATGAGAGGGTAGTGAGTAAGAGATGTGGTATTCTAATGACGGTCCTTTTGTGTTTATAGAAATTCCGGAGGAGGAACCAGCCATACTGTCAGGATACAGAAACCGAGGCAAGATCCTTCTATCCCTACTTTAAAAATTATTTATCTTCGGAATAATAATGATATCATGGAATATATTTATGTATATGTGATGCTTTTGTTGCTATATTGCAAAGAATACATTATCTTGATTGTGGAAAGTTAAAGAGAGATGGATATGTTTCCTGAAATATGAATATAGAGATGATTACGAATGGAGCGAATATGCTCTAGGGTAAAAGAGATATGAAAGAGAATGGTATCAGTTGTTATCTAGGGTTATATGGTTTATAATGCTATATTATAAACATTCTTTTAGTGTATGTTATATACATATATTTTATAGAAATAATGTGCGAGAATGGAAGTGATATACGGGAATGGAAATGTGAAATGGTATTGATAAAGTGAATAATGATCTTATAAAAAGGGGGATTAGCAACAAACTTGCATAAGAGGCTGTGTCAGGGCTGTGTGCGACATAGTCTAGCATTCATGATTCGGCACGAAGATGCCAAGGGAGGATGTTAGCAGGTGGCCTTCCTCCAGGAGGATGTTAGCAGGTGGCCTTCCTCCAGGGATGATGTTAGCAGGTGGCCTTCATTCCTTCTACCGGTAGTAAAAATAGACGGGTACGGAGGACGACTGATCATCGTACCTCACGTATTCGGTGACAGTGGAAACCCCCAAAATTATTGAATAAAGAATGAACGATAAAGTCAGAATGGTATACTGAAAAGGTAAAATGATATGAGACGATGGAATTATTGTTATAGATGAAGAGAAACTGATTTTATATTAATTTATAAAATTGTTGTATAGGAAGGAAATGAGAAGATGATAGTGAGAGAATTATTCAAGTATTCATTTTATTTTAAAATATTACACTGAAAGGGTATATTGATTGTTATATTATTTAAGAAGAGAAACTGATACTGTATTATCTTAGATTTCTTTCTTATAATAGTAAGTGGATGATGTATTATTAAATAAGAGTTTTATTCTTCCTTAAAGTTTATAATTTGGTTCCTGCTTACATATGTATATACATGTATACTTGGTTACATTTTAAACTCTAGTTCACAATATTATCTTGCTGAGCTATTATAGCTCACTCTTGCTACTTATCTATATACAGCTAGGTATGCCAATACTACGCAGAACGCCCCGCAAGAGGGTAAGGGAAAGGCGACCTTCTGAGAGCTCGTTAGCATCAATCCCCGAGGTAGATGACCAGCGCAAGGGGTTTAGTGGTCTTATGTATATTAAGTGTGTAAGTGTGTAAGATTGTAATAAATTTGGTTGTTGAAATGCTTCTTGTGGAAGCATCACTCAACAATGTACTTAAGTATGATTCTGGGTTTGTAATAACTTTCTAACTCTAAACTTTTATTATGGTGAATGTTGTTCTCTGAGCATATGACTGGTGTGTGTGTGTATTAGTGTGGGGTCAATTGCATAAGTATTAATTATAAAAAAAAACCAAGAGATATTGATTTTGAATGGAAGTTGGTCCGTGATGGCCCAGATTCATGACCCCGGATTTGGGGCTGTCACAGTTTGGTATCAGAGCTAAGAGTCATAATGCTCAGGAACAAGAGTGATAATAATATTGTATCATTTATAATATAAAGTTTTGAACTTCCATCAAGTTCAGGGGTGGTATATCGCAGGTAGTATTTATTTTAAGTATTATTTATAATTTTATAGACCGTTACTAATAGAATTTTATGTTTTATTATAGGAAGCGGAGATGGGTGAGCCGGGTCAGGACCCCCAGTGGCTAGGACTACCCGAGCAGGAGCTTAGAGACTTGTTGCTGGTAGGTGTAGAGGTTCCAGAGTATGCTATCGCTGACCTGAGGAGGAGAGTTCGCGTAGAGGCCATGGAGAGACATGAGATCAGAGTGAGACTTGAGGAGGCAGAGGAGCGTAGGCAGAGGGATGCTGTGGCCATAGTGCCATATTCTGGTAGACCATATGTAGGACCTGATGGGGCCGGACCTTCTCGGGTGCGGTCGGATATTCCTGAGGAGGAGATGCCCTTGCGTAAGAGGCCTAGATTATCTGTTATACCTGAGGAGCCGATTGAGTGGAGGGACATTCACGTGACTCCTACTCCTGTCCCACCTGTCCCAGTGCCATCACCAGTTCCATCTCCTCTACCTAGCCCTGACCCTTTTGAGGACCCAGTTGAGCAGTTCACTCCACCGGGACACTTTATCATGTCAGAGGATGAGTTGGAGGAGGACCCTTCCGAGGATGCGGACACGGAGCCAGTTCCTCCATCCCCACCATTTGCACCTCCACCACCTCCACCAGTGGATGCACCCCCACTTGTAGATGCACCTCCCCCAGATGCTATGCCACCTCAGGAGGCACCTATATTTCCAGCTGGTCAGTTGCCAGCTATTGTCTTGCCAGAGTACTTTGCCCTTCAGGGACAGCTGGATGAGTCCCGTCGGACTATAGATACACTTGTGCAGAGGTTAGACAGGACGAGAGGAGGAGGAGGTGTGATACCAGATGGGTTGACTTTGAGCATAGTTAGTATCGAGCTGCGGGCACTCGGTGATATTAGGACGATGTTGGGAGACAGAGGGGATCCAGTATGGAGGGCTCAGATAGTTGATGTAGTCACCACTATGGTAGTGCAGATCAGAGACGTTATCAGGGCGTCGTTACCATGATTAGGAGTAGTAGTCTTGGATACTAATCAGACTAGTCATCTTGTGGATGTCATTTTGGGGATTAGGTTAGTTGTTTACTGTCTTAATCCCAGTCTGATTAGAAGACAGCTAGTAGTGCTTTTGTTATAGCGAGTTAGTATGTACAGTTATGCTTTTGGGGTTTCGAACCTTGTACTTTATGATGTATGATATTAGTAGTAAAAGACGTTGTGCTCAAGTTGTAAAATATTTATGTAAATTAATGAAGTTTATGTACTTTGCCTAATTTTATTGTATTTTGATATTAAATGTTGAGAATCAAAAATATTGATATATATGAGGTGATTGACTTAAATGAAAAGGTTATTGTGCTAAAGGTACTAAGCTTATTTGTCAAAGTTGTATTATAATTAAATATTACTTGTGTGAAGTTAAAAATAATGGGATGCATAAATAAGATTAACTAATGATATAGTTGTGCATATATGGAAATGATGTATATTGTACCCTAATTTTGGGTGATTAACGAAGAATATTGTTATATACAGAATCATGCCTCCTAAGCGTAATAATAGAATGAATGCAAGGGAAAATGAGAGAGAAGAAGGAAGTCATAATAGGCAGGGTGAAAACGTTCATAATGAACAAGATCATGAGGAAGAAGAAGAGGAATCGACTGGTCAACAGGGGAATCAGGGTGGTAACCCTTTTAACCAATTTATAGAACTATTGAGGCAGAATTTCGCTAATCCGCAGAATCCGCCACAACCACCTGTTCTTCCCAACCAGGCAGCTAACTCTTTTCGTGCTTTTAAGTCATTAAAACCCCTAGAATTTGAGGGAACCACTAACCCAGTAGCAGCCAGGGCATGGCTGAAAGAGATGGAGAAGGCTTTTGAGATACTGAGGGTAGAGGAAGATCAGAAGACAGTCTTTGCAGCCTATCTCCTAAAGGGAGAGGCAAATTATTGGTGGGAAGCTAAGAAAAATCTCGAGGGAGCCGGAGTGATAACCTGGGAGCGTTTCACTAGGGTGTTTCTAGACAAATATTCCCCTAGGTACCTGGAGAACCATATGATAATAAAATTTTTGGAGCTAAAGCAGGAAAATCTAACAGTGGCTGAGTATGAAACGAAATTTACCGAACTGTCTAGGTTTGTTCCAGAATTTGTGCGTACCGAGGAACAACGAGCGAAAAGGTTTCAACAAGGATTGAAACCATGGCTACGGACAAGAGTGGCACCATTTGAGTTGACCGAGTATGCTGCGGTGGTTCAGAAAGCATCTATTATTGAGGCCGAGAGTGAACAAACCCAATTAGGTCGAGAGAACAAGAAAAGAAAATTTGAGGGTCCAAAAGGAGGTTCAAGTGAGGGAAGTTACTTTAACAAATTTGGTAAAGGACAAAAACCCCAGTTTGGAAAGTCAGGGAATAATAAGACTAACAGTGAGACAGTGAATCAGGGTGGTAGATCCACAGGAACCTTTCAGTCTAATCAATCTCGAACACCATTTCCAGACTGTAACACGTGTGGTAGGAAGCATACGGGAGTGTGTAGAGCGTTAGAAATAAACTGCTTTAACTGTGGACAAAAAGGACACTATCTTAGCCAGTGCCCATCGGCTAATACCAATCCTAAGAGGGACGTCAAGTGTTACCAGTGTGGGAAACTAGGACACATTGCCAGAGATTGTCGTTCCGGGGGATCATCTGTGCCAGAACATAGTGTGACTGCTTCAAACAGGCCTACTGCTAGAGTATACAATATGACTTTAGGAGAGGCATTGAGAAAGCCGGATACAGATGCAGGTGAACATTTTTCTAGTATTTAAATTTTTAGTGTAAACGTTTGGTTAGGAATCAATGTGGTTAATGAATGGTATAGGTAGGTTGATAATCTAGATAAGGAAAATCAGTATCTGTTAGGGGTTAGAAATTCTATGAAAAGGCGAATAATTGTATTTTGGGGGTAAACCATAGACTTGTTTAAATACGAACAGGAAATATATATTATAGGTAATATTTTCTTACAATTGTTTCAAAGAATCTTATTCTAGTCGGATTTCTGGAAGATTTTACAGAGACAAGATATAATAAGAGCGAAGTATGTATATTTTATGTCATGATAGAGATCAACATAGGGATAAACCATAAGTGAGATACACTACCATTCAGGAAAGGCCAATGTGGTGGCCGATACCCATAATTAAAAGAGGAATGTTGATGAATGACAAGCAAGTTTATATTGGTATAATTTTGTGCAAACAAGATAGAGATATTATGAAGGAAAAAGGATGGAGAAAGTGGTATAGAAGTTATAAGGTGTAGATGAAAAGATATCTATGGACATTCTGACGTGATTCCGGGACGGAATCCTTGTAAGGGGGGAAGGATGTAATAACCCTAACTTCAGTAATGCTACAGTGGTCACATGAATAGTAAATTTCGAGGATTTAGAGAAATGGTATATAGGTACTCTATAATGGAAATGGAAAATGAATAAACAGAAACCATATTAGTGTGGTACAATGAAAATAAGTGACTCGAAATGACGTTAGATTTCAGAAATTCCTAAAACATGGATTTTGAGGATTTTGACTTCTAAAGAGCTTCTATTGGATATTAAGGAGCATGGAAATATTATAAGAATTATATATTGAGGGATTAGTGAATTTAGATTTAACCAGGGGATTATTAAGTTAAGAGAATACCAAAGGAAATTGGATTTGTAAATGATTTCGAAAATCACTGAGACAATGGGGTACACTCGAAACGAACCACAATTAGACGAGTATGGAGATCAAGCAACCAAGATTAGTAATATAACAAGGATACATACCACATTATTATTATCCAAGATTATTAGCATAATACTTAGAAAATCAAGAAAAAGGAATTATTAGATCATCAAGAATGATGTCACATTCCACTAACTTAAAACCAAGGGTAAATTAGTCAATTTCCAAGGAAAATATCTACTAAACTCTAGAATTTGCAAGAGATTAAGATGAGATAGATTAGCCAAGGCAAAGCAAAAGAAATCTCTCCCCCATTTCCATAAAACCATTCGGCCACCAAGAAAAAAAGAAAGAAAAAAATTTCCAAAACCCTAGCTCTCTTCAAGATTAAATCAAGGGAAAAATTATGGAGGCTCTTGGAGGTTAGAAAGGATCATCTACAAAGTTTCATAGCAAACCAACACCATTTAGTAAGGTAATAAAATCTCCAAAGTTGATGGATGAATAGTGATGAATAGTAGTTTCAAGAACTAACTTGGTTTTTATGATTTCTTTAGTTAATTCAAGCTATTGTAAGGTTGTTTAAGGGCTAGCTAAGGATTATTAAGTGTTGATAAATCTTCAAGAAGGTATAAACATGCTTGCCCTTTTGTATTTATGATAAATATTGTTGTGTTTAGTGATTAAGTGGTATAAAGGTTATGTTTATGATGTTATAAGTGTTTGTAAGTGGTTTGAGTTGATTTTGGAAGGAGTTTGGGAGTGTAACCATGGCTGGTAATGAATACCACATGGTGTAGGTGATGATTATTGTGTTTGATGATTGGTTTTGGAGGAGTTTGATTTTGGGAAGTATGAAATTACAGCAGTTATAATGTCCGATTTTCGTTAGAACGAAAACTGCCCTGTTTTGTGACCCCTGTATTCATACGGTACCTCACTGCCTAGGTTACCAATTGACCATGAAATGATAGAGCTTAGTTCATAGATCGTTTTGATATAAGGTGCGTTAAAATCTGATGAACGGTTTAGGAGAAAAGTCAGTTTTAGTGAAAGACGTTCGATAACCGAGAAAACGTAATTGTATCAACTTTGAGGCTAAAGTTACCATACTTAGACATTTTTATAAGTCACGAAATTTTGGGATAGTATAGTAGGGTGGTCAGAGGACCCTTGGCAGTTGACCTCATATTAAAATTCGAAATCAAAAATTTATAAGAAATTTTACAGTCGAGTGTGGTTGTTAGGTAAAATGGTGATAAACACTGAAACTTCGATTGAACTTATAAATGGTTAAGTTCTTGAACCTTTGGGGTAATAATGATATGTTAAACATACATTGAAGTGTAAAGGGTGTTGTTATATGAGAGGGTAGTGAGTAAGAGATGTGGTATTCTAATGACGGTCCTTTTGTGTTTATAGAAATTCCGGAGGAGGAACCAGCCATACTGTCAGGATACAGAAACCGAGGCAAGATCCTTCTATCCCTACTTTAAAAATTATTTATCTTCGGAATAATAATGATATCATGGAATATATTTATGTATATGTGATGCTTTTGTTGCTATATTGCAAAGAATACATTATCTTGATTGTGGAAAGTTAAAGAGAGATGGATATGTTTCCTGAAATATGAATATAGAGATGATTACGAATGGAGCGAATATGCTCTAGGGTAAAAGAGATATGAAAGAGAATGGTATCAGTTGTTATCTAGGGTTATATGGTTTATAATGCTATATTATAAACATTCTTTTAGTGTATGTTATATACATATATTTTATAGAAATAATGTGCGAGAATGGAAGTGATATACGGGAATGGAAATGTGAAATGGTATTGATAAAGTGAATAATGATCTTATAAAAAGGGGGATTAGCAACAAACTTGCATAAGAGGCTGTGTCAGGGCTGTGTGCGACATAGTCTAGCATTCATGATTCGGCACGAAGATGCCAAGGGAGGATGTTAGCAGGTGGCCTTCCTCCAGGAGGATGTTAGCAGGTGGCCTTCCTCCAGGGATGATGTTAGCAGGTGGCCTTCATTCCTTCTACCGGTAGTAAAAATAGACGGGTACGGAGGACGACTGATCATCGTACCTCACGTATTCGGTGACAGTGGAAACCCCCAAAATTATTGAATAAAGAATGAACGATAAAGTCAGAATGGTATACTGAAAAGGTAAAATGATATGAGACGATGGAATTATTGTTATAGATGAAGAGAAACTGATTTTATATTAATTTATAAAATTGTTGTATAGGAAGGAAATGAGAAGATGATAGTGAGAGAATTATTCAAGTATTCATTTTATTTTAAAATATTACACTGAAAGGGTATATTGATTGTTATATTATTTAAGAAGAGAAACTGATACTGTATTATCTTAGATTTCTTTCTTATAATAGTAAGTGGATGATGTATTATTAAATAAGAGTTTTATTCTTCCTTAAAGTTTATAATTTGGTTCCTGCTTACATATGTATATACATGTATACTTGGTTACATTTTAAACTCTAGTTCACAATATTATCTTGCTGAGCTATTATAGCTCACTCTTGCTACTTATCTATATACAGCTAGGTATGCCAATACTACGCAGAACGCCCCGCAAGATGGTAAGGGAAAGGCGACCTTCTGAGAGCTCGTTAGCATCAATCCCCGAGGTAGATGACCAGCGCAAGGGGTTTAGTGGTCTTATGTATATTAAGTGTGTAAGTGTGTAAGATTGTAATAAATTTGGTTGTTGAAATGCTTCTTGTGGAAGCATCACTCAACAATGTACTTAAGTATGATTCTGGGTTTGTAATAACTTTCTAACTCTAAACTTTTATTATGGTGAATGTTGTTCTCTGAGCATATGACTGGTGTGTGTGTGTATTAGTGTGGGGTCAATTGCATAAGTATTAATTATAAAAAAAAAAAAACCCAAGAGATATTGATTTTGAATGGAAGTTGGTCCGTGATGGCCCAGATTCATGACCCCGGATTTGGGGCTGTCACATGCAGAGCATTACAAACAGTTAGGCTTGTTATTAGATGTATACAGGCATGCCTCTGTGACTAACAATCTCCCCCAAATTGTGAGTAAGACCCTTAGTCACAATTTCATGTCTGATAACAAGCCTATCATACATAAAGATAAATCTTGACAAGTGCATGTATGAAATTGATTGAATATTATTACAAAGAAAACATTCTCACAGTTATGAAGAGATACTAGCCATTTTCCTTTGATTCTCCTTTTTGAGATTTGGCTTGTAGATCCTCCTTTTCTTTTTCTTCCTTGGCTTTCTTTGCATCACTCATTGCCTGGATGATGTCTTCCATGGCAGTGAGTTCTTCAATGAGAGGTGAGCCAGATAGGTCTCTGATGACTTCATTCAGTTTGGCTTCAGAGTAAGAGCTAATGTAATCCATTCTAATCTTCACATTTCTGCCATATTTCATGTATTCCACAATGTAAGGATTATACTTGACTCTGCATAACCCTTTAGCTCTCAATTCTTCAGCTTTGGCTTCTAGAGCAGCTAACTCTTCTTCTCTCTTTATCTTCAAAGCTTCATACTTCTTTCTCAACTCTTCCTCATGATCTCTTTTCATCTTGATAAAATGAGCTATCTCAATTTTCCACCTTCTGTACTCTTCATTCTCAAGGTTGAGTAGCACCATTATTCTTTGTAGATCATGTAACTTGCCCCAGTGTTCACACATGCCTTGCTTGAATCTCTTGAGTCTCCCATCAGTGTATTTGAACTCCAGACAGTCATCAACTATAGCTACATGATAGATTCTCTGAGCTAGTTGATATGCTATCTCATCTTCATCATAGTCTATGTTGAGACAGGGCAAGTCTAGTCCAGGAATGATTGTGAGTGCCTGAGATGTAGATGTTTTCACCTTTCTTGCCCTTCTGGCTGACATCTTCCATTTCAGCTTCTTTACTTTGTTGGTTGAGAAAAATTTAAGACCTTTGTCTTTGGACCATTGTAGTATACCATTAGCAGTATGCTTTTTGATATACACAAGTGGTTTCTTGAATAGTATCTCCTTTTCTTGAGTTGGCAAAGCAGTTGCAGAAGCCATTGATTTAGATTTTGGTAGGTCATTGCTAACGGTATTCACCCTAGACTCAGAGTCTTATGTTGTGGTGAGGTTACTGCTAGCAATGCCTAAGGCTTGCTGTTTTCCACTCTTTCTCTCATACACCTTTCCACCATCTCTGTCATCATCTTTCTTCTTGCTTCTACCATCCCTTTTCTCCTTGTCATCACCACCCTTATTCCTTCCTTGAGATCCACCTTTGCTGTCACTCCTGTCTTGATCATCCTTATCTTTGTCTGACTTTCCCTCTTTAGCAATAGGCTTGATGTCTGACTGAGAGTTGATAAACTTCACCAGGATGTCAAGAGCCTCTATTTCAGAGTTAGATTTTCCACTCCTTAAATGTAGAACTCCAGCCAAAAATTTTATTGTAGACATGTTGTTTGATTTGAAGTGTTGGCCAAATCTGAAGGCAACAGTGTCTTGATTCTTTTCATATAAGATACAGTGAGGCTGAGGAACTACTTGAGGCAATTGAGATTTCATGCACTTAGTGAGAATCTCTTTGAGCATGTTGTTGTCTGAAGAGTTATTCCTTTCTATCTTCCTGATAATTGTTCCAAGTTCAAAGCTGGATAGAATTTGCAAAGATTCAATGTGGATGTGAAAGAGGTTCTTGGCAGTATGGACTAGGACTTCTCTATCATTGGTAGTGATGATGGCATAAGGATTAGTCTGAACAATTTCTCTTCTCACTACAGTGACTAGGAACACATCTTGCACAAGAAGCTTGATGTAGTCAAAGTAGTGGAAGTTTGCCCTTCTTCTAAGCTCATGTAGGTGCTTCAGAAAGGCTATGTCGTGGTATAATTTAGAGTTTGCAGTTTCTTGACATACCCTTTGAGTAAGAACATTTCTGAATTCTGAAGGTTCACCTTGAAGAGATTGCTTAGCAATGTCAGGAATGTCAAATTCATATTCTGTTTCAGATGGAGGGATAGATGGAATCTTGGCCTCTTCATCTACAGCCACTTTCTTCAGTTTTTCCTCCTTGGATGCTGCCTTTAATTTCTCAGACTGATTTGACTTAGCAGTTCTTGGTTGACCACCCTCATTCATTGTAATGCCTTTCTCCTTAGGTTTCTCCCCCTTAGATTTTGAGTCCCTTAATGTCTTCTTCTCCCCCTTAGGCTTGTTGTCAGGCACAAAGGCTGTAGTAGTGACCTTTGGGTTGGAAGAGGCTTCAGGTAGAGGGAGTCCCATATGCTTCATTATGGCAGAAAGCATCTATTATTGATTAAGAAGAACATCAGCATTGGCAGTGGCTTGAATGTCCAACTTTTCATTGAGGGCAGCAACAGTGTCTGTTAACTGAGCATTGGATGTCTTTAGATTGACCACCTCCTTTTCCAGAGTATCCACCTTGGTGAATAACTCAGTGGCCTTGAAACTAGAGATAGATTGATCCTTGAGTCTTTGTACTTCATACTTGGTCATGTCATGCACAGGGACCTCAGTTACCAGCTTATCCCCATATTGATTCTTGAACATTATTTTCAGCATGGCATTTGAGTCTGTGGTTTGATCGGATAGAGATTGAAATTTATGCCCCAGACTTGTGACAACATCCTTTAGCAGTGCTAGCCTATGATCCATCTTGGTGCAGGTGGTGTTACAGTATTTGAGGTCTTTAAACACACTGTCCAACTGAGGGAATTTGGCAGCAAAGGTCCTCTTGATTTCTTCCACTTTAGTAACTGTCTCATCACACACCTTGCTGACTTCAGATTTGACTCCTTTGCCAAAATAGTGGGCAGCCTTGAGAAAGCCCTTGTGAGAATCATTCATGGCTTCATACACTTCACCAGGTGTCAGAGATTTGGCATTGGATCCTAGTGAAGTGATGTATTCCTCCCTGAGATACTGAAGTGCTTTATCAAGAGTAATTTCATATTTTTCTTACAACCAGGCATCTACATTGCCATCTCTCTCAGCATCATCAACTATCTTTGTCTTCTGCATCTCCACATCATCCCTATGGCATAGCAGAATGGCTTCATAGTCTGGATTAGGGATGTTGGAGGTGACCAAGTTTTGAGCAATCTTAACAAACTCAGGAATCTGATCCACAACTAAGCTTTGAAGTGCTTCAACCGTCAATTGTGGTGGAACAGACCCTGATCCTGAAGCACTGTCATGTTGCACAGGCTTCAGCCATTGTGACAGGAAGTCAGAGCTAGAGCTAGGCAAGCTAGACTCCTCAGTTACATATGCAAATTCTGTAACCGGATGAATTGACTTTACTACTGGTGTCTCCACAGAAGTGGGATGAGTTACACCAGTAGTTGACACAGGCACAGAGTCTCTAGTAAAAACTAGTGGAACCTCTGTATTTGTGATGGTGTCATTAGGAGATGCCCCAGCATGCATTCCCTCACCATCTAAATGTGGGTCCTGGGTGGTGAGCAAAGTGTCATGCACTAAGTCACTTGAAATCATTGGCTCATCAAGAGAAAAGAATTCTTGATGATCAATGCCTTGCTCCTCAATTGCTTGAGTTGCAGGCTGCAAAGAAATTTGAGATGAAGATTCTGGAAGAGAAGTGTCTTTGAGATTAGAGTTTGGCAACTCCCCCTGAGAGATAGAGGGAGTTTCAATTGTGATGTGCTCTCCACTCAGTGTAGTGTCAGCCTTATCACTCCCATGTGCTGACTCTATACATGTAGTTGCATTGGGGAGGATGCTTGATTCTATAGATGCACCCTGTTGGGAGGATACATCTAGTGAGCTGTTTGCCCCTGATTTTACAACTTCAGCCATTTGTGTGACTGAAGAGGTGGTTTTAGCTTTCTTCTACTTTGGCCTGATTAGGGGTGACTCAGGTGCCTCACTTCCTAATTCTACAGCCAATGCTGCCTCAGATAAAATGGTTAAAGGTGCAGAAGCAACCTGTTTTCTCTTCTTCTCCTTTTTACTAACATCACCCTTTTGAGAGGATGATGCAGTTGGCTCAGTGTTTGGTAGAGTGTTTTGTTGAGGTGGTTGGTTAGCAGACCTTGGGTTAGCACTGTGTTCTACTTGCTTGGGTCTGGCTAACTCAGATTTGGAGGCAAATGTTGGTAAGTTGTGGGGGTAAGACTCAAATAACTTCTGCATATGGGAAGTTATTACAAGCCTTACATCCACATCATTCCTATTATCCAAATTACCAAAAATGAGTTTGGTCATGGATCTAGGGTAGCCTAATCTACTTTTATCTAAACCAGGTAAATCAGCCACATTTTTATCTAGATAATTAAGTATAGACTGAATAAACCTAGGAAAGAAGATATCATTACCTCTCTTGGTTGTGTTCTTACCAAGTTTTCCATAGAGTTCCTGCATTATGAGCTTTCCAACATCAATTTTCCTATCATAGGCAAGTGAATAGCATATCTGTTGAACAGGAGCACTTAGTTGGTCAAAGCTGGATTTCCTTCCACTGAATACTTGCAGGAAAGTGGCAAACACATAGCTCCACTCTTTTCGTAGATGTGCCCATTTTAGATTTCCAACCTTGATGGTGTCTGAGTACCTTATTAGTTCAAAGAATTCTACTAGTTGATCTTCTGTTACAAGGCCATCATACTCATTCTGGTGAAGACCCAGGGCCTTGCTCATGTCCTCAGAAGTGATGCTGAACTCTTTACCAAGTACTTGCAGTTAATGATATAACCCAGACTACCATCATCTAGAGCAACTGTTTCTGTAATGGCAGTATTCCAAAATTGCTCCAGAATGTCTAGATACAGAGTTGGGTTGGCCGTAAGTACTTCTTTGATATAAGATTCAGACATCCATTTGACGAAACACTTGTAGTTAGCATTTGGGGCTTCGACATCACTTGAGATAGCAATGAAGTTAGTGTTGAATTTCACAGTTGCCATTGATTTGGAGAGAGGAGAAAAGAGAATGATGGTTGAAGAAGAAATTTGGCTTTTAGCAGTTAGTGTTTTCAGGGGTTTTTGGAGCTTTGATGCTTGAGAAATCGAATGAAATGAATCGAATAGATGTGAAATTGTATAAGTATGAAGTACTTGAATTGTCGATTAGATGTATGTATTGTATCGACAAGTCAAGCATTCGAGAAGTAGAAAACAACTATTCGATAAGTCAAGAAAGGCTTATTCGATAACTCAAGCAGGTTGTAACTCACAGCTGGCAGTTATCTAACTTAGAAATAAATCTAAATTAGGTAAAATATGTTTTTATGAGTAATTCTGAATTCTGAATAAAAATCCAAAATCGGTTAAAATTCAGCGAGAATTCAGCCTTTTCAAATGATTCGAGAACTCAAATATAGTATTCGAGAACTCAGTCAATCGAGAACTAAAACACTATATTCGAGAAGTCAAGAAAACCTCTATTCGAGAACTCTAAAAGACTCTGTTCGAGAACTCGAGAGTGCTCTAATGAGACTTGTTAGAGATGTCGAATAGTGAATCACTCGAGAAGTCTGACTTGTCGAAATATACTCATAGAAACTCAATTTTCACTATCTTTTTAAAATTCACCAGCCATATTCATTCAAGAATATTCTAGCAAATTAAACATTGATTTTCTCAAAATTTCATAGAAATTTCAAGTTTAACAAGAAAATATGATTTTCCCAATATGCAACAGATTTGAAATATTTATAAATCATATTTCAGCCAACACTTACTCCAAAAATATTGAGAATTTAGATAAAGTAAGTGTTTACTGCTGCAACAATCTAGATGTTGTATTCACCTAGCCAGAATCTGAAGAATTCAGCATTCCAATCTCACTAACCAACCTTGTGAAGGTGGCTTCATCTAATGGCTTAGTGAATATATCAGCTAGTTGTTTATCTGTAGAAACATAATGCAACTCAATGGTTCCATTAGTTGCATGTTCCCTTATGAAATGATATCTGATGTCAATGTGCTTTGTCCTAGAATGATTGACAGGATTGGCAACTATAGAGATTGCACTTGTGTTGTCACACATGATTGGAATTCTTTCCAACACAAGTCCATAATCTCTAAGTTGATTTCTAATCCAAAGCACTTGAGCACAGCAACTTCCAGTAGCTATGTATTCAGCCTCAGCTGTAGAAGTTGACACAGATTGTTGTTTCTTGCTATACCAAGAGACTAACCTTTGTCCAAGAAACTGGCAGCTACCTGAGGTGCTTTTCCTATCCACTCTGCATCCAGCATAATCAGCATCAGAATAACCAACCAGATTGAACCCTGTGTCCTTAGGATACCATAGACCCAAGTTTAGAGTGCTCTTCAGATATCTAAAGATACTTTTTATAGCAATCAAATGTGATTCTTTTGGATTTGATTGAAACCTTGCACACAAGCATGTAGCAAACATGATGTCTGGCCTACTTGCAGTGAGATAGAGTAGAGAACCAACCATGCCTCTGTAGACTGAGATATCTACTTTCTTGCCTTTAGCATCTTCATCCAACTTAGTTGCAGTGGCCATGGGTGTCTTTGCAGGTGAGCAATCTTCCAAGTCAAACTTCTTCAATAAATCCTTGATGTACTTGGTCTGGCTGATAATGATACCATCCTTCCTTTGACTGACTTGCAACCCAAGAAAGAATGTCAACTCTCCCATCATACTCATCTCATATCTGCTCTGCATGAGTTTAGAAAATTTCTCACACAGCTTCTCATTTGTAGATCCAAAAATGATATCATCCACATAGATCTGAACTAGGATAAGATCATCACCATGCTTCTTGTAAAACAGTGTCTTGTCCAGTGTACCTTTAGTGAATTAATTTTCAAGAAGAAATTGTGATAAGGTATCATACCATGCCCTTGGAGCCTGCTTAAGTCCATACAATGCCTTAAGTAATTTGTAGACAAATTCTGGGAAGTGTGGATCCTCAAAGCCAGGTGGTTGTTGCACATAGACTTCTTCTTCCAATTCTCCATTCAGAAATGCACTCTTGACATCCATTTGATACACTTTAAAGTTTGAATGAGCAGCAAATGCCAAGAATATTCTGATGGCTTCCAATCTAGCAACAGGGGCAAATGTCTCATCATAATCAATGCCTTCCTGTTGAGAGTATCCTTTTGCAACCAACCTTGCTTTGTTCCTTATAATTACACCATCTTCATCCATCTTATTCTTCAGAACCCATTTTGTTCCAACAATGGTTCTATTCTTTGGTGCAGGCACAAGTTCCCATACTTTGTTCCTTTCAAATTGATTTAGCTCCTCTTGCATGGCAATAATCCAATCTGGATCTAGCAGTGCATCAAGTTTCTTAGGCTCCACCTGAGATAGGAAACAACCATAGAGACACTCATTCTGAGTTGCTCTCCTAGTCCTTACTCCTGCATTAGGATCTCCAATGATTTGTTCTACAGTGTGTGATCTATCCTATTTCCTTGAGTGCTCAGCCTGATTTCTCATTCTTGAAGTTGCTTCATCATCCAAATCATCATCCTGATTTCCTCCCCCTGTGAGGTTGCCACTTCTCACAGGTGTGTCTTGGATGCTAGTTTCTCCACTGTTGATTGGCACAAATTCTTCTCTTGTATTATCATTCAATTGAGTCTGTTGAACTTGAGTTTCAACTTCAGTTTCAGTCTCTTCATCAGAATCATCTAGATTATCAAAATTCAATGGATCTTTATCTTCATCATTGGCTTCTTCTAGTCCAGGTAGTTTGCTGTCATCAAATGTCACATCTGTGCTTTCCATAATTTTCTTTTGACTGATGACATAAACTTTGTATGCAGTTCTTTCCATAGAGTAGCCAAGAAAAATTCCTTCAAATGCTTTTGCATCAAATTTTCCAACATATTCAGAATTATCCTTCAATACAAAGCATTTGCTTCCAAAAGTATGAACATACTTTAGAGTAGGCTTCTTTCCAGTCATCAAGTTGTAAGGTGTCTTTCCAGTGTTTTTGTTGATGAGGGTTCTGTTCTGGATATAGCATGCAGTGCTTACAGCCTCAGCCCAAAAACATGTAGGCATCTTTGCATCAAGTAACATTGTTCTAGCAGCCTCAATTAGAGTTCTATTCTTCCTCTCAACAACTCCATTTTGTTGTGGAGTCCTTGGAGCTGAGAATTGCTGAGAAATCCCATTCTCTTTGCAGAATGCTTCAAGCATGGCATTTCTAAACTCTGTTTCATTATCACTTCTCAGTGCAATCACACTTGCATTGTTGGCCTTTGCTTCCTTGTCAACTTTCTTTATATGCTCAATGATTGTGGAGCCTCATCTTTTGATGCCAGAAATTCCACCCATGTATACCTTGTAAAGTCATCAACCATCACCAAGGCATACTTCTTTCTTCCTAGTGACATAATATTGACAGGCCCAAACAAATCCATATGAATGAGTTGTAGGGGCTTGGTTATAGATGTCACTGTCTTTGACTTGTGGCTTGATCTTTTCATCTTTCCTTTTTGACAAGCCTCACACACTCCTTCTTGACAGAATTCAAGTGTGAGCATGCCTCTCATTAACTCTCTTTTGACTAGAGAATTAATGGCTTTGAAGTTCAGGTGTGATAGTTTCTTGTGCCACAGCCAACAATCTTCATTTGATGCTTTTGAGTAAAAGCAACAAATTTTGTCCTTGTTTGCAGAATCCATATTGGCTACAAACAGGCTTCCTTTCCTTACTCCAGATAGAGCAAAATCACCAGTCTTCTTGTGGGTGATCAAACATTCATCTTTGTCAAAATCCACCTTGAATCCTCTATCAGTAAACTGACCAACACTTAGCAGATTATGCTTGAGTCCCTTGACCAGTGCTACATCTTCAATGATGACATTTCCAACTTTTAACTTGCCATATCCTAATGTGTTACCCATGATGTCATCTCCAAAAGCAACCATTGGGCCAGCCTTTTCCTCATACTGTGATAGCAGGGCCATATCACCAGTCATATGATTTGAGCATCCACTGTCCAAAATCCACATGACCTTCTTTTCACTTTCTTTGCCCTGCAAACACAAAGGTATTACTTCTCCTTTAGTACCCAAACAAGTTTGGGTCCATGTGACTTAGAAACAGTTTTATCGTAAACAACATGCTTGTCAACTTTCTTGGTATTAGTCTTCTTGTCACTGTTAGAAGTCTTAGAACCTGAGACTTCAGACTTAGGTGACAGAGGTACCTTCCTAGCTTTAGGAGGACTCGAAGATTTTGACCTGGTGTAGTGTGTGTGATAATTATGACTGATACAACCATCAATGAATTGCCTTCTCAGATTGAAACAACTAGTCATAACATTCATATTGCATGGCATACAGTCAAATTTATCACAAAATGGTGCATCTCTATGTCTTAGAGGCACAGAACAATCATAGAAAGGTTTAGACACACTATCAGCAGGTTTCTTGCATGCATGAGTTAAATGATTGGTACTGAAACAGTTCTGACAAGTTTTCCTAGGGACATTAGGCATATAAGCATAGTTGTTATCTTTGTTAATCCCTAACTTGCCATTTCTGTTCTGTTTCTTCTTAGTCACTTTCTTCTCTGATTCACTCTTTCCAGCTGAAACAAACGTAACAAACTTCTTGGGTCTTATCCTATCACTTACTGGCTCCTTGGTCTTTGACTTGACACTCTCACTCTTGGAGGATGCTTGTTGTTCATTGGATTGTGCCTCATCCTCATCATTCAACATTTGTTTGATGAGTAAGGCATCCTCATCAATTTCAAATGTTGATTCCTTAAAAATTGGATTTTCAGTCCTTTTCAAAATGTGAGGCACTTCCTCATCAGCAACTGTGTCATCTTTAATGACAGCATAGCCTTTTCTCTGTTTAAGAGTGTCATAATCAAGTCCAATAGCAGCCTTGGGATTAGCTTCAATTTTCTCACAGTAGGATTGTACTAGACCAGATGATTTCTTGAAGGTTTTCGGTTTGAATTCATTTTCAGCTAATTCATCCCTAAGAGCCTTTTCAACTTGACTAGCATACAAAACCTTATTCTGCAGATATTCAACTTCTTTCTTAAGGTTTTCTACTTGCATAGCAGTTAGCTCAAGTTCCTCATTCTTTTTGATTAACATTCCATTTCTAGTAGACAGTTTAGTAATCTCTTCATTAGCAGCAGTCATACTAGTATGAATGTTAAACATCTCAACAGATAGTTGTTCAATCATGCATTTATACTCTGAAACAGACATGTCTATAGTAGTGAGAGATGGTACCTGAGGGTCTGATGGAGATGTGTCATCCTTGGAATTGGCTATCAAGGCATAATTGCAAAATTCTTGTTCCTCTCCATCACTGTCAGAATCATCCCAACACTTCCCTTCAGCTATGTAGGCTTTACCTTGTGTCTGCTTTTTCAGAAGGGCCTCATACTTAGCTTCGAGCTCAAGATAATCTATATCCTTCTTTTTAGGCTTCTTGCATTCATTGGCAAAATGCCCTAGGTCATTGCATCTATAGCACCTTACAGATGACCTATCCACATGGCTGGTTTTGAATTTATTCTTGTTTGGTTTCACAGGTGCCATGCTCTTGTTGAATGAATGGTTTTGGGTTTTAGGTTTGAAGGGTTGGTTCCTCTTAAATCTGATGTTTGGAAATTTTCAGGCCATGAAAGCATATGAAGTGTTTTCCATCCCATCCAGTTCTTCAAGAGTATAGAACTCATCTTCCTCCTTCTCCTCAACAGGTTCACTTACCTCAGCTTCAGTTTCTTCCTCTTCTACTACCTCCTCTATCCTTAATTGGCTTGTAGATGCTTCTAGATCTTGAATAGATATGTTGACAATCAAGGCACATGATGTGTTTATCATTCTGCCTTGGTTGGCTTGGATAGCCCTTTTATGAAGCAACTCAAGCTCATGAGTTTTTAAAACCCCATAGAGCACATCATATGTAACTTTGTTTAAATCTCTTTCCCTTAGAGAAATGACCCTTTGCTCTAGATGGTTTGGTGAAGATAGCAGAAACTTTATGTTTAACTCCTTGGTGCTGTAAACCTTGCCATTCATCTGTAACTCAGTAACTAGCTTGTGAAATCTTTCAAACATCTCAGTAATGCTTTCCTTGGGCCGTGCCATGAAAGCCTCATACTGTGTGACCAGTATTTGTTTCTTGTTTTCTCTGACCTCATCAGTTCCTTCACATAACACCTCAATGTGATCCCACATTTCTTTGGCAGTGGTACATGAAGCAATGTTTGCAAACATTGACATGTCCATGGAATCTATAATCAGCAACATGAGGTGACTGTCAAGGGCAACCATGTCCTTTTCTGATTCTGTCCATTTGGATGGATCCTTAGCCACATAAGACCTAGGAATAGTAGTGGTTCCAACAGTCTTTTCAGGAATCTCCTGTTGGGGAACAAATGGACCATTCTTAAGAATCTCAGGATACAAATGATGAGATGCTTTGATGAACAACTGCATCTTTATCTTCCAGAGGTTATAATTCTCTTTGTCAAACTTAGGGACTTTCACCGTTCCTATAGTCTTTGGTGTATTCGAACTCATGATCGTTTTTCTGTTTTTGAATAAACAGGCTGCTCTGATACCACTTGTTGAGTACTGACACTACACCAAATATGGCCTATTGCAACACCGATATGTATAAGTGTTACACAAAGTGTTACAATAGACACAAAACTTGGTAGTCTATTGCAATATTTTTAAAAATGTTACAAGAAATACGAAAAGTGTTGCAAACGAAAGGATTATTTTGAAATTTTAGATCAATTGCAACACTTTAACAAAAGCATTACAATAGACTAAACACTTTTGATCAACTTGATTGAAAATTGTAGGCGGGAACTTAATTTTTTCATTGAGCGGGATAAAAGAGTGGTAATGAAATATTTTAGTACCAAAATTCTCACACAAAATTAAAACAAAAAATCATAGACTTATCTCTCTCTTCTCAGTTCTCACTACTCTCTCCCATCTTTGTCACTCGACCTCGCCTCTCTTTGCCGATTCTCTCTCGCTCACCTCTCTGTCACTCATCTCTCGCTCCTTTCTCACAATCCTCTGTCAAACTGCTCTCACCCTAAAATTGATTAGAGCAAAACTACAGAAGCCCCAAATTGATTAGAGCTCCGATTCAGTTAGGGTTTCGATTTGGGCTTCGATTAAAGGTAACTTTTGATTATGTTCAATTATATACATAGTATGCCTGTATATAAATGTATTTGTATGATTTGAGGATTTGAAATTTCAATTTATTTAAGATAATTTAAGATATAGGTAAACTATATCTCTGAATTATGATTGTGTGTTATTAATTAGTTTTTGTTAATTTTACAGATTTAAAAGGATTACTGATGTGTTTAATTGTTTTGGACTAGATTATGCAAGAGAAATTTACTGAAATGGCTGGGCAAGCTATTGTTTATTGTTCACTCGAGGTTGCAAAAGAGAATAAGCGGAAAAATGGATTTGCTCGTAAGATTTGATCTAAATCTCTTATCGAATCCATGTGTTTCTGTCCGTTAATTTAACTGGATACTTTGTGAGTCTATAGTAATTTACACCTTTGGTAATTGCTCTTTACATTTAATTGCAGGTTATGTGTGAGGTTCAGTAGAATGGAAGCACCTCAGTAGAATGAAAGCAGCTTATTTTTTACAGTATTTTTATCAATCAAGGTATTTAGTATTTTGCTGCTTCCAGCGGAAAGCTGTATTTACTTAAACGCACATGAATAAAGCTGTATTTTTTATAATCCCTTGTTGATTATGTACATAGTCGGTATGGCCTTGTTGATTATGAACTTGCATTTACAAAACAAAGTGTTGTTACTCGCAATGAGCTATCTAGTCTAGTTACAAAACGAAGTACTGTATTTTACGATGCAGTGACAAGGTATTGTGACTTTTATAAAGAAGATGACAAGACCTGGTATATACAATATAACAACGAAGGTGATTGTAGAGCACATATTATCATCTGAGGACAAACTTGTTCTGGCCTAAATCAATTTGTTGATGGTATTAACTCCTATCTTTTGTTTTTGCCTTGGTTAATCATATGCTTCCTGCAGTCACGGCATTACATAATGTTCTATACAGTTATACTTATATATCCAGATTGCATATGTTCATCAATTTATCATTTATGAACAGAGTCATAACTGTGTTGATATGTTGGATTAGAAGACTAGAACTCTATTTACAATGCAGTGTTATTTTCTTTTTCTTATGTAAGTGGGGAAAGGATTTCCTACACAGCCGATTTATATTTTGTTTTGCTTATTTATGTACTATATGTTGCTCTTAAATAGTTCTCAACTCGATCAAGGCAAGTATATGAAACTTTACCTGAATCATGCTTCTAAACTTAAATTATAGAGAACAGTTGCAGTGGTTGCCATATAGCACTGGCATTTAGAAGAATGACAAGTAAAGAAACAGTTCAACAGATATTTCTGAAGAAAATCGTGAGATGCTAACTGCATTTTTGGATAACATTTATGAGCATTGGATGGAAAATGTATCTCATATGAAAGGTGATGTTTGTTTTCATTTTTTGGTTCAGTTAAGTGAAAACTGACTAATCTAAATTCCGATTTTGTTACGTAGGTAAGACGCGGGAAGATATTTAGAATTTTGTTAACGAAGGAGTTTACGAAATTGATAGGCTAAAAGAAGAGGGCTGGATAACTGACACAAAATACGATGATGAGGTGAACTGACATCTCTCAGTCTTTACAAGGAGATTATGCAAATGCCGACTGCTTATATGCACTAGCTTTCATGGATATTTTGATGTTAATGTGATTAATAAACTTTTAAATAATTAATATTAGTGATGTGAAATATTTTCATAATTCCAAGAAAAAATTAAAGATGTTAACAGCAGCTGCAGGAGAAAATCATTGTCCTTTCCTCTAAATAACATCTTGTATAGTCTGAGATCTGTAGCTAGTTCATCTGCATGTTATTTTGATTTTGTATGGAGTTGAATATTATATGCTCTTGATTGTAAGATAAATTGTCTGCCATGTACGGTTTTGTATCTTATTACGTGCTAGTGCTTTTTTCCCTTTCAGGATTAAATATTCTGATAACCAGAAGGAATCCTTTTTTCTCATGTGAACTAGCACGATGGCGGTGCTTATTTTTGACTGCTTAGATAGAATAATTTAGGCAGGTTACTACACTTGATTTTAGCGTAAAGACTGGCAAAGTCATGACTATGATGAGCAAATTACTGTAGGAAAGAAAGAATAAAAGAGCACAGGTTGAAATTTGATTAATATGATTGGTTCATAAGACCTTATCCCGTGGGTAATCATGATCTACATAACATACATAGAAACAGCAATAACTCCCAGACATGCATTGCGATATTAATTGTTGCCAATGTGGTAGCGCATATAGCTGCATTCCTAGGGCATACAAGAATATGGGTGTTAGGATATTCAGTTTCAACAGGATTTATACGAACTTGGTCATCTGCTTCCTGGATTACCGATATGAGTGTCTGATTGGAGGATATTATTTTTAAAAAAACATTTACTTCAATTCTTCAGTTTGTGAAGTCTATCTTCTCTAGCAGCAGTATAGCGTCACTTAAATGGTGTATTATTTTAAAAGCTCTCTCCACTGTTCTTTCCATTACATTGTTTAAACTTGGTTATTTCTGAACAGTTCCATGCCATGATTTTCAGTGTGCATTTAAGGAATTGCTCATGTATATTGACACTTCACTATAAGTTGTAAATTATTTTTAAATTATTAGCTATTTGAAGTGTGTAAATGTAGTGATTGATATGTTTTTATTGGTATAGAAGTCCTAGTAATTTGTAACAATTTCAGGTCACATCTATGCTAAAAAAGAGGTTGGGACTTGCAAATGAAGAAAAACTTCCAATGGTTGATTACAGGTGATTTTTAGTTTTTTTGTTGTTTGCTGTAGCAATGTGTAGGTTTGAGATAAGTCATACTATAGATCATTAAATATAAGATTCTACTTGAGTTTAAAATTAAACTCACTCATAATATCACTCACAGTATGTTCTCCTTGTTCGTGTTATATGTGGGGATGCAAACTTTCTAATTAGAATTTCCAATGTATTGGGTATTGAATTTGTAATCATGATTGACTTGCTTCTTGCACCAGTAATTAGCAACAATTTTGGCTCTATGATTTCCCTGTTGCTTCTTTGTATTTGCTAGACTGAGGTTAACTTCATCTATAATGAATGAGTACAGACTCTGAACTATTATGTTACACGTTTTGGTTCTGCATGATAAGTGAGATAGTATTGTACTTTCAAAATTTGTCTTAGTCCTTGACATGGTGTCTTTCAATCGTGAAGTTGCTGTTTGTTCGAAGAAGTTTATTGTATCTTAACTACAGGAGGTATTCACGAGTACGGAAAAAAACTCTTGGTTTATCTGGTAGCAAAGACCAAATTGCTGTAATTCGAGCATCTGGAAGCATAAGTCGTGTACGGGGTCGATTTAGTTCCCCTGGTTCTGGTATTATTGCTGAGCAATTCATTGAGAAGATTCGGAGTGTAAGAGGTATGTTTAATTATTTTTATTTTTACATTTTGAGCACCAAATGTATATTTTCTAACAAGATCCGGAGCGTAAGAGTTACGGTTTTCATCGCCATACTCGCATAACTCATAGTACAAGCATGAGCACATGGAGGAAAGCACCTCCTCTGCATGCAGTTGTGAAATAAGAAACATTAGGATATCTTTCTGCAGCCTATTAGTTAGAAATATTAATCTTTATAGAAGTCAATTTTTTGTTATGCACAAGTTTTTATAGATCATGGTGAAAAGACTCCTAATGTTGTTTATAAAGGGAATCTGGATAATCAAAAGAGGATTGCTGTCAAGCGCTTTAATAGATCAGCTTGGCCTGATTCCCGACAATTCTTGGTATTAGCAATTATCTTTCTTTATCGATTCATTCTGCCTGTCCGTTGTCTTTTCTTGGGATATATGTTTGGTTTAAAGACCTGCTAACCAAAAAATGCTCCATAATTCTATAAACATAGTTCTTATGCTGTTTGTTTATCGCTAAGTTGTGGCCAGCATTGTGAGCGCCTATTATATATGCGTGACCAATGTATTGTTAGCATTGTTCATGTTGCATGTTCGCTACTGCTTGGTTCCATACATAAAAGCGTTCTGATATAATTTCAAGTCTTATCTTCATGTCTTGTTGATTATTAGACAATCGTTTTGCTGATCCTGTTTATCTTATTGATGTAGGGAGAGTGACCCCAGAAAGTGTGATTTATAGTTTTGGAACACTCCTGTTGGATCTTATTAGTGGAAAACACATTCCTCTTAGCCATGTACATATTCTCTTCTTGCCCAATATATTTAAATGTTGGAATTTTCCTGGTGTTGATCCAGAAGAAGACAGAAATAAAATGATATTTTGAAGAAATCATTGATTCAATTACAGAAGTCTTACTCCTAGTATTATGATATCTAAATTAAGGTTCTAAATCTATACTCGAAAAATTTATTTCAGGCCCTTGATCTGATACGTGATAGAAACCTTCAGATGTTGAAAGATTCCTGCTTCAGATGCTGACAGATTCCTGCTTCAGATGCTGACAGATTCCTGATAGAAACCTTGATCTGATACGTGATAGAAACCTCCAGATGCTATAATCTCCCTGTACTCTTCATTGTTCTGTGTATTTATAATTAATCTCAGTACTAATTTTGGGTGAGCTAACAACTTGTTTTTACAGGATTTGCTGAGGTCCATATTGGATGCAGTCTTTGCAGAGGCTTTACAGTGATCATATGATTGCGAGGATGACAATGATCACGAGGACAACAAAAGTAATGATTGATGATCAGTACTTAACTACTTATATTTTTTATGTGTGTACTTTTGGTAGTAGTTGGTATTTTGATCATTGGAAGACTAAGTTTAATGTAGAATTGTGATGTATTTAGTCGACATGTCTTTCGATCTACTGTATTGACATTATCTTGTTGGATTTGAAATGTCATTTCTGGGTTTGATATTCTTTTTTGTAAGGCATATTAAAATTTCAAACATGACATTGCAATTTGGACTAATAAAAAGTGTTGCAAATAAGTGTTGCCAATTAAATTTAAAAGTATTACAACAGGGATAAAAATGTTGCAGAAAAATGTTGCAAAAAAACATAAAGTGTTGCAAAATGCATCAAAATGTTGCAGATTATTGTTGCAAAAATATCAAAAAGTATTGCAAAAGGTTCCAAAATGTTGCAAAAGAAACCAAAAGTATTGCAAAATGCATAATAATGTTGCAAAAAATGTTGCAATAAACTCACTTTGTAACATTTTTAAGTCAATTAATGTTGCAAAAAAGTGTTGCATTCGTCTGTTGTAACACATTCAAAATGTTGCTAAAACATGCAAAAGTGTTACAAAAAACTACACCAAACTCTTTTTGTAATACTTTGAAAAGCGTTGCAATAAGTTCAAAAAGCGTTGCTATAGAAGGCTATTGCAACGCCGGCAAATGCAACACCGAGTTTTAGCAAAAGCGTTGCATAAACATCTATTGTAACACTTTTGGGGCCTAAAGTTACACTTTTTTGGTGTTGCAACAGCCCATATTTGGTGTAATACGGTAAAAGAATACAGAGGGGGGGTGAATGGATTCTTGAACTTTTCTTTGCTCGAGTCTATGTAGCAGATAAGTGTTTGTGTGTGCGAAGGTGTAGGTGCGGATAAAGAACAACACAAGACACAATATCACTTTAATCTAATGTATTATTAGATAAAGGTTGCTACAATCTGTGAATACAAATGATAGTATTCTCACCTTCTTTTTTCTCAGAGAGATATATCTTACAGTGTATGAAAAACTTGGCTTGTTGTAGGTTTCTGACTTGTACAGTTTCATCAGTATTTTGTCTCCAAGAATGTATTCGAGAAGTGACTAAGTAAGTGATTCGGGAACTAGAATTGACTTGATCGATAACTCTGAGTTCTCGAACACTGTTATATTGACATATCGAACCACTTCTCGAATAGCTCTTTTCCATCAGGATTCCTTGAGTTGTCGAATAGAACATTTGACTTATCGAATCCTCGAGATATCGAATAGCTTTCTGAGTCCTTGAGATATCGAATGGAACTTTGACTTGTTGACTCTTTGAGAACTCGAATACCACTTTGACTTGTTGACTTCTTGAGTTCTCGAATAGAGTAGTAGACATATCGAATCTCTGAGATATCAAACAGTGTATTCAGAGATATCGAATAGTGTCTTGAGATATCGAATCCCTGACTTCTCGAATGCTGGACTTCTCGAATAGACAAATATACTTCTCGAATTGGTACTTAGGCAAATTCTTCATTTCTTCAAATCCCAACCGTGATTATTTGACAGTCTTTATCTTCTTGCTTGAGGCATGAACCTTGGAACTTCTTTCAAGCATTATTCTTGACTCTATAAGTACAGTTACACAACTAGGATTTGGTGCCTATTATAAGTACAGAACAAGTAGAAACTCTACAACTAGAGGTTCCCTCAGTTAAGAGGTCATGTAGGTAATGCAGAGCATTACAAACAGTTAGGCTTGTTATTAGATGTATACAGGCATGCCTCTGTGACTAACAATCTCCCCCAAATTGTGAGTAAGACCCTTAGTCACAATTTCATGTCTGATACCACTTGTTGAGTACTGAATACGGTAAAAGAATACAGAGGGGGGGTGAATGGATTCTTGAACTTTTCTTTGCTCAAGTCTATGTAGCAGATAAGTGTTTGTGTGTGCGAAGGTGTAGGTGCGGATAAAGAACAACACTAGACACAATATCACTTTAATCTAATGTATTATTAGATAAAGGTTGCTACAATCTGTGAATACAAATGATAGTATTCTCAGCTTCATTTTTCTCAGAGAGATATATCTTACAGTGTATGAAAAACTTGACTCTTAAAAAAAGTTCTTAGCTAAGGAAGCGAGGCTGTATCCTTATAGAGCATGGATACAACCCACTTACTACAAATAAGGTAGCTAATCAAATTACTTTTAGTCTGTCTATCCTTTTTGAGTAAGTGTCCAAACGGTTACAGATTTGACTTTGCAAAGCCTGTTCAGATCCACTTCTTTAGCCCTTTGTCTCTTCTATATCTCTCCAAGCTTCTTTGTAGGCTTTCCAGAGCACGTTACAGATTGAGATCTATAAAGTGCATTGGCTTGTTGCAGGTTTCTGACTTGTACAGTTTCATCAGTATTTTGTCTCCAAGAATGTATTCGAGAAGTGACTAAGTAAGTGATTCGAGAACTAGAATTGACTTGATCGATAACTCTGAGTTCTCGAACACTGTTATATTGACATATCGAACCACTTCTCGAATAGCTCTTTTCCATCAGGATTCCTTGAGTTGTCGAATAGAACATTTAACTTATCGAATCCTCGAGATATCGAATAGCTTTCTGAGTCCTTGAGATATCGAATGGAACTTTGACTTGTTGACTCTTTGAGAACTCGAATACCACTTTGACTTGTTGACTACTTGAGTTCTCGAATAGAGTAGTAGACATATCGAATCTCTGAGATATTGAATGAGATATCAAACAGTGTATTCAGAGATATCGAATAGTGTCTTGAGATATCGAATCCCTGACTTCTCGAATGCTGGACTTCTCGAATGGACAAATATACTTCTCGAATTGGTACTTAGGCAAATTCTTCATTTCTTCAAATCCCAACCGTGATTATTTGACAGTCTTTATCTTCTTGCTTGAGGCATGAACCTTGGAACTTCTTTCAAGCATTATTCTTGACTCTATAAGTACAGTTACACAACTAGGATTTGGTGCCTATTATAAGTAAAGAACAAGTAGAAACTCTACAACTAGAGGTTCCCTCAGTTAAGAGGTCATGTAGGTAATGCAGAGCATTACAAACAGTTAGGCTTGTTATTAGATGTATACAGGCATGCCTCTGTGACTAACACTTGAGATCCGTAAGGATGGATCGTCGAGAAATAATTTTTAAAAAATAGAATCAACAATCCGTGACAAAGCACTAGTTACGAGTAGTAGTCAATTCGGTAGTTGACTACTATGTTCTCCAACCAAATTAATTTTTTATTTTTTAAAAATTTGGGAATGTCACTAGATTAGATATATCTTGAGATCCGTATGGTTGGATCGTCGAGAAATAATGTTTAAAAAATAGAATCAACAATCCGTGACAAAGCACTAGTTACGAGTACTAGTCAATTCGGTAGTTGACTACTAAGATTTCCAACCAAATTAATTTTTTATTTTTTGAAAATTTGAGAATATCACTAGATTTGACATATCTTGAGATCCGTACGGTTGGATCGTCGAGAAATAATTTTTAAAAAATAGAATCAACAATCCGTGACAAAACACTAGTTACGAGTACTAGTCAATTCGATGGTTGACTACTAAGACTTTAAACCAAATTAATTTTTTATTTTTTATAAATTTGAGAATATCACTAAATTAGATATATCTTGAAATCCGTACGGTTGGATCGTTGAGATTAATTTTTTAAAAAATAGAATCAACAATCCGTGATAAAACACTAGTTGCGAGTACTAGTCAATTCAGTAGTTGACTACTAAGATCTCCAACCAAATTAATTTTTTCATTTTTGAAAATTTGGGAATATCACTAGATTAGATATTTCTTCAGATCCGTACGGTTGGATCGTCGAGAAATAATGTTTAAAAAATAGAATCAACAATCCGTAACAAAACACTAGTTACGAGTATTAGTCAATTCAGTAGTTGACTACTAAGATCTCCAACCAAATTAATTTTTTATTTTTTGAAAATTTGGGAATATCACTAGATTAGATATATCTTGAGATTCGTATGGTTGGATCGTCGAGAAATAATTTTTCAAAAATAGAATCAACAATCCGTGACAAAGCACTAGTTACGAGTACTAGTCAATTCTATAGTTGACTACTAAAATCTCCAACCATATTAATTTTTTATTTTTTAAAAATTTGGGAATATCACTAGATTAGATATATCTTGAGATCCGTATGGTTGGATCGTCGAGAAATAATTTTTAAAAAAATAGAATCAACAATCCTTGACAAAGCACTAGTTACGAGTACTAGTCAATTCTGTAGTTGATTATTAAGATCTCCAAACAAATTAATTTTTAATTTTTTGAAAATTTGGGAATATCACTAAATTAGATATATCTTGAGATCCGTACGGTTGGATCGTCGAGATATATTTTTTTAAAAATAGAATCAACAATCCGTGACAAAGAACTAGTTTCGAGTACTAGTCAATTCGGTAGTTGACTACTAAGTTCTCCAACCAAATTAATTTTTTATTTTTTGAAAATTTGGGAATATCACTAGATTAGATATATCTTGAGATCCGTATGGTTGGATCTTCGATAAATAATTTTTAAAAAATAGAAGCAACAATTCGTGACAAAGCACTAGTTACGAGTACTAGTCAATTCGGTAGTTGACTACTAAGATCTCCAACCAAATACTTTTTTTATTTTTTTAAAATTTGGTAATATCACTAGATTAGATATATCTTGAGATCCATATGGTTGGATCGTCGAGAAATTATTTTTAAAAAATAGAAACAACAATCCGTGACAAAGCACTAGTTACGAGTACTAGTCAATTCAATAGTTGACTGCTAAAATCTCCAAGCAAATTAATTTTTTATTTTTTAAAAATTTGGGAATATCACTAGATTAGATATATCTTGAGATCCGTACTGTTGGATCGTCGAGAAATAATTTTAAAAAAAAATAGAATCAACAATCCGTGACAAAACACTAGTTACGAGTACTAGTCAATTCGGTAGTTGACTACTAAAATATCCAACCAAATTAATTTTTTATTTTTTGAAAATTATGGTATATCACTAAATTAGATATATCTTGAGATCCGTACGGTTGGATCGTTGAGGTAAATTTTTTAAAACATAGAATCAACAATCCGTGACAAACCACTTGTTACGAGTACTAGTCAATTCGGTAGTTGACTACTAAGATCTCCAACCAAATTAATTTTTTATTTTTTGAAAATTGGGAATATCACTAGATTTGATATATCTTGAGATCCGCACGGTTGGATGGTCGAGAAATAATTCTTAAAAATAGAATAACAATCCGTGACAGAACACTATTTACGAGTACTAGTCAATTCGGTAGTTGACTACTAAGATCTCCGACCAAATTAATTTTTTATTTTATGAAAATTTGGGAATATTACTAGATTAGATATATCTTGAGATCCGTACGGTTGGATCGTTCAGAAATAATTTTTAAAAAATAGAATAACAATCCGTGACAAAACACTAGTTACGAGTACTAGTCAATTCGGTAGTTGACTACTAAGATTTCCAACCAAATTAATTAATTTATTTTTGAAAATTTGCGAATATCACTAAATTAGATATATTTTGACATCCGACAGTTGGATCGTCGAGAATTATTTTTTTAAAACGAAACAAAAAGCCGTAACAAAGCACTAGTTACTAGTACTAGTCAATTTAGTTGTTCATTGCTAAGATCTCAAGCCAAAATAATTTTTTGGTTTTTGGAAAATTTGGGTACATCAAAAAATTAGATATATCTCGACAATCCGATCCGAACCGAATGTTCTTACATTCAAACAAAATCCGATCCGAACAGTAAAAATCCGAAAGAGAACCGAACCCAATTTGATCCGATCTTAATCCAAAATTTATCCAATTTTAATCCAAATTTTACCCGAACCGAATCAGATCCGATCCGAACCGAACAGGCTCTAAATAGTACCTTAACCGAAAGTGGATCTGAACCGAATCATATCCGATCTGAACAGGCTCTAAATAGTACCTTAACCGAAAGTGGATCCGATCCGAAGCAAATCCGATCCGAAACTGATCCGTTTACCCGATTTGCCAGGTCTGCTGCTGCATCCAACTCATGTTTACCATCCCTCATTGCTGTTTGAAGAAGTTGATGATCCACAAGATGTTGATCCAGACGATGGCTTGGGGCATCCATTTATGTTGAAGTTCCTATAGTTGGCTGTGAATGGAGTTTAATCCAGTCAGTCTTAACACGTCCGCCTTGTGTTGCCCTGTCATCAGCATTTCATAGGCTGGCATAGACTCTTATGTGCTGACTCTTGGGATACACTTGGACCTTCGGCACCTTTTAACCATTGGACCGAGACAGAGCCAAAAAAACGTTACATATTGGAGGGGTAAATGAGACATTTCGCTTTTGTTGAAAAAGGTAGTAATTGTGCCAGCTGACCAGGAACAAGCTTTTGTTGCATATCGAATCTGCCAAACATGTACTCATTCTTGGATTGGAAGCCTGAGCCAGAAGCTTGGTGGAGAGACAAAGTGATAGAATATATTTTTATATATATTTTAGATGATTTTATTCTCATATTTATTGTGTTTTGCATTGATTTGAATCTTTATTTAATAGATTTGATTGTTTTATTGTAGGAAATAAAGAATTCATGACTTGGAAGGATTTGGTGCAAAAAGAGCTATTTTGGAGATAAAATAGGAGAAAATTCGTATTATTGGGCTACACGGGCTGCCTGCACTGTTTGGGCCATATCTTGAGTTCCAGAAGTCAGAATTTGACGATCTTACTGTCCACGCGAAGCTTGTGGAATTATCTTTAATTCAGAGGTGGTCCAGTAAGCAAAATCCAGTTTGAAGAGCCCAGAAACAGAGGAGAAAAATAAGTTACGAATTTTACAAGAAAATCCAGCAGCTTCCAGAAATTCAATTTGAAGTGGGAAACTTGCCATCTTCTATTCCAACTCTAAGAAGGCAATTGCTTGGTGGCTAAATCAAGAGGCTATATAAACACATCTTGGGACAAATTATTGAGCATGTAAATTATTAGGGATGAAATATTAGATCAGATAATATAGTTTAGAGTAGATTAGTATTATTAGTTGGAGATGTAGAGAAACACCATGACTCTTTTTTTGGGTGACAACATTGAAGTTTGAAGGTTTTGTTCTCTTAATCTTTTCTTTGTTCTTATTAGTTTAATTATGTTTCCTTGTTTTACTAGTTGTTTTACTTGTTTAATTATTAGCGAGTAGTTATTTCTAGGGCTTAAAGGGAAGCCATGTTTGCACTAATATTGGCATGATTTTCATAGTGGTTTGATTGGTTATGGTTAATTCTGATTGATATGTTTTAATCATTAATTTGTGTAATTGGCCAATATCATGGATTAATTATATGCAAATAGGGGTATGGATCGAGAGATTTACTTACTAGAGGCACACATACGATTAGCAGAATTGAATTTGAGTGTGGAAGCATCATTGGATTTCTGAGAGCGTTAATTCTTGGAAGAGATTAACTTGACTCTAATTACTTGATTGATTGAATTACTAAAAGTGGTTAATTGTGTTGAATGTTTCGAGAGTGTTAATGCTTGAAAGAGATTAACATACTCTAGTTATAGGATCACATTGATTGCTTTAGCTTAAGAGCCAATTGTGTAAGCATGGTGGACCTGATTGCCCTAGGTTTTAAATAATTTGTTTATCATCTGTTTAATTAGTATTAATTTAGTTTAATTAGTTAATTAATAATTTCACATATTCGTATGACCCTTGAAACAATTAGCGATAACTGAAAAGGAATTAGTAGAACCTGTCTCCTTGTGGATTCGACCCGCTTGCCATCTGTACTAGCAATAGACACCGTGCGCTTGCGGTTAGGTATAATTTGACACATCAAGTTTTTGGTATTGATTTTAATTTAGTTGTTTAGATTGTTTCCATTCTCTCATTGGAACTTTAGTTCCAACTGAGACAAATTTTACTACGTTTCTTGGCTTTGTTGAGTGTTTACAGGTTATTATGGGTGAAGTTGATACTTTAGCACTACTTTCTTCCATGTTGGAGGCACGCACTCAAGAAATTTCCTCATTCAACCCTACAGAGCCCACTATACATCCAATGAGTATCAATGAGATGTCACAAGTGACCCCTAAAACTTACAACTTCTGTCAAGTTTGTGGTATTCAAGGTCACTTTGGTTTTGAATGCTCTTACAATGTCTATAATTCTCATAGTGCTCAGTTGGGACAATTGAATTCTTTTGAAGAAGGATATGGGTACAATCAGTATTCAAACACTTTTGATCAAGAATGCGTGAATCAACCAGATTTCTACTACCAGGACAATGGTGCTCAAAATTTTTCATATCATAATCAGCAACAGTTTGAGCAACAATATTATCAGTCATATGAGCAGCCGCCACAGCAAGAATATCAATATCCTCCTCTACAAGAAGATCTACATGTTTCTCAACCCAGTGTAGATGTGCAAGCTGATCAGACAAATGAGATGTGGGATATCTTGAATAAACTGCTAAAGAGTTCTGAAGAACAAGCCGAGGCGATCAAAGAATTAGAAACTCAAAGTTTGGCGATTGAATCTCAAATTGCACAGTTGGCTAATTCTTCTACTACAGTGCAGCTCGACTATTTACCATCATCATCTATCCGATCCGAAGAGGACCTGACTGCTATCAACCTCACAAGCGATCAGGAATATGATAGTTTCTCCATGTATGTTGATGATGAGGCCATTGATAAAGAGAAGGAGCATGCCATCGATGACGAGATCAATGATGTTACTGTTACCGAGGACAATGTGACTGATGATGAGGCTACAAAGGAAAGCAATACAGAGATGGTTGTTGTTTCTCTTCCACAACCTGTGCCTAAGCTACCATGTATTGATAAATTTGCTCTCGATCTAGCCTCTACTTACAAGGCTTCTTTGCTCAAGAACACTTATTTCAAGGTTGATGTGATAACAAATATTATCCAAGATGATATTTCTCAAATTCTGGTTGAGGATCCATACAAAGTGGCTCATACGTTTGAAGCTCGAGGAGAGGGAGAAGATGGAAGTGTCGGCTTAATCTTTGATGTGATAAGCCAAAATGTCCGAATGGCTCCAGTGAAAGTGAGGAGTGAAGAAAAGCCACCACCAGAACCTCCACCTTATGTCAAGGGAGTTCAATATTTTCGTGGTGTCAAATTTTATCGCTGTTTTATCACAAAGTTTTCCAAAACTGCACAAGCACTTTCTCTATTGCTTATTAATGACATATTTTATTTTACTGATGCTTGTTTGGAGACTTTCTGCAGGATAAAGACAATCACTAACACTCTTGATACTTTTTGTGGTGACGAGTTTATGATTGAGAAAGTGGATATTACGTCTTTTCCGGAGTATTTTTGAGGAGGTCAAGCTAATGACTCTAAATAAGCGCTTCGTGGGAGGCAACCCATGCATTAGTGTAGGAAGAAAAAAAATTGAGTGTTGTATGAAGAAAAAAAAAAGAATGAGTGTAGTGAAAAAAAAAAGAGAGTAGTAGTATTGTGGAAAAAAAAAATCTGTGAAAAAAAAAAAATCTGTGAAAAAAAAAAATCAGAACAGTATTTTTCGCGCAGGCAGCGCACCTGTCACGCAGGCTGCGCCTGCATTACTGCATTGGACGCAGTCTGCCCCTCAGTTGCGCAGGCTGCGCCTGCGCCACACACAATATATACCCCCTGTAACGCAGGTTGCTCCTGCGTTACATACCTGTACGCGCCCTGCACCCTGAAACACGTACTTAACATGCGTTACACCACTCTGCCCAGATTTTTTTTCCCGAAAATCATTATTTTAACCTCCAAAATTAACCCCAAATTTTATTCTAACTCAAATTTCTTCAATTCTTAATTCCTATATCTATCCTACATCAAATCCTAACCTCTCCAAATCTCTCCTACACACTTAAATTTTTATTCAACCTATCCATCATCTTATATATATACACACCTATCCATCATCTTATATATATACACACCTATCCATACAAATCCAATTCCTCTTCTATTTATTTAAATCTCTAAAAATTCAATTCTAAAGAGGAATTAATTGCAAGTTCACCTCTCCAATTCGTAGTGGGTTTATTTCTTCTCTAAAATCTTATTTGATTACGAATTTGTGTTCTTGTAAATTGGGATTTTGTATTATTCTTGGAATTTGGGCTATTTTTGGTGTGATATTGCTTGGAAATTATTGGTGGAGCTTCTTGTGAGTTGGGTATTGATTCTTATGGTGGCGCGTGGTGCTAGTGTTGGGAAATTGCTACAGAAAGGGGATTTTAGCTGAACAAGCATGTTGGAAAAGATGGGGAAGGATATGTAAGACGTCTTGCAGGAAGGGGATTCCAGGGGAGTTTTCTTTCTTTTCTTTTTAGTGTAGTTTTATTTTGTTTTTAGTTGTAGTTTTATATCTTGTTCATTAGTTCATTGGGGACAATGAACCGCTTAAGTGTGGGGAAGTGTTCTCAACGTAGTGTATTATTTTATTTTTTTTAAAAAAAAAATTAAAAAAATTAAAAATACCAAAAATAATTCTAGCCATGCAATTTGATTAGTTGTTGTATTTTGCTTGATACACCCATGCATGCGTAGAATTCTTGTGTTCTTGACGCTTTTGTATGAGAAGTGACATGCTTTGTTCTTGTGCACACATTTTCACTAGCATGTTGAAGCTAGTAGACTTAATTGGATGTTGTAAGTGATTAGAATGACATGAATATGTGCAAGATGACTTGGTTTACATGCTTTGAGTACAAGTAGGTGCGTTAGAGAGTCTTGTTACTTGGGATTGATTATGTTTTGTCACACAAAGTGAGTTTTGAGCCTATATGCATATCTTTTGCATGATTTTTCGTTTGCTTGAGTGTCCACATGTTGTTTACATTGCTAGCACTTACTTTTAGATCTTTCTTGAAATGCATGACATTAATTGATGATAAGATGATAAAGGCAATTAGGTATAACCTCATATTTCCCATAATTCAAAACCATTTATACATGATCAATTAGTTAACCCTTTGAGCCTAATCCTATTCTTTCGGTGACACACTACGTTACTTGCCTATTGATGTGTTAAATTATGTCTAACCGCAAGCGCACGGTATCAATTGTAGTAGATACTAGCAAATACGGGTCGAATCCTCAAGGAGACAGTTTCAGTTTCAATTCAATTGCTATCAATTGTTTTTAGTCACAACGATTGTTTTGGAATTTTATTAACTACTAAAGCAAATTTAACAAAGGTTTTAAATAAATTAATTAAGGGATCTAGGGCAATTCAGGTTCACCATGCTTACACCAAACCACAAAGGTATAGCTTTTTTAATGGGATTAAGTAATTAAAGCAATGGTTAATCTTTTTCAAGCATTAACACTCTCAGAATATCTAATGATGTTTTCACACTCACCTTCAATTCCGCTAATTGTATGTAAGCCTCTAGTAGTAAAATCTTTCGATCTATTACTCCTATTGCAATCAATTAATCCGTGATATTGCGCAATTACACAAATTAAGAATTAAAACATATCAATCAGAATTACTCTCTACCCATCAATTTACTAATCAAATTAAGCCCAATTATGGTGCAAACATGGCTCCCCTTAATACCCTAGAATTAAACTACTCACTCATGGTAGAATAAAAACTAACAATAATAATAATGAAAGAAGCCATAATAAACATGTAATTAATAAAGAGAAGATAAGAAATACCTTAAACCTTTGAATAACGAGGAACAATTAAATCCAAGAATTAAATTGAGCTTGCAAAGATGGAGAGAAAATAAAACCTAGCTTTTATAAATAACGTATGTAAAAGAGATAAAAAGAGATCCCCTATAATGTATCCCTAGATGTGTTTATATATTGTTACAGGGCTAGAATAATTTCCAAAATTAAAGGCCCAATTCTATTACAATTAGAATAAATTTCGGAGACAAATTGTCAGGTGTGTACAGCAGGCCAGGAGATAAAAACGATGTGGGGCCAGCTTGTTTATTTTTGTTACTCACGCACTGGAATGAAGTGAAAAGGCTGGAATTATTGTTTGAGTAGCAAGCACGCGCCAGGTGCGTGACAACCGCGCAGGAGAGAGAAACAGCATGTATCACGCGTGAGATTTACAAAAGTGAATGTATCAACATTCTTTGTACAGATAATTTTGCACGGACGATACAGAATTCGCACGCCCATTATTTTATTTCTGTTCCTTTCCAAAGTGGCACGGCAATTTAAAAAACTGCACGACCAACATATAATTGCTGTGCTTTTATTTTTTTTCTCTGCGCCATGTGGCTCCTCTTGATCACAAAATTCTGTTCCAAAAATGCTTAGAAACGAACCGAAATTTCATTCTTTCTCCTCATAAATTCATAAAATCATTCCTTCGAATTAAAAACATCGTAAAATCATCAAATAATGTCAAATCCCTTCCAACTTGGCATTTATTTATTTCCTGCAACAAACTCAAATAAAACTAATTAAATCGACACGATTATTCGCAAAAGCACCGTAAATGTGGGAATAAAATCCTATAAAATATATATATAATACACTCTATCAAATATCCCCACACTTTGCACTTTGCGCGTCCTCGTGCAAACTAACATAATAATTATACTAACTAATTAGTACCACTTCCGTAGGTGATCACGGTTGCATTTGGCATATGCAACAAGCCCTTTAAACCCCTAGGTAGCCCTAGTGGACGAGTAAGGTCTCGTGAGGGTTTATAGTGAATATACCCACAAAATTCATCCAACCATGCAAAAGATTAATGCTAACACAACACCACACAAACAAGTCCTCTCATGCCACATCAGCTTAAGAATCAAAATGAAAATGCAATGCCTTGGTGTCTAAAGTGCAAGTATCCACATAGTCTACTCAAAGAAGATGCATAAAATCATAGAAATTCATGTCAAATGTAAGAATAGGTTGGTAAACATGCTAAGCACACAAGAGCACATCTTTGAGACACAACCTGGGATATCCTATGCAAAAGCAATAACTCACCGTTCACTCACAAAAATATTCACTCAAAACAATTGGTAAGTGTTTCACTCAACTCCAACAATATCATAAACATGCTTCGTCCTTGTTATCAATCTAACCTTTAACGCAACATACATCATCAATGACAATCAAAAGGTCTTTGTTAAGGTTGTAACGGGGCTAGGGACAAGGTATGTCAAGAAAGCCAAAGAAGGTTAAGTCAAAAGCTAGTACCTGACAATGAAATTCGAACAAATCCCATACTTTCATCCCCACACTTGAACTTTTATTTATAAACAACTTGACTAGTCGAATCAAAGTAGGATCATAAAAGATAAAAATACTCTCATATTTATTTTTTCTTTTTTTTTCTTTTCTTTTTTTTTTCTTTTTTTCTTTTTTTTTTCAAGAGAGCAAAATAATAGCAAGAACAACGATCCCATAAATATGATTTCTAACTTCGACTAACAAGCTATGAACCAAACCCCAAATATTCCCCCAAAATTATGATCATCAATAAAACCCCCCTTTTATGCACACCTTATTACTCCCTTAAGCACAATACTAGCCTTTGACAATTTAGGTTCAAATTCAATGTAAGGCCAATAGAATAAAAAGGATAATGGCAAGTAATGTGGTGTGTCACCGAAAGAATAGGATTAAGCTCAAAGGGTTAACTAATGGATCATGTATAAATGGTTTGGATATATAGGAAATATGAGGTTATACCTAATTGCCTTTATCATGTTATCATCAATTAATGTCATGCATCTTAAGAAAGATCTCAAGCAAGTGCTAGCAATGCAAACGACAAGTGGACACTCAAGCAAACGAAAAATCATGCAAAAGATATGCATATAGGCTCAAAACTCGCTTGGTGTGACAAAACATAATCAATCCCAAATATCAGTCTCTCTAACGCACCTACTTGTACTCAAAGCATATAGACCAAATTACCTTGCACATATTCATGTCATTCTAATCACTTAGCACATTCAATTAAGTCTACCAGTTTCTACTTGCTAGTGTACGTGTGTGCACAAGAACAAAGCACGTCACTTCTCATACAAAAGCGTCAATAAACACAAGATTCCTACGCATGCATGGGTGTATCAAGCAAAATACAACAACTAATCAAATTGCATGTCTAGAATTATTTTTGGTATTTTTCATTTTTTAATATTTTTTTTTTGTTTTTTTTTTAAACAAGTAATACTCTACGTTGAGAACATCGAGAACACCTCCCCACACTTAAGCGAGTCAATGTCCTCAATGACTAATTAACTAAACAAGAAATCTACAATATATAAAACAGAAGGAAAGAAGAACTCCCCTTTGCAGAAGCATGATCCATGGGTTGCCTCCCAAGAAGCGCTTTTGTTTAACGTCGTTGGCTCGACTCAGCTGGTTCAGATCTCCGTGGAGGGGTTGTCAAGATAAATCACTTCCATCTTCCCTACAAATGCACCATCTACATACAATTTAAGGCGTTGACCATTGACCTTAAACTTTGTTCCATCTCGTCCCATAATTTCAATAGCACCATAAAATTTGACATCGGTGACAGTAAAAGGTCCGGACCATCTTGATTTGAGCTTCCCCGGAAAAAGTCAAAGTCTGGAATTGAACAACAACACCTTGTCACCAACCTGAAAATCTCTTCTCTGAATCATCTTATCATGCATCTTCTTCGTTCTCTCCTTGTAAAGCCGAGAGTTGTCATAAGCATCAAAACGAAGCTCATCTAACTCATTAAGTTGAAGAAGTCTCGCTTGCCCCGCAGCCTTCAAATCCATGTTGAGTTCTTTGATAGCCCAAAAGGCGCGATGTTCCAACTCCACTGGCAAGTGACATGCTTTACCATAAACCAACCTATAAGGAGTGGTTCCTATAGGTGTTTTGTATGCCGTCCGATAAGCCCACAAAGCATCATCTAACTTCAAGTACCAATCTTTCCTTGACTTTGCAACCATCTTCTCCAAAATGCTCTTAATTTGGCGATTAGAAACCTCCACTTGGCCGCTTGTTTGGGGGTGATATGCAAGAGCAACCTTGTGAGTAACGCCATATTTCTTCAACAAAGTTTCAAACTATCGATGGCGAAAATGAGAACCACCATCACTTATCACTGTTCTAGGAACGCCAAAACGTGGGAAGATAATATTTTTGAAAAGCTTCATAACCACCTTGGAATCATTGGTTATCGATCCAACTGCTTCAACCCACTTAGACACATAATCGACAGCAACTAAGATGTATCTCATTCCCCAAGAACTTGGGAAGGGTCCCATAAAATCAACACCCCATACATCAAATATCTCGACCTCAAGAATACCGGTTTGAGGCATCTCATGGCGTTTAGAAATATTACCCGTCCTTTGACATGCATCACATGCCAAACAGAAAGCACGAGCATCCTTAAATAGAGACGGCCAAAAGAAACCGGATTGCAGTACCTTAGCAGCAGTTTTGGAAGGACCATGGTGGCCTCCACATGCGAGAGAATGACAATGCTTGAGAATGTCATGTACTTCAAACTCGGGAACACATCTACGAAAGATTCCATCAGCACACTTGTGATACAAGAAAGGGTCATCCCAAAAATATTGTTTGGCATCATGATAAAACCGCTTTCTTTGCTGATAAGTCAATTCTGGAGGGTGAGATCCACTAACACAGAAATTTGCAAAATCTGCATACCATGGAGTTTGAGTAGCAACCGAAAACAAGTGATCATCTGGAAAAGAATCGTCAATAGGAGTACTTGACGCAATATCAGATTTGAAACGCAACCGTGATAGATGATCCGCAACTACATTCTCAGCACCCTTCTTGTCTTTGATTTCTAAGTCAAATTCTTGGAGTAACAGAATCCAACGAATAAGCCGTGGCTTTGCTTCCTTCTTCGCCAACAGATATTTAAGTACTGAATGATCAGTGTGAACAATGACTTTGGAGCCAATGAGATAGGCTCGGAATTTGTCAAGAGCGTAGACCACGGCTAGAAGTTCCTTCTCAGTAGTAGCATAATTGACTTGAGCTTCATCCAAGGTTTTACTTGCATAGTAGATGGCGTGCAATACCTTGTCTTTCCTTTGACCGAGAACTGCTCCAACTGCATAATCACTTGCATCACACATGATTTCAAATGGAAGATTCCAATCTGGAGATTGAATGATTGGTGCACTTATCAAAGCTTCCTTAATCCTGTTGAAAGACTCCAAACAAGCGTCAGTAAACACAAAGGTGGCATCCTTAAGCAACAATTGAGTGAGGGGTTTTGCAATTTTTGAAAAATCTTTTATAAAACGACGATAAAAACCCGCATGACCAAGGAAACTCCTCACTCCCTTAACATTAACAGGAGGAGGAAGTTTCTCAATCACCTCAATTTTTGCTTTGTCAACCTGGATGCCACGTTCAGAAATCAAATGACCAAGTACCACTCCTTCATTGACCATGAAGTGGCACTTTTCCCAATTCAAAACCAAATTCACCTCTTCACAACGTTTAAGCACTTTAGAAAGATTATGCAGACATACATCAAAATCAGACCCATAAACACTGAAATCATCCATAAATACTTCCATGATTGACTCTATGAAATCAGAAAATATGGCAGTCATGCAACGCTGAAAAGTAGCCGGGGCATTGCACAAACCAAAAGGCACTCTACGATATGCAAATGTACCATATGGGCAAGTAAATGTAGTCTTTTCTTGGTCATCAGGATGTATAGGGATCTGAAAGAACCCTGAATATCCATCTAAATAGCAAAAGTACTTATGCTTAGCAAGTCTTTCTAACATCTGATCAATGAAAGGGAGAGGGTAATGGTCTTTTCTAGTAGCAGTGTTTAACTTACGGTAATCAATGCACATTCGCCAACCGGTGACAATTCGAGTGGGAATTAGTTCATCTTTATCATTCTTAATTACCGTTGTTCCTCCTTTCTTAGGGACTACCTGAACTGGGCTTACCCATTTAGAATCAGAAATCGGGTAAATGATGCCCGCATCTAACAATTTCAAAACTTCTTTTTTAACAACCTCTTGCATGTTAGGGTTCAAGCGACGTTGTCCCTGTATGCAAGGCTTATGGTCATCATCTAAGTGAATTCTATGCATGCAAAAGTCTGGGCTAATCCCTGTAAGATCATCAATACTATACCCAATAGCTTTTCTATGTGCACGCAAAACAGTAAGAAGTTTAAAAACCTGGCTATCATCAAGACTAGAGCTAACAATCACAGGACAAGTCTTTTCTTCATCAAGAAACACATATTTCAAATTAGACGGCAAAGACTTTAACTCTAACTTATTTACCTGAAGTTCACCACAAGAAGTGACAGTGTTGGTTACCTCACAATTCGGATCACCTGCACCATCCAACTCAAGAATCAATGAATCGACTTCAGCATGTCCTTCTCCTTCTGAAGCTTCAAGCATGAGCACTGCTTCCAATGTATCATTCAATAGAATCTGAGGCATCTCATCTCGGACAATTCCATCTATAACATCAATCCTGCAGCAAGTATTCTCAAGCAAAGGGGATTTAAGAGCAGAGGTTAGAGTAAAAGTAATTTTATCATCACCAACACTCAATGTGAGAGTCCCACTTTTAACATCAATAACAGCACCTGCAGTACAGAGAAATGGTCTACCTAAAATAATAGGTATCTGACTATCCTCTTCCATATCTAGAACTACAAAGTCTACAGGAATATAGAATTTTCCAACCCTAACAGGCACATCCTCTAAAATTCCAAGGGGATATTTTATCGAACGGTCTGCCATTTGCAAAGTCATCTGTGTACATTTTAATTCTCCCATATTTAGTTTTTGAAAAACCGAGAGAGGCATGACTGAGACGCTAGCGCCTAAATCACATAAAGCTTTATCAATGAACAATGCACCTAAATGACACGGGATCGAAAAACTACCAGGATCTTTAAGCTTAGGTGGAGACTTATTTTGTAAAACAGCACTACACTCTTCAGTAAAAGCTACTGTCTCTACCTCACCAAAAGACCTTTTCTTAGTGAGAATATCCTTAAGAAACTTTGCATATGATGGAACTTGAGAAATTAAATCAGTGAAAGGAACTGTTACCTCAAGATTCTTGACAAGTGTCATGAACTTACCAAACTGCTGATCCACCTTAGTTCTATTCATCCTGCTAGGGAATGGGAGCTTTGGCACAAATGGTGGAGGAGTAACTGTAGTCTTCTCTTTGTCCTTTTTCTTGATTTCCTCAGTTTTATCTTCACTTACATCTTCAACAACTTTCTCTACCTTGTCTTCCTCAGAATTCTCTTCTTCTTTCTCAGTAGGAACATCGTCAGTAGGCATTGGAGGAGCATCATATGTACGACCACTCCTAAGAACAATGGCATTCACATTTTCCTTTGGCTGAGTTGATTGTGCTGGTAAAGAGCCTTGTTGCCTTGTAGACGAAGAACTAGCCATTTGAGCAATCTGAGTTTCCAGCATCTTGTTGTGAATCTCCATCTGGTTCATCTTTCTGTTGGTATCATCCATACTCTTTTGCATTTGTAACAATATCTTCATCATATCACCTTGATTATCAGCCTGTGCAGCTTGATTCGCTTGAGAAGCATAATTCTGAGGAGGCCTTTGGAATCCAGGGGGATTCATAGGTCCTTGCGGAGGCCTATACTGCTGCTCTGGAGGAGGCTGGTACGACTGCTGATATTGCTGCTGATTAGGAACACTTGAATTCTGAGCATTATTGTTCCTATATGAGAAGTTCGGATGATCTTTCCAACCAGGATTGTAAGTGTTGGAGTACGGATTGTACTGCTGCCTCTGTTGGAAAACATTTGCTTGCTCCATCTGAAAATGTTGTGAATTTTGAGCATTGTATTGGCAATCATTACCATAGTGGCCTTGGATGCCACAGACTTCACAAACGGGATTATTCATAGGAGCCATGGACGACAATGCATTGATACTCATAGGTTGAGTAGAGGGCTGAGATGTCTTCAATGAGTGGATCTCTTGAGTTAATGCAGCGAGTTGAGATGATAATAGAGAATAAGCATCCACTTCAAGTTTACCCCCTCTCTTGGTTGCTCTCGGATTACTGAAGTGATTGGCAGCCAAATTTGAAAGAAAAGCATATGCATCTTCAACTCCTTTATCCAGAAATACACCACCTGCAGCGTTATCAACCATACCTTTTGTCTCAGGATCAAGACCATTGTAGAAGCGTTTAATCAGAAACCACTTCTCAAGACCATGGTGAGGGCATGCACGTTGAAGATCCTTAAATCTGTCCCAAGCATCCCGAAGAGATTCGCCATAATCTTGCTTAAAACCCATCATCTTGTCAATCAAATCGTCGGTTCTGTTAGGAGGGAAGAACTCAGTTAAGAAGGCTTGAGCAATCTCATCCCACTTGGTCAATTCAATATCGTTCAACCACTTTTGAGCTTTATCACGAAGAGAGAAACCGAACAACATGACTTTCAACTGGTCTGGAGTGACTCCCTGATGTTTAATTGTAGAACAGAGCTGTTGAAACCGTTGCAGATGAAGTGTAGGGTCTTCAGAGGCAAGCCCAGCAAATTGATTCTGTTGGATCATAGTGAGCAAAGCAGGCTTGATCTCGAAATTTGCTGCTTGAATTGCTGGCATAGCAAGGCCAGTAGGTACCCCACTCGGAGAGGGCTGTGAGTAGTTCTTCAAAGATTTGGGAGGAAGATCCGCCATTTTAATCTTTGGTTCAGATATCCTTTGCTGCTTCTCTTTCCTTTGTTGATCTATGTATTGTTGACAAGTAATTCCAGAATCTGGACTAAGAGGAGTTGTATCCTCTTTCGCTTGATCTTCTTTCGTTTGAGACCTGGTCCTGGGCATCAACAACTAAACAAGGAAAAGCAGTAAGATCGGTCTCAGTTGGAACAAGAGTTCCAAAGAGACAAGAGAAACAATCTAAAACAATCAAACTAAAATTATAGAAACTAGGCGTCTCCCCGGCAGCGGCGCCAAAAACTTGATGTGTTAAATTATGTCTAACCGCAAGCGCACGGTATCAATTGTAGTAGATACTAGCAAATACGGGTCGAATCCTCAAGGAGACAGTTTCAGTTTCAATTCAATTGCTATCAATTGTTTTTAGTCACAACGATTGTTTTGGAATTTTATTAACTACTAAAGCAAATTTAACAAAGGTTTTAAATAAATTAATTAAGGGATCTAGGGCAATTCAGGTTCACCATGCTTACACCAAACCACAAAGGTATAGCTTTTTTAATGGGATTAAGTAATTAAAGCAATGGTTAATCTTTTTCAAGCATTAACACTCTCAGAATATCTAATGATGTTTTCACACTCACCTTCAATTCCGCTAATTGTATGTAAGCCTCTAGTAGTAAAATCTTTCGATCTATTACTCCTATTGCAATCAATTAATCCGTGATATTGCGCAATTACACAAATTAAGAATTAAAACATATCAATCAGAATTACTCTCTACCCATCAATTTACTAATCAAATTAAGCCCAATTATGGTGCAAACATGGCTCCCCTTAATACCCTAGAATTAAACTACTCACTCATGGTAGAATAAAAACTAACAATAATAATAATGAAAGAAGCCATAATAAACATGTAATTAATAAAGAGAAGATAAGAAATACCTTAAACCTTTGAATAACGAGGAACAATTAAATCCAAGAATTAAATTGAGCTTGCAAAGATGGAGAGAAAATAAAACCTAGCTTTTATAAATAACGTATGTAAAAGAGATAAAAAGAGATCCCCTATAATGTATCCCTAGATGTGTTTATATATTGTTACAGGGCTAGAATAATTTCCAAAATTAAAGGCCCAATTCTATTACAATTAGAATAAATTTCGGAGACAAATTGTCAGGTGTGTACAGCAGGCCAGGAGATAAAAACGATGTGGGGCCAGCTTGTTTATTTTTGTTACTCACGCACTGGAATGAAGTGAAAAGGCTGGAATTATTGTTTGAGTAGCAAGCACGCGCCAGGTGCGTGACAACCGCGCAGGAGAGAGAAACAGCATGTATCACGCGTGAGATTTACAAAAGTGAATGTATCAACATTCTTTGTACAGATAATTTTGCACGGACGATACAGAATTCGCACGCCCATTATTTTATTTCTGTTCCTTTCCAAAGTGGCACGGCAATTTAAAAAACTGCACGACCAACATATAATTGCTGTGCTTTTATTTTTTTTCTCTGCGCCATGTGGCTCCTCTTGATCACAAAATTCTGTTCCAAAAATGCTTAGAAACGAACCGAAATTTCATTCTTTCTCCTCATAAATTCATAAAATCATTCCTTCGAATTAAAAACATCGTAAAATCATCAAATAATGTCAAATCCCTTCCAACTTGGCATTTATTTATTTCCTGCAACAAACTCAAATAAAACTAATTAAATCGACACGATTATTCGCAAAAGCACCGTAAATGTGGGAATAAAATCCTATAAAATATATATATAATACACTCTATCACCTATATCCTTTTCTTGTATTGGCCTTACAGTAATTTTTGATCCTAAATTGTCAAGGGCTAGTATCGTGCTTATGGGAGTAATAAGGTGTGCAAAAGGGGGGGTTTTATTGATGATCATACTTTTGGGGAATATTGATTTTGGGTTGATGCTTGCTAGTCGAAATTCATAAAAATATATATGGATCATTGTGTTTATTCCTTAGCTCTCAAAAGAAAGAAAAAAAACTGAAAATAAATAGAAAAAAAAGAGAAAAAAAAAATAAATTTGAGAGCATTCTTATGTTTGTATGATCGTTCTTCATTCGACTAGTCAAGTTATTATAAGGGTTATTGAAAAATCCAAGTGTGGGGAAGTATTTGTTTTAATAGAAAGGGAATTGAATAATGATTATTGTTGGGTACTAGCTTTTGACATTTAACCTGTTTTAGCTTTACTTGACATACCTGGTCCCTAGCCCACGCTACAACCCGAATAAAGACCTTTTGATTGTCATCAGTGATGTATTTTGTGTTGAGAGTGAGATTGATTGCGAGTGTCAAGTTGTGTTTATGATTTTGTTGGAATTGAGTGATACACTTAACCTTGTTCTTGAGTGAATATTCGTTTTTGAGTGAAAGGTGAATTATGACTTGTTTTGGCATAGGAGATCCCAGGTTTAGACTTAAAGATGTATTTCTTGTGGGCTTAGCATGATTACCAACGATTTTTACACTTGACATGAATTTTTATGACCTTCTGCATGTTGGTTGAGTAGACTACGTGAATACTTGCACTTTCGACACCAAGGCATCGTATGTTTGCTTTGATTCTTAAGTTGATGTGGCATGAGAGGACTTGTGTGTGTGGTGTTGTGTTAGCATTGATCTTTTGCATGGTTAGATGAATTTTGTGGGTATATTCACTATAAACCCTCACGAGACAACACTCGTCCTACTAGGGCTGCCTAGGGGTTTAAAGGCTTGTTGCATATGCTCAATGCAATCGTGTCATCTACGAAAGTGATGTTTGTTAGGACTTAGTTTTTATTTTCACTTATTTGCCCGAGGACGTGCAAATGCTTAGTGTGAGGATGTTTGATAGAATATATTTTTATATATATTTTAGATGATTTTATTCTCATATTTATTGTGTTTTGCATTGATTTGGATTTTTATTTAATAGATTTGATTGTTTTATTGTAGGAAATAAAGAATTCATGACTTGGAAGGATTTGGAGCAAAAAGAGCTATTTTGGAGATAAAATAGGAGAAAATTCGTATTATTGGGCTACACGGGCTGCCTGCACTGTTTGAGCCATATCTTGAGTTCCAGAAGTCAGAATTTGACGATCTTACTGTCCACGCGAAGCTTGTGGAATTATATTTAATTCAGAGGTGGTCCAGTAAGAAAAATCCAGTTGGAAGAGCCCAGAAACAGAGGAGAAAAATAAGTTACGAATTTTACAAGAAAATCCAGCAGCTTCCAGAAATTCAATTTGAAGTGGGAAACTTGCCATCTTCTATTCCAACTCTAAGAAGGCAATTGCTTGGAGGCTAAATCAAGAGGCTATATAAATACATCTTGGGACAAATTATTGAGCATGTAAATTATTAGGGATGAAATATTAGATCAGATAATATAGTTTAGAGTAGATTAGTATTATTAGTTGGAGATGTAGAGAAACACCATGACTCTTCTTTTGGGTGACTACATTGAAGTTTGAAGGTTTTATTCTCTTAATCTTTTCTTTGTTCTTATTAGTTTAATTATGTTTTCTTGTTTTACTAGTTGTTTTACTTGTTTAATTATTAGCGAGTAGTTATTTCTAGGGCTTAAAGGGAAGCCATGTTTGCACTAATATTGGCATGATTTTCATAGTGGTTTGATTGGTTATGGTTAATTCTGATTGATATGTTTTAATCATTAATTTGTGTAATTGGCCAATATCATGGATTAATTATATGCAAATAGGGGTATGGATCGAGAGATTTACTTACTAGAGGCACACATACGATTAGCAGAATTGAATTTGAGTGCGGAAGCATCATTGGATTTCTGAGAGCGTTAATTCTTGGAAGAGATTAACTTGACTCTAATTACTTGATTGATTGAATTACTAAAAGTGGTTAATTGTGTTGAATGTTTCGAGAGTGTTAATGCTTGAAAGAGATTAACATACTCTAGTTATAGGATCACATTGATTGCTTTAGCTTAAGAGCCAATTGTGTAAGCATGGTGGACCTAATTGCCCTAGGTTTTAAATAATTTGTTTATCATCTGTTTAATTAGTGTTAATTTAGTTTAATTAGTTAATTAATAATTTCACATATTCGTATGACCCTTGAAACAATTAGCGATAATTGAAAAGGAATTAGTAGAACCTGTCTCCTTGTGGATTCGACCCGCTTGCCATCTGTACTAGCAATAGACACCGTGCGCTTGCGGTTAGGTATAATTTGACACATCACAAAGTGAGGTCTCGACCATCATTCATTATCTTGGCATGCTGATCACTCCAAGTAATTATTGTAGAAATCAGCAGCTTCATGTGGAGCTTGGGTGCTGAGAATCGAAAGTAGCAGAAGCACGAGCACCGACATGTTAGGGTTAGCACTCAAACTAACAACAAATTCACCAAGCTTCGATTTATGAAAGGATGAAGTTAGTAAGTTGGGAAAGAGAGTGTGATCATGGAAAGACTTATTATGTATACAGTATGTCGAGAGTGACAGTTAATGTAAGAATTAAAATGTTCGATATTTATAGGTAGGAGTTGTTGACTATACCACAAAAGGAAGCATCCCAGACAAAGGATGGATATTTATGTGTTTTAGAAGAATCTTTTAAATGTATCATTTTCATGCCCCTTAGCAAATACGTTAAATAAATGGAAAATTGGCTATGAAAAGTCGAAAGAGAACTTTAGCGGGTCAAATAGGATTTTGAAATTTTTATCTAACTCTTCATTTTTGCCATTAACATCTAACTCTTCAATTTCCAACTCTTCACGTACAAGCTCATCAGTGGCATCTACCTCTTCATTTTAAATCGTTATTGTATTTATGTTGGCGTTCTCTGGCTTCTAGTACGTGCATTAGCGGAGGTGAAGCAGAGAGGTAAGTATTTCAGTTTGTGCGTGCACATATTTACATCTATGTTTTTATGTACACGTTAGGCACAATACTTTGTTTATAATCTCACTTATATCGAGCACTGCCTACGATCAGTTTTGCCATTTTAATAGACCATTTCTTCATTTAACCGATCGATTCAGGTGGTTGGTTTAAGCCCTTTTCCTGTAGTGTTGGTTTGCTTGGTGGTATAATCATATTCGATTACTTTATTATTAATGATGAAATGCCATGAGCGCTGAATTTATATCAACGTACTACAGCTTGTGTTTATTGTCAAAATCATTTCAACCAATTACAAGACCTTGATGGCTTGATCATCCCGTTTCACAACTCCTTTGGTTGTTTATTGTCTTTTTGCTTGATTATCTTTGATAATATCAGGCATAATTAAAAGTTTGCATTGAACTTTTTTGAGTACCTGATAGATATGTTTGAAAAATCTAATAAACTGAATATTATCTTATTGCAGAAGAGAGTTATCTTATTGCAGAAGAGAATGACACGATCTAGTATGACGACAAAGGTAACTGTTAGACAAATATGTTAATATATATTTTTATGAAAAAATATGAAGAATTGCTTTATTGTATCATTAGTAAATAGGGAGAGTTTTAATTTCCATTATTGAGAATTAGGGATTTGCTATATAAATAATTGTGATGTATTGTAATAAACTTGAGGCGAGTGCCTCCACCATTGAATGAGAAGAGAATTTGGGACTATTTTATCATGGTATCAGAGCTAGTATGAAAAAAAACCTACAAGAGTTCGTGGGTGTGAGTAGATCCCGCGAGAGTTCGTGGTTGAGATGAAAAAAGATCCTACAAGAGTTTGTGGGTGAAAAAAAAACTACGAGAGTTCTTGGATGTGGAAGAAAAGGATGATATTTGATTACGAAGTTGAAGACAAGACGAAAGCAAGTCGATGATGATGGATTTATGGAAAAGACTGTCCTAAAAGACAAGAAAAACTTTGAGAAGAATTGTGATAGTTTAAAAAGATAGCGATGAGGACAAAGATGATGAAAACGTGGATGAAAGATTAAATCGCAACGAGAAGCTGATTCAAGCGGATGATTATGATGATTGAGCGGATGATTCAATTTTTTTTTTTTAATTTTGGCAAACTCTCGATTGAGTATCGTGAGTTTGAGGGGGGATGTTAGACAAATATGTTAATATATATTATTATAAGAAAATATGGAGAATTGCCTTTGTATTATTAGTAAATAGGGAGAGTTCCCTTAATGTGTTAATTTCCATTATTGAGAATTAGGGATTTGCTATATAAATAATTGTGATGTATTGTAATAAACTTGATGCGAGTGCCTCCACCATTGAATGAGAAGAGAATTTGAGACTATTTTATCAGTAACTCATATTAATCATATTAAGAAAGATATAATCAACGAGCTGCCTGAGAACATAAAAGGAAATGTCCTAGGTTTTCTGCCAATACAAGATGCAGTTAAAACCAGTATTTTGTCAACAAAATGGAGACATTGTTGGACTTTGATTCCAAATTTAATCTTTGATGAACAGTTCGTTGATAGCATGATGTATAAATTTAGTGATGATGATGATGATCCAGAACTGATGGCGCATAAATTGGTTACTGTGATAAACAAAGTCCTCTTATTCCACAGTGGTCCGATCTTCAAATTTTCCCTCACGTTTCCTCGAGATTATTGCAATACTCAAATTATTCATGAATATATCGATCAGTGGATTGTATTGTTCTCAAGAAAGGGTATCAAGCAGCTTGCTCTAGAGGAATATTCTAATCTTCAAGAATTTACGATGCATGATCTATCTTCCTTAGACCTGACTCATTTGAGGCTTGTGAGTGTTTGGTTTCCCCGTACACCTACATTTGGAAGATTTACTTCCCTGACGAATCTCGAGCTAGTTGATGCTACTTCATATTTCGGAAAAAGCATCTTAAATTTCCCCGTACTTGAAAAGTTGACCTTGATAGGTTGCAAAGGACTCCTCCCTAACAACTTTTGTGCTCCTAATCTCAAATGCCTACATCAAATATCTCGCGAAATAACTTCGAAATACTCATTAGCTGGGTTTGAAAACCTTACAGAATATACCTTCATATTGACAAAATTCCCAATTACGCGAACAAAGACATCCAATCTGGTTAACATTCTTGGTGGGGTTCAGAGAATTGAGAAATTATCTATAGCAAAGTATTTTATTAAGGTATATTTAGTCTCTTCAAACTGCTACTTCAACTTTACTTTACTCATCGTCTAATTGTTTGTGCTTTTTGTTTGCAATGCGTTTCAAAGTATTTGGCTGCAGGAGGCTCGCCTATTAGACTTTCTAAACAACTGCCTTTCCTAAAGACTCTAAGGCTTTTTTGGATTGGGGGTTGGGGAGGGATGGGTTGGGTTGGGAGGGGTTCAAATTTCACAACCCTTATTTGGATAGAAGTTTAAAATGGAGGGTTGGGTTTATAGGGGTTGGTCAAGGGTTGGGAGAGGGTTCTAGTATAATGGAAACGGGGGTGTGTTTCAACACCCCGATTTGGGGTGTTGGACATTGTTGCCCAATGCCTTTTTAATTAATTTATTTATTTTTTCTTTTCAATCATATATAAACAAAAGTAATAAGCATATAATATATTTTTGTATATTATATATATTACGTAATTAATTGATATACTTTTGGATAAAAATATATTACGTAAGTAATATTTCGGGAAAAAAAATTTCCGAATAAATATTTCGAGAAAAAAAATTTCAGAATAAATATTTTGAAAAAAAAAAAATTCCGAACAAATATTTCCGAACCAATATTTCGAGAAAAATATTTCCGAATAAATATTTCCGAAAAAAATAATTCTGAATAAATATTTCGGGAAAAAATATTTCCGAATAAATATTTCTAAAACAAATAATAATTAATTATATTATAAACCCTTCCCAACCTAACCCTCCATCCAAATAAGGTAAGGATTGAACCCTTCATTACTCAACCCTTACATCCAAACAAGGTAAGGGTTCAACCCAACCCATCCATTCCCAACCTAACCCATCCCATTCTAACCCAACCCAACCCAACCTCTTGTAACCCCCTATCCAAATAGGCCCTTAGGAAATGGCACCCCTATTGATCCCTGGTTGTTGAATACTCTGATCGGATTGTTGTCCACCAAGAAACTGAAAATTATTGAGGACTTGTGTTAAAATATTGTTAGCGGGGAGCAATTGCAATTACTTGAAATAATAAGAAGTTTTATGTCCGGTGATGTAAGTACTTAATGATTCTTTGGGGATTCCAAACAATGAAGTAGGTATGGAAGGAAGAAATGGGATCGAACCAGAGCTAGAATTATTGTTCTTTGTTACCTTTGCCTTATGCATATACATTTGTATGAATTATATATGGATCCCCGAAGAGTTCCCTAAGAACTCGAAGTCAATCTTAGCATGTCCAGCTCCTTGAGAAGATAGCTGCATCAAATAAGAATACCTATTAAGACATGAACATATAACTCAACTTATAAGCTTCAAAGTACAGGTAAAATGTATGTAGAAAATAAAACAATCGATATACTGATATATAGTATATATGAAACTCAAGAGAAACAAAGATATGTGCTAAAACAGCTTGCCTTGAATTGCATGATACAAGTTACAATTTATAGAATGAAAATAACACGGAATGACCTACATACAAGGAAAGACTAAAACTAAAACTCCTAAAATAACTCAATTACTAGACTTATTTTCCACTGCTCCTACAATGTCTCCACAAATTTAGATGACCACGTCCATCTACCGTTGGTAGACTTGCAGAAGATCTCAACAGATTATTTGACGAAATCAAGCAAATAAATCATATTAACTTATTTAAACTTATTGTTTGAGATTAACTCCAACAATCTCCCCCATAATCTCAAACATGTCTGATGCATCCGTCCAGCCCGTATGGCTGATTCGAAGCCCGTATGGCTAATTTGACTGAGCCCGTATGGCTATTTCGACTGAGCCCGTATGGCTAATAATCTGATCCCGTATGGCTATTGAACTGAGCCCGTATGGCTATTACACTGAGCCCGTATGGCTATTGTTTGCCCGTCTGGCACTTCAACTCATTTTTCATCTTTCAATGTCACGTCTCCTTGCGCTCCACGAACGACGGTAACGTCCTCATCTCCTAAACTGACTCCAGCAAAAGAAAACATCACCAACTACACAAAAGAAACCACAAAAGGACACAATGGCCACCCCCGAAAACTCATTGCACTTCTCCAAACGAGAACATAGCAACAGCAAATCTCAAACGTGGGCAGTGCAAGAGAACACCATATGCATCCCATACTGCACATGATGATCTCTCCCACTATTCAAATACACCCGACACTAACACCTTCATTTGCACAGCCATACACCCATACATCGTCAAAAACCCAAACAAGGAGCCATCCGCATTAACAGGCTCCTCCGAAGATAAAATCTCCGGGACTCCAGGTAAACACGGCAGCGCCCCAGAACATCGTCACCATGCCTCCACCAGCAGTGGCTTCACCACCGTCAGCGGCTTCACCACCGCCGGTGGCGGAGCAACCTCACCTGCTCTGATACCAAGTGTAGAAACTAAAACAATCGATATACTGATATATAGTATATATGAAACTCAAGAGAAACAAAGATATGTGCTAAAACAGCTTGCCTTGAATTGCATGATACAAGTTACAATTTATAGAATGAAAATAACACGGAATGACCTACATACAAGGAAAGACTAAAACTAAAACTCCTAAAATAACTCAATTACTAGACTTATTTTCCACTGCTCCTACAATGTCTCCACAAATTTAGATGACCACGTCCATCTACCGTTGGCAGACTTGCAGAAGATCTCAACAGATTATTTGACGAAATCAAGCAAATAAATCATATTAACTTATTTAAACTTATTGTTTGAGATTAACTCCAACAATCTCCCCCATAATCTCAAACATGTCTGATGCATCCGTTCAGCCCGTATGGCTGATTCGAAGCCCGTATGGCTAATTTGACTGAGCCCGTATGGCTATTTCGACTGAGCCCGTATGGCTAATAATCTGATCCCGTATGGCTATTGAACTGAGCCCGTATGGCTATTACACTGAGCCCGTATGGCTATTGTTTGCCCGTCTGGCACTTCAACTCATTTTTCATCTTTCAATGTCACGTCTCCTTGCGCTCCACGAACGACGGTAACGTCCTCATCTCCTAAACTGACTCCAGCAAAAGAAAACATCACCAACTACACAAAAGAAACCACAAAAGGACACAATGGCCACCCCCGAAAACTCATTGCACTTCTCCTAGGGCTGTAAATGAGTCGAACCGAGCCGAACTCTTAACTGTTCGTGTATCAGCTCGTTATAAATACATCGAACTCGAACTCGAGCTCGAACTTTGATCGAGCCAATATTTTTGTTTGTGTATCGACTCGTTAAGAAAATTTGTGTTCACGAACATGTTCGCGAACAGTTCACGAACATGTCTAACGAGCTACTATTCACGAACATCTCATAAATAGTGTTCATGATTTCGTGTTCATGAACACTTCAACCTTTTTTTTCTAGAAAATTTTTAATGCAATTAAAATAAAAATAAAATTGGGGGATGAAACATTGAAAACTCGAGAAATGCTTCAAATTTAAACTTATCAAGGAATCAAATTTGGACCAAGTTTAGTTAATACATAACGAACTAATGTTATAATTTATAATGTGACATACGTATAATTTAATTATTATTAATAAAAATAATTTATAAATTTAAACAAAGAAAATATAATGAATAGATAAAATAAACCAACAAAATAGATAATTATTTACAAATTATCGTGAATTCAAGAACTCCCGTGAAATGTTAAAAAAATTATGTTCGCGAACGTATATATATGAAGTTTGTGCACAAACTTATTCATGAACCATATTTACGAACAAGGTTCACGAACTATATTAATGAACTTGCTCATGAACTATATAATCGAACTTGTTCGCGAACTTTCGAGCCGAACTATGTCGTGTTTGGGTTCAGCTTATTTACGAGACGAACCGAAAAATCGTGTTCATGTTCGACTCGTTTACAAATCGAACCGAACTCGAATCGAACTTTTTTCGAACCAAACACCGAACTGTTCGTGAGCGTATCGACTCATTTACAGCCCTAACTTCTCCAAACGAGAACATGGCAACAGCAAATCTCAAACGTGGGCAGTGCAAGAGAACACCATATGCATCCCATACTGCACATGATGATCTCTCCCAGTATTCAAATACACCCGACACTAACACCTTCATTTGCACAGCCATACACCCATACATCGTCAAAAACCCAAACAAGGAGCCATCCGCATTAACAGGCTCCTCCGAAGATAAAATCTCCGGGACTCCAGGTAAACACGGCAGCGCCCCAGAACATCGTCACCATGCCTCCACCAGCAGTGGCTTCACCACCGTCAGCGGCTTCACCACCGCCGGTGGCGGAGCAACCTCACCTGCTCTGATACCAAGTGTAGAAACTAAAACAATCGATATACTAATATATAGTATATATGAAACTCAAGAGAAACAAAGATATGTGCTAAAACAGCTTGCCTTGAATTGCATGATACAAGTTACAATTTATAGAATGAAAATAACACGGAATGACCTACATACAAGGAAAGACTGAAACTAAAACTCCTAAAATAACTCAATTACTAGACTTATTTTCCACTGCTCCTACAATGTCTCCACAAATTTAGATGACCACGTCCATCTACCGTTGGCAGACTTGCAGAAGATCTCAACAGATTATTTGACGAAATCAAGCAAATAAATCATATTAACTTATTTAAACTTATTGTTTAAGATTAACTCCAGCAATGTAAGCATGATAATATAAAATCAGAATTTACTAACATAAAAATGTAGTAACAATGCCAGCTGAGTTTCCATGGACAAGCTTAAGTTGCATATTGAATCTTCCAAACAGATACTCATTCTCGGACTGAAAGCCTGAGCCAGAAGTTCGGTCAAGAGACAAAGTGAGGTCTCTGATAACTCCAAGACCCAATCTAGTGCCTCCTCCGCCTTTCCCACGCCTTGTCAGAGGTGAAGCTGGTGGTTGGGTGTCTACAAAACAACGCCGGAGGGGGGTTTGAGCCCCGCGGTGCCTCCGGCGTGAGAATAAGTGACGGCTTTGGAGAGTAAAAGATAAGGACCTGAGTATCTAATTATGGAGGGTGTGTGTATATGAGTGTGTAAAAAAAAGAATGTAACCCCTAAACCTTCTTTCCTTGGTCTATTTATAGGCCAAGGATTAGGGTGTAGGGGTTGGTACCTTTAATCATGAGCGTTGGATCCTAGGTAGGTAGGACACTTGAGGCTTGCGGATGCATGACACATGACCAGGAGAATAATTGTGGTGCGTGTGCCAATGGCATGTCAGCATGTGGATTGATATGACTTGATTGTGCCAACCCTAGGATTCCCTTATATGTCGTTGTCATGTGGGACCATAGTCATGACTCGTGTCTGCCATATCTAGTAGTATTATCTCACGCGTCCTGAGCCTAGGCTGCGGGTCCATTAGCTTAAGACCAATCCGGACTAGGGGTAACCAGGTCTAAGGTGGACCTGGGCTGAGGCCAGTCGGGACTGGTTGTAGCCCATCAGTCGGGACTCGTTGTAACCCATCAGTCGGGACTAGTTGTAGCCCATCATCGGGACTAGTTGTAGCACCTCAGTCGGGACTCATTGTAGCACCTCGATCGGGACTCATTGTAGCCTATCAATCGGGACTTGTTGTAGCACCTCAGTCGGGACTTGTTGTAGCACCTCAGTCGGGACTCATTGTAGCACCTCGGTCGGGACTCATTGTAGCCTATCAGTCGGGACTTGTTGTAGCACCTCAGTCGGGACTCATTGTAGCACCTCGGTCGGGACTCATTGTAGCCTATCAGTCGGGACTTGTTGTAGCACCTCAGTCGGGACTCATTGTAGCACCTCGGTCGGGACACATTGTAGCCTATCAGTCAGGACTTGTTGTAGCACCTCAGTCGGGACTCACTGTAGCACCTCAGTCGGGACTCATTGTAGGTCGGGACTCATTGTAGCCTATCAGTCGGGACTAGTTGTAGCCCACCAGTCAGGACTCGTTGTAGCCCATCAGTCAGGACTAGTTATATCCTATCATTTGCCCCCCACTCCCTTATGCCGATTTTCCGGATGAGGGAGTAGAATTCTGAATAGTAATGTTGTACTTTCTACAAGTCCAAAGCTTGAAAGACTTTGGGTAACTTAGAAAAATTTGGCTGAATTTTGCCCCACAGTCCGGGTTGGTGACACGGGAAGCAACTGGGACTAATGGTAATTAGGATTTTGCCCCCCAGTCGGGGTTGGTGATAGGGGAAGCAATCGGGACTAAGGGTAATTAGGACTCCACGGAAATTTTTCCGTAAGTAATATTGCATTTTGTTCTTGCCCCCGGTCTCAATGCTGCCTATGGCTCCGGACCGGGGTCTTTTCAGTTTTTGTACTTAGGAAATTTTTCCATAAGTTTGATTGCATATTTCTCTTGCCCCGGTCTCAATGCTGCCTATGGCTCCGGACCGGGGTCTTTTTTGTTTTTGTACTTAGGAAATTTTGCCCCACTAGTCCGGGTTGGTGACACGGGAAGCAACCGGGACTAAGGGTAATTATGATTTTGCCCCCCAGTCGGGGTTGGTGATAAGGGAAGCAACCGGGACTGAGGGTAGTTAGGATTTTTCACAAGTCCAAAGTTTTAAAGAACTTTGGGTAACTTAGAAAAATTTTGGTTGTTGAATTTTTGCCCCCTAATCCGGATTGTTGACAAAGGAAGCAATCCGGATTGAGGTACTATTGGATTTTCCACAAGTCCAAAGCTTGAAGGGCTTTGGGTAACTTAGAAAAATTTGGCTGAATTTTGCCCCACTAGTCCGGGTTGGTGACAGGGGAAGCAACCGGGACTGAGGGTAGTTAGGATTTTTCAGAAGTCCAAAGTTTTAAAGAACTTTGGGTAACTTAGAAAAATTTTGGTTGTTGAATTTTTTTTCCCTAATCCTGATTGTTGACAAAGGAAGCAATCCGATTCAGGTACTATTGGATTTTCCACAAGTCCAAAGCTTGAAGGACTTTGGGTAACTTAGAAAAATTTGGCTGAATTTTGCCCCACTAATCCGGGTTGGTGATAAAGGAAGCAACCGGGACTGAGGGTAGTTAGGATTTTTCACAAGTCCAAAGTTTTAAAGAACTTTGGGTATAACTTAGAAAATTTTGGCTGAATTTTGCCCCACTAGTCCGGGTTGGTGATAAAGGAAGCAACCGGGACTGAGGGTAGTTAGGATTTTTCACAAGTCCAAAGTTTTAAAGAACTTTGGGTATAACTTAGAAAATTTTGGCTGAATTTTGCCCCACTAGTCCGGGTTGGTGATAAAGGAAGCAACCGGGACTGAGGGTAGTTAGGATTTTTCACAAGTCCAAAGTTTTAAAGAACTTTGGGTAACTTAGAAAAATTTTGGTTGTTGAATTTTTTTTCCCTAATCCTGATTGTTGACAAAGCAATCCGGATTGAGGTAGTGTTGATATTTTTTTTTTAAATTATTATTTTTTTTAAAAATTTTCCAGAAATTTTGCTACATATCAATGCTACCTATGGCTCCGGACCGGGGTCTTTTGTACTTAGGAAATTTTTCCATAAGTTTCATTGCATATTGCTCTTGCTCCGGTCTCAATGCTGCCTATGGCTCCGGACAGGGGTTTTTTGTTTTTGTACTTAGGAAATTTTTCCATAAGTTTGATTGCATATTGCTCTTGCCCCGGTCTCAATGCTGCATATGGCTCCGGACCGGGGTCTTTTTGTTTTGTACTTCGGAAATTTTTCCATAAGTTTGATTGCATATTGCTCTTGCTCCGGTCTCAATGCTTCCTATGGCTCCGGATCGGGGTTTTTTGTTTTTGTACTTAGGAAATTTTTCAATAAGTTTGATTGCATATTGCTCTTGCCCCGGTCTCAATGCTGCCTATGGCTCCGGACCGGGGTCTTTTTATTTTTGTACTTAGGAAATTTTTCCATAAGTAATATTGCATATTGCTCTTGTCCCGGTCTCAATGCTGCCTATGGCTCCGGACCGGGGTTTTTTGTTTTCGTACTTAGGAAATTTTTCAATAAGTTTGATTGCATATTGCTCTTGCCCCGGTCTCAATGCTGCCTATGGCTCCGGACCGGGGTCTTTTTATTTTTGTACTTAGGAAATTTTTCCATAAGTAATATTGCATATTGCTCTTGTCCCGGTCTCAATGCTGCCTATGGCTCCGGACCGGGATCTTTTTGTTTGTTTCCGACGGCTGGGGTCCTGGGCTTCATTTTTTCTTATTGCTCCGGGCTATTCTTTATTCTTCGTCTAGAGTTGTCATCCCCTAGTTCGATGATTTCAGTTTAAGCAGCAGGTTCAACTTTGGCTTGGTCCTTCTTAGAGACGGAATGTTGGACCCAGGCTTGGGCGTTTTGAGCCAGTAGGTCTGAGCTTTAACAGTCAGGGCTCATGTAGCCTGCTCTTCGGTAGTCAGGGCTCATGTAGCCTGCTCTTCGGTAGTCAGGACTCGAGTACCCTGGGCTTCGGTAGTCAGGACTCGAGTACCCTGGGCTTCGGTAGTCAGGGCTCCAGTAGCCCGGGTTTCGGTACATCCGGATTGCTTCTGCTATATCCTCTCTGGTGAGGTTTTCCATGTGCATTGCGGCCAGCGGCACATCAATGTACTTGTATCGGTTCACTTCAATTTCAATTCTTGCATCTCCGGGTCCGATTCCTATCCTCTCTAGAACCGGGGTGCTAGTAGCCGGGACTAGGGGTAGGTCTGAGACCGGATTCGGAACTTGTAACTGAGCACTGGTGGATTGCCTCTGGGTGGATTTACTTCTCTTGGCATGATTTCAACATGGCATGATTTCAACATGATATGGTTTCCGACATTATAATCTTTACAAAGAGCAAGTTTGATAACAGATCTGGGTTTGTTTTTTAGGAATCAACGTATGTATGCACGTATTTATAGTTCGAAACAAGAGTAAGCAAAGAGTAAGCCAAGACTTTTAACAAATCAAGCAGTCATGACTATAGATCTAGCTATTAATCGTGACTGAAGGCTAAAAATTACACCTTTATCAAGTGCAAGTAACAAATCTGGGCTAATAGAGGCTAGACGGGACTAGAAACATGCATACATAGTCGGAAGGTGTAAAGGTTGCATTTTTATCAAAGGTTGAGGTGGTTTTAGATCTTACTGGTTTTGGTTAGGACTCTTTTTCAAGAGCTTGTTGCTGGAGTCGAGTCCAGTGGCACCCAGACCAAAGGACATCAGTCGGGACTAGTTGTAGCCCACCAGTCATGACTCGTTGTCCCTGTAATAACCCGAATTTTCAGAAAATGATTTTAGTATTATTTTAAGAATATTAATGTTTTCCTAAAATGAGGAGGAAATTTTTTTATTTTATTTTATTGTTCATTATTCCAGTTCAAGGAATTTCAAAAGCGAATTATTTAATTATTGTCTGGTTCAGTGTAATTATGAACTATATTATGTGATTATTGTTGGAAGGTGGAATATATGTGAAGTTGTGTTTATATGTTTATATGATGATTTGTGTGAGTTGTGAAGGCTGATGTATTTTATTTATATTTTTGAAGATTTAAATATATTTAAATCATGCATTTTGATCCTCTGTTAAATTTTATAAAATTATCGGAGGAATTAAAAATCATGAAATCTCATGTAATATTATCTTTATAATATTATTTAGTTTTTAAAATGGTTGGGTGAATTAATTTGGATGTTTCGGTATTTTAAAATGATTTTAAGAGTTTTATTGTATTTAAAGGATCAAAACTTTGAAATTTCATATTTAATTCATTTTTGATCCGAAAAATATTTTAAAAATATGTGGGTGCTCATAATTTTATATTCTTTATTTTAAAAATGAAAAGTTTAATTTCCCGAATTTTTATTTAATTTCGATTAGTTTTAAAAGTGAATAAGTAGTGTTATATTTGGGCTCGGAGTTAAGTGTTAGTAGTGATATAATAGAATTGGGCCTAAGCCCATTTAGAGAAACAAACACAGCCGAGAGAAGATATCGGGGAGAGAGAAAGTGAGATTGGGGGAAAAGAAAAATTAGGGATTTGAGAGAAATTGAATTGGGGGTTTTGGGGATTGAATCAATTAGTGATATATATGTATGTATATGCGTGTGTAAGTGTGTGTAATTCGTGTGTATGTATGTATATATAGGCGGTGGTGTGTGTTGCAGGTGGAGGAAGGTCGTGCAAAGGGGGAGGCGGCGCGGAGGAGAAGCAGCCGCAGTCGGAGGGGTCGCCGGCGAGCTCCTGGCGGCGTGGTGGTGGCTTAACAGTGCAGCAGGAGAGAGAGAGAGAGAGAGAGAGAGAGAGAGAGAGAGAGAGAGAGAGAGAAGAGAGAGAGAGATGGGGGGGAGATGATTTTCCGACAAATCGGACCGGAACCGGAACGGTATAATCTCGTGTCTTATCTATTTAATTTCGTATTTTAGTTATTTAGTTTTCATATTTAATTAGTTGATTGTAATTTTAATTAGTTGTGAATTGTAAGTTAATATGCTAATTTTCGTAATTAATTAACTAATTGTAGTAATTAGTTAGTTTAAATTACGTGGTTAATTGTGGTGGCTTAATTAGTTTAAATGGAAAGCCTAATGTGATAATGGTTATAATTAGATTTAAATGGTGAGATTAATTTGTTAATTTTAGTGATTTAATTCGGAGGAGTATAATTGTTAAGTATAATTGTTGGGATTAGTTGCGGGTCCGATTATATGCTCGGGTCTTATGATTGTTAATTGTAAATTATTAATGGTGAGTCCGATGTATGCTCGGATTAGTTGATTAATTGCTAATTGTTAATTATTATCATCGTGTAATAATTGGAGTCATATGGTTTACTTGTTGTAAATGGTTCCGGTGATGTATATATGCTATTTGTTGTAAGTTGAGTTAAAGTATGTGTTAAATGCCTTAATTGACAATTACTTGGTGTTGGATTATATATGGTTAAATGGTTATTGGTCATGTATATCGGTTTTACTTATGTAAGTCGAATTATGGATATTGGTGGATTGGTAATGTTGGTATTATTTATGGAATTTATACGAGTGACTAAATGGTAAGTATGGGAATACGTGATACATGTTAAATGTTAGAATTTTATAATAATTAGAATTGTGCTAGGGGTTATGAGAAGATCACAAGTTTTTAAATGTCAATATTTAAAGGACTTGTGTAATTCTTTTCGACTAATCCCTAGGGCTTACGAATATCCATGATTAGCTATCACGAGTATAATTAATATACTTGAGTGATGTGATCATTGATATAGCGTAAGTAATAGTTAGTGCTAGGGGTTGTTCCCTAGGGCTTACGAACATCAATGATTGGTTGTCACGTGTATCATTAAAATGCGTGAGAAATACGATCATTGGTGTAGCGTAAGTAGTAGTGTTAATTATTATGTGCTAGGTGCCGCATGTCTGGGCGGGTACTTTTCATTATTTGTTTACTTTTATGTTGCTGCAAGTTGAGGCAGCTTTTATTTTATCAAAAGCAGGGTTATAAATTGTTTTGTTGGCATGGAGGGGCTGAGCCCATAGTCCGATAAACGAATACTACATGCCGAAATTTTCTAAAAATCCCCTGCATTTTTAATTTATTTAACTTATTTGATTTCAATGGTTTAAAGGTATGATTGGGTGTTAACTGTTTATGTGTATATGTGTTAAGTGAATTAATTTGAGGGTAATTGTTGTCACGAGGATTTATGTGCTAAGTGATTTAATTCAAGGATTTATGTGTTTCGGGGATTAAATGCGTTTTGAGGATTATTTATAAACTGAGTTTTATCATAGAATGACACTAGTATTATAATTGTATATGTTAAGTGAAGTTGACTAAATGTGTTATGTGCATTAATTGGTATTTGAGTAGTCAGTTATAGGGATAACAACTATAGTACGACTTTAGGTGACTCAGTGGTAATTCTGAGTTGTGTCTACTCGAGATACGAGGGGGGACTGACACGTACTCGTAACAATTACAGTATCGTTAGGGCGTGATCAAGTGGAGCAACGTGTATCAAAAAGGAAGGATCGAGGCGTCGTGTAAAGTTCATGGAACTGCTTGGGCGAAACGCCAAGGATTTATTCGCGGTATTCCGTTTGGTGCTAAGGACCAGAGGCAAGTTTATTTATACATACTCTATCGTTCAGAGTATATTTATTTTGAAATATATGAAATGTGTGGAATAAGACCTCAGTCCATATTTGCAAGATTTTCTTCTATCTTTATCTTGATAAATTAAGTAAAATGGTTGATTGGAAATATATGTGATATGTAGAGAGTGATATACTATAAGGAGTAAAGTGATATGGGGAGGAATGGTATCAGTTGTTATTATGGTTATTTTTATGATGTTATGGTATCAGTTGTTATCTAAAGTTATTTTATAATAGGCTCCCGGTCCCTGGCAAACGTATGCCAGGGACGAGAATGTTAACATACGGCTTCTGTGCCGTTGGATCGTTGATCCAACGGCTGGGATTTAAAAAAAATCATCATCGTACCGCATAAACTTTCTGCGGTACGGTGTAATTACCGTTTTGCCCCCGCCCCTCGTACCGCATAAAGTTTATGCGGTACGGTCCCTTTTTTTTTCCTTGTTGCCTTATCCCCAGTAGCAGTCTTCATTCACACAAAAACGCCAAAAGCAAGTCCTCTCCGAAAGCTGGGAAACCACAGCCAAGAAACCAACAAAAGCTGAGATCTTGTTCAATTTAGAGGTAATATTTCTCTCTATTATTTTTGTTAATTACTATGGCGGATAGGTTATTCGCTCGTATGTTTGGTGGCAAAAATAAACAAAATAATGAAAAAAACAAAGGAAAAATTGGAAATTCATTGCATCTTGATGATTTATGTATGGATGATGTTTTAGATGCAAGTATTGATGAGCCTAGCACCCCCAAAAATGTTTCTAGTGATGAGTTCATTAATGTTGATGAAAATGATGAATTTGGTAATTTTGAAGGAGATGATGATTTAGATAGTGAAAGTGGAAATGAAAAAGAGGAAAATGAGGAAAATGTTGAGTGTGAACATTTGTATAAAAATGTTGATGGAAATGGCGTTCCATATATGCATCAATTGTTCCATAGTTTGGACGCGGCGGGGAATTTTTTTAGGGCATATGCCCTAAGAAATGGATTTGGCATTAAAATCCAATCAACCCATACGCGTTCTAAAAGTAGTGAAATATATGCCCGTATGTATGTTTGTAGACTCGCGGGTAAAAGTGGTGAGAGTAGTAATTCTAAACGACGTAGAGAAAATCTTCCTAAGTCCGATTGCAAAGCAAGAATGTATGTCAATTATTCGAAGAATTTAAGTCTTTGGGAGATAACTAGTCTTGAATTAAATCACAATCACGTCCTAGTCACTCCTACAAAGATGAACTTGATACAACGAGAAAATAATGTAAGTACCGCTACTCGTAGTTTGATCAAAACTCTCTACGGTTCGGGAATTCGTAATTATCAAGTAATGAATGTTATCGGTAATATTCATGGGGGTAATGAGAAAGTAGGGTTCGGTACTCAACATGTTAGGAATGTGATACGGGATGAGAGGAAAAGAAGGTTTGAAAAAGGTGATGTCCAAGCCGCATTAGACGTGTTACATAGATTGAATGAAGAAAGTGGTTCTAATTTTTTTATTAGCACGCAAGTTGATGAAAAACAACGTCTGAAATGTCTTGTGTGGGTTGATCCTAGATCTTTAATGGCCTACCAAAATTTTGGTGATGTTGTGGCATTTGACACGACATATCGGACAAATAGATATGCCATGCCATTTGTCCCTTTTACCGGCGTTAACCATCATTACCAATCGGTGATATTTGGTTTTGCGCTAATGCGGGATGAACACACAACAACTTTTGAGTGGGTTCTGAGGACTTGGCTTGAAGCTGTGGGTGGTAACCATCCAATGACTATAATTACCGATCAAGATCAAGCCATGGCAAATGCTATTGCAAGTGTGCTCCCAAATTCTACCCATTTGTTGTGTTCGTGGCACATTAGCAACAAATTTCCGGAAAAACTGGCACATTATTATTCCTCCTTTCCGGACTTCAAAGTGGACTTTAACCATTGCATTTATAACTCGTTGAACGAATATGAATTTGAGGCTAGATGGGAATCCTTGGTCGAGAAGTATTCGTTACAAGAAAATAAGTGGTTACAGGGGTTATATGAGTTGAAGGAGAAATGGATCATTGCTTATACTAGGAACACATTTTCCGCGGGTCAAAAAACTACTTCGAGGAGTGAGGGGATGAATTCTTTTTTTGATAGTTATGTGAGTTCTGCCACGGGGTTGAAAGAATTCATTGAAAATGCTCAAAAGGCATTGGCAAGGCAATTTGTACGAGAGAAAGAGGAAGATTATGTGACATGTACTTTAAAGCGACCTTTGAAAATGCATACCGCCTTGGAGATCCATGGTTCCAAAATTTATACCAAGGAGATGTTTAGAAGATTTCAAGCGGAATTGGTTGAATCTTTACAATACTTTGTTAAGAAAGAAAAAAAAGCTTGCGAAGAAGGGGCGAATGAAGGAGACGAAAATACCTATTATTGTTTATATAGGCAAAATTTGGGACCAACATCAAAACTAAATTATGTTGCATTCAACAAAGAAACTTTGATGGGGATGTGTATGTGTAGAATGGTTGAACATTTAGGGATACCGTGTCGACACATGTTGGCGGTTTGGACTAAAAAACAAATTTCTAAGATTCCTGACCATTTCATACTTCGACGATGGACTATGCATGCTAATAGAGTGGAAGGTACGTTGCCTTACGAGTTGAACATGGGGCCATGTCATGACATGACCCCAACCGATAGATTTAATAGCATGACAATGCTCACGATGAGTTTTTGTCATAGTAGCATGGCATCTAAGGAACGATACGACTATGCCGTCGAGGTCATGAATCGAGAAATTCCAATTCTTGAAAGTATGAGGGTTGATGGAGTTGAATCTCATGAAAGCACTGTAAATTCGCACAATGCAACATACGAAGATGAACCAATTTCTGACCCTATTGTGTCTCAAACAAAAGGGAGGAAAAAAAGTGTTCGTTTCAAAAGTCCCGTCGAATCGCTTGGTAAACCCAAGAGGAAATGCACATATTGTACTTTGGAAGGACATGACAAACGAAATTGTCCTCGAAGAGTAGAAGATTTAAATGCTCAAATTGCTCACAATGCTCAAATTGCTCACGATGCTCAAAATGCTCAAATTGATCAAAATGCTCAAAGTCAAACTGAAAATTTATAATTGCTTCACCCCTTATCTTTACTTATTAAATTTTTGCATTATATTATGTCCTTCTCATATTATCTAACAATTTATTTGTAATTGTCATTTCTAGGTAACATGGATGGTGGTGATGTTTCGGATGTTTCACATGTTAGTGATTCACTTTCGCCTTCTTCTGGGAGAAGTAAGTCATACATTAGTGATATATCCGACAATGAAGTGGATGAAATATGTCGCAATTTACCTGAATACTATGACATAATGGGGGAACCCCTTGAGCCCCCACCGATTGTTGAGGAGGAGGATAGTGAGTTATATCCTCCGGAGGAAGAGGCCTATAGGTCAACGAATTGGACCGAAGCATGTCGTTGGATGGCCACGGATGAAGTGATGGAAAGAGTAGCGTACAATTTGGATCCCTACTTTCATCCATTCTTGAACTTGGGCAAGGACACCGAAGGCAAGTTGAGGATATCCCAGTGGAATGGTGGTTGGCTTGAGTATTGTGATAGGATTAGTGACATTTACAAATTGAGGCCTCGGGAAGGTTGCACCCGCGATCAAATGCGCATTGAATACGTGAAGGGATGGGTTTCCCAAATGAAGGAGAATAAGCACCCTCGTTGTGATGTAACATTTAATCTCTACGATGGATCGATCCCTATAGGTGTCTCCCTTAGGGACGACTCTCACACTCACACGGCCGTTAGTAGTGGTACACTCCGCAATGGTTGTGTTGTTGTCTTGTACCATGTTGCCGCGTTTGTTGATGTCGATGCTCCTCCCGGGAGCCCTTCTCATTACTTGTCGGCCGGGTACTCCAATGTGTTGGCTTTGTTTGGTTAGGAATTTGGGATTTGTATTGAATTTATTAATATTTTAAAGAACTTTGGTGTTATTTAATAGAATTTTAATGAACTATGGTGCAATTTGTTATGAATTTTATGATTTTTGGTGTAATATTTTAATTATTTTTAGTCAATTTCGAATTATGTTAAATCACAAGAAATTGTAACATTTTGTTTACAAATTTTAAACTATTATGACATTTTAAAAATTTAGAAGGTGTGCAATTTGTTGTTCACATTGAAAATTACCAAAAAAAATTGATATTTTGGGAGATTTTTAAGCAATTTTCATTTTTTTTTTAAAAAGGATATATAATTTTTTTTTTTAAAAAACTCACTTATTATACTATTTTAAGATTTTTGAAGGTGAAATCAAAATTTTAAACACATTTTTGGCACTAAGTTCCAAAATTTAGTGTGAAATTCTGAAAAATGCAGTAGCTATACTCTGTTTTCCCCTGTTTTGGCTGTAGCTTGCACTCCGTACCGCATAAAGTTTATGCGGTACGTAGTGGAAATTCCAGCCAAAAACAGGGGAAAACAGGGGAAACAGGGGAAAACAGGGCAATTTCACACTGCATCTACTGCATTAGTGCACTATATTTTGGAACTTAGTGCCAAAAATGTCTTTAAAATTTTGATTTCACCTTTAAAAATCTTAAAATAGTATAATAAGTGAGTTTTTAAAAAAAAAATTATATATCCTTTTTTAAAAAAAAAATGAAAATTGCTTAAAATACCCCTGTTTTACTCTGATATGTCTGCAGCTTGCATCACGTACCGCAGAAACTTTATGCGGTACGTCCATGTACCGCATAAAGTTTATGCGGTACGTCCTGGATTCTGCAGAAACTGCAATTTGCACTGGCAACTCTGGGAACTCCCCTGTCTGCAGAACCAGAACAAAACTGGCAACCAAACCAACATAAAAGGAAAAGCCAACATAACTGTGGGAACTCTGGGAACTAAAATCAAAGTAAAAATGGAAATTAAAAGGAACTAAAAAACAACTAAAATTCTACTAAATTACAACTTAATAAAACTAAATTCCATCTAAAAATCCAACTAAATTATAACAAAAATCCAACTAAATTATAACAAAAATCCAACTAAATTATAACAAAAATACTACTAAACTAGTTTATGGCGTTCGCGCATACGAACACCGGGTATGCCTCTTGCCTTTCCCGCTTTAAGCTCCTTCGCTATTCTATAACGGAAAGTATCAACTTCTTTTTGTGACCAAGGTGTGATTGAGGTTAAATCATAACCTTGCAGCATGTAATCCATGTATTTCATTACAAAAATCCCGCAATCATTTGTGTTTCGCTGCTTTGGTCTTTCCGGTAAAGGTAGAACCTCGCTTGAGTCAAGATCACGTTCATATACGGGATTTAGTTTAAGTAAGAATCTTGGCAAGAACCATGACTGCATAAGTTAAAACATGACTACAATTACTAAGTAGTAAACGAGAAAGAATAATGATAACCTACATAAAAAGGAAAAGCTTCATACCACAACTTGTACTTCCTTTGGATAACAAGTCTCATCGTTTAGGGAATCGATGATGATAACATCGAACGATGCTGTAGAAACCATGAACAAAATCCAATGAACACCAGAAACACAACATGGAATGAAAATATAATCCGCCTCGATAACGGACGGGCCAATGGTGGAAGTGGCAAATCCATTCAAGACCCGGAGTGCTGCATGCCATGCCTTGTTCTCCTCAGCCTGACCCTGGATAGCCGCTTTTTGGATTCTTCTCATGTGCTTCCACCCAAGAACAATGAAGTACGGATCCATGAAGTAATAAACTGGCTTCCTCTCCCATATCATGGATTTGTGAATATCTTCCTCCCTCTGGCGTAGCAATGCCTGAAAAGAAAAACATAAATATGGCGACATAAAGAAGGACAAATACATAGAGATATATATGCACTATTAAAACAAGGACAAGTATGAAATTATACCATATAGCAGTAAATGATCCTGTCATCAACCCATGCACCTGGAGCTAAGCTCTGCATCGCAATCTCTGATATATGTTGGCCACACACTTCAATTCCTTCCTTCAACTTCGGCTTCTGCCCAATGCCCCAACCCCAATCTTCATAGATTTCATTCTGCTTTTGCACATCCAAATCCTTGGTGATACTCCACTTCTCCCCCTTCATTCTTCGGGTTGGTAGTTTTGAAGGCCTACTAGATGAGGCGGTAGCACTAGGAATGGGAGGCTGAGATATATGTTGGGATGGCTGTGTCATATCAATGACATCTTGCGAAGGAATGGCTGCAACACTAGCTTCGGGATCTTGCTCATACACTGAAACTGGTTTAATGTTCTCAAATTTTGGAGGTTTATAAGCAGGTCCTTTGATCTTCTTCATCAACCTTGTGAAGGGAGTGAGAAAGGTTTCAGATATTTGCCCAAGCTCATCCATAAAGTCAACTGGAACCCTAGCATCCAACTGTTTCAGCATGTCAAGTGCAGCTACCATCTACAAAAAGCATAGTAAAACATAACATACAGTGACAAAATTGTGGTATGTATTGTCTAATACAAATTTAGGAAAGCTAGAATACTTACAACTCGGTATCCCTCGAGGCTATCATACAACTCCCTTGTTTGGTACCTTGTTCGAGGCACAGGTTCTGGCTTCCCTACACGTGAACGGGTGATCTCTGAATACCAGGCCATGTAGTCAGCCACGGATGCAATGTTAGAAGTACAATCGACCAACCCCTCCAAATCCGAACAAAATCTAGCCCACCTCCCAATATCAACAAACCACCGAACCAACCAATCATCAGGTGCAAAAGTGGCTTCCTTAGGTTGCCTGTAACGGACCATGTTAACAGGAGCCTGGGGAATCTGTGGATCACAACCAAACTGCCTAATCACCCTCTCCGGATGCTGCCACTCAACCACATCGAAGCATATCAAGGACACCCGAGCATTACCTGCTAACTGTGCCTGTATCATCTCCCAATCAACAACCTCATCAAATCTGGCATATGGCCTCCACAGTACATCATCCCCAGCAACTCCATCAAACTCACCCCGATAAAACGGTAGGCTGTGATGAGGCCCTGACTGACGCCGCTTCTTATTAACCCCCAGAACAGACGAATAAGCCCAACCCTCTACAACCGGATAATCATCACGACCAGGCTCTCGCTGAGGCACACCAATGCGGGGGAATCTCTCATAACACCAAATGTACAATAACCATACACAAGCAGCAATACTCTTAGTATTCTTCCTCGCTGCAAGCTCCAAACCTCTATACAAATGAGCTAACACGGCTGCACCCCAAGCATAATTAGGGATCTCTCGAATGTTTAATAGAGGCACAATGAATCTGACATGGGCATAGGCTCTGTCCTTCGTAGGGAACAAAACAGCACCAAACAAAAATATCAAATATGCCTGTGTATGTAAGATAATCACCCGCTCATTACCTTTCTCCGGTTTTTCCTTACCATATCTCTCAAATAGCCATGACAACTTGATATAATTTCTAAACAAGGCTTCCTCCACCTCCTCTTCTGTCAACGGCTCAAACCAATTACGTACAAAGAACTCTTTCCGGTTCTCTATAAGACCACATGTCACAGCCTCACCAACAACCGGCAATCCTAAAATGTAGCCAACATCCTCCAAGGTAACCGTCATCTCCCCTTGCCTCATGAAGAAGGTGTTCGTCTCGGGCCTCCACCGCTCAACCATCGCAGAAATGAGCCTCGAATCATTACCCAACACAACATGGCAGTTGGTAAATACCCCAAACCCCATCATATGTAGAAGCTCCCTCTGTGGCCTTCTTAACTTCCAATCCCGCAAATTCCTATTACCACAAATGCACTCCAACTCTCTCCCACTACCATCCCACACATCCTCGCTAACATGATAGCGGTTATCCCAAATAATGTTCGCTCTACTAGGACCCGGCAAAACATCAGTCAAATCATCGTGGAAATGATCCATACCCTGCGAATTACATTAAAAAAGAAAATTAAATAAAAGTTACAATAACAACTATAATAAAAACTACATGACATCCTCAATTCCTATTTTTAGAAGAATATAGGAAATATTTCTTAAACCCTAAATCAAAAAATTGCAACAAATAATCTTGACATTATTTAACAGCTTTCTCGAACTATAAAATGCTTCATTTTCAAAGAAATTATTTGCGAATCACAGCTTTAAATCACAGCATTAACAATGTAAATGCGCATTATTCCCCATTATTTAACTTCATCTACTCCAGTTGTGATTCAACAGCTTTGGAATCATTCACAAAATAAATTAACAATGTACATCTTCTCATAAGCATTTTGTCAAACAAGTTCAAGACATGAAGTGATATTCACATTTATAACAATAGTAGCATGCAGCAACAATCCAACAATTATATATACGCAAATAATGCTTATATAAAAATCGCCCAAACACCCAAAAATCATGCAGCAAACGAACAACAATGGTTCCATACAATACAGCAAAAATCATATATACACACATAATAAAAGAAAATTGAAGAACAATGGTTCCATACCTGTAAAACGAAGAAGAATAGCCTGTTAGTGTGTTAAAGTCTCTGAATTTCGCCTATCAAATCCCACAAATTCGCCGTTCTCCTCCAGCAGTGTGTTTGAATTGGGTGAAATGTTAAGGTTTTAGGGTTTAAACTCAATTAAACTGCTACTGTCGAGAGATAACAGGGAAAAAAAAAGGGACCGTACCGCATAAACTTTATGCGGTACGAGGGGCGGGGGCAAAACGGTAATTACACCGTACCGCAGAAAGTTTATGCGGTACGATGATGATTTTTTTTAAATCCCAGCCGTTGGATCGTTGATCCAACGGCACAGAAGCCGTATGTTAACATTCTCGTCCCTGGCATACGTTTGCCAGGGACCGGGAGCCTTTATAATATTACAGTTATGTGTAAATTGAGGATCTAGGAGTTCTAAACTCTTTCAGGCGTTATTAATAAATATTTTGTTATATAAGGGGACAAGGGTTGATGTCTACAGATTTTTCTTAAAAGGGACTTACATGTAAAGTATTTTAGTTGGTGTATTTTAAAGGTATTGATATATGAATGGAAAAGTGGAAGGGGTTATCTTGAGAGGTATATTTTCGAAAACCCGGACAAAGTTTTTAGAAAGAATTTCGCAATAATTAACCTAATGGCAACATCACCAATAAACTAGTGTTTATTTAATTATTAGATACCTCTCGAAGCATCTACTAATTAAATAAACATTATTCCTCTAATTAAATTTATTTAATTAGATGAATATTATTTTTAAAATGTTTTCTTAAAATCGCTTTGTTCCGGAATAATAATAAAGATATTTCGATGGTTATAAAGGAGACATTTTTGGTTAAAAATGTCTGGAGTGATAATGATAAATGTTATGTTAATGGTTATTTATTTAATGAATATTAATTATAATATTCATTTAAAAAGGGATTATTGAATAGTTATTCTTTAGATATTTTTAAGTGTTTAAGGATGATTATATATTGTTAAAAGGTTGTTTAAGGAATTTCATAGTGAAATGAATGTATGTCTTGAATTGATACACTGATAATATATCTTTATAAATGTTTTCAAATGGTTATAATACGAATATGGAAATGTGAAATGGCGATGACATATGTGAATGAAAGTGGGAATGGAAATGAAAATTGAAATGGAAAAATGTGGAATGGTATTTGTATAAATGGAATAATGATCTTATAAAAACGGGAATTTACAACAGTAAGCGTAAGAGGCCGTGTGGAAGTTGCACAGTCCAGCACTTAATATTACATCAGTAAGCGTAAGAGGCCGTGTGGAAGTTGCACAGTCCAGCACTTAATGTTTCATTTCGGCCCAAGAGTTGCCGAAGGAGGATGTAGTGGTAGACCTTCCTCCTGGGGGATGGTGGCAGACCTACCTCCGTCTACCGGTAGTAAAAAGGGACGGATACGGAGGGCGACTGATCATCGTGCCTCACGTATTCGGCAACAGTGAAAATCCCCAAAACTTAAAAGAAAGAATTGATAATGGTTACAGAGTTGTGTACTAAAAAAAAGAAAAATGGTATGAAATGATGGAATTGTTTTACAGTAAGAAGAGAAACATATATTATATTATCAATAAGTAAGTGATTTCATATTGAATAACCAGCAAGTTTATGTGGTGTATTACTGCGCAAACAAGATGTGGCTATTTAATTACCTTGCAACGACACCTTTTATATTATATTGGTACATTGTTCAGTTGATATTATTTTCAAACATTATACTTTCCCTATAGAATTTCATGGTTATAAATGTTTCAAGAATGATATTAAGTATCGGTTGAATGTTGGAAACCCATGCACCTGATGGGATATTCTGTTAAACTCTAGTAATAACTTGCTGAGCAATTCTTTCGCTCATACTTGCTTGTTTTCAAATATTAACTTTTCAGTGGAAGGTAGCCGGACGAGGTTATCTGCATGGCTTAGATGAAGCGGGCAGCGTGCCCTTATGAAGACGATATGATCTAGAAAGTTTATAGCTGGAGTAAGTATATTGATGTGTAATATATATGTTACTTTGCATAATATAGTACTAGTTGCTGGTGTACTTCTCAACGAAGTTATACTAGTAGTAAGGAGTTGATTCTTGTTTCTAGCCCTATAACCTAAAAGATGCTTGGTGGTTGGGGTCTCAAATGATGTAACTTAATTATTAATGACTACAGATGGTTTAATGTGATTAAACAGTTGATTTGTTATTAAGGTTTTCCGTGTGACGACCAAATCCCTGACCCCGGATTTGGGGGCGTTACAGTCCCCTCCTTCTAGCGCCAATGATAACTCCAAGACCCGATCTAGTGCCTCCTCCGCCTTTCCCACGCCTTGTCAGAGGTGAAGCTAGTGGTTGGGTGTCTGCAAAACAACGCCGGAGGGGGGTTTGAGCCCCGCGGTGCCTCCGGCGTGAGAATAAGTGACGGCTTTGGAGAGTAAAAGATAAGGACCTGAGTATCTAATTATGGAGGGTGTGTGTATATGAGTGTGTAAAAAAGAGAATGTAACCCCTAAACCTTCTTTCCTTGGTCTATTTATAGGACAAGGATTAGGGTGTAGGGGTTGGTACCTTTAATCATGAGCGTTGGATCCTAGGTAGGTAGGACACTTGGGGCTTGCGGATGCATGACACATGACCAGGAGAATAATTGTGGCAGCGTGTGCCAATGGCATGTCAGCATGTGGATTGATATGACTTGATTGTGCCAACCCTAGGATTCCCTTATCTGTCGTTGTCATGTGGGACCATAGTCATGACTCGTGTCTGCCATATCTAGTAGTATTATCTCACGCGTCCTGAGCCTAGGCTGCGGGTCCATTAGCTTAAGACCAATCCGGACTAGGGGTAACCAGGTCTAAGGTGGACCTGGGCTGAGGCCAGTCGGGACTGGTTGTAGCCCATCAGTCGGGACTCGTTGTAGCCCATCAGTCGGGACTAGTTGTAGCCCATCATCGGGACTAGTTGTAGCACCTCAGTCGGGACTCATTATAGCACCTCGGTTGGGACTCATTGTAGCCTATCAGTCGGGACTTGTTGTAGCACCTCAGTCGGGACTTGTTGTAGCACCTCAGTCGGGACTCATTGTAGCACCTCGGTCGGGACTCATTGTAGCACCTCGGTCGGGACTCATTGTAGCCTATCAGTCGGGACTCATTGTAGCACCTCGGTCGGGACTCATTGTAGCACCTCGGTCGGGACTCATTGTAGCCTATCAGTCGGGACTCATTGTAGCACCTCAATCGGGACTCATTGTAGCACCTCGGTCGGGACTCATTGTAGCCTATCAGTCGGGACTAGTTGTAGCCCACCAGTCAGGACTCGTTGTAGCCCATCAATCGGGACTAGTTATATCCTATCAGTCTCCACCATTATTCAATATATTGGCACGCTGATCTCCACAAGGTGATTTCTACGTCTTTGTAAAAATCTGCAGGTGCTAGCTGAGCCAGGGTGCTTACAATGTGTATGGAACTTAGCATAATCAACGACATTATCATCGTAGAATGTAAAATGATAAAAAGAAATAACAACAGAAAAAATGTTCGAAAGAAATTGAAAGGCTTGTTTATGATATTTATGACATTATCGTTGTAGATTGAAAGGGTTTGTTTAATTGGTTTAGCGAAGGATGAACCTTCCTTCAGTCAGTCCACTGTCTACCTACAAGTTCCCAGGTAAAACATATATGCCCAAGGATATCATCTTGCCTGAACAGCTAGCAAAGCCAAAGACTCATATTCCCTTTATTTATAGACAATTTCATCTTGTTTCAAAAAAAAAAAAAAAAAAGACAATTTCATCTTTACAACCCAAAACTGCACTTAAAATTTGTTTCAAATGCTGATGTGTAACATGTTTAATATGTAACGTTTCTAATAAAATGATGAATATATATATAGGGTTGGACTCCATAACAAATACATTATATAACAAACAATAAAGAACATATTAGATCTAATAGATCCAATGCCCCTGGCGGGGCCACCCAATACAAAAAGTTCTTATTTTTTTACCTTCTATCCATCCATAATCTCAAAAAAAAAAATATAATAATAATAATAAAAAAAGTTACTGTTCATGATGATGACGTCATCATTGACGTCATCATGAACAGTAAACTTTTAATTTTTTTTTTTTTTTTTTGCTGGCTTGATAGAGGGTAAAAAAATAACAACTTTTTGTATTGGGTGCCCCTGGCGGGGCCAAAGGATCTAATAGATCTAAGGTGTTGTTTATTGTTTGTTATATAAGAGTGTTCTGTATGGAGTAAAGGCCTCTATATATACATGTACATTCACAAATTAAAATTTTTTTTTGACAATGCAAATTAAAATTTTTAGGGAAAAAAAAAGTGATTTCTCTAACATCACACTTACCAGTTACCAGTGAATCATCCAATCAGGCTCAGTTCAATTTATTTTTAATTAACACATTTCATAAAAATAATTTCGGATGTCTTTAAAGATGGGTGTACGTATTTACAAATAGATGACAGAGCTTCGAAATCAAGGAATATAAAATTATTCTATTTAGTTTTCTTTTCTTTTTTTTTTTTTTTTGAATTGGATTTAGTTTTCTTTTTATATAAAATTAACATTATACAAATTTTTGTTTCATTAAAAGTGGCAGAATGTCACCTTAGGTGTAGGAATGACAATCGGTCGGTCGGTTCGGGTTTTGTGAAAATCAGACTCGGACCCAAATATATATGTTGGACTTAGATCTGGATCCAGACCCGATTGAAACGCGAATTCCTAGATCTAGAATTGATTCGTTGGATTTCGGTTCGATTCGGGTTTTAATCGGGTCTCAATTTATTTATACAATTTATATTTATCAACATGTTTTTTTGAAAAAATAATTTATCAACTAGCTAGCACACTATATTTGTAACATTTATATGTCAAAAATTGATTTGAATGCTTTATAAGATGAGTCTCTTAATAGTTTATGAACAAAAAAAAACTGTTGACGAGATTACAAGAAAGATATAGTAACCTTAAGTTGAATGCATCTTAAATTAATAGCATTAAAATAATTAGACTATTAAAAAATTAATAACTAAAAACATATTATTATTATTATATACATAATACACTATATCATACACAAATATATATATATAGGTCATTGCTCCATACAGAACACCCTTATATAACAAACAATAAAGAATACTTTTGATCTAAAAGAACCATTGGCCCCGCCAGGGGCACCCAATACAAAAATTTGTTATTTTTTTACCCTCTATCCATCTAGCAAAAAAAAATTTAAAAATTTACTGTTCATGATGACGTCATCATGAACAATAACTTTTTTAAAATTTTTTTTTGCTGGATGGATAGAGTGTAAAAAAATAACAACTTTTTGTATTGGGTGGCCCCGCCAGGGGCATTGGATCTATTAGATCTAATGTGTTCTTTATTATTTGTTATATAAGGTGTTTGTTATGGAGTGCAACTATATATATATATATATATATATATATATATATATAGAGTTGCACTCCATAACAAACACCTTATATAACAAACAATAAAGAATACCTTAGATCTAATAGATCTAATGCCCCCGGTGGGGCCACCCAATACAAAAAGTTCTTATTTTTTTACCCTCTATCCATCCATCAACTCAAAACAAAAAATTTGAAAAGTTACTGTTCATGATGATGACGTCATCATGAACAGTCAAAATTTTTAATTTTTTTTTTTTGCTGGCTTGATAGAGGGTAAAAAAATAACAACTTTTTGTACTGGGTGCCCCTGGCGGGGCCAAAGTATCTAATAGATCTAAGGTGTTCTTTATTGTTTGTTATATAAGAGTGTTCTGTATGAAGCAAAGGCCTATATATATATATAGGCAAGTGCTCAAAACAGAACTTATTTTTTGAAGAAAACTAAGGTACTAATCCTAGCCATTAGATGTATTAAAATCAATGGCCCCGCCAGGGGCACCCACACACTAATCAAATACACCCTCACACACAGAATCACACCTAATCCCCTCCATTTTTAATTTGATTTTTCCCGTCAATCGGTGATATTTTTTTTAAATCTAATTTCACCACATTTTTCTTCATCTCCCAACGATTAGTTTGCATACCATATATGCTATATTTCGATTTAGTTTTCTAAGTTTTCCATTAAACGAGGTTTTCCTAGATCCTTACTCATATATATATATATATATATATATATATATATATATATATATATATATATATGGAAACTGGTCAGCAGCCACAGTTGGATATTTTTTAATATCTAAACAACCCATCTTATACCATTAAAATGTATAATCAGCGGTCAGGATTAGGTTAACTTACGTTATATTATATAGCGTATTACTCTATATAATATAGCGTAAGTTAAAGTTTTCAAAACCCCCATTTAAATTGTGTCGAAATATATCAAATATGGTATGCAAAATGATCGTTGTGAGATGTAGAAAAATACATTGAAGTCGGATTTCAAAAATATCTCACCAATTGACGGAAAAAATCAAATTAGAAACGGAGGGATTTGGGTATAAACTTACGCTATATTATATAGCGTAATACGCTATATAATGTAGCGTAAGCTTTTCTAATCCTAGTCGTGCATTAGTTTACTGGAAGGTCACAGATGAGTTGGTTGGATATTAGATTATATCCAACTGTGGCTGTAGAAGGCGTCCCATATATATATATATATATATATATATATATATATATATATATATATATATATATATATATATTATTATGTTCTATAAATACCAACATTTTTAGTGGAGATCGGAGACCATATATAATTAAAACATTGCAAAAACTTATTAATTGAAACTCATGTTCTATGAAAATAACTATTTCATTTATTTCATTGAAAATCATATATGTTTTACATACAAATTTCATTAAATTTTTTGAAAATCATGTATGTTCAGCAAACAAAATATTGCAGAACGTATTGTTCTTCAAAACATGTTCTGCTTGCAAATCATATATAATTTTTAAGATTTTGAATGAAATAATAATGTTCATTGAACATTATTCGCAAATATATATGTTTAGCAATGTTTTGAATGCATAATGTATATGGTCTCCACGATCTCCGCTCAAATGTTGGTCTCCATATAACTTAACTATATATATATATATATATATATATATATATATATATATATTTGAATTTTGGATCGGATTCGGGTTTGAGATGGGTTCGATTCAATTTTCGGGTTTCGGGTTCGGTTCGGTTTGGACAAAACCCAAACCCGACCCAAAATTTAATCGGGTCTAGAAATAAATCCCAAACCCAGATCCATATCCAAAATTTCGGGTTCAGTTAGACCCAATCGGATCAGAACGGATCGGGTATCCAGCGGGTCGGGACAAATTGCCATCCCTACTTAGGTGAGACCTCAATAAATTAACAATCAATAAATTACAATCTTTTATAGAATAATTATTTTATTTTGACTTGGAACTATGTATATATAAACTAGGTCCCGGTCTACGGCACGGGTTGCTAAATAAGGGTTTGGTAACATACGGTTTTATAATCGTTGGATGGTTGATCCAACAGTCCTAATTTAAAAAAAATCAATATCGTACCGTAGAAAGTTTCTGCGGTACGGAGAAATTACAAAAATGCCCTTGCCTTTGGTGTGAAAACAGGGAACATTTTGATAATTTTTCCGTACCGTAGAAAGTTTTTACGGTACGATGAATAGTTGATTTTTGGTATGAAAACAAGGGGCATTTTGATAATTACTCCGTACCGCAAAAACTTTCTATAGTACGGTACCATTTTTTTTTAAATTAGGACCGTTGGATCAACCATCCAACGGTTATAAAACCGTATGTTACCAAAACATTATTTAACAACCCGGTGCCACTGACCACTGACCTATAAACTATGTATATGTAATAAAAATATAGAAATTTTTGAAAGATCTCTATTGCTTCTTTAAAATTATAAATTAACAAATTCCACAAATATAAAATTATTTATAATTTTAACAAAATTTGTACACAATATTTCTTTACATTGTGTAGTAACTTTTGTTAAATTTAAAATATCGAAGAACCGCCTCTTTAACAGACTTGATCACTATGATTGCACATTTGTACCAAAGATGCTAAATGCTTCCAGAACTATAATCAGTACATCAAACTAATATCATCCAAGCAGTAAATGAATCATTCTGGAGACTTGAGCATTTAATAAACATGTTGAGCTTTATCACCATTTTAAAAAAATCAAGATTTTCCACATGTTTACCCAAGCAAAACTATTAGGTAACAGAAGGCAGGTCACCTTGGCGCAAGCATAAACTAGGATACTGCATCACATCAAATATCATCTTGAAAGGAGAACTATTAAATTAGTGAACTAAGAAATTGCTTAAATTGAGATGTTCCCCATCTCTAACCATAGATCAAGGGTTTTCTTAGAATACGCCATGTCGGACCATTAACAACTATTTTACAATACATCGTAAATGTAGGACAGTTCAGAAAATACAACCTGACCCTCCCACTCTCCCTCCCCCAAAACAAAGAAAACAAACATTACAGAAAGCACAATCTTGACCTTTTCTACTTCAGGTAGCAAGGAGGCATTCACCTGCAATATTAAGTTTTGACAAAACCAACTCGACCGGAAAAAAAACTGCAATGGCTTCACGCATCACAGCTACAACTCTGCAGCTAGAGCCACGAACCCAAATACCAAAACAGCTCCGAGAAATGAACAAAATCAGATTTTCTATTATCATAATCTTTAGTCTCTTAGAATATTAAGTTTTTAATCAATATGCAAACAAATTAACCTACAATATATTGTAAACCTGTCATTGCCTCGTAACATTTGCACTTACCGGAAAAGAACATCTGCTCCCTATTGTTACTATTAGCATCACTGAAACAAAATATTACATCCACCATATATGCAACAGCATCTACAGGTTGAAACAACTTAACAACTTACAGACCGCACCAGTCATTTACAACTTTTTTATTTAATACTGTAGCATCAATTTTAGCATCAATACCATGAAGTGATAAACAGCAGGTTTAAAGAGGAATATATAATGGGTTCAGAGTAAAACCTGAACTCTTATCACTTACCCATCACAAGTGCATTCAAAGACAAACTCATTTCATAGTCATCTCTGCAACCGCATTCAGCTATTCAACCCCTCGATCACTCATCTACTACTGGTAAACCCTACGATCTTTCTGCTACTCAAATCAGGATCATTCATCTATCAATCATATAATTGTACAAAATCCATATCATCACGACCTCCAGCCCCATTCATTCTTTCTTCGAACATAGCTATAAAAACCAGTATGTATTTTATAACAAGTTAGTATATCGAAAGTGAATCCCACCACACTTTTTCCAAATGGTAATCTTTCATTTACTAGACTATTATTATAACTATATGTATAAAAGAATATGAAAAGAGAATAGAGAAGCATGACAGACAGCAGGCATTCACATAAGAGAACATGAAAAACCAACACATACTTAAACCCACACTGTCTCAATTTAAAGAGCATAGAAATAACCAGTCTTAGCAACATAGTCTAACAACCCTTAAATCAAAGGAAAACAGTGTCCACCAAATTGTAACATCCATATCGGTTATGCTCAACTTAATACTGAGATATTAAGTAGCAAGAGATTCAATCCTACCAAACTAGCAACTGCTACTCTAAATAGATCAGGATCAAAGTATAGTCCCCCGCAGAATGCCAACACAAGATAGTTTCTCGCTTCTTCCAGATACTGAATAATTGTTGCAGGTCACTGCCGAACATTTCACATTTAAAAGGCATAAGTTAGCCAAAAAGAAAAAAACAATCTGAAATGTAAATATTGTGCATTCCAATTTGCAAATACTTATGTTGACAAGGGTGCATAAAATGTTAGATGTCTTATGCATTTGTGAGCTCACCTAATAGGAAACAGGACTGCGTGAATACGATCTGCGACCTCTTGGTGAGAGACTCTGGGGAGATGGAGATCGCTTATTGCTGTTGCGCCCATATGGACTCCTACCTCTAGGAGATGGGGACCTCCGAGGTGTCAAACTTCTTCGAGGACTGAGGCTGTGCAGAGGATGGAATTGTAACAATTCAATATATCATCCCATCAGAGAACATTCAAAAAGTGGAAATAAATAAATTAATATGGGAACCATAAACTTCATAAACTTGATGTAAGACACCTTTCTAGCGACCGACTTCTCCTACGTTCATCATAATCATAACGCCTCCTGCCACGCCCTCTGTCAGGGCTTATGCTGCGGCTCCTGCTTCGATAGCGATAATGCCTTTCCCTGCCACGATACCTATCATAACTCCTACTTCGGCTCCTCCTCCTGTAATCTCTATCCCTGTAGTAGTCATCCCTGTACCTACTGTGAAGTTCAATGTCCAGGCAACACCAACACCAACATAAGCCATTGAGTAGCACCAATAATTACAGAATAATATAAAATATATTTATTTATCTACTCGCCATAAATGAAACTTGCCATAGAAAATCCTATCCTAGTACCAAGTTCATATTTTACACAAAATAATTAACTTTCTAATTTTCAGTATAGCACAAGATGTTGCACACCTCAAATTACAATGCCAAATGTGAGCAGAATAGCATGCAACATTATAATATGAAAGAGATGATGTTCTACCTTCTTGAAGGGCTACGACTTCTCGATCCTGCAAGTCTAGGAGACTTCTCAATGATCCTACCCTGATGACTGATTTATAAAAGAATGGATGATTGTTAGTAACCAACTAATTCATATATGAATAAATGAGTGCTACTAGAATAATTAAAAATAATTTACTACAATGCAGAGGGATTCAGCATTGGTCGAAAGGTAATTTAGCATTTACATAAAAAGCAAAAAAAGTTCCGCATTGGTATAAAACATCAGGCATTATCCATAGAACTGAAAACAAAAAATGCCAACTTATCCTAATATCAATAAAGAGATGATAGAAGTCACCAGACCAATTAAAATGTAACATGAAAGATATACATGCATATTTATATATCTCTATACTATTCATATATACAACAAACGTTAACTTGATAGCAAAACATTTGCAGCTCGAACACTTTGCACTCGAAAGATGTATAGATCATATCTTAAATCAGAAAACAAATATAATATATGTCTTATAGTTTAATGCATACTCACATGCGTTCTGCATTTGGCCCATACTTTGCAAACTGCACGGTGATTTCTCTACCATCCACTGTTCTCCCTGTTGTACAAATTTTTTATAAACATCATATGTCATAAAACTATATAGCCCTGTACTTAAAGAGGGTCAATGACACTCACACTTGAGCATAGCTAACGTTTCAAATTAAACTTCCTCAAAACCTTCACTAAAAGGTTATATAACGGTTACACAATAAATTCCTAAAAATTGTTAAAAACATACCATCTAGTTTATCAACGGCCTCTTGTGCTTCGTCTGCATACTTGTACCGAACAAAGGCAAACCCACGTGATTCACCAGTCCTGAATTATTAAAAGTCAAAATTTAAACAACCTACGGTAAAATAACATGGAAAATTGAACACTTTCTTTTCGGTAATCCCTAGAAAATGCAGCAAAAGTTTCACTGGATATTAATGCCTTATAAAAACATCGAACTTGAAAGTACACATATCACTCTATACTCGAAAAAATTCAATGACCTTGGAATTTTAGAACCAAATGAAATAAATCACAGTAATTAGTAAAAATACATAAACTTCCTGAATTTCATCCAACCACATAGAACATAACTAATATTCACAGAATAAAACTTGATCGATCACGATCTGTATGTATGGTAAAATGAAAAATCTCTAATCAGTCAAATATATAATAGATTTATCATTAATTAATAATAATTTAAATCACCAATATAAAAAGATTCAGAAATAATAAACATGTGTACATATAAGTGAAAAGAATATATATACCTTCGATCTCTGGGAATGAAGATATCGACGACCTTGCCATACTTATCGAACAACGGGAACAAATCATCAGCCGATGTACCTATATCAACGATTAAAATTATGCACTTGTTTGATATATAAATTATAGAAATTAAAAAAAATATATTTTGGGAGATAATTGACATATAGAGAGAGAGCAAGAGAGAGAGAGAGAGACAGAATTGAGAGAGAAGGTGAGGGGGAGAGAGAAAGACAGAGAGAACTGAGAGAGAGAGAGAGAGAGAGAGAATTGAGAGGGAGAGGGAGCGAGAGAATTGAGAGGGAGAGGAGAGAGGGAGGAAGGGAGGGAGAGAGAGAGAGGGAGGGAGAGATGAGGAGATAGAGAGAGAGAGAGAGAGAGGCATACGAAAACTGATGTTGAGGATGAGGAGGGAGTATGTGTCGGAGATATCTGGTGGTCCGGCTCGTCCGAAGTGCGACATGGTGGTGTTAAATCTAGGGTTTGAATGATGATCACTTTACTTTATTTGAATGGCGGAGCTCTCTGCTCTATGTTCCCAAAAGAACATTCCCGAATCCTGTGCTTTTAATCCCCCGTGCATTATTTATACCAACAAATTCAACAATTTATTCTGATTTTCGTTTTTCCTTTTTTGTTTTCATCCCATCTATATGTGCTGAATTTTTTATATTTTTTTGACAATAAAGTGCTTGAGTATTTGTTCTAACAAAACAAATGAGTATCTGTTCTAACAATTTTCGGGGATGAGCGAGGGTCGAACCCATGATCGACAAAAGATATACCCTTAACCACTTGTTATTTTATTATTAATGAGATTGAATCTTAAATTTTTGGTAATATATTTAAAAGAGAAAACTGTTCTTGAGGTTATCTCAGGACACTTAGCTAAGGTTATAGTATAAATAACTATGGCATTTTTGTAACTATTGGTAAGTTTCTAAAAAAATCATGAAATTACAATTGTACCCTAGTGTATTAATATGTAGAATTTTAGTTACCTCAGGGAATTTTCCTGAGGTAACCTCAGGAACATCAAACCCTATTTAAAATTATAAATATTATATTTAAATATGCTTTTAATCTAGTATATTTATATAGATATTAAATTAAATATGTTGTTATTAAGAATCGAACTCTTGATCTATATTAGTACTTTTTATTATCCCTTTTACTCTTGTTATAAAATAAGATAAGATATAATGTAATAGTGTTGTTTTGAATTTCATGGACAATTTAACCAATTTTAATTGAAATTTAAAAATTTCCTTATATAATTTAAAATTTTTTAAAAATGCTTTTTTAATAGATTACATATTTTTTAATAATAGAATTTTCGACATTTATTAGTTACATGACATAAGTAAAAGACCAAATACTTATCAAAACCAAAAATACACAAAAAAATCATAATGTGTTGGGAAAGATGATTGTCATTTTTGTCAAATATGAAATAATAAGGCTAGCTGCTTTTAGGGAAATAAATTGCAGCTAGCATTAACTACATGTTTCCTCTAATTTGCTATAAATACTCCGCATCTCTGAATGAAAATTTTGCACCGAGCATTTCATTTCTATCTCTCTCTTGTTCTTTTACTTTCATTTCTGTCAACAAATTGCTACTATAATTATTATAATAACTAGCATATTACAAGACATGAAAATCTATACTATTATATAAAAACCGAAACATTAAAAGTTTCGTTGATCGGTACCTATTGATTTTACTTATTTACCCTTACTTAACTACTAACTAATTACATAATTTCCTTTTTCAGATTAAACATATTATCATTATTCTATTTTTCACTAATTTACTATTAACTAATCAATTACCTTTTTCAGCTAAAACATGTTACATTTTCTCTATTCTATAACTAAAATATCTCTTTAACAAAAATATCTCTTTTTCCAAATATATCACGGGTGGTTCTATTTAATAAAACAATAATATTATAATACTAATAATTACCAATTACCTTTTTCAGCTAAAACGTATCATTTTTTCCATATTTCATAATTCAAATTTCATTTTTCTAGAAATATCACGGGCAACATTAATTTCTCACAAAGACACTACGAACAATTTAATTTAGTAAAATAACATAAATTAAATTATAATTAATATAAACTAAGCAATTATCTTTTTTCACCTAAAACATGTCATCTTTTTAATTTTCAAATTGCATTTTCTATTTTCTCTAAATAAAATCTATCTTTTTTCAATTATATCACGGACGGTTCTATTTAATAAAATAACATAACAATATTATAATGTTAATAATTAACCGATTAAGTTTCAGGTAAAATGCATCATCTTTTCTATATTTTCTAACTAAAATATCTCTTTTCCTAAAAATATCACGAACAACACTAATTTTTCCTTTTCTAAATTACACAAGAACTGCATATCATATATGTCTTTGGTTCCTATTGTGTTATACTCTTTATTCCAATTCTGCAATATTGATCAAGTCGTCCAATCAAATTACACCATCGAACAGTGTAATTTCAAGGTTTTCATTTGAATTTGGAAATTTACACAAATATTATTTTATTTTATTTTTAAGAATACGTTGTTCTTTCACAACAATATATGTTTGTACTGCATAGGTGGAGCAGCTACACAAGATTTTCAAGTTATGTGGTTCCTCATCTGAAGAATATTGGACAAAATCAAAGTTACCGCATGCAACCATATTTAGGCCCTAACAGTCGTACAAACGATGTATAGCTAATACGTTTTTATTTAATAAAATAACATAATTGAATTATAATTAATATAAATTAATCAATTATCTTTTTCATCTAGAACCTATTAAAAATTTGGTTGTACCTGTTGATTTTACTTATTTATCCTTACTTAACTACTAACTAATTACATAATTTCCTTTTTCATAGTAAATATATTACCTTTTCTATTTTTCACTAACTAAATAATTTCCCTTTTCAGGTAAAGCACAATATGTTTTATATTGTATCTAACTAAAATTTCTCTTTTCTTATAAACACGAGCAATTTTGTTTAATAAAATAACATAAATATATTATAATTACCACGGAGTATTAGCTAATCAATTACCTTTTTCAGCCAAAACATTTTACCTTTTCTCTATTCTATAACTAAAATATCTCTTTTTCCAAATATATTACGGGTGGTTCTATTTAATAAAATAATAATATTATAATACTAATAATTACCAATTACCTTTTTCATCTAAAACATATTATTTTTTCCATATTTCATAATTTAATTTTTTTTTCTAGAAATATCACGGGCAACATTAATTTCTCACTATCTAAAGACACTACGAACAATTCAATTTAGTTAAATAACATAAATTAAATTATAATTAATATAAACTAATCAATTACATTTTTCACCTAAAACATGTCATCTTTATAAATTTCACATTGCATTTTCTATTTTCTCTAACTAAAATCTATCTTTTTTCAATTATATCACGGACGGTTCTATTTAATACAATAAAATAACAATATTATAATGTTAATAATTAACCGATTAAGTTTCAGGTAAAATGCATCATCTTTTCTATATTTTCGAACTAAAATATCTCTTTTCTTAAAAATATCACGGGCAACACTAATTTTTCCTTTTCTTAAAACTTTACGAGCAATTTTATTTAGTAAAATAACATAATTGAATTATAATTACTATAAACTAATCAATTATCTTTTTCATCTAAAACCTGTTTACTTTTTAATTTTCTCTAATTAACACCTCACTTTTTTCAGTTAAATCACGACATTCTATTTAATAAAATTAAATTATAATTTTATAAGTACTTACAATTAACCGATTACCTTTTTGAACTTAGATGAATCATCTTTTCAGTATTTTCTAACTAAAATCCCTTTTTTCATAGAAATATAACGGTTAGCATTTATATAATTATTATCAAATCATCTCATTTAAAAATTTAAACCTCCAAAATTCATATTTTAAAAAAAGTAAATCGAACTAATAAAACAAATCATACAATATTAAAAGAAATCTGTGCATCGCACGGGTTTTAAGCTAGTAACTATTAAATTGCAATATATTAAGACGCTTTAACTTTTCGGTGGTAATTTACTATATGCATTATAAATAATTGTTTCTGTTACATTGTGTTACATAAATTTTTTTGGAAAGAAAAGAAAAGAAAGGTGGAAAACATATTTCCACAACTTGTTCCTGAATCATTTATTTGAAAAGAAAGGAAAAGAAAGCTAAAGAGTAGGAAAGAAACTCTTTATATATTTGTCTCAAAAATTTTCTTCCCACTTTTGAAAAGATTTGGAGAGAAGAGAAAATTTCTCATTTTCTATTCTTTTCTTTTCTATCCTATATTCGGGAACACAGTGTTAAGGTGTACAAAATTTTAAATATATTATATTAAAATTTTTTGATCGATTAATTATTTAGACTTTTAGCGAGTTAAATGTATGATTGATCTAAAAAGATAAATAATTAAATATATATGAAAAATGATTGAATTTATTGTAAAAAAAACAAGAACTCTAAAAATAAAATATGTGTTACATAAAAAAAGATAACGTGATTAATATTCGATTTGAATGAAAAAATATATTATTTTATAGATAATAAATATTACAAGATTTTATTAATTATTAATAATGATCAATTAGACCATTACTCGACTATGAAGTATGGTAATACGAATTTCATTTAATATATTAAACTAATATATATATATATATATAAACCAAACCAAACCAAACATACCCAGTATATCCCGCTCAGAGCAGGGTCTGGGGAGGGTAAGATGTACGCAGACCATGCCCCCGCTTTTTAAGGCAGGGAGGCTGTTTCCGTTAAGACCCTCGGATATATATATATATATATATATATATATATATATATATATGGTTCTACTCCACTAGAAACCAATCTTAGAATAGAAACTAGAAACCAAATCTCAGCTTAACAGAAATCACTAAATTACACTACCTATATCACTAATTTTATTTTTGACAAAAAATATTAAAATACGCCACTCCACCCTACCGCACCCAGCCACCCCACCCACCCCCACCCCCACCTGAAATCACTAAAAAACATTCCCAAAATCACTAATTTTAACACCCCCACCACCAAACCCACCCCCCACCCCACCCCACCTGAAAATCACTAAAAAACATTCCAAAAATCACTAACCCACCTGAAAATCAGTAAAAAAACATTCCAAAAATCACTAATTTTAACACCACCACCACCAAACCCACCCACCCACCCACCCACCACCCCCACCCCCACCCCCACCCACCTACCCCCACCCCCACCCCACCTTCACCTACACCTGCCATCACCATCACACCACTAGTCAACGCCGCCACCACCTGCCATTGTTGTTATCTACCACCACCACCATGATTATGTAGATACATACATACATACATACATCGTTACATACACACACATACACAAACTTAAATCTAGAAAGTCATCACCGGAACGATTTCACAGATTCAGACCACCGATGACGAGTTGCCATGTTTCGATCGACCTTCATGTCGAGCAGTTATGTTCTGAATCAGTAGATGAAGAGAGGATCGAGATTTGAAGTTACAAATCACTAAATTATATTTGTAGTAGCAGAATTAATGATTAGGAAGAAGTAGATCTGAAATCGGAATCGAAAATTAGTGGTGGAATCGGAGCCCCTGCGGGGCTAGTGGTCGGAAAAGGAGATGGAGGTGGTGCGTCGGTGGAGGATGTAGAGGTGGTGGTGCGTCGGTGGAGGTGGTGGTGTGCCGGTGGTGGTGCGTCGGTGGAGGTGGTGGTGTCGTGGGGTGGTGGTGTCGTGGGGTGGGGTGGGGATGTCATATTGGGGGTGAGTGATGTCATATAGGGGTGGAGACAGTAAAATATGGTGTGGAGGTAGTAAAATAGGGTGTGTAGATAGTGGTTTCTAGTTTTTATTTTTAGATTGGTTTCTATTTCATCACTAGCCTATATATATATATATATATATATATATATATATATATATATATATATATATATATAATGATTGAATTATAACATATACGTATATCAATATAAGATCCCACCAAAAGATTTGATCGTAGATATTATATGGTGTGACAAAAGGCTATGGAGGATAAAAGGGAATCAAACACATCCCTAGGTGCTTCTTCTCAACAAAAAGTATTTATTGAAACTGGCCTGTCTCCCAAGGCATCCTGTAAAGAGTCAGCACAACCTCATATACTCACTCATGAGGAGCCTACACTTGCTGAAATGCACACAGAGTTAGGGCACAGTGAGGGTCATGAAACTTCTACTCTTGATGTTCCAGAAGTTACCCATGTGGAACAGTCAAAAATCTCTTCTATACCATCATCTTCTTTATTCTCTAACCCATCAATTGTTTCTTCTCAACAACCTAGAGAAGGGGACAGTTCCAACCCTTCAGATTATGATCATCCATCTCAAGTCATGGATGAGCCCCCATCAAGTGGTCCACAAGAACCCATTTCTCAAAGTGAAATGGATACGATCAAGATGGTACTTTGCCAGAAAATGAAACAGCCAACATCTTGGTCGAACTCTAAAGAGCAACTGACCTTCAGGAAGTTGCTTTCACAGTCTCAGCTGTTGTCAAAGACACCACAAAAGTTGCTGTCAACCCACCTGTGGACAGTAACATTTTGGGTAAAGATGTTGTCACCTCCACACAGTTTGATAATGATACAGTAATTGTTGAAGATGCTTCTTATGATGATCAAATGACTATCTCTGCTTTGAAGGTACAATCTAAACTTTCTATAACGCCCTAGAAAATATCGTAATTGTTATTATTATTATTATTTAATTATTTAATACTAAATGTGGATGATAAGGTGTAATTTTTTTTTAGATTAAATATATGTGACATCATGTTTACATGTTTATATGGTGATGTATGTGTGTCGTGTAGGTCCGTGTATTTTTATTTGAATTTTTGTGATTAAAAATATATTTAAATTATGCATTATTGATCTTTGAAAATTTCTATAAAATCATCGGAGTATGTAAAAATCCCGAAATCTTTTGCAATATCATAATTGTATATTTATTTAGCTTTTAAAATTATTGGGTGAATTAATTTGGGTGTTTTGGTATTTTAAAATGATTTTATGAGTTATATTGCATATAAAGGATCGTTATTTGTAAAATTCATATTTAATTCATTTTTGATCCTAAAAATATTTTAAAATTATGGGGAGATAGATAATTTCATTCTCTACGTTATAAAAATGAAATTTTGATTTTTTTTTTCCAATTGTTACCTATTTATTTGCTAATTTACGAGACGGATTTTTTTTACTTGTTTAATTAAAAAAATGTTTATAAACTCTCTAAATCATTTTATTTTTTTCCCCAAACCCCTTATAACCAAATCCCTAATCCCCAATTGTAGTTTTTCAGCAAATTAGTTCGTGGTCTCCCTGGAAACTTCTCGACAACTCTCCACTCTCTCAAACATCTTCGGTTTCTCTCTAGTAAGCATGATTTTAGTTGGGTTTTTGCTGATTATCGTGACCTCCTCTTTTCTCCTCGACTACAACTGGCTAACAGGCTGTGTGTCTCTCCCCTGTTCGTCATCATCTCTGTACGGTGTGTGTGTCATCGAAGGACAGTGATGTGTTGTGTTTGTACTGCTGTGGGTGTCCTTGTTCTGGGTTCTCTGATTTTTGAGATGATTATTACTGCGAATTAAACTCTCTCTCCCCTCTGTTTTGCCCTGCAACTGCGTGTACTGTGTGTGTAGCGTGTGTGTCGAGTTGGGTGAATTTGATGCATGTTGTGTGCTTATGAATTTAGTGTGTCTGTGTTCTCAGTTCGTGCTGCTGTGTGTGTACTTGTGTGTGTGTTGCTGGGAATGGTGTGTGTGCGTTTTAACAGTATATATATGTGAATGTTTGTACGGTTTGAGCAGTGAAAGAGGTGAGAAGAGGGGTTATTCATGTAAGTGTGTGTACGCATGTGTGTGGGTTGGTTGTGAGTATTAGAAGTAGAAGGATTGAGGGGGAAGAACAGAGAGGATGAAGGGGGAACAGTGAAATGGAGACAGGGGAGATAAGGGAGGGATGTATGTGTTGTAGGTGAGCGTGGTAAGTGCAGAGGAAGAAAGCTGAGAAGTCTTCGATTGTTTTTTTTTGGTAAAGGGGCTGCTATTTCGAAAGAGGAATGTGAGTTGAGAAGCTTGCGGAAGCTGTTGGGATTTTGTTGTTGCCTAGCCGATGGGAAAGGGTTCGTTACCGGATACTCATGAGTTGTTGTCACTACTGCTGGGTCACTTGCGACTGGGAAGTGTGGTGTTGCACTTCTAGTTGGTGCAATACTTATTGCTTATGCATTTGAGAGAGAGTATGTATAGGAATAAGAGGAGTGTGAGATTGGGAGATGATTTGATTGTTAATGTGATTGAGCAGGGGTGTTGTCAAGGTTATGGTAGTGTGAGACGGGATGTTTTTGGATGAGAATATGTGGGTTCTGGGTATTGACAGATTGAGTATTGAGGAGGTCCAGAAGAATGATTGGAATTCATGGGATGAGAAGAGGAAGAAGTGGGTTCAGGCAATTAAAAGAATAATTATGAATTAAGGGCTCTTGATTATGTAGTTAATCGATTTTATGTGTGTTAATTGTGAAGTAATTCCACTGCATGGTAAATCTTTGATTGTTGGTTATTTTCGAAATTATTAAATTATAAAGATTATATTAATTTTGAGGTTTATAAAGATTGTTAAGTATTAGGTAATTCGTATTGATAATTGGTAATAGTTAATGAAGGTGTTTACATGATTAGTGGCTAGTATGTTTTGTTAAGAATGATGATTATATTTGTTGGATGCTATTAAGTGTATCCAAGTGATTTCGAGTACTAAAGTGAAGTGTGTATATATGTTGAATGTTAAATATGCGGACTGTCAGAAGCTGTAAAGAGTATATGTTTGTATGATTGTGATAACTCTGAGATTGTGTGGATTTAATTATAGAGCAAATGATGTTGGATTTCTGATTGGTTTGATTTTATTCCAACTGGTTAGGCCATATTCTAAAGGAGGTGCTGTCCAATTTTTATTAGAATTATTTTATGATTCTTTGAGTATTTCGATAAAGATTATTGGTGGGCAAGTGTTATATGTGTGACATAAGGTATAAGTGTAAGCTGATAATACGTGCTAAGTGTTTATGTGGTTTATGTGATTAATACGTGTTGTATGTGCTAAGCGTAAAGCGTATTAGGACGCATTTGGGTAGAATAGAATTAGACGGTTAAGGTTATACGCATACTGAAATAGTATTTTACATGTATATAGGTATGCATAGGAGGCCCGGCTAGGAGCCAATGTACGAAAGGATGGAATTTTGAGAAACGGGATGTTACCGGAGTTGTCGAGTATAAGAGCAGAGTGACTGACAAAGTATAGAGTAAAGACAAATGTAAGATCAAGCAAGGGCCAACGTGTAAAGAAGTAAAGATTGATGCAAAGTGAATAATGAGTTGATATGTTGGAATAGGAAACTACGTGTATTGAGGCAAGTTTACTATCCCTCACTTATCGTTCAAGTGATGTGAAACTGTTTCTGTTATTTATATATGCGTTCTTTCAAATCCTTTCCTGTAAGCCTCTATACCCTTCAATTTCATTTTGAATAATGTGAACCTTTTCTGTTAATTAGACGACGTTCCTTTCAAATCATTTTGTTAGTGTCTATACCCTTTATTTTATTCCCAGTGATATTCTTCTTCTTTTAATTTACAAACAATCATTCTTAAATTATTTTGTCATTGTTTATCCTCTTCACCTATCGTTCAGGTGTTGATTTCTTTTAAAGTTATTTTATCTAAATATTCCTTGTCTTTACTAATATTCTTTAAAGAAAGTTTTCCTTCAAATTGATGTAAACTAATTCGAGGTTTATACTGTCGCTGAGGCATGTGTTGCTCAGTGATGGTTAAACCGAGAATGAATTAAGATCTTCTTAATTATTCAACTCATTATTGTCGGGCCGGTTGTGGCAGGTAAAGCCTATGTGTGCTTAGCCGACAAGAGTGAGAATTTGTGTAATTGAGAATTTCTTAAATCTTCTTTTAAATTTCAGATTTCTCTATTCCAGGATTTCTTATAAATTGTTGTGAATTTATACAATCTTTACAATTGCTTTGTGCCTTAAATTATTAATGTTTCCCATGGTAGTATATTATTCTGTCTTTGTTGTACCATATCATGCTTAGTTTAATCTTATTACTTTGTCGTTTATGAATCCTTATATTACATGTCTCCCCTGAATCTTAACCTCATTGCTGCTGTTCATGATTCTACATATCAATTGCTTCCCTGAACCTCAGTCTTTATAACTGAAAATGGAAATGGCTTAATTAATTAAAGATATTTTTAAAATTCCTTATACTGGGCTGATCTGTTTTCAGTGAGTATAAAGGACTTAAAAGTGAAATATTTTAAAGGTTTTAAAGATTTTATTGTGGGGGATTCCGTCAAAATGTTTTCTACGGATTCCTTCAGATTGGAGGCGTAAGAGGCTGGGGGAGTGCCCAGTGCAGCGTTTTTTTCAGCATAAGAGGATGGGGGAGTGCCCAGTCCAGCATTAAAGGCCAATGTGTTGCCTAATTGGGAACCCAATTTCAAGGTCCAGAGGGACTTCGTGTCCGGTATGGGGACTTTACGTGGCTGATCACCCGTATTGTCCGTAGTCGTGAAAAAAAACTCAAATCAACTTAAATGTTTAAAAAAGGGTTTTATGGAAAGCATGTTTAATGATGGAATGGTTTTAAAGAAAGAAATGTTTTCATAAGATGTATATGTTTCAAGGTAAATGGTTAAAATTTGGAAACCCAGTAAAACAATGAGATTAAGGATGGATAGAGGTTTCCCAATTATTCCCTTCGCGAGTAACATTGTACTTTGAAAGTGGAGTAAGAATGATTGGGGGATTTCTTGATATTCTTTTTCTCAAAGTTTTATCTAAGGCAGTGATGGTTTGTAGTAAATGGAAAAGTTTTACCTTATGATTGAAATTGAATGATCTCTTGAGATAAAATATTCATTGATATTGTTCATCAATGAATTATCGTAATACAGTTGTTTCACTATATTATTAACTTGCTGAGCGTTGTTGGCTCACTCTTGCTTTGTTTTACCTTTCCTTTCCAGTTAGGGTTAAGGAGTTGGATACCTACGCTTTATAATTCAGGTGAGAGCGATGGTGCATTCTTTAAAAGTTAGATACAGAGGCAGCACGGGTATATGCTAAATGGGCTTGCGCTATGGTTTAGACGGTATAAAGGTTTGTAATTTGGAAATCTGAGATAAAAGTTGTAATAATTTGTATAGTATAGATTCTTGTTTCTTACCATAACCTGGAATCGATCCTCGGTGAGGAATCGTTGGTGTATTAAGATTTATTTGTGATTGAGAATTGGAATTTGGTTTGGGTTAAAATACAGGTGGATAGTCCGATTTACGAATACTTCATGCCAAAAATTTCTAAAATTCCCCTGTATCCAAGTCTATTTTATTATAAAAAGTATATTTTCAATATTGGGAAGTTGGGGCGTTACAGGTTGGTATCAGAGCGACAGGTTATGGTCACTGAAACAAGTTAGGATGATTAATTATACGTATTTAAGTGGGACGTTAGATAGAACGATTTAGGATAAGATTCGCCTTAGGTTATTAGGACAACGGTTGCGACATTAGTTAATATTTCGACAAATCGCGCGAGCCAGAATTCGATTCATTCGAAGATACGACTTTGGACGAGGCAGTTGATTCGGCGCCGCCTACGTTAAATAGATGACCGGAGCTATCAGTTTGGAAGACGTTACTTGTGGACCTTCTTGTACCTTTTAGAATTTCTTTTGTGATTTTAGTTATACTGTGTACGTTATAGAGAGTACGAAAAGATGGTAAACAAGATGCAAAATGCGATTTCTGGCATGTGTTGGATTATGGGCGTGACTATTCACTACTAGCCGTTGGTTTCATTTAAATTACTGATTAAGGAGATTTAACCTTCCTTTCTGTTCTTTTTTTTTATTTTGTTAGTACCCTATCACCTTTGTTAATCAACTATGCTTCAGTTCATGATGAACTTCTTATATCAGATTTGTTTAAACCCATTTCTATTCTTTTAGAGACACCTCTATTTTCCAGAGGTTATTTAATTCAAAATTATACTCATAAACTTTTGAAACTCTTGAAATTCTTCTATTTTTCCCTGAATGCTTAACCATATTGATTCTGACTGGGATGAACAACCCTATGTATATAGGGGATTCAGGGACATCTTATCTAGGTGATAGAAGTCTGGTGGGACGCCACTGATTGTGTTTGTTATGGAAGTACAGAAGGCTGGCCCCTTGCTTGTGCTATGGTGGTTGACCTAAGTGACAAATGCAACCTGAAATTAGTTCAATGATCATATTGGTCTCTCAGTTAAATTCTAAATTAGTTCAATGATCATATTGGTCTCTCAGTTAAATTCTATTATAAAATTTTATCAAACAAAACTCAGTTCATATTTATACAAGTTAACACCTATCTATTTCAATGCTTCTTTTTGTTATAAATCCTTATGTTTCCTAAAGTGACCAGTGATTGAAAGTAGAAAAGATGGAGATGTTTGTCGATTCAGAATTTGATGATCATGTTTGAGAATTGAGGTTAAAGCAGAGATTGAATATCAAGTTAGACTACGCAGTGGATTAACAACACACGTACAAGATTCGATAATACGGAGAGACTGATTTTGGTTAAGGAGCAGATGACAAGGACATGAGAAGAGCATATATACGATTTCTAAGTACGAGCTTTGCGATTGGAAGAACTATAATTTTCAGGATATGACGAGAGGATCAAAGTGAATGTCGTGACGACGAAGCAGTAATGAATCGAGAAAGGCCTAAGGCGCCAGCAGAGATCGAAAACTTTGAAGTACCAGCTAAGGATTATCGAAGGTTGTCAAAGATTTTACCAAGATAGCTACAGTAGTGGACAAGCCTACCAATCAGGAAATGAAGGGATAAAGGTGGAGAAAGCTTTCAGGAGTCAGTGAAGAGATTGAAAACTGTCCCAGAGTCAGTGCAACTTGATGGACAAAGAAAAGATGAGTATGGTTATGAGTAGGAGCGTGGAAGTGGTATCAATTGTTAGTCGCGTGGATTTCGTTTTAAAGATTTTAATTATTTACCTTATTATTTCAAGTCAAGGTAGATTTCTTCGTTTATACTGCAAGTCAAGGCAGGTTTTGTTGTAGTATTGTATATAAATGAATTATTATGGATGATTGGGTCAGTAATGGAGGCGTTTTGTGCAGGACATAGTCCATTATACGAATATGTCATGTCCGATTTTTGGTAGACCAGGATCATCACGTACGAGTGGTAAGTATCTAGATTTAATGAGGCATGTAAACCAAATTCTTAAGTTTATGTTGGAATCTGCGGGCTTACAAGGCGAGCCTAGCGAGATATGAAATGATATAAAGGAATTCTAGAATGAAAGAAATGACTTGGAAATGGAAAGAGAAATGGGTGAGTAATACCACCATTACGTTTTCTTAAGATTGATTCTGAGGACAGAATCCTATTAAGGGGGGAATAATATAACGCCCTAGAAAATATCGTAATTGTTGTTATTATTATTTTTTAATTATTTAATACTAAATGTGGATGATAAGGTGTAAATTTTTTTTAGGTTAAATATATGTGACATCATGTTTACATGTTTATATGGTGATGTATGTGTGTCGTGTAGGTCCGTGTATTTTTATTTGAATTTTTGTGATTAAAAATATATCTAAATTATGCATTATTGATCTTTGAAAATTTCTATAAAATCATCGGAGTATGTAAAGATCCCGAAATCTTTTGCAATATCATAATTGTATATTTATTTAGCTTTTAAAATTATTGGGTGAATTAATATGGGTGTTTTGGTATTTTAAAAAGATTTTATGAGTTATATTGCATATAAAGGATCGTTATTTGTAAAATTCATATTTAATTCATTTTTGATCCTAAAAATATTTTAAAATTATGGGGAGATAGATAATTTCATTCTCTACGTTATAAAAATGAAATTTTGATTTTTTTTCCAATTGTTACCTATTTATTTGCTAATTTATGAGACGTATTTTTTTTACTTGTTTAATTAAAAATATGTTTATAAACTCTCTAAATCATTTTATTTTTTTCCCCAAACCCCTTATAACCAAATCCCTAATCCCCAATTTTAGTTTTTCAGCAAATTAGTTCGTGGTCTCTCTGGAAACTTCTCGACAACTCTCCACTCTCTCAAACATCTTCGGTTTCTCTCTAGTAAGCATGATTTTAGTTGGGATTTTGCTGATTATCGTGACCTCTTAACTCTCTCCTCTCTTCTCCTTGACTACAACTGGCGAACAGGCTGTGTGTCTCTCCCCTGTTCGTCATCATCTCCGTATGGTGTGTGTGTGTGTCATCGAAGGATAGTGATGTGTTGTGTTTGTACTGCTGTGGGTGTCCTTGTTCTGAGTTCTCTGATTTTTGAGATGATTATTACTGCGAATTAAACTCTCTCTCCCCTCTGTTTTGCCCTGCAACTGTGTGTACTGTGTGCGTAGCGTGTGTGTCGAGTTGGGTGAATTTGATGCGTGTTGTGTGCTTATGAATTTAGTGTGTCTGTGTGCTCAGCTCGTGCTGCTGTGTGTGTACTTGTGTGTGTGTTGCTGGGAATGGTGTGTGTACATTTTAACAGTATATATATGTGAATTTTTGTACGGTTTGAGCAGTGAAAGAGGTGAGAAGAGGGGTTATTCATGTAAGTGTGTGTACGCAGGTGTGTGGGTTGGTTGTGAGTATTAGAAGTAGAAGGATTGAGGGGGAAGAACAGAGAGGATGAAGGGGGAACAGTGAAATGGAGACAGGGGAGATAAGGGAGGGATGTATGTGTTGTACGTGAGCATGGTAAGTGCAGAGGAAGAAAGCTGAAAAGTCTTCGATTGTTTTTTTTGGTAAAGGGGCTGCTATTTCGAAAGAGGAATGTGAGTTGAGAAGTTTGCGGAAGCTGTTGGGATTTTGTTGTTGCCTAGCCGATGGGAAAGGGTTCGTTACCGGGTACTCATGAGTTGTTGTCACTACTGCTGGGTCACTTGCGACTGGGAAGTGTGGTGTTGCACTTCTAGTTGGTGCAATACTTGTTGGTTATGCATTTGAGAGAGAGTATGTATTGGAACAAGAGGAGTGTGAGATTGGGAGATGATTTGATTGTTAATGTGATTGAGCAGGGGTGTTGTCAAGGTTATGGTAGTGTGAGACGGGATGTTTTTTGATGAGCATATGTGGGTTCTGGGTGTTGACAGATTGAGTATTGAGGAGGTCCAGAAGAATGATTGGAATTTATGGGGTGAGAAGAGGAAGAAGTGGGTTCAGGCAATTAAAAGAATAATTATGAATTAAGGGCTCTTGATTATGTAGTTAATCGATTTTATGTGTGTTAATTGTGAAGTAATTCCACTGCATGGTAAATCTTTGATTGTTTGTTATTTTCGAAATTATTAAATTATAAAGATTATATTAATTTTGAGGTTTGTAAAGATTGTTAAGTATTAGGTAATTCGTATTGATAATTGGTAATAGTTAATGAAGGTGTTTACATGATTAGTGGCTAGTATGTTTTGTTAAGAATGATGATTATATTGGTTGGATGCTATTAAGTGTATCCAAGTGATTTCGAGTACTAAAGTGAAGTGTGTATATATGTTGAATGTTAAATATGCGGACTGTCAAAAGTTGTAAAGAGTATATGTTTGTATGATTGTGATAACTCTGAGATTGTGTGGAGTTAATTATAGAGCAAATGATGTTGGATTTCTGATTGGTTCGATTTTATTCCAACTGGTTAGGCCATGTTCTAAAGGAGGTGCTGTCCAATTTTTATTAGAATTATTTTATGATTCTTAGAGTATTTCGATAAAGATTATTGGTGGGCAAGTGTTATATGTGTGACATAAGGTATAAGTGTAAGCTGATAATACGTGCTAAGTGTTTATGTGGTTTATGTGATTAATACGTGTTGTATGTGCTAAGCGTAAAGCGTATTAGGACGCGTTTGGGTAGAATAGGATTAGACGGTTAAGGTTATACGCATACTAAAATAGTATTTTACCTGTATGTAGGTATGCATAGGAGGCCCGGCTAGGAGCCAATGTACGAAAGGATGGAATTTTGAGAAACGGGATGTTACCGGGGTTGTCGAGTATAATAGCAGAGTGACTGACAAAGTATAGAGTAAATACAAATGTAAGATCGAGCAAGGGCCAACGTGTAAAGAAGTAAAGATTGATGCAAAGTGAATAATGAGTTGATATGTTGGAATTGGAAACTACGTGTATTGAGGCAAGTTTACTATCCCTCACTTATCGTTCAAGTGATGTGAAACTGTTTCTGTTATTTATATATGAGTTCTTTCAAATCCTTTCTTGTAAGCCTCTATACCCTTCAATTTCATTTTCAATAATGTGAACCTTTTCTGTTAATTAGACGATGTTCCTTTCAAATCATTTTGTTAGTGTCTATACCCTTTATTTTATTCCCAGTGATATTCTTCTTCTATTAATTTACAAACAATCATTCTTAAATTATTTTGTCATTGTTTATCCTCTTCACCTATCGTTCAGGTGTTGATTTCTTTTAAAGTTATTTTATCTAAATATTCCTCGTCTTTATTAATATTCTTTAAAGAAAGTTTTCCTTCAAATTGGTGTAAACTAATTCGAGGTTTATACTGTCGCTGAGGCATGTGTTGCTCAGTGATGGTTAAACCGAGAATGAATTGAGATCTTATTAATTATTCAACTCATTATTGTCAGGCCGGTTGTGGCAGGTAAAGCCTATGTGTGCTTAGCCAACAAGAGTGAGAATTTGTGTAATTGAGAATTTCTTAAATCTTCTTTTAAATTTCAGATTTCTCTATTCCAGGATTTATTATAAATTGTTGTGAATTTATACAATCTTTACAATTGATTTGTGCCTTAAATTATTAATGTTTCCCATGTTAGTGTATTATTCTGTCTTTGTTGTACCATATCATGCTTAGTTTAATCTTATTACTTTGTCGTTTATGAATCCTTATATTACATGCTTCCCCTGAATCTTAACCTCTTTGCTGCTGTTCATGATTCTGCATATCAATTGCTTCCCTGAACCTCAGTCTTTATAACTGAAAATGGAAATGGCTTAATTAATTAAAGATGTTTTTAAAATTCCTTATACTGGGCTGATCTGTTATCAGTGAGTATAAAGGACTTACAAGTGAAATGTTTTAAAGGTTTTATTGTGGGCGATTCCGTCAAAATGTTTTCTACGGATTCCTTCAGATTGGAGGCGTAAGAGGCTGGGGGAGTGCCCATTGCAGCGTTTTCTTTTAGCGTAAGAGGCTGGGGGAGTGCCCAGTCCAGCATTAAAGGCCAATGTGTTGCCTAATTGGGAACCCAATTTCAAGGTCCAGAGGGACTTCGTGTCCGGTATGGGGACTTTACGTGGCTGATCACCCGTATTGTCCGTAATCGTGAAAAAAAACTCAAATCAACTTAAATGTTTAAAAAAAAGGGTTTTATGGAAAGCATTTTTAATGATGGAATGGTTTTAAAGAAAGAAATGTTTTGATAAGATGTATATGTTTCAAGGTAAACGGTTAAAATTTGGAAACCCAGTAAAACAATGAGATTAAGGATGGATAGAGGTTTCCCAGTTATTCCCTTCGCGAGTAACATTGTACTTTGAAAGTGGAGTAAGAATGATTGGGGGATTTCTTGATATTCTTTTTCTCAAAGTTTTATCTAAGGCAGTGATGGTTTGTAGTAAATGGAAAAGTTTTACCTTATGATTGAAATTGAATGATCTCTTGAGATAAAATATTCATTGATATTGTTCATCAATGAATTATCGTAATACAGTTGTTTCACTATATTATTAACTTGCTGAGCGTTGTTGGCTCACTCTTGCTTTGTTTTACCTTCCCTTTCCAGTTAGGGTTGAGGAGTTGGATACCTACGCTTTATAATTCAGGTGAGAGCGATGGTTCATTCTTTAAAAGTTAGATACAGAGCCAGCACGGGTATATGCTAAATGGGGCTTGCGCTATGGTTTAGACGGTATAAAGGTTTGTAATTTGGAAATCTGAGATAAAAGTTGTAATAATTTGTATAGTATAGATTCTTGTTTCATACCATAACCTGGAATCGATCCTTGGTGAGGAATCGTTGGTGTATTAAGATTTATTTGTGATTGAGAATTGGAATTTGGTTTGGGTTAAAATACAGGTGGATAGTCCGATTTACGAATACTTCATGCCAAAAATTTCTAAAATTCCCCTGTATCCAAGTCTATTTTATTATAAAAAGTATATTTTCAATATTGGGAAGTTGGGGCGTTACAGGTTGGTATCAGAGCGACAGGTTATGGTCACTGAAACAAGTTAGGATGATTAATTATACGTATTTAAGTGGGACGTTAGATAGAACGATTTAGGATAAGATTCGACTTAGGTTATTAGGACAACGGTTGCGACGTTAGTTAATATTTCGACAAATCGCGCGAGCCAGAATTCGATTCATTCGAAGATACGACTTTGGACGAGGCAGTTGATTCGGCGCCGCCTACGTTAAATAGACGACCGGAGCTATCAGTTTGGAAGACGTTACCTGTAGACCTTCTTGTACCTTTTAGAATTTCTTTTGCGATTTTAGTTATACTGTGTACGTTATAGAGAGTACGAAAAGATGGTAAACAAGATGCAAAATGCGATTTCTGGCATGTGTTGGATTATGGGCGTGACTATTCACTACTAGCCGTTGGTTTCATTTAAATTATTGATTAAGGAGATTTAACCTTCCTTTCTGTTCTTTTTTTTTTATTTTTTTAGTACCCTATCACCTTTGTTAATCAACTATGCTTCAGTTCATGATGAACTTCTTATATCAGATTTGTTTAAACCCATTTCTATTCTTTTAGAGACACCTCTATTTTCCAGAGGTTATTTAATTCAAAATTATACTCATAAACTTTTGAAACTCTTGAAATTCTTCTATTTTTCCCTGAATGCTTAACCATATTGATTCTGACTGGGATGAACAACCCTATGTATATAGGGGATTCAGGGACATCTTATCTAGGTGATAGAAGTCTGGTGGGACGCCACTGATTGTGTTTGTCATGGAAGTATAGAAGGCTGGCCCCCTGCTTGTGCTATGGTGGTTGACCTAAGTGACAAATGCAACCTGAAATTAGTTCAATGATCATATTGGTCTCTCAGTTAAATTTTTTATAAAACTTTATCAAACAAAAGTCAGTTCATATTTATACAAGTTAACACCTATCTATTTCAATGCTTCTTTTTGTTATAAATCCTTATGTTTCCTAAAGTGACCAGTGATTGAAAGTAGAAAAGATGGAGATGTTTGTCGATTCAGAATTTGATTATCATGTTTGAGAATTGAGGTTAAAGTAGAGATTGAATATCAAGTTAGACTACACAGTGGATTAACAACTGTTAGGCCGAATACACAATACATAATCAAGTACTGTATGAGAGAATAACAAGAACACACGTTTTAGTACTTAAAAACTGTTTGGAATTAATAATTCCTCCCTCAATGATGTAAATATCACAGAGAGCTGCTTAGGTTATAATGAATGATATTCGTTCACGATGATTACCCTTCTAGGGTTAACCTAACTGTATTTATAAGATATACAGCTACGTACAATCGTTAATTGATTCTCCTATAATTAAGCTATACAATTTATATCAATTACGATTGCTATACGTCTTCTAAGTCAACTCAATCTCTTTGACAGCTATCCAATCTTCAAAGATATTGCTTCCATGTTTATCTTGAATTAATCTTCAATCTCTGTTGACCTACAGACGCTTCCGCTAGACAGAGTTTAACAAACTCTGTTGCGCTTCCAGTCAGCAGTGTTTGCGCTCCCATCTGTCAGCGTTTGCGCTTCCTTCTGTCAGCATTTATCCAAACTCTGCTGCGACTGCTTTCATAAACAGGTTAAACTCTGTTTCCCTGTAACACTTAAACACTGATATTAAATCACATCAATTATATCTAACAATCTCCCCCAACTTGTTCATTAGTAAAAATGCACAAGTTCACAGTAATTGATGATGTCAAAACAATCTAATATAATCACAGTGTTTAACATTTAAGTAGAGTTTAATCTTGACTTAACAAAATCTACAGAAAATCAGAATTACTTACAAACTCTTTCTACCTAAACTCCTCAAGATCTGATGTTGTTCTAAGGTAGTCAATGAGTAACCTTCTTTTTGCATTTTCCAGCTCTCTCTGCATAACTTGCTTGATTTCTCTCAACTGAGGATCATTATCTCCAATCTGATAAATTGCAGCTCTTAGAGAGTAGATTTTGTTCTTTCTCATATCATTTCCCAGCTTGATAAAATATTCCTTTTTAGATTCTGAATTGAAATCCAGAACTGTTACACCAAGATCAGTCTTCAATCTAGCACCGTTCTTCTGCATTTCAATCAGTTTTCCTCGATAATCTCTGTACTTAGGCACATACTCTTCAACAGTTTTCGTTCCAGTAAGAACTTTGGCTTTCTGCATATATTCTCTTACAGAATTAGCAATAAGTGCTGTTCGTCGATTTCTGACCCTGAATATATACAGAACATACTGAAGTTCTTCAAATAGTTTGAGCTTGATCGCATCTTCATTCACCCTATATACTGTTCCATCTTCCATGAAGTACAACAAGAAGTGAATATCTAAACTCTCCTGACGAACTAGTTGAACGGACTCCAGTTTATCCAGATTCTCTTGAATCATACCAGAACCAGGAGAAATGAGTGATGAGGGATCTCTTGGACTGTTACTAATCCTTAAATCTCTTTTTGAACCCAAACCAGAAGTATTCTTGCCAGGAGGCTTTCCTGAACAAGCTATGCTATGTTGGTAGCTACCAATCCCTTTTGTTTGTACTGAAACTGGAATCTTAGGCTTAGAGAATCCAGGTAAGAGTTTGCTTTGTACTGGTAAAGATTCACTTACAACTTGTGTAGCAACAGAGGTTGTGTCTACCTTTTTGTCTTTATCTTCTTCACCCATTATCCCTTTCAGCTTTAACTTAGCATCAAGAGAAGATTTTCTTATCAATTTTCCTTCTTCTTCTTCTTCTTCTTCTTCTTCTTCTTGAATGCCATCTACATTTTCTCTGATCACAATTCCTTTCTCTACAGGCCTCGAAGCTTTAGCAGTCTTCTTTCCTTTCCCAGACTTCAATGCCTTCAAATGTTCTTTTTGTAAAAGCTTCTCTTCAGCATGAACATCTTCAAGTGTAGCACCCTCAGCATTTTCTTCAAGAAAAATCTTAGCAGCCAGCTCTTCATCTGTTTGTGGATTGTCAGAGAAAGACAAATCCTTTTGTCTTGAAGTACTTTGAAGATTTGTATTTGCTGCTGAGCTTGATCTTGTAGACCTTCCAAATCTTGGATTTGCAGCATCAGACTTATCAGACTTTCTTAACCTCTTCTCTGGATTTGTACCTTCATCATCCAGATGATCCCTCTTTGACAGAGTTTGAGACTGCTATAAACACTGAATGCACAAACTCTCATATTAAACACTGATTATATGATGAAAGCTAAACTCTGTAGTAACTTAAATACAGAAATCTGAATACTCCTATTCCCTTGATGTCCATGATTATCCAAGTATGCACACAGTCTTTAAGACAAAAAGATAAAGAGATAGATATCAAAGCATCATTCAGTGAGTAACATGCCAGGGATTTGATAAACTCACAAACTCTCAAAGCACACAAGTGTTTACACTCAAGTTCAATCAGTAAAAGCAGATGCTACCATTTGCTTGGTTGCCCACCAAATCTACACTACTTTGAGTACATATATGCACAAATCAAAAGGACTTTATTCAAGGTTGTAATTTAGTAAAATCAAACAGGTGAGAAGAGAGAAAATAATTGAATAAATGGCTAACTGAACAATTTAAAAGAGCAAAGTGTTCAGTTGCACTGTTAGTACATATTTGTACAAGATGATCAGCATATATACATTATATATATATATATATCCACTAAATAAACTTTCCTTTGTAGAGAAACTCTCACCTGTTTACTCTTCAATTTCAAATGAATATAACCGCTCTTGATACAACAGAATTTAAAAGAAGCAGTTATTATGGCTCAAAGGGGTTCACTAAGGGTGGAATTTATGAACAGTGTTTGGAGAAATATGGTAAATCCTAGTGCCTTTATCATTTTCATGCACACACATATCATGCAGTTTCAAAATGGTTTAAAACAAGTTCTAGAGCAACATACTCACTGATGAACATCACACAACAATAAAATTTGATTGATATAAAATGTATCAATCACTTATTTGGCTCAAATTCTCACAGGGTGCAGACATGAATTGGTACTCACCAAAATAAACAATGACACATCTCAAGTTTTATAATTTTCACAAGTACAAACAAGGAATCATCAAGAACCATGTATATGTCTTGGGAACAGAGTGTCACTGATCAGAGTTTAGAGTTCATCAACATCAGAAGTTATTTATGAGAGGCAATGCACACAGTATTTATAGACTCAAAGTTTAGGACCAAATAAACTAAGAGATGCTATAAATATGAAACAGTATCATGCTGTGTTAACTTACTGCACAAGTTCTGATTAGATCACAGTGACTCAGAAAGAGTCATGATTTAATTACTGAGAATCATGCTTCATACATATTTCTTCATTGGTGTTTTCATCCAGACAATAATCAATTCAGAATTCACAGAGTTTATCAAACATATTAACAGTGTATGACATACAGACATGCTGACAGAGTTTAACAGTGTTTAAATAGAAACATGTTAACAGAGTATGCATACCAGAGTTTAATCAACAAAGTTCACATAGCACTTAACAATTCACAGAAATATGAGCAACATATTACACAAGTAAAATTTTATGTCTAACCAACATCTCTAGTCAAAACCAGAGACCATTCCTAGTTCATTGACCAGTCTTGTAAATGTAGCTTCACTCAATGGCTTGGTGAAGACATCTGCAAGTTGCTGTTCAGTAGATACAAAGTGGAGCTCAATGTTGCCTTCCTCTACATGCTCTCTGATAAAGTGATACCTTATGCTGATGTGCTTGGTCATTGAGTGTTGTACTGGATTACCTGTCATAGCAATAGCACTTTGATTATCACAGAAAATAGGTATTTTGCTATACCTCAATCCATAATCCAGCAGTTGATTCTTCATCCATAGAATCTGTGCACAACAGCTACCAGCAGCAATATACTCTGCTTCAGCTGTAGATGTGGATATTGATTTCTGTTTCTTGCTGTACCAAGAAACAAGTCTGTCACCAAGAAATTGAAAACTTCCACTGGTGCTTTTTTTGTCAATCTTACAGCCTGCAAAGTCTGCATCAGAGTAGCCAAGTAGGTTGAAATCTGATTCTTTGGATACCACAGCCCTAAAGTTATAGTGCCCTTGAGATACTTAAAAATCCTCTTCACAGCTGTTAGATGTGGTTCTCTTGGATCTGCCTGAAATCTTGCACACAGACATGTTGCATACATGATATCAGGTCTACTTGCTGTTAGATACAGAAGAGAACCAATCATTCCTCTGTAGCTTGTCATATCTACTGGTGACCCTGTATCTTTGTCCAATTTAGTTGCAGTTACCATGGGAGTTGTTGCAGATGAACAGTCAAGCATGCCAAATTTCTTGAGAAGATTTTAGTTGGGTTTTTGCTGATTATCGTGACCTCTTAACTCTCTCCTCTCTTCTCCTCGACTGCAACTGGCGAACAGGCCGTGTGTCTCTCCCCTGTTCGTCATCATCTCCGTACGGTGTGTGTGTCATCGAAGGACAGTGATGTGTTGTGTTTGTACTGCTGTGGGTGTCCTTGTTCTGGGTTCTCTGATTTTTGAGATGATTATTACTGCGAATTAAACTCTCTCTCCCCTCTGTTTTGCCCTGCAACTGCGTGTACTGTGTGCGTAGCGTGTGTGTCGAGTTGGGTGAATTTGATGCGTGTTGTGTGCTTATGAATTTAGTGTGTCTGTGTGCTCAGCTCGTGCTGCTGTGTGTGTACTTGTGTGTGTGTTGCTGGGAATGGTGTGTGTGCATTTTAACATTATATATATGTGAATGTTTGTACGGTTTGAGCAGTGAAAGAGTTGAGAAGAGGGGTTATTCATGTAATTGTGTGTACGCAGGTGTGGGTTGGTTGTGAGTATTAGAAGTAGAAGGATTGAGGGGGAAGAACAAAGAGGTTGAATGGGGAACAGTGAAATGGAGACAGGGGAGATAAGGGAGGGATGTATCTGTTGTAGGTGAGCATGGTAAGTGCAGAGGAAGAAAGCTGAGAAGTCTTCGATTGCTTTTTTTGGGTAAAGGGGCTGCTATTTCGAAAGAGGAATGTGAGTTGAGAAACTTGCGGAAGCTGTTGGGATTTTGTTGTTTCCTAGCCGATGGGAAAGGGTTCGTTACCGGGTACTCATGAGTTATTGTCACTACTACTGGGTCACTTGCGACTGGGAAGTGTGGTGTTGCACTTCTAGTTGGTGCAATACTTATTGGTTATGCATTTGAGAGAGAGTATGTATAGGAACAAGAGGAGTGTGAGATTGGGAGATGATTTGATTGTTAATGTGATTGAGCAGGGGTGTTGTCAAGGTTATGGTAGTGTGAGACGGGATGTTTTTGGATGAGCATATGTAGGTTCTGGGTGTTGACAGATTGAGTATTGAGGAGGTCCAGAAGAATGATTGGAATTCAAGGGATGAGAAGAGGAAGAAGTGGGTTCAGGCAATTAAAAGAATAATTATGAATTAAGGGCTCTTGATTATGTAGTTAATCGATTTTATGTGTGTTAATTGTGAAGTAATTCCACTGCATGGTAAATCTTTGATTGTTGGTTATTTTTGAAATTATAAAATTATAAAGATTATATATTGCCTATTGCAACAATATTTCTAAGAGTTTGTCAAAAAACGTTGCTATTGAGAAATTAAATCACATAAATTGCAATGATTTTGAAAAGCGTTGCAATTGCACTGAAAAAATTCAAGAGAGTTAAAAACATTCATTCTATTGCAATATTTTTCTTAAATCGTTGCAATATATAGGATTTTTTTTGCCCAAAAAATTGGCGGGCTTCTAAAATGTGTTCAAAAATTTTGAGCGACTTTGCCGGCCTTACCAAATGAACAAAAGAAAAAAGAAAAAAGGAAAAAGAAACAAAGAAACAAAACACAGACACAAAACAACGCAGACACACGCATACAAAATCAAGATCGAATTCTCAAGCTCGAAGAGAGGAAAACACAATATCGAATAAGATTAAAGCACCAAGAAGGTATGTTTCCTGAAATTATTATTTTCCCTAATTGATTTGAAACGAGTTTCAATTAGGGTTTATACTTTTCTGTTTTAATTTGGGATTATATGTACTACTTTGTTTGTATGTTGTTAATTAAGGTTTAATATAAGTTTTCAAAATTTACATACCAATATGTATGAATTTGGGGTTGTAGTTGTATCCTGAGCTTTCTTCATGTCTTGTTTTTCAATTATCTATTTTTAAAATTTGTTAATTGGGAATCGATATTTTGCTCTGATTCAGCGGATTTAGTTAACATCTTTTGATGTGTACATATCTTAACATCTTTTTAATTTACATATCTTTGTGTTCTATTTTGGGTTCATTAATTTGGATTTTCCGTGTATGCTTCAATTTGGGGGTGTTTGTATTTGTTAATAAGATATGTTATAAGTACCTTGTTCTTATATTTGGTTTATAAGATTTATATATGTATTCGTGTATGTATGTTTGAGTTGTTCAATCAGAGCTAATTACTTAAAACAGTTAAGATTTAAGTACATGCTTTGACCTGATATGGACCTGGGATTTTAATGATTGTTCAGTGATCTTTGTATGTAGAACGAGGGCCTGATTGTTCCTGGTTATACACATTTGCAGAGGGCGCAACCTGTGCTACTACAACATCTCCTTTTAGCATATGTTGAGCAGGTCTGCATCATTCCTGAACAAAACTTAATTACAATGTTTTTATTTGTACGTTGCTGCACCTGCAGTTAATTATTATTAAACTTTCTTACTTTCACTCTCGTGTTTATAATAAATTTATCATATTCTCATGATTGAACAAAGTACATGCTTGAGATGTGATTGGTCTTGAGCTACCAAACTAATGTCAGGTTTCTTATCACACATCTAATATCAGGGATATTGATTATATCCAAAATATGAATGTACTTCTTTATATTAGTTATACTTTGGAACTACCTGTTTTTTTTTCTTTTCTTCCTATTATCTTTCATTAATAGTTACTAATCTTGACATGCTTGATCTGTAAGAAACGCACTTAATTTAGAAGATGGTAGATGATACCCTGTAAAAATGTTTGTAGTCAGCAGTGACTGTTTCGTATCTTCTAAAAGGTTTCTGCGTAGTTTTGGAAAAACTTAGCTGCATTTTTTCATATTATAGCGTTGCTCTAGGATAACTTGAGATCTTTCTTTAAACCTGGCATTACCGCCAGCCAGAAGTTTCTGATGATTATTGATTCATTGCTGAAGGTCAGTATGCAACTTAGGTGGTGTAGCAGGTGTTTCTGGAATAAGCACCACATATGATCAGACTAACGAGTGTGATCCTAGATTAGTAATTGAAGCATATACATGTTGGATAAAACATATCTGAAGAGGGTAAATGCAGGTCTTCAATATCTGCAGTTTGTTTTCTCCAGCTCTTTACATTCTTAAGCTATATATATTACAAATGTACAATGAACTAAGTTTTTTATTGTTCAGGATGTGCCTTATATCTTTACTTTGGAGTGGCTGGCAAATTACAGACTTAAGAATGTTGTAAAACAGTTCCAGGAGGTATTTTTATTAATTTCTTAAGCCTTGTTCTTACAAACTTTTCCTAAATCCAACTCTCTTACTCCAAAGGAAAGTGTGATCTACTAGTACTATCAACTTGTATATGTTTTTAATTACATACTTTAAAAGGATCTACTGCTATTAGTAGTTTGGCTAAAGGGCCATTGAGCTTTAATGATTCTAAGCTTAATGCTTCTAAAAGGTCCGACTATGTAATTTGTTGTAGCAGTTTAGGCCATGTATCCTCACAAATACTACTTGTGTCTTTCTGCATTCACTTTTGTCCTTCAGACAGAAATTAGATGTAATCTGATTCCTTTTTAATGGAAAACAGGTGAAGAACTACATAGCATTAGCAGGCCCTCACGCTGGAGTAGCATCTCCATCGCTTTGTAGTGTATGTACCCATTCTCAAACCAAGATTTACAGTTTTAATTTGCGTAAACTTTTCAATCACAGATATGGTGATGAGAATATAATCATCAGATAAACCATTAATTACCCCAAAACTAGTTAAGTTTTTAAGTCCTAGAATTAACACTAATACCACAAGTTCACTAGATAGGATTTCATCATATTCTTCACAATTCAAAGGCTTGTACTTCACTGACATTTTTTATTAAAAAAATCTGGTCTAAGGGGAGACTCAGACGTGTGTTCTTGAAGCTGATTTAATCAAGCTGGGGGTATACACTAAGTTTGTCCAGGTTCCGAAATCATCTCTGTTTATAGAAAATATTTTCACTATCAGATTTGTTCTCATTATATAACTTTTGAAGTAAACAAATCTGCAGGAAAGGTTGGCACCTGCTGGTTATATCAAAATCCGAACTGTGAGTTATCAATATGTATCTACATTTTTAAGCACATATTCTTCCTAAATGTGTTACAGCACTGATAAGAAAAATGAGTGATATATTCTCCTACCAGGACATTGATGGCTACATGAAAGGCTGTGTGTTTCTACCAAAGCTTAACAATGAAATTGCAGGACAGCAGAAATCGTTATTTAAGAAAAGGTTTTCCAGTTTGCAGAATCTGTTGCTCGGCTAAGGAAACTGCATACAAGTCTTCAGGCAACTCAAATGGAGAACCCTATCAATGGTACTTTCTAATAATCTCGGTGCATATGACTTTAACTGATATAACTGTTCAATTTCTAATCATATTCAGTTTTGCGCTACAGGTTTTAAATTTTCACCTCACCAAACATATAAGAATGCAAACATCTTCAGTATTTCTCTAATTAATTTTGTCGGTTATGTAGTCCGAAGGAATATTTCGTATAAATCCAAAGAACAGCAAAAAGGAATATGTGAGGGATCAGCTGAACAGAGGCATTGTACCACAAGATATTGATGTGCACTGTTTGGCAGGACTAATTAAGGCTTGGTTCAGGGAACTTCCTTCTGGTATTCTTGATGGACTTTCACCAGAAGAGGTATTGCGGTGCAATACGGAAGAGGAATCTGTTGAACTTGTGAAACAGTTAAAACCAACCGAGACAGCGCTACTAAACTAGCATATGTACAATATATGGAAAAAGCAATTAGCATATGTAGTTTTTAACTTTATTTTGGTTTTCCGATATAATAATTGTTGAGGAAAATTTGATGTAAAGAATTGTAATTTTATTTGACTTTGAACAAACGCATGTAATTGGATATTTGGCATTAAGTTGCCATGTTTTATGAAATATTGATGATGCTTGGATTGTGGCTATAAATGGCCTGGTTTAGTGTATTTTCAGCATGATCCTACTATTTTTTTTAAAAAAAAATGTTACAATAGGGTCAAAATATGTTGCATTAATCTATAAAAAATCATTGCAATTGGTCTAAAAAATGTTGCCTTTAAGTGTCAATAAACTACCTTCTTATGCTATTGCAACAGTTTTTAATTATTGCTATAGAGTCTAAAATGTTGCTACTGAAATTTATTGCAATGATTTAATTATGTTGCTGTATGGTATCAAAAACGTTGCTAAATCGACCTATTGCAAGGCAACCGGATGCAACGCTCAAATTTTGCAAATTTGTTGCCATAGACTCTACTGCAACGAATATAGGCCTTAAGGCAATGTTTTCCTGTCGTTGCAATATGCAATATATGGTGTAGTGAGTATTAGGTAATTCGTATTGATAATTGCTAATAGTTAATGAAGGTGTTTACATGATTAGTGGCTAGTATGTTTTGTTAAGAATGATGATTATATTTGTTGGATGCTATTAAGTGTATCCAAGTGATTTCGAGTACTAAAGTGAAGTATCTATATATGCTGAATGTTAAATATGCGGACTGTCAGAAGTTGTAAAGAGTATATGTTTGTATGATTGTGATAACTCTGAGATTGTGTGGAGTTAATTATAGAGCAAATGATGTTGGATTTCTGATTGGTTCGATTTTATTCCAACTGGTTAGGCCATGTTCTAAAGGAGGTGCTATCCAATTTTTATTAGAATTATTTTATGATTCTTAGAGTATTTCGATAAATATTATTGGTGGGCAAGTGTTATATGTGTGACATAAGGTATAAGTGTAAGCTGATAATACGTGCTAAGTGTTTATGTGGTTTATGTGATTAATACGTGTTGTATGTGCTAAGCGTAAAGCATATTAGGACGCGTTTGGGTAGAATAGGATTAGACGGTTAAGGTTATACGCATACTGAAATAGTATTTTACCTGTATGTAGGTATGCATAGGAGGCCCGGCTAGGAGCCAATGTACGAAAGGATGGAATTTTGAGAAACGGGATGTTACCGGGGTTGTCGAGTATAATAGCAGAGTGACTGACAAAGTATAGAGTAAAGACAAATGTAAGATCGAGCAAGGGCCAACGTGTAAAGAAGTAAAGATTGATGCAAAGTGAATAATGAGTTGATATGTTGGAATTGGAAACTACGTGTATTGAGGCAAGTTTACTATCCCTCACTTATCGTTCAAGTGATGTGAAACTGTTTCTGTTATTTATATATGCGTTCTTTCAAATCCTTTCTTGTAAGCCTCTATACCCTTCAATTTCATTTTGAATAATGTGAACCTTTTCTGTTAATTAGACGATGTTCCTTTCAAATCATTTTGTTAGTGTCTATACCCTTTATTTTATTCCCAGTGATATTCTTCTTCTATTAATTTACAAACAATCATTCTTAAATTATTTTGTCATTGTTTATCCTCTTCACCTATCGTTCAGGTGTTGATTTCTTTTAAAGTTATTTTATCTAAATATTCCTCGTCTTTATTAATATTCTTTAAAGAAAGTTTTCCTTCAAATTGATGTAAACTAATTCGAGGTTTATACTGTCGCTGAGGCATGTGTTGCTCAGTGATGGTTAAACCGAGAATGAATTGAGATCTTTTTAATTATTAACTCATTATTGTCAGGCCGGTTGTGGCAGGTAAAGCCTATGTGTGCTTAGCCGACGAGAGTGAGAATTTGTGTAATTGAGAATTTCTTAAATCTTCTTTTAAATTTCAGATTTCTCTATTCCAGGATTTCTTATAAATTGTTGTGAATTTATACAATCTTTACAATTGCTTTGTGCCTTAAATTATTAATGTTTCCCATGTTAGTATATTATTCTGTCTTTGTTGTACCATATCATGCTTAGTTTAATCTTATTACTTTGTTGTTTATGAATCCTTATATTACATGCTTCCCCTGAATCTTAACCTTATTGCTGCTGTTCATGATTCTGCATATCAATTGCTTCCCTGAACCTCAGTCTTTATAACTAAAAATGGAAATGGCTTAATTAATTAAAGATGTTTTTAAAATTCCTTATACTGGGCTGATCTGTTATCAGTGAGTATAAAGGACTTAAAAGTGAAATGTTTTAAAGGTTTTAAAGATTTTATTGTGGGGGATTCCGTCAAAATGTTTTCTACGGATTCCTTTAGATTGGAGGCGCAAGAGGCTGGTGCCCATTGTAGCATTTTCTTTTAGCGTAAGAGGCTGGGGGAGTGCCCAGTCCAGCATTAAAGGTCAATGTGTTGCCTAATTGGGAACCCAATTTCAAGGTCCAGAGGGACTTCGTGTTCGGTATGGGGACTTTACGTGGTTGATCACCCGTATTGTCCGTAGTCGTGAAAAAAAACTCAAATCAACTTAAATGTTTAAAAAAAGGGTTTTATGGAAAACATGTTTAATGATGGAATGGTTTTAAAGAAAGAAATGTTTTCATAAGATGTATATGTTTCAAGGTAAATGGTTAAAATTTGGAAACCCAGTAAAACAATGAGATTAAGGATGGATAGAGGTTTCCCAGTTATTCCCTTCAAGAGTAACATTGTACGTTGAAAGTGGAGTAAGAATGATTGGGGAATTTCTTGATATTCTTTTTATCAAAGTTTTATCTATGGCAGTGATGGTTTGTAGTAAATGGAAAATTTTTACCTTATGATTGAAATTGAATGATCTCTTGAGATAAAATATTCATTGATATTGTTCATCAATGAATTATCGTAATACAGTTGTTTCACTATTTTATTAACTTGCTGAGCATTGTTGGCTCACTCTTGCTTTGTTTTACCTTCCCTTTCCAGTTAGGGTTAAGGAGTTGGATACCTACGCTTTATAATTCAGGTGAGAGCGATGGTGCATTCTTTAAAAGTTAGATATAGAGCCAGCATGGGTATATGCTAAATGGGCTTGCGCTATGGTTTAGACGGTATAAAGGTTTGTAATTTGGAAATCTGAGATAAAAGTTGTAATAATTTGTATACTATTGATTCTTGTTTCATACCATAACCTGGAATCGATCCTCGATGAGAAATCGTTGGTGTATTAAGATTTATTTGTGATTGAGATTTGGAATTTGGTTTGGGTTGAAATACAGGTGGATAGTCCGATTTACGAATACTTCATGCCAAAAATTTATAAAATTCCCCTGTATCCAAGTCTATTTTATTATAAAAAGTATATTTTCAATATTGGGAAGTTGGGGTGTTACACTTTCTACTTCTTCAACTAAAATGCATGCTAGTACTGCTCATACCCATGCATCCAGGATGAGTGAGGAGTGAAAAGAAAAAAAGAGATAAAAGAAAAGGGAGGCGAGCATAAAAATGAGAGGCAACCAAACGAGCTGGCAAAAGGTGAGGGACTTGAGCATGTCCAGAGTGAAATTGAGGGAATCCCACACACAAAGGCACTAGGCCTTGAGAGTCATTCTGTGAGGAGTGATGAGATTACTCCGAAAAACAATGAGAGTGTGAGAAACCCTATAGCCTCCTTGCCCCAGTCTCTTTCTTTGCCATCAAAAAGATTGAGAACTAGTGGTCCTTCTAAAAAGGCTGAATCAAGGTTGGAATCCCTTGAGGGCATATGTGCATCCATGGAAGCTAAACTTGATGCTCTGTCCACTATGGTAACTACTGGTTTTGCTGAGATTCAACAGACTTTTCTATCATTCTTTGCTATCCTTGGTGCTTTCAACTCAACTAAGGGGGAGAAAGTGGTAGATCAGAATAAGGGTGGAGAGAAAGTGGTAGATCAGAATGAAGCAACCCTGGTAGAGAAGGAGAAACAAGGTAGAGCTACAGGTGAGGGGGAGCCAAGAAGTGAGGGGGAGCAAGTTTTGGAAGAAGATGGAGATGGAAGTGAGGGGGAGCAAGAGGAAGAAGAAAGAAACTTTGGTGAAGAACTGAAGAAAGCTGGAATTGGTGAATTGATTGAAGGAGAAATAGATGGTGATGGCAGTGTTGTTATCTAAAGAAGTATTGGAGCAATTAAAGAAGACTCAAAAGTCTGAGAGAACAGTACTGCCACCAATGAAAATCAATGAGCCAAATCCTGAAGAAGTCGAAGCTCCATTCTAGAAGTTGCAGAAGGAATGGAGAGAAATAGAAATTCAAAATGCTCTGGGTAATGGCAAAGGCAAAATGCCTGAGTATGTGAACATATCTACTGGAACTACTTGGTCAGATGGAAGTGAATATGCCCTTGAAGATGCAGAATTGATGATGGTTGACCACATGGAGAGTACTTTGAACAACAAAGATGAAGATTTCAGTAAGTTGGTGGATGAATCAATTAGTGAAGCAGGGGGAGCTTTTACAAAATTGGCATCAACACTGAAAAGCAAAGTAATAAGTATCCCTGTGAGAATCAACTTGGAAAGAAGGTGGGTTGTTCAAGTTTATCTGAAGAACCGTTTGACCATATTCATCACAACGCAACTTTTACAAATTCTGCATGCTAGAGTACTCCAAGTCCTTGGAACATTAGTAGTCAGAAATTCAACAACCTTCAATGATAGTCTGATAGCACAAATTAAAAGGATGGTTGAAGACAAACTCCCTGAGGTGATTCAAAATCCTTATGGTGTGTGTTTCAGAAGGATCACAAAGACAGGAGCAAGAAGGTTGGATTTCTTACCATTGGATAAAGTTTCAGGACTAAGCACTGAAACAATCATGACAGTGCTGAAGAAAATTCTCAAATCCAGTATCACCAGTGACAAGGTTAAAGCTGTCAAGGATATTCATAGGCTATTAGCAAAAAGAGATGAGGAAATTAGCTCAATCATAAAGAAGCTGATCTCTGATGCTAATGCCAAGATAGGAGGAAGCTGCACCTATAATGATATTTTGGATGATGATGAGGATGACATTGGAGGAAGTGGTGGACCTGGAGAAATCAGGAGTTCTAGAAGAGAAGCCTCTGAGAATGTTGTGTTAGATATAATTGATGTGATTTAATGTCAGTGTTTAAGTGTTACAGGGAAAAAGAGTTTAACTTGTTAATGAAAGCAGTTGTAGCAGAGTTTGAGTATACTCTGACAGCTGGAAGCGCAAACGTAGACAGAAGGAAGCGCAAACACTGCTGACTGACAGGAGGAAGCGCAAACACTGCTGGCTGGGAGCGCAACAGAGTTTGTTAAAGTCTGTCTGATGGAAGCGTCTACAGGTCAACAAAGATTAAAGATTAATTCAAGATAAACATGGAAACAATATCTTTGAGGATTGGATAGTTGTCAAAGAGATTGAGTTGACTTAGAAGACGTGTAGCAATCGTAATTGATATCAATTGTATAGCTTAATTATAGGAGAATCAATTAACGATTGTACGTAGCTGTATATCTTATAAATACAGTTAGGTTAACCCTAGAAGGGTAATCATCGTGAACAAATATCATTCATTGTAACCTAAGCAGCTCTCTGTGATATTTTACATCACTGAGAGAGGAATTATTAATTCCAAACAGTTTTAAGTACTAAAACGTGTGTTCTTGTTATTCTCTCATACAGTACTTGATTATATATTGTGTATTCGACCTAACAAGTGGTATCAGAGCCAATCTGTTACTTTATTACAGTTTAAGATCCAAACACAATTGTAATCAATGGCAGAGATACCTCCTCCATCAGGTTCTGGGAAAGCTCCTACTACTGTTAGTAGGTATGAGACGATTAGGGTTCCTATACTTAAGCCATCAGAGTATGCAATCTGGAAGGTGAAGATGACCATGTTTCTGGAGGCTACAGATCCAGAATATCTTGATAGAATTTATGAAGGTCCTCATAAACCTACAAAGTTAACTGCTGCTGTTGCTGGTGAGGAATCAAAGGTGATTCCAAAGGAAAAGAAATATCTAACTGCTGATGATCTTTCATTTTTTGCTAAGGATGCAAAGGTAAGGCATTTACTTCACAGTGCTTTAGACAATGTTATGTCTAATAAGGTAATTAACTGCATGAAAGGCATATGATGTAGCCTATTTGTATTTCGAGGATTCAACTCAACTCAAACAAGAATGTAATAGTAAATAGTATATGTACTGTCACAGGGATCTCAAATGCTTAACTGTCAAGGGAAAGAAGACAAAGTAAATCTACCGTTTTGAGTTATACTACACTTGAAGAAGTTCATTCAGTTGATCAAGTGTCAGTGGAGTAGTCAAGACAGTGGGTTCTATTTATAGTGACAAGAGATTCCTACAGTGGCAGAATACAGATTATAAAGGTTTGAATAAAGAGTGAAGAAAAGGAAGACATGAACCACAGCTTTAAAGTCAATATATGAAGAACAGTCATTGCGGTTAGTCACTCATGAACCAGATCGTGCATCGAGTGTCAACATTAAACAGTGGTTGTTCGTCATTAACTTCAGTGGTTCAAGCTATCAAGACTGGTATGAGGGAAAATCATTGTGCAAGCAGTAGTAGTGCTAAATTAATTAACCACAAGGATTTTACTATCAAGTGGATCACAACTGAGAGTCAAAGTGAAGAACAGAGATTGGAGTTAGTCGTTCATGGACCAGACAGTACATCGAACGTCAACAATTATCCAGTGGAAGTTATTCATTATTTACAGTGGTTCACTGAGGTAAATTGATTATTTATTGATGTTAGTTAATTCACCTTTAATTGATATAAATCCTTATAGTTTATTTAATTAATAAATTAATTCTAAAAGAATTAATTTATTTATTAAATTACTTATTGTATCAATTAAGTCTGAATTAATTAATTAATCATTAGATAGTTAATATGGTTTATATGACTTAAAAGAATGATTTAACAAAGCTGAATTATGTCATATTGAAAGAGAACAACTGAGTTATGTCATATTGAAAGAGAACAGCTGAGTTATGTCATATTGAAAGAGAACAGCTGAATTATGTCATATTGAAAGAGAACAGCTGAATTATGTCATATTGAAAGAGAACAGCTGAGTTATGTCATATTGAAGGAGAACAGCTGAATTATGTCATACTGAACTGAAGACAAGATTATGTCATGTTCAGATAATGTCATGTTTAGATTATGTCATGTTCAGATTATGTCATACCGAGCTGCACAGATTATGTCATGTTCAGATTATGTCATACCGAGCTTAACAGGTTATGTCATGACACAGATTATGTCATACCGAGTTTAACAGATTATGTCATGACACAGTTTATGTCATACCGAGCCCAACAGATTATGTCATGGAGCAGTTTATGTCATGGTGACAACAAAAGATCAACATTGCTATAAAAAGTGACAGAAGGCAGCAGAAGCAATACACACACACACGGACATACAATCTTCTTCACAGCCTCTCCTGCAAACACAGAAAAAGAGAGAGAGACCAAGAGAAAATGGTTCCTTGAGCTTAATTAAATTCTTGTAAATTATTTCTGAGTTGTATCGTTAAATCTAAACCCACAGAAATAGTTTGCTTGTACTATTGGAACTATCTAGCGGATTAAGTTCCCTAGAATTTATCTCTCGAATTGCTTTTAGCATTCGATCTTTTTATTACAAATATAGAAAAGTTCATGTCAAATTTTCTATAGAATTTGTAATAATTAGTTTGGTCATCAAACCTTGTAATTTGTACCCGTGTATTAGACACACCCCATCAAGTTAATATAATTTTATATTCAACTTGAAATATTGGTATTCGTTTTATTCCGCATCAATTTGTTCTTGATTTAATATTTTAAGAAAAGAGCAAATTCGATAAAACGGTATAGTTTGTATTCAACCCCCCCTTCTACAAACTATTTTGGACCTAACAATTGGTATCAGAGCCTTTTGATTGACGCACAAATCAAGATCCTTATTTTTGTGGTCCTCCAATTGGTTTTCGAGTTTGTTGACCCATACACAAATTAAATCCGGTATTAGACCAAAAAGTCAACTCCTCTATTTTCGAATCTTTAACCTTCAAAAATATTCATTTTTGAGATATTTGATCTTTAAATAATTTGAACTTATATTCGAATTTTTTAATTCTTGAAATGATTAATTCTTGGAAATTTTGATTTTTAAACAACTTGAATTTATTTTCAAATTGTTTAATTCTCAAAATTTTTAATTCTTGGTAATTTCGAATTTTAATTAACTTGAATTTATTTTCGGATTCTTTAACTCTCAAAATTTTCATTTCTTTAGATTTTTTTGATTCTTAATTAATTTGACACTAATTTCAAATTTTAATTAATTTGAACTTACTTTCAGATTTTTTATTTCTCAAAAATTTTCAAGTCCTTGAAGTTTTTGAATTTTAAATATTTTGAATTTATTCTAAGCCAATGGTTTCAAGAAGGTTGTTAGCTGAAGATTCCTCTGGACATCAAAGATGATTTGAATCTTTTGAAGAAAATGAATTTTTCATTGGAATTAATTTCTACCTATTGAAGAAAAATTTGTGGTACTTCCTCAAAGTTATATCCATAGGATCCCACTGGTTTTTTAGAAGCAGGAATGGAAGAAGTTTTAGTGGATGGAATTTTTCTTGAAGATTTTAGTCAACTCTAGTGATTTAGTGATATACAAACACTTAGTGGATTTCCGCAATGCTAAATCCATTACACTTAGTAGTTTGTACAAGAGCATATCTTTCAAGGAATCAACAGAGACTTTAGAAGAATGGAATCAGGGTAGTTTGAGAATGGACTAGACAGTTATACATCTCAGTCAGGAATTAATGATGGAACCTCTGAACAAACATGAAGAGTTACTAACTCAGAAAGAGTACTAAAATTGTATCCAGGGATCAGGCCTATCTATTCCGAAGCAGAAACTCTTCAGGATATAGTTCAACTCAAGAGGTGGTTACAAAGACTGAGATGGTGGAAAGAAACAAGACTTGATAGTTGCAATTATGAAAAGATATATGTGATAAGTAACTATCAAGGTGTGCAATATGGTACAGAATTCTGACAGACAAGGATGAATAGGGATTCATTAAATGAGATGAAACAGAAGCATCAGTGCAGAACTTATCTTACTGAAGGAAAGAGTTGGGATGGATCAGATGATGATGAGAAGAGCATAATGTATATCTTGCCTTCATAGCAATCTCTGAAGATGATTCACCTCAAATGTCTCAGGTATCAATTCTTCGAACTAATGTAATATGTAATTCTCAGAAATTCAAGCATGTTAAGATCTTAGTTTTTAATTGCTATATCTTTGGCTAGAAGATCTTAATATGTGTATGAATATTTGCTGAATTTAATTAATTACAGTAGTGAGTTAGAGTTGTCCCTTAGACAATATCCTTTAATTTTTAATTGTTATATGTTAAGCATATAAGACCTCTGCTTAAGCTAGTTTCAGGATCCCCAGTAGAACAAGATTTGCTTATTCTTTCTGAATTGTTTGTTAAGGTTTAAAAAGTTCAAAAGATGGAATAATTACCTAGGGTGTCAGTAGAACATTAAGTTATATGTAAAATTGACTAAGGTAATAAAGACTATATCATGACATACAACAACAGGTTTAGATTGAATAGAATTAGTGATTTAATTGTTAATTCTTTTTATTCCATATGCTTTAGAAAATTATTGAATATATGTAAATCTACTTGCTACCTGTAATACTTTTGTTTATAGGTTAAAGTAGATAGTACTGAATTTTCTAAAATGCATAACATTCCTAATTTGCATAATTTTTATCTGTAGTGTTTTAAATGCTGAATGTATGCCATGTATTCTTATTATCATGCCTGCTTATTTCAATTGTCATAAATGCATCTCCTAGTATTTTCATTGATTATAGAAAAAGCATGTTTAAGAATAACAATAAGGTATAGACTGCAAGTCCTCCTTATGTTAGGAAGGAACCATTATTCTCCTTGCTCAGTGACTATTTTGTTAATGACATTAAAAAGGAGAAATGGTTAGTCAAAGATAAGAATGAGCATGTTAAGGTTAAAACTGTTTTTAACTCTAATAAAAGAGAAATCTCTAATCCATCTGGACCCAAGTAAATCTGGGTACCAAGAACTTTTTATCCATTTATGAATGTAGGGCTTAACAAGTTAATCGACTATGCATTATTATTGATTTATTCAAAGCATATCATTGAAGAAAGAACCCTGCTATCAAATGTGATTGTGAAGACAGGCCAAGTGGTTTTTCCCTTGGAGACAACAGCAAGGGTGTGACCTAGGGTCATGGCTATTCAATAGCTAGGAATGTTGTCAGTAATAATACCTCTTATGTGGAAGGTCCTAAGCATAACTTCTCAGGATCATACAATTATAAATCTATCAAAGAGAAGTGTTTGATCTTACACAAGAGAGATGGTAAGCTTGTTATTCGAGGATAAAGGAAAGTGAACTAATTCGTAGCTGGCCTGGAATCTCAGCAAGGGAATTTCAGACAAGAGTAAAGGTGAAGCCAACAAGGTCAAATCTAAAGCTTTATCAGACAAGAGTTCAGCTATGACATAAAGACCTCTCTCACCTGAATGTCAAATCAAGAGATTCTTTCCTGAAATCGAATCAGTAAGAAGACTGTCTCATCTGGAATTAAAGCAAAATGAAATTATGAGGCATGTCATAAAAGGAAGTCAAAGAAGCATCACACAGAAGTACTACATCAAAGAAAAATATACTTTAGTGGTGATGACTGACGACTTCTCTAAACAAACAAGTTGTTGTTCAGACAATCTGAAGACAAGACACCACTGATGGTGATTGATCACATCTAGAAGATTGACAGGAAGCAAAACTGACTATGACAACTTGGAGATCATATTACAGAACCTATCTATTTGTGTTCTAGATGATTTCTGCACCTTCAAGAGTATTAATGCTGAAGCAGTCAATAGTTTGCTACTGACATGATTAAACCCTGATCAATATGAAATATAGGATGACCCCACAAGTTATGAAAGAAATTGTTTTGCAATGTTAAATATAAGTGAACATCTTGCAATTAGCTAGTGTTCAAGAGGATAATTTCCTTGGTTACTCAATGGAGTCAACAGCCTACAAGGTGATTGTTATTAATCAACAGAAGGTGATTAAAAGTCTTAGTGATGTTCAATAACTTGTAGCTCCCAGCTATCAATGGTTACGGTGATTCAGATCCAAGCAATGTCAAATATGAAGAATCTTCATGTAAACCCAGTAACAGCTTAGGGGGAGCAGCAGAAGGATCAACTAGCCAAATCTACACCACATTGAAAATCAAAGGACACTATGAGAACATGTCTGCCAAGACAAAGAGTGTTGACTCAATTAATTCTTTGTCCTAGTTCTTAGTGTTCCTAATGGTGGAAGTAAAAGACTAGCAAAGCTTCAAGTACCAATGATTATTTCTTTAGTTTTCTTTCAGAAGAAACTAAGAAAACTACAAAGGCTCTGAAAGATCCAGATTGAGTGATTGCAATGCAAGATGATCTCAATCAGTACAAAAGGCAGATTGTAGGGAAGCTGGTATCCAGACCAAAGAATAAGGTTGTATTTGGTACAAGGATAACCAGAAGTCTACCTGGATGATGTCAAGGCATTGTTATGAGGGACAAAGCCAAACTGGATGCAAGGTCACTAGCTGATAAGACAGTATATCTGACAAGATGCACCAGTGACAAGACTTGAGGATATCAAGCACCTACTGCACATTAAAGATTTTGATGGACATCTGGACCTACTGAATCTGGATGCAAGAGGAATGTGAACAAGTGCACTCCTGGTTGGTGAGATAATGGAAGATCTCTACAGGTTAGTATGAACTGGTATCATCACTCAAGCAAGCATGGAAGACATGGTATGACACCCTAACTATAATTTAACATTTGGTATCAATCTTTAAACAATTGATATCATTTAGCAATTGGTGTCATATGTGTAGAACTCTCTTCATCATTAGGCACAAATACAATGATATATAAATGTGCAATGATATCTTGATTATATTATATGTTGGTTTATTAACTAAAAATTGGTATCAAGATATTTACTGATTTGATGTTGGTAAAGTTATAATTCTTTTAATTTACTTCTGTAAGCCAAATGAATGATGACAATACAAATTAGTCAAGGATCTTTTGTTTCTATTCAGAAGATTCTAGACCTGTCAAGACTATATGCCAACACACATATTATATTCTCAATATGCAAATGTACAAGGCCCCAATTGGATCCTAGAGAATCTATTCTTGTAGTTATTACACTTGATTTTCAGATGTCTTAAGTTGGACCCAAATCTGCGGAGATGGTACCCTAGAGACATCAGTTCTGACATGTTTTGCTGCAGAGAGACTAATCAAATGAGTTGTACGAAAGTAGGAGAACACAAGGAATCAAATTCATCTCCAACAACTCTGTGGAACACTCAAGGCCAAGCATCTTGCATAAGGTATCAATTTGTTTGAGAGAACATGTCTTTGGTTAAGATTAACTTGCAGACATATTTATTAAATCACTTGATTAAGTCAATTTTTCAAGATTGGTTTGTAAATTTGGGATTTTAGTAATGGAATATTCATAGAACATCCCATTTGTAAGTAATTCTTAAAGAATATATACAAGTACTCAATTGTCAATATTGAAAGGACTTGTAAGTAATTCTAAAATGAGTCATAAGTATTCAACTTCCTTACTGAAAGGAGTTGTGAACTTATTAACATCCAGACCTCACGCTGATAATTATCTATTAGATAATTGCCATGTGTATAAATGAATATATTTCATTGGTGATTATTTGAGGATAATTTAAATACTTAAATGCTAAAATCTAACTCATAGAGATTTAGTATTTATTTATTTATTTGTTATTTATTTTGACTTATATGGGTTATGGAACTTGAAGCAATTCTATATAAGTATTTGCTCTGTACCTCATATTTATTAAAATAAATATACAACTAACTAAATTGGACCTAACATTCCTGTTAGCTATCAATTTAGTTGTGAGATGTTAATTCTAGTGAATTTATCAATGCTCCATTTTCTGAAATTCACTAAAGTTAATATCATATTTCTAACAATTGGTTGTATTGAAGTTTTGACTTGTATCAGTTAATGATATTTAGTTAGAATTTTATTCACTAACTAATTGTGATGTATTAGTGCGAGTGAAATTACTTAGGACTCCTCTAAGTAATCATTGTTATATCTTTTACAATTCACTCCTACTATTATACATGGTATGAAAATTCTCTGAGTAGGACTATGGATTTTGTAATATCTAAAGTGACCGTAGTTCATTTACTTGGAATAATTTTTATGCTTATTTGCAAGCTTCTGATCACCTTGGTAATAAATGTTGTATACAATGGATCAAGGTGTATTGGACTTAGAATATTTTTCTAAGATTGCAAACAAGACAGCTTTGGTAATCGAGTCTTATTTTTGAACCAAGTTTGTCTACAACTAACAGTTGTTAGGAGTTAACAATTGTTATTATCGAGGAGTTACCTTGAAGTCATGAGTTTAAAATGTTATATCTTAAGAAATTGTGAATTTCTTGTCAACTAGTTCCTCGTGTTTATGGATATCAGTGGATGATAGTCATAAGTAGTTAGATACTAATATTCATTCTATCAATTGGTATTCAAAGTAATAATTCAATCTTCATTGTATTGAATTTATCAAACTATTGGTATCATTGAATATTTAGTATTTAACAGTGATTATTTTTATCTTAGTTAAATTATGATCTGAAGCAATTCAATGGTTTATTTGCTCATAATTTAATCTTGGTAAAGTAATCACAAACACAATTACTTGCATTCCAAAGTGTTTGATAAATACTATCAGTTGGTATCAAATAGTGAATATTTGTTTACTAACAGTTGCTAGTTGCCCTAATACTTTATTGCATGTTAATTGTGGTATATATATTAGCTCTGATGATATTACTTAGGATTTATTCTAAGTAAGAGTGTCTTATCTACAAATCATTAGTGTTAGTATATATTAAGATGTTTGACTTTCTAAGTATAAGTGAGACTTAAAGTTACATTCTGTCTCCTATCAGATCTTAAAGTGGTGTGAACTTTTAAAATTAAATTCTCTAATTCAGGTTATACACCACTTTATGCATATGATAGTTCTTAGAATATTTTACATCCATGAGACGATTACTTAGTTTATGTTGTGCTAAGTAATACAGCGCCAAAGGAGAGACATTGGTTATCTGTACTTATGTACTTGGTAATCTTTGCTACCTAAACGACATTTAGTGCTTGTTTGAGTCTTTTCACTAACTTTTGTGTTAAATTTCTCTATACAAGATAAGCACTTAAAGAAAATCTTTCTTTCTTAATTACTGCGAAGTCAAGAGTTTGTGTCTTTTAAAAATAAAACGACATAGTTTTCATTAAGAGACATGATAATATAATGTTTTATGCATAAATACAAACTCTTGCACATTAACAGTTCTTAAAAGAAAACTCAATCTTTCTACAGTTGCGATTATTTATAATGTAAAACTTTTTGAAATCATAACTGTACATCATTTCTCACATGATATAATGCATATGTTCTCATTCAATGTTCTGATATATTGCAAATGCATTCTATCTCTATATTGCTCTACTGCTTTGTGATGCAGGTTCAGCTCCTAGTGGAAATTTTCTCACATGCTAGTCATGAGGTTGTAAACCCAACAACTTTTATCCCGGACTTTAAATCCAAATCTAAACACATCCTAACTTACCCCTGAAGTGGAAGTTACCTATTAGACTAGAGGTCAGTAAGGGAGTAACTGCACTTGATGCAGCAAATAAGGATGTGAGGGATAGTAAACCCACAGCTCTACCTCTCAAGGAGAATAGTCGTATACAACTTGAGGTATCTGTAAGCTCGCCTGCATTCCCCAAAAGGATGCAGAGCTGAAAATGGCACTAAAACAGTCTCTGGATCCATTCTCTCAACAGAATGAGTCTATTGAAATTCGCCTATCAGCCAGGGCATCTGTTGGTAAGTCACTACTTCATACACAAGCTAAATGTTTCATATGCACAAAGTGAGATTGCACACACTAAGGATGAATTGACGGAAACCTGTAATCCAACCATTTTACGGTTAGGATTATAAGTTGAAGGTTCCTCAAAGAACCAATAGTCTTCACAGACCTCGAGAGAAAACTTTGATCCCTAATGCAAAATCTGTCAGGATCACTGTTTAACTCTCCAGAGGGAACATCTCTGGATCCTGCGGGTAATGGGTCCGACATAGGTGCGGATCAGCAACTTGTTGACTATGATTCAGATTTACCTGATGAGTTTAACAAGGTGATGTCTTCACAGACATTAGAAGGGAACTTTGATCTCAATGCTAAATTTTTAGATCATTGTTTACCTTCTCAGAATTCAATTCTGAAACCTACAAAAGGGGAAATTTTATCAACTTGTAGATTATGACTCAGATTCGTCTGACGAGTCCAACGAGGATCGGGGATTTGCGAAACCCCATTGCACCACCAGTGACCTCTCTTGAAGGGGCTATGGTGATTTTTCCTTGCAGGTACTACACATGGATGTTGGAGCTTTGAGAGATAAGAGTGATACACCAATGAGTATGAGTGTAAACACATTTAGAGATGAGAAATGAGAGATCACTCATTATAAGTGATATGAGTGGAGAGATGAGCTAAACACCTGTGAGGTACACAAAACAGAATCACACACTCACAGTGAGGAAGAAAGAGAAACACCAAATCTCATTCCCTATTCCCCAAACACATTGAAGAACAATTGGGAGATATAAGGAAATTGTCGAGAGATTTGGTTGTCAAGATGATCAACAGTGAAGCCATTCTATAATATCTAAAGGGCAAAGTTTATCAGTCTACATACTTCTATCCTGGAAGTCTTCATGAAAATCCTTCAACACAAGCAAAGCTTCTTTTCTTTATTGCAGCAGACAATGTTATATATATGAAGAATCTGTTGTACTAAAGGTAAGAGGTGAGTTATTATTGAATATGTGGTATCATCTAATTTACATTTGGATGTTTACTATAACTGAATGCTTGGAGGATTACTCAACTAAGGGGGAGAGATATATTGAAGAAGATATACTCAAAGATTACCTTAGTAAGAGATATTCAACTAAGGGGGAGAGTATAAGCTTACCTTAGTGAGGGGGAGATTTTCTATCTAAGGGGGAGAGATATGAAAAAGGATATACCTTAGAATTCACCTTATCAGGGGGAGATAGAAATATTCGCCTTGTCAGGGGAGATGAAAATTATTCACCGTTATAAGGAGAAGTCATATCACCTTAGGTAGGGAGACATAAGGAAAGAGAGAAGTATGAAATGACAAAGAAATAATTCTTCAGTATGTGGTTGAAAAGTCATAATCTTTACCACTGAAGAATTTCCAAGTATCTGCTGATAATGTTCAATGTTAAATGTAAAGGGTTATCAGGAAGATATGTCAAGAAATGAAGATGAGTTACTTATTGAAGATCAGTTCAGAGTCACAGGAACAATCATCTATCATTTCATCTACCGAGATTCTGGAAATGTTATATCTAAACCAGAAATTTTTTTATGTATTATTTACTATAGTTTTTTAATGCTTTATCTTCTTCTTGTTTATAGTTGAGTTATCCTCTAGGTATTTGCTTGTTATTGTCTAACAAACAAATAGGGGGAGATTGAAAGGCATATGATGTAGCCTATTTGTATTTCGAGGATTCAACTCAACTAAACAAGAATGTAATAGTAAATAGTATATGTACTGTCACAGGGATCTCAAATGCTTAACTGTCAAGGGAAAGAAGACAAAGTAAATCTATCTTTTTGAGTTATACTACACTTGAAGAAGTTCATTCAGTTGATCAAGCGTCAGTGGAGTAATCAAGACAGCGGGTTCTATTTATAGTGACAAGAGATTCCTTGTAATAACCCTAACTTTAGAAAGGCTACAGTGCCCAAATGAATAATGATCTCGGGGAATTTAGGAAAAGGGTGTGTAGGTACCCTAGACTGGAAATGGAAAATGAATAAACAGAAATCATATTAGTGATATACTAAGGAAATAAGTGACTCGAAATGACGATGGATTGCAGAAATTCCTGAATTTAGATTTTGAGGATTTTGAGCTCGAACGAACTTCTATTTATTGGATATTAAGGAACATAGAAATATTAAAGGGATTATATATTGAGGAATTAGTGAATTTAAGTTAAACTAAGGGATTTTTAAGTTAAGAGAATGCTAAGGGAATTTGGATTTTATAAACGATTTCAAAACCACTGGATAGTGAGATATATTCGAAATGAACCACAATTAGACGAGTCTGGAAACCAAACAACCAAGATTAGTAGAATAACAAGGATTGTATCACATTATAATTACCAAGAGTACTAACATTACATTTAGAAAAGAAAATCAAGAAAAGAGAATTATGAAATCACTAGCATGACATCACTTTCCACTAAATTGTTTTAAGGGGCAAATTAGTACTTTTGCTAGGTTTTAATCACAAATATCTTGCAAAGCTTCCACAAGACACTAGACAAACCAAGATTTAGATGAGATAAGATCAAGAAACAAGAGCAAAAATCTCTCCCCCTCCATTATCATCATTTTCGGCCAGATTTCCAGCAGCCCAGTAAAACCGCTCTAGAGACTTCGTTACTCAGCAAAATTTTGTGTTCTTTATATGGTTAGAAAGCTGTTAAGATGCCCTACAACTTTCATTTAGAAGCCTCATCCAGAAAACGTAGGTAAGGCCTTCGTTTTTCATGTTCTTTCAGCTGCAGTTTAGTAACTCCGAATTGTTAACTTTGTTTTCATGGTTCCTTTAGTTGATTCAAGCTATATTGAGGTTGTTTAAGGAGTACCCAAGGTTTATTAAGTGATGTTGAAGCTACAAGGAAGGTATAAACCCTAACCCCTTTTTATTATGTGAGCTTTAGTGATGTTAATGGATGATGTGTGGTTAAAAGTGATTATTGTGATGTTAGCTAGCATAAATTGTGATTGATTGATGGGTGATGGTATTGAGGCCTCACCACTGATTATATGGCTTATGAGTATGTAATACTGATGTGTATGGGGTGGTGGATGATTATATGGCTTGGTTGTGATGGAATTGTTTTTGGAAAGTATGAAATTATAGCCGTTATAATGCCCGATTTTCGTTAGGATGTAATCTGCCCTGTTTTGGACCCCTGTCTCCGTACGGTACCCTACTGTCTAGGTTACCAATTGACCATGACATGATAGAGCTTAGTTCGTAGATCGTTTTGATATAAGGTACGTTAAAATCTGATGAATGGTTTAGGAGAAAAGTCAGTTTTAGTGAAAGGTGTTCGAAAACCGGGAAACCGTAATTGTGTAAGCTTTGAGACTATGATCGACCTACCTAGACATTTTTAAAAATTATGAAACTTTGGGATGTTATAATAGGGTGATCAGAGAACCCTTACTAACTGACCTTGTGTCAAATTGTGGAATTTTCGAATTATGAGGATTTTTACAGTCGAGAGTGGTTGTTAAGGAAATAGTGTGAATTGCTAACACTTTAATCGAGATTAAGAATGGTCTAGTTCTTAGAACCTTTGGGACATAAAGGCCATGTTAAACATACGGTATGTGACAAGGGTGTTACTAGATAAGGGTAGGTGTTAAGTGGAATATACTCTAATGACGATTCTTTTATGTGTTTATAGAAACTTCGGAGGAACCACGAGCCCTACCTTTGGGATATCGAGATCGAGGCAAGATTCCTTCTATCCCTACTTTAAAAATTATTTATCTTCGGAATAATAATGATATCATGGAATATTTATGTATATGTGATGCTTTTGTTGCTATATCGCAAAGAATATATTCTCTTGATTGTGGGAAGTTAAAGAGAGATGGATATGTTTTCTGAAATATGAATATAGAGATGATTACGAATGGAGCGAATATGCTCTAGGGTAAAAGAGATATGAAAGAGAATGGTATCAGTTGTTATCTAGGGTTATATGGTTTATAATGCTATATTATAAATATTCTTTTAGTGTTAGTGGTTGAATAAATATTATTTGATTATTATTTACTACTCTTAAAATAGACGGAAAGGTTTTATGAATATAAAAGCATAATTGAATTCTTAAATATAAAAGAGATATCTGAATCATAATCAAAGTGTTATGTTATATATATATTTTATAGAAATAATGTGCGAGAATGGAAGTGATATACGGGAATGGAAATGTGAAATGGTGTTGATAAATTGAATAATGATTTTATAAAAAGGGGGATTAGCAACAAACTTGCATAAGAGGCTGTGTCAGGGATGTGTGCGACATAGTCTAGCATTCATGATTCGGCACGAAGATGCCAAGGGAGGATGTTAGCAGGTGGCCTTCCTCCAGGGATGATGTTAGCAGGTGGCCTTCATTCCTTCTACCGGTAGTAAAAAGGACGGGTACGGAGGGCGACTGATCATCGTCCTTACGTATTCGGCAACAGTGAAAATCCCCAAAACTTGAAAGAAAGAATTGAAAATGGTTTTCAGATTTCTATACTGAAAACAGAAAAATGATATGAGAAGATGGAATTACTGTTACAGATGAAGAGAAACTGATTTTATATTAATTTATATAATTGTTACCTAAGAAAGATATGAGAAGATGATCGTGAAAGATTGTACAGGTTTCACATTATTTTGGAAGAGTACACTGAGATGGTATTTTGATTGTTATTTTATTTAAGAAGAGGAATTGATATTATATGATATTAGAAGAGAGACTGAGATTATAATATTATATATTTCTTTTCGTACAAGGATAATTGGAAGGTATATGTCTTGAACGAAAATAAAATTCCTTTCCATAATAACTGAAAATTGTTTTGTTTACTATATATATATGATGATTTATTTTCCTTTGATGCTAGTTAATAGAAATTATCTTGCTGAGCTATTTTAGCTCATTCTTGCTATTTATGTATACAACAGCTAGGTATGCCGATACTCTGCACTACACCCCGCAAGAGGGTACGGGAAAGACGAACTTTTGAGAGAGTGTTGGCAACGATTCCCGAGGTAGCTATCGGACGGTTGGGTATTGATAGATTATGTACATTAAGTGTGTAAGTTGGTGTAATAACTTTTGATTGTTGAAATGCTTCATGTCGAAGTATTATTCAACAATGTATCTAAGTATGATCCTGGTTTGTAATAACTGCTTAAATCTAAACTTTTAATATTGTAGATGTTGTTCTTTGAGCATATGGCTGGTGTGTGTGTTAATGTTTATGTGTGGGGTCTATTGTGAGTTTTATTATGCATTTATACTCCAGCTGCCAAGAGAAGAATATTAATAAGTGGAAATTGGTTCGTGACGGCCTGGATTCATGACCTCGGATTTGGGGCTATCACATTCCTACAGTGGCAGAATACAGATTATAAAGGTTTGAATAAAGAGTGAAGAAAAGGAAGACATGAACCACAACTTTAAAGTCAATATATGAAGAACAGTCATTGCGGTTAGTCACTCATGAACCAGATCGTGCATCGAGTGTCAACATTAAACAGTGGTTGTTCGTCATTAACTTCAGTGGTTCAAGCTATCAAGACTGGTATGAGGGAAAATCATTGTGCAAGCAGTAGTAGTGCTAAATTAATTAACCACAAGGATTTTACTATCAAGTGGATCACAACTGAGAGTCAAAGTGAAGAACAGAGATTGGAGTTAGTCGTTCATGAACCAGACAGTACATCGAACGTCAACAATTATCCAGTGGAAGTTATTCATTATTTACAGTGGTTCACTGAGGTAAATTGATTATTTATTGATGTTAGTTAATTCACCTTTAATTGATATAAATCCTTATAGTTTACTTAATTAATAAATTAATTCTAAAAGAATTAATTTATTTATTAAATTACTTATTGTATCAATTAAGTCTGAATTAATTAATTAATCATTAGATAGTTAATATGGTTTATATGACTTAAAGAATGATTTAACAAAGCTGAATTATGTCATATTGAAAGAGAACAGCTGAGTTATGTCATATTGAAAGAGAACAGCTGAGTTATGTCATATTAAAAGAGAACAGCTGAATTATGTCATATTGAAAGAGAACAGCTGAATTATGTCATATTGAAAGAGAACAGTTGAGTTATGTCATATTGAAGGAGAACAGCTGAATTATGTCATACTGAACTGAAGACAAGATTATGTCATGTTCATATTATGTCATGTTTAGATTATGTCATGTTCAGATTATGTCATACCGAGCTGCACAGATTATGTCATGTTCAGATTATGTCATACCGAGCTTAACAGGTTATGTCATGACACAGATTATGTCATACCGAGTTTAACAGATTATGTCATGACACAATTTATGTCATACCGAGCCCAACAGATTATGTCATGGAGCAGTTTATGTCATGGTGACAACAAAAGATAAACATTGCATTAAAAAGTGATAGAAGGCAGCAGAAGCAATACACACACACACGGACATACAATCTTCTTCACAGCCTCTCCTGCAAACACAGAAAAAGAGAGAGAGACCAAGAGAAAATTTTTCCTTGAGCTTAATTAAATTCTTGTAAATTATTTCTAAGTTGTATCGTTAAATCTAAACCCACAGAAATAGTTTGCTTGTACTATTGGAACTATCTAGCGGATTAAGTTCCCTAGAATTTATCTCTCGAATTGCTTTTAGCATTCGATCTTTTTATTACAAATATAGAAAAGTTCATGTCGAATTTTCTATAGAATTTGTAATAATTAGTTTGGTCATCAAACCTTGTAATTTGCACCCGTGTATTTAGACACACCCCCATCAAGTTAATATAATTTTATATTCAACTTGAAATATTGGTATTCGTTTTATTCCGCATCAATTTGTTCTTGATTTAATATTTTAAGAAAAGAGCAAATTCGATAAAACGGTATAGTTTGTATTCAACCCCCCCTTCTACAAACTATTTTGGACCTAACACTGCACAACTGCAAAGGAAATTTGGGATGCACTTGAGGTTAGGTGTCAAGGAACTGCTGCAATCAAGAAGAATAGAAGGAACATACTCACACAGGAGTATGAGCATTTTGAGGCAAAGTCTGAAGAAACCATGACAGAAACATTTGATAGATTCTGTAAATTGCTCAATGATCTGTCATTGGTTAACAAAGAGTATGATTTAGAAGACTCAAATCTCAAGTTTCTTCTCTCTCTACCTGAAAAGTTGGATGTGAAAACAACCACTATAAGAGATAACTATGATTTTGCTGATACTGAGATTGATGAAATCTATGGACTGCTCAAGACTCATGAGTTAGAAATGAAGCAGAGAAACAGGAGATCAAGCAAGAAGTCAAAGTCTGTTGCTCTGAAAGTTGAAGAAAAACCTTCAAAGAAAGAAGCATCAAGGAAGAAGGCAAAAGGAAAAGCCTTGGTCATTCATTCAGAAAGTGAGTCATCACACACTGATGTTGACTCAAACAAAGATGAATCATCTGATTCTGAAGATGATGAAGAGATGATGCAAATGGCTGCATTAATGGGGTTCAAGAACTTCAAGAAGGGAAAGAGATTCTCCAAGAATGACTCAAAGTCTGACAAGAAAAATTTCAGCAAATCTGAGAGAAAGGACTCCAAATCTGGGAAGAAAGACAAGTCTGAGATTCAATGCTACAAGTGTAAGGAGATGGGTCACTATGCTCCTGAGTGCAAGAAGGGTAAAACTGAAAAGGCACTCTATACAAAAGGCAGAGACTGGGCAGACACTTCAGACTCAGATGAGGAAGTTAATTATGCACTCATGGCTTCTACTCAGAATGAGGATTCTGAACTCAAGGTACCCCCAACTACCTATGCTTATAACACTGATAATATAACTGAATTGAGGATTTATCTTAAAGCATTACATATCAGTTATAGGGATCAGACTTTAGAGAATGAAAGAATCAAGAATGAGTGTTCTCAACTTAAAGAGAGAAACAAACTTGTTGAAGAAAAACTTGAAAATATGCAAAAAATTCAGAAAGAAAGAGATGATGCTGTTTTTATAGAACAGGAGTTGCTAGGTAAGTATAAGCAACTAGAATCTGAATTGGAGAATGCAAATCACATTATTAAAACTTGGACTGATTCTGGAAAAGACACTCATGAGGTTTTTCAAGCTGACACTGTTGGTTTAGGGTACTGTGAGGAAGATGAGCTTAGATTTCTAAATCATGTGAAAGTTAGGCAAACACTTCCAACTAGAAAATTTGTTCATGGTACAGTTAAAACTGAACATGGAGTTGTTGAAACTGAGCCAGTAAAAACCTGTGCCAAACAGGTTAACATTGGTTCAATGACAGATAAACAACTTAAGCAAAAGCTTAAAGAGATAAAATCTGTCAATAAACAGAAAATGCCTAGGAAAAACAGAAATGGAAAGGTAGGCATAACATCAGGAAATAGGCCAATGCTTGCTACATTTGCACCTAGAAAAACTTGTCATAACTGTGGTAGTACTAATCATCTTGCTAGTTTTTGCAGGAAGAATAAAGACATTAATTTCTTACCCTCCAAATCTGGAGTGAAAAAGAATAATGTCAAACCTAGACCACAAACTCTGTGCAAACATTGTGGAAGTACTTGGCACTCAATTTATACTTGCAAGAATTATCATGCTATTTATCATAATTACTATGAACTGAAACCTAATTTGAAATGGGTTAGAGTTAATTCTGCAGGTGCTAAGACTGAAAATGTTAGTTTAAACTCTGATAATGACAAATCCGCTGCAAAAGCTAACAGATTCAATAAAGCAAAAGGATCCAAGCAAGTCTGGATCCTTAAAACTAACAATCAGTGATTGTTTGTAATTGCAGGGCACCAGGGAAAGTACCCTAGTCGTGGACAGTGGATGTTCAGGACACATGACTGGAAATAAAGCCCTGCTATCAGAGTATGTGGAGAAGGCTGGCCCAAAAGTTTCCTATGGAGATGGCAACGTAGGACATACTCTGGGATATGGTAATATAAATCTTGGAAGTGTCATCATCATAAATGTAGCTCTGGTTCCAGGACTCAAGCATGATCTGTTATCTGTGAGTCAAATCTGTGACAGAGGATATCATGTAGACTTTCAGCCTGAATACTGTCAAGTCATCAGTAAATCTACAGGGAAAGTTGCTCTAGTTGGAAACAGGCACAATAACATCTATGAAATAAAATTGTCAACAAACTCTGATGGCAAAACAGTGTGTCTGTCAACAAGAATGTCCAGTGAAGAGAGTTGGAAGTGGCATAAGAAACTCTCTCATTTAAATCTAAACAACATCAATGAGCTGATAAAGAATGATCTTGTGAGAGGACTTCCAAAGTCCTTGTTGAATGCAGATGGCCTGTGTGATTCATGTCAAAAGGCCAAACAGAGAAAGGCTTCCTTCAAAAGCAAGTCTGAGTCTTCAATTGTTGATCCTTATCATCTTCTACATGTTGATCTTTTTGGACCAGTGAATGTTATGTCTCTTGGAAAGAAGAAATATGCTCTAGTCATTGTTGACGAATACACCAGATACACCTGGGTGTATTTTCTAGCAAAGAAGGATGAAACTGCATTAACTTTGGCAGAACATATAATGCAGTTGGACAAAGGGTCAAAGAATCAAGTGAAGATTATCAGAAGTGACAATGGAACTGAATTCAGGAATTCAACAATGGAAGAATTTTGCAAGAACAAAGGAATTAAACAAGAGTTTTCTGCACCTGGCACTCCACAACAGAATGGTGTAGTTGAAAGGAAGAACAGAACTTTGATAGAAGCTGCCAGAACTATGCTTGATGAAGCAAAATTACCAACATATTTCTGGGCAGAAGCTGTTCAAACTGCCTGTTTTACTCAGAATGCCACTCTGATCAATAAGCATGGAAAAACACCATATGAAATGGTGAGAGAAAAGAAGCCAAACCTGAAATATTTTCATATTTTTGGGTGCAAATGCTTTGTGCTGAAAACTCATCCTGAACAGTTGACCAAATTTGACCTGAAGGCAGATGAAGGAATTTTTGTTGGCTATCCACTGTCAACTAAGGCATTCAGAGTTTATAATCTGAGAACCAAAGTGATCATGGAATCAATACATGTGTCATTTGATGACAAGAAAATAACTGGACTTGAAGATGTGAGTGAACATGATCAACTGCACTTTGAAAATGAAGATTTATTCTCAGATGAAGTAAACTCTGATGAGGCTGATCTGATAAACTCTGAAGAGCTAAACGCTGAACCTCTACTGGTAAATACTGAAGAGACTTGTCAGTCAGAAACAAGAGAAGAACCAGTTGAGGGGGAGCATGAAGAATCACATCAAAGTGGTAACTCAAATTCTGATAGTGTCTCAACTAAAAATTTTGAATCAAACTCTGACAGTTCAAACTCTGAGCAGTCACATTCAGGGGGAGCCTCAGAGAATGAAGAAAGAAACTAAGGAAATCAGGAGAACATAGATCGAGGGGGAGGATCAAACTCTGAGAGAAGTCATTTGCCTTCAGCTAGGAAATGGACCAAATCTCACACACCTGATTTGATTATTGGTGATCCAGATGCAAAAGTAAGGACAAGAAGTGCAACAACAAATGAATGTCTGTTTCATGCATTCTTGTCACAAACTGAGCCAAAGAAGGTTGAAGAAGCTCTTAAAGATGCTGACTGGATAACAGCAATGCAAGAAGAGTTAAATGAATTTGAGAGAAATGAAGTGTGAACACTAGTACCAAGACCCAATAATAGATCTATTGTTGGTACTAAGTGGGTTTTCAGAAACAAAACTGATAGTGAAGGGGTTGTTACAAGAAGCAAAGCCAGACTTGTGGCAAAAGGCTATTCACAGCAAGAAGGGATAGATTATGATGAAACTTTTGCTCCAGTTGCAAGGTTGGAGGCAATAAAGATGTTTCTTGCTTATGCTTCTCACAAGAAATTCAAGATTTTTCAAATGGATGTGAAAAGTGCTTTTCTGAATGGAAAACTTGAAGAAGAAGTGTTTGTTGAACAACCACCTGGTTTTGTAGATCCAAAATATCCAGATCATGTCTACAGGCTAGACAAGGCACTCTATGGACTTAAGCAGGCACCAAGAGCATGGTATGAAACTCTGGCTCAATTTCTCTTAGAAAGTGGGTTCAACAGAGGTACAATTGATAAAACTCTGTTTTACTTCAAATCTGGAAGTGACTTGCTTTTAGTTCAGATATATGTTGATGACATTATTTTTGGATCTACTAATGATAAACTCTGTAAGAAGTTTGCCAAGCTCATGCAGTCCAGGTATCAAATGAGCATGATGGGAGAGCTTAATTATTTTCTAGGCTTACAGGTGAAGCAAACAGATGATGACATCTTTATCAATCAAGCAAAATATACCAGAAATCTTCTCAAGAAGTTTGGCATGCTTGACTGTTTATCTGCAACAACTCCCATGGCAACTGCAACTAAATTGGACAAAGATACAGGGTCATCAGTAGATATGACAAGCTATAGAGGAATGATTGGCTCTCTACTCTATTTAACAGCAAGTAGACCTGATATCATGTATGCAACATGTCTGTGTGCAAGATTTCAGGCAGATCCAAGAGAACCACATTTAACAGCTGTGAAGAGGATTTTTAAGTATCTCAAGGGCACTATAACTTTAGGGCTGTGGTATCCAAGAGAATCAGATTTCAAACTACTTGGCTACTCTGATGCAGACTTTACAGGCTGTAAAATTGACACAAAAAGCACCAGTGGAAGTTGTCAATTTCTTGGTGACAGACTTGTTTCTTGGTATAGCAAGAAATAGAAATCAATATCCACATCTACAGCTGAAGCAGAGTATATTGCTGCTGGTAGCTGTTGTGCACAGATTCTATGGATGAAGAATCAACTGCTGGATTATGGATTGAGGTATAGCAAAATACCTATTTTCTGTGATAATCAGAGTGCTATTGCAATGAAAGGTAATCCAGTACAACACTCAATGACCAAGCACATCAGCATAAGGTATCACTTTATCAGAGAGCATGTAGAGGAAGGCAACATTGAGCTCCACTTTGTGTCTACAGAACAACAACTTGCAGATGTCTTCACCAAGCCTTTGAGTGAAGCTACATTTACAAGGCTGGTCAATGAACTAGGAATGGTCTCTGGTTTTGACTAGAAATGTTGGTTAGACTCAAAATTTTTCTTATATAATGTGTTGCTCATTTTTCTGTGAATTGTTAAGTGCTATGTGAACTTTGTTGATTAAACTCTGGTATGAATACTCTGTTAACATGTTTGTGTTTCAACATTGTTAAACTCTGTCAGCATGTCTGTATGTCATACACTGTTAATATGTTTGATAAACTCTGTGAATTCTGAATTGATTATTGTCTTGATGAAAACACCAATGAAGAAATATGTATGAAGCATGATTCTCAGTAATTAAATCATGACTTCTTCTGAGTCACTGTGATCTAATCAGAAATTGTGCAGTAAGTTAACACAGCATGATACTGTTTCATATTTATAGCATCTCTAAGTTTATTTGGTCCTAAACTCTGAGTCTATGAATACTGTGTGCATTGCCTCTCATGAATAACTTCTGATATTGATGAACTCTAAACTCTGATAGTGACACTCTGTTCCCAAGACGTATACATGGTTCTTGATGATTCCTGTTTGTACTTGTGAAAATTACAAAACTTGAGGTGTGTCATTGTTGATTTTGGTGAGTTCAATTCATGTCTGCACCCTGTGAGAATTTGAGCCAAATAAGTGATTGATACATTTTATATCAATCAAATTTTATTGTTGTGTGATGTTCATCAGTGAGTATGTTGCTCTAGAACTTTTTTTAAACCATTTTGAGACTACATGATATGTGTGTGCATGAAAATGATAAAGGCAGTAGGATTCACCATATTTCCCCAAACACTGTTCATAAATTCCACCCTTAGTAAACCCCTTTGGGCCTCATTAACTGCTCCTTTTTAAACTCTGAAGTATTAAGAGCAGTTATATTCTTTTGGAAATTCAAGAGCCAGCAGGTGAGAGTTTCTCTACAAAGGAAAGTTTACTCAGTGAATATATATACATAAAAAAAAGAGGGAAATGTATATATACTGATCATTTTTGTACAAATATGTACTAAAAGTACAACTGAACATCTTGGTCTATTAAGTTGTTAAGTTATCAATTTATTCTATTATTTTCTTTCTTCTCACCTGTTTGTTTTTAAACAAATTACACCCTTGGATAAAGTCCTTTTGATTTGTGCATATATGTACTCAAAGTAGTGTAGATTTGGTGACCAATCAAGCATATGGTAGCATCTGCTTTTACTGATTGAACTTGAGTGTAAACACTTCACCTAAACACTTGTGTGCTTTGAGAGTTTGTGAGTTTATCCAATCCCTGGCATGTTACTCACTGAATGATGCTTTGATATCTATCTCTTGATCTTTTTGTCTATAAAGACTGTGGACTTACTTGGATAATCATGGACATCAAAGGAAATAGAAGTATTCAGATTTCTGTATTTAAGTTACTACAGAGTTTAGCATTCATCATATAATCAGTGTTTACTATGAGAGTTTGTGCATTCAGTGTTTATTGATTTGCTTTATGGATTTTATGAAATATTAGATGCTATAAAAATTGATTTGGTAACCTCTGCTACACACACATATATATTCACAACTGTGCAATTTTTGAAAGGGTTTCAGTGATAAAGTTGGAAATTGACAAACACTGTTGAATTGTGATCCGTACTCTAAGGTAAATTTTCATTAAGATAATTTGACAATTTTGGAGTAAATAGAGTGTTTGACAACTGTTAATGAGTGTAAATGTGGAAAGACAGCGGTAATAATTGGTATTTTACTGTGCGTGATTAATTGATTCGCTGGATGATTGACACGTGTCCCACTCACCCATTATTATGTCCCACTCACACATTACTCAAGGAACGGTTGCGTGTTTTAATGCACAAACGATTGGGTTTTAATTTTTAATTACAACTCTAATCACTGTTTGTGTATATCGATTCATTTTCTTACTCTCATCTTCACATCCGTTCATATTCACTTTACCCAACCACAGAGTTCTTTTGTGTTTTTCACTTCGACATTTTCACAAACACCTTTTCAACATACCATTTCTTGTTCTTTTCTTGACTTAATGGCTACTAAACCGTTTACATCTCTTGGGCTTCGTTTTGTTCCTAACAATTTTGCAGCTTTACTTGAGAATGACCGTGCTCCAGAAGCGTTTCATCTTATACAGAACTTTCTCCGTGACTCTGAGATTGGGCAAGCGTTGATTGAACCAGCTGTTCTATCTGCATCTCAGATTGCCACTTTCTGGCAGAACTCAAAGTATGTGGCTGGAGGAGAGAATGGGACTCCGTCTATAATTTTCACTTATGATGAAGAAGAGTTTGTGATTACTCCACAGACTGTTAGAGAAACCATGGGGTTCGATGCTCACACCTCATATGCTGTTGTTTCGGAACAGAATTTGTGAGAAATGCTAACAGAGATTGGGTACATGGAATCTCTTGCAAAGCTAGGCAGTGTGAGAAGGCCAAATCTTCGTAAGGAATGGAATTTTTTCTTTGACTGCATCACCAGAACATTCCAGAAGAAGGTCACCAACTGGGATGCCATTCCTATGGATAGTCTGCAAATTGGGTATTCTCTACTCTATGGCAGTAATTTTGATTTTGGTCGATATGTGTTAATGAATTTAGGTGATAAACTGTCAGAGTCTACTACAGTATACTTTGCTAGATTTTGTCAACTTTTATTCAATGCCTGTGTATCTGGGTTAGAAATAGATGAAGCTGATGTAATTCAGCCCTTTAAAGTCAATAAGAGAATATTCTCTGATATGACTAATAAGGATGTTGGTAAAAACTTACCTGCTTTTGTTTTGCCACTTGCCTTACAAAACTTTCTCAGCCAACCCCAAGACTCACAATCACCACAAAATTCACCACAACAAACACAACCAGAACCACCACAAATGCCTGAACCATTAGCCACTGACCATACTGAAACCATACACTCTAAACATATATCATCACCTGAGCCAACACCCACAAACACTATACCTACTACATCACAACAACCACAACCTGAACCAATCATTGAACCAATAAACTCTGAACCAATAAACTCTGAGCCAGTCACTACTACTCAACCTCAACCAAAATCTAGATCAAAAAAGCAAATACATACTGCATAGAATACAAGGCATTCAAAGGCTAAACAGACATCTACTAGAGCTGTTTACACCAGAAGAACTATTCAAAGGGCAAATAGGCCTTCATCACCACTAGTTGAGGATAGCTCTACTGAAGAAGAAGAAGAGGTGATTGAAGTGCCTCAAGCAAAAAGGAGGAGGTTGATTCTTACAGACTCTGATGATGAGCAAGTTGTTGAAGCTCAAGAGGATATTTCTAAAGAGATTCCTGCTGTTGAGACAGAGGTTATCATAGAACCTACTGTAGAAGAAATAGATTTCAGAATTGATGAACTAGTAATTGCTGAGGTTCAGACTGATAAAGATGACAGAGATGAATTACCTGCAATGGAAGAGTTTGATGAAACATTCATTCCATTTTCTTTTGAAGTTGAAGAATCTACTCCAACACCTATGGCTGCTACAAACTCTGTTGATACTGGTGTTGCAGATGAGCCTACTGTTGTGCTAGAAGACACAGAGGTTGCATCTCACACAGAGTTATTCTCTGATGCACATCATGTTTCTGATCATGGTGAGGAAATTGATCAACCAGCAAAACAAGTTGCTCAAGACAAAGTTGCTGAGTTCAATGAAGAAATTGCTTCAGTTGCACATACTGATGAGTCAGATAGTGATTCTTCTGAAGAAATGAGTGCAGGAGCTGAAAATGATAAATTTCAAACTGATGGACAGAAAACATGGGAGAAACCAGACTTTGCTGGCCCTTCTGTACGAGAAATTGATGATAATTATTTGGCCAAGCAAACTGTAGAATGGTACAAAGAAGATTGTATTTTTCCTCCTGGCAGAGCAGCTACTTTTCTTAAGGATAATTCTTCAAAGATTTCAAATCCTGATATCTTCACATGTCTACAAGGAACAGTGATTCAAGTCAAGTCTTTAAATCACAGGTTTGATGAAAATCAGAAAGCACTTATTGACCTCAGAACAGAGGTTGCTACTCATGAGGAGAAATCTCACAGAGCTAATTCTAAGCTATTTCAACAATTTTCCAAGGCTCAGGAGACACTTACTGATAGATTGAGTAAAGTTGAACAGAATTAGCTTTTACTGACTGAAAAGGTTGACTCTATTGCAAACTATCTTGAGCTAATCACCTCTATTCTGATTCCAGATGGTGATGATGTCAAAAAGGGGGAGAGAATTGCTAGAACTAAGTGCAAGCAGACTCAAACTCTGTCAAAGAAGGATCATCTGGATGAAGAAGGTGCTAATTCAGATAAGGGGTTAAGAACTACAAATCAAAATCCAAGACATGGACATGGAAGGTCTACAAGATCAAAGTCAAGTTCAATAACAAATACAAATCTTCAGAGTACTTCAAGACAAAAGGATTTGTCATTCACTGACAATCCACAAACAGATGAAGAGTTAGCTGCTAAGATTTTTTGTGAAGAAAATGCTGAGGGGGCTACACTTGAAGATATACATGCTGAAGAAAAGCTGTTGCAAGAAGAACATTTGAAGGCATTGAAGTCTGGGAAAGGAAAGAAGACTGTCAAAGCTTCAAGGCCTGCAAGGAAAGGAATTGTAATTAAAGAAAATTTATCTAGTATTCAAGAAGAAGAAGAAGAAGAAGAAGAAGAAGGAAAATTGATAAGAAAATCTTCTCTTGATGCTAAGTTAAAATTGAAAGGGGTGATGGGTGAAGAAGGTAAAGGTAAAAAGGTAGACACAACCTCTGTTGCTACACAAGTTGTGAGTGAATCCCTACTAGTTCAAAGCAATATCTTACCTGGGTTTTCTAGACCAAAGATTCCAGTTCAAGAATAAACAGAAGGGATTGGTAGTTATCAACATAACATTGCTTGTTCAGGAAAGCCTCCTGGCAGGAATACTTCTGGCTTGGGTTCAAAAAGAGATTTGAGAATTAGTAACAGTCCAAGAGATCCCTCATCGCTTATCTCTCCTGGGTCTGGTATTATTCAAGAGAATCTAGACAAGTTGGAGTCAGTTCAACTGGTTCACCAAAAGAGCTTAGATATTCACTTCCTGTTGTATTTCATGGCAGATGGAACAGTGTATAGGGTGAATGAAGATGCTATCAAGCTCAAGCTGTTTGAAGAACTTCAGTATGTTCTGTATATATTCAGGGTCAGAAATCGACGAACAACACTTATTGCTAATTCCATAAGAGAATATATGCTGAGAGCCAAAGCCTTTACTGGATCAAAGACTACTGAAGAGTATGTGCCAAATACAGAGATTGGAATGGAAACCTTGTTGAAATGAGGAAGGGAACTGCAAAGCTAAAGACTGATCTGGGTGTTACAGTTCTTGATTTTAATTCTCAATCAGAGGAAGTAAAATTCATAAGACTGGGAAATGAGATGAGGAGAAATAAAATCTACGATCTAAGAGCTGCTATTTATCAGACTGATGAAAATGATCCTGAGTTAAGAGAAATCAAGGAAGTTATGCAGAGAGAACTTGAAAATGCAGAGAGAAGATTGTTGATAGATTATCTCAGAACAACACCAGATCTTGAGGAGGCTAGGTAGACAGAATTTGTAAGTAATTCGAATTTTCTGTAGATTTTGTTAAGTCAAGATTAAACTCTGATTAAATGTTAAACACTGTGATTTTATTTGTTTGTTTTGACATCATCAATTACTGTGAACTTGTACATTTTTTACTAATGAACAAGTTGAGGGAGATTGTTAGATATAATTGATGTGATTTAATGTCAGTGTTTAAGTGTTACAGGGAAAAAGAGTTTAACTTGTTAATGAAAGTAGTTGTAGCAGAGTTTGAGTATACGCTGACAGCTGGAAGCGCAAACGCGGACAGAAGGAAGCGCAAACACTGCTGACTGACAGGAGGAAGCGCAAACACTGCTGGCTGGGAGCGCAACAGAGTTTGTTAAAGTCTGTCTCATGGAAGCGTCTACAAGTCAACAGAGATTAAAGATTAATTCAAGATAAACATGGAAACAATATCTTTGAGGATTGGATAGCTGTCAAAGAGATTGAGTTGACTTAGAAGACGTGTAGCAATCGTAATTGATATCAATTGTATAGCTTAATTATAGGAGAATCAATTAACGATTGTACGTAGCTGTATATCTTATAAATACAGTTAGGTTAACCCTAGAAGGGTAATCATCGTGAACAAATATCATTCATTGTAACCTAAGCAGCTCTCTGTGATATTTTACATCACTGAGAGAGGAATTATTAATTCCAAACAGTTTTAAGTACTAAAACGTGTGTTCTTGTTATTCTCTCATACAGTACTTGATTATATATTGTGTATTCGACCTAACATGTTGCTACACAAACTGAAAGGCATATGATGTAGCATATTTATATTTCGAGGATACAACTCACCTTAAACAATATTGTAATAGTAAATAGTATATAGACTGTCACAAGGAATCTCAGATTGTATTATCTGTCAGAAGAAAAAGATCAAGGTCAATCTACAGACTTGAGGAATTACTACACTGAAAGAAGATCAGTCAACTGATCAAGCCTCAGTGGAGTATTCGTTAAGAAATGGATTTATTTAAAGTGACAAAGATTTCAAGGTGACAGAGACAGTACAGAAGAATTAAAGAGAGAGAGGAGAAAAGAAAAGGAACCAGATTTTAAAGTCAATATATGAAGAACAGTCATTGCGGTTAGTCACTCATGAACCAGACAGTACATCGAGTGTCAACATTAAACAGTGGTTGTTTATCATTAACTTCAGTGGTTCAAGCTATCAAGATTGGTATGTGAGAAAATCATTGTGCAAGCAACAGGAGTGCTAAATTCAGTAACCACAATGATTTTATTATCAAGTGAACTGGCTACGAGGAAAAAGAATTATCATAAAGAAATTCTAGGTGATATATTCTTAATGCTGAAACCCCGGTTAGAATTGTTGTATTTTCTATTAAGGAAAAGGAGTCCGGTTTCACATCCTCAAGAGACCGTAGCTTACACCTGGACGGGTTATGAGAAAATAGAATTATCACAAAGAAATACAAAGTGATATATTCTTAAAGCTGGAACCCCGGTTGGAATTGATATATTTTTTGTTAAGCAAAATGAGTCAGGTTCCAGACGCTCAGGTAACCGCATCTTAGAGCTTAAGGATTTATTTATATTAATAAATATTTTATTTATTTAGAAAATTGTATTTATAAATATCTAATAATATTAGATATTTATTTTTATAATTTCTGAATTAAAATAATTATTTATTAATTAAAGATTATAAGCTGTGCGGGTTAAAAAGCATTTCTACGGAGCCCATCCCTAATAGGACAAAATAGGCCCCGGTTGATTGTAAATGGAATAGCAGGTCACAGGTTACTTGTTTTTTTATTGCCGATTGTCTTGGTAGTTCAGGATTGTCTTGGCAAGGTTAAATTGATTGTCTTGGCAGTACAAAGCTGATTGTCTTGGTAGTTCAGGATTGTCTTGGCGATTGTCTTGGCAGTACAAAGCTGATTGTCTTGGAAGAAAAGATTGTCTTGGCGATTGTCTTGGCAGTACAAAGCTGATTGTCTTGGAAGAACAGATTGTCTTGGAGATTGTCTTTGATGTACAAATAGAATATGAAATTGGCAGGGACTTCACATATATTGATATAAAAGATCAACCAAGGCGGCTAAACACAAAACACTTCAACATAATATCTTTCAACAAAAGAACAAGCTTTCTCTCTCATTTTCTCTCAAGAACACAAGAGCTAGAAAAATTCATAGAAAATCAAGTTCATCATATTTGTAATATCTGATCCGATAGAACTTGTTTATTTGTATCTCTTGTACTACTAGCGAGTTTTTACTCCTAGCACTTATCTTGATTTTTATTAACAAATCTAGAAAAGTTCATGTCGAATTTTCTAATTTGTTTTTATCAACTTGATAATTAATCTGTACTGAAATTGTAACACCCATCAAGTTAATATATTGTTATATTCAACTTGAAATTTGTTTCAATTTATTCCGCACAAATTTGTCTAAACTAAATTTTATTTAACGGACAAATTTCGATAAATTGGTATAGATTGTATTCAACCCCCCCTTCTACAATCTTATCGGACCTAACAATTAGCATCAGAGCCTATTGATTGATACACAAATCAAGTTCCTATTTTTATTCAATCAAAAATTTATCTTGAATTTTTAACTCACTTAAAAATTCATCATGTCTTCAAAAGCCATTGTTAAGATTCCCATATTTAATAAGGATAATTATGATATGTGGAAAAATAAAATGGAGTTGTTTCTTGATGTTACAAATCCAAGATTTTTGTCGGTTTTGAAAAATGGACCAATAATTCCTATGCAACATGATGTTGAATCAGTTACAAATGGAGTTATTACAATACCTGCTAAATCCTATGCAAAGGACTCTAAGAACTATACTCCTGAGGAAAAAGAGGAAGCTGGATTGGACAAAAATTTGAGACTCATTCTAATAGATTCCCTGGATGCTGTAATGTATAGCCATGTGATGAATTTTAAAACTGCTAAGCACATCTGGGAAACTATTGAGACTATTAATGAAGGAACTGATGACGTCAGAGAAAACAGACTTCAAATTTTGACCTCTGAATATGAACACTTTAGAGCTGGCCCTAATGAAGGCATTCAGGAAGTGTTCGAAAGGTATAACAAAATAATCAACAACTTGCAAGTTCATGGCAAGCAGTATACACAGAAAGAGATCAACATGAAGTTTTTGCTGACTATGCCTACTCACTTAGAGCATAGAATAACTGCCATCAGAGAATCTAGAGATTTAAATAAGATTGCTCTTGAAAGGCTGTTTGGTGTTCTGAAGACTTATGAATTGGAACAAATACAACAGAAGGAGATTTCTGGCAAAGGCAGAGTGGCAAGTTCTTCTACAGCTTTAGTAGTTGAGGTTCCTAAGGAATTGGAAGCTAAGGTTAATCTACCTTACAGCTCAGATAAGGAACACACTGAAGTAGAACATGGTATGATACCAGCCACTCAGGATGGTGGAGAATTCTATTCACTGGAAGAGCTAGATCAATTGGAAGATGAATCCATGGCAATGATGGTGAGGCAGTTCAGTAACTTCAGATTCAGAAGAAATCCCAAGTTCAGGTTCAAGTCGAATAACAGATTCTAGAGAGGAGGTTCTTCATCCTCTAGTAACAGGGGAGGATACAAAACTGGAACAGTTGACAGAAGCAAGATCCGTTGCTTCAACTGTAATGAATTGGGACACTTTGCTACTGAGTGTCAGAAACCTAAGCAAGCACAAAAAAAAGATTATGTTTCTAAAAAGAAGAAGACTGGAAGAGCTTATGTAGCTGCTGGTAAAAGCTGGGATGACACAGATAGCAAAGATGAAGAATATGGAAACTTTGCGCTGGTGGCAAATGCTGATACATCAACTCGTTATACCACACCGGTAATTCTTACTGACGCTGAGTTAATTTATAGCTTACGTAATTGCTTGACTAATTCACAAAATGGATACGAAAGAATAAGTCTAGTAAACACTAAACTTGAAAATGAAGTGTTAGAATTAAAAAAGGTGCATGTTAATCAAGATCAGCATATAGATGAAATAGCACAACTTAACTACAAAGAAAAGTCGCTTGGAGAATACATGGTAAAACAAGTTGCTAAGATTGCTGAACAAGAAACCAGAATTACAGAACTTGAAACACAGATTAGAGCCTGTTATAATTCTGTTAAAGTTTCTAAAGAGTTTTTCAACAAATAAGCTGTAGAACGAACTGTAGGAATAGGGTTTGGTTACAAAGAAGCTGTTGGTTCTTTGGGCAATCATTCTGCTAATCCCATTCCTACTAAAGAAAGAGGTATACCATATGTACTCAAAGATGTTGAAAAACCTATGTTTAAAACCTCTGTTGCTGAACCACCAAATATGTATTCTATTGTGATTCAAGAAGAAATGAGAAATGAGGACAGTGCTAATGGAATAGTCATTGATAATGAAAAATCTGTTAAGGCACCTACAACCAAAAATGTTAAATTTAATAAGGTTGTTTCTATGAAACCAGTGAAGTTTGTTCCCAGTTCACCTAAAATTGAGTTAGGTGATAACAAGTTGGAGCAGAATAATAACATGTCTAACATGAATACCATGCCTATCATTGATTCTAATCATAAAGCATGTGGTGTTGTCAATTGTATGTCTTGTGCTTTTAATGTCATGTCTACTTACTTTAATGGTAATCATGCATGTGCTGATAAGACTGCCCCTCGACAACATATGAACAGAAACACAAATGTTAGATCAAAGACTGCTAGTACTCCTAATGTTAGGAGAGAGACATTTGTACCTAAGCCTAAACAAAGTTTTACTAAGGCTGTCTACAAGGTCAAATGTCCAGTCAATGAAACAAGTGTTATTGCTGGTAAACAAGCATGGATACCCAAAATGAAACAAAAGATTGTCAAATCTGTTTATAGGGTAAAATGCTTGTTGAATAATGGTAAAATTGGTGTTAAGGTGAAAAATGTTGTTTTGCCTGACAAAGGCCAATTCTTTAAGTATTCTGGACCCAATCAAATTTGGGTTCCGAAGAAGGTTTAATCCGTTTGTCATTGCAGGGTGTTGAGCAGGTTGAACGAGTAACCTGGATCTTGGACAGTGGATGTTCAAGGCATATGACTGGTGACAGAACCCTGCTGACAAATGTGGTGGAGAAGGCTGGCCCAGTAGTTACCTTTGGAGATAACAACAAAGGTAGAACTGATGGATATGGCAGACTTGAAGCTGGAAATGTTATCATTGATGAAGTCTCTTTTGTGAAAGGACTTGAGCACAATTTGCTCAGTGTCAGTCAATTCTGTGACAAAGGATATGAAGTTTATTTCAACAAGAAGAATTGTCTAATTTCACACAAGAGACATGAAAAGCCACAACTGACAGGAGTTAGAAAAGGCAATCTGTACGTAGCCAATATGAACTCAGGAAGCACTGAAGAAATTACTTGCTTCTACACTAAAGCATCTAATGACGAGAGTTGGCTATGGCACAAGAAACTTTCTCATCTAAATTTTAAGACAATGAATTCTCTAGTTAAAAGAGAGTTGGTGAGAGGTTTGCCTTCAATGGAATTCACTCAAGAAGGACTTTGTGATGCATGTCAAAAAGGCAAGCTAAAAAGGGCAACTCACAGGAGCACTGACACATCTTCAATAACTGAACCTTTACAATTACTTCATATAGATTTGTTTGGTCCAGTTAATGTGATGTCAATATCAAAGAAAAGATATGCTCTTGTGATTGTTGATGATTTTTCAAAATACACATGGGTCCTATTTCTGAATTCTAAAGATGAAACTCCACAACTGGTGATTGATCACATCAAGTTAATTGAGCTGGATTCTAAGTATCCAGTAAGAGCAATAAGGTTAGAGAATGGAACTGAATTCAAGAATGCAGTTCTAAATGATTTTTGCACTGAGAAGGGTATAACCAGACAATATTCAGCACCAAGAACTCCTCAGCAAATCAGTCAAAGTATATCAAAGATCTTTTAAAAAGGTTTGACTTTCAAGACTGTGCAGTTGCAAAAACACCCATGGCAACAGCCACTAAACTAGACTCTGATCCTAAAGGAAAGAGTGTGGATAATACTAGTTATCTGCTGCTTGTCAAGTTCATAAGCTCTCAATTTTCCATATACTGCCTCTAATGAAATCTCATCCAGATCATTAGCTTCCTCAATCGCAGATATCTTCTCATTGTAGAAATTAGGCAAAGCTTTCATGAACTTTGTATTCATATCCTCCAAGTCATAATATTTACCATGCATGGCCATCTCATTGATGAGTTTTGTAAACCTATCAAAGGTATCAGTAAGTGTCTCACCAGACTTGGATTCAAAGTACTAAATGATTTTTGCACTGAGAAGGGTATAACCAGACAATATTCAGCACCAAGAACTCCTCAGCAAAATGGAGTAGTGGAAAGAAAGAATAGAACCTTGATTGAAGCTGCACGTACTATATTAAGTGAATCAAGGCTTCCATTGTACTTTTGGGCTGAAGCTGTCAACACTGCTTGCTATACCCAGAATCGATCTCTTATCAACAAAGACTTGATGAAGACACCATATGAAGCTATGACTGAAAAGAAACCAACACTCAAATACTTTCATGTATTTGGAGCAAAATGTTTTGTGCTTAAAGAAGGAGATGATCAAGGTGGAAAATTCGAGGCCAAAGCACATGAAACAATTTTTATTGGTTATTCAAGAAGAGCTTACAAGGTGTACGTGATTGATCAGCAGAAAATGCTTGAAAGTGTCAATGTAACATTTGATGACACTAAACTCCCTAGTATCCAAACTGAGGATTCATCTGAAAAGCTATCTTTTGATGATATGACAGATCCAGATTCAGATGATGACAATCCACCTGATGTTTTTGCTGATGCTAATGACAACAATGATAATAATGATGATGATCAGGATAATGGTGGTGAAAACAATAATAATACTGGAGATACACCTGACATTCCTGAACAGTCATCCAGTCAACCTGGCAACAACTCAAGGGGAGATAATGAAGGATCAACTAGTAATATTCAACATCACAATGAAGAACAAGGCGAATCATCAAGATTAAATCTTCCAAGACAAACAGTTTGGAATAGAGCTCATCCTTTTGAGCTGATTATTGGTGATCCAGATGTTGGAGTCAAAACTAGAAATGCTACTCAAAATCAATGTAACTATTCAGGGTTTCTATCTGAAATGGAACCTAAGAAAATTGAGGAAGCTCTTTCTGATCCTGATTGGGTGATTGCTATGCAAGATGAACTCAATCAATTTAAACAACAAGAAGTATGGAAGCTGGTACCCAGACCTAAAGACAGAACAGTGGTTGGCACTAGGTGGGTATTCAGAAACAAACTTGATGAAGATGGCACAGTGACAAGAAATAAAGCAAGACTGGTAGCAAAGGGTTATTCACAAGCTGAAGGCATTGATTATGATGAAACCTATGCTCCAGTGGCAAGACTTGAGGCTATCAGAATATTCTTGGCATTCGCAGCATTCTCAAACTTTAAGGTTTATCAAATGGATGTCAAGAGTGCCTTTCTGAATGGTAAGCTAGATGAAGAGGTATATGTAGAACAGCCCCTGGCTTTGAAGATCCAAATATGTTGGACTATGTCTACTTTCTCTTCAAGGCTATCTATGGTCTTAACCAAGCGCCAAGGAAATGGTATGACACTCTCTCTGAATTTTTACTTGAAAATGGTTTTGTTAGAGGTGTCATAGACAAAACTCTCTTTACAAAGAAACATAAGAATGATACAATATTAGTTCAAATCTATGTGGACGATATAATATTTGGGTCTACTAATGATCTTCTTTGCAAGAAATTTTCTAAGTTAATGCAGGGTAAGTTTGAAATGAGCATGATGGGTGAGCTGAAGTTCTTTCTTGGATTGCAAGTAAGTCAAAGGACAGATGGAATATTTATCTGTCAATCCAAGTATGTCAAAGAGCTTCTCAAGAAATATCAAATGGAGGACTCATCTTCAGCAAGAACACCATCATCTACAGATGTTAAGTTTGGAGCATGTGAAAATTCTGCTAAGGTAGATATCACAAGCTATAGAGGTATGATAGGCTCATTACTTTATCTTACTGCAAGTAGACCAGATATTATGTATGCTACGTGCTTGTGTGCAAGGTTCCAATCGGATCCTAGAGATGTTCATCTCATTGCTGTTAAAAGAATCTTGAGATATCTTAAGGGTATGCCTAACTTAGGCATCTGGTACCCTAAAGAATCTGGTTTTAATCTTGTTGGATATACAGATTCAGATTATGCAGGAAGTGTTGTAGATAGGAAAAGCAACTCTGGGAGTTGTCAATTCCTAGGTGGCAGATTGGTTTCCTGGTACAGCAAGAAACAGCAAACAGTTTCCAACTCCACAGCTGAAGCTGAATACATAGCTGCTGGAAGCTATTGTGCACAGATCTTGTGGATTAGGAATCAGCTAAGAGATTATGGCTTTGTACTTGACAAGATTCCTATCCTGTGTGACAATACAAGTGCCATAGCAATCTCCACAATCCTGTGCAGCATACGAGGACCAAGCACATTGATATCAGGTATCATTTTATTCGAGAGCATGTCATGAATGGTACCGTAGAGTTACATTTTGTACCCACGGAAGAACAAACAGCAGATATTTTTACTAAGTCTCTTGATGAATCCACATTCACCAGAATTGTTGGTGAATTGGGTATGTTAAATAGTCCTAGTAATTAAACTAGTTAATATCTGAGGTTTGCTCTTTAATAATTTATAAGTGATTACTTTGTTAATATTTGTTATTAAAATCACTTATATAATTATTTTATCAACTTATCTTCTTGCTTGTTAATTCTTAAATCATTGTCATTATCTTCTTAATATATTCTTACTTACTTCTTTTAATTTTAGAATATTTTTATTTTCTCTAAAAATATTTTTCTCAAATTTTACAAGTTGAAATTAGTGAGAAATCTATTTTTGTTGAAAATTAATTTTGAATATTTGTGTTGATTTAATAAGTCATATTTTCTCTTTAAATGATTTTCTATAAGAAAGTTATTTTATTAAGAAAATATATAGATTTATTAATTTACTACAGATATTTTTGTAAATAGTTAATAGTTTATTAAATGGTTTGTAGTGTTTGTCCTTTTGTTATTAATGTTTGATTTCGTAAAAAGGATAACCTATGGTATTTTTATTATTTTCTACTTTCTAGTTAGCTATTTTTAAGTAGTCATATTGTTGTAAATATTTGTGTAAATTATGTACTTTTATTTCTAATATTCTGTAAATATTATTAATACAATTATTTTTGAATAATAAAAATAAAAAAAATAAAAAAATAGTATTTTTCTTTTGTTTTTAGTTTTTATTTAAAATTATTTATATATATATATATATTATTTCTTATTTTTGTATATTATTTTTCATCTGTATATAAATAGTTTGTATAGTTTTTCAGTTTAGTCACTATACTTTCAAAACTTACAAACAGGTTCCTATACTTGGTTCTTTTGTACTTCTTCTATTTAACACACACATATCATGCTGTTTTAACTTTTAATCTTTGTTGTGTTGTTGTTATTAACAGAATTTCTTATATAGGACCATTGTTGGTATCAAAATGGTATATGTCAATTCAATTGTTTCGGAACTAACGTTTGATTTTTAGGTTCTAACAATTGAAAGACAAGACCTAACAATTGGTATCTAACATACAGGATCTAAAACATGATAAAATAGTTTTGTTTGTATTGGTTTGAACATTAACTTGCATTAATTCGATTAATTTTTATTAATTGGATTTTTGTCTATGTTTTTGTTTAGTAAAACCAGCTCAAGATCTATATCTTTTCTAACTCAAAATTTCTTTCTATAGTTGTGATTGCTTATATTGTTAACCTTTTGAAATCACAACTGTAAATCATTTCTCTTAAGATAAATGCAATATTTTCTCAGAAAACTTTTCAAGTTAAAAATGCATTCTATCTATTGCTCATATTCTGTGATGTATGTTCATCTAAATGGAGTTTTGTATTCTCACATGTTTAGTCATGAGGTTGTAAACCCAACAACTTTTATCCCAGACTACAGTCAAACTCAAACACATTCTGACTTACCCCTTAAAAGGAAGTTACCTATCAGACTAAAGGTCACTAGGGAGTAACTGCACCTGATGCAGCAAATAAGGATGTGTGGGATATTCAGTTGGAGAGTCACTACCTTATACACTATCCAAAATTTTTCATATTCACAAAGTGAGATTGCACATACTAAGGATGAATTGACGAAAACCTGTAATCCAACCATTTTACGGTTAGGATTATAAGTTAAAGGTTCTTTAATGAACCAAGTGTTTTCACAAACATTAGAAGGAAATCTTGATCTCAATGCTAAATTTATAGATCATTGTTTACCTTCTCAGAATTCAAATCTAAAAACCCTAAAAAGGGAAAACTAGCAACTTGTAGATTATGACTCAGATTCGTCTGACGAGTCCAACGAGGATTTGGGATTTGCGAACTCCCATCGCACCACCACTGACCTCTCTTGAAGGGGCTAGGGTGATTTTTCCTTACAGGTACACTAATGGATGTTGGAGCTATGAGTGATATGAGTGATACACCAGTGAGCAAGAGTGTAAACACAGAGAGAAGTGAGACACTCAACACAAATGAGTGGAGAGAATAGTGAAACACTTGTGAGGTACACTAAACACTATCACACACTCACAGTGAGGAAGAAAATGAAACTTCCTTTCTAACAAAGCTCTAAAAGTTGGTATCAACTACTTTGTCAACTAGTTAATTGGAGGATTCCTCAACTAAGGGGGAGAAGTAAATGGGTACAAGAAAAAGGAGAGTAGGTTAGAAAGGGGGAGCATTTACAGACTGTGCTTAGGAGGAGAAGCAAGTCAAGTTACTAAGGGGGAGCCTTAGATGGAGAAGTAAGGGGAGATTCAGTTGAGAAGAAAGGGGAGATATAAGGAGAAGCTTACATCAAAATACTATTCTATTAGTCTTTCAATGTACTATGTATAAAGGCTAACTGGAGGAGTAGTAGATTTCCTAGAAGTAAGGAAATGGTATTGATTCACCATTGTCTATTTATTAGGAGCAGTTGTTTTTCTTAAGTGAGAAAAGATGTGTCAGAGAAGGGAAGTGATTGTAAATCAAGAACTGCTGATAAATACCAATGTAAGATGTGAAGGATTATCAGGCAGAGATATGAAGAATCAGAAATGAAGATGAGTTATCTATTGAAGATTAGTTCAGTGCTAGAGGAACAATCATCTATCATTTCATCAACTGAGGATTCTTGAATTGTTAAATTTAAACCAGAGAAATTTTTTTATGTATTATTTACTAAGCTCTTAATGCTTAATCTTTTTCTTGTTTAAGTGAGTTAGTTGAGTTATCCTCTAGGTATTTGTTTGTTATTGTCTAACAAACAAATAGGGGGAGATTGAAAGGCATATGATGTAGCCTATTTGTATTTCGAGGATACAACTCACCTTAAACAATATTGTAATAGTAAATAGTATATAGACTGTCACAAGGAATCTCAGATTGTATTATCTGTCAGAATAAAAAGATCAAGGTCAATCTATAGACTTGAGGAATTACTACACTGAAAGAAGATCAGTCAACTGATCAAGCCTCAGTGGAGTATTCGTTAAGAAATGGATTTATTTAAAGTGACAGAGATTTCAAGATGACAGAGACAGTAAAGAAGAATTAAAGAGAGAGAGGAGAAAAGAAAAGGAACCAGATTTTAAAGTCAATATATGAAGAACAGTCATTGCGGTTAGTCACTCATGAACCAGACAGTACATCGAGTGTCAACATTAAAAAGTGGTTGTTTATCATTAACTTCAGTGGTTCAAGCTATCAAGATTGGTATGTGAGAAAATCATTATGCAAGCAACAGGAGTGCTAAATTCAGTAACCACAATGATTTTATTATCAAGTGAACTGGCTACGAGGAAAAAGAATTATCATAAAGAAATTCTAGGTGATATATTCTTAATGCTGAAACCCCGGTTAGAATTGTTGTATTTTCTATTAAGGAAAAGGAGTCTGGTTTCACATCCTCAAGAGACCGTAGCTTACACCTGGACGGGTTATGAGAAAATAGAATTATCACAAAGAAATACAAAGTGATATATTCTTAAAGCTTGAACCCCGGTTGGAATTGATATATTTTTTGTTAAGCAAAATGAGTCAGGTTCCAGACGCTCAGGTAACCGCATCTTAGAGCTTAAGGATTTATTTATATTAATAAATATTTTATTTATTTAGAAAATTATATTTATAAATATCTAATAATATTAGATATTTATTTTTATAATTTCTGAATTAAAATAATTACTCCCTCCGTCCCATTTGATTCTTAACACTTTTCTTGGACTTTCTGGCACGCATTTTAAGGTGTATTTTAAGAATAGCTCCATAACTTTTTTTTAAAATTTTCTTTTTCTGTATAAAAATTTAAACATTAAATTTTTATACAGAAAAAGAAAATTTTTAAAAAAAGTTATGGAGCTATCCTTAAAATACACCTTAAAATGCGTGTCAGAAAATCCAAGAAAAGTGTTAAGAATCGAAAGGGACGGAGGGAGTATTTATTAATTAAAGATTATAAGCTGTGCGGGTTAAAAAGCATTTCTACGGAGCCCATCCCTAATAGGACAAAATAGGCCCCGGTTGATTGTAAATGGAATAGCAGGTCACAGGTTACTTGTTTTTTTATTGCCGATTGTCTTGGTAGTTCAGGATTGTCTTGGCAAGGTTAAATTGATTGTCTTGGCAGTACAAAGCTGATTGTCTTGGTAGTTCAGGATTGTCATTTTTGTTTGCGAAAAGGTTAATGTGATGAAGTAAACCGTAATACTTGGGATGGCAATAAACTATCAAGTATTATGAATATAATAATCTTTTCCATTGCTTTAAAAAAATCATTAGTATTTCCTTTCTAATTATAATTAAAATACATTACCTTTTTAATTTACAACAAATCTTACAATCATAAATATATACCCGAAAATATCACACCAAAATTTTCAATTATTAATAAAATATATTAAAAATCATATACGTTGTTTATAATAAGGAAACGTTATTATAATCCGTAAACATGAGTATATTAAATTATATCAAATTAAAACTAAAATAATTATTAAAAATAATGATTATATAAAAACATAATTATCATATTAAATAAAATTTATAACATAATATAAGAAACTCGTGCATTGCATTACTAATAATTAACCGATTATCTTTTCAGCTAAAACAAATCATCTTTCTATTTTTTCCTAATTAAATTCCTTTTTTTCTAGAAATATCACGGGCAACGTTAATTTCTCATTTTCTAAAAAACACTAGGAGCAATTTTAATTAGTAAAAGAACATAATTAAATTATAATTTGTATAAACTAATCAATTACCTTTTTCATCTAAAGCATGTCAACTTTTAAATTTTCACGTTATCTTTTCTATTTTCTCTAACCGAAATCTCTCATTTTTCAATTATAGTTAGGGCAGTTCTATTTAATAAAATAAAATAGTAATATGATAATACTAATAATTAATCGATTAACTTTTTCAACTAAGACATACTCCCTCCGTCCCATTTTATGTGAACCTTATTCCTTTTTGGGACGTCCAAAAAAGAATGAACCTATTATACTTACTATTTTTTAACATACTTTTCACTATTACACCCACTTTTTCTCTATTTTATACTCTTTTTTTATTAAATAAACACTATTATACCCACTACTTTCCTCCATTATCTCCAATCTATTATTAAATATTAATAGATCCCACCACTTTACCCACTTTTTAACTAACTTTACTCTTTCTTACTACCTTTTCTTAATCTCCGTGAAAGTCAAACCATGTCACATAATTCAGGACGGAGGGAGTATCATTTTTTCTATATTTTCTAATTAAAATCTATTTTTTCCAAGAAATATCACGGTCAACAATAATTTCTCTTTTTCTAAAAACATTACGAGCAATTTATTTAGTAAAATAACATAATTAACTTATAATTACTATAAACTAATCAATTACATATTTCACCTAAAACATGTTAGCTTTTTAATTTTCTCTAACCAAATCCTCTATTTTTCCAATTATATCATGGGCATTCTATCTAATAAAATAAAAAAATAATTTTATAATTACTAATAATTAATCGATTACCTTTTTTAAACTAAAATCCATCATCTTTTCTAAATTTCTAACTAAAATTTCTCATTTTATAGAATTATCACGAATAACATCTATATAATTATCATCAAAGAATCTCATTTAAAAATTTAAACCTCCAAAAATCATGTTTTAAAAAAATTAATTCAAATAATGCAAAAATTTCATATAGTATTAAAAAAAATCCGTGCATCGCACAAGTTTTAAGCTAGTATATATATATTTGCCGACCTAAAAAAATGTAACACAAATCGATATAGATGAAAAAATATGTAAATATTTTATTTGTTGTTTATGTATATTGAATTATTTCAAAATAGATTAAGTATTCAAATTTATATTAAAAAAAAATAATTTATAACGAAGATATATATTTAAAATTTTCTTTTAATTCGAATTCAAATTGAAATCGAAATCTAAGTTCAAAATATCTTTATATAAAGGACAAGATGAGATTTCAAAATATCTTCATATAAAGGACAAGATGAGAGATTATTATTTTATTTTAATAGTTAAATTTTTATTGTTGCGTACGCTTATTATTTATAATATATATATATATATATATATATATATATATATATACTCAAGAGAAAACCATTTTAAGGAGAAAACTTAAGGTACCCTTTCTCAACCCTTGATCCATTTTCAATCTAATGGTTGACATTACTCCATGAAAATTATTAAAATTTAATTAAAAAGGGCACGTCACAGGAACTTAACTATATTGACATATATACATAACTACACCATTAAATGTCATGTTTCAGTTACACCCTAAATTTTGCACGACTCGTTCCAAAACTTTCTTTATTTCTTGTGCAATTACAATCAAATCATATCTATATAATTTATAGAATCTTTAAATATTTTGAAATGTCTCGTCTTTCATCCCAGTAATATTTATCCTAGTAATATTTATAGCAAAACTTTTTTACCTGGCGAAAGACTTGCTGTCTGAGCAATATTTTTTGGTTATTATATCCTGATCCTTCCCATATTCAACAATCAAAACATATGTAGGATTTTAATATTTATCCTAGTAATGTTAGGTATCCCAATATTTAATAAACACTTAATAAAATACGTAATAGAACATATTATACAATCTTAATATTATTATTTATTTAATATAATTTTTTTTCTTGGTTGTATACATCAACATATTGTCTGATAGTGATATCATATAATATACAAATTTTTTATAGATATAATTCTTGCTCTGGGAAAAATATGGAGGTTCATCATTGGAGAACTTCAGCAAATTAATTCAAATTTACCATTTTGTGTTCTAAAAGTTTATTTTCCTTTTTCTTTCCAGGTTATTTAAGAGTACTTCATTGATTTGATTATTAAATGAATTCAGCTGTCAAGAAATATGGCGCTAGAAAAGGGCAATGAGATGGCATGATACAATTGCAGCTTGCAAAAAGAACAACACAAGTTTCTAACTAGATGCTAGAAGAGTCACGATGGAATGAATGAGATACTGGAAAAGGCAAACACAAGTCTCGAATCTTGGAAACACATAAAGGAACTCAGATCATAAGTTTGTGTTGGGTATATTACAAACTACAGCAACAATGAGGCAGTGATATATATTAAACAAGAACAGGCATGAAACCAATCAACAGAAACAAATCACGAAGGCAACACAAGAATATAATTAGAGACTGTAATTAACGAGAAAAGTAAGAACAAACTTATCTCCCACAGAAGCTATTAGCAATACTGATCAGAGAGAGAAGAACAGCTGAGTCACCAAGCCCTTCGAGAAGACTTGGCTGTTCTTGAAGAGATTATTGCCCCACTTACGCTGTGTTGGGTTGCTGCAATAACACTTCCAGGATAAAACAGCTCCGATCAATGTGTTCACAGATACACCAGAGATCAACGACGACCAGCACCTCAGTTCGCCTAAGAATTATGTAAATAATCTGTTTGTGTCGAGAGAGAACAGAGAAGAAGAACGAACAAGGGTTTTCCTTAACGTATATATTTCTTAACGTTATATCTTTGATATATATAATACCCAAAATAAAACGTAAAAGATATGCCTTAAAAGTAAAGTAAATATTTTGATTTAATTTCATTAACTGCATCAGTATTTATTTTTCAGTTACAGCTGCGTCAGGATCTGGCCATCAGTAGCATCAGGATTTGATGTCCGTCAGGATCAGGATTCAGTCCCCTTCAGGAACTGATATCCATCAGGATTTAGTCCATCAGTATCTGATGTCTGACTAAGTCCATCAGGATTTGTTCCAAGTACTGATCCAGTCCAGGATTTTATCCAATACTGATCCATCCATTTCCAGTACTACTATAACAAATAAATCTGAAACCTGTTAAAATAAACCAATAATCAATTCTTCTTTCAACTCAATTTATTTATGGATTCCACTAAGAAAATGTCTTAGATCCAAACATGAAAGTTTAAGTCCTCATTACAAGGAACAACCTTCACTTGTTAGTTTCCGGAAATTTCATCAAGAACATATTTTAAATATGTCTCAAACTTCCCATTTTCTAACAATCCCCCACGAATCCATACAGAAATGCATATTGATTCTCATCATGACTTGTTTTTCAGAGTAGGTACCCTTCCAGGTTTGAACCCTCCTAAGTCCTCTACTTCGATGGCTACCGGATTCGGATGGAATATTTCACCTTGAATCTTTATCCGTTTGGTGTAACCACACTCCATAGACGACGACAAGTCAAAGGCTATGGTGCTAATCTACGGCTTTGAGACGTTATTGGTCATGTCTCGATCCTGTTCGTCGAATGCTTCAAGGAATAACCCTTTCCTCTAATTGCGACCACATAATTACATTCGCTTAGCTGGGCATCTCCAGAGATGTACTGCTAGCATCTCGTCATATGACTTGACCCCATTCAGAGTTCAAATAACTCTTGCCATTCTGGCAGTGACAGTACCTTTTAGGTTTACAGGGGATAGACTCCAGATACGTGAGTATCAATCTATGTAGTTAAAGGTACAACCAATTCACCCTTACAACTTGTTATTACCACATTGAATACACTTTCGAGGGATCTCCTCTCATGTGTATTGGGTTCCCGCTGTAGATGAATTACTATGGGCTATCAGTCCCATCCCCAACCTAGACTTAAGGACTACAGCATGCTCAAGCCCTTTAGTCAAAGGATCAGCTAGGTTTTCTTGAGTTCCAATAAACTCAACAGCAATAATCCTTTCAGACATTAGACCCCTTATAGACTTTAGTCTAACTTGGATATGTCTCTTTGTTTTCACATTATACTTCTTGCTTTTTATCTTGTCGATAGTTGTACGACTATCACAATGAACAGCAAAAGCAGGAAGTGGACGACTTACTATAGGTAACATTGACATCAGTCCATGAAACCATTCAGCCTCAGTCCCCGTGGCATCTAATGCACACAACTCAGCCTCAAAGGTAGACCGAGTTATAACAATCTGTCTAGAAGACTTCCAAGATACTGCTCCACCCGCTAGGGTAAACAGGTATCCAGTCACTCCATTGGAACCAGACTTCTTAGCTATCCAACTTGCATCACTATATCCCTCTAGCACTCCAGGAAACCTCCTGTAATGCAGACCAAGATATATGGTGCCTTTTAGATATCTAAGTACTCTATCAAGAGCATCCCAATGAGTCTTGTTGGGACAGCTTGTATATCTTGCTAACTTAGACACTGAATATGAAATATCCGGCCTAGTTCCATTAGCAAGACACTGCAAACTCCCAATAATCTGAGAATACCTTAACTGAGACACAGGTACTCCTGAACTATTCTTGACAAGGGCAATTTTAGGATCATACGGAGTACTTGCAATTCTACAATTTGAATAACCATACTTCTCAAGTATAGATTTATCTATATAATGAGATTATGACAAGGTTATTCCATCAGTTGACTGAGTCAACTTGATTCCAAGAATCACACTAGCCTCTCCCATATCCTTCATTTCAAAGTGCCTTTTCAAGAACCTTTTTGTCTCATTAATAATCTCAATATTGGTTCCAAACAACAAAATATCATCCACATACAGGTATACAATAATACATTCATTTCCTTTAACCATGTAATAGACACACTTGTCACTTTCATTAATTACAAATTCTGATTCTAAAACAGTTTCATCAAACTTTTTATGCCAGTCTCTAGGAGCTTGTTTTAAGCCATATATAGACTTGATTAACTTACATACTTTCCTTTCATTTCCAGAGGCAACAAATCCCTCAGGCTGATCCATATAAATCTCTTCTTCAAGTTCACCATGAAGAAAAGCTGTCTTTACATCCATTTGATGGATGATAAGACCATGTACAGAAGCCAATGCTATAAGCATTCGGATTGTTGTCATTCTAGCAACTGGAGAGTATGTGTCAAAGTAATCAATGCCTTCCTTCTGCTTAAAACCCTTAGCTACCAGCCTAGCCTTATACTTATCTATTGAGCCATCAGGATTCATCTTCCTTTTGAAGACCCATTTGCATCCTATAGTAGAACACCCAGGAGGTAGATCAACCAACTCCCATGTTCCGTTAGAAACAATAGAGTCAATTTCACTTTTTACAGCACCTTTCCAGTACCTAGATTCAGAAGAATCCATGGCCTGTCGAAAAGTTAAAGGTTCATCCTCGATATTGTAAGTGATAAAATCACTTCCAAAATCCTTGACTACCTTAGTACGCTTACTCCTTCTAGGTTCCTCTACTTCATCAGGAATAGAGCTACTATCAGGATCTGCCCCCACATTTGTCATCCTTTCCACATGATCAGGAATGGACCTCGATGTGTGAGTGGGATCATCATCAGGAATACCCTGAGGTATACCAGTCTTCATAGGGAACACATTCTCAAAGAATGTTGCATCACGAAATTCAACTATGGAATTAGCCACTATTCTGTCTATGTAAGATTTTAACACTAAAAATCTCATAGCTGTAGTGGTTTCCCTATATCCCAGAAAGATGCAATCAACAGTTTTCGGCCCTAGTTTCTTTCTCTTGTGTTCAGGGACAAGTACCTTTGCAAGGCACCCCCACACACGAAGATATTTTAAACTAGTCCTTTTCTCTGTCCATAATTCATAAGGTGTCTTGTCCATGTGTTTCAGAGGAACTCTATTCAGAATATGGCAAGCCGTATTCAGAGCTTCTCCCCACATGTACTTAGGCAACCCAGAATTAATCAACATACTATTGATCATATCCTTAAAGGTTCTATTCTTTCGTTCTGCCACCCCATTAGACTCAGGTGTATATGGTGGAGTTACCTCATGAACTATACCATTGCTCTTGCAAAATTCATTAAACGAGTTACTCGTATACTCACCACCTCTATCTGATCTCAAACGTTTAAGTACTTTACCAGTTTGTGTTTCAGCTTCAGTTTTGAACATAATGAATTTATCTAGTGCTTCATCTTTATGTTTAAGCAAATAAACATAACAAAATCTACTACAATCATCTATAAAAGTAATGAAATATCTGTTATGTTCCTTGGTCAAAACACCACCAAATTCACATATGTCAGTGTGTACTAAATCTAACACATTTGAATCCCTAACCACATTATGAAAGGGTTTCCTAGTTTGTTTAGCAGTTACACATACTTGACATTTAGATTTCTTATCAATGGCATGTTTTGGAATCAACTCTAAGTTCATCATATTCTTTAGAGCACCAAAATTCAAGTGACCAAGACGTGCGTGTCATAAATCAAATGATTCAACACAATTAACAGAAGGAGCAACATTATTATTAATAAAACTGCCCAGAACAGGCTCAACATTTATTAAAAATAATCCATCTGATAAGTAACCTTTGCCAAAAAATACACCAGTATTTGTAATAACTACTTTATTACATTTCAAAGAAACTTCAAAACCATTCTTAACTAAACAACTTCCACTTATTATATTTCTACGAATATCAGGAACATGATGCACTCTAGTGAGGGATAGAACACGCCCAGAAGCGAACTTCAGGTCCACGTTTTCTATTCCAAGTACTTGAGCTACACTAGCATTCCCCATCGTCATAGTCATTCCATGAGTCTGTTGATAAGATACAAATAGAGTAATATCAGTACAAATATGTACATTAGCTCCAGTATCAATCAACCATTCATGAGACGAATAAGTAGAAAAAAGTACAGGGTTGTAGGTCACATACCCGTTGTCAGTTTCAGAAGCAACAGCCTCACCAACAACCATGTTAACCATAGACCCAGCAGTGGTTCCAAGTACAGTGTTAGCTTGTGCTCCCACAACAGGTTTCTTAGCTTTCTTTACAGGACAGTCCTTGCTCTAATGACCAACCTGTCCACAAGACCAACATGGTTTGTTTGCCTTTGGTTTCTTAGCCTTGTTCTTGTCCTTAGACTTAGTGTTTTCCTTCTTAGTGACAGACTTTCTTTTCTGTCCAACAGTCACTACATTCACCTTCGAACTCCCAGCATGTTCAGTAGGCATCACATGTCCTTGTTTGGACTTGTGTTGCTCCTGCACAGAGATGTCCAACATCAGGTTTGTCCAAGTGATCTCTCCTTTCTGTCTTTTCAGGGAGAGTGCAAACTCTTCCCAAGACTTAGGGAGCTTTTCAATCACAGACATAACCTGAAACTTTTCAGGTAAGTCCATACCAGACTCCTTCAAAGCATGCACCAACATCTCAAATTCATGCACCTGCTCAGTCATGGATTTAGTATCCACCAGTTTAAAATCAAGGAACCTAGCCACAGAATACTTTTCCAACCCTTGCGAGTCAGTATTATGTGTCTGGTCAAGCTTCTCCCATAAGAGCTTAGCAGTGTAAGAGTCAGATGAATAAACATCGAATAGAGTGTTCGCCAAAGCTGCCAGAATTGCAGCCCTAGCCACCCCATCCTTTTCCTCCCACATGGTATAAGCCTTAACAGTTTCAGCTTTCTCCTTAACCACAATTGGTTTCTCATACTGCACCACCGGCCATAGACCCTTTACCGTTAACCACAGTTTCATCTTTTTCTGCCAACGAGAAAAACCAACACCCCCACCGAATTTATCAGGCATACCTGACATATCGATAGGCTGTGGGAAACGGTACGTAGTCCAATCAATGGTGGGTACAGTAACACTAGACCCAGAGCTAGTCTCAACAACAGGAGTTTCAGTTTCGTTAACCATCTTGTTAATTAACAATATATAACACAATTAATCTCTTCAAGATTGTTGGGTATATTACAAACTACAGCAACAATGAGGCAGTGATATATATTAAACAAGAACAGGCATGAAACCAATCAACAGAAACAAATCACGAAGGCAACACAAGAATATAATTAGAGACTGTAATTAACGATAAAAGTAAGAACAAACTTATCTCCTACAGAAGCTATTAGCAATACTGATCAGAGAGAGAAGAACAGCTGAGTCACCAAGCCCTTCGAGAAGACTTGGCTGTTCTTGAAGAGATTATTGCCCCACTTACGCTGTGTTGGGTTGCTGCAATAACACTTCCAGGATAAAACAGCTCCGATCAATGTGTTCACAGATACACCAGAGATCAACGACGACCAGCACCTCAGTTCACCTAAGAATTATGTAAATAATCTGTTTGTGTCGAGAGAGAACAGAGAAGAAGAACGAACAAGGGTTTTCCTTAACGTATATATTTCTTAACGTTATATCTTTGATATATATAATACCCAAAATAAAACGTAAAAGATATGCCTTAAAAGGAAAGTAAATATTCTGATTTAATTTCATTAACTGCATCAGTATTTATTTTTCAGTTACAACTGCGTCAGGATCTGGCCATCAGTAGCATCAGGATTTGATGTCCGTCAGGATCAGGATTCAGTCCCCGTCAGGAACTGATATCCATCAGGATTTAGTCCATCAGTATCTGATGTCTGACTAAGTCCATCAGGATTTGTTCCAAGTACTGATCCAGTCCAGGATTTTATCCAATACTGATCCATCCATTTCCAGTACTGCTATAACAAATAAATCTGAAACCTGTTAAAATAAACCAATAATCAGTTCTTCTTTCAACTCAATTTATTTATGGATTCCACTAAGAAAATGTCTTAGATCCAAACATGAAAGTTTAAGTCCTCATTACAAGGAACAACCTTCACTTGTTAGTTTCCGGAAATTTCATCAAGAACATATTTTAAATATGTCTCAAACTTCCCATTTTCTAACAGTTTGTTAGGGAAGATTGTTTTTCTTGTTCTTCATACTATTCTTCACTTATTAAAAAAATAATTAAAATACTACGTGTTCTCCAAGTGTTCTATTAAAAACAAAAAAATAATTCAAATTTAATTAAAATATTAATTAATGTTTTTTAAGTGTTTTTTCTTAAATAATTAAATTTTTAATATTCTTCCAAATATTCTTTTAAGTGTTATTTTAAGTGCACCACGAAATAAAGGAACGTGTTATTTTGATGATTTCAAAATTCTTACTAAAAAAATAATTAAAATGCTAACGTGTTTTCTAAGTTTTTATTAAAAATTAAAAAACAATTCAAAATTAATTAAAATATTAATAAATGTTCTTTTAAGTGTTCCAATAAAATAAATATAAATAACATAATAAATGAAAAAATTACATAAATTTTCAATAAGTGTTCTTTAAAAATGTAATAAACTGATAAAACAATTAAAGTGTTTCCGAAATATATAAAACTATTTTTTCAAGAATTTTATATTCTAATAAAAAATCAATAACGTGTTCTTTAATTAAAAAAATTGTAACATTCTTTAAAGTGTTCTTTCTGAAATAATTTAATTTTAAATACTCTTTTAAGTGTTCCATGAAATAAAGGAACGTGTTTTTTGATGATTTTGATGATTTCAAATTCTTATTAAAAAATAATTACAATACTAATAACGTGTTCTTCTAACTGTTCAAAACTAAAAAAGAATTTAAATTTAATTAAAATATTAATAAGTGTTCTTTTAAGTATTTTTTTTGAAATAACTTAATTTTAAATATTCTTCCAAATATTATTTTAAGTGTTCTTTTAAGTATTCCATGAAATAAAGGAACGTGTTTTTTGTTGATTTAGAATTCTTATTAAAAAAATTAAAATACTAATAAAGTGTTCTTTTAGGTGTTCTATTAAAATTTAAAAAACAATTTAAATTTAGTTAAAATGTAAATAAGTATTCTTTTAAGTGTTCCAATAAAAAAATATAAATAACACAATAAATGAAAAATAACACAAATTTTCAATAATTGTTCTTTAAAAATTTATTAAACTAATAAGACAATTAAAGTGTTTTCGAAATATATAAAATTATTTTTTCTAGATTTTTAATTTTACTAATAAAAAAATTAATAACGTGTTCCTTCATTAAAAAAATTATAAGGTTCTTTTAAGTGTTCTTTATGAAATAATTAAATTTTAAATATTATTTTAAGTGTTCTTTTAAGTGTTTCATGAAATACAGGAACATGTTTTTTTGATGATTTCGAATTATTATTAAAAAAATAATTAAAATACTAATAATGTGTTCTTCTAAGTGTTCTATTAAAAACTAAAATAAAATTCAAATTTAATTAAAATATTAATAATTGTTCTTTCTAAAATAATTTAATTTTAAATATTCTTCCAAATGTTCTTTTAAGTGTTCCATGAAATAAAGGAACGTGTTTTTCGATGATTTTGATGATTTCTGTAATAACCCTTGTTAGGAATAATTCATGAGTTGTGATGTTAAGAATAGAATTTTATTTATACTTCTTGTATATCCTGATTTATAAAGGATTTAGCACTTTGTATATAGGATATATGTAATAAACAGTAATTTGTAGAATTAAGTCAGGAACAGTGCATCGAGGACTATGTATCAGGAACTGAGATCGAATCCTGATAGAGCAAGTCGAGTACTGATGGGATGGTCAGATACTGATGCAGTGTGTAATCCTGATATCAGTTGTGTTACTGATGATGTCATTATGGATGCTACAGAAACTGGTAAGTGCTATAAAACAGGATCTTTGTTTGAAGAACAAGCAAGAAGATTTTATGAAGGGAAGGATTTTCTATTGATGGAAACTATCAACTGGACAGCAGAACATTGTCATGTATAGATTATCTTTCTGTAATTAGTTGATAGGTAGCATTATAAATACTCTCTCTATATCATTGTAAAAAGAGTTCGTTCGTGAGTGAGTTCATTCATTAGGTTTGTATTCGAGAGTTCGAAACAAACAGAGAGAGATTTGTATTGTCAGCAGCTGCTAAAGGTATTTGTACACCTTTGGTAGAGTTTGTATTTGATCTTATTAATACAAACAGAGTTTGATTCATTCGTTTATTCTTGTTCACATAACCAAGCAAAAATCAGACACGATTATATAACTTGTATTCAACCCTTCCCCTTCTACAAGTTATTCGAGTTAACAATTGGTATCAGAGCAGGTTGATTTCGAATAATCATAAAGATCTGCAATCATGTCTTGTTACAAGGACGGGAATACTAAGATTCCTATGCTCAAGAGAAACGAATATACTCTATGGGAAGTAAAGATGTTGCATCATCTGGAAGCAACAGATCCTGATTATCTTGACAGAATCAGAGATGGACCTTTTGTTCCAACAAAGGTCGTTGGACAAGCAACTGTTGATGGTGTGGTTGTTCCAGAACATACAGCAGAGAAGCCTAAATCTGAGTGGTCAGATAAGGACAAGGAGAATGTTCTTAAAGATGCTAAAGTGAGAAACATATTATTCAACAGTCTTGATTCTGTTCTCACTAACTATGTTCTCTCTTGTAAAACTGCTAAGGATATATGGGACAATCTTAAGGTTCACTATGAAGGAACTAAGCCTGTCAGGAAGAATATGAGGACACTACTTATACAACAGTATGAGTACTTTGAATCCAAGTCTGGTGAGTCACTTACTGATACCTTTGATAGGTTTACAAAACTCATCAATGAGATGGCCATGCATGGTAAATATTATGACTTGGAGGATATGAATACAAAGTTCATGAAAGCTTTGCCTGATTTCTACAATGAAAAGATATCTGCGATTGAGGAAGCTAATGATCTTGATGAGATTTCATTAGAGGCAGTATATGGAAAACTAAGATCTTATGAACTTGACAAGCAGCAGAAGAAGAGCAGGAGTGAAGGAAAGATGAAGACTGTTGCACTTACTGCTCAATCTGAATCAAAGAAGCTTCCAGAGGAACAGCATGAAGAGCCTGCTGTAAAGAACTCAAGGAAGAAGAAAAGTAAAGAAAGTTCTGAGACTACTGATATGGACTCTGACAACAATGATTCTGAATCTGAGATGCAGGAACTCTTTGCTATGTTTGCTAAAGCTTTCAAGAAAGGAAGATTCAACAGAAGAAGATTTAGCAAAGGACCTTTTCAAAAGAAGGAGGAGAAGAAGAGTGACAAAGGCAAAAGTACAATTGTCAAGCTTGATAAGGCCAAGATCAAGTGCTTTAACTGCAGCGAGCTTGGACACTTTGCTAGTGAGTGTAAGAAGCCTAGGAATTCAGGAAAGGGTAATGCACTTATGGTCACACAGAAGGATTGGGCTGATTCCAGTGATTCTGAAGATGAATTGGATTATGACAACATTGCACTGATGGCAAATGCTTCAGACAAACCTGGATCTCCAAAGAAAACTTCTCCATCCTCTGTTAAGGTATCACTTCACTCTCTTGATTCATTTGATAGCTTAAATTCTGATGAAATTAGAACTATCCATGCTGAGTTTAAGAATCTTATGACTAATTTTAGAATTCTTACTAGTGAAAGAGATGAACTTAAGGTTAAGAATGATAAATTAGTTGATAGAAATAATTTTCTTGAATCTGAGTTAATTCAAATGGAAGAATACAAGTTAAGTTCTGATAAAGCTAAACATGATTACAGTGTTATTCTTGAGACTTATGACTATGTCAGAAAAGAACTAGAGGAAGAGAGAGATGTGATTAAGACCATTAACAATTCTGGGAAAAAGACTATAGAAATCTTTGAAAGTGGAATTCGTGGTAAGGTTAATGGTTTAGGTTTTGATAAAGCTAGACAAGAGGAAAAAGTAGCTATTGCAAATGGTGATAGTAAAATAGAAGCTAGCACATCTAAATCTGAAGGTAAGAAAATTGTTTCTGAACCTAATCATGTTAAATTTGTTGATTCAAAAGGTACTCCTGTTGTACACAAAAGGATTAACAATAGTAATTCAGATGAGAAAGTGTTAGAGAAACCTAAGAATGTAAACATAGGGTTTCTGTCTAAGTCTCAGTTGAAACAGAGACTAGATGGTCTTTCAGAGTCTAGCAAGATCAAAAGAAATAGGAATGGAAAAGAAGGTATTAACAAAGAGAATAATTACAAGAATGTACCTGATGCACCTAGGAAAAAATGCTATAAGTGTGGAAATAATAATCATTTGGCCCTAGACTGCAATCGAAAACCTTCTTGGAAAACTGAGTCCAGATTCCCCAAGACTCAGAAAATTCAATACCAACCACAAAAAGCTTGTTATCATTGTGGTAGTTTACTTCATTCCATTTATATGTGTAGAGAATATCATGAACTGTATTATGACTATTATTCTCTGAAATCTGAAACTCCTAGTCACAAATAGTTTGTGAAATCAGAGTCTAAGGTTGACTCTACTACAGGTAAAGTCAAAGCAAAATCTTCAAAGCCTATTGTTTCTAAATCTAGTAAGAAAGGATCCAATCAAAGTTGGGTCCTAAAAAATTCTAACTAGTTACTTTTTGTTTGCAGGGCACAGGAAAGAAGCATTCAATTATCTTGGATAGTGGATGCTCTGGACATATGACTGGAAAGAAGTCCCTGCTTACAAAATTTGAGAGGAAAGCTGGCCCAGTAATATCCTTTGGAGATGGCAACAAAGGAGAAACTCTAGGATATGGCTCAATTGTTTTTGGGAATGTCATCATAGAAAATGTAGCACTGGTTGAAGGCTTAAAACATACTCTTTTAAGCATAAGTCAACTGGGTGATAAAGGTTACAAATCAATCTTTGACAAAGAAGGATGCAAAATCTTGAATATGCAGAATGGAGACATTGTTCTAACTGGTCAAAGACATGGTAACATATATGAAACCAGCTTAAGTGATACATCTAAAGGAATTGTTAGATGTCTCTACAGTAAAGCAACAAATGATGAAAGCTGGAATTGGCACAAGAAGCTCTCACATCTCAACTTCAAAAAGCTTAATCAACTTGTTAAGTACAATCTGGTGAGAGGCCTACCTCAGGCAAATTATGTGCAAGATGGACTTTGTGATGCATGTCAGCTTGGAAAGCAAAGAAGAACCACTTTCAAGAGCAAGACAGAAAATTCAATTACTGAACCATTTCACATGCTACATCTTGATCTGTTTGGTCCAGTAAATATTATGTCTATCAGCAAGAAAAGATTTGCTCTAGTGATAGTGGATGATTTCACAAGGTTTACATGGGTGTTCTTTCTACACAAGAAAGATGAAGCTCCTCAGCAAATCATTGAACTTGTAAAGAATATTCAGAATAACTCTGAGTACAAAGTTAAAGTACTTAGGAGTGACAATGGTACTGAATTCAAGAATTCTACAATGGAGGAGTATTGTGCAGACAATGGAATTACTCAAAAGTTTTCTGCACCTGGTACACCTCAGCAGAATGGTGTAGTGGAAAGAAAGAACAGGACTCTCATAGAGGCAGCAAGAACCATGCTTGCAGATGCAAAACTTCCAACCTACTTTTAGGCAGAAGCTATTAACACTTCATGTTTCACTCAAAACTGTACCTTGGTAAATGGTCATGGAAAAACTCCCTATGAGATGATCAAAGGAAAGAAACCAAGTGTGAAATACTTTCACATCTTTGGGTGCAAATGCTATGTCCTAAAAGTTCATCCAGAACAACTTGGAAAATTTGAAGCCAAATCGGATGAAGCAATCTTTCTAGGATATTCAGCATCAAAGGCCTTCAAAGTTTATAATCTCAGAACTCACATTGTTATGGAATCAATTCATGTTGCATTTGATGATAAGAAATTTGGAATTCTGCAAACTGATGAAAGCCATGACAAATTGGAATTTGAAAATCTGAAGAATTCTGAGATACTCTCCAGTGATGATGAAGGTTCTTCAGAGGAAATTTCTATTGCTTCTCAAAGGAATGCTACTGTTGAGGGGGAGCAAATGAATCAAGAAGAACACAGTGATCATCAGGAGCAGACTAGCTATTCAGAGTCTACTCCATCAGGAACTGATCCTTCAGAGTCTGCTGAGGAAAGATCAGTAACGAGCAGCAATATGGAATCTACTGATTCTATTGATCAAAGGAGAGTTTTTGAAGGTAGAGAGAATTCTTCTACAAGAGATACCACTAACTTAGGGGGAGAGACTAGCAGAGTTAATCTACCACCTGTTAGAAAATGGACAAAGGATCATACCGAAGATTTGATAATTGGTGATCCAAATAGTGGTGTTCGAACTAGAAGATCAATTCAAAATGAATGCTTGTATAGTTGCTTTCTCTCAAAGAATGAACCTAAGAAGGTTGAAGAAGCCTTACAGGATCCTGATTGGGTAATTGCAATGCAGGAATAGTTAAATGAGTTTGAGAGAAACAAAGTCTGGAAACTGGTACCAAGACCTAAAGATAGATCTATTGTTGGTGCAAAATGGGTTTTCAGAAACAAGCTAGATGAATCTGGACTAAAGCAGGCACTGATACATGCTAATTTTGTGTACATTTTATAGCATGTTATCTCACATTTATCCTTAGTTTGTAATAATTTGTCCTTAATTAGCATTGTTAGGAGCATTTTAAATTGGATTGGATGCTAATATAATTTTTATGTTTATAGGATAATTTTGGAAGCAAAAGGAGCCCGGTTCCAGACCCTCAAGAGACCGCAGCTTAGGACTTAAGGATATATTTATATTAATAAATATTTTATTTAATTAGAAAATTATATTTATAAATATCTAATAATATTAGATATCTATTTTTATAATTTCTGAATTAAATTAAGTATTTATTAATTAAAGATTATAAGCTGTGCGGGTTAAAAAAGCATTTTTACGGAGCTCGAAAGTATTAGTAGCCCACGTGACATGTTTACAAAATGCAAATGATTCAAAGTCCATGATTCAAAGTCATCAGAGTTGATTTTTGATTAAAGTAAAAGTTAGGCACCTCTGTCGGTTGGCAGCTGAATTCTTCAATACTGGTGTGCTAATTTGGCTTATAAAAAGATTTGTTTGCAAGAGGTTTGAGAGGAATCCTCATACTGAATGTATAGATTTTATTCTCTAAAAAAATCTGTCAGCTTCTTTTGTAAAATTAGTTTTAAGTATACACTTTTATTTACTGTAATTTCTATTCCGGTTGGAGAGCAAGGATAGAGGGGATTTACTCCAAGCTTTAAGAGATTCTTCAAAGTTATATTTTCTTCACTCTAAACTCTTTTAATCATATGTTCATTCATTCATATATGCTTATTTCTTTATCTAGCATGAGTAACTAATTCTATAATCCGAGAATTAGGTAGTATTCATTGGTGATATATGCTTGTTTAATTGTGATATTAATTCTCTACTTTTGCTAATCTATCATTGAGGGCTTAACCCAATTAAGGGAGTAGCTAACCTTTAATTGTATTCATAGGGATTATGATAAATTGGGAGATGAGTCATAATTCTTGTTCATGATTTGATAGACATAGTTCAATTATTGAATCGGGAGATTAATAAGAAGACTATGAAACTTATAATTTTTGGGTCTTAATAATCTATAAGTGTATTTCAATTGATCATGGGAGTGAATTTTGAGATATGGTTGTAGACATTATTTTGTATCTTGGGAGAGAACATTATAAAGGTTAGAAGAATTGTTTTTAGCAAAGTATGAGAAAAATATATATCGCATTACAACAAATTCATTGAACCAATTGAAGAATCCTAGTTCTCGGGTTGCTTTCCTCGTCTATAAAACTCATTTTTAATTGCTTATTATAGTTAAATTTAGTTATAAACAAAACACACCAATTATTCTTTTACATTTCTAGATTATAAGAGATTAAAACTTAGACTTGTATTAACAGTCCTTCCCTGCGAACGAACTTAGACATTGAAAAATACTATCAACAAATTATTTGATGCAGCACAATAACAATTAAACAAGATTATGGTGAACACAACAAGAACAATGATTATAAACCCTTGGGAGATTGAACCGTAGAACAATCACTACCCCAAGCCAACCCCAAATTGATATATAATCAATATTTAGAGAAAAGTTTTATGTATATAATCAAAGGCTGCTTCATAAGAAGCTAATACAAGGATATATATAGGCTGTTTACAAACCCAAACAGCTGGGTATAATAATAATTCAGCAAACAAAGTCAAGTACACAATTGAAATTACACTACTACAAAGTCAAGCACACAATTGAATAATTATCTCAACTATATAAGTCAAGATAAAACCCAAACATGATACACACTAAACCTGATCAACTTAAAACTACTATTAAAAATACCTAAATTAGTTACTAATAAATTAAAGAGATCCTTTTTATGTTCATTCCCCATCATTCTCCCCTTGTTAGAGAAAACTCGACCACGAGTTTTGTAAAAGGCAAGAATCACACAAGGATGAAATGGAGCCAGGATGAACTTTGTGCTCTTATTTGGAAATGGCTGAGGTGCAAAGAACTCTAAAAATGGACTACCACGCAAAGGAGGCTCAAGCGAATATTCTGGAATGATGAAGTCAATATGTTTAACCTCAATAATATCATCAACTACTTTATAATCATCGACAATTTTAAAGCAGTCCGGTTGTGGCAAAATTTCTTCTACTTGCTCCTCAATAGCAATCTTTGTATCCTCAACTTGTTTAACATCCTCAAATGGGTCTTCCATAGAAGCTTCTTCAACATGCTGCTCAATTTCCATTGAAATTTCATCCCCTTTAACATTCTTCGCATTCTCCAAATGTACAAGGCGTTCAACTTGAGATGTAAGAATCTTAACAGTCCTATGTAGTTCCTCTTTTTCACGTTTGTACCTTTCTTCCCTCAGCTCAATGTTGTACTTCTTTTGCAACCTTTCAAGTTCATCATATTGATTATCTAACTCCTTCAATGTAAGCTTATATTCAAATAACTTACTTTCACGATAGCAAACATAGGCTTCGTAGTACAATGCATCACATTCATCCTCAAGAATACATATGTAATCTTTTACTCGCACAATATCGGATTGGATGTGTCGAGACATGATTTAAAACATAGCATAAATGCAAAATTCTGAGGAGTAAAGGCTGATATGAAAGATTTTGCACTTAAGGACTGGTTTGCAGTTTCTAGAAGTTCAGAGGACAGAATTGTAATTTTCTGAAAGTTGAAGGACTGCCTGGTAAGTTTAAGTAACCCAGGGCAGAACTGTTACTTTTATAAAGGTCAAAGACTTAATTTTAAATTCTGAAAAACTAAGGGATCAGATTCAGGATTTCAGAAAGTCTAAGGTACGCACTGCAGTTTTGCAAATTATATAGAGATAAATATTAGGGTTTTTACCACTTATAAAAAGAAGCAGCCGTGTAGAAAAGAAGCAGCCTCTCCTATACTTATCATTCTCCTGAATGAACAGTTCTTCACTGTCACAGTACTCTCACGCAGTGAATAGTAACTTTTCCGGCAGTGAACAGTGACTTCGGCTGTGAATAGTGGTCAGATGAACAGTGATGAAATCTGGTGGTGCCAAGAGGAATGATATTCAGTGACAATCAGGGTGGTCTGGGTGGAAATCAGGGTGAATATAGCAGCGGATAGATAGTAACAATAGGATGAACTATAACAATGATAACAACCAGAATTTTAGCTCTGATGCCAATTTGATGCAGCACAATAACAATTAAACAAGATTATGGTGAACACAACAAGAACAATGATTATAAACCCTTGGGAGATTGAACCGTAGAACAATCTCTACCCCAAGCCAACCCAAAATTGATATATAATCAATATTTAGAGAAAAGTTTTATGTATATAATCAAAGGCTGCTTCATAAGAAGCTAATACAAGGATATATATAGGCTGTTTACAAACCCAAACAGCTGGGTATAATAATAATTCAGCAAATAAAGTCAAGTACACAATTGAAATTACACTACTACAAAGTCAAGCACACAATTGAATAATTATCTCAACTATATAAGTCAAGATAAAACCCAAACATGATACACACTAAACCTGATCAACTTAAAACTACTATTAAAAATACCTAAATTAGTTACTAATAAATTAAAGAGATCCTTTTTATGTTCATTCCCCATCATTGCACCAAGAGCATGGTATGAGACTTTGTCTAAATTTCTTCTTGAAAATGGCTTCACAAGAGGTACAATTGACAAAACTCTATTATTTAGAAAGATAAAAGGTGAATTGATTTTAGTTCAAGTTCATGTTGATGATATTATTTTTGGTTCTACTAATGAAAAGTTGTGTGCTAAGTTTTGCAAGCTTATGCAGTCTAAGTATCAAATGAGCATGATGGGTGAATTAACTTATTTCTTAGGCTTGCAGGTCAAACAAACTGAGACTGGTATTTTCATTAATCAGTCAAAGTATATCAAAGATCTTTTAAGAAGGTTTGACTTTCAAGACTGTGCAGTTGCAAAAACACCCATGGCAACAGCTACTAAACTAGACTCTGATCCTAAGGGGAAGAGTGTGGATAATACTAGTTATAGAGCCATGATAGGCTCATTGTTGTATTTAACTGCAAGTAGACCAGATATAATGTTTTCTACCTGTTTATGTGCTAGATTCCAAAGTGATCCTAAGGAATCTCATTTAATTGCAGTAAAAAGAATTTTTAGATATCTCAAAGGAACTCCAAATCTTGGTTTGTGGTATCCTAGAGAATCTGATTTCTTACTAATTGGCTAATCAGACTCTGATTATGCAGGGTGTAAGATAGACAGGAAAATCACTACAGGTACATGTTAATTTTTGGGAAATAGATTGATTTCTTGGGCAAGCAAGAAGCAACAATCTGTTTCAACCTCAACTGCAGAAGCTGAGTACATAGGAGCAGGCAGTTGTTGTGCACAACTCCTTTGGATAAGAAATCAGTTGATGGATTATGGTATGACACTTAGTAATATTCCTATGTTTTATGATAATACTAGTGCTATCAAAATTGCAGAAAATCCAGTTCAACATTCAAGGACTAAGCACATTGATGTCAGGTATCATTTTATTAGAGAACATATTGAGAATGGTACTGTGGAACTTCTTTTTGTTTCAACTGACAAACAGCTTGCAGATATTCTAACTAAACCACTTGATGAGACTACATTCAGTAGATTAGTAAGTGAGTTAGGAATGTTAAATTTCTAGATCTTTAACATCTGCAAAAGTAGCAAGGTATGTTGTTTTTAGCTTATAGACTTGATATTCTTGTCAGGATCTATATTTGATTGTTAAATGCTTTAGCTATAACACTTTGCCTTGATAAATTTCAGTATGATAGACTTGTCAATAATCATCAGGATTAGAATTTGTTATCAGGATGCTGACGTCATCAGTATTGTGTCAGTATCATGATTGTGAAAATTGTTTCAGATCCTGAAGTTTACTTTGTGTAGTAATCTAATTCTATGATGTATTTAGTCTATGCTAGCAAGTTCTAATATTTGCATACTGATCATTTATACATCATTCAATATTCAAAAGACAAGTAGATAATAAGAAATTGTATTTCCAGTAATTGAAAGCATTACATACATGGAAATGAAATACAACATCTTTTTGTCTAACTTCTACTGATAATTCTATACTTGTCTATTGATATGGATTCTGAGGTACAGGACAAGGAGCATCTCAAGAAATCCATCAAGGGATTTGAATAGCCTCGTCTATTCTTAGATTCCTTGTCTGAGCGACTTGAATGAGAGTAGCTAACTTAAATGTATAGCAACCCCATCAAGATCAACCTCAGACTCTCGGCCAAATTCTTCATCCTCAAGTTTTGAGGAAATTAGGTGAAGATTGTATCCAAAAGATGGATGTTCTAGGAGAAACCTCTGGATATTATCTGAAACTACTTCATTCATGATTAGTTCGATGAGAAAAGTCATCTCTTCAAAGAAATGATCAAGAACAGGATGTTCATCGACTGTGAAAAATCTAAAGAATGGGTTTGAATGGAATTTTGGTTTGAGAAGCATTGTTTAGATGAAAAGAAATTGAAAGGTTTATGGAGAATGACATAAGGCGTCTGTTTCTTTTATAGAAAGACGTGAGAAGCTGAACAGTCACTTGGAAGTTTTAATGAAGTCGGATGCTAATTATTGCGTGTGACTGTATTTCTTGTATTTTCAAGAAATGTCGAATATATCTAACCAATTGATTTTGTTCAAATTAATTGTTTATTTCTTTTTCAGATGAAAAATGCCATGTGGAAACTTTGTTTAAGTCTCTGGAATCAGGATGATATTTGATCAGCATTTCAAGTGTGACCATCAGGATTTGAAAATTATTATTTTTAAATCACATTGCTTTTTGTGATTATTCTGATGAAGGTCACAACAGGAAAAGGAAGCTGATCAGTATTGATTAGTTATACCCTGATTTATATCATGAAAATCAATTTTGGATTTTATTTTCAAAAAAAATCATGGGTAACCGCATTTTTCAGGGACTGACACCTGTCAATCTACGTGTCGACGTGGGATAGTGGTCTGAAAGATTTGTGAAATATATTTGTTTTGAAATCTTAATTGTGTAATTGCTTTCTCTAATTTCACATTCTCTAAAGCAAAAACACTCTCGAGTTTTCAAAATCACTAACTCATTTCAAGAATTTTTCAAAGTACCTTTCAGATAAAAAATGGCAGCTCGAAGAAGATTACCTAAATCAGTGGCTTTCAAGTTTGGTGACTTTGATTTTATGACGAACAATCATGTAGCAGCTATCACCAACAAGGAAGGAGTATTAACTGATTTTCATCCAATCATGGACTTTCTGGCGTATGGACCATTAAGTTATGCATTGACAGCATCTCCACAGATTAATCAAGCAGCTGTTTCACAAGCTTGGGAGAATGCTGAGGTAATTGATTCTACTCAGAGTCAATCAGGTAAGATTGTTCTACACTTAGGACAAGATTCATTTGACATTACTGAATCTATTGTTAATTCAGTACTTTGCTTGCCTGTTACTGATAATTATGCAAGTGAACCATCTGATGATAATGTAAGAACTATGTTGTCTGAATTAGGTTATAGTGGACCTCTAGACAACATGAGCCAGTTGAATAGGTCTTTTCTTAGAAAGGAATGGTCTTTCTTCTTTGATCAAATTGCTAAATGTTTTACTGGTAAATGTAGTTCTTTTCAGCAAATTACTTCTGTTACATCACATATTGCTCATAGTTTGCTTTATGACAGAGTAATTAACATTGGTCACATTATCTTAAGTCAAATGAGTATTAAACTTGGGTCAAGAGATCAAAACAGGAAAATGGTTTATTATCATAGATTTATGCAAATGTTTATTAACCATTTCATTCCTGATGTTGAAGCTAGATTTGGTAGGGAACATTGTGTTTCTTCTTATGAACAGCAAAAGAGAATTTTCTCTGACATTATAAAGAAGGACAATGAAAAGAATCTAGATGAAATACCTGTAATTCATTATCCACATCATGTTCAGGTAATTCTTAAAACTCATCTTCCTACACTCTACAATTCTTCTTTCTTTTGTGGTGAAATGGCTCAGGAATCTCAATTGGAGGAGAACCCACCTGTGTCTACCTAAGTAGCCCAAAACATTATAGTCTCTGAAATAATTCAAGAACAAATTTTTAATTCACAGCCTACTGTTTCGAAGAAACCAACCTCTGGTGTTTCTCAAAAGACATCAGTTATAAGGAAGAGAAGATTTGTTGTGTCAAGTAGTAGTAGTTCTAGTGAAGATGATGATCATATATCTCTTGCTGAGAGAGAAGAATTGAAGGCTGTAATTCGACTTTCTAAGCGAGGACAAAGAGATGAAGCACCTAGTCACAGCCAGGCTACAGTCTCCCAAAAGGCTGTAGTTCTTAACAAGGGAAAACAGTTACTGGATACTGTCTCTCAAAAGACTGTGTCTATTGAAAAAGGATCTCATCCCAAGATTAATTCTGTGTCTACACCTCTTGAGTCTTCTCAGGATAAATCGTTTGCTCACTATACCAGGAGAACAAGGAGAAAGATTCAATTGTCACCTACACACACAGAGTCTAGTCCAACTAATATCATGCAGGTTTCTACAAATGAAGCTACAATCAAGTCAGCAAATGACTATAGAGATCTGGATATTGATTCTTCATGGGAAACTACATTATGATACAGACTGGATATGGGACTAATTTCTCTCAAAGTGAAGTTGTCAAGGCCTGTTCTAGATTTTCTGGTTGAAAGAGTACCAAAAATTTTATTTCCAGATGAATATGGACTTCTACATCAAAGACTTGACTTAATGAAGATGTATTTCTATGTATCTGTCAGAAGACAATTAGTCAACAAATTTGGACTCTCGAAGCATGTTGCACTTCAATCACTACATGCATATTTATTTGACAAGGATGTCATTATTGAAGATGCTTCAGCTCAAGGTGAACAAATGGAGGAAGTAGATAGTGAAAAGCAGTCAACAGAAGATACTATTGCACTAGTGGTGGATAGTAGGAAAGATCAGATCACAATCACTGCAACACAAGAACCATCTAGTCAGAGGTTGGATGACTCAGGAGCTGTGATAGCTGATGTTGAAAGGTCTTCTGTGATGATTGAAATTGCAAGTGAGAAACCCTATGATATGGGAGGAACAACTTTGACTGATTTTCTTGAAGATCAAACAAATATTATTCAGTCAGAGTCTATCCACTTTGAGGGTGAGTCTCAGCAAACAACACTTAAAGATGGTGAAATACTAACTATGGTGTCTAATGAAGTGTTACTGAAGACATCAGAGTCTAGTAGAGAACCTGAAAGTGGTATACTGGAGCCTGTAGTCTCTGGAAGGAAAGAAGATGATTGTAAGGGTTCAGAGATTATAGTAGCTCACTCCTTGGAGAAAACCTCAAGCCCCATGCCAAATGAGGAACCCTCTCTCCATGTGAGTTCAGGTATAAAAACTTCTTATAACCTCTATTTTTCTGTAGGTCATGAGAGCACTAATCCAAATTTGAGTGATACACATGAAAAGATGGATATTGTTCCACAATCAGAGCGGCTGACTCCTGACCAGGCAAAAGGTGAGGTAGAAAGAGTGTTGACTTTAGATAGTCAAAGTGAGAATGAGGGTATGGATGATCAACTCCATAGTGAGGGAGAGAAAATTAGGAAACCATCGTTTGATTTCTGGGATCAAGTTTTTCCTGAATCTTGGTCTGACAATTTTGGTATGGATGCTGGTACTTATTCATTTATCAAGATGTATCAGAAGAATGACCTAGCACATCATAATGCAAAGCCAGAAGTTAAAGCTCAGCAGCAAAAAGGGAGGCTTGCAGGAATCATTAACAGAAGAGGTGCCAGGATAAAACAATCTCTTGATACATATGTACCAGATGAAATTCCTAATGTTCCTTTGTATGTACTTCCAATATCAGCTCGAATTGAGACATCAACAGTCTCTGATCACTCTAAAGAGGAGTCAGGATTTGAAGATGTTAGTACACAGAATATTGGTGAAGGACAAGATGATCATATTGCAGCTTCAGATCAGAAATGTTAAGATGTTGATACTTCTAATCAAGTATTATTACTTGAATATCATTCTACACAGGCAACTTCTTCTACAAGACTTGAATCTGAAGATATTCCAAACACTTTTAACATTGAAGTCAATTCTGAAGTACTACAAGACATTCAGAAATCTCAAGTTGAAATTAAATCAAGACTTCAAACACTTGAAGATAACCAAGTCACAATTATGGAAAATCAAGCGATTCTGATGAATCTCATTTGTTCTGTTACTGAATCTCTTGGAATTAATGTTGCTGATGTCAAAAAGGGGGAGATAAAGATGATTCAAAGACAACAACAACACCAGACTGGGGGGACTGGGGGAGATAAAGAACAGATAAAGGGAAATAAAAACAAGAACTAGGAGTGACAGAGGTTAATCTTAGCAGGGAAGTGGTAATGGAACAGAAGCATTAATAGTTAAAATTCTTTCGTCTAAGTACTGGATACTTTGTCTACATCTGAGGAAGGAGAGGTACTTAACTTCATGATTTTTGAATTCATAAATTCTATTCTGGTTGTATTGTTATATGTTTTGACATCCACAACTTAGATTTATGCTTCAGATTTTAAAGCATAAATAGGGGGAGATTGTTAGGAATAATTCATGAGTTGTGATGTTAAGAATAGAATTTTATTTATACTTCTTGTATATCCTGATTTATAAAGGATTTAGCACTTTGTATATAGGATATATGTAATAAACAGTAATCTGTAGAATTAAGTCAGGAACAGTGCATCGAGGACTATGTATCAGGAACTGAGATCGAATCCTGATAGAGCAAGTCGAGTACTGATGGGATGGTCAGATACTGATGCAGTGTGTAATCCTGATATCAGTTATGTTATTGATGATGTCATTATGGATGCTACAGAAACTGGTAAGTTCTATAAACAGGATCTTTGTTTGAAGAACAAGCAAGAAGATTTTATGAAGGGAAGGATTTTCTATTGATGGAAACTATCAACTGGACAGCAGAACATTGTCATGTATAGATTATCTTTCTGTAATTAGTTGATAGGTAGCATTATAAATACTCTCTCTATATCATTGTAAAAAGAGTTCGTTCGTGAGTGAGTTCGTTCATTAGGTTTGTATTCGAGAGTTCGAAACAAACAGAGAGAGATTTGTATTGTCAGCAACTGCTAAAGGTATTTGTACACCTTTGGTAGAGTTTGTATTTGATCTTATTAATACAAACAGAGTTTGATTCATTCGTTTATTCTTGTTCATATAACCAAGCAAAAATCAGACACGATTATATAACTTGTATTCAACCCCTCCCCTTCTACAAGTTATTCAAGTTAACAACCCTAACTTTAGCAATGCTATAGTGATCACATGAATAGTAAATTCCGAGGATTTAGAGAAATGGTTTATAAGTACCCTATAATGGAAACAGAGAATGAGTAAACAGAAACCATATTAGTATTGTACATTGAAAATAAGTGACTCGAAATGACGATAGATTCCAGAAATTCCTGAATATGGATTTTGATTTCGAATAAGCTTCTATTGGATACTGAGGAGCATGGAAATATTAAAGGAATTATATATTGAGGGATTAGTGAATGTAGATTAAACCAAGGGATTATTAAGTTAAGAGAATACCAAAGGAATTTGGATTGTTAAATGATTTCAGAACCACTGAAACAATGAGGTATACTCGAAACGAACCACAATTAGACGAGTATGGAAACCAAGCAACTAAGATTAGTAATATAACAAGGATACATACCACACTATGTTATTCAAGATTATTAGCATTATAAGTAGAAAATCAAAATGGGATTTATTGGATCACCAAAGTGGTGTCATTAGCCATTAACTTGTTTTTAAGGGTAAATTAGTACTTTAGCATGGCTTTTAACCACAAATATCTTCCAAGCTTCTAAGACAATCTAGTATTATCAAGATTAACACAAGATTAGATCAAAACAAGAGCAAGAAACCTCTCCCCCTTCTCCATTCTTCCATTCGGCCATATCAAGAAAAAAAAAGAAAAAGAAAATCCAAAATCCTAGCTAGCATCAAGATTAAATCAAGAGAAAAATCATGGAGCTTCTTGGAGGATAGATTAAGACTAGCACAAAGTTTCAAGGCCAACCAACATCATTTAGCAAGGTAATAAAATCATAGAAGTTGAAGATGAATAGTGAATAAATAGTAATTTTCAAGTGTTAACTTTGTTTTAATGGTTTCTTTAGTTGATTCAAGTTAATCTAAGGTTGTTTAAGGAGTGCCCAAGGTTTATTAAGGATCTTTAAAGCTTCAAGAAGGTATAACTACTCTTGCCCTTTCTTATTTATGATGGATATTGTTTGGTTTAGTGATTAAGTGGTGTAAATGTTATGATTATGATGTTATAAGTGTTTGTAAGTGATTAAAGTTGATTTTTGAAGGAGTATGTGCTTGTAACCATGGTTGGTAAGATGACCACATGGTGTAGGTGATGGTGTATAAGGTGGATGATTGATTTGGAGGAGTTTGATTTTAGAAAGTATGAAAATATAGCCGTTATAATGTCCGATTTTCGTTAGACCAAGAATCTGCCCTGTTTTTTGGACCCTATACCTGTACGGTAGGTTACTGTCCAGACTCCCAAGTGACCATGAGATGATATAGCTTGGTTCATAGATCGTTTTGATATAAAGTGCGTTAAAATTTGATGAACGGTTTAGGAGAAAAGTCAGTTTTAGTGAAAGACGTTCGAAAGTCGAGAAAACGTAGTTATACCAACTTTAAGGCTATAACTACCATACTTAGACATTCTTTAAAATTACAAAATTTTGGGATATTGTATTGGGGTAGTCAAGGAGGCATTACCAGTTGACCTTGTGGTAAAATTCGAAATCTATATTTTCTGAGAATTTTTACAGTTAAGTGTGGTTGTTAGGGGAAATGGTGAAAACCCCTGAAACTTCGATTTAGTTTATAAATGATTAAGTTCTTGAACCTTAGGGGTAATAGTGATACGTTAAACATATATTAAAGTGTCAACGGTATTGTTATACAAGGGTAAGGTGAGTAAGAGATGTGGTATTCTAACGACGAACCTTTTTGTGTTATAGAAACTTCGGGAGAGCCACGAGCCATACTGCCAGGATACAGAGATCGAGGCAAGATTTCTTCTATCCTTACTTTGGAAAACTACTTATCTTCACAATAATATGATTTCATGGAATATGTATATGTTATTCTATGGTTGCTATATTGTTATGAATTATTTTTCCCTGATAGTGGGAATTAAAGAGAAGTGGATATGAATTATGAAATATGAATGTGAATATGATTATGAATGGAGCGAATATGATTTATGGAAAAAGATATATAAAGGAATGGTATCAGTTATTATCTAGGGTTATATGATTTATAATACTAAGTAAAAAATATTATTTCTAAAGGTTGTGACAGATATTATTGAGTATTATTTAATACTTCTAAAATAAATGGAATACTTTATGTATACAAGAACATATTTGATTTCATTGAATATAGAAGAGATGTCTAAGTCATAATCAAATTATTATGACATAAATATTTTTAAAGGTGATGATAAATGGAAATGGAAATGATATATGTGAAGGGAAATGTGAATGGATATTTGAATGGAAATGTGAATGGAAATATGAATGGAAATGGAAAATGTGAAATGGTATTTGATAATGGAAAAGTGATTTGAAAAGGGGGATTGCAACAATAAGCGTAAGAGGTTGTGTGGTAGTGGCACAGTCCAGCATCCAATATTCATTTCGACCCAAGAGTGCCGAGGGAGGATGTAGTGGAGAACCTTCCTCCTGGGGGATGGTGGAGAACCTACCTCCGTCTACCGGTAGTAAAAGGGACGGGTACGGAGGACGACTGATCATCGTGCCTCACGTATTCGGCAACAGTGGAAATCCCCAATGTTTTCTTTAAAGGAAAGAATTGGAGAATGGTTTTCAGATTTTTATACTGAAAACAGAAAAATGATATGAAAAGAAGGAATTGTGTTATAAATGGAAGAGAAACTGATTTTATATTATGGTATAGAATTTCTGTGTAAAAAGGAAATGGAAGGATTATAATGAGAGATATGGTTCAAATTTTTATGTTATCTTGAGATAATATATTGAGAAGAAGTGTGAATTATTATCTGAATACAGAAGAGCAATTGATATTATATTGTTGTACCTTTCTTTTCTTATAATAGAAAGTGGATGATGTATTATTAAATAGGAATGTCATTTTTCTCAAAGTCTATAATTGTTTTCCAGTTATTATATGATATTAGAAGTGAGACTGAGATTATAATATTATATATTTCTTTTCGTATAAAGATAATTGAAAAGTATATGTCCTGAACGGAAATAAAGTTTCCTTCCATAATATCTGAAAAATTGTTTATTAAAATATATATATGATGATTATTTTCCTTTGTTGTTAGTTGATAGAAATTATCTTGCTGAGCTATTTTAGCTCACTCTTGCTACTTATCTATATACAGCTAGGTATGCCGAGACTACGCAGAATGCCCCGCAAGAGGGTAGGGGGAAGGCGACCTTCTGAGGGCACGTTAGCATCTATACCTGAGGTAGTGTGGAGGCAGACGGGTTCTGAGGGTCTTATGTATAATGAAGTGTGTAAGAATGTGATAAACTTTTAATTGTTGAAATGCTTCATGTCGAAGTATTATTCAGCAATGTATTTAAGGATGATTCTGGTTTTGTAATAACTGTTTAACTCTAAACTTTTATTATGGTGAATGTTGTTCTCTGAGCATATGACTGGTGTGTGTGTGTTTATTATTGCGGGGTCAATCGCATAAGTATTAATTGTAAAAAAAAAGACCCAAGAGATATTGATATTGAATGGAAATTGATCCGTGATGGCCCAGATTTATGACCCCGGATTTGGGGCTGTCACAATTTGGTATCAGAGCTTAGAGTCATATTGCTCAGGAACAAGAGTGATAGTAATATACGCATATAGATATATAGGTAAGGATATAAAATATGAACTCACATCGAGTTCAAGGGGGGTTTATCGAACGAAGCGTTTATTCTAAGTCGTGATTATAATTTTATTGATTATTGCTAATAAAGGTTATTATGCCAAAAGTGTTAAGTTTATGTAGCACATGAGATCGATATGAGAAAGGGAATACTTGATGTATCGGGAAGTGTACGTTAGATAACCTCGTGAGTAATCCCAGGGTGATCTATCATCTCTTATTCAAAAAAAAGGGGCCTGTATCTTTTCAAAACTTTCTGGTACCTTTGGAATGTGTTTCAAAATTGTATTTTATCTATTTTAGTCAAAATATTTCCCTAAGATTATTTTTGGAAGAGGGTCTTTATCATCGTGATTAAATATTTTCTTTATACTTCTTATTCCAACTAAGAGGAACAATCCTATATGTATACACAAGGACGATCTGTCTGTGTGATTGAAAGTTGGAGGGGACGCCCTAACTTGTGTTACGTACGGGTTCTTCCATCATATTGATTTCCCAAAATATTCTTTTGTTTCGAATAAGAGCTATTTAAAACTCTTAATCTTATAAATTGTTGCGGGACCCTTGCTTGTTTCTGGGTTCGTTTCAATTCAAAGTTTCTTAAATGCTATAAATTGTTTCGAATATAGAAGATTTCCTTAATGGATGAGATAATGGAAGCAAGGTTTAGAGTATACGTGATTATACGAGGAAACTCGAGATTTCAAGGGAAATTTCAATAAGAGATAATTAGAGCTAGAAGCGTTTCGATATAAAAGAGGAAGGAATTTCGTGAGAAGAAAGGGATATAATTGAGGACTAGTGAGATAAAAGAATATGAGGAATTTTAAGGTATAATTGAGACTTACTATTGAGAGTAAGGTGTATTTTTAGGAAAAAGTCAGAATAAGGATAAATAAAGGAAGTGAGATAATTAATGAAGTTTGTGTATTCTGTCTAAATTCTATCGTATTTCGATATTAAATGTTGAGATTCAAGAATATTGATGTATATAAGGTGATTGACTTAAATGAAAAGGTTATCGTGCTAAAGGTGATACGCTTATTTGCTAAAGTTGAATTGAGAATATTATGGTATATAAATGAGTTAACTAGTGATATAATTGTGTATATGAGAATGTGTATATAGAAATGATGTATATTATACCCTAAATTTGGGTGATTAATGAAGAATATTGCTATATACAGAACCATGCCGCCTAAGCGTAACAATAGAACGAATGCAAGGGAAAATGAGAGAAATGAAGGAAGTCGAAATAGACAGAATGAAAACGCTCATAATGAACAAAATCATGAAGAAGAAGAAGATGAATCAACTGGCCAACAAGGAAATCAGGGTGGTGATCCCTTAAACCAATTTATGGAACTATTGAGGCAGAATTTAGCTAATCCACAGGATCCTCAACAACCACCCGTTCTCCCCAATCAGGCAGCTAACACCTTTCGTGCTTTTAAGTCATTAAAACCCCCAGAGTTTGAGGGAACTGCTAACCCAGTAGTAGCCAGAGCCTGATTAAAAGAGATGGATAAAGCTTTTGAGATATTGAGGATAGAGGAGGATCAGAAAACAACCTTTGCAGCCTATCTCTTAAAGGGAGAGGCAAATTATTGGTGGGAAACTAAAAAGAATCTAGAAGGAGCGGGAGTGATAACCTGGGAGCGTTTCACTAGGGTGTTCTTAGAAAAGTACTCCCCTAGGTATCTGGAAAACCAAATGGAGATGAAATTTCTGGAATTGAAACAGGATAATTTATCAGTGGCTGAGTATGAAACTAAATTAACTGAACTGTCTAGGTTTGTTCCCAAATTTGTGCGTACTGAAGAACAAAGAGCGAAAAGGTTCCAACAAGGATTGAAACCATGGCTACGGACACGAGTGGCACCGTTTGAGTTAACTGAGTATGCTGCAATGGTTCAGAAGGCATCTATTATAGAAGCCGAGAGTGAACAAACCCAAATAGGTCGAGAGAACAAGAAAAGGAAATTTGAGGGTCAGAAAGGAGGTACAAGTGAAGGAAGTTACTTTAGCAGGTTCAGTAAAGGACAAAAATCTAAGTTTATGGGAAAGTCAGGGGGTAACAAGGCTGTTAGTGAGACTGTGAATCAAGGTGGTAAGTCCTCAGGAACATTTCAGTCAAACAAATCAAGACCACCATTACCAGAGTGCAATACGTGTGGTAGAAAGCATACAGGAGCGTGTAGACTATTGGAAGTAACTTGTTATAAATGTGGACAGAAGGGGCACTACTCTGACAGGTGCCCAACAGTTGATGAGAACCCTAAGAATGACGTCAAGTGTTATCAATGTGGGAAATTAGGACACTTTGCTAGAGATTGCCGTTCTGGTGGGTCATCTGCGCCGGGACAAAGTATGACTGCTTCAAACAAACCTACTGCCAAAGTGTACAATATGACCTTAGGGGAAGTATTGAAAAAGCCGGAGACAGATGCAGGTGAACATTTTCTTTTAGTATTTAAATTTTTAGTGTAAATGTTTGGTTAAGAATCAATGTGGTCAATGAATGGTGTAAATAAGTTAACAAAATAGATAAGAATGATCTATCTGAGTTGGAAGTAAGATATGCTGATCCAGAGAGAGAAAGTAATAGTATTTTGGGGTAAACCACAGACTTGTTTAGATACGAACAGGAAATATATATTATAGGTAGTATTTTCTTACAATTGTTTCAAGGAATCTTATTCTAGTCAGATTTTTGGAGGATTTTACAGAGACAGGATATAACAAGATTGAAGTGTTCATATTTTATGTCATGATAGAGATCAAAATATAGATAAACCATAAGTGAGATACACTACCATTCAGGGGAGGCCAATGTGGTGGCCGATACCCTTAGCCAAAAGAGAAATGAGAGATGAACTAATGTAGAATGACTGAAACAGGAGGAAATTGCAAGATAAAGATAGTGAAAGCACTACTACTGATAAGTTAAATGGCATGTTGATGAATGACAAGCAAGTTTATGTTGGTGTATTTTTGCGCAAACAAGATAAAGATATTATGAAGGAAAAAGGATGGAGAAAGTGGTATAGAAGTTATAAGGTGTAGATGAAAAAGGTAAATACGGACAATTTCAACGTGATTCCGGGACGGAATCCTTTTAAGGGGGGAAGGATGTAATAACCCTAACTTTAGCAATGCTATAGTGATCACATGAATAGTAAATTCCGAGGATTTAGAGAAATGGTTTATAAGTACCCTATAATGGAAACAGAGAATGAGTAAACAAAAACCATATTAGTATTGCACATTGAAAATAAGTGACTCGAAATGACGATAGATTCCAGAAATTCCTGAATATGGATTTTGATTTCGAATAAGCTTCTATTGGATACTGAGGAGCATGGAAATATTAAAGGAATTATATATTGAGGGATTAGTGAATGTAGATTAAACCAAGGGATTATTAAGTTAAGAGAATACCAAAGGAATTTGGATTGTTAAATGATTTCAGAACCACTGAGACAATGAGGTATACTCGAAACGAACCACAATTAGACGAGTATGGAAACCAAGCAACTAAGATTAGTAATATAACAAGGATACATACCACACTATGTTATTCAAGATTATTAGCATTATAAGTAGAAAATCAAAATGGGATTTATTGGATCACCAAAGTGGTGTCATTAGCCATTAACTTGTTTTTAAGGGTAAATTAGTACTTTAGCATGGCTTTTAACCACAAATATCTTCCAAGATTCTAAGACAATCTAGTATTATCAAGATTAACACAATATTAGATCAAAACAAGAGCAAGAAACCTCTCCCCCTTCTCCATTCTTCCATTCGGCCATATCAAGAAAGAAAAAAAAGAAAAAGAAAATCCAAAATCCTAGCTAGCATCAAGATTAAATTAAGAGAAAAATCATGGAGCTTCTTGGAGGATAGATTAAAACTAGCACAAAGTTTCAAGGCCAACCAACATCATTTAGCAAGGTAATAAAATCATAGAAGTTGAAGATGAATAGTGAATGAATAGTAATTTTCAAGTGTTAACTTTGTTATAATGGTTTCTTTAGTTGATTCAAGTTAATCTAAGGTTGTTTAAGGAGTGCCCAAGGTTTATTAAGGATCTTTAAAGCTTCAAGAAGGTATAACTACTCTTGCCCTTTCTTATTTATGATGGATATTGTTTGGTTTAGTGATTAAGTGGTGTAAATGTTATGATTATAATGTTATAAGTGTTTGTAAGTGATTAAAGTTGATTTTTGAAGGAGTATGTGCTTGTAACCATGGTTGGTAAGATGACCACATGGTGTAGGTGATGGTGTATAAGGTGGATGATTGATTTGGAGGAGTTTGATTTTGGAAAGTATGAAAATATAGCCGTTATAATGTTCGATTTTCGTTAGACCAAGAATCTGCCCGGTTTTTTGGACCCTATACCCGTACGGTAGGTTACTGTCCAGACTCCTAAGTGACCATGAGATGATAGAGCTTGGTTCATAGATCGTTTTGATAAAAAGTGCGTTAAAATCTGATGAACGGTTTAGGAGAAAAGTCAGTTTTAGTGAAAGACGTTCGAAAGTCGAGAAAACGTAGTTATACCAACTTTAAGGCTATAACTACCATACTTAGACATTCTTAAAAATTATATATTTTTGGGATATTGTAGTGGGGTAGTCAAGGAGGCATTACCAGTTGACCTTGTGGTAAAATTCGAAATCTATATTTTCTGAGAATTTTTACAGTTAAGTGTGGTTGTTAGGGGAAATGGTGAAAACCCCTGAAACTTCGATTTAGTTTATAAATGATTAAGTTCTTGAACCTTTGGGATAATAGTGATACGTTAAACATATATTAAAGTGTCAAGGGTATTGTCATACAAGGGTAAGGTGAGTAAGAGATGTGGTATTCTAACGACGGTCCTTTTTGTGTTATAGAAACTTCGGGAGAGCCACGAGCCATACTGCCAGGATACAGAGATCGAGGCAAGATTTCTTCTATCCTTACATTGGAAAACTACTTATCTTCACAATAATATGATTTCATGGAATATGTATATGTTATTCTATGGTTGCTATATTGTTATGAATTATTTTTCCCTGATAGTGGGAATTAAAGAGAAGTGGATATGAATTATGAAATATGAATGTGGATATGATTATGAATGGAGCGAATATGATTTATGGAAAAAGATATATAAATGAATGGTATCAGTTATTATCTAGGGTTATATGATTTATAATACTAAGTTAAAAATATTCTTTCTAAAGGTTGTGACAGATATTATTGAGTATTATTTAATACTTCTAAAATAAATGGAATACTTTATGTATACAAGAACATATTTGATTTCATTGAATATAGAAGAGATGTCTGAGTCATAATCAAAGTTTTATGACTTTGATATTTTTAAAGGTGATGATAAATGGAAATGGAAATGATATATGTGAAGGGAAATGTGAATGGATATGTGAATGGAAATATGAATGGAAATGGAAAATGTGAAATGGTATTTGATAATGGAAAAGTGATTTGAAAAGGGGGATTGCAACAATAAGCGTAATGGAAAAGTGTTTTCGTATAAAGATAATTGAAAAGTATATGTCCTGAACGGAAATAAAGTTTCCTTCCATAATATCTGAAAAATTGTTTATTAAAATATATATATGATGATTATTTTCCTTTGTTGTTAGTTGATAGAAATTATCTTGCTGAGCTATTTTAGCTCACTCTTGCTACTTATCTATATACAACTAGGTATGCCGAGACTACGCAGAACGCCCCGCAAGAGGGTAGGGGGAAGGCGACCTTCTGAGGGCACGTTAGCATCGATACATGAGGTAGTGTAGAGGCAGACGGGTTCTGAGGGTCTTATGTATAATGAAGTGTGTAAGAATGTGATAAACTTTTAATTGTTGAAATGCTTCATGTCGAAGTATTATTCAGCAATGTATTTAAGGATGATTCTGGGTTTGTAACAACTGTTTAACTCTAAACTTTTATTATGGTGAATGTTGTTCTCTGAGCATATGACTGGTGTGTGTGTGTTTATTATTGCGGGGTCAACCGCATAAGTATTAATTTCAAACTCTTGTTAAAAAAGTAATTAAAAAATAATAACACGTTCTTCTAAGTGTTCTATTAAAAATTAATTTACAATTCAAATTTAGTTAAAATATTATTAAGTGTTTTAACTGTTCAAATAAATTAAATATAAATAACGTAATAAATGAAAAATAACTTAAATTTTCAATAAGTGTTCTTTAAAAAGGTAATAAACTAATAAGACAGTTAATGTATTTCCGAAATATATAAAATTATCTTTTCTAGAATTTTATATTCTAATAAAAAAAATAATGTGTTCTTTAATCAAAAAAATTTTAACATTCTTTTAAGTGTTCTTTCTAAAATAATTTAATTTTAAATATTGTTTTAAGTGTTCTTTTATGTTTCATGAAATAAAGGAACGTGTTTTTTATGATTTTGATGATTTCGAATTATTATTAAAAAATAATTAAAATGCGTGTTCTTCTAATTGTTTTATTAAAAACTAATAAACAATTCAAATTTAATTAAAACATTAATAAGTGTTTTTTAAGTGTTCTTTTAAGTATTCTTTCTGAAATAATTTAATTTTAAATATTCTTCCAAATATTAGTAAGTGTTCTTAGTATTAAAATAATATTATTCTTTTTAAATATTAAAATTTTGTGTTCTTTTGAGTGTTCTATTTATTATTAGACGTTTTATTTTCTATCGTTATTTAAAATTTTAGTACTAGATTACCTTATGTACCAAATTATGTGTTCTTATGATTCATAATTTGTTTTTAATTATGTTAACTATAATATTTTGTTTCCAAATTTATGTTTGGACAGTTTATTGGAGTAATTAAGAGAATGTGATAAATACCATGCTAAAAAGAATCATTGATTCCTCAATTACGATTTGGCACAATCAATTATAGAATTTTGTAATTAAAGCTGTTAAAACTCTAAAAAATAATTTCCTTGTTTGTGTAATTTTATCTTTAATAAATGTTCTTATATTTGTTAAATATTACTATTTTGCCATTAAATATTCTATATTTAAATTTTTAATTATAGAGATGATCAACGGTGTAGATTAGTACCTTAAGTTTTCTATCTAAAAAGTTTTCTCTAGATCCCTACACTATATATGTATATATATATATATATATATATATATATATATATATATATATATATATATATATATATATATATATATATATATATAGTACTACTCTACTAGAAACCAATATTAATCTAGAAACTAAAAACTAGTGGAATTTTTATAAATTTTATCAATTATAAACTCAAATGAATAGTTTGTTTCCTGAAATGAATATCTACATATAACATGACAATTCATATACACACACTGCAATCATCACTTCACACACTGCAATCATCACTTCAGTTTACTTCCTGATTACCACCAACAATCATTGCCACTGGAATCTCTGATTCAATTCCACCTTTGACATGTGATTCAAATCATTATATTTAGAAAACAATGAAACTTAACATAAAATTAATTGGATCATCACATATCACCGAAAACAACATCACCACCATCTTCTCAGTTTAATATTTCCATTACCTTCCGTTCAAACCATCAACATCATCATGTTGTATATTTGATACACCAGATCTGAACAATTACTAATTTGTACAACTAAATTCACTATTTTGTATAGCGGAAATCACTAATATATAATGTGGAAATCACTAATCTGTATTGTAAAAATCATCAATCCGTATTACGAAAATCACCAATTTATTTATTCTACAAATTTGTAATTCCCAAATAACTACGATTACTATGTTGTTTGTAGTCTGTTGAGATGATAATGATTTTGTGAATTGATTTAATGGTGTGAATCGAAGATTGCGTGATACATAATTCGTCGGAGGTGTAGATGAAGTAGGAGAAAAGAGGAAACGAGGGTATGTATTTGGCCTCGTTCTTGTTATCATTTCATCGGAATATTTGATAGCATCGATGATGAATTTTGTGATTATAGGGATAATATATAAAAGTGTATGTATGTATATGTGTATGACATGGGTCTGATTGAAAGTAGAGGGTAGGGGAGTGAAAACGTAAAGTAAGGAGTAAGGAGGAAAATGAGGTTGAATTGGATGTGTCGTCCAGATTTAATTGATTAAAAAAAAACTATTGATTATAACAAGTTTCTAGTTTTTAGTTTAATTTTAGTTTCTATTTGATCACTAGCCTATATATATATATATATAGTAAAGTGCACTTTGTGTACCTGAACTTTGACGAAGACACCACTTGCAATACTACCTTTCAAAAACTACCACGTGCAATACTGAAAGATGGATTTACTTAAGCCGTCTATCTCTTACAAACAGCATTAGATCCTCAGGGGCAAATCAGTCTCAAAGATTTCAACAGTCCCTTTATTCAAAGAAGGCTGATTCGTTATTGACCTACGTTTGTAATTTCTTTCCCACATAGGCGTTTACATAAGAAGAAGAATGATTGTCTTGGATTTGTCTTACATGGGTTTTATCCCTCGTATTCTTCAAGGAAGAGAGTCACATTAATTCAGGGTTTTACTTATGCAAAAAGGATTAGATTATGATGGCTCTTGTCTATGGTATGTGTCTTTACATACTAATCAGATTCTATTTGTCATTTCCTATTTCCACATAAGTGAATTTATCCTTGTGCACTACAGAAAGAGAAGGTGAAATTGCAAAGAAGGATGAGGCGAGTATGGTATTCTCTGACCACAAATATAGACACCCTGAAGTTAAGGTCGGGAAACATGGTGTCTACTATCAGCGCTTCAGACGTGATAATCTATGTTGCACGGAGACGGGTACGTGAACATATACGGGTACGGGGACATAATACGGTAATTTTAAAATTCTAGGGTTCGGGTACAACAATAAAAAAATTTATAAAAAAATTTATTTTTACATAAAATTGAGATAATATTCAACATCCGAAAGATTAAAACATAAAAGACATCCTGCATTTTCAAATTTAACATTATCATGCATAAAAGATTATGTTTTAAATTAAAAGGTAACATGTTTTAATTAGAAAAGAAATAATAATGATTGGAAGATTATGCTTGCAAAATTATGTTTTAAATTAAAAGGTAGAGTAATGTGTTTTACTTAGAAAAGAAATATTAATGATTGGAAGATACGATATTTTAGGTGTGCATAAAGGGTAATATGTTCAATTAAAAGTAAACGCTTTTTAAATTGATTGAAAGATACGATATTTTAAGTATTTATTAAATTTTATTTAATATTACAATTATGTTTTTATATATAATTATTATATTAATAATTTTAATAAAATTTAATATGCTCATATTTACGGATTATACCAATATTTCCTTATTATAAACAACGTATATGAATTTTTAATATATTTTATTAATAATTGAAAATATGGTACGATTGATGTTTTTATAAAAGGTAATATTTTCAACTAAAAGTAAATGTGAAAATTGCAATGGTTAATTACCATTAATTATATTATGCCATTATTAATTTTAATAATTAGGATAACCAAATCGACAAAATTTGAATATTTCGATTTTAATATAATAGTATAAAAAAGGTAACGTATTTTAATTAAAAAGGAAATATTAATGATGTAAAGATATGGTAAGATTGATGTTTTTATAAAAGGTAATATATTCAAGTAAAAGTAAATGTGAAAATGGTCATGGCTAATTACCATTTATTATATTATGTCATTATTTATTTTAATAATTAGGATAACCAAACCGAAAACCTTCAACTAAAAGTAAATGTGAAAATGGCAATAACTAATTACCATTAATTATATTATGTCATTATTTATTTTAATAATAAGGATAGTCAAATTGAAAACAAATGACAAACTTTCAATCTTTGGATTTTAATATAACTAGCTTATAACCCGTACGATGCATGGATTTTTTTGATATATAACACATTTTATTTTATGTTTCAATTAAATTTTTATATAATTATTATTTACAATATTTCATTTTAATTTAATATTAAAAATTTAATATAAATTTAATTAATGATATGCATGGTTTAAAACTTATATTATAAAATTTTAAAATAAATATATCGTTGATAGAATTCGAATCTTGAAATTTTAGTAAATTTTAATTATATAATATATTTAATCATTAGATCTAAAGACTCTGATTTTTTACTAAAAATCTAATGGTCATTATTCGTATTATACGGATTTTTATTATATTTTGTTAGTGATTAGAAGATTTTTTTTTTTTTAGAAAGCAGGAAATATATTAAGGGACTAAGCCCACTGAAATCGAGCCCAAAGCCCACAAACAAGATCAACATCCAGAACTAAAGAAAACCAACACGGCCCACAAATGGCCCAAATCAAAGGAAATCGAACAGACTCGGTGTTTAGCAGAATTTGAAACATAACAGATAATACTTAGAATAACTAAAACAAGAACCCCATAATAGATAATTCCTCAGCTGATTGCAGAATCTACCAGTTTTCCATACCTACGAAGACGTTGCCGATGTGAAGTCCTGCTCCACCATTGACAAAGTCGTTCTGGTTTTCCAAAAGCTCGTTCATAGGAGGAGGATTCTCTACTTCTTCAACCATGGCTTCCACATTAATTTCTTCCTCATGGATTCTATGAAACTGTGGTCCAATCCTCCCTAAACCCATGTCGATACTCCATAGCTCGAACAAACGCCCAAAAGACCTTTCAATAACCACCATTTGCTTCCAGTTTACTAGATATGATTAGAAGATATGATGTGATATTTTTGGTTATATATTAATTATTGCTAGATATGATATAATATGATTGGAAGATATGATATGATTGATGTTCTTAGGTGTTCATAAAAGGTAATATCTTCAACTAAAAGTAAATGTGAAAAAGGCAATCGACTAATTAGCATTAATTATATTATGTTATTATTTATTTTAGGTATTTTAATTATATAGGTATCATATATATTTTTCTTTATAATAAAGGTTAAATAAATAAATTAAAGAAATACTAAAAAACATATACCAAATATAGCTACCAATTTTTTTAATGTTTCGGCTAGTATATAATTAATTAATTTTAATTTAATATAATTTAATATACTCATGTTTACGGATTATACTAATATTTCCTTATTATAAACAAAGTATACGGATTTTTAATATATTTCATTAATAATTGAAAAATATGATGTGATATTTTCGGGTATATATTAATGATTGTAAGATTAGTTTTAAATTAAAAAGGTAACGTGTTTTGTTGAGTATTGAATACGGTAAAAGAATACAGAGGGGGGGGTGAATGGATTCTTGAACTTTTCTTTGATTGAGTCTATGTAGCAGATAAGTGCCTGTGTGTGTAGAAGTGAAGGTGCGGATAAATAAACAACACAAGACACAATATCACTTTAATCTAATGTATTATTAGATAAAGGTTGCTACAATCTGTGAATACAAATGGTAGTATTCTCAGCTTCGTTTTTCTCAGAGAGATATGGCTTACAGTGTATGAAAAACTTGACTCACAAAAATGTTACTAAGTTATGAAGTGAGGCTGTGTCCTTATAGAACATGGATACAGCCTACTTACTGCAAATAAGGTAGCTAAACAAATTACTTTCTAGTCTGTCTATCCTTTTTGAGTAAGTGTCCAAACGATTACAGATTTGACTTTGCAAATCCTGTTTAGATCCACTTCTTTAGCTCCTTGTCTCTTCTATATCTCTCCAAGCTTCCTTGTAGGCTTTCCAGAGCACGTTACAGATTGTGGTCCATAAAGTGCATTGGCTTGTTGCAGGTTTCTGACTTGTACAATTTCTTCAGTATTTTGTCTCCAACAATGTATTCTTAAGTGACTAAGTAAGTGATTCGAGAACTAGAATTGACTTGATCGATAACTCTGAGTTCTCGAATACTGTTATAATGACATATCGAACCACTTCTCGAATAGCTCTTTTCCATCAGGATTCCTTGAGTTGTCGAATAGAACATTTGACTTATCGAATCCTCGAGTTGTCGAATAGCTTTCTGAGTCCTTGAGATATCGAATGGAACTTTGACTTGTTGACTCTTTGAGAACTCGAATACCATCTTGACTTGTTGACTTCTTGAGTTCTCGAATAGAGTAGTAGACATATCGAATCCCTGAGATATCGAATGAGATATCGAACAGTGTATTCAGAGATATCGAATAGTGTCTTGAGATATCGAATCCCTGACTTCTCGAATGCTGGACTTCTCGAATAGACAAATATACTTCTCGAATTGGTACTTAGGCAAATTCTTCATTTCTTCAAATCCCAACTGTGATTATTTGACAGTCTTTAACTCCTTGCTTGAGGCATGAACCTTGGAACTTCTTTCAAGCATTATTCTAGACTCTATTTGTACAATTACACAACTAGGATTTGATGCCTACTACAAGTACAATACAAACAGAAACTCTACAACTAGAGGTTCCCTCAGTTAAGAGGTCATGTAAGTAATGCAAAGCATTACAAACAATTAGGCTTGTTATTAGATGTGTACAGGCATGCCTCTGTAACTAACAATCTCCCCCAAATTGTGAGTGAGACCCTTAGTCACAATTTCATGTCTGATAACAAGCCTAACATACATAAAGATAAAACTTTAAAAGTACAGGTATGTATTTTGATTGAACACATAAATGAAATTACAAGATAAATACTCTTACAGTATGATGAGGTACTAGCCATTTTCTTTTGATTGCATCTCCATTGCTTTGGCTTGTAGATCATCATATGCTTTCTGTTTCCTTTCTTTCTCCTTTCTTGCAATCTCATCTATTGCTCTCATGATTTCTGTCATAGCATCCAATTCTTCAATCATAATAGAGTTTTTGAAATCTTCAAGCACTGGCTTCAGAATGTTGGCAGGATAGTGACTGAGTAGGTCCATTCTTATATTGACATTGTCTCCATTTCTTCTCCTATACTTCACTACATAGGGATCAAACTGAACTCTACACAATCCCTTTGCCCTTAGCTTTTCTGCTTCAATCTCCAGTCTATCAATTTCTTTCTCCCTTTCTAACCATTTCTCATAGCAGCCCTTTCTTATCTTCTCAGCATAATCTTTCTTCATTTTCACAAAGTCAATCAATTCCAGCTTCCATACTTTCTCCACCTTGTCTTTAGAATTCAGCAATGCAATGATTCTTTCTATCTCATACAATTTACCCCAATGTTGACAACCCCCTTGTTTGAATTTCATTTCTTTCCCATCAGTGTACTTGATTTCAAGGTGGTCATCCACAATTGCAGCATAGCATATCTTTTGAGCTCTTAGAAATTGCAGTTGCTCTTCATCAAAGTCTTCATCAAGTGGCTGGAGTTTCAATCCTGGAATGATTGTTAGGGCTCTAGATTTGGATAGCTTCACTCTTCTTGCAACATGTTTAAATTTCATCCTCTTGACATGATTGCTTGGCAGAAATCTTTGACCTTTGTTGGTAGACCATAGTAGTATTCCACTAGCAGATTTGTAATAACCCGGATTTTTCAAGAAATGATTTTATTATTATTTCAATAATAATAATGTTTTTCCTAAAATGAGGAGGAATTTTTTTTTTATTTAATTATTTTCGGTTAAGTGGAACCTGGTCCTCCTTTTTAAAATTTTATTGACTGAGTAGATACCTCGAGTCAATAGTTTATTTGTGCAAAAATTTAATTTTGAATGTGAAATTATTCAGTAAAGATTTTATTTTAAATTATTGAATAATTTAGAGATTTTAAAATCCTTAGAAAATGTTTATTTTAATTATTTGAGGATTTGTAGAAATTACTTGATTAATATATAAAATCAAGAATTTGAGATTTCACTAAAACAATAGTGTTTGTAGTATTTTTATAAAGCCCTGTAAATTGTGAATTATGAATCACAATTATTATTTTTATGATTTGTTTTTATAAATTATTAATATTTGTAAAATGCATATCAATTTAGAAAATTGAGATTTAATTCCAATTCTTTCTCCAAAAGTCTTTAAAAATATTCTAGTATTTAATTATGCTAGAAAATTTATTTTTACAAATTGGAGTTAATAACCCAAAAATATTATTTTATCCGAGTGTTATTTTTGCGGGTTTAAATTAGAAGTGGGTTATTATGTTGTAGTATAAGTATATTGGGCCAAGCCCAATAACACAAAACACACACAAACACAGCAGATTGATAGTGTCGGGGAGAGAGAAAGGGAGATTGGGGGAAAAAGAGGGGAGAATTAGGGTTTGTCAATTGGGGGTTTTCAATTTGGGGACTATATATATATGTATGTATATGTAAATCGCGTATGTATGTGTATGTGTAGTGTGTGCAGTGCGGGGTGTGGTGATAGACCACCGTGACCGGCGGTGGTGGCGTGTCCGATGGGTGGTGGTCGCGGGGTGGCGGCGCAGCATGAGATCGGCGTGGAGGAGGTGAAAAACGAGGAAGAAGGCGTGGTTTGATGGTGTGTTGTTGAGTGTGAAGGGCTGGTGTATATATATACATGTGCAGTGTGTGTATAGGTAGAGAGAGAGAGAGAGAGAGAGAGAGAGAGAGACAGAGAGAGAGAGAGGTCTGCCGGGAGAGATGGCAGGTGGGAGGCTGCGGTGATGGCTTCCGGTAGCGGTGGTTTGATTTTCGTGCGAGCCGAATCGGAAACGAAAGGGTATAATTTCTATATTTTTAAATTATGTATTTAATTGTGGTAATTTAGTTAATTAATTGTTGTAATTTAATTAGTTTTAAATTGTGAGTTTTATGGTGTTAATTTTAGTAATTAGATTATGTGGAATTTTGAGGATATGGTTGTGATTTAATTAGTTAAATTGCGAGTTAATTATTAATTTTCGTGAATTAGTTCGGAGGGTCGATAACTATTAATTATGATTGATGGTATAAAGTACGAGATGATTGTATTAATTTTTGGTGATTTAATTCGAAAGAGGATAATTGTTAGTTGTTAAGTGCAAATTGTTAATTGCTAATTGTTAATTATTATAGCCGAATATTATATGTTAAGGATTATTTGAGTTGGCTAAGTATAGTTACCTTGTGCTAAATGATTATTAGTACTAATTGTTATATGTTGTATATTGTTGGAGTTATATGATGTACTAATTGTAAATAGTGATGTTGGCACTAATTGTGGAGTTTATACGAGTTGACTAAATGGTATAAATCAAGTCTTAGTATTTGTTGAATGTATAATCATCAATTACTTGGTGTTGGTAAGTATGGGAATACGTGATACATGTTAAATGTTAGAATTTGATAATAATTAGAATTGTGCTAGGGGTTATGAGAAGATCACAAGTTTTTAAATGTCAATATTTAAAGGACTTGTGTAATTCTTTTCGACTAATCCCTAGGGCTTACGAATATCCATGATTAGCTATCACGAGTATAATTAATATACTTGAGTGATGTGATCATTGATATAGCGTAAGTAATAGTTAGTGCTAGGGGTTGTTCCCTAGGGCTTACGAACATCAATGATTGGTTGTCACGTGTATCATTAAAATGCGTGAGAAATACGATCATTGGTGTAGCGTAAGTAGTAGTGTTAATTATTATGTGCTAGGTGCCGCATGTCTGGGCGGGTACTTTTCATTATTTGTTTACTTTTATGTTGCTGCAAGTTGAGGCAGCTTTTATTTTATCAAAAGCAGGGTTATAAATTGTTTTGTTGGCATGGAGGGGCTGAGCCCATAGTCCGATAAACGAATACTACATGCCGAAATTTTCTGAAAATCCCCTGCAATCAAATTTATTTAATTTAGTTAAATATCAATGGTCTAGAGGCATGAAGTGGATGTTAATTGTTTAAGTGAATATGTGCTAAGTGAATTATTTTGGGGGTTAATTATTGCTCCGAGGGTTATGTGCTAATTCGAGGATTAAATGTGTCTTGAAGATTAAATGAGTATTATGAGCCTTTATCGAGGATTAAGTATGTTTTGAGGATTACATATTAATTAAGTTGTCATAGAACTTCAATGGTATTATAGTTGTGTATGTTAAGTGAAATTGATTAAAGGGTATGGTTTGGGGTGGTTAGCACCAGGAAATGTCTACTTTAAAAAGGGGACTCTTCCATGTCTTTTCTTTACTAAATGTGTTATGTGTATTAATTGGTATTTGAGTAGTCAACTATAGGGATAACAACTATAGTACGACTTTAGGTGACTTAGTGGTAATTCCGAGTTTTGTCTACTCGAGATACGAGGTTGGACTGACACGTACTCGTAACTATTTCAGTGCCATTAGGGTATAATCAAGTGGATCGACGTACATCAAAAAGGGAAGATCGAGGCGTCGTATAAAGAAAGGTAAACTACCTCCATGGAAATGTTTGGGCAAGTTGCGAAGGATTTATTCGCGGGTTCTATTTTCTGCTAAGGACGCTAAGGACTAGAGGCAAGTTTAATTATGCATACTCTATCGTTCAGAGTATATATATTTTGAAATATATGAAATATGCAAACTAAGTTAAATCCATGATTTCAAGTCCCTAGCCCTGTGCTTTGTTTTCAAAATCATTTTATTTTGGGTTTGTTAATGATATTAAATTCTGCTTATGCCAATTGTCAAAATCCCATGACTAATATTATTGTCAATGGATACCGATTTTTTTGTGATTTCATTTCCCCCTTAACCTGTATCTTGTTTGTATAATATTGCAAATATTATACTTGGGATATTTTCGATTAAAAATATCTAGAAGGATATTGATGTATGCTATTTGGAAGAGTTATTTAATTCAATGAATATTATTTATCATATTCCTTTAAAAAGGATTATCATATGTGGCATTTACACCTTATTGACCGAGAGTCAGTGGTAATTATTTTGATAAAGTACTTAAAGTCCGGGAACTGCCGGAGAGATAATGTCTTGGTTTTGAATATAAATATTCCAAGAGTTCATTTGGGTGTTTGGAGGTTATTGAATATTTCAATAGTAGTAGTAAATATTATTTGAATATTTACTTTAATAAATGATTATTGGTTTGATTATTTCGTTAAAAAGGGGTTGTGGATTATTAATTCTTCAATAAATATGGTGTAAATATTTATTAAATACCCCAAATGTTTTAAAGAGTATATAATGATATTTAGAGGTGATTTAAAGACTTTCATAGTTATTAAAATATTATAGTTTGATTCTATCAATGCAAGAATCAAAACCTATACTTTGTAATTTTATTTGATACTGCATTTGCCAGGAATATTGTTAAACGGTTTTGCTATAATCTTATTTCCTGTTGAAATAGAATTTGACATTTGGATTATATGCGGTCTTTAAAGTTAAGTATTTACGAACCGGTATATCTTGTAACTCTAGATATAAGAGTATATTCATTGTTTTCGACTTTAAACCGGGAGTTGGTATTTTGTGAATATGGTGATAGTCGTGGAAACCCGGAGGGATTCCAGCGGCAAAGTACTAGTCATCTTGAGGAATACTATTAATAAACACTAATTATATTTCCAGAAAGGATTAAGTACTTGGAAATGATTTGAGGAATGTTATTTATAAACATTATTATATTTCCATAAAGTATTAATTACTTGGAAACTATTCGAGGATTATTATTTGAATACGATATCATTCGAGGAATTGTATTTGCTTGCTAAATCTTTCGAGTAATGTTATTTGAGTATTATCTCAGTCGAGAAATACCATATGAATATTATTTATGTTAAATATGCTATTGGAAGGCATAACTGTTTTCAAAAGTATATTATGATACTTGACTACGAGTTGATATTGGCTTATAAGCTAGATATGAGATATATTAGTTATAAGCCGGGTTTTGTAAAGGCCTTTAGCGAATGGCGTATGACTTACATTCGAGATTATTTAGTAAATGAATATTATTTTAAATATTCACTTGAACTTTATTTATTGAATATCATCTTTAATATTCATTCATGATCGATTTGTTCATCGAATATTATTTTGAATATTCCCTAAGAATTTAATTAAGTTAAATAATGAATATTATTTCGAACATTCATTCGATCATTATTTATTTAATCAATATCTTTTCGAATATCCAGTTGAGCAATATCTTATATTAAGATTATTCCTTCAATATTTTTGACTTAATAAATATTCTTTGGAATATTTATTTAATTCTTCTAACTCGTTTCAAGAATGATTTACTTCATTTAAATGCTATTTCCGACCTCCAAATATTATGTAAATTATTTCGGAGTCTTATTATAAATACCATTATCACGGAAGGTCCTCAAGATATCATTCCTCATTCAATTCTATCCGTTAAATTGCAAGGGAACCTTACTTGAGAAATGTTATCTGTCTTGATGACTTCTTTGTCATAATTTCTTTGAAACTATTCCTTTCGTTCGCAACTAGGTTGCTATGAGTCATTAAATCTTGTGTACCTACTCATCATTCGAGGGGTAAGATTGTTGGAATAAGTTTATGTCCATTAACAAGCATCAGCTTGGGAAATATTGGTGAATTTTCCTTTCCAACTAGATACGACTACTTTGTGGAGTCTTATCAACAAGTATTATACTTGGGGAAAGGGGGACAAACTTTACGTTTCAGAGTCATGGATGTTAATGAACTAGGAGACGCGTAAGTGGCCGAGTGGCGCCGGTCCAGCAATAGCCCAACCGTTGGCTTAGGAGTTCCAGAGGGCGGTAGTCAAGTAAATCCGTCGGAGCTACCTTCTACATGTAGAAAACGACTGATGAGATGCATGACATACGACTGATCCCCGTAAATGTCAGGGCATCTGGCGCGGCAATGCTCCCGTATTAGTTCATCACTCAATGTTGGAAATTTTCTGCAACACCATCATAGTTGGCAGAGTTGAAAAGTAATTCAAACTGGAATTGCAATATCATTCTGCAAGTTCCTATTTTTATGAAAATGATGCTATCTTGCTTATTTTGGCATAGCATATGCTTCCACGAAATATATATCTGTTGAGTTACCTTGTAACTTCATCCTTTATCTTACAATTGATGACTCTATTGATACCTTAAATAACATGAGTTGTGATAAGGAGGTTTTTGATATTGGATCACCTTATAACTTCATCTTTTAAGTTATATGCTGATACTCTGCTTATATTCTATATAGCAGATATTTTGCGGAAAGGTTATATTGAACTATCTTAACTTCATCTTTTACAATATACTAATACCATGTTCATCAATGCATGGCGTACGGTTTCAAAGATATTCCAGAACTGTTATTATATTGCTGAGGTGCAGTCTCTTGATCTGTCAAGTGTTTTGACGAAAATGATATATATACATATAAATATTTTCAAGCTTGAGAAGTATTGACTTGGTATTTCATAAATGGTTCGTCTCAAAGCCCTTGACTCTCTTACTATCAGTTACCTCTGAGTCTTAAACTTATCAAGTGGTTAAAGAAATTATATCCCATATAGAATATTGAACTGTAGGGCGTTGTGATAAAAATGGTATACTTATATGTATATACTTTCAGAATTGTGGATTACTAAAAAGGAGATCTTCTTATAGTTTGGTTTCTGTTTGATGAAAACACTTGTAGTAGCAGTATATTGAACTGCATATTTTGAAGAGTTTTATTAAAGGTTATTGGGGACTACAACTTATACCATTTTGCTAAGGTATGAAACTTACTATGGTTATTATGATCTCAGATTGTTCATTTAAGGTTATATCAGAGGTTATACTTCCCTTAATGAAATTCCATAGTTAAATGTTTCAGAAATGATATTAAATATCGTTAGATATTGAATACCATTGTGAGTATTGATATATATATTGTGAAGTTCTATTATTAACTTGCTGGGCAATTCTTTCGCTCATACTTGTTTGTTTTCAAATATTAACCTTTCAGAGGAAGGTAGTCGGTTGAGGCTTATCTGCATGGCTCAGAAGAAGCAGGCAGTACACCCTTATGAAGATGATATGATCCAGAAAAGTTATAGCAGGAGTAAGTTATATGTAGGTACATTGATGTGTAATATATATTACTTTGTTCTGAGTAGTACTAGTTGCTGGTGTACTTCCCAACGAAGCTATACTAGTAGTATAAGATTTGTTAGACATAGTGCGATGTAATAGAATGGGTGTAATGAGAAATGTAAGTATTTTAATTCTTGTTTCTAGCCCTATGACCTAAAAGATGCTTGGTGGTTGGGGTCGCAGAGTTATATTTCAGTTTTAATGATTACAGATGGTTTAATGTCGTTAAACAGGTAATTTGACATTGAGTATTTCCGCGTAGCTACCAAATCCTTGACCCCGGATTTGGGGGTGTTACAAGATTGCTTTCTGAAACATACACATGGTTTCTTGACTTGAATCTTCTTCTCTTCTTGAGGTGGTAAGACAGTTGCAGAAGCCACAGATGTAGATTTTGCTAGGTCACTACTAACAGTATTCACCCTAGACTTAGAGTCTTGTGTTGTGGTGAGGTTACTGCTAGCAGTGCCTAAGGCTTGCTGTCTCCCACTCTTTCTCTCATATGTTTTACCTTGGTCATCATCATCCTTTTTATCCTTGTCTCCCTTTTTCTTCTTGTCTTCATCACCCTTATCTCTCCTGTGATGTCTTCTCCTCCCATCACCTTTGTCTTCAGAATCATCATCCTTATTTCTCCTAGGTTGAGCCATCTCTGGAATTTCACCAGTTGCAATATAGGTTCTGAGGATGTGCAGTGCCTCAGTTTCTTCAGCATTTCTGGCTCCAACCTTCTTCTGTAATTGATCAATGATAGCAATGATCAGTCTGTGATTTCTAGTGGTGAGATCATGGGGAATGACCAATTGCTTGATATCTTCAATTCTGGTGCCAGACTGATAAATGATTGTCCATGGCTTCTTGATCACTTCTGGTAGCCTTGAAGGTTGACCATTCCTCAAATCATCAAACAGACTTTTGCTGTTCTCATTCCTCTTCTCAATGAGCTCAAGTATGGCATCTATCTCTGAGTGTTTTAGGTCTTGTAGAGTTTGGTATGTTAGATGCCATATCTTTAATTTGGAAACCATCACTATCTCCTTGACCCATAGATTGTTGACTTTCTTGGGGATGACAGTGATGTAGTCAATCTGCTTCTTCACCTCCCTCAGATAAAACTGAGTGTCACCAACCTGTTCCCTTATGGCTTTCAGAAACTCCAAGAAGGCTTTATCATGATAAATATCTGAGTTGGCAACTTCTTGCAGCTTGGCCTCAGTAACAACTTTGACTTCTACAGGCTTGGCACTCTCAGATATAGAGGTTGGAGGTTTGTCAGATGGCATACTCCCTGCAACCACTGTGGTAGTTATGGATTGCTTTTGTCCTCCAGGAGTAGTGATGTGCACAGTTGGTAGAGTGACAACTGGCAAGGTAGATGGAGGCTCATCCACTTTGGATTTTCCTTTGCCAGGCACATTTGCTAGAGACTTTGAAGCCCTTTGTTGACCACCCTCTTTTATTATTATGCCTTTCTCCCCCTTTGTATTTGAGTTCCTTGCCTTCTTCTCCCCCTTAGGCTTGTTGTCAGGCACAGAGGCTATAGAAATGTCCTTTGGGATTGAAGATTCATCAGGTAGAGGGAGACCCATATGCTTCATCATTGCAGCTAACATGGATTGTTGATGCAGAAGGACATCAGCTGTGGTGGATGCTTGAGTGTCCAACTGATCATTTAGCAGTGCAACCTTTTCTGTAAGATGAGCATTGGACTTGGTAAGAGTAGCTACCTCCTGTTCAAGAGTGTTCACCTTAGTGAATAACTCATTGGCCTTGAAACCAGATAAAGATTGATCCTGCAGCCTCTTCACTTCATATTTAGACAGTTCATGCACAGGGACATCAGTCACTAGCCTATCTCCATAAAGATTCTTGAACATTGTCCTCAGCATGGCATTGGCATCTGTAGTCTGGTCAGATAGATTTTGAAATTGATGCCCCAGACCTGTGACAGTATCCTTTAGCAGAGCTAGCCCATTATCCATCTGAGTGCAGGTAGAGTTGCAGTGTTTGATGTCCTTGAACACACTATCTAGCTGAGGGAATTTAGCATCAAAGGCCCTCTTGACTTCTGCTACTGAAGTGGCTGTCTTGTCACACACCCTGTTGACTTCAGTTTTGACTCCCTTGCCAAGATAGTGTGCAGCCTTGAGGAAACCCTTGTAGGAATCATTTACAGCTTCATACACTTCACCAGGTGACAGGGATTTTGCATTGGAGCCCAGTGAAGTGATGTATTCCTCCCTGAGATACTGAAGTGCTTCATCGAGAGTAATATCATATTTTCCTTGCAACCAGGCATCTATGTTGCCATCTCTCTCAGCATCATCAATGATCTTCGACTTCTGCACTTCCACATCATCCCTATGGCATAACAGAATAGCCTCATAGTCTGGATTAGGCATGTCTGCAGTGAGAAGGTTCTGAGCAATCTTTGTGAACTCAGGAATCTGATCCACAATTAAGCTTTGAAGTGCTTCAACCGTCAATTGTTGTGGAACAGACCCTGATCCTGAAGCACTGTCATGTTGCACAGGCTTCAGCCATTTCGACATGAAGTCAGAGCTAGAGCTAGGCAAGCTAGACTCCTCAGTTACAGATGCAACTTCTGTAACCGGATGGATTGACTCTACTACTGGTGTCACCACAGAGGCGGGATGAATTACACCAGCAGTTGACACAGGCACAGAGTCTCTAGTAAAAACTAGTGGAACCTCTGTGTTTGTGATGGTGTCATTAGGAGATGCCTCAGCATGCATTCCCTCACCATCTAAATGTGGGTTCTGAGTGGTGATCAAAGTGTCATGCACTAAGTCACTTGAAATTATTGGCTCATTAAGAGAAAAGAATTCTTGATGATCAATACCTTGCATCTCAGTTGCCTGAGTTGCAGGTTCCAAAGAAATTTCAGAGTTAGATTCTGGAAGAGAAGTGTGTTTAAGAGTAGATTTTGGCAACTCCCCCTGAGAGATAGAGGGAGTTTCAAATGTGATGTGCTCTCCACTCAGTGTTGTGCCAGCCTTATCACTCCCATGTGCTGACTCTATACAAGAAGGTGCATTGGGGAGGATGCTTGATTCTATAGGTGCACCCTGTTGAGAGGATACACCTAGTGAGCTGTGTGCCCCTGATTTTACAACTTCAGCCATTTGTGTGACTGAAGAGGTGGTCTTAATTTTCTTCTTCTTTGTCCTGTGTAAGGGTAACTCAGGTTCCTCACTTCCTAGACCTAATTCAACAGCTAATGCTGCTTCAGACAAGATATTCAATGGTGCAGACATTACTTCCTTTCTCTTCTTTTTACTAACATCACCCTTTTGAGAGGATGATGCAGTTGGCTCAGTATGTGGTAGAGTGTTTGGTTGAGAGGGTTGGTTAGCAGGCCCTGGGTTAGCATTTTGTTCTACTTGCTTGGGCTGTGCTAACTTAGATTTTGCATCAAATGTTGGCATGTTGTGGGGATAAGTCCTAAACAAACTCTCCATATGGGGAGTTATGTTCAGTCTTACATCCACATCATTCCTAGTCTCCAAATTACCAAAAATGAGTTTGGTCATGGACTTAGGATAGCCTATTTTATTTTTATCAATCCCAGGCAATTCAATCAATGAAGCATTTTTATAATTGAGTACAGATTGAATAAAGCGAGGGAAGAAAATATCAGTACCTCTCTTGGTTGTGTTCTTACCAAGTCTCCCATATAATTCTTGGAGTATGATTTGGCCAACATCAATCTTCTTCCCATAGGCCAAAGCATATCCAATTTGCTGCACAGGTGCACTGATTTGATCAAAGCTTGATTTCCTGGCAGTGAAGACTTGGAGAAGAGTTGCAAACACATAACTCCACTCCTTTCTCAGATTCTTTCTGTTTAGCTTTCCAAGGTTAATCCCATCTGAGTAGTTTATGAACTCAAAGAATTCCTCCAACTCTGCATTAGTGGCCATTCTGTCAAATGACTCTTGTTGTAGGCCTAGTGCTTGGTTCATGTCTGCAGTAGTGATAGTGATTTCCTTATCTTGAACCTTGCAGTAGATGACATATGAAGTAATTGCGTTTTCCAGGGCTACAACCTCCACAATAGCAGTACTCCAGAATTGTTCCAGAATATCTAGATATAGAGTTGGGTTGGCAGAGAGTGCATCCTTGATATACGACTCAGCCATCCATTTCACAAAGCACTTGAAATTGGCATTGGGTGCTTCAACATCACTAGTGAGAGCGATGAAGTTGGTGTTAAACTTTACTGTTGCCATTTGTGTAGAAGAGAGGAAAGAAATTGAAGGTTGAAGAAGAAATTTGGCTTTTCGTAGCTAGGGTTTCAGGGGTTTAGAGAGTGTAGATGCTTGAGAAATCGAATTAAATGAATCGAATAGATGCAAAATTGTATAAGTATGAAGTACTTGAATTGTCGATTAGCAGAGAGTTTTGTATCGACAAGTCAGGCATTCGAGAAGTAGGAAACAACTATTCGAGAAGTCAAGAATGGCTTAATCGATAACTCAAGCAGGTAGAAACTCACAGCTGGCAGTTATCTAACTCAGAAATAATTCTAAATTAAATAATATGTGTTTTTATGAGTGAATTAAACTTTTAGACAAAAGTCCAAAATTGGTTAAAATTCAGCGAGAATTCAGCCTTTTCAAATGATTCGAGAACTCAGATATAGTGTTCGAGAACTCAGTCATTCGAGAACTCAGTTACTATATTCGAGAAGTCAAGAATTCCTCTATTCGATATCTCAGAAAGACTCTATTCGAGAACTCAAGAGTACTCTAATGAGACTTATTAGAGATGTCGAATAGTGAATCATTCGAGAAGTCTGACTTATCGAACTATACCCATCACTCATAAAAATTTGATTTTCACTATCTTTTAAAAATTTACCAGACATATTCATTTAAAAATATCCTAGCAAATTAAATAGTGATTTTCTCAAAATTTCATAGAAATTTTAAGTTAATAAAAATATGATTTTCAACATATACAACAGATTTGAAATATTTATAAATCATATTTCAGCCAACACTTACTCCAAAAATATTGAGAATTTAGATAAAGTAAGTGTTTACTGCTGCAACAATCTAGATGGTGTATTCACTTAGCCAGAATCTGAAGAATTCAGCATTCCAATCTCACTTACCAACCTTGTGAAGGTGGCTTCATCTAATGGCTTAGTGAATATATCAGCTAGTTGTTTATCTGTAGAGACATAATGCAACTCAATGGTTCCATTAGTTGCATGTTCTCTTATGAAATGATATCTGATGTCAATGTGCTTTGTTCTAGAATGATTGACAGGATTGGCAACTATAGAGATTGCACTTGTGTTGTCACACATGATTGGAATTCTTTCCAACACAAGTCCATAATCTCTAAGTTGATTTCTAATCCAAAGCACTTGAGCACAGCAACTTCCAGCAGCTATGTATTCAGCCTCAGCTGTAGAAGTTGACACAGATTGTTGCTTCTTGCTATACCAAGAAACTAACCTTTGTCCAAGAAACTGGCAGCTTCCTGAGGTGCTTTTCCTATCCACTCTGCATCCAGCATAATCAGCATCAGAATAACCAACCAGATTGAACCCTGTGTCCTTAGGATACCATAATCCCAAGTTAGGAGTGCCCTTCAGATATCTAAAGATCCTTTTTATTGCAATCAAATGTGATTCCTTTGGATTTGATTGAAACCTTGCACACAAGCATGTAGCAAACATGATGTCTGGCCTACTTGCAGTGAGGTAGAGTAGAGAACCAACCATGCCTCTGTAGACTGAGATATCTACTCTCTTGCCTTTAGCATCTTCATCCAATTTAGTGGCAGTGGCCATGGGTGTCTTGGCAGGTGAACAATCTTCCAAGTCAAACTTCTTCAATAAATCCTTGATGTACTTGGTTTGACTGATAAAGATACCATCCTTCCTTTGACTGACTTGCAACCCTAGAAAGAATGTCAACTCTCCCATCATACTCATCTCATATCTGTTCTGCATGAGTTTAGAGAATTTCTCACACAGTTTCTCATTTGTAGAACCAAAAATGATATCATCCACATAGATTTGAACTAGGATCATATCATCACCATGCTTCTTGTAAAACAGTGTCTTGTCCAATGTGCCTCTAGTGAATTGATTTTCAAGAAGGAATTGTGATAAAGTATCATACCATGCTCTTGGAGCTTGCTTAAGTCCATACAATGCCTTAAGCAATCTGTAGACAAATTCTGGGAAATGTGGATCCTCAAAGCCAGGTGGTTGTTGCACATAAACCTCTTCTTCCAACTCTCCATTTAGAAATGCACTCTTGACATCCATTTGATAAACTTTAAAGTTTGAATGAGCAGCAAATGCCAAGAATATTCTAATGGCTTCCAATCTAGCAACAGGGGCAAATGTCTCATCATAATCAATGCCTTCCTGTTGAGAGTATCCTTTTGCAACCAGCCTTGCTTTGTTTCTTATTATTACACCATCTTCATCCATCTTATTCTTCAGAACCCATTTTGTTCCAACAATGGTTCTATTCTTTGGTGCAGGCACAAGTTCCCATACTTTGTTCCTTTCAAATTGATTCAGCTCCTCTTGCATGGCAATAATCCAATCTGGATCCAACAATGCATCATCAAGTTTCTTAGGCTCAACTTGTGATAGAAAACATCCATAGAGGCACTCATTTTGAGTTGCTCTCCTAGTCCTTACTCCTGCATTAGGATCTCCAATGATTTGCTCTGCAATGTGTGATCTATCCCATTTCCTCGAGTGTTCAGCCTGATTTCTCATTCTTGATGTTGCTTCATCATCCACATCATGGTCATCCTCATTTCCTCCCCCTGTGAAGTTACCATTACTCACAGGTGTGTCTTGGATGCTTGTTTCTCCACTATTGATTGGCACAAATTCTTCTCTTGTATCATTATTCACTTGAGAATGTTGAACTTGAGCTTCAACTCCAGTTTCAGTCTCTTCATCAGAATCATCTAGATTATCAAACTTCAATGGATCTCTGTCTTCATCATTGGCTTCTTCTAGTCCAGGTAGTTTGCTGTCATCAAATGTTACATCTGTGCTTTCCATAACTTTCTTTTGACTGATGACATAAACCTTGTATGCAATTCTTTCCATAGAATAGCCAAGAAAAATTCCTTCAAATGCTTTTGCATCAAACTTTCCAACATATTCAGAATTATCCTTGAGTACAAAGCATTTGCTTCCAAAAGTATGAACATACTTTAGTGTAGGCTTCTTTCCAGTCATCAAGTTGTAAGGTGTCTTTCCAGTGTTTTTGTTGATGAGGGTCCTGTTCTGAATATAGCATGCAGTGCTCACAGCCTCAGCCCAAAAACATGTAGGCATTTTTGCATCAAGTAACATTGTTCTAGCAGCCTCAATTAGAGTTCTATTCTTTCTCTCAACAACTCCATTTTGTTGTGGAGTCCTTGGAGCTGAGAATTGCTGAGAAATGCCATTCTCTTTGCAGAATGCTTCAAGTGTGGCATTTCTGAACTCTGTTCCATTATCACTCCTCAGTGCAATCACACTTGCATCGTTTGCCTTTGCTTCCTTGTCAACTTTCTTTATATGCTCAGTAATTACTTGTGGAGCCTCATCTTTTGATGCCAGAAATTCCACCCATGTATACCTTGAAAAATCATCAACCATTACCAGGGCATACTTTTTTCTTCCAAGTGACATTATGTTGACAGGCCCAAACAAATCCATATGGATGAGTTGTAGTGGCTTGGTTACAGATGTCACTGTCTTTGACTTGTGGCTTGATCTCTTCATTTTTCCTTTTTGACAAGCCTCACACACTCCTTCTTGGCAGAATTCAAGTGTGGGCATGCCTCTCACTAACTCTCTTTTGACTAGAGAATTAATGGCCTTGAAGTTCAGGTGTGATAGTTTCTTGTGCCACAGCCAACAATCTTCATTTGATGCTTTTGAGTAAAAGCAACAAATTTTGTCCTTGTTTGTAGAGTCCATATTGGCTATAAACAGGCTTCCCTTCCTTACTCCAGATAGAGCAAAATCACCAGTCTTCTTGTGGGTGATCAAACATTCATCTTTGTCAAAATTCACTTTGAATCCTCTATCAGTAAACTGACCAACACTTAACAGATTATGCTTGAGCCCCTTGACTAGTGCTACATCTTCAATGATGACATTTCCAACTTTCAGCTTGCCATATCCCAATGTGTTACCCATGCTGTCATCTCCAAAAGCAACCATTGGGCCAGCCTTTTCCTCATACTATGATAGCAGGGCCATATCACCAGTCATATGATTTGAGCATCCACTGTCCAAAATCCACATGACCTTCTTTTCACTTTCTTTGCCCTGCAAACACAAAGGTATTACTTTTCCTTTGGTACCCAAACAAGTTTGGGTCCATGTGACTTAGAGACAGTTTTATCATAAACAACATGCTTGTCAACTTTCTTAGTGTTAGTCTTCTTGTCACTGTTGGAAGTCTTAGAACCTGAGGTTTCAGACTTAGGTGACAAAGGTACCTTCCTAGCTTTAGGAGGACTTGAAGACTTTGACCTTGTGTAGTGTGTGTGGGAATTGTGACTGATACAACCATCAATGAACTGCCTTCTTAAATTAAAACAACTAGTCATAACATTCATATTGCATGGCATACAGTCAAATTTATCACAGAAAGGTGCATCTCTATGACTTAGAGGCACAGAACAATCATAGAAAGGTTTAGACACACTACCAACAGGTTTCTTGCATGCATGAGTTAGATGATTGGTACTGAAACAGTTCTGACAAGTTTTCCTAGGGGCATTAGGCATATAAGCATAGTTGTTATCCTTGTTAATCCCTAACTTGCCATTTCTGTTCTGTTTCTTTTTAGTCACTTCCTTTTCTGATTCACTCTTCCCAGCTGAGACAAACTTAACAAACTTCTTAGGTCTTCGCCTATCAACTACTGGCTTCTTGGTCTTTGACTTGACACTCTCACCCTTAGAGGATGCTTGCTGTTCACTAGATTGTGCCTCATCCTCATCATTCAACATTTGCTTGATGAGTAAGGCATCCTCATCAATTTCAAATGTTGATTCCTTAAAAATTGGATTTTCAGTTTTTCTCAAAATGTGAGGCACTTTCTCATGAACAGCTGTGTCCTCTTCAATGACAGCATAGCCTTTCCTTTGTTTGAGAGAGTCATAGTCAAGTCCAATAGCTGCTTTGGGTTTAGCTTCAATTTTTTCACAGTAGGATTGCACTAAACCAGATGATTTCTTGAAAGTTTTAAGTTTGAATTCATTCTCAGCTAATTCATCCCTAAGAGCCTTCTCTACTTGACTAGCACATAGAACCTTGTTCTTCAAATATTCAACTTCTTTCTTAAGGTTTTCTACTTGCATAGTAGTTAGCTCAAGTTCCTCATTCTTTTTGGTTAATATTTCATTTCTAGTAGACAGTTTAGCAATCTCCTCATTAGCAGCAGTCATACTTGTAAGAACCCAGATTTTTGGTAGAATTTAAAACTTTTTAGTATGTAATAATATGGGAATGAATAGCGGTTATGACTGTGATGTAACGAAGATCTATTAAATGAATGGAATGGATTTGAATTCAATTATTTATATGTCATGCAGAATACTTTTGGTTGACGGCATAGATAAGAATGATCTATCTCCTAAGAATATAAGTATATTACTTCAAGTAAGAATTATTCTTATGTCATCCAAATCAATATCTATTATAAGTCCAGCGGTTCCGTAAAAAGGTTAAGAAGCACCCGAGAGTGAACCAGGTTCATTTTCCTAATTATTAGAATTAAATAAAAATAAGTGATGAATAGTGATTTTGGTGGAATTTGGAATATTATTATAATAATGTTATACCCGATATTCGGAACGGATTTCTGAGTTCGTATTAGTGATCCAGGAAGAATATAAGTGTATGTAAAAGCTGTCGGATTCAGAAAAAGAGCACTTTTATTTTCTCCGAGAATTCCCTGGACACTGCAAGACTTAAGGATTTATGAAAGGGAATTAAGGAATTTAAATTCGAGAAGTATTAAGAAAGATGAGGAATAGTATTATAAATATTAAGAAGGTTTTCGGTAAAACCCTAACTAGAAACGAATGAGTTATTCCCTCGAACGATCAACGAATTAAGCAATAAACGGACAAGGAATCAAGCAGAGGAGGCAAGATGCATGCATGTGTGCAAGTGACAAATATCTAGAAACCATATAGTTACTTAAGTAACCAATACTTAGTGAATCAACTAAGTACTTAGAAAACAAACCACTTGGTTAAGCCTTAACCATTCAATCTTCAACACTTGTCATGGTAAATCCTCATCCAACAATGCATCACACTCCACTAACACCACTTTAAGAAGATATTATCCAAGCAAAACTCACTTTATGCATTATTACAAAAAAAATCAACCAAGCAAACACAAAACTCTCTCCTTTTCTTAACATTCGGCCAAGCTTTAAATTCCAAATCCAAAATCCAACTTCCAACCATTTGTTGATCTTGAAACTTTTATGGTGAGACTTACATTTCATATAAATGATCTCCTCAAAATCCTAGCTTCAATCTCTTCTTTTTCCATTTTCAAAAAAATGATTTAAGAGGAGGGTGAATAGTGTTTTCATGAACTAATCTTGTTTTTTCTTGTTTTTCATGGTTGATTTAGCAAGCCTAAGCACCTCTAAGGATCATACCAAGCATAGTGAGGCTAGATCATACTCCAAGGAAGGTATAGCAACTTGAAACCCTAGACTTTACCTTGAGATTTTGCATGATCTTGATAGGTTTTGGTATAAGATGTGATATTAGCATGATTATAAGCTTGATTGTGATTTAGATTTGATAAATGTTAAAAATAGTTTAGATGAACGGAAAGGCATTGCTTGGCCTCAGTTCATGGTGATATATCATGTATATGTTGTTTGGGATGGATACCTTGATTATTGGAAGGTTTGGAATTTAGATATATTCGATTTATAGCCGTCGTAATGCCGAAATTTCATTAACATTAAGAACACGAATTTGACAGAAGGTTTAACTCACTGATTAGCTTCGACTTTTGCCATGATTAGCTAGATTATGTTATGAGCTTCGTTTTGATATAAAGATCGCATGAAACGGACTTACGGTTTAGGAGTTATGATTAAATTCGTAAAAGTGGTTCGGAACCGTAATCAAAAGTTCGTAATTGAAATTGATTCCCTTTAATATTGCGAAATCAGTGGCGAATCTTAATAATTAAATAATAGAGACAAAAAGGAAGGTGTGGGAGAAGACCGCATGTCAAATGGATCGTTTTCCGATTTTATAAAAATGTTCGAATCTAGGTTAAGTACGAAAGTACCCCTAAGAGGTATACTTGGTTATAACTTCGGTAAACCACTTAGAAAACGATCGATAAATATCGAGGTCTAATCTTTCGACTTTAAAACTTATACGATTTAAATACTTACCATATGTAAGTATAAGGTCATGCTTTAGTAACGAACAAGTGTCGGGTAATAAAGGCAATAATAAGAGTGAATTAGAGGGGTATAACGAAACAACTTGAAAACGTGTTTCGATTTAAGTTAAGTTTATACGTAACCTTTTGAAAGGTGTTAAGTGATTAATCCCGAATGCCTTGGCTAATTATAGATCATCAGGCTGACCCGGGACACGCTACTACTACCCCTACTCGTACTCGATTTCCAGGCAAGTTTTCGAACCTTTCTTTTTAAAGGCTGTTGTTGTGAATATATATATATGTATGTGTTTTCAGTATACATATGCCATAGCATGCATGCCTATTCTCGAATTATTTTGAAATGCTTGTTCCCTGAATTATTGTTGGCTTATAAGCTAGATAGTTATATATCAGTTATAAGCCGGAAATTATTTAGACCCTTAATCGAAGGGCAGTGAATCTCATTCTTTGATTATAGACCGGGAGTCGATATTCCTTGATATATTGATATTATTTTCAGAGGAAATATTTAAATAAATATTTTCCATTTGTTATCCGGCAAATATTGTTGGGATATTCCTTGAGATTATTTAATAAATATTATTCGGATTATTCATCAGATGCTTATTTGTTCGAGGAATATTATATGATTAATATTCATCTAAAGTCGATTAAATATTCGAATATTATTTCGAACTCTCAGTTAAGTTATTTAATTAGAGAATATTCATTCTTATTTACTCGATAAATATTATTTTGAATATTCATTCGAGTTTATTTATTTAATGAATATTATTTTAATATTCATTCAAGTCTTATTTAATTAATTGAATATTATTTCGAATATTCATTCGATCTCTATTTATCTTATAAATATTAGTTGAGCATTGATTCGAACTTCAGTTATTCGATAAATATTATCTTCGACATTCAGTTAAATTCAATTCTATTATTGAACATGATATTAAATATTCATTCGATATTCATTTCTTCGATAATTATTATTAAGTCGAATATTCATTATTTGTTCAATGAATATGGTCTCAAATATTCAATCGATAATTACTTCATCAATAAGTATCATTCTCAAGTTAAATATTCATTATTTATTCAATGAATATTATTTCAAATATCCATTTGACGATTATTTCATCAATAAAATATTATTATTATTAATAGGAATATTCATTATTCGTCCAATGAATATTATTCTGAACAGTTATTCAAAGATTATTCCGAGCAACACCTTTCCAATACCCGTGACTCAAGAAATATTCTTGGAATATTTATTTAATTCTTCTAACTCGTTTCAAAGATACTTGGTGTCATTCACATAGTATCATCGACCTCCGAACATTATATAAATTATTACAGAGTCTTATTAATATTATTATATTATCAAGGAAGGTTCTCAGTGATTTCATTCTCCCTTCGATTCTATTATAAGGGAACCTTACTTGAGGAATGTTATTTATCTTGTGACTGCCCGGTCATAAATTATTCGTTCACTCGCAACTTGGTTGCTATTATTCATGGCATTACGTGTACCCACTCATTATTCGAGGGGAAAGAAAATTGGAACAAGTCATTATCCATTAACAAGCAGTAGCTTGGGAAATGTTGGTAAATTTTCCTTTCCATTTAGATATGACTACCTGGTGGAGTCTTATCAACAAGTATTATACTTGGGGAAAGGGGGACAAACTTTATGTTTCAAAGTTATGGGTATGGAATGAACTAGGAGACGCGTAAGTGGCCGAGTGGCGCCGGTCCAGCAATAGCCCAACCGTTGGCTTAGGAGTTCCAGAGGGCGGTAATCAAGTAAATCCGTCGGAGCTACCTTCTACATGTAGAGAACGACTGATGAGATGCATGACATACGGCTGATCCCCGTAAACGTCAGGGCATCTGGCGCGGCAATGCTCCCGTATTAGTTCATCACTCAATGTTGGAAATTTTCTGCAACATCATCATAGTTGGCAGAGTTGAAAAGTATTTCAAACTGGAATTGCAATATCTTTCTGCAAGTTCCTATTTTTATGAAAATGATGCTATCTTGCTTATTTTGGCATAGCACATGCTTCCACAAAATATACATTTATTGAGTTACCTTGTAACTTCATCCTTTATATTAAACTGGCAATATTTTCTCTAATGCATGGCATATGATTTCAAACATATCTTTGAACTGTCTTATATATTACTGCACAGTTATATATTGTTGGTGGGTTGTTGCTCACCCTTGCTTATTTATTATGTCACAACAACAGCTAGGTCACATGGCCCGCGTCAGGCGCACTCGGCGCAAGCAGGTTACCCGCCCCGCAGGGCTACCCGTTGATATCATCGCTGCCATTGCTGAGGTAGCATAGCTCAGCAGCCTTGATTTCCAGTTTACTTATATGTATCAATAATGATTAATCAACGGCAAAACTTTTAAACTTATGATGTTATCCTTTTGGCTTGTAATAACTTTTATTCGTAAACCAGTAATGCAAGACTTATTTCAATTTCATCTCTGGGACTATAACTGTGTGTGTGTGAGTGGTTATTATTGTGGGGTCACAGCAGGTGATTTATTTATTGTGGACTCGAGTAAAGTATTAATCATGGAAAATAAGACCGTAACGACCCGATCTCGGACCCCGGATCTGGGGGTGTTACAGAAATGGTATCAGAGAGAGAGTTATAAATCCCAAGAGATGATGCGACGCTATACAATAATAAATTCACTAAGATAATAAGAACTCTTGCCAAGTTCACTTAAAACCCTTATGGGAACTTTTAAGTATCATGATAGTAATACAATTCGTCGTTGTGTAGGCGAGCGACATGTCGGATCCAGAGGAGTATGAGAGACAGCACGATGATGCGATCCAGGCCGCCGAGGGCTCGGCGATGGTAGATTTAGATGCTGATACTGATGTTGTGGAGTCAGAGGATGAGGACCCTGAGGAGGTCCAGATTGATGCTGATACTGATGTTGTTGAGTCAGAGGAGGAGGTCCAGGCCGTAGGGGATGCTGAGTTAGTTGCTGAGGATGTTGATGATGAGGACCCTGAGGAGGACCAGCTTATACCTGAGGGTAGAGAGATTGGGGAGGACTTTTGGGTTGTGACTCAGATTAGGACTTTGGAGGAGGATACTGACATGACCGCGGATCAGGTGGTACCGGTAGATGAGGGTGATGAGGGAGATATAGACGAGCCAGTAGTTGGTGTTGTAGGGAGTTCTGGACTTCTTGTGCCACTCCTCTCTGATGAGAGAGCCCCTACCCCGCCACCACTACCTATGAGCCCATTGTCAGATGAGTTTGAGGCATTGACCCCAGAGCCACAGCAGGCAGAGGCTGCCCTTCCAGCAGATCCAGCCCCTCCACCCCATGGTCCGACAGGGGACGTCCCAGCATGTTTTCACCACTATGTTGTAGGCAGACTTACTTCTGAGGTAGCCGTGGCTGAGGCCAGGCTGGCAGAGTCCCGCAGAGAGCTAGCCGCAGAGAGAGAGGCCCGGTTGAGGCACCTGGGTGGTAGGCGTGCCAGAGCTAGAGATATGTATAGGCAGGTGACCGGCATAGAGCTGAGGGCCCGTGTGAGGGTGCGACAGTTACCCAGTGATGGGCATGGCATGGTATCCAGGGCTGATGCAGAGGAGATTTTCCGCCTTGCTATGAGGGGGGTCCTAGATTTGACCCGCCGTCGTGGCTGACTGCAGGGATAGTGATGTATTGGTCTAGTTGTCTAGTTTTGTACGGTCATAGTAGTGCCGATTTTTGGTAGGGATAGTTTCAGCTTGTAGATCCCTGTTGCAGACTAGACAGATAGACAGCTTATTTCACTTTTGACTAGTTGTTATTCGGATGGTTGTATTTCTTTTAAAACTGTTGTTGTATGTCGGATGTTGTACCGTTGGTACTTGGTATATATTTATTTCCCTTTTCAGTCATTTCAGTTTTCTTATGACGCGATCACTAGTTTATTATATTATATCTGTCCGTACTGCTTTCGGCTAAAACTGCCATGATATATAGAACTGTGGGATCCTAAATCCATTTATGCATCGATATTGTGAGGAAAACCCTCTGAAATAGGTAAATAAACCTAATGTATATTGTCCAAATTTTCAGTAAAATGCCACCGAGAAGAATGGGTACTAGGGCTAACCCTCACGAATCTACTGACCAAGAAAGTCACAATCAACATGAGGAAAATTTTGAGTATAATGAAGAACAGGATCAGGACTATAATGAGCAGGAGGATTCCCTTTATGGGATGGGGGATGAAACTTTCTATACTGCAGAGTTTGAAGAGGAAATAGAAGAAGGGGAAACTGAAGTCGAACATCAGGGGGAGAACCAGGGCGGAAACCCCATGGGACAATTTATGGATCTGCTCAGGCAGAATTTGAACCAATACCCCCAACCAGCCCAAGGAAACAATACCACTGTGGCCAATTCCTTTAGGGCCTTCAAGTCCCTCAAACCCCCAGAGTTTCACGGATCGGCTGACCCCGTAGAGGCAAGGGCCTGGGTCAAGGAAATGGAGAAATCTTTCGAGATTCTGAGTATTGGGGAAGCCCAAAAGACTGTATTTGCTACCTACTTGCTAAAAGGAGAGGCCAACTATTGGTGGGAAGCTAAGAAGAATATGGAGACCGATGCTATTGTAACATGGGATAGGTTTAAACAATTGTTTCTAGAGAAGTATTTCCCAAAGTTTATGAAAACCCAGATGGAACTTAAGTTTTTGGAACTGAAGCAGAACAACATGACAGTGGCTGATTATGAAGCCAAGTTTACTGAGTTATCACGATTTGTACCAGAGTTTGTGGACACTGAAGAAAAGAAAGCTAATAGGTTTCAGCAAGGGCTGAAGCAGTGGATTCAGAACAGAGTGGCCGTTTTAGAGATAACTGATTATGCCACCTTGGTGCAAAAGGCAACCATTGTGGAAGCAGGGAGCGATCAGATACAAAGAGACAGAGAGAAGGGGGGATTAAAGAGAAAGCATGCCAGCATGGGCGGAGGTTCCGCAGGGGGAAGGCCCCCGAATAGGTTCAACAGAGGAGCAGTTTCCCTACCTGGGAGGAATATTGGGTTTAAACCATCTGGGAGTGCAACTGTGAGCCAGGGCGGCCAACAAACTGGAGTGTCCCGTTCCCATCATTCTAGACCTCCACTACCAGTATGTGCCACTTGTGGGAAGAGACATTCAGGGGTGTGTACTCAGAAACAGACGGTCTGTTATAAGTGTGGGCGAGCAGGCCACTATGCCCATCAGTGTACCGCGACTGCTCCTACTGCCAGCAGAGGCACTACTTGTTTTCAGTGTGGTCGTCCAGGTCACATGAGGAGGGATTGCCCAATGAACAAACCAGCAGCCTCAGGGGCAAGCAAAGCTGCCTCCAACAGGCCACCAACTGCTAGAACTTTTAACATGACAGTGCAAGATGCCGTGAGGAACACGGATGTGATAGCAGGTACATTTTCCCTCAATTCAGTCAGTGCAAATGTTTTATTTGATTCTGGGGCAACTAAGTCTTTTATATCTAGAGATTTTGCACATAAATTGAAACTTAAAACTCAACCACTAAGGGAGTCTTTGCTAGTAGAGATAGCTAATCAGGAAGTCGTTCCAGTTAATCAGATTCACTCCGATTGCAAAATAGAAATAGGAGGGCGATTCTTCTGTGTTGACTTGATCCCTTTTAAACTAGGGGAATTCGACGTTATTTTGGGAATGGACTGGTTGTCTCGTAATAATGCGCAAATAGATTGTAAAGGGAAAAAGGTTAAGTTGAAAACCCCAGGAAATAAGGAAATAGTGTTTAAAGGGTTACGACAGACCCAAACCATTCTAACCATGGCGCAGACCAAGAGACTGCTACGAAAAGGAAACGAAGCTTATTTAGCTTACGTTATCGACACCAAGAAAGAGGCGCCCAAGATACAAGACATTCCGGTGGTTAACGAATTTGAAGATGTGTTTCCTGAAGATCTTCCTGGATTACCACCAGATAGAGTGATTGAGTTTGCTATCGAGTTAGCCCCGGGGACGGCGCCAGTTTCAAAGGCCCCATACCGATTAGCACCAGTGGAAATGAAAGAGCTAGCAAAGCAATTACAGGAATTGTTGGATAAGGGTATGATAAGACCCAGTGTGTCGCCTTGGGGCGCACCAGTATTGTTCGTCAAGAAAAAGGACGGGAGTATGAGGTTATGCATCGACTATCGAGAGTTGAACAAGCTAACAATAAAGAATAAATACCCGTTGCCCAGAATTGATGATTTGTTTGACCAGCTAAGAGGAGCTGTGTATTTCTCCAAGATTGACTTGAGAACCGGATATCACCAGCTGAAGATTAAACCTGAAGATATTCCAAAGACTGCATTCCGTACTAGGTATGGACATTATGAGTTCTTGGTGATGTCGTTCGGATTGACCAACGCCCCAGCAGCTTTCATGGATTTAATGAATAGAGTGTTCAAGGAATATTTGGACCAGTTTGTTATAGTCTTTATTGATGATATTTTGATCTACTCAAAGACAGAGGAAGAACACGCTGAACATTTGAGGATAACCTTAGAGACGCTCCGGAAAGAGCAATTATATGCCAAATTCTCAAAGTGTGAGTTCTGGAAAAATGAAGTACAATTTTTAGGGCACGTAATTAACAAAGAAGGAGTGCTAGTTGACCCCTCCAAGATAGAGGCAGTTTCAAATTGGGAGCGACCAACCACTCCAACAGAGGTAAGGAGTTTCATAGGGTTAGCAGGATATTACAGACGATTTGTTCAAGATTTTGCAAAGATTGCAGCCCCGTTAACTCGACTTACCCGGAAAACTGAGAAATTTGAATGGACTGAAAAATGCGAGAAGAGTTTTCAAGAGCTGAAGAAGAGGTTGGTAACGGCCCCAGTATTGGCGTTGCCTGATGGAAAAGGAGATTTCGTAATTTACAGTGATGCTTCGCATAAAGGATTGGGATGCGTGCTTATGCAGCACGGTAAGGTAATAGCATATGCGTCAAGACAATTGAAGGATTACGAGATCCGATACCCCACCCATGATCTGGAATTAGCAGCAATTGTTTTTGCCTTAAAAATTTGGAGGCACTACTTGTATGGAGAGAAGTGTGAGATTTACACTGACCATAAGAGCCTCAAGTACATTTTTACGCAGAAAGAGCTTAACATGCGCCAGAGAAGATGGCTAGAGCTAATCAAGGATTACGACTGTGAGATTCGTTACCACCCGGGCAAAGCCAATGTGGTGGCTGACGCCCTTAGTAGGAAAGAGAAGCTCAAAATGATAACTACAGAGGAAGAATTGATAAAAGACTTTGAGAGGCTGGAAATTGAGATTAAGATACCTGAAGAAGGTCAAGAAAAGTTGATGGAAATTCGGATCCAGCCTCTACTATTGGAAAAGATTAGGTTATGCCAAGAACAAATGATGGAAGCAGAAAAGAACTCGGCAGAGGAGTTAATGACTGGGGAAGAAATAAAGTGTGAAAAAGATAAGGGAGGAATCATGAGATATATGTGGAGGATATGGGTCCCAAACAATCAGGAACTCAAGGAAGAAATTCTATATGAGGCACACAACTCAGGATACTCAGTGCACCCCGGTAGCACCAAAATGTATAGAGATTTGAAAGAGTACTACTGGTGGCCCAACATGAAAAAGGACGTGGTAGAGTGGGTAAGCAGATGCTTGACTTGCCAGAAAGTGAAAGCAGAGCACCAAAGGCCTAGTGGACTTCTACACCCCTTGGAGATTCCCGAATGGAAATGGGAACATATAGCTATGGATTTCGTAGTAGGTTTACCAAGGACCAAAGCAAATCATGATGCCATATGGGTGATTATAGACCGACTAACAAAGTCAGCTCACTTCCTACCGATCAACGAAAGGTACACGGTTGATAGGCTTGTAGACATCTACCTCAAAGAAATAGTGGCGCGACATGGAGTCCCAGTCGCCATAGTATCTGACAGAGATCCCAGATTTAACTCCAGGTTTTGGAGGAGCTTTCAGGAATGTGTGGGAACCAGGCTAAACATGAGTACAGCTTACCATCCCCAGACAGACGGGCAAAGTGAAAGGACCATCCAGACACTAGAAGATATGTTGAGAGTCTATGCTATAGACTTTAAGGGAAATTGGGATGATCATTTGCCATTGATTGAGTTCTCCTACAACAATAGCTTTCATTCAAGCATAGGGATGCCGCCTTACGAGGCCCTTTATGGAAGGAAATGTCGATCTCCCTTATATTGGGATGAAGTTGGAGAGCGAAAGATGCTCGGGCCTGAGATGGTCCAACGGACTAAAGATGCAGTGGATCTAATCAGAGGACGGTTGGTAGCAGCCCAAGATCGACAAAAGAAATATGCCGACTTAGCTCGGAAAGGAAAAGAATATGAGGTGGGAGACCTAGTGTTCTTGAAGGTGTCTCCTTGGAAGGGTTTAATGAGGTTCGGAAAGAAAGGGAAGCTGAGCCCTAGATATATTGGGCCATTTGAGATCTTAAGACGTATTGGGGAGCTAGCTTATGAACTGGCATTACCCCCAAACCTGCAGCAAGTGCACAATGTGTTCCATGTCTCAATGCTAAGGAAATATAACCCAGATGCCAAGCACATAGTGGAATATGAGCACGTGGACATGCAACCAGACTTGACCTACGTAGAGCAACCTGTGGAAATCATGGACAGAAAAGATCAAGTGCTCCGAAACAAGGTCATCAAGCTTGTCAGAGTTTTATGGCAGAATCACAACATAGAAGAATCAACCTGGGAGCTAGAAAGTGCAATGATGGAAAAGTACCCCCATTTGTTTTCAAGCTGATTCCGGGACGGAATCCTTTTAAGGAGGGGAGACTGTAAGAACCCAGATTTTTGGTAGAATTTAAAACTTTTTAGTATGTAATAATATGGGAATGAATAGCGGTTATGACTGTGATGTAACGAAGATCTATTAAATGAATGGAATGGATTTGAATTCAATTATTTATATGTCATGCAGAATACTTTTGGTTGACGGCATAGATAAGAATGATCTATCTCCTAAGAATATAAGTATATTACTTCAAGTAAGAATTATTCTTATGTCATCCAAATCAATATCTATTATAAGTCCAGCGGTTCCGTAAAAAGGTTAAGAAGCACCCGAGAGTGAACCAGGTTCATTTTCCTAATTATTAGAATTAAATAAAAATAAGTGATGAATAGTGATTTTGGTGGAATTTGGAATATTATTATAATAATGTTATACCCGATATTCGGAACGGATTTCTGAGTTCGTATTAGTGATCCAGGAAGAATATAAGTGTATGTAAAAGCTGTCGGATTCAGAAAAAGAGCACTTTTATTTTCTCCGAGAATTCCCTGGACACTGCAAGACTTAAGGATTTATGAAAGGGAATTAAGGAATTTAAATTCGAGAAGTATTAAGAAAGATGAGGAATAGTATTATAAATATTAAGAAGGTTTTCGGTAAAACCCTAACTAGAAACGAATGAGTTATTCCCTCGAACGATCAACGAATTAAGCAATAAACGGACAAGGAATCAAGCAGAGGAGGCAAGATGCATGCATGTGTGCAAGTGACAAATATCTAGAAACCATATAGTTACTTAAGTAACCAATACTTAGTGAATCAACTAAGTACTTAGAAAACAAACCACTTGGTTAAGCCTTAACCATTCAATCTTCAACACTTGTCATGGTAAATCCTCATCCAACAATGCATCACACTCCACTAACACCACTTTAAGAAGATATTATCCAAGCAAAACTCACTTTATGCATTATTACAAAAAAAATCAACCAAGCAAACACAAAACTCTCTCCTTTTCTTAACATTCGGCCAAGCTTTAAATTCCAAATCCAAAATCCAACTTCCAACCATTTGTTGATCTTGAAACTTTTATGGTGAGACTTACATTTCATATAAATGATCTCCTCAAAATCCTAGCTTCAATCTCTTCTTTTTCCATTTTCAAAAAAATGATTTAAGAGGAGGGTGAATAGTGTTTTCATGAACTAATCTTGTTTTTTCTTGTTTTTCATGGTTGATTTAGCAAGCCTAAGCACCTCTAAGGATCATACCAAGCATAGTGAGGCTAGATCATACTCCAAGGAAGGTATAGCAACTTGAAACCCTAGACTTTACCTTGAGATTTTGCATGATCTTGATAGGTTTTGGTATAAGATGTGATATTAGCATGATTATAAGCTTGATTGTGATTTAGATTTGATAAATGTTAAAAATAGTTTAGATGAACAGAAAGGCATTGCTTGGCCTCAGTTCATGGTGATATATCATGTATATGTTGTTTGGGATGGATACCTTGATTATTGGAAGGTTTGGAATTTAGATATATTCGATTTATAGCCGTCGTAATGCCGAAATTTCATTAACATTAAGAACACGAATTTGACAGAAGGTTTAACTCACTGATTAGCTTCGACTTTTGCCATGATTAGCTAGATTATGTTATGAGCTTCGTTTTGATATAAAGATCGCATGAAACGGACTTACGGTTTAGGAGTTATGATTAAATTCGTAAAAGTGGTTCGGAACCGTAATCAAAAGTTCGTAATTGAAATTGATTCCCTTTAATATTGCGAAATCAGTGGCGAATCTTAATAATTAAATAATAGAGACAAAAAGGAAGGTGTGGGAGAAGACCGCATGTCAAATGGATCGTTTTCCGATTTTATAAAAATGTTCGAATCTAGGTTAAGTACGAAAGTACCCCTAAGAGGTATACTTGGTTATAACTTCGGTAAACCACTTAGAAAACGATCGATAAATATCGAGGTCTAATCTTTCGACTTTAAAACTTATACGATTTAAATACTTACCATATGTAAGTATAAGGTCATGCTTTAGTAACGAACAAGTGTCGGGTAATAAAGGCAATAATAAGAGTGAATTAGAGGGGTATAACGAAACAACTTGAAAACGTGTTTCGATTTAAGTTAAGTTTATACGTAACCTTTTGAAAGGTGTTAAGTGATTAATCCCGAATGCCTTGGCTAATTATAGATCATCAGGCTGACCCGGGACACGCTACTACTACCCCTACTCGTACTCGATTTCCAGGCAAGTTTTCGAACCTTTCTTTTTAAAGGCTGTTGTTGTGAATATATATATATGTATGTGTTTTCAGTATACATATGCCATAGCATGCATGCCTATTCTCGAATTATTTTGAAATGCTTGTTCCCTGAATTATTGTTGGCTTATAAGCTAGATAGTTATATATCAGTTATAAGCCGGAAATTATTTAGACCCTTAATCGAAGGGCAGTGAATCTCATTCTTTGATTATAGACCGGGAGTCGATATTCCTTGATATATTGATATTATTTTCAGAGGAAATATTTAAATAAATATTTTCCATTTGTTATCCGGCAAATATTGTTGGGATATTCCTTGAGATTATTTAATAAATATTATTCGGATTATTCATCAGATGCTTATTTGTTCGAGGAATATTATATGATTAATATTCATCTAAAGTCGATTAAATATTCGAATATTATTTCGAACTCTCAGTTAAGTTATTTAATTAGAGAATATTCATTCTTATTTACTCGATAAATATTATTTTGAATATTCATTCGAGTTTATTTATTTAATGAATATTATTTTAATATTCATTCAAGTCTTATTTAATTAATTGAATATTATTTCGAATATTCATTCGATCTCTATTTATCTTATAAATATTAGTTGAGCATTGATTCGAACTTCAGTTATTCGATAAATATTATCTTCGACATTCAGTTAAATTCAATTCTATTATTGAACATGATATTAAATATTCATTCGATATTCATTTCTTCGATAATTATTATTAAGTCGAATATTCATTATTTGTTCAATGAATATGGTCTCAAATATTCAATCGATAATTACTTCATCAATAAGTATCATTCTCAAGTTAAATATTCATTATTTATTCAATGAATATTATTTCAAATATCCATTTGACGATTATTTCATCAATAAAATATTATTATTATTAATAGGAATATTCATTATTCGTCCAATGAATATTATTCTGAACAGTTATTCAAAGATTATTCCGAGCAACACCTTTCCAATACCCGTGACTCAAGAAATATTCTTGGAATATTTATTTAATTCTTCTAACTCGTTTCAAAGATACTTGGTGTCATTCACATTGTATCATCGACCTCCGAACATTATATAAATTATTACAGAGTCTTATTAATATTATTATATTATCAAGGAAGGTTCTCAGTGATTTCATTCTCCCTTCGATTCTATTATAAGGGAACCTTACTTGAGGAATGTTATTTATCTTGTGACTGCCCGGTCATAAATTATTCGTTCACTCGCAACTTGGTTGCTATTATTCATGGCATTACGTGTACCCACTCATTATTCGAGGGGAAAGAAAATTGGAACAAGTCATTATCCATTAACAAGCAGTAGCTTGGGAAATGTTGGTAAATTTTCCTTTCCATTTAGATATGACTACCTGGTGGAGTCTTATCAACAAGTATTATACTTGGGGAAAGGGGGACAAACTTTATGTTTCAAAGTTATGGGTATGGAATGAACTAGGAGACGCGTAAGTGGCCGAGTGGCGCCGGTCCAGCAATAGCCCAACCGTTGGCTTAGGAGTTCCAGAGGGCGGTAATCAAGTAAATCCGTCGGAGCTACCTTCTACATGTAGAGAACGACTGATGAGATGCATGACATACGGCTGATCCCCGTAAACGTCAGGGCATCTGGCGCGGCAATGCTCCCGTATTAGTTCATCACTCAATGTTGGAAATTTTCTGCAACATCATCATAGTTGGCAGAGTTGAAAAGTATTTCAAACTGGAATTGCAATATCTTTCTGCAAGTTCCTATTTTTATGAAAATGATGCTATCTTGCTTATTTTGGCATAGCACATGCTTCCACAAAATATACATTTATTGAGTTACCTTGTAACTTCATCCTTTATATTAAACTGGCAATATTTTCTCTAATGCATGGCATATGATTTCAAACATATCTTTGAACTGTCTTATATATTACTGCACAGTTATATATTGTTGGTGGGCTGTTGCTCACCCTTGCTTATTTATTATGTCACAACAACAGCTAGGTCACATGGCCCGCGTCAGGCGCACTCGGCGCAAGCAGGTTACCCGCCCCGCAGGGCTACCCGTTGATATCATCGCTGCCATTGCTGAGGTAGCATAGCTCAGCAGCCTTGATTTCCAGTTTACTTATATGTATCAATAATGATTAATCAACGGCAAAACTTTTAAACTTATGATGTTATCCTTTTGGCTTGTAATAACTTTTATTCGTAAACCAGTAATGCAAGACTTATTTCAATTTCATCTCTGGGACTATAACTGTGTGTGTGTGAGTGGTTATTATTGTGGGGTCACAGCAGGTGATTTATTTATTGTGGACTCGAGTAAAGTATTAATCATGGAAAATAAGACCGTAACGACCCGATCTCGGACCCCGGATCTGGGGGTGTTACAATACTAGTATGAATATTAAACATTTCAACAGATAATTGTTCAATCATGCATTTGTATTCAGAAACAGACATGTCTATAGTAGTGAGAGATGGTACCTGAGAATCAGATGAAGATGAGTCATCCTTGGAGTTGGCCATCAAGGCATAGTTGCAGAATTCTTGTTCCTCTTCATCACTCTCAGAATCATCCCAACACTTCCCTTCAGCTATGTAGGCCTTACCATGTGTCTGCTTTTTCAGAAGGGCCTCATACTTAGCTTCTAGCTCAAGATAATCTCTATCCTTCTTTTTAGGCTTCTTGCATTCACTGGCAAAATGCCCTAGGTCATTGCATCTATAACACCTTACAGATGACCTATCCACATAACCGGTTTTGAACTTATTTCTGTTTGGCTTCACAGGTGCCTTGTTCATGTTGGCTGAATGGTTTTGAGTTTTGGGTTTGAAGGGTTGATTTCTTTTAAATCTGATGTTTGGAAATTTTCTGGCCATGAAGGCATATGAGGTATTTTCCATCCCATCAAGTTCTTCCAGAGTGTAAAACTCTTCTTCTTCTTCCTCCTTTTCCTCAACAGGTTCACTCACCCCAGCTTCAGTTTCTTCATCATCTGCCACCTCCTCTATCCTTAGTTGGCTTGTAGATGCTTCTAGGTCCAGGATGGATTTGTTGACAATCAAGGCACATGATGTGTTTATCATCCTACCTTGGTTGGCTTGGATAGCCCTTTTCTGAAGCAACTCAAGTTCATGAGTCTTTAGGACTCCATAGAGCACATCATAGGTGACTTTGTTCAAATCTCTCTCTCTTAGAGAAATGACTCTTTGCTCCAGATGATTTGGTGAAGACAACAGAAATTTCATATTTAACTCCTTGGTGCTGTAAACCTTTCCATTCATCTACAACTCAGTAACTAGCTTGTGAAACCTTTCAAACATTTCAGTGATGCTTTCCTTGGGCTGTGCCATGAAAGCTTCATACTGTGTGACCAGTATCTGTTTCCTGTTTTCCTTAACCTCATCAGTCCCTTCACACAACACCTCAATGTGATCCCACATCTCTTTAGCAGACGTGCATGATGCAATGTTTGCAAACATTGACATGTCCCTTTCTGACTCTGTCCACTTTGATGGATCCTTGGCCTCATAAGTTCTTGGGATAGTTATGGTTCCAACAGTCTTCTCTGGTATCTCTTGTTGTGGAACAAAAGGACCATTCTTGAGAATCTCAGGATACAAGGGATGAGAGGCTTTAATGAACAACATCATCTTTATCTTCCAGAGGTTGAAGTTTTCTTTATCAAACTTAGGGACCTTCACCGTTCCTGTAGTCTTTGGTGTATTCGAACTCATGATCGTTTCTCTGTTTTTGAATAAACAGCCCTCTCTGATACCACTTGTTGAGTATTGAATACGGTAAAAGAATACAGAGGGGGGGTGAATGGATTCTTGAACTTTTCTTTGATTGAGTCTATGTAGCAGATAAGTGCCTGTGTGTGTAGAAGTGAAGGTGCGGATAAATAAACAACACAAGACACAATATCACTTTAATCTAATGTATTATTAGATAAAGGTTGCTACAATCTGTGAATACAAATGGTAGTATTCTCAGCTTCGTTTTTCTCAGAGAGATATGGCTTACAGTGTATGAAAAACTTGACTCACAAAAATGTTACTAAGTTATGAAGTGAGGCTGTGTCCTTATAGAACATGGATACAGCCTACTTACTACAAATAAGGTAGCTAAACAAATTACTTTCTAGTCTGTCTATCCTTTTTGAGTAAGTGTCCAAACGGTTACAGATTTGACTTTGCAAAGCCTGTTTAGATCCACTTCTTTAGCTCCTTGTCTCTTCTATATCTCTCCAAGCTTCCTTGTAGGCTTTCCAGAGCACGTTACAGATTGTGGTCCATAAAGTGCATTGGCTTGTTGCAGGTTTCTGACTTGTACAATTTCTTCAGTATTTTGTCTCCAAGAATGTATTCGAGAAGTGACTAAGTAAGTGATTCGAGAACTAGAATTGACTTGATCAATAACTCTGAGTTCTCGAATACTGTTATAATGACATATCGAACCACTTCTCGAATAGCTCTTTTCCATAAGGATTCCTTGAGTTGTCGAATAGAACATTTGACTTATCGAATCCTCGAGTTGTCGAATAGCTTTCTGAGTCCTTGAGATATCGAATGGAACTTTGACTTGTTGACTCTTTGAGAACTCGAATACCATCTTGACTTGTTGACTTCTTGAGTTCTCGAATAGAGTAGTAGACATATCGAATCCCTGAGATATCGAATGAGATATCGAACAGTGTATTCAGAGATATCGAATAGTGTCTTGAGATATCGAATCCCTGACTTCTCGAATGCTGGACTTCTCGAATAGACAAATATACTTCTCGAATTGGTACTTAGGCAAATTCTTCATTTCTTCAAATCCCAACTGTGATTATTTGACAGTCTTTAACTCCTTGCTTGAGGCATGAACCTTGGAACTTCTTTCAAGCATTATTCTAGACTCTATTTGTACAATTACACAACTAGAATTTGATGCCTACTACAAGTACAATACAAACAGAAACTCTACAACTAGAGGTTCCCTCAGTTAAGAGGTCATGTAAGTAATGCAAAGCATTACAAACAATTAGGCTTGTTATTAGATGTGTACAGGCATGCCTCTGTAACTAACATGTTTTAATTCGAAAGGAAATATTAATGATTGGAAGATATGATACGATTGATATTTTTAATTGTTTATTAAATGTAATATCTTCAACTAAAAGTAAATGTGAAAAAAGGCAATCGACTACTTACCATTAATTATATTATGTTATTATTTATTTTAGGATTTTTAATAGTATAGATATCATATATATTTTTCTTTATAATGAAGGGTAAAGAAGTAAATTCACAACGAACCAAAAAACAGGTACCAAAAGTTTCGGCTTTTGTATAATATAGTATAGATAGATTTAAGTAAGGATAATTAAGTAAAAAAAATCAAATTTGTAAATGTGATATTTTAGTTAGAAAATGTAGAAAAGTTATTTAGTTAAAAAAATAATGAATTAATTATTAGTAATTGTAATATTATTAGTTTTTTTCATTAATAAGAACGACCAAATTTTTGGAAAAAATAGATTTTAGTTAGAAAAGGTAATAGCTGAAAAAGGTAATTGATTAGTTATTATTTAGGAAAAAATGAGATATTTTAGTTAGAAAATATAAAATATATTACCTTTTAGCTGGAAAAGATAATCGTTAGTTATTAGTAATTAAAATATTATTTGTTTATTTCATTAATTAGAACGACCATATTTTTGGAAAGAAGGGATGTGAGTTAGAAAATGTAGTTGAAAAAGGTAACCACTTAGTTATTATTTAGGAAAAGTATTTTTAAGAACTGCCTGTAATATTTTGACAAAAGATTGTATTTTGTTTTTCTATAGTTAATATTTTGTCCTTTATAATATAGTATAGATAATATAGATTTTCTCTTTTTTTCTATTAGTGTACATTAAAATTCTATAAATTAAATCTTGGATCGTAACGGAGATGAGGTGGAGGGGGAGAGAAAGAGGGGTCTTTCACCACTTCCATGAAATTGATTTCGTCTAAAGATTATTTTAATAATTAAAACAAAATATAAGTAAATTTTCTAAATTAAATAAAATTTTTAACTTAAAACGATAAAACATATAATAAATTGAACGAGTAAAATTTTATATATACCATTTAACAGTAATTTGATATATAAACTAATAGTAAATAAATATTAAAAAAATTAATATAATTATAAATATTAAAAAAAACATCATGCATTACACAAATTATAAGGTAGTAATTTATTAAGGAAAATGTTAACCACAGCCCTTAGGGCTATGGTTAAGTTGTTATGTGCTAGTTTTTAATTGGCTCAAGGTTGTGTCCCACTTGCAAAAAAGTATGTGCCCCCATGCATTCACATAAATCATCCAATAAAAATCCACCACATGGCAAAAATTAATCCTTAAACATAGCCCTAAGGGCTGTTGTTAACAGGACCCATTTATTAAAGTAATCCAAAATTATAAAAATAATAAGTACCTACAAACAGAGTCAACTGTTTTAATTAGGAGTTAAATGGGCTGTGTTGGTTGGGCATAATGATTGAACCATAAACTGTCTTATCTTATTTATACCCCCATGTTACCATGACAAGACATGATTGAGAATACCGACAAATTTTCTTTTCTTCTTCTCCAATCCTTATCTTGTTTTGTACAATTATTTTCTCTCTTATAAATTATCAGATCTATGAGACGATGAAGATACAGAGGGCTTTCACTACTTCCATGAAATTGATTTCGCCTAAAGGTATTATTACTTTTTGTTGTCCACTATTCTCCACTTACCCTAACCCTAATCACAAACCCCTTGCTTCTTATTCCTCTAATCCAACTCAATTATTGTTAGGCAAATCTAAGCTTGAATTGTCCACTATTCCCGTTGGTATCGTTGCCTTTTATGCTTCTATTAACTGTTTCCGTCACTTGAATTGTCTCGATTATGCCTTTTCATTGTTGGCTGCAATTATTAAGCGAGGTTTTGTACCATATGTGGTTACCTATAAAACTCTGATTAGGGGTTTCGTATCCCAAGATAAGCCTGTGGAGATGAACCTAGTCAGATTTAAAGATGTTCAACCCAATGTTGTTACCTATACCGTTATTATTGACGGTTTCTGCAAGAGAGGTCACACTTCTATGTCTGGTAGGCTGTTACGTTGTTCAGGTATATGGGGAAGAAAGGTTGTAAGCCCAATACAGTAACTTATAACACAATTATTGACTGTTTATGTAAACATAGATTAGTCGATCAAGCATTGGGTCTTCTTCATGAAATGAACAAGAACAACATTATTACCAGATGTTATAACCTATAGCTCCTTAATCCAAGGATGTGTATACTATTACCACCTACAGCTCATTAATCCAAGAGTGTGCATACTATTACCAGATGTTATAACCTATAGTTCATTAATCCAAGAATGTGCATGCTTTTAATATATTGGTTGATGCATATGGCAAAGAAGGAATGGTTAAAGATGCAAATGATGTGATAGAGTTAATGATTCGAAGAGGTCACTATTAGACACTTAAAATTCGCTCTTGGATGGATATTGCTTGATAAAGCTTTAGCGGTGCTCCAAACCATGTAGAGAAGGGAAATAGTGCCCGTACCTATAATATTTTAATTAATGGTTACTGTAAGAAGCTGAAAGTGGACGGAGCAATAGATATCTTTCAACAAATTTCCCTTGAAGGTTTGACACCGACTATTGTGACTTACAGTAGTACTATATTGCAAGGTTTTTTTAAAACTGGTTTGTTGACATGTTGAAGCACGGGAATTTTTGAGGGAGAAGATGGTGATGAACAAAGGTCTTACGCTTGTTGCATGGTCTTTGCCGGAACCATTTTGTTGTTGAAGCACTGTCCTTTCACATGATGCAGGTGTACTCATAGGTGAAATGTGTGCTCGTGGCTTGTTACTGGACTTGCTTGAATTGCAACAAGAGAATCCTGCACTTCTTGCTTTGCTTAAAAAGTTCTCGACATAGTTGCTCAGGGATGGGATGCTTAATTTACAAAATTTGCAATTGTTAGTCTCAAACTTTAAATTGTTTGTTTGAAATTTACGAAGAAAACTTGCAAAATGTCTTTCAAGCAGATGTATTCCCCACTTTCATGATAATCGATCCATTAAATTTAAAACCACTTTTCCTTTACCTGGAAAGTTCTTGATGTCATTACTTAAGTGACTATAGGTTTCAAAAAAAGTTCAGTGACTATTTTGTTATACGGAATCTTTATCATTTTGTACTACTTTGGATCAATTTTTCTTCAGTTTTGGGAACTACTAAGCTCACCCTCTCTCTGGTTATTGTTAATTTCAGGAAAATAAGCTACTAAGGTACCTATTTTTATTCTGTGAGATTATATAATCTGATAATCATAAAAGATAAAATAAATAAGCAAGTATTAGAAGGTACTTTACTAAATATGTTTAAAGTTTCTTGCTCACTTTATATATAGCAGCCTAGCAGTGCACATCTATATCATTTTAGGTGCTAAGAATTTTTGCCTTTTCGGATACAGCACAGTTCAGGTACAAGAATATGCAGATTTCTATTGTAGTTAAATACTGCAAAAGTGCAAATGAAATCAATCAATTAAATGCAAAAGTGTAATTAATTAAAATGAAGATACTGAAAAAAGTTTGTATCCAAATCTTGTTGATCTATAACAATGATAATCGTTAGTATAATTTAACTGATGATTGCTGGCTCACCAACTACGTCACCTGTGTGAAAGGTTTTCCCAGAAGGCCTATCCTTTATGTTGAAGTCCCAGGTGACATAATAAACCCACTGCATTGTTTATGAATCATCAGGATCCACTGTGTGCTTTTAATTGTTTGTTGCACTTGTGCTCACATTGATGATGGATATTAATAAAATAACAGTAACTTGTAAAGTGGTGCCTGAACTTTATCCACATTTAAATTTTGATGGTCGAAAAATGAAATTTGTAATATATTATCCATACATTGCTTTTGCATTTCAAAAGCGTGGCTAAGGGCCACTTTTTTGAACAATTTTTCCTCAAAAAAGTGGCCCTTAACCACCCTTTTAAAATGTAAAAGCAATGTCAGGTCAATATATTTCAAATTCCAACCACTAAAATGCAATCTGGATTGTTTGGAGAGTGGGAAATGGTAGAGATATTAGGATTTGGTCGGATCCCTGGTTAGCAGATGAGCAGGGCCATTACCCAACGAGCAACTCTCCAGAGCATAGTCAGTTCGAGCGAGTAGCGGACCTGATTGACGAATCAAATCATTGCTGGAAGGAGGACATAATTGATAGGCTTTTCAATGATAGGGACAGAAGGTTGATTTCAACAATTCCAATTAGTGAGGGGTTGCCTAGAGATAGGATTTACTGGGCCTGGTCTAAAGCAGGAAAATATGAAGTGAAATCAGCATATTTTAACGGGAAATCCTTTGACACTGCTAGTGCTCACAAGGGCTGGGGGATTATCTGGAAAGCGAATGTTTCTCCAAAGGTCCGTAATTTCCTGTGGAAGTGCTGCTCTTTCACTCTCCCTACAAGAGCGGTGTTGAAGTATCGCCATATGATTGATGATGACTTGTGCCCTTGGTGTAAAAGAGAGCCCGAAACCATTCTTCACGCCCTATTTCATTGCCCGAATGTTTCTGCAATCTGGATTCAGTCGAGCTACAGCGATGCCAAGGAAATTGGGGATGCAGGTAACTTCCTCGAAGTATTAGATATCTGGATGAAGAAATTAAACCCTGATCAGAGAGAATGGTGTTTCTTCATGATCTGGTCCCTGTGGTGGCGAAGAAACAGGTTGGTTTTCGAGAACGAACTCCAGACTGATGCTTATTTCATAGCAAACGTCTCCAGGACAGTAGCAGAGTTTAGCGATTACAGTAAAAAGATTTACGGATTTAATTCTGCCCCCCCCCCAGACCTGCAGTCAGCCCCCACTGGACGCTTCCTCCGGATGGTATCTTAAAAATTAATGTTGATGCATCAACCGCAGTGGAAGGCTGGATTGGTCTGAGTGCAGTTGCTCGGGATAATCTGGGAAGAGTTTTCTTCGCGGCTGTTAAGAGGGTCCGAGTGTTAGTATTGGTGCCCTAGAGGCAATGTATACATAATATTTATGTTTGAGTGATTTTATATATTTGATATATATATGTTTATTATTGGCTTTATTTACTGCGAAATAAATAAAGTATAATAAATGTCCTTAGAATCTTGATACAAATTGTATAGTTGCAAGTATGTGACTTGAACATGAGATTATATAATGATTGTATCATATTCTTAAATGTCCCTAGCCGAGTATTATTATTAATTAGGACAATAGTAATACACTGAGGCTAGTATGATAATTGACTGATGACCACATCTCATTGGTCATAAGTATGAAGATACTAAAAGCAATGCATAGGTAACTGTACGAGTACAGGGTACTGGACAGACCCACGGTGAGATACATCATGGTAAATATAAATGTGTCATATGTAATCTCACAGTGATAATGGTGTAATGATCCTTAGACCTGAAGTCGTTATAATTCTACATGAGAATTAATATATTTTGAATTCGTCATAAGTTATCTTTAGCCAGATAATGATAAAGGTGAATATCAGATATATTATGAATCATGTGAGAAATATGAACGATCTAGATGGGATTTAAATCTCCTGATAAAGGAGTGATATTATCGGCCTCTTGTTTGAGTGAGACTATGAAATGCATGGCCATGCTCAAATGTTGATTTGATTAAATAGTCTACTCATCGATCAAGAAAATGAAGATTAAATTATGAAGAGGATGACACATTACATGCCTCGAGTTTAATCTATAATATCATGATTTAAAGGGATTATATTACATGGAACATTAGTCATAAAAGGTTGATTGAATCGTTGATTTAATTATTGTTTTATTGGGTAGCAATAATGTGTTACTAGACGCCGCTTATTGTTTACAATTTTATTAGAGAATAAAATTGTTGCCAATTAAATAATAACCTACAGGGTCACACACAAAGAATGTTTAAAAGGGATATTAATTTATTTCATGAATTTAAATTAATAATAATTTAAATTATGATTTTAAATGAATAATAAATAATAATTCGAATTTTATAAAATTAATTAAGTGAGACTTGATTAGTTAAAGATAAAATTTGAAGATGTATTTTCTTGACTTATTTGATTAAATGACTTAATTAATTTATTTAAATAAATAAGATTTGTTTAAATAAAAATGGCCTAATTGTTTAAGGCTCCATTTTACTTTATTTCTCTTTATAAGCCAAGAGTTGGCAAACCATTTGAGTGACTAGAAACTGAAATCTCAGTTGGAGAAACACAAGGAGAAATCAAGATCAAGTCAAGAACACATCCGGTTATTTATTTTGGCTAGTACCTAATTCCGTGGCGTAATCGTTCGACGATTCAAGCAAGCATTCAAGTGTGGATACCGGTGGAGGAGTTATACTTCTAGCTCTCAAGATCAACAAGCTTTAGCTCTCAAGATCAACAAGCTAGGACCTCCATTTGTCATCCATTGGAAAGCTTTAACAAGGTACAATCTTGTTCTTGAGAATTTTTTTTATACCATGATCATCATTTTATACATGGATCCGGGCTTTGGAATTCGTTTTTAATTGTTATTTACGTCATTTCCGTTGCGTTATCATGCCAGAATTCCAATAATGGTATCAGAGCTACATGTATAAAAGGATGATTTGGTGTTGTGTTCTTGAAAATGAATCATTCATGAATTTTTGAATTATGCCATGCTTCATTTTAACATACAAAAGATTATTTATAAATTGTTATAATTGTTTGTATGATGTTGTAAATTGTTATAACATGTTTTGGATGATGTAATATATGTTAGATATGTTAATCACTTCATAAGAATGTTTTTAGAACTGATCAAAAATATTCAGAACACTATCTGCAATTTTCTGGAGCTTCTGCAGTTTCTGTGAAAAATCTGTAGTACAGGTGTTGCGCATCTTCTTTATGCGTGTTGGCAGGTTTTTTAAGATGTAACGCATTCTGTTAATGCGTTTCGTGAGATAACTACAGGTACTGCGCATTTGTCTAATGCGTATCAGTAGTATATAGTTGCTACGCATGATAATGATGCGTATCTGAAAAAGGCAGATTCAGTAGTGCACAGACAGTTGTGCGCATGTTGAAACTTTTAATTTCTTTTTCTATTTTAAATTTGCTTTTAGCTTTTACTTTAGAAAAAGAAAACTTATTGGTTTTAATCATTAGATTCCAAATGTTTTTAATGATTAAAGTTTTAATAATTGAATATTTAAATTATGAATTTATATATTATTATTAATTCAAAATTTTATTATTTAATTTAATTTCGAATTTTGTAATATATTTAAATTATGAATTTGAATATTATTATTAATTCGAATTTTATTTTAATTAATGCTTTTAATAATTGAATATTTAAATTTTGAATTTAATATTATTATTAAATGCGATTTTGATTAATTTTAAATTCAATTTTTAATTATTAAAATTGATTTTAATTCCTTTTTAAATAATTAGGTATTTAAATTGAGGAGTTAAATATTAATCGATGTGATCATGATTAATGTGATGTCTATAATTGTTATATGAGCATGGTGCATTGGTTATGGCCTAAAGACCCGTAGAATAAATGTTGTAATTTTATTTATGGTCTGTAATAATTAAATATGACTTGCATGTCGCTATTCTTGTAATTATTTTATCTCGAATGCAACTCGAGTTCTTTTGTAATGTATTTCAAAACGAGCTTGGAGGCAATCAATGGAGGCTTAGGAAGCAATGAAGAATTTTGTAATAATTAGTTATTACAACCATAGATTGACCTTGATCTTTTCATTAGCTCGAAAAGATCGCATAGGATCGGGCCATAACCATCGCACGTTTAATTTTTCGTAACTACACTTTACATATGATGCATGGATATATTAGATATATGTATGGATGCATGGATGTATGGATAATTTAGAATGTATGTATTAGATACGACACATATGCCATGTTTAAACAAGATAAAATCTGTAACGATTTAAGATTTAAACAAACGATCAAGATCGTTAAATTTTTCTAAAAATCCCTTAAGAAATATTAAGTTAAACAGATGCTTTCCAATAAATAACACTCATTAAATCCTAGATCATTGAGGAGTGGATTTGCCAAAGCAAGGGCTTCTCTTTTATCGTGGTGAGATGTGATTAAGTAAACAAGCTTACTTGAATTGTTATTATTGGGTCCAACTTAAATAAGTCGTCATAATAGGATTATGAACTTAGAAGCATAGAGTTTAGTGAAATCTATTTGATAGATCGGAGCAATATGTTGTTCACTAAGCTATCCAAGAGTTATATACGATATAATTGACATAACGGTCTACCTAAATAATCATATTTAAGAGGAAAGCCAAAGCTGACTTAAAATATGATGAAATATGGATCTTGGCTCACTAAGAAAGGTTTTATGGGAACAATTTTCCGAATTGATAGTAAGGGCTATTAATTTGATAAAAATAGTGGGAGGTATATTACGAATATGCTATAAATCAACTTGAACATAATTGGTTTTACGAAACATGCAAACTAACTCATTTTATGCGCTTTTACAAAATTGTAGATAATAAATGGCAAACAACACAAATCACTTTTCGATACGATCAGTCCTAGAAAAGGAAAAGCTGACAGGGACGAACTTCCTGGATTGGTTTAGGAACTTGAGGATTGTCCTCAGGCAGGAGCGAAAGCTCTATGTCATTGAAGTTCCTCACCCAAATCCTCTTCCTGTTGGAGCCACACGTGCCGAGCATAATGCTTATCAGAAGCATTTGGATGACTCAACTGATGTGTCATGCCTTATGCTTGCATGCATGGCTCCTGAGATTCAAAAGCAACATGAGTTGATGAATGCTTATGAAATAATTGAGCACCTCAAAAGTATGTTTGAGGGACAAGCTCGACAGGAAAGATATGATACGAGCAAGGCTTTGTATGCTTGCAAACAGGGAGAGCGAGACCCGGTTGGACCACACGTTCTTAAGATGATTGGGTACATTGAACAACTAAGTACCTTGGGCTTCCCGATTGGTCCGGAGGCTCAAATAGATTTGATCTTACAATCACTTAATAAGAACTTTTCTCAATTCGTTATGAACTACAACATGAATGAGATAGATAAGACACCCACTGAATTGTTGGGCATGTTAAGAACTGCTGAAACCAACATTCAGAAGGAATCCCCTGCTCCCATGCTGATGGTAAACAAAGGGGGTGCCAAAGGGAAAAGAAAGTGGAAAGGCAATAAGAAGAGGATTGCATCCAAATCTGCTGCCAATCCTAATTCTGCTCCCAAGAAGGCTACCAAGCCCAAAGGAGGTGTCGAAAAGGGTGATTGCCACCACTGTGGTAAACCGGGACACTGGAGGAGAAACTGTCATGCTTATTTGGAAGAGCTGAAGAAGAAGAAGGCTGCTGGTCAGACTTCTACTTCAGGTATTTATGTTATAGAAGTCAATTTGTCTACTTCTACATCTTGGGTTTGGATACTGGATGTGGTTCTCACATTTGTATAAATGTGCAGGAACTGCAAAGGAGTAGGACACTGGCTAAGGGAGAGGTAGACCTACGAGTTGGCAACGGAGCAAAGGTTGCTGCTTTGGCTGTAGGGACTTACCATTTATCATTGCCCACTGGGCTTATATTAAAACTTGAAAACTGTTTGTATGTGCCTTCTATTTGTAGAAACATTATTTTTGTTTCTTGTTTGGACAAGAAAGGTTTTTCATTTACTTTTAAGGACAATGGTTGCTCTTTTGGTTTGAATGACATTACCTATGGTGTTGCACAGTTATTTAACGGTTTGTATGTTCTTAATTTAGATACTCCTATCTTGAATGTAAATAACAAACGACTTAAAACAAATGACTCAAATCAAACATACCTTTGGCACTATCGTCTAGGCCATATAAACGAGAAACGCATTTCCAAGTTACATCAAGATGGTTTCTTTGATCAGTTTGATTTTGAATCATATGATGAATGCGAGGCTTGTTTGCTAGGCAAGATGACTAAAGCTTCTTTTACCGGAAAGGGTAAGAGGGCCACCGTACGACTAGAACTAATACATAGCGATGTATGTGGTCCTATGAGATCGATGGCAAGGGGTGGCTATTTCTACTTCATTACGTTTACTGATGATTTCAGTAGATACGGATATGTGTATCTTTTGAAGAACAAATCCGAAGCATTTGAAAAGTTCAAAGAGTATAAGGCAGAAGTAGAAAAGCAAACTGGCGAAAGCATAAAAACTCTAAGATCTGATCGAGGAGGTGAATACTTAAGCCATGAGTTTAAGAACTATTTGAGGGAGTGTGGTATTGTATCACAACTCACTCCTCCTGGAACACCACAATGGAATGGGGTTTCTGAAAGGAGGAATCGTACCTTGTTGGACATGGTGCGATCAATGATGAGTCAAGCAGATCTTCCAAATAGTTTCTGGGGTTATGCCCTGGAAACGGCTGCATATACACTAAACCGTGTTCCTACTAAAACGGTTCAACAAACTCCATATGAGATATGGACAGAAAAATGTCAAAGCATGTCCTTTATGAAAGTATGGGGATGTGAAGCGTTTGTGAAACGCCTAATGTCAGACAAGCTTGGACCAAAATCTGAAAAATGTATTTTTGTGGGATACCCAAATGAAACAAAGGGTTATTCTTTCTATAATCCTTCAGAGAACAAAGTAATTGTTGCTCGAACTGCTGTATTTTTAGAAAGAGAGCTAGTCTCTAGAAAAGACAGTGGGAGGAAAATAGATCTCGATGAAGATCGAGAACCACTTGATAACATTGAACTTGAGATGGAGCATGAGCAAGATATACAAGATAACACTGCTCAAGAAACACAGGTTGTTCGTAGATCTAGTAGGACTCGCTATGATTCAAGAAGAAATTATGGATTTCTTCTAATTGAAAATGGCGATGTGATGCTCATAGATCAAGATGAGCCTCTCAACTATCAAGATGCTATGAACTCACCAGACTCTAAGAGATGGCAAGAAGCCATGAATTCTGAAATGGATTCCATGTATGAAAACCAAGTATGGACTTTGGTTGATCCACCTGAAGGGGTAAAACCTATCGAGTGCAAATGGATTTTTAAGAAGAAAATCGACATGGAAGGTAATATACAGACCTATAAAGCTCGACTGGTTGCAAAAGGTTTCAAACAAATTCATGGTATTGACTATGATGAAACCTTCTCACCAGTAGCAATGATAAAATCCATCAGAATTATGCTTGCAATAGCGGCTTACTATGATTACGAGATATGGCAGATGGATGTCAAAACAGCCTTCCTTAATGGAAGCCTTGAAGAGGATGTGTACATGACACAACCTGAAGGTTTTAGAAATCCAAAGGATGCTGGAAAAGTATGTAAGCTGCGTAGATCCATTTATGGATTGAAGCAGTCCTCTCGGAGATGGAACATTCGGTTTGATGAAATAGTCAAAGGTTTTGGCTTTATTCAGAACATGGATGAACCATGTGTTTACAAAAAGTTTAGTGGGAGCCATGTGGCATTCCTAGTTTTATATGTCGATGATATATTAATAATAGGGAATGACATTCCTTTTCTACAGGCTGTAAAGACTTGGTTAGGACAAAGTTTCTCTATGAAAGACTTGGGCGAGGCTACCTATATATTAGGGATCAGGATCTATAGAGATAGATCAAGAAGATTAATCGGCTTAAGCCAGAGTACATATATTGACAAAATTTTGCATCGTTTTGGAATGCAAGATGCAAAAAGGGGATATGTCCCTGTATCTCATGGGATAACGATCTCAAAAGAGAATGGTCCTAAATCATTGGATGATAAAGACCGCATGAGTAAGATACCATATGCTTCAGCAATTGGATCTATCATGTATGCAATGATATGTACTCGTCCGGATGTCTCGTATGCTTTGAGCATGACGAGCAGATACCAGTCTAATCCAGGTAAAGGTCACTGGACGGCGGTCAAGAATATTCTTAAGTACTTGAAAAGGACTAAAGATTCATTCTTGGTGTATGGAGGAGAAGAGAAGCTAACGGTAAAGGGTTACACGGATGCTAGTTTTCAGACTGACAGAGATGACTCTGTGTCTCAGTCTGGATTTGTGTTTTGCCTAAATGGAGGTGCTGTAAGCTGGAAAAGTTCGAAGCAAGAGACAGTAGCTGATTCTACAATGGAATCCGAGTATATTGCTGCATGTGAGGCAGCCAAGGAAGCTGTATGGTTACGGAAGTTCATTACAGAGCTTGGTGTCGTTCCATCGATCGCAGATCCCATAGATCTTTACTGCGATAATAATGGAGCTATAGCACAAGCCAAGGAGCCGAGAGCTCATAGCAGAACAAAGCATATACTTCGGAGATATCACCTTATTCGAGAAATAAATGATAGAGGTGATATTCACATATGTAAAGTGCATACTGATGATAATATTGCAGACCCGCTGACTAAGGCTCTGTCGCAGCAGAAGCATGAATGTCACACTAGTAGCATGGGTATTCGATACATGGGTGATTGGCTCTAGTGCAAGTGGGAGATTGTTAGTATTGGTGCCCTAGAGGCAATGTATACATAATATTTATGTTTGAGTGATTTTATATATTTGATATATATATGTTTATTATTGGCTTTATTTACTGCGAAATAAATAAAGTATAATAAATGTCCTTAGAATCTTGATACAAATTGTATAGTTGCAAGTATGTGACTTGAACATGAGATTATATAATGATTGTATCATATTCTTAAATGTCCCTAGCCGAGTATTATTATTAATTAGGACAATAGTAATACACTGAGGCTAGTATGATAATTGACTGATGACCACATCTCATTGGTCATAAGTATGAAGATACTAAAAGCAATGCATAGGTAACTGTACGAGTACAGGGTACTGGACAGACCCACAGTGAGATACATCATGGTAAATAATAAATGTGTCATATGTAATCTCACAGTGATAATGGTGTAATGATCCTTAGACCTGAAGTCGTTATAATTCTACATGAGAATTAATATATTTTGAATTCGTCAAAAGTTATCTTTAGCCGGATAATGATAAAGGTGAATATCGGATATATTATGAATCATGTGAGAAATATGAACGATCTAGATGGGATTTAAATCTCCTGATAAAGGAGTGATATTATCGGCCTCTTGTTTGAGTGAGACTATGAAATGCATGGCCATGCTCAAATGTTGATTTGATTAAATAGTCTACTCATCGATCAAGAAAATGAAGATTAAATTATGAAGAGGATGACACATTACATGCCTCGAGTTTAATCTATAATATCATGATTTAAAGGGATTATATTACATGGAACATTAGTCATAAAAGGTTGATTGAATCGTTGATTTAATTATTGTTTTATTGGGTAGCAATAATGTGTTACTAGACGCCGCTTATTGTTTACAATTTTATTAGAGAATAAAATTGTTGCCAATTAAATAATAACCTACAGGGTCACACACAAAGAATGTTTAAAAGGGATATTAATTTATTTCATGAATTTAAATTAATAATAATTTAAATTATGATTTTAAATGAATAATAAATAATAATTCGAATTTTATAAAATTAATTAAGTGAGACTTGATTAGTTAAAGATAAAATTTGAAGATGTATTTTCTTGACTTATTTGATTAATTAAGTATGACTTAATTAATTTATTTAAATAAATAAGATTTGTTTAAATAAAAATGGCCTAATTATTTAAGGCTCCATTTTACTTTATTTCTCTTTATAAGCCAAGAGTTGGCAAACCATTTGAATGACTAGAAACTGAAATCTCAGTTGGAGAAACACAAGGAGAAATCAAGATCAAGTCAAGAACACATCCGGTTATTTATTTTGGCTAGTACCTAATTCCGTGGCGTAATCGTTCGACGATTCAAGCAAGCATTCAAGTGTGGATACCGGTGATTCAAGAACAATTTTAAGAAAACTTTCAAAACACTTGGTGCTCGAGTAATTTTTGTTCTAAGGAATGATGCAGACATTCGTGTCAATAGATGCAATAATCTGTGTGTATGACCTTGGTAACAAGTATTCTGAGTTCGTTTTCTAGGTCAATCTCAAGAGAAGGGTGAAGCAATACCCACCAACTGTTTGATGTATTTCCTGACTTGAGCGTTGCAGCAAACTTGGCTCATGAGCTGCGACTTGATCTATTGTTTTTCTCTCCGTATGTGAGAGCTCAGTTTTTCTCTCCATCTCTGATAATTCTGGAGTCTTGTGAGAGGCCGTTATGGCGAGGTATCAAAAGAAGAAGATCAAACCAGATTGGTGGAGCCTTTCTTTGGCCAAGTCTGCATTTTGAATTTTCTACTATGAATTACATAGCTTGGAACTGTCGAGGGTTGGGGAACTCTCGTACAGTTCGTATTCTTGGAGACCTGGTTAAGTCTCGCAAACCCGACTTTATTTTTTTGTCTGAAACTTTGGTTACTAATGTTGAAGTTGCGACTCTTGCTGTTAAGCTAGGTTTGACTAATTTCTTTGCAGTAGATAAAGTAGGAAGGGCAGGTGGGTTAGCTATTTTATGGAAGAATACGGTTTCTTGCACGGTGATAAATTCATCTCAAAATGATATAAATGTTATGTTCTTTGATCGGGCTGTTCCGAAGTGGCAGCTGACATGTTATTATGGGTTTCCGGAAAGAGCGAGGCGTTCTGAATCTTGGGATTTTCTGAGGCAACTTGCTCAAAATGTGGCTGTGCCATGGTGCATTTTCGACGATTTTAATGACCTTCTGTATGATTCAGACAAGCAGGGGCCTCATCCCCATCCTCGGTATCTTATGGAAGGTTTTAGGAAGGCGGTAGCCGATTGTCATCTAGATGAATTAATGCTTACTGGTGGGGAATTTACGTGGGAAAAAAGTAAAGGATCACCTGCTTGGGTAAGAGAAAGGTTGGACAGGGCGTTTGTAAACGAGGGTTGGTGGCAATTGTACCCTCTCTGTAAACTGGGAATTACTCATACAATTTGCTCGGATCACGACCCTATCATTTTGGAATTATTTGATGTTTCAGTCTCAAGGAAGCAGTTTCGCTTTTGTTTTGAAAATACTTGGTTGAAGGAACCAACTTTTCATCAGGAGGTGTCAGACTATTGGAGAAATCTCCATGCTTCTCATCTTTTGCCAAAGCTGATTTCAGTATCTTCGTTCCTGGCTAAATGGGGACGGAACTTCTTCCACAAATTTAGAGATAAAGTAAAAAAGCAGAAGGTGGTTATTGATGATCTTGTCAAAAAAACGGATGAAACTAGTATACGGTTGTATTTTGAGGAGAGGTCGAAGCTTGATGATCTGTTAAGGCACGAGGAACTCTATTGGAAGCAGAGGGCGAAATCTTTTTGGTTAACAGAAGGAGATACAAATTCGAAGTATTTTCACGCCCAGGCAACTGCAAGGAAGAAGATGAATCATATTCATAGTTTGAAGAATAGGATGATATGGAAATTAATAGTAAGGAAGGGATGTGCTCAATTGTTAATGACTATTTCCGGGAGATTTTCTCTGGGTCTGAATCTAATCAGCAAATTGTCGATTCGAATGGGCAACGGGTGATCACTACAGCCCAAAACGAAAGGTTAACTGCTGAACTTTCTTTTGAAGAGTTCACTATTGCGATTAAACAAATGTATCCTGACAAAGCAGCAGGTCCGGACGGTTTCAACCCAGCATTTTTTCAGCAATTTTGGAATCTTGTTGGTCGAGAGGTGTATAAATGTTGCTGTGACTGGCTTCGTGAAGGGAATTTCCCAGCTGACTTGAATGAAACAACTTTAGTCCTTATTCCTAAGAAGGAAAACGTAGAAAGAATGGGAGACTTGAGACCCATAGCCCTGTGTAACGTGCTATACAAAATTCTTGCCAAAGTTCTTGCAAACAGGTTGAAGACTATTCTTCCTGATGTCATCTCAGAGAACCAATCGGCATTTGTTCCGGGGAGGAATATATCTGACAATGTGTTAGTGGCTTTTGAAGTATTGCATTATATGAAGAGAAGGAAATCTGGTAATGAGGGTGAAGTAGCACTAAAGCTGGATATTAGCAAGGCGTATGACCGTGTTGATTGGAGATACCTTCGTAATAGGATGACTCAGATGGGGTTTAGCAAAAAATGGATCACTTGGGTTATGCTTTGTGTGACTACGGTTAACTACAAGGTGGCTTTCAATGGTACTCATATTGGTCCCATAACTCCTAGTAGAGGGCTAAGACAAGGAGATCTATTATCTCCTTATTTATTCCTATTTTGTGTCGAAGGTCTATCTAACGCCCTTAGTGAGGCTGCAAATTCTGGTCAGATCAGGGGGTGTAGAGTTAGTGATAATGCACCGTCAGTCACTCACTTGTTATTTGCTGATGACAGCTTTCTTTTCTTCAAAGCAGAGGTAGAAGAAACTCAGGCAGTTAAGAGGGTGTTAAACTATTATAAAGCTATGTCAGGGCAAGCTGTGAATCTCCAAAAGTCAGCAGTTTTTTCAGTGCCAACGTGAGAAGGGATAAGCAGCAGGAGTTGAAGTCAATCCTGGGAGTTACAAATGATATAGAAGATAGCAGATATTTGGGACTGCCATCGTTAGTGGGACGTTCAAAGAAGGCAGTGTTTAAGTTTGTAAAGGATCGTGTTTATAAAAGGTTCAAGGGTGGAGTAATAGAATTTTGTCGAGAGCTGGGAAGACCGTTATGATCAAGAATGTTGCTCAGTCAGTGCCAACCTACTGCATGACCTGCTTCTTAATTCCAAAATCGTTGGGTGATGAAATAGAAAAGATTATGAATGGGTATTGGTGGCAATCAGGGGGTAACAATAGTAGAGGTATGAGGTGGCAGTCTTGGGACAAGCTGTGTACGCCAATGAAAAATGGGGGGCTTGGGTTTCGTAGTTTATATGGGTTTAATTTAGCACTTCTTGGTAAACAGGTGTGGAATTTTATTCAGAAGCCAGATTCCTTAGTCACTCGAATCTACAAAGCTCGTTACTTTCAGGATCATCATGTTTTGCAAGCTCGTAAAGGAACGAGTCCGAGCTTCATATGGACAGGTCTTTGGGAAGCAAAAGAGCAATTATTGAAAGGCTATAGGTGGGTTTTAGGAGATGGGAAGAACATAAAAATTTTCCAGGATCCTTGGCTACGAGGTAAAAGAGATTTCCGTATTGAGGACTATCAGTTGAATGGCATTAGGAGTGATAGAGTTTGCGAATACTTCCGTCCAAACACCAAAGAGTGGGACGTGCATAAGGTTGAGCAGACCTTTCACATTGATGATATCCAACTAATTCTTCGTACAAGAATCCCTCAGAATCAAGCTAAGGACAGAGTGGCTTGGATGCACTCGAATGATGGTCAATATAGTGTCAAGTCAGCGTATCATTTCTGGTTCTCTAGTCATCAAGGTTCGTCTGCTGAATCATCTTCTAAAGGTTGGAATCGATTATGGAAGTTAAACATCCCTCATAAAATCAGAACGTTTCTGTGGCGTTTCTGCAAGAATACTATACCAGTTCGTGATGTTTTGAGTGGTAAGGGAATCGACGTGCCTAGGATATGTCCAGTTTGTGAGGTGGACATAGAACATCTCCTACATGTCTTTTTCGATTGTAGGTTTACAAAGCAGTGTTGGCAGAAAGTGGAGTATGACCCGGATATGTTATTAGAGGAGAATGCGCCTAAGTGGTTACTTGATAAATTAAGTGAGGAAACTGATGCTAACTTGGTGAAGATTGCTACGGTTCTTTGGGGAGTGTGGTTTGCCAGAAATAAGAAAGTATGGGAGAATAATCAGTTCACACCCTCGCTTACGGTTGAGTTGAGCTCAAAGCGAATTACTGAATGGCAAGAGGCAATGGGGAAGAAAAGAGGGAGGGGTTTAGTTGGGGATACAGCAGTGCAAAATAGTCCAGCTAGGTGGGTAGCTCCTGAACCAAGGTGGATGAAACTGAATGTGGACGCTTCTCTTTATGTTGGTGCTCCTTCGTTTGCTATTGGTATGGTCCTCCGGGATGATCAGGGCCTGTTTGTGCAGGGAAGAAACTTACGTTCAGATGGTGAGGTGATTGTTATAGAAGCAGAAGCATTTGGGGTTCTGGAAGCGCTAAAGTGGCTAGAAGAAATAGGCTATCAGCAGGTCAAAATAGAGAGTGATTCTCTCCTGGTGGTGGAGACTATTCGAAGAGGTAGCAGTTATCAACTGGAGGTGGGAGACTTGCTTGATTCCTCTTGCGAGAAACTGAATCAGCTGAGGGATGTTCGTGTAGGTCATGTTAAAAAGCATGCAAATAAGGCGGCTCATTTGTTAGCTAGATACCCTTGTTTGTTGAATAGCTTTAATTCGTTCGTGTCTCCTCCAGATATGTTGTTGGAGACTTTATTTTCTGATGCGATGGTTGAGTAATGAAATTCCGTTTTCAAAAAAAAAAAGTGTGGATACCGGTGGAGGAGTTATACTTCTAGCTCTCAAGATCAACAAGCTTTAGCTCTCAAGATCAACAAGCTAGGACCTCCATTTGTCATCCATTGGAAAGCTTTAACAAGGTACAATCTTGTTCTTGAGAATTTTTTTATACCATGATCATCATTTTATACATGGATCCGGGCTTTGGAATTCATTTTTAATTGTTATTTACGTCATTTCCGTTGCGTTATCATGCCCGAATTCCAACACCGAGCCCGTTGGAGTCCGCTGATAGCTGAGTGCCGAGCAGCGTTATTTGGTTTAAAAAAAGCAAAGGACTCAGGTCTCACCCACATAATCTTGGAGTCGGATTGTCAGAATCTGATCGACAAAGTCAAAAGCATCAAGTGCAGTGACATGGAAACAGACTTCATAATACAGGACATCTTCAGCATTAGTGCCCAGTTTGATCTTGTAGAATGGTCTCAGGTTAACAGAAAAGGCAACACAGTTGCTCATACCCTAGCTAAAATAGTGCCGTTTGGTGTGGAACAATGCTGGATGCATATTGCTCCAAGTGAAATTGTTCAGTGTGTTTGTTCTGATTTCTTGTATGAAGTTTCTTCTTCTTAATGAATTTCTTGACCCACAAAAAAAAAAAAAAAACTACAACTTTGTAACTTACTCTAAAATAAATTTCTACCGCAGAAGCTGTAGTCAAGTGATTTTCAACTTCTTTGTACATACCTCAAATATACTAAGAAGTTTGAGGATGAGAAGCGCCAATAACTTTATATGGAAGTATGACTGCTCATCTATGGAACCAGTTTTACATATAGTGAAGGGAAAGATAAACCTGGAATCCTAGGGAAGGAGGGAAGTGGTAAGTTAGTGATGGAAGGAAACTGGAATGGTGCATTCAGCAGAAGCCAGCCAGCGGTGACCTCATCAATGCCGGAAAATGATAAAGCCATAAAATTTGAGAATAATATGAACAACTTGATATTAATAATCATCTTGTCTCAAAGATTGACAAAAAGACATGAAGGTTGCAGATTTGTTATTGCTTTCAATGTTTCTGTATATGTTGTTTCGAAAGTCTTCGAACATGTTCTTACTGATCAATCATTTTTCTTTGTTTTAGGTAAGATTCAAAGTTTTACATTTTTATTTATAACGCAGTTCAGTCTCCAAAATTTGTGGTAGGCTAGGATAGTGTAATGATTATTTAGTTTTGATGTGAACAGCACTTTATTTGTAATGACTTGAACCCATTTTCTGGGTGTCATTCGATTTTATGGTGATGAGAACTTTTGGCTTCTCAAAATTTGAATTCGAGACTTGAGTGTGGAATATTTTTCGAGGCTTGAGTGTGTAACATTCTGTGTGAGCAGGATTGCAGGAAAGTGTGTTCTCGGAACAGAGGTGTATACACTAGAACCTCGATAAATGAATGTTCGATAAATAAATAACCTCGATAAATGAATAATTTTTTCTGGTCCCGATTTAGGCAAATGGGCTTAATGAATAATCTCACTAAATGCATTAACGAATAAAAAAAATAAGTCTCTATAGACCCTATTTAAATATAAATAAATAATCACTATATTTCAAATAACATATTTATATAAATATATGAATACATTTAATCCAATTAATACTGTTCATATACATTAATAAATCGCCAACAACATGTTGGTGCAGTGGTTGAGCCACTGGCCTCCTTTGAAGGAGGTCAGGGGTTCGACTTCTGCGTGTGCGTGAGTTTCCTAGTTTGTATTAGGTTTCCCTTCTGTATTTGTAATTCTGTACTTGGCCGGGGGTCCTTCGGAAACAGCCTCCCTATTGTATAGGGGCATGGTCTGCGTACATCTACCCTCCTCAGACACCACTTTGAGTGGTATTATAACTGAGTAAGTCTTCTTTTTATATACATTAATAAATCATATCTTATCGAAAAAGGGTGATGGCCCAAAATAATCATTTTTGTGATCAAGTGGTCCAAAATAATGATTCTGAAAAAAATGGTCTGAAATACCGACGGGATATTGAGTTTCGGCCTCCGTATTAGTTTAATACGGAACACGGTCTACCGTATTAGCTGGATACGGGACACGGTACACCGTGTTATGCATGATACGGAACACGATCTATCGTGTTTGTGCTGCGCACCCGCCTGTTACGGAACACAGTATACCGTGTTACACAGAACACGTTACACCGTGTACCGTATCATGCACCGTTACGGAGGACGAAGTACCGTATTAACCCTTATATCACGGTACACGATTTAACGTGTCCCATCAGTAAATCGGGCCATTGATCCTCCAGATGAGGTATTTTGGTCATTTTCTCATCGAAAAATGCTTCTAAAGTTGATTATGAATGACTTTGTAAATATCTTACCTTTTTTTTTTTACGAACAAGAAGATATATCTTACCTTTTAATATTATACATGCAGTGAATGTATGGTTTCAATACTATGCATTGCACTTTGTAAATATACATGGTTGTACCTATTTCAAGTATACTATGCATGCATGTAAAATTATTTTAGAATGTTAGAAAAATGAATGTAGTTAAACATCACATAAATATTATAAACCCATTATAAATTTTAGGTACATTTGAATATAAAATGTATTATAAAAATTATAAAAAGTTGAAAATAATATCTAAATGAATAAATATTTATTTATCAATAAATAAATAAAATATTCATTAATCGATAAATAAATAATCTCGTTAAATGAATATATATTTTTGATCACAGCGATATTCATTTATCGAGGTTCTACTGTAGCAAGATTTTACTGTGCATTAACATACCATAGATTTTAAGATCAGTGTCTCATTTAGAGCGTGTTTGGCTTAACTTAAAAAATGTTACTTATCACTTAAAGTGCTACTTACTCACTTTAAGTGAAAAGTGATAATTTTTACTTAAAGTTAGGTGTATCTGTTTGGCTAATTCCACTTAAAGTAAATTTATTTTTAAAAAATTAATTAAAAAAAAAGAAATTTATATTTTTTTGAAAGTATAAAATACAAATATATGAAAAGAATACAATACAAGTTAAATGGTGACTCAAATACATAAAAATTGATATACGAAAAAAAATAAGTGGGAAAAAAGTACCTCCAAGCTACTTTTTTTTTTTAGCCTACTTTCCACTTTAAGTGGCTCCACTTTAAGGGGAGCCAAACACCTCCATGCAAACTTTAAGTGAAAAAAAAAAAAAAATGGGGGCCAAACGGGCTCTTAGTCATTTTGGTGTTCAATAATCAATATAACATGTTACTCTTTCCGTCCCAAAAAACTTTTTCCATTTTCCTTAGACACGTTTGCCAATGCACACTTTTAATCGTTAATATCTTTAATTTCGTATTAGTATTCAATATAAAAACTTCGCTGTATTAAAGTACTCATAAATACGAATCCAACAAGATCACTCATGACTATATTTGGTTTTATAGATTAGACGTAAATTAGTAATTTATCGCTTGTTATAAATAATACCGACATATCAAACGAGAAGAACAATATGGCACAGTGGGAGTAACTGTTATGGTAAAAAAGTAAAGCACTTTATTCTTCATCATTGACGTTCTCCCCACAAATGGCTCTACTTTGAAATAACTTTATTCCATCTTTATTACGTATATATACGAAAATTAATTCTAAAGTCCCTAAACTATTAGCGTTTTTTGTGTTAAGTCCCTGAACTAAAAATGTGAATTTCTAGGTAATTAAACTTTTGAATATTTCCCAGCGCAGTCCTTCCGTTAAAAATTGTTGGACGGCCGTTAAGATGGCTGACGTGACAGTCTTTTTTTTTTTTTTTTCTGGATTTATAATCAAGCTTTCTGTTTGTTTTAGTTATTTTCTTGCTATTTGTCCCCTCCATTTGTCTACTTATAGGATCTCGAAGTAGCAAACCAACCCAAGTCTCTCCAGAATCAAAGTTTCTTTTGTCAATTTATCTTCATGTCTCATCTTTAAACTGTCCCAAAAGTCCTTCCTCCTCAAAAGAAAAACCATGTGCTTGCATGCATGTTGAATTGTTTGCCACTCTCTTGATGTGCATGTATCCATCTGTTTTACAAAATATATTCCTATTCTTGTTATGGACAGGCGGACAGCAACCTCCGCGTTGCCTCATTTTCTTGTTATCTTAGCTCTAAAGATGAAAACTCTATGTTCAATATTTCTGGAGGAATTCCATATTCTTCTTCTCCCGTCATGTCACCTGAAGAGACTCCACGTCTGGTCAGCTTGGGGAGAAGTAAGAAGAATGAGCCTGAATTTAGTGTATTTGCTGCTTACAAGTACTTCAACGACACAAGAAAAGAACATTCTAATGCTTCAAAGTATGAGCCTGAAAAGGAAAAGGGAGTTGACATACACCTGCTACAACAAAAAATAAGGCCAAAGACTCCAAGTATTAGTTCTGAAGCAAGCAGCTGGAACAGCCAATCTGTATTGTTGCAGATTATGGAGTACTTCATGACATCCATCAGTCTCAACCTGAACCAAAAATGGTAGAGCAATTTTCATTCCCAGTTCTGAATTCAGGGATCACAAATTTGAAAGTAGACAAACAATTTAAAGAAGAAGAGGTACAAGTCGATCCTCGAAATTCAATCGAGGTGTTTGGATCTACAAAGGCAAAAAAGAGAGATAACATAGCAATTAATATGGAGAGGAAGCTGTCCATTTTAACATGGGATGCAATTCCAAAGGTCCAGAGCCTTGTAACAACTTCTTTTGGGAGCAGCGCACTGTGTGATGATATGGCTAGTGATGCTAGTTCAGAAAAAAAAAAAAAAAAAAGACTGCCACGTCAGCCAACTTAACGGCCGTCCAACAATTTTTAACGGAAGGATTGCGCTGGGAAATATTCAAAAGTTTAATTACCTACAAATTCACATTTTTAGTTCAGGGACTTAACACAAAAAACGCTAATAGTTTAGGGACTTTAGAATTAATTTTCCCTTATATATATCGAGTTTTGAAAGACAAAAGCTCTAAAATAGAGGATCATAGTGGATTAGTGAAAAGGGAGCCAATAAAATATGTACTCCAACTAATCTAGCAAAAAAAATTTGTAATTAACCACCAAATATACAATCAACAGAAAAGCAAAAACTATGGATCAGTGTTGCAATGTTATTCATACTAGTTTATAATATGTGCAAAACACGTAATAAAAAATGAGGACAAAATTAAAAATAAGGGATAATTAAACTGTAAATAATATCTTTTTTTTTCGTTTATTATAGTATATACTAGCTTATAGTCAATGTAAAGTACGAGTTACTTTTAAATATTTTTAAAATTATATGATTTTTTTTTTTGCTAAGCTAAAATTTTTTGCTAAGCTAAAATTATATGATTAAACAAAATAGAGTACAATAATTTATTATGGATATAATTTAATTTTGTAATATTAATTAATAAAATTATTAGTAATAATAATAGATATTTAATAAATGACATGTACATTTTAAATGACATTTATTGTTTAAAACTAATAATATAAAATTTTAATGTAAATTTGTTGTTGACGAAATTCGAATCTTGTATTTTTAGAAGAGAGATTTAAATATCGAATACTCCTGATTATTAAATCTAACGGTTATCATCTATTTACTAAATATCTGACGGTCACTATTATTTTAACGGTTGGTTGAACCAAACAACCAAAATATCAATTATCCCCTAATTTGTTTATTATATAGGGCTTGTTTTTCATGAGATTACCTTAGGTAATATTCCTGAGTTTATAAAAAAAAATAATGTAAATATAGGAATGTTTTTGTAAATATAATGGGCATGTTCAATTATTACAAAACTGCTATTAAATTACTGTATTGAAAACTAACATTGCCTCATGTAAGTTTTCTGAGATTACCTCAGAAAAACTAATATTTTTATATAAAAAAAGAAAATTTTAAAAATAAGTTATGAAACTATATTCTTTAGGAGCCTTAAAATACGTGTCAAGCAATGAAAAAAAACTGTAAAGAAATGAAAGAGACGGAGGGAGGGAGTATAAGATTTCAAAAAAGGTTAAGGTCTCAATTTAATTAATGCAACATAGCGTACTAATTATGAATATATATTTCAATTCTATGGTACTATTTAGAGATGAATTTGTTAAAAATGTTTCTAGAAAAATATATAATATTACAATATAAAAATAATTTCTATTTATAATTAATTTCGTGTTAGTACCATAAATTTTTATATTATTCTTACTATCATAATAATGAAGTTACCTAAACGCAAAAGCCCCAAAGGTAATATTGCTATCATCAATCCAATCGTTTATACCCACCATTCACATTGTATTGAACAAAGCTCCATCGACGATTAAAGTTGTAAGCGAATTGAACAGTTCGGTAAGTTCACGAGGGTAAGTTTTTTCGTGTACGAATTTATTAAGCTCAATTCGATTGCTTAACGAACATGAATAAGAAAAACTGTTCGATAAATTCTATAATTCGGTTCGTTAAAAATCCGTGTTCATTAAAAATTCGTTCGAGTTTGCTGAGCTCACGTTTGTTTGATAAAAATTAATAATATTTACAAAATTATATGTATATATAATATAAAGTATCCATAATATATGTATTTTTTAATTTTATAATTATAAAATTGTCTAAAATAGATATTGTATGGGTTAAAAAATTTTAAATAATAGTTGAGCTAATTTTTTTATATTGAATTAAGGTAAAAATAGGTTTAAAAATTTTGAAAATAAAAAATGTTAATGAACTGTTCGTGTTCGGTTCATTTTCGATTCGATATGTTTGCGAACAATTCGGTGTTCGTTCGATTGCTTAACGAACACAGACACGGACAAAAAAATTTGTCCGATAAGATTATCGAACATTGTTCGATTCATTAAGATTTTATTTGTGTTCCTTAAAAGTTCGTCCGAGTTCGATTCATTTACATCTCTATCCACAATCATCTAATTTTCATTATCCATTTTCAAATGTTTTTTATTTTACTATCTTTTCGTTAATGTTAATAGGAGTAGTTATTAGGATTTTTATAATAATGCTATACTATTTGAAAATTAAAATATTATGAAAAAATGGTACTAATTGAAAAATTAAAACTATAAAATGATATACTAACTGAAAGAATCAAAATCACAATAATACTAAAGATATCTATATATATTATAATGCCAGGAGATCAGAAATGCACCAGAAACGTTTTAAATATTTTTCTTGAATTTTCAATTTTTTTATTTTTTATTAAAAATATGTTCTTGCATTAAATAACTCTTAATGACCTTTTAATTAGTCATTAATTACACCTATTAAATCTATATAAAATTTACTTTATTTCACATTTTTAAAAATTTAGAAAACTTTGTTTGAGCATATAACTATTATTTCAACATTATATATATATAATTATAATTAAGTGTATTTTTAGGTAAAATAATGACCGAAAATTGTTTATATCGCATTCTTTTTCATTCCCTATAAGACTACATTAATTTCTTTTCGAACGATCGTAAGTAGTAAATATGATCTTAACTTCTCAAACAATTTTGATTATAACTCATTTAGAAATCGTAATAAATTATGAAAATATATAGATCTTCGCTTAACATTTGAAATTTGTATAAAAAAAATACAAACTATTATTATTTTTGCACATTAATAAATTATACATGGAGTATGACCAAACCGATTAAATTGAACCAACCAAACTATTTTTTCAGCGGATTAATGGATAAAAAAGTTACGCCTGTTGTTCATTATATTGTGTCAAAATAATTAATATTCTAATTAAATAAATTCTTACTCTAATATTGAATATTTTTGAGATGGGAGGGGTGTCGGCTTTTAAAAAATGTTATTCTATTTAATATTTATAATTTTAATCGGAAAGATTACGTTCGTATTGTCATTGCTAATTTTTATGCTTATTCTATTTTTAATATTATCAAAATTTTATTTATACGATGAGAGTAGTTTTCTAATTAATAATTTATATAAATTGTTTTAAATCAATTTTTGAGGAAATTCTTAAGAGATCAATAAATTTTTAAAAATAATAAAAATTATTTTATCTAACTTCAATATTTTCAAATATAAGTTTATAAACCGCGCGAAGCGCGGATTACAATGCCTGGAGATCGGAGAGTTAATAGAAGCGTTCAAAATGGCTTTCTTGATTTTTTTTATTAAAATTATTTTCCTGCATTAAACGGCTCTTAATGACATATTAATTAGTAATTAATTATACCTGATAAATATATAATTATTTTATTTTATTTTATTTTATTAAACAATTATAAAACTTTATTTAAGCATTATATTTATTATTAATAGTAAAAGTAATTACATTTATAATTAAGTTTATTTTTAGGTAAAATGACGACTGAAAATTATTTACATTGCGTCTTTTTTATTTTCTGTCGAATAACACTCCAATTTTTTTCCGAATAATTATAATATAGATGACCCTTAACTTCTCAAGCAATCTTCAATATTAATAATTATGATCGTAATAAATTATAGAAGTATTGAAATTTTGCTTAACACCTATAATAAAAATAATACAAAGAGTTTTTATTTTTACACATGAATAAATTACACATGGGTTATGACCAAAGCAATTTAATTGAAAAAACCCAACTTTATTGATAGATTAAATAGTTTAAAAAGTTATATACCCGTTGTTCATTATGTTGTGTTGAAATAAATTAACATTCTATTTAAATAAATTCTTACACTACTATTGAACATGTATGTTATGAGAAGGGCGTCGGCTTTAAAAAGTATTATTATATATAATATTTTTAACTTTTGGTTACGTTTGTATTATAATTGTTACTTTTTATGTTTATGATATTTTTGAAATTATGAAAATTTTAGATATATAAAGAGAGTATTTTCAAATTTATAATTCAAGTAAATTGTTTTGATTCAATTTTTTGTAAAAAAAATTTTAGAGACCAATAAATTTTTAAATATAAATCATATATTTTCAATATTTTAAAATAAAATTTATGAACCGCGCGAAGCGCGGATAAGTTTCCTAGTATTCCGTAATAATAGAGTAGAATCCTTTTAAATTAATGACCTATTTGAATTGATAAAAGTTCTGTTCCCGAATGCATTAAAATTTAATGACCTCTTTATCATAAGATATAATATTTTTTAAAGAAATTATAATGTTAAATATCAATCCCAATTTTTGTGTAAAGTGATAATTTTTTTTAAAATATATATTTTATGAGTATGAAAAATATTTATGATAATATTTTGGCAGAAATTTTCTTGTGTAGGAACTTTTAAATCATTTATTATCATCTTTATTGTCTTTAATTGGTCACGAAGTACCAAAAAACAGGTACAAAATTTTTTAATATTTCAGTTATTATATAATACTAGCTTAAAACCCGTGCGATGCACGGATTTTTTTTAATATTATATGAATTTTTTATTAATTTAAATTATATATTTTAAAATATGAATTTTGGAGGCTTATATTTTTTTATGAGATGATTTGATAATAAATATATATATGTTATCCGTGATATTTATAGAAAATGAGGGATTCTAGTTAAAAAATATAGAAAAGATGATAGGTTTTAGTGGAAAAAGGTAATCGGTTAATTGTTAGTAATTATAACATTATTATTTTATTTCCATTAAAAGAGGGATTTAGTTAGAAAATATAAAAAAAGATATGTTTTAGCTGAAAAAGGTAATCGGTTAATTATTAATATTACTCCCTCTGTCCCATCCATTTCTTTACAATTTTCTTTTTGGGACGTCCCACCAATTCTTTACATTACCAAAAATAATAACTTTTAACAATAAAATACATTACTACATCCACTACTTCACTTTTCAACACTTTACACTATTACACCCACTACTTCACTTATTTTAACAATAAAATCACTATTACACCCACTACTTCATTTATTTTAACAATATTACACCCACTATCATTGGTCTCCGTGCCCAGCCCCCATGTAAAGAATTGGCCGGGATGGAGGGAGTATAATATTATTAGTTTATTGTATTAAATAGAAACACTTGTGATATAATTGAAAAAATAGATATTTTAGTTAGAGAAAATAGAAAGGTAACATGAAAATTAAAAAAGTGACATGATTTATGTGAAAAAGGTAATTGAATAGTTTATAGTAATAATTTAATTATGTTATTTTACTAAATAAAATTGCTCATAGTGTTTTTAGAAAATGAGATATTAATGTTGTCCATGATACTTTTAGAAAAAAAAGGATTTAATTTGGAAAAATAGAAAAAATGATACATTTTAGCTGAAAAGGTAATTGGTTAATAATAAGTATTATTATTTTATTATTTTATTTTTATTAAATAGAAACGCCCGAGATATAATTGAAAAAAGAGAGGTTTTAGTGAGAAAAAATAAAAAGGTACTATAACATGTTTTGGCTGAAAAAGGTAATCCTCCATGATATAATTGGAAAAAAAGAGATTTTAGTTAGAGAAAATAGAAAAGGTAACGTTGCTGAAAATGTTAATTGATTAGTTAATAGTAATTATATATAATTACATTATTTGATTAAACAAAATTACTCGTGGTGTTTTTAAAAAAGGAATGTAAAAGATATTGTATTTTACCTGAAAAAGGAAATTATCTTGTTTTTGAAAAATAGAAAATGTTATATGTTTTAACCTGAAAAAGGAAATTGATTTAGAAAGGAGAAATTTTAGTTAGATTAAATATATAAGGTATTATATTTTACCGGAAAAAGGAAATTGTTTAGTTATTGAAAAATAGAAAATAAAATATGTTTAACTTAAAAAAAAAGAAATTGATTAGTTAGTAGGATGAATAAGGGTAAATAAGTAAAATCAACAGGTACCGTAACGACCAACCGACCGACTGACCAAAATTTTAATGTTTCGGCTTTTATATAATAGTATAGACTAGCTTAAAACCCGTGCGATGCACGGATATTTTTAATATTATATTAAATTTTTTAATTATTTGAATTAATTTTTTTAAAACATGATTTTTGGAGACTTAAATTTTTAAATGAGATTATATGATGATAATTATATAAATGTTATTCCTGATAATTCTAGAAAATGGGGAATTTTAGTTAAAAATTTAGAAAAGATGATGGATTTTAGTTGAAAAAGATAATCGGTTAATTATAAGTAATTATAAATTATTTTTTTATTAGATAGAATGCCCATGATATAATTGGAAAAATAGAGGATTTGGTTAGAGAAAATTAAAAACTAACATGTTTTAAATGAAAAAGGTAATTGATTAGTTTATAGTAATTATAAGTTAATTATGTTATTTTACTAAATAAATTGCTTGTAACGTTTTTAGAAAAAGAGAAATTATTGTTGCCCGTGATATTTCTAGGAAAAGAGGGATTTTAATTATAAAATATAGAAAAAATGATATGTTTTAACTGAAAAAGTTAATCGATTAATTATTAGTATTATCATATTACTATTTTATTTCATATAATAAAACTGCCCTTAATATACTTGAAAAATGAGATATTTTAGTTAGAGAAAATAGAAAAGAAAACGGGAAAATTAAAAAGGTGACATGTTTTAGGTGAAAAAGGTAATTGATTAGTTTATACTAATTATAATTTAATTATGTTCAATTACTAATTAAAATTGCTCCTAGTGTTTTTCAGAAAATGGGAAATTAACGTTGTCCGTTATATTTCTAGAAAAAAAAGGAAATTAATTAGAAAAAAATAGAAAGATGATATGTTTTAGTTGAAAAGATAATCGATTAATTATTAGTATTGTAGTGCACGGGTTTCTTGTATTATGTTATAAATTTTATTTAATATTAAAATTATGTTTTTATATAATCATTATTTTAATAATTTTTTTAATTTTAATTTGTTATAATTTAATATACTCATGTTTACAGATTATAATAATGTTTCCTTATTATAAACAACGTATATGATTTTTAATATATTTTATTAATAATTGAAAATTTTGGTGTGATATTTTTGAGTATATATTAATAATTGTAAGATTTGTTGTAAATTAAAAAGGTAACTTGTTTTAATTAGAAATATTAATGATTGAAAAATATGATACAATTGATCTTTTTAGGTATTTATAAAAGGTAATATCTTCAACTGAAAGTAAATATGAAAAATGCAATCGACTAATTACCATTTATTATATTATATTGTTATTTATTTTAGGTGTTACATTTTACTTAGAAAATTATGGTGTGATATTTTCGGTTATATATTAATGATTGAAAGATTTATTTTAAATTAAAAAGGTAATGTGTTTTAGTTCGAAAGAAAATATTAATGATCGAAAGATATGATATAATTCATGTTTTTACGTGTTTATAAAATGTAATATCTTCAACTAAAAGTAAATATGAAAAAGACAATCGACTAATTACCGTTAATTTTATTATATTAATGTGATATTTTCGGGTATATATTAATGATTGTAAGATTTGTTTTAAATTAAAAAGATAACGTGTTTTAGTTCGAAAGAACATATTAATGATGGAAAGATATGATACGATTGCTGTTTTTAGGTGTTTATAAAAGGTAATATCTTGACTACTTACCATTAATTATATTATGTTATTACTTATTTTAGATTGTAAGATTTGTTTTAAATTAAAAAGGTGACGTCTTTTAGACTTTTAGTTCGAAAGGAAATATTAATGATGGAAATATATGATACAATTGATGTTTTAAGTTGTTTATAAAAGGTAGTATCTTGACTAATTATCATTAATTATATTATGTTATTACTTATTTTAGGTGTATTTTTTTATAATGAAGGGTAAATAATTAAATTCACGAAGTACCAAAAATAAGTACCAAAAAATAGGTACCAAAATTTTAATGTTTCGACTTTTATATAATAGTATAGATTTGTTTTAAATTAAAAGGTAACGTGTTTTAGTTCGAAAGGAAATATTAATGATGGAAAGAAATAATACGATTTACTCCCTTCGTCCCTTTGAATTCTTTACGTTTGCGAATCAGTTTCTGGCACGGATTTTAAGGTGCATTTTAAGGATAGTTCTATAACTTATTTTTGATATTTTATTTTTTTGTATAAAAATAGGATTTTTCTATTTTTATACAAAAAAAAATATCAAAAATAAGTTATAGAACTATCCTTAAAATGCGTGTCAGACACACACTTTTATGTAAAGAAATGGGTGGGACAGAGGGAGTATGTTTTTAGGTGTTTATAAAAGGTAATATCTTGACTAATTACCATTAATTATATTATGTTATTACTTATTTTAGATTATAAGATTTGTTTTAAATTAAAAAGGTAACGTGTTTTAGACTTTTAGTTCGAAAGGAAATATTAATGATGGAAAAATGTAATACGATTGATGTTTTTAGTTGTTTATAAAAGGTAGTATCTTGACTAATTACCATTAATTATATTATGTTATTACTTATTTTAGGTGTATTTATTTTTTTTTATAATGAAGGGTAAGTAAGTAAATTCACGAAGTACCAAAAAATAGGTACCAAAAAACAGGTACCAAAACTTTTAATGTTTCGGTTTTTATATAATAGTATAGATTTTATTAATAATTGAAAAATATGGTACGATATTTTCGGATATATATTAATGATTGTAAGATTAGTTTTAAATCAAAAAGGAAACGTATTTTAATTCAAAAGGAAATATTAATGATTGGAAGATATGATAAAAGGTAACATCTTCAACTAAAAGTAAATATGAAAAAGGCAATCGACTACTTACCATTAATTATACTTTGTTAATATTTATTTTAGGTGTTTTAATATATATTTTTCTTTATAATGAAGGGTAAATAAGTAAATTCACGAAGTACCAAAAAATAGGTACAAAAAAACTGGTACCAATTTATATAATCATTATTTTTTACATAATTTTTAATTTTAATTAATATAATTTAATATACACATGTTTACGGATTATACTAATGTTTCCTTATTATAAACAAAGTATATTTTTAATATATTTTATTAATAATTGAAAAATATTGTATGATATTTTCGGGTATATATTAATGATATATATTAATGATTGTAATATTAGTTTTATATAAAAATAGAAACATATTTTAATTCGAAAGGTAATATTAATGATTGGAAGATATGATAAAAGGTAACATCTTCAACTAAAAGTAAATATGAAAAAGGCAATCGACTAATTACCATTAATTATATTATGTTAAAATTTATTTTAGGTGTTTTAATATATATTTTTCTTTATAATGAAGGGTACATAAGTAAATTCACAAAGTACCAAAAAACAGGTACAAAAAAATTGGTACAAAAAAACAGGTACCAAAAAACAGGTACCAAAACTTTCAATGTTTCGGAATTTATATAATAGTATAGATATAGTTGTCATTAAAAATTTTAAGATATGAATTTTGTAGGCTTATATATTTTTCATTTAATTTATGTTTGAAATTTTTAAGATATGAATTTTTTAGACTTAAATTATTTAACTGATATTATTTAATTAAAATATTATATATATGTTGCACATGACATTTTTAGGGAAAAAAATATTTTAGATAGAAAATATAGAAAAGATATTACGTTTAAGCTGAAAAAGGTAATTAGTTAGTTATACAATATTATTAATTTATTTCATAAAATAAAATAACACGTGATATTTTTAGAAAATGAGGAATTTTAATTTAAAAAATTAGAAAAAGTAATGTATTATAGCCGAAAAAACTAACTAGTTAGTTATTAAGAATTGTGAATTAATGCCCAAAATACCCAAATTTCCCCTACCCACTTACCAAAATACCCGTTTTTTAAATTGGTGCCCAAAATACCCACGGGATACGCCGTTTCACCAGGCGTATCCGAGGCACTGTAACTCGCCAAAAACTGCTTAACATCGCCTGAAAATTGAAGAGCTCCTCGCCGGCGACTTTATGGCGATTTCGTCCACTATCTCGATCTCCCACACCACTGAACAAACGAACCATCAACGCACGTCTACGTGATCGTAGACTCGTCCCCTTCCTCTTCCCCACCGTCGTTTCTCTGTTACGGCCCCGCAGGGGCTTGGATGAAGCTCGTCGGAGTTTTCGAGCTAGCCGGAATCGAGTTTTAGGTTTTTAGAATCCACCATAAGAAACGATTAAACAGTGGTATATAATTGTAGAGGACTGAATGGCGAATCTAATGGTGTGTACAACGTAACTGGAACGTTAAGACTGAGAGAGAACGGAGAGATCGAATTGTTTTGCCGGAATCGCCACGTCAGATCTGGAGACGACGAGGACGCTTTGAGATACGTCGTTTGAAACGGCGTATCAGCTAATACGCATTTCAGAGAAGCGTATGTGGTTCCATTTTTCCTGTACCAGAGGCGTATGTAATACCAATTACGTTGATAGCAACGACGTATCTGATTGATACGCTGATTGCAAATGCGTATGTGGTGATACGCTTATTGTAAAGGCGTATGTGATGGGTAATTTGGGCGTTGCTTTCCCGCGGTGGGCATTTTGGTTAAGAAACATTAAAAAGTGGTTGTTTAGGGCATTCATCCAAGAATTGTAATCTTCTTATTATGGAAAAATGTTCATGAAAATAAGTATTGTTTCTAAATTTATAACTAATTTTTTGACATAATAATATTAATATACTTATTTTTAATAGTATATAGTATCGAATTCAAGGAAATCTTGTATATTATATATATTATTTTATATAAAATAAAATTCAATTTTTTAAAAATAAAAAAGTTGAACAATAAATTTTTTTCCGATTACAACATAGCTAACTCGCAAGTCGGAATGCACCAACGTGTGCCTACGTAAACATAACCAAAACACACAACCCCATCCTGTATCTATCTTAGAGCATCTCCAAGGTTATTATGTAAAATGATTAGCTATATTGATTAGCTATTTTGATATTGTAAAATTTTTGCTAAGGGTGAGGATGAACACTCCAATGCTATTATCTATAATTATGATATGTAAAATTATACATAAGGGGCTCATTGGTTCAACAAATATAGCAAACCAAAAATGATTATCTATAATTTTTTGCTAAAGGTTTGATGGTTGGAGTGCTCATATTTTTACATATTGTCTAAATAGTGCCATTAGATGCCACCTAGGTGCCACATGGATAATTATAGCTAAGGGTTTTGTACCCTTGGAGATGCTCTTAACCTATAAAACACACCAGATTATTTAATCAAATCACGTGTACACTACCACGTGCAGGGTCGAATCCTTAACATTACCTCAACAATACACACAACCCCATCCTGTATCTATCTTAACCTATATTAAAAACATAACCAAAAACAGACACACACACAAATGAACTTCCACTAACTTAACCTATACATACAACCATGTCAGAACACACCAGATCCGATAAAAACAAGAGCAAAATGAAATCATCTATCTCAACTGATTCACTCGAGTCACGCCGTTGGATTTTTCAAGCTGATGGTGATGGTGATTGTGATGATGATGAGGATGAAACCGACGTCGAATTTGATGAGGATTTGCCTCCGCAACATGTGTTGGATTCGGATGAGGATGATAATGCTGATTTTAAACTGATTCGAACCGAGCCGAGGGTTGATTCGTTTGATGTTGAGGCGCTTGAGGTTCCTGGTGTTCAACGGAATGATTATGAGGTTTGGTTTTGGTTCGAGAATTTATATATTTGTCATGATTGTATCTTCGAAAGTTTATGTATGTTGCGATTTTATGTTTGTTGCCTGTATTTATTTTGAGTGAAGTAATGTGGAGTTTAGGTTGAGAATGTTTGTGAGATTAGGTAAGGATGAATTTCTGTGTTGGTTGTATGTTGTTTGTGGGGGTCAATAGGAGTGGTTTGTAATGAGTGATTGTGTGTGTGTATTGATTGATGCTTAGGAAATAGCTTAGGTAGGAATTTCATTTGTCGGTTAATGGTTACAGGTTGTCTTTCTTTATTAATCTATGTTTAGTAATTGAATCAATTTGTACAGAATTTGATAGAGAAATGGTTTTAAGAAACATATTTGATGCTTCTGAAGTTAGTGACATGCGATAAAAATTCATCTACCAGTTTCATTTTGTCTCACTTGTTTTAGTTGTGCTTTTGGTTTACTTATTAAGCGAATCACCATATGCTTGATCCAGGAATAAATTGTAAAAAGTAGCTCATAAATACTTATGGAATCAGTTACATATGGAAGCAGTACTGTAGTATGTTATGCAAATTGTAGTTTGAAATAGAGAATTTTAAGGTACATTTTTGCAAGTGTAGTTGTAAGAAGTAAGGTACAAAGACAACCAAGTGCAATGATGCAGAAGTCGTTTTTCTTCTTTTGGTGATAAAATTAATAAACTACTACTAAGATATGGAAGGAATAAGATAATTGATCAACATGGAGTAGAGAGTAAAGAACTGGACAGTTTCCTACTAAGGAGAGAAATCTTTACAGAATATTTATTAGTACTTATCTAATTATTCTGCCACTCAAACAAGCCCCCATGTTCGATAATTGTCATCACCCTGATTCAGTTACCCAGTATGTTATTGATAACAAGCATATACCAAGTAACTTATTTGTAAACCAATCAGAAACAAAAAAATGGAATTAATTATCACTATTTCGTGTCTAAGCGAAAAATGTGATGACAGGATGTCACTTTGGGGAAAAGTATTTTCCTGGCTCTGCAGATGCTTGGGGTTGTGTTTGGTGATGTTGGAACAAGTCCGCTATATACCTTCAGTGTGATGTTTAGCAAGGCACCAGTAAACGGAGATGAGGATGTCGTTGGGGCATTGTCGCTTGTTCTGTATACATTAATTTTGATCCCATCATTTAAATATGTTCTAATTGTGCTCTTGGCCAACGACGATGGTGAAGGTATAAAGTATTCCATTTTTAGTCTTTGTTCCCCAGAAGCTACTATTAAGATGACACTTGTCTGGAAAATGAAAAATATTAAGTTAAAGATAAAGTAACAAAGAATTTGATAACCTAATCAGAATTGCAAAATTAGCGGGTGAAAGAAATAATAATCCCCAAGTATATGTAATTTGCAGGTGGCACATTTGCTTTGTACTCCTTAATATGTAGGCATGCTAATGTTAGGCTTCTTCCAAATCAACAACCATCTGATAAACGATTATCAAGCTTTAGGCTCAAGGTGCCATCACCAGAACTTGAGAGGTCATTAAAGATTAAAGAATGTCTTGAAGCCTCTCTGGCTTTGAAAAAGCTTCTTTTGATTTTGGTTCTTGCTGGTACCTCCATGGTGATTGCTGATGGGGTTGTTACACCGGCGATGTCAGGTCATTAATGTTCAGTTTGTAATTAGAGTTTCTTTTTAGCTGAGCTAGAAGTAGCAGACATAATTAGAAGTAGTATAACATCTGTAATACTTTACAAAATTGACATTTATGGTGATGTTGACACAGAAACTAAGATCTTACCTTTTCCTCATTCATTCCTCAAATGCAGTGATGTCTGCAGTTGGCGGTCTGGAACTTGGAGTGGAAGAAATCAAGCAAGGTGAAAGTTCTACTTATAACATTAGAAATGGGACACATAGTAGAACATATATTTATTATTTTTGACAAAAGGGTAAAGGAGAACAACTGTATATATAAGGAAATCTTGTATGAAATGCTTGCAAAATTTATTAATTAAGGTAGTCCCAAGGCAAAACTATTAAAACAAGTGTTCGATTCTGCTTTGTGGGTAGGCAGGTAGCTAATGAGGTAGGTAGTGTCTTCCTAGGTGTGTGAACCCCTTGTACGTCCTTTATTTGCCATAGAATTATTTAGCTACTATACATGATCACATGTCAAAATCATGACAATTTCTTTTTCTACCTAACCAAACTCAGGAGTCAGGACTTGAATTTAGCCAGCATTTACAGTTTTCTTTTGTTTTTCTATTTATCTATTTAAAAATTTGTACTTTTGGTATTGGTGAACTGCAGAAATTTAAAATATCACGCACATACGTCCACTGAGGCTTGAACCCCTAACCTCTTATTACCGAGGACAGAGGAAAATCCACTGGACTGCAATGCTAGGGATAGTTTTCTCTTTGTTAGTTCCCAAAATATTTCGCCTACGCAACAGGTACGGTGAAATGTTCTAAAGCCACCCTCCTTTTAAGTCTAAAATCTGATAATATATATCTCAGCCATTGTCATTCTTGTGACACATCTTCAAGCATCTTGCAGTTTCCATTATCTTTACACAGCGGTTATTCTCACCTGAACAAACAGTGTTAGATCTAAACTCTTATGGTTGTCCTAGCGATACATTCTGACACTCTGTTGCAAGTGTGATGTCATCAATTTTTAATACTGGCACCCTCTTTCATTGACAGTTTAATACCCTTTTCATTGTCTTGCGAACACCCTCTGCCACAGTCTAACTCTACCAATTAATTGCAATTTGAATATATCTAGATGTTTTGTACCTTGCGATGGTTATCCATCTACCAGTAAGTAAAATCTGTTACCTAAACAACTGATATCTCTATTAGGATAACACTTTGATATGCTAGTCTACAAAGCAGCCTGTTAAGTTTTGTCTGATCTTCTTTATTACTCAAAAAAGTTCCTTATCAAGAGAGGTTTCAGCTTTGGAAATAATGGTTCTTGGTTTTCACAATTCCTACTTGCAAATCTTGCTCCTCTTTTAACTTGTACAAAGCTTTTGCATGTGTAGTTGTGGGTCTATATAACGAATTTCCTGTTTTCAACGCAGATCACGTGGTGATGATATCAGTCGCATTTCTGGTAGTTTTATTCAGTGTACAGAGATATGCCACAAGTAAAGTGGGGATTGTTATTGGCCCTGCTTTATTAATATGGTTTATCTTACTCGGAACCATTGGAGCCTACAATCTTATAAAACACGATAGCAGTGTCTTGAAGGCATTCAATCCTATTCACATCTATTATTTTTTCGAGAGGAATTCTACCAAGGCTTGGTACTCCCTTGGAGGCTGTCTTCTATGTGCAACTGGTAGTCCTTGAAATCCATAATAATACCTATTATTTATATTTGTGGAATATCTTTAATGTGCAATGGCTAATCCTTCAATCCCATAGCTATAAAATTTAAACCTACCTATTATTTAGGATTGTGTTTGTGATTTTTAACTTTTAGGGATATCTCGAATACATAATAATATGAAGAGTGAAAATTAAAATGATGTGGAATCATTCAGTGGTGTTTGTAATGAATGAATTTTGATTGTTTACACTGAGCTACTGTCTTTTATTCCTTTAGAGTTTTCTTATGTGGACATATAAAGAACTTGTGATTAGATTTTGTTGCATCACTTGGCAAAAAAAAGGGGCGTGTCGTATTGTTCTACTAAGCTACATTTTCCCTCTGTTTAATTTTCATATAATGCCCCTTTCCTTTTAGTGAGTTTTACCCCCTTGATCCTCCTGAGGGAGCATTGGATAATTTTCTCGCTATAAAACAGTTACAAATGTCAAATGACAGGTGATTAGTAAGTTTAACAAATCATGACACAGGTTCAGAGTAATGCAATCATCTACCCAGAACATCACATTGTCCACTGTGTTTTACATTCTTTTTTGCGACTTTATTTCCTGGGTATAGCTTGAGAGTAATCTTGCCATCCTTTAGTTGGGGGTAGAGAGCTTTTCTCCATCTGAGTGCTCCTTTGGGTTTCTTTTAGTCTCATGTTTATTCCCGTCGCCTAGCTTGAGGCAGTGACTCAAGTTCTTGCAATCACATCCTGCATTTCTATTAAAGTGTAGTTGGTTTTGCAATTTCAGTGTAGAAGCTGTGATGATTTTGCTGACTTTAGGTTCATAAACTAAATTCATTGTGAAATATGAAAAACCATAGTTTCTTTAAGGGTTAAATCTCAAAGTGCTCACTGAAGTGGAGGGTTAGTATCAAATTACTCACTCTAGTTATCGGCATCTCATGTATACCATCATAGTTGCAAGTAATGACAACAACGTTGTGTTCGAAAACTAAAAATAATCTTTTGTTAATTCTGCATATTTTTCTTAAATGCTATAGCAACAAAATGAAAAATTGTTAAATTCTACTATTTCAGATAATATATTTAGATTTTTTAAAAATCATTTACTATTTATTTTTAATTTTATAGCCATTTTCCTTGTTTTAATTAAAAATAAATAGTAAATAAACTTTTTAAATTCTAAATATGTTATCTAAAATACTAGAATTTAATAACTTTTCATTTGGTTGCGGTAACATTCAAAAAAAAAAGTGCAGAATCAACAAAAAATTATTTTTATTTTTCGAACACAATGTTGTTGTCATTACTTGCAACTATAATGGTATACATGAGATGCCGATAACTAGAGTGAGCAATTTGATACCATCCCTCCACTTTATGAGCACTTTGAGATTTAACTCGTTTCTTTAATATTATATTAGCACTAAAACTGTACAAGACTGTTCATGCTCGTACTTCATGAACTTAACTATTTAATTAATCCTAAGTAATGTCTTGAATCATTTCCCAGGTTCTGAGGCTATGTTTGCTGATCTTTGTCATTTTTCCGTTAGATCAGTTCAGGTAAATGAAAATGTGATTATGGACTCTTTTCATGAAATATGAACGTACTTGTGTAAATATGTTACTGTTTGCTTTCTTTATCAGTTTTCTCCATTCATTTTGTATACAGCTTACTTATGCATTTCTTGTACTACCTTGCCTTTTATTGGGGTACTTGGGCCAAGCTGCATACCTCATGAGTAACCATGCTGATACCACTCATGCTTTCTTTGCTTCTACTCCAAGTAAGCTTCATAACTTGCATCTTTCGTCCTCTTGGCTGCTCTTTATAGCAGCCCCTTCTTACATGTCATTCATTAACTATTAGGAAGCAATCAAATTGATTTCTGATTTTTGCTACATTCATTTGTCAATAGGTTGGGCTTTCTGGCCTGTCTTGCTCATTGCCAACATTGCTGCACTAATTGCTAGTCGAACAATGACAACCGCCACTTTCTCTTGTATTAAACAGTCAGCAGCTCTTGGTTGTTTCCCTCGCCTTAAAATCATTCATACATCTCGGAAATACATGGGGAAAATATATATCCCTGTCCTAAATTGGTTTCTACTGGCGTTCTCCCTGGTGTTGGTTTGCTCTATATCAAACATCTATGAAATTGGGAATGCTTATGGTAATGACTGTTTCACTCTTCTTGTGATTTGGCCAGTAGTACAGATATATTGGAACTTGGATGTTTGTCAACAATCTATTGTCTGTAATGTTTTAGATATTATTCTTCGTAACTACATCTGTTAGATGAGAACATACATAACTAATCTAGGATACTATTATATTTTAACTCAGTACAGATTGAATATAGACATACCTATACAGTTGTATCTGTATCTATTTTTAGCTGGCAATGTTGCATCCACCTCTACAGAATTTCTACTCCTAGTTCAGATTTTGGTTCTGCCAACACGAAAGTCCACAATCACCCAGCATTACTATCTACACAATCACCCAGCATTACTTTCTATATAGTCTGGTCTGCCTCCTAAATCTTAGAAAAATGTTGTTACAGCTTCAGTTGTAGAGAAGATACTAATTTTGTCGAACTCGATAGTATTATTAGTGGAATGTGGAGAATACTTGATGTACATGGTTTTTATAAAAGTAGTTTAATGCTGTTTCTCGAAAAAACATAATGGAGAAGAAAAAGAAAATCCGTGATAATTTTGGCATCTAGAAATAATGAATTAAGAGCAGATTTATGCTTTTACTCGACTGAGGTGGCTTTAGTTATGATGCATATTCATTGAAAATTTAATTTAAGTTCTATGTTATTTTGATCTGTTTACAGGCATTGCTGAGGTTGGAGTCATGATGATGACCACAATATTAGTGACTCTAGTTATGCTCCTTATATGGCAGATTAAAGTTGAATATGTGGTGAGTTTTGCTGTAATATTTCTAGGAATGGAACTAACATTCTTCTCATCTGTTTTATGGAGCGTATGGGATGGAAGTTGGATCATACTGGTGTTTGCAATTATTATGTTTTTAGTAATGTTCATCTGGAACTATGGTAGCAAGCTCAAGTATGAAAGTGAAGTCAAGGAAAAAATTTCAATAGATCTAATGCAGCAATTGGGTAGCAATCTCGGAACAGTTAGAGCTCCTGGAATTGGTTTGCTTTATAATGAGCTGGTAAAGGGAGTACCAGCTATATTCGGACAGTTCTTGACAACTCTTCCTGCTGTCCATTCTATGATTATATTTGTGTGCATAAAGTATATTCCTGTTCCTCAAGTACCTCAGGATGAAAGGTTTTTGTTCCGGCGAGTTTGCCCCAGAAGTTACCACATATTTCGGTGCATTGCCAGGTATATACTACTTCCCCCTATATAGTCTTGCATTACTAAATTGTTCTACCAGGTTAGCTACCAGAGAGAAAAATGTCCTTTGCAGTTAACTTTTTAAGCCACGTCCCTTTCCAAATGCTTACACCTTTTGCAACTAAGAAAAGACTGCTAGAGTTATTTAACATTGCAAATAAGCAAAACTTGTTTTATTACAGATTTTGCTCCGCTCATCTTTTCATATTTTATTATTTCAATTTTGCTGATTGATATGAGGTAACATATCTCTGTTCAATGATGACTTCCAACAGATATGGCTACAAGGACGTCCGGAAAGAAAATAATTTGGTTTTTGAGAAGCTTTTAATTGAGAGCCTTGAGAAGTTCATTCGCAGAGAGGCTCAGGAACGGTCATTGGCGAGTGAAGGAGAGGAGGATTCAGATTTTGAAGATGACTATCCAAGCTCACAAGTTCTTGCTGCTCCCAGTGGCAGTGCCTACTCACTGGCCACCCCCCTCCTCTCTGCATATATTGACACAATACAGCCACTTGCAGGTGCATACACTTCAGAAGAGGTAAAGTCGGAAGTTCCAAGTACAAGTAGAACAGATCCAAAGCAGAGTCTTGAGCAAGAGCTGTCTTTTTTAAAGAAAGCTAGAGAATCCGGGATGGTCTATCTTCTCGGTCATGGTGACATCAGAGCAAGGAAGGATTCATGGTTCATTAAGAAGTTGGCAATAAATTACTTTTATGCTTTTTTAAGGAAGAACTCCAGGCGAGGGATTGCCAATTTCACTGTGCCTCACCAGCAGCTAATACAGGTCAGCATGACTTATATGGTCTGATTTTGGTTTTGTATCCAAATGATTTAACACTCCTGGGATTTCATTCAAGGTGTCAAGGACCGGGCTAATCCGCAGTCTATTAGTCATATATCGATTCATCTCCCTTCTTTGCAGAGTTGCCTAATCCGGCTTTCTGCCCAGCATTTTGACTGCTCCAGTTTTGTATCTTCCAATTTTGATATTTGTGCAACTCCCACTTAAAGATAGGTAATTTAGTGTAGTTATCTCTCTAATTGTAATTATTGTTCTTAGGTGTTTTGTTTTCATTTTGTGAGAATTAGAAAGGAAAAACAAATACAAAAACTGATTATACACAAGAGGATTTCATTAATGGATGTTGCTATACATTCAGCTTTCACCTCTGTTTTTTTTCTCGTGACGCTATGTACTTTTCTCTGCCGTTGCAAGTTTTGTTCTTAAAATTGTTAGGACTAAATTACTCATTTATTTGCAAATAATTGGGTAGACTAATAGTTACAAGCATATTACATCTATTTACAAAATGTTTTTTATATGCAGATGCCTGTGCCCCCATTCCTCTTCCTTAAAAATTGAGATGTCTATTCGTGTGAGAAAATTAGAATCCAATCAAGTTGGTGTCAGGTTTGGTTGGTCAGAAATGATCTTCATATCTCCAGTTCCGGTCCACAGCTTGTATGGGACTCCATCTACAATCTTCAGGTTTCAAGTTTCAGCTCGTAGCATTATAAGGGTGCTTTGATTTATCTTCTGGTTCCAACACTTGAGAATTTTTAAGATTTTCCAGCTTTAACGTTTCTCCACCAAAGTTTCTATGTTTTGACATAAATTTTAATCTCAAGAGCAACGAGTTTGTGGTAACTCCCACTGAACTCAAACCCATAAGAGCTCCCGCAATTGATGGAGTAAGCATGGTCCCGCTGACAGGCAACAGCACACCTGCTGCAATTGGAATTCCGACCTGATGATGATAAGATTAGTTTTCAGACGATTAATGGTTGATGGCTGAAGCACAACAATCTTACTCTGTAGCATGTACAACAAGAATATGAACCGGCCTAAGATATAAGATGGACAATTGAAGCAAACACTAACAAGCAATCCTAAAACTTGCACCCAAGTAACATTCATTTGCCAGTGATGGTGGTCCAAGTAGATCCAACAACATTGACATCACAAAGTAAGGACCAGGTCAAACAAAGATTAGTTTTACATGTCATCATAATGATCTAATGCATCGATGGGTTGTAAGTGTTTTAAACCCATGGTATCTAGACCAATCTAAATACTTTCGAGGGTATCTAAACATAATGATTTCCTCTATATGTATTTATATGTATCATTCCAAGGAGTCGAGGACGACTACGTTGATTCCCATAAAAACGGGGATGATACTTGTTTAAATGCAGTTGCAGAAAAAGAATGGGAGATGATTATAGACTTGAAAGGCAAATCGAGAGGTGTAAGGTCATAAAAGTTCAATTTGTTGGCATTCGGTATATTGTTAGTACTACTAATATGACTGAGTTGTAATGTAACAAAAACACAAAGGTTAAATTACATAATTACAGGCAAAGAAGCTGGCGGGACCACAGAAACAATTTTATGGCTTGGAAGAGGATTCAAAACAATTTTGTTAAATTGACAAGTTAAAGATTAGAGCCCTCTTATTGCAGTGTTGAAAATTTTCACAACGGGATTGACTGTCCTTAATCAAAAAATGAAGAATATGCTGGTATAAGGACATCAATTAAATAATTGACCAAATACAACATGACACATATACCAACGATCTAGAATAAATACCCTCGGGTCTTTCTGTACTTAAGGCAAGACTACAGAATCAACTCTAAATTCATAACATTGTTTCTTCTATCCAATCCTACCTCAAAAAGCAAAGGCATAGGGTCACGTCTAAAAAAAATATTCAAGTAATATTCAACTCTCAATTCTATGGCATACATTCTGCAACATAAAGGAACCAGAAGAACTTACAATGTTGTAGGCGAAGGCCCACCACAAGTTTTGCTTCACAGTCTTCATAGTCAGTCTGCTAAGCTCCAAAGCATCAAGCAACTGCATTCAAAAGAACTGGATTAATTGTTAACGTGACAATACAGAAGTGATGGTTCGATAAATACTTTTGTATGTAATTAGCACAGTGTTGTCCTCTAAGATTACCTTACTGTAACTGCAAAATATTAGTATATTGCCAACAAAAAGATACTGTGAAGAGACCTTTGCTTCTACATAATTATTCATTGGAAGTTCTTATACTCTTTTTTGCATTCAAACTCAAACCATTTAACAGACGATTAGCATTTAAAGGATTAGCCTTCAATGCATTTTTACAATGGTGATTATGCCAGTTTCACTTTCACCATTAGCTCACTGGCAAGATCCAACCACGTAGTTCATGTTGCAGCAATTATTGTGAATAACAAACCACCTGGACCAGCTACCAAGAATCAGAGTATGTCTCCACTAACCAAGGTGCTAGCTGACCACCTGGATGCCTAGGCGGTAAGGCGCCCACCTCGTCCATTAAGGTATAGAGATATATTTTAACAGATTTTAGTAACAACTATACTAATGTAAGATATATTTATTCGATTGAATCGAATAGATTATAACTTTTGTTTCTTTATTTTCAGACTGTTGGTAAGAGTATAATGGTTCAATTCAAATGGTACTAGTTCTATGAATTTCACCACTCAGAGACAAAAATAAGCAAAGTCAAATTAAATAATGGAGAGAATTTTAATTGAAAGCCTAATTTGCCTATTGCTAGATGCCTATCCATTTTTGACTACCTTTCCTCCTAGAAGATGCCTAGGTGGCTAGGCGACACCTTGACAACTATGATTGTTGGAAATGATGAATCCACTTAAAGAGCAAATTTTATGGTACCTTGTAATAGTTTCTTTTAGTCCATTTTAAGCATCCGCTTGGTCAAAGTTCATTTAGAAAACCGGTTAATTAACATACAATACTTATTAACAAAAGAAGCCTATTTCCGCAGCCGCTAATTATTCTTCTAAGTTGCCAAGCTAATAGGCAAGGTTGGATAGTGAACCACTATCCTAAACCAGAGTATGTAACTAACATATATTTTTGTACAGTCGCATGTAGCTTCATGTCTTCACTTTTTGAATTGTTACAGGAAGAAGGAATGCAACAAGGACTTTTCTGTTGTCAGGGATCACCGTTCTAGCAATACTCTAGTCCAAGAACACTTGCACTTTCAAGTTAAAATTGATAGCTATGCACTACTGCTGGTATGGTATGACTAGAGCTTTCACATAGATGCTGTGAGGACAAATTTTTCCCTTGCATTTTATAGCTTTAATTACTTCAGTTCCAAAATACCGAATACAAGCTTATAACCGGTGCAATGCATAGTTTTCATAATAAAATCTTTTTTGATTTAATATTGATAGTTATATTTATTTACTGTAATTGTATTATTTTTGTTATTACTTATGTCAACTGTTAACTCTTGACCTCTCTTTTTAGATGATGTAATTTTTATATAGTCACTGAAACATATTAAACCTGGACCTATCATATTATGTTATTTTTTATTGTTGGAAAAAATTGTACCCAAGACCTTTTCTTAAGAAGCTCTATTGACAACAAGAACCACTTAACAATTATCAGACATCTCTCTTACATTTATTATGCATAGGGCTTTGGTACACCTGATAACCACCTTAGCGTGGGAACTCGTGAGAACCATTAATTCTCCACTTCTTTATATTGTGTTCTACAATATTCGGTGTCAAAAAGTTCATTGAAATCATATTCTAAGAAGCAAAATATAATTTTGACAAAAAAAATTGGCATCGATTTTGCAGAACTGGTATTGAAGAAGTGCAAACCTCTGGTTCTGCAAATTCTTTACCAAAATCTTCGTCAGAATTATATTTTCTTTCCACAAAATATAGCTTCAATTAATATTTTGGCATCAAATATTGCAGAACACAATATAAAGGAAGTGGAGAATCAGTAGTTTACATGAGTTCTCACGCTAAGGTGGTTCTCCACTGAATGTGCCTTCATATATATTGGATATAATGTCCAAATTGTTGAATTTGTGGAAGATTTACTTGTGGGCTTCCTTTCACTGGAAAATGTGCATAAAAGTATATGCAGAACAACTTTGCATGATGAGTAAGAAAGGCTCAGATTTTAGCTTGATCTACTTGTAACATCCTCTACTTCGAGATATACCAGAAATAGGCTTGCAACAAATAGCAAAGTAGAAATAAAGCAAGTGAAGGAGAGTGATAAAAAGACCTGAGACAATCTATTTCCCATCAGCACAATCGAAGAAACTTCGCTAGCAGCTCCAGCACCTTCACCCATTGCAACTCCAACATGTGATGAAGCTAGGGCAGCTGTATCATTTATACCATCACCAACCATGGCTACAATTTTATGATCCTTTTGGAGTCCACTTACAAACCTTTTCTTTTCATCTGGCTTGACGCCATACAACACCTACCAGATGTATCATATATTAATGAGATATGATGTCGCTCCCCTAACCCTTCATAGTCATTAAAATTTAAGACTAATATATGGGAAAGAAGGGGAAAGAACTAAGGGAAAGGTCAATGGACCCAAAGAAAGAAAACCTTTTTTCCTGTGTAATTAACATGAAAATAAATCGTTTCGCATTATGATGGCTAAAAAAAAGTAGAAGCCTCATACACAAACCCACCAAATTTGAAAGGGGAGAGTTTCTTAACTTACCTTATCTTTTGGAATCCCAACCGCAGATGCAACATATTCGGCTGAACTCTTTTTATCCCCAGATAGCAGGTATACATCTATTCCTTGTTTCGACAAAGTGTTAACAACATGTGCAGCATCTTCTCTGATCTGATCCTCCACATATATGAGACCCGCGAGAGATCCATTTACTCCAACATAAACAACTGACTGATTCTTGAACTCTTCTAGTTCTTTAAATGGATTCTTATTTACTCCATGCCTGCATAGGATAAAGTCAGACAGAAAAAAAACACAGCACAAAATAGCTTAATGTCAACATACATGGGCTTAGCGTGAATTGATGTTTTCATATATGGCCTCAGCCATGAGTAAATGTCAATTTCGATACACGTGTGGGTCAATTAAGTATAGATAGTTTGTTGGAATGGACCTGACATACTACAAGGAAGACGAATTAATAATACAGAAAACTCAAGAGTGGTAGTTGTAGTTGGAAGATTACAAAATTTATTTTCTGCATCATTCTTCATATAGAGCTGGTAAAAAATGACTAAACAAGATCTTTTGACTAGCTTAATTTGTAAGAACTTCTAAAATCAAGCAACTGAAAATTTATCTAGAAAGACATGGTCAGTTGACCAATTATTCAACAACTACAAATCAAATCTCAACAGAATTGATGTGATTGCTAAATCACTGAACATTGTGTATCAATTTCTATGACACTTTAGGTTTTGAAGAAGTTTAACTCACACTTTAAACAAATTTAAATATGTGGTAACAATCTTCTTTTATCATATGCCAAGTAGAATGCGGTTTAATTTGTATTTAACATGCAAAAGACCTCATGAGTCATAAAATTGAACTCAAGTCCTCCAATACAATTTAAGAAATGACAGGTTAAAGCTATAGCATTGCAGAATGACTAACAAGAGCAGCTTTTATACAATCACAAAATAAAAAGCATGAAGAATTTACAATTACAAAAAAGTAACCATTCAGTTTATCCTTCAACCAAATCTTAAACCAGGAAAAAGTTTCCCTTTCATATATTTAGAATCCTGCGACAATTTTACCTTTGAACCCAGTCTAGCGAACCAACGGCTACCTTATTAGCCTCAATAGTTGCTACTGCACCGGATCCAGGTTCCTCCACAAATGTGCCATCCGTAATCTGCACAAACTTTCTTACATGAGATTACGTACTAGATACTGGACCACTTAAATATAAAGTATAAACACATGAAGATGCAATGAAAAGGAAAGACATACTTTGGTCCTGAAAAAGAATTAAGCTAATCATAAGGAACACTTACATATACTTAGCCCATTATTGGATATGTGCTTCAATCGAATAATCATATGCACAATACATCTTTAAAAGACATCAGTGATCATAAATGCCAGTCTTTACCAAGAGCATGGCATAAGAAATTAAGCATATATTTGATGTCATAGCAGTTTGTCCATTTCTCATAAATCTACTTGGATAGAAATCAAAACGATCAAACTGATTGGTCTAGGCAGTTACCAGAGAAATATGTCTAAACAACACCATGAAGAATAAAAAATGTCAAATCAACAAGTGAAGACAAATTCAACCATTGCTGCCAAATTATTACGGTTTTTTCACTTCATCTAGCCAGATGGCATAGCATATCATTAAATTGCACAACACATTTACAAGTCTACAGTCCATAATGGCCATTGCTGGTTATGCAGAAATCAATTCCACATATTAAAACTAACAGCCAAAAGTTGCTTAAATAATCAAAAGTCACATCCTGCAGTTTTAGATTAATAAAAATGAATGCTTCTAGTTAATTAACTGCAATTGGTGCTGATTCCATGATGCAATTTAAGAGCTTGAATAACAGTGGCATGAATTCCAAGATATATCCAATTTCATAAACAACCTCTACAAAAAAAATACAGATTGAAGCCAGAAAACTACCTTAACAGTAGGAGCGTTTACAGCCCGAGCAGCTGCTACTATTGCTTTTCCAATCGGATGTATAGTATTTGATTCAACCCCAGCAGCTAGCTTCAGAATATCAACTTCAGACCAATTACTATCTAAACGTAGTCTGCACAAAAACGGACAATTAATATTGTAATCATACACATTACAAAACCCCCAAATTGCTTACTTCCATCATTTATAGAATATTACGTAAAATCCCAATTCATTCACATATTTGACAGCTTATTATAACATAATGGAAACATGTCACCACGTTATACATGTCGGATGCAATAATGATTACTGAAATATTATGCACATGACATCACACATGGTAAAAAAAGATGAATTCTTGAACCCTGAAATTGGTCTGATATGCTATCAAGAATGAAAACGGGCGGCAAACCTAGTATCCCACTCCCCGTCCCACCTAGGTTAAAAATAAACAATATTAGGCACGCACACTTTTCACTAATTTATTAATTAGTAGAGGACTGTAGAAATAAATATCAACAAGTTCTACCAGACTTGACCAAATCATGTTCATGCAAAAAAAAAAAATCAGAGCTATTCTGTCAATGCTTAACTGTGAATCAATATTTTCTCCCCGTGTGTGTGTCATGACCTTGGTCACAACTGGTCTGCCTATTGTTAATGTCCCAGTTTTGTCGAACACTACCGTATCCACCATTGAAAATTTCTCTAAAATATTTCCACCTCGCAAAAGTAATCCTTTCGTAGCACCCAAGGAAGTTCCAACCTGGTAATTCCATTAGAAACCAACAAGCATAAACATCTAGCTTATGAACCATATCTGTTAATAGTGAGGAACTTCTGTTAACAAATTTTACCAGCACAGCTGTAGGTGTTGCTAAACCAAGAGCACATGGACACGCAACAACCTGTACATATATAAGGTAGTCAAACACTTCTGTATAGATACAGGGTAGTCAAACACTTCACCAAAAACAGAAATGGGTAGGATCAACACAAACACACATATACTCAAAACCATGCGAACCATGAAAACACTTTCAGTCAATGTAAACTGATGATTAGACTTCACATAATTTCAGGAAAGGTATATAAATTTCAAAGTTTGCTACCTTCAGATATTTTGTATGATTTAGAAAGAATGCCAAGAAACTAAATATGTATTGATCCTTTAGAGAGTAAAAAGCTCTACATTATTGAATAGAGATTAATTAATAACTTTATCATATAGATGAATTTTTCAATTCCTATGAAAACCTGTGACTGACATAAGTTGATTGATTGCATGGGCAGTAGAATTCATTTAAAAAGATATCACAAGTTGCATCATAATCTGAATTTTCCGCTTATCATACCAAAACACTACAAGAGAGCTGCAGTGCCAAAGAAACTGTGCTTCCATGGTACAGAGTGGCTGGTAAGATTCGTGCACCAAAAAGATTCCAGAACATAAATGTGGCAGCAGATATTGCCATAACTCCGTAAGTGAAGTGCCCCGCTACCTAGCTCAACAATATAAGAAAATTCTAAAAAGATCAAACTATACACAAGGATCTGGATAATATAAATAACCACAGTAAATGTACTTAAATAGTATCACATTACTAAATATTAGTATGTCCTTTCATCGCTAAAAGTTAAACACAGATGTAAGACCTTGTCAGCCAACCGTTGTACTGGAGCTTCTCTACTTTGTGCTTCTTCTACCAAACGAACAATGTCCCCCATAGACGTCTCTCCACCTGGTCTTTGCACTTCGACCGTGAGTATTCCGTTTAGGTTTATAGTTCCTGCTGCAACTTTGGCCTAGTAGTACAAAAAAGAAGAGAAAATGAAAGTCCCCGTAATTTAAACTAAATTATAACCATCATTCCCAAGTAATAACCACCAGGTAAACAGCTATGGCTTATATATCCAATCAGATACCTATTCTATAAAATTCCAATGTATACCACAAACAAAAATGAAAAAAAAAATGGAGGAAATGTTTGGGAGAACCCTAAAGTGGGCACAAAGAATTTTCAGGGGCAGAACATTCGTAGAACAGATTTTTACCCCAGGTAACTTAGTGACTGGCAGAGGCTCTCCTGTAAAACTTGACTCATCAATGGTGCTTCTACCAGCTCTCACAATCCCATCAGCTGGAACACGGTCCTACAAATAAAAGAGCAAGACAGAGGATTCAATACCTCGCGGAGAAAATACACCAACATAATTCTTTTTGACTTAAGATATATAATCATGATGACTCTCATGTTATTGTACCGTGGACATTACATTTGCTATGATTTGGACAACAATTACTAATCAATTCTCAGAGGATCCCAAGAGAATAAATGAGGTCAACTTTAAACAAATATCACAAGCAGTGTAAACCTTATTGGTCGCTTTTATACTGAGGAAATGTAGAAACTGCTAAATAACAAGGTACATTTTGCTTACTCCAGGGAGTATAATAATCTGATCACCCACAGAGAGACTGTTACAAGGAACTTCAACTGTCGAGCTCAGCTCTTCCTCATCACTGTTTATTAAAAGACGAGCTTTGGTTGGCAGGATATTTAGAAGGCCTGTCATGTCACTAGCAGCCTTAATTTTAGCTCTTTGTTCAAGATTCTTTCCTAATAACACAAATGCTATTAACATAATTGGCTCCTCAAAGAATGCTTTCCAACCCTACATCAAAACATCAAACCAAATATTAAGTATAAGTTGCACATATATTATTGATTAGGCATTCTAAGTGCCTTGTCCTGATAGAATGTTCTTGCAGCTCCACTCAGCAGAGACAAACACAACTAAAGCTTGTTTGACAATTAGAACTGAACAAGTACATTTTATCATATAAAAACTGAAATGATTTATTAGTGTTGAGCAGACAATTAGGAAAACTGTTATGCACAATCATGGATGATTTGTTGATAACCTTTTATTTTGCTAGAGTAGAACACTAATAATTACTACAAGACCAGGAAAACGGATTGGATAAAGAGGGGAAACAAATGTTACGGGGTATCTCTCAAAGTTGAAGTACAAAAGTATTTCTGCCAATAAAGGGCAGGAGTGACATCTGTTGTGATTTTATATATATCCCCTGGTACAATCAAGTACTCATTTTGTCCTCCTTCGACCACCACAAGCTTACCTAATTCTTGTTCTGGAAGTATCAAGTTCATGTTAAGTTTTTTAATGACAAACTTACACATCTTGAAGAATTTAACAAAGGATCGTAGATAATAGAGAACTCACTACATAAATCCTGATTATTAATTGATTACCATGCAGAAGAAAAAAAATTATTATATTTTTTTTAATGTAGAAAAAAATATTCATATTTTTATTATTTAATGTGCAGATGATCAACTCGTACTACTACCATACTAGTAAATATTCACATAATCCATGGAAGCGGGGGTTTATCATGATTTAACAATTATGCCCTTGAAAGCAAATAATACCCTTGTACTACGAATATTTCTACAATAGTTCAAAGATGGATAACTTGGTGCCCCAAACCCATCTGAACGAAGTTTTCTGTCCTACTCATTAATTCTCTCTCTACATAAAATTAAGAACAACAGGAGAACAGAAATGCAGTATTTTAGACAAAAACAGTCTTAATCAAAGTATTTCTTACATCTAGAAATTAGTCGAGTACCCACATAGATATAAATCCTAGAGGATGATGTATAGTATCCCACTGACATATTGATTCCTAGATACTAAAAATTCTTTCACGTGTTCCCTTTCTTCTTTGTCTTTGGTAAGCCCGCCCATCCTAATTTTCCCTTTTATTCATTCAGAAGATTTTTGTTCCAGCAAGTAAAGATCTTTACCAGTCAAAAGGTTCAGCACGTTCAGATGAAAACATAAAAAGACTTAAGATAACAGGCATCAATACAACCTTAATAGCACATGTGACGTGTTACAGTCATTAATACTTGACATAAAAGCACAAAAACTTTAAAACTTAACGCAATTAGGATAAGTATACGTTCAGGTCCCAAAAAAGGTAGATATGTTGAATAGTTGACATATAGTGATCTGCTCCGAATGCATACAGTACTTGGACATATATTCCATATGAAACAAATTTAGCTACAGTATCTAGCTTTTAAAAGGAACATGTTAGTTTGCTCAAGTTTGCACTATTTTGCAATTTTCAATTATATATACTTAGCGTACAGCTTGAAAGTTACACTTCGCATGATTATGACCTTGTAATCATTTCATTAAGTGCAAATAGTATTAATGACTTGCCAGTTTTGGTACTAAAGCAGCCAGTGTACTGACACCAAATGACGATAAAGCTCCAAGACCAACTAAAGTATTCATGTTGGGAGCCCCTCTGATAAGGCTTTTTAGGCCATCAACAATAAGTTGGCGCCCAGGACCAAGCAATGTAAATAAAGACAAAGAGAGATGGAATCCCGTGGAATGAAAGGCATGTAGCCACAAGGCCTTTGTTCCAAAAAAATGGGAAAGATGGCCACAGAGGCATACGGCACATAATGCCCAAGAAATAGCAAGCCCCCGACCTGCAAAATAGTGGACAATTAATGTATGCGCTCTATAATTCCCCTTACAGAATACGTAATGCTGAGATACAGAGATATTAAAATGAGCTAAAAAGAATTTAAACAAAAGCAATCAGGAATAAACGTGGCACTCACCACTCTCTTTCAGCAGCTTGCGTTTTTGATCCATCTTCCTTTCGAACACTTCTAAGAAATTTTCACCCCTTGAATCTGTAGGCAAGTATTTATCTATTTGTTTGAGAATGCAATGAATTGAAACCAGAGTGAATAGCAAGAAAGTATAAACAAGTAGAAACAATGTAATAAAGATTTGTTTGCACTAAAGAAAATAGCTTCATATGGACCAACAGAACTAGCATTTATTGAAGAATTTTGCAGGTAACTAGATAATGCCAAAACATAATAATCCTGCCCACATATTAACATGATATAATAATAGCTTAATGCATAATATCATGCTCTGAGGAGGTTGTCATTAAAACTCGAAAGCCATAGGAGCATCTGAGAAGCGATAACAGAATTCTGCTGACATGTAAAGGAAAAAAAAAGACTTAATTACAGGAGGATGGCCTGAACTATTTTTTTTTTTGCACAAAAATGGCCCAAGTATAAAAATAGACAGTGTGATGGCCTAACTACTTTTTTTAAACAGATGAGTGTATTCAATTTGTGACTTAATTACAGCATGATGGCTGAACAATATTTTTTTTAACACAAAAATGGCCCAAAAATAAAAATAAATAGCAGTTTTTAGATTAATTTAGACGGAATGCAATCATCTGCTTAAAAAAATACTTGGGCCATTTTTGTGCAAAAAAAAAATAGTTGAGGCCATCCTCCTGCAATTAAGTCAAAAAATAATAACATTACTTACAGAAAAACTCCTTTACATACTAATAAACCATGATGAATAATAATACTAGTAATAGTAATAATATATTAACAAAATTAAGAAAAAAGAGAGCCTTACAACACAAAAAGATAGAATTGGTTAGGACCAAACAAGCAAAGTCAGCAAAGAGGCGCTACATCGTATAGCGACACCGCGACATGATTATTGAGCAACATTACTACAAGTCACTTACACTTTCTCTTGCGATATTAATTTGGTCAGTCGTAAAAAATTTCTAACAGTTGCAAATCTGACTATTGAAAGTCAGGAGTCCAAATAACTATTATTTAATCCCTCCCTCCCTCTAATATATATATATCAACATCTAATTTGATGTCTAAATGTATCCATCCATCTATCAGTAGATGATATATATCCAGAAAAGCTTTAATCAAACTTTGGCACACCCTTGTACTTGACACAAACTTCACACTATTTCAACACTGAATTTAAGTACAATTTCATCATACGATCCCAAACAATCTTAGTCCTAACATAATTGAATTCGCAACCAGTTCTTGTCCGATCTCCAATCAAGAGTAATAATTATTTGTAGTTTAGAATTGAGAACAATGCTTTAGCATGATATGAACTCAGATCTAACAAAATAAACAGTATAATAACTGTTGAATGCATAGAAAGAAAGCAAAAACATCAATTAAGCACTGCTCGATTAAAAAGAGGCTGTTCCTTTCAACTCTCAATTATTAAATATTTTATACAACAAGCTTTTCTGGAAGTAATCTAATCATAATTAACATTGTTATTAAACGAAAGGAAATGTGCAACAGTAAATTATCCCAAATGCACGGGCTGCTTGGTGATAGAAATGCAATCGTCCTGAAAATCCACCAACTTTGCTGAAACCACACCTAATTGATGGAGAAATTGTCTTATTAATCATAATACTCACACCTACGTATTTTCCAGTCTAAAAAATCAAAAACTAAGGGTCACAAGGTCATACCAAAGAGTAAATGTTTGCTCCTCACAGCAGATCCTTTGCATCTCTAAGATGGAACGTCTTCTACAGTGGAACTCTCACCTGCCAATCACCCACCAACCCCACATAAGTTATACTAGTGCCTAGAGTGAGTACGTGCCTCCTCGCAGCTACAACTTAGAAAATGTGCGGAATGAATCATTCGGACAGAAAATGAATATCACCTTTAGACTTCTTGTTATTTTTTTGATTAAAACAAGTAGCACGAGAAATGATTCCAAGGAAATAGGAGTCCAAGGTGTGGTCCTTTCCAGATCATCACTTTCACTGCTGATAGAAATAGCCGCTTCTATTCAGTTCTATACTTCTACATTAAACTTTAGGAGATATATTTACAAGGAGTGTTCTCAAAAAAATAGGAGGTTGTACACCATTTGTGTAAAGGCCTTGTCCTGACATCAATACTCTCTTATTTTGATAAAAACAATCGAACTTGAAATGTAAATACTAAATTATCCTGCTAACGTCATTCTATGTTCCCTATCATAAGTGAGAAACAAAAAACAAATGTATCAACATTTGGATTGCGGTAATTGTTTTAAGCAATATGTTATTTCTGGTGTTTCTAGTGTTTCCTTTCTTCCCACTATCTTTCTCTCGAGTAACCTTGCTCTTGGGAGAATCTCTAAACTGATACTTGCAATAACATAAACATGCTACAGAGTTGATAAAAGAAAGTAGGTTTTATCCCCGAACTATAAAAGAGAAACCTTTACAGTCAATACTAGTAAGAATATGTTCCACTAGTATTCAGAAATTTGACACTTGTAAATTGTATCATACATTATAGGAAAAATTAATTCTAACATCCCTAAACTATTAGCGTTTTTTTTAAGTTCCTGAACAAAAAATATGAATTTCTAGGTAATCAAACTTTTGAATTTTTCTCATCGCAATCCTTCCGTCCAAATTTGACTAACGGACGTTAGTCAATGCTGACGTGGCAGTGATGTGCCAATCGAAAATCACGGATTGAAGTGAAATTTTGAAATGTTAATCTAGCAATGATTACAAAAGCACGGGTGGTGAAAGTTTTCGATTTTGAGTTCACTAACATACGGAAATCTACAGATTTTAGTAATTTTTTTTTTCATGTTCATGAAATTAAAGTGCAAAATTCTATACATTACTGAACTCGAAATCGAAAACTTTCACCACCCGTGTTCTTGTAATCACTTCTACATTAACATATCAAAATTTCACTTCAATCCGTGATTTTCGATTGCCACGTCACTGCCACGGAAGGACTACGGAAGGACTGCGATGGGAAAAGTTCAAAAGTTTGATTACCTAGAAATTCATACTTTTTGTTCAGAGACTTAGAAAAAAAACACTAATAGTTTAGGGACGTTATAATTAATTTTCCCTACAATATATATTAACGAACTTGAAATCATTGTTGATAAGGTGCCACAGTGTTAGAAAGTGGAGCCAAGAAGTCATGGCAATATAGTGTTCACCATATTTTCAAACATATAGATATACTAGCTTATATCCTTAATAGGGCCCTTAATTGTTTTGTTCTTATGTACCAAACCAAACTTTTAATGTCTGGGATTAACAATACAAGCTTATAACCCGTGAAATGCATGATCTTCTTATGATTCTATAACTTTCAATATATTATTTAATATTAAATATAACTTTAATAAATAGTATATAATAATATGCTTTGTTTCTGTTGACAATATAAATATTTAATTTAACATGTTATTGATTGGATTTGAACCTTAAACCTTTGTTAGTATACTAGATATTAAAATATTGAATATTCTTTAATATTAGATCTAATGGTTCTCATCTATTTGATTTAGAAAACCTAACAATTGTTGCTTTTTTGTTGGTTAACCAAAGCTACGAACTACAATCTACAAAAGATCTTAAGTTTGCTTGTTATATAAGAGTATAGTATATAGTATAGATATTACAAGCTTATAACCCATGCCCGTGCAATATACGGATGGGACTCCTTTACTATTTTATATTTTTATTAATTATGCTCAACAAATTTATAATAGTATTGAATTTCTAATTAAAATAAAATCAAATATAATTTCTTTTTGCTAAATATTTGTTTTTATCTTTAGGACCAATAATATAAAATTTTGATTTTAATATATTGTTAACGGTATTCGAATCATAAATCATTTTAACTTTTTGAGATACCAAAATTTTATTATATCATAATTAAATAGATATTATATTATACGATCATCGACCAGAAACCAAACAAACCAAACTTTTAATGCTTCAGCTTTAATGATATAGTATAGATACAGGTCACGCTCCTTGGAGAACCAAGTCCAAGTCAAAATGAGAATCTTAACCTAGTGGATAAAATTGTCAATTAACAATAACTATCACATTACATTATATTTACCTTTTAGAGAATCAAATTTTAAACACATCCTAAATTTAAAATTTTAAAATTAATATTGCATATTTTAAATGAAAATCAAACTGATAATACAGTCAGATGAAGAACTTTATTAAAATTAAAAGATAACAACAAAGTTATACAGCAGAACACGTAACAAAAAACCTGAAAAAGACTATGTTTTCATCACGAAATAAAAGAAGTGCAAACCTTACAAAAACAGAAATTCTATTCAGTTAAAAAACGAGGTTCTATTGTAGAACTTTAAAAAAAAAAATTACTAATACGTGACAAAAATTCTACTAAATTTGCTAAAGCGAGGTATCCTAAAATATAGAGTTTCGCTGCTAAACAGAAATCTGGTAGAAAATAAAATCTAACATAAGTTCTGCTGCTATATGTAACTTATATATACTTGAATTTTCTTCAAAAACTATCATCATAATCGATTGCAAAAGATAAGAATTAGGAGTATTTGATCTTGGATGGAAAAACCTAGAAATTTAGGGAATGAAAAATAGAGAAAAATGATATGATGTCATATAGAACTTTTGGTATATGATGTGATTGTTATATATTTACTTGATTGATTTTTATTACGTATTTACTATTTAGGTATCCTGTACCATTAATTTTTATAAATTCAATGGTGAGATGAGTAGTTCTCCAGTTATTTTTATGGCTTGGTTCTCATTTGAATCAAAACCTATAGTATAATACACATGGTTACCTTGTTAATGTATGATAACATTACAGACACATATGTTATCATTGTTCTAGTACTACATAAATATATAGGCTACTATTAAAACATCCTAAAATCCAACAATAAATAATATATCATTTTCAATGGTTAGATCATGTAACTGTAATTAATATTTAATTATATGTTACACTTACAAGCAATATTATATACTTGTACAAGAAGTAAAACTATAAAGTAGAATCATAACTTGTAACAATAAATGTTTGAATCAGAATCACAAGAAAGAAAATTTTAAATAGATAACAGAAGGCTCTTTTTGATGTTTTTATGAAAGTGCTCAAATGATTAAATTGCCTATACAAGCTGCAGCACAAGTCCCCATAAAACTTTAAATAGAGAACAGAAAGAACAGATAGAGGACAAAGAAGAAAAGGAAAGAGAAGAGAAAACAGTCACAAAAAGGAGGCTGTTTGGTGGAGAAGTGGAGTCACTAATGGAGTCGTTGACTCGTTGCTACGTTACGAACTAAATTAGGTTAAATTATTATAGTCCATGTCAAACAGGTTAAGGGTCAGGTCGAAATATATATGGTGTGAGTAGGGGTAAACAGATTTTGGTGGCTGACCAAGGCCACAGGGCCGCTTATTGCTTTTTTCCTGTGCCAGGACGCTATGTCGTCGCCACGTTAATGCTACACATCATTCGACTGATGACTACAGGTTTACACCACACAAATTCTGGTGTATGCACTAGTTCCCGTAACTGGGCACAAGATGTATTCCTGGATAAACTGTGTACAGCACACAAGTTCTCAACAGCTGCAGTATACAGTATAAAATACAAAAGGTATCTCATTATAAACTATTAAGTGCCCCTACAGATGTTTGCCATTCAGCATCCTGAACCATGGCATACACTTCGAAAAATCACAAGGTATATAGTTTGTACAAACGCTACCGAGTAGTGACTAACTTTAGCCGAAGACAACCACATAGCATTGCAATGATTCGATTCAGTCACAAAGTTCTTCATATAACATGAATCACATAATAGGCCATAGTAAGCAGGCCAGGTAAATTTCCTGTAAGAAAGCTATACAATAGCTTCGTCACTATATCCTAGATTCCTAGTACTCAAAGAAATGCTCGTTTTAGTTTAAAAAGGGGTCTGCTAGAAATTTCTTGAAGAATGATTGTATAGAACGTAAACATGTCTTCTAACTTCTAAAGTTTAAAGCTAGACAATCGATGCATATTGTAATTTGTACCATTTACATAGAAGTCAAGCAGATACCAAATAGTACATTGAAAACTGTTTTAAAACCATAGAAGTATTTTATGTTAGCACAGAAGCATACAAAGCTTAACATATAGTTTGACCATAATCCATAAAAGCAATACCAATCTAAAACATCAGAAAGATCATCAATCAAATTGAAATGAGTACGAACCATGAGATATTAATAAAACATAACAAACAACAATTAACAATGCACTCGAAGAAATATCTTACCCCGAAGGTTAGACTGAAAGCCGCAACTAGTTAAATGCTTCGCGAGTTCAGTTCCTACAGTTTTTTTCCAGTCTGGTACAGATTTCGCATCAGAAACGGGCCACACAAATGCTGTCTCGGTTGTAAGATTGACACTAGCAGAAGACACTTGTGGCTGTCCATACATATAATATATTGGAGACAAACAAACTTACATTATTAGGAAAATCTACTACAACTCGACTGAGTAATAAAACATGCAACACATCAAATAATAGATTTCTAAAGGCAATATTCAAATCACAACCACGATACCTAGTCTAATTCTCAAAAACAGATTTGTACTACATCATTTTATCAAATATATGAAGATGACTCACAGTTGTCCTATGTTACTCGGACTCTTCATTTTACCTTGGAGTACCGGTGTCGGACACTCGACACTCGGACATGGACACTCGGACTTGGACACTTATTTTAAGCCAAAAACATGTACATTTTTCAAAATGTTGCCGAGTCTGATACTTGGACACGTACCCATGTCGGACACTTACAGCCGAGTCCGAGTAACATAGCAGTTGTCTGTGACCGTGTGTATGTACGTTTATACAATAATTACAGAAAAGAGAACTTTAACTAACATAAACATAAATGTGGCTTTAGCATGTTAATTCTAAAGCTCCATTTTGGTTAGAAGGAATGCAATGGGATTACGAATGGAACCGAAGGGGGAAGAATGGGAAAAGTGAAAGAGCATGCAAATTTTTCAGATACGGTTTTCTTAGGATACGAGTAGGAACTAGGAAGTTGGAACGAGCACTCCTTCCTAGATAGGCCGGACTAAGGTGGTTCATTGTATAAATTTATACCAATTAAAATTAAATAAACAAAGGCATAAACGCTGCAAACAAATACCTACAAAATCCTTCAACTTTTATTACATTATCACTCCATCTAATAATCACCTACAACTTCAGCATTCACATTTCCTACCGTAACATTACAAACACTTTGCTCAACAAATAAACAAAATTAACGTAACCGCTAAACAAAAACACTCACCTGACTCTCCAAAATTCTCTTCACACTCGCTGCACATCCTCCACACGACATTCCCTGCGAAATCAACATCAATATCAACAACCACACAAAACAACTTCAAAATCAACAATTAAGCAAAAAAATCACAAAACACTAATCCAACACATCACAATCAAATCAACCAACACTTACTCCAACATCGAGAATAATAACATCATCCGACTTCTCCGAACCATCCGCAACCGCTTTCGCCTTCTCCTCTCCATTAACCGCACCACCACCACCTCCACCGCCTCCACTACCACCTCCTCCACCAATTCCACCTCCTCCGCTCCCAAACGCCGCCGCGGAGCTCGAAAAACACTGTAATCTACCTGCACACGGCCGCACCACCGCCGTCGACAACGTTTTAACCGAATTAGAACTAACAGAAGTGAAATTATAGAGCGAGTGACTGAAAAATCGGCGAGTCAGGTGAGTTTGAAACGGACGAGTCGCGATGAATCGGCGACTCAGTTGAAGTGTTTTAGTTAGGGTTAGTAAAGTAGTAGCTGGTGATATTGATAATGCTGACTCCATTGATTATGTGAGTTCAAGCTCTAGAGCTCTTCTGTATCTATATGTGCAAGTATAGATACAGAAATTTGTGTGTATAGGTAGGAATGGATATGGAGGTGAGTTGTTCAATTTTGAGATTTTTGGCATTGGCACGTGTTCTGCATTTTTTATTAATATGAACTACACTATCAAACATTTTATTTTTCTAAGAGTAAAAACCACCTACCCTTCCTAGAGGGAAAATACCCTCGAGTGCCCATGACTTGTCCAAGTATAAAGAGACCATCTCACTATTTTTCAAAAATTTAATATTAAATGATATAATTATTAGATATTAAAAAATAAATTTATTTTAATTGATGAATAAAAGGATAAAATTAAAATTAAAAAAACTCTAAAAATTATATCAAATTTGATGTAAGATGTTACATCAACTTTTGATGTTGCACCAAATTTAAACAATGATTACTTATAAATTACAATTATTATAGATACAATAATTTAATAATTACTTATTAAATACTCCCTCTGTTTATTTGAATTCTTTACGTTTGCTTTTTGCACGGAAACCAAGATAGTGGATGTAATATTGTTAAAATAAATGAAGTAGTGGGTGTAATAGTAATTTTATTATTAAAATAAGTGTAGTGGGTGTAATAGTGTAAAGGGTTGAAAAGGTGGAGTGAAGTAGTGGATGTAATAATGTATTTTATTGTTAAAAGTTACTCTACTATTTTTAGTAATGTAAAGAAATGGAATGGACGACTCAAAATAGAAAGTGTAAAGAAATGAAATGGACTGAGGGAGTAGCATTTTTGATTATGTTTGAATGTATTTATTGAATTTTTTTGAATGAGCTATTTTTACCTGGAAATAAATTCACAAATATTTATTTTAAGTTATTTCAAACCGCACTCACCTTTCTATTTTTTTGCCACTTTCATATATTGATGTCTCTGGATTCATGTGCGATGTAATAATTCCATTTCCCCTCCAACTTATGGCTTATAAAGATCATAAGTTTTTATGGGGGTGTTTGCCAAAATAAATTTTAGCTAAATTTATAACTTATAAGTCAATAAGTTGAATGTTAAGAATTCTTGACTTTCAACTTATAACTTAGTATAACTTATTCTCGATATACGCAATATATAATATCCTTCAAATCTTCAAAACCATATATCTCTCGATCTATTCATTTGAAAATTGATATGTACATATCAAATTTCCCTATTAATCGAGATCTATCCATTGATATCCATTGTTATATATAAAAAACAAATATTTTGAAAATTATAAAAAAAAATAACTTATAAATTCTGATTTACCCAAACAGTCTACTGATTATAAGTTCTGATTTACCAAATACTCTAATTTCTACTCTACTTATCACTTATATGACATAAGTGCTTATAAGTCATAAGCTACTTATTTTAAGATACCCCAAACATACACAATATGATTACCTATTTTTCTTTAAATTATCTATCTGTATAACATATATAATTTATAGGCCTTTCATCTTTAGATATTAAATGAGAATTTTTTATTACAAGTATGCCAAACTCAGAGGGAGAATTCCTCAAACTCTCAACTGGTGCCGGCCTCCTCTTCCATTGAAAACAAACTCAACGCCATCCATCATGGCCTCATCACTGCCTTTAAAGATAATTATAAGGACGTAATCGTAGAAACTGAAAATCTTGATGCATTCGAGATTCTCAAAAGCTTCCCCAACGGAGTTCTTGAAGAACTGGCTTTCATCACTCAGCAGATTTTCATCAGGCTTAACAATCCTCGTTGGTTGTGCACCATTGCTTTCATTTTTTCTGAAAGAAATCAGGTGGCCATATACTTATCTAAGCTTGGTGGAGACAGGTGCAACCATCTATTCACCTTCAAAAGACCAGTATGAGCTATTGAAGAGCTTCTCAGCTTGGATTTAGGGTTTGGTCACCTTAATCCACATCAACATGCCGTGGAAATCCTTAGTGATGAAGAAGACCCTGTGGACTTTGGTCCGGCTGTGATTCCAAGGGAAGGGGCAATGCACAACAGTTATGCCTATCATGAGGATTTCTTCTCCGTGGCTACTGAAGAAGGCCCAACTGTTGCTCATGCCTATGAAGCTGTTGCAGAAGACTCCATTTATAGAATAGGCTTCACAGTCTAATCCCTGGTTTTAGTTGTCTTGTTCTTGTTCAAGTATTAGGTCTGGGGATAGTTAGTAGTATGGTTAGTCTCATAGTTTTGTGGTGGCTTCTATGTTAGTCGTTTCGTTTTCAGCTTTGCAGGATGCTTAGGTTGTTGGTAGGTTGTAGTTTTGTCGTTAGGCAAAGCTCCCCACATCTCAGTCTGTATCTCCTTTTCTATTAATGGCTTTTCAAAAAAAAACAAGTATAATTACTTGTGAATTGAACGAATGATCTCTCAATACTTTTAGGATCAAAGTAAAATTATGTTAAAATTTTATGTACATTTTACCCTTTGGAAGATCATTATATTTATAATATAATAAAAGTACATATGCTAATAAAATAATTCTTTTAACTAAATTTTATACAATACTTCTTCTAACTTAATTTTATACCTTTGGATTCTTTTAACTAGCTAAAGACACAAAGCATATTTTGTGTATGTTTAATATATTTGGTTATTAAGGTCCGCGTTAAAAGAATATTTACTCTTAAAAAATGTTAAAGAATTTAAAAATTCTTCCATATTTTTTCTAAATGTTTAAATATTTGATAATTTTCTTAAAAAAAATGATGAGAACCACATGTATTTATATGCGTTCATGAATTAAAACCATGAAAACTGTGTGTATAAGTTTGCTTTTACAACCATACATATATATAAGTAGAAGCTTAGTCTGAGCCTAGTGCTATTGAGCAGAGCAAGAAATGGCCATAATGATCATCAAAGTGATCAAAGCTCTCTTTCTTTTATCTATCTTCGCTTTACTACAAACGGTTCAAGCAAGATCTCTAGGTAATACAACTTCTATAATATATTAACTTACATAAAAATGACATGTTGTAAATTATTGTGAATAAATATGCTTATGGTGCAGGGATAGATTACATTGTTAGGAATAAATTCATGAGTTGGGATGTGTAGAATAGAATATCATTACACTTCTTGTAATACCCTTATCTTATAAAGGGTTTAGCATTTGATTAAGGGAATATCAGTTATCCAAGATCTGCAAAATTGTGAACAGTACTTGATCAGAGACTGAGGTCACGGACTAAGAGTTTTCAGGGACTATGATAGACCCTGACTGTATCGAAGCTACAGAATAGGAAAGTTCTATACTTTAGGATCTTGTATTCAGAAGATGGAAAGAAGTGTGCATGAAGAAAAGAATCAAAGCATTGTTGGAAATTATCAACTGGACGGCAGAAGATTACTATGTATACATTGTTCTTTCTGTTATTAGTTGATAGGAAGCATTATAAATACTCTCTCTATATCATTGTATTATGAGTGAGATTTTGTGATCATTGTGAGTATACGAGAGAACAAACAGAGAGAGATTTGTATTGTGAGCAGCTACTAAAGGTATTGTACACCTTTGGTAGAGTTTGTATTTGATTTTATTAATATAAACATTTTGATTTATTCGTTTGTTCTTGTTTATTTATTCGAGCAAAAATCAGACACGATTACATAACTTGTATTCAACCCCCCTTCTATAAATTATTCGAGTTAACAATTGGTATCAGAGCAGGTTGATTTCGAATAATCATAAAGATATGCAATCATGTCTGGTTACAAGATGGGAATACTAAGATCCCTATGCTCAAGAGAAACGAGTATACTCTCTGGGAAGTTAAGATGTTGCATCATCTGGAGGCAACAGACCCTGATTATCTTGATACGATAAGAAATGGACCTTTTGTTCCAACAAAGGTTGTTGGTCAAGCAACTGTCGATGGTAAAGTTGTTCCAGAGCACACAGCAGAGAAGCCTAAATCTGAATGGTCAGATAAGGACAAGGAGAACGTTCTTAAGGATGCTAAAGTGAGAAACATATTGTTTAACAATCTTAATTATGTTCTCACTAACTATGTTCTTTCTTGTAAAACTGCTAAGGAGATATGGGACAACCTGAAGGTTCATTGTGAAGGAACTAAACCTGTCAGGAAGAATATGAGGACACTTCTCATACAACAGTATGAGTACTTTTTTTTTTGCTAAATAACAGTATGAGTACTTTGAATCCAAGTCTGGTGAGTCACTTACTGATACCTTTGATAGGTTTACAAAACTCATCAATGAGATGGCCATGCATGGCAAATATTATGACTTGGAGGATATGAATACTAAGTTCATGAAAGCCTTGCCTGATTTCTATAACGAGAAGATAACTGCAATTGAGGAAGCTAATGATCTGGATGAAATATCATTAGAGGCAGTTTATGGAAAACTGGGGGCTTATGAACTAGACAGGTAGCAGAAGAAGAGCAGAGGTGAAGGAAAGATGAAAATTGTTGCAATTACTGCTCAATCTGAATCAAAGAAGCTTCTAGAAGAACAGAATGTTGAGCCTACTGTAAAGGACTCAAGGAAAAAGAAAAGCAAAGAAAGTTCTGAGTCAGAGACTACAAATATAGACTCTAACAACAGTGATTCTGAATCAGAGATGCAGGAACGCTTTGCTATGTTTGCTAAAGATTTCAAGAAAGGAAGATTCAACAGGAGAAGATTTAGCAAAAGACCTTTTAAAAAGAAAGAGGAGAAGAAGAATGACAAGAGCAAAAGTACAATTGTCAATCTTGATAAGGCAAAGATCAAGTGCTTTAACTGCAGCGAGCTTGGACACTTTGCTAGTGAGTGTAAGTTGCCTAGGAATTTAGGAAAGGGTAATGCACTCATGGTCACACAGAAAGATTTGGCAGATTCTAGTGATTCTGAAGATGAATTGGATTATGACAACATTGCATTGATGGCAAATACTTCAGACAAACTTGGATCTCCAAAGAAACTTCTCCTTCTTCTATTAATGTATCACTTCACTCTCTTGATTATTTGATAGCTTAGATTATGATGATATTAGGTCTATCCATGCTGAGTTAAAGAATCTTATGACTAATTTCATAATTCTTACTAGTGAAAGAGATGAACTTAAGGTTAAGAATGATGAATTAGTTGATAGAAATAATATTCTTGAATCTGAGTTAATTCAAATGGAACATTACAGATTAGATTCTGATAAAGCTAAGCATGATTATAGTGTAATTCTTGAGGCTTATGACTATGTTAGAAAAGAACTAAAGGAAGAGAGAGATATGATTAAAATCATGAACAATTCTGGTAAAAAGACTCAAGAAATCATTGAAAATCAAATTCTTGGTAAAGTTAATGGCTTGGGTTTTGATAAGGCTAGGAAAGAAGATACTAAAGCTGTTGTCCTGAATGATAACAGTCAAAAAGAAGCTAGCACATCTAAATCTGAAGGTAAGAAGAAAGTTTCTGAACCTAATCATGTTAAATTTGTTGATTCAAAAGGTACCCTAGTTGCGCACAAAAGAATTAACAATAGTAGTTCAGATGAGAGAGTGTTAGAAAAACCTAAGAATGTGAACATAGGCTTTCTGTCTAAGTCTCAACTGAAACAGAGACTAGAAGGTCTTTCAGAGTCTAGCAAGATCAAGAGAAATAGGAATGGAAAAAGAAGGTATTAACAAAGAGAATAATTACAAGAATGTACCTGATGCACCTAGGAAGAAATGCCATAAGTGTGGAAATCATAATCATTTGGCCCTAGACTGTAATCAAAAACCTTCTTGGAAAACTAAGTCTAGATTCCCCAAGACTCGGGAAATTCAATACCAACCACAAAAAGCTTGTTTTCATTGTGGTAGTTTACTTCATTCCATTTATATGTGTAGAGAATATCATGAACTGTATTATGACTATTTGTTTGAAATCTGAAACTCCTAGTCACAAACAGTTTGTGAAATCAGAGTCTAAGGTTGACTCTGCAACAGGTAAATCCAAAGAAAAATCTTCTAAGCATGTTGTTTCTAAATCTAGTAAGAAAGGATCCAATCAAAGTTGGGTCCTAAAAATTTCTAACTAGTCACCTTTTTGTTTGCAGGGCACAGGAAAGAAGCATTCAATTATCTTGGATAGTGGATGCTCTAGACATATGACTGGAAAGAAGTCCCTTCTTACAAAGTTTGAGAGGAAAGCTGGCCCAGTAATATCTTTTGTAGATGGAAACAAAGGAGAAACTCTGGGATATGGCTCAATTATTTTGGGGAATGTCATCATAGAAAACGTAGCACTGGTTGAAGGCTTGAAACACACACTTTTAAGCATAAGTCAACTGAGTGATAAAGGTTACCAATCAATCTTTGACAGAGAAGGATGTAAAATCTTGAATATGAAGAATGAAGACATTGTTCTAACTGGTCAGAGCACTACGCCATAAACGCACATACGCAACCCTTTTTACAAAGTGTTGCACAGAAAGCGTTTCGTTATCTAGAAATTTTAGGTCTTTTGCAACACAGATGAACTGGTGTTGCATTAGATATAATTTAGTGTTGCATATTACCCACGTTATTTCACATCATGCAACACTAACTGCTGGTATTGCATTAGATATTTTTTTATTTTAATAAATGATGACGTGGCAGAAGTGGGACCCACATGTGCTGACATGGCAATTATGGGCCCACAATTGTTGACGTGGCAGAAGTGGGCCCCACTTGTGCTGACGTGTCATTTGATGACGTGGCATAAGTGTTGCATTAGATAACAGTAGTGTTGCATTTGCTGTTTAAAGTGTTGCATTAGATATTTTTTTAATTAAATTCTGATGTGGCAGGTGTGGGACCCACCACTGTTGACGTGTAAGGTGTGGGCCCCACAAGGGTGACGTGGCAGCAAGTCCACCAATGTTGACGTGGTAATTGTGGGGCCCACAATTGCTGACGTGGTAGAAGTGGGACCCACCTGTGCTGACGTGTCATTTGCTAACGTGTCAGAAGTGTTGCATTAGATAACATTAGTGTTGCATTTGTTGTTTGAAGTGTTGCGTTAGATATTTTTTATTTTATTAAATTCTAACGTTGCAGGTGTGGGACCCACCCCTATTGACGTGGAGTGTGGGACCCATAAGGGTGACGTGGTAAGAGGCCCACAAAAGCTGACGTGGCAATTGTGGGGCCCAAAATTGCTGACGTGGCAGAAGTGGGACCCACCTGCGCTGACGTGGCATTTGCTAACGTGTCAGAAGTGTTGCATTAGCTAACTTTAGTGTTGCATTTGATGTTTAAAGTGTTGCATTAGCTATTTTTTAACTAGTCTTGTCTCGAATGATGAATCTATTTTTTAAAATTATTTTTTCGACGTTCCAATCGTACGGATGTCAAGATATAACGATTTGCAGCCAGGTCTGGAGAGCTCTTCGCCTAGGAGTTTGTGCCACCCAAAGTACCCGCCTGCCCCAAATCATTCATACCTGGAGTTTCTGTTTCTGGGACCTTCTCCTCATTAGGGATTTTCCTCACCCAAACGCGCTTGGCCAAGGGACAAACATTTACAACATGACCCAAAGATTTATAGTGAGTGCAGACTAGTGGCTTGTTTAAGTAGGAAACTTTCACCTCGACATTGGTTTTACACTCCGTAACTGGGTCCTTATCAACAACTGTGATAGAGCTTGTTAAAAGATCCCTCACCTTGTAATCCACACAAATCTTTGCAAATGGCAAGATTTCCAGCTGCGAAGTAAGAGTATCAACACTGAGAGGGACCCCTACAACACTCGTAACCCTACTCAGACCCTCCTTAGTCCAGTAGCAATCTGGCAAATTACTTAGCTTCATCCACAATGGAAAGGTAGTGATAGAGTTAGTTCCCACCGTGCTGCCCCAATTTGAAAAAACCATAGGTCTTCTTTCAAAGTACCAAGTACCCAGAGAAAGAACCGCATTTTTCTCGCTAAGAGAACTGAATTTGAAAATAAAAGTTGATTCATCCTTTTGAGAGACGCGGATAAGGCCCTTCTTTTCCCAACATTTCCTTGCAATCTCATTCACCAAGCTGTACGAGACAACACCCTTTGTAAATTGCCCACAATACAACATTAAAAGTTTTTCGCACCTTGCTTTAAAACCTCATCAGGAGGACAAACAACACTAGTACCTTGCGGTAAGGGGATGTAGTCAAAGACCACTTCATTCACAGGAGGAGGTGGAGTCTTTAAGATGTTGGACAAAGATTTGTTTATGGCCTCAACATGAGAACCAGAGCCAGCATCTTCATTCAAATTTGGTTTATCCTTTTTAGTAACATCATTTTCCTGACCAGCTTTAGTACTTGAGGCCTCCCCCTAGCAATGTCCTGGTTTTGCCTTCCTTGAACATCTTTCATACCTGACACTTCTCCATTAGAGAAAATAGGAAGGCCAAACTCATCTTTCCGACTAACAAATCTAGCATATGAGTTTCCCGAATTGAAACGTTTTTCATCGGCAACAGCTTCTTCCTCCAAGCTAGTCATCGAAAAACCTTTCTTTTCCAACACTCTTTGAAGATCCATCATTTTCTTTCTCAGATCATATAGCTCATTTCTCTCTTCCTTATTAAAGGCAAAAGCAAGGTTAACAGCTGCATTTCCAGTATGCTTGTTTTGAAAAGCTTCCTCCTCCAGAGATATTTCTAGCTCCTTATCTTCATTTGAGGTTTCCACATCTTCAACAGAGATTTTTTCCACAGGGATGCCTCCTTCTAGGGCACTTGGTAAGACTCTTTGAGAGTGACACTACACCATATATTGCATATTGCAACGACAGGAAAACATTGCCTTAAGGCCTATATTCGTTGTAGTAGAGTCTATGACAACAAATTTGCAAAATTTGAGCGTTGCATCCAGTTGCCTTGCAATAGGTCGATTTAGCAACGTTTTTGATACCATACAGCAACATAATTAAATCATTGCAATAAATTTCAGTAGCAACATTTTAGACTCTATAGCAACAATTAAAAACTATTGCAGTAGTATAAGAAGGTAGTTTATTGACACTTAAAGGCAACATTTTCCAGACCAATTGCAATGATTTTTTATAGATTAATGCAACATATTTTGACCATATTGTAACATTTTTTCAAAAAAAAAATAGCAGGATCATGCTGAAAATACACTAAACCAGGCCATTTATAGCCACAATCCAATTGCATCATCAATATTTCATAAACCAGGGCAACTTAATTCCAAATATCCAATTACATGTGTTTGTTCAAAGTCAAATAAAATTACAATTCTTTACATCAAATTTTCCTCAACAATTATTATATCGGAAAACCAAAATAAAGTTAAAAACTACATATGCCAATTGCTTTTTCCATATATTTGTGCTTGGCTTTTGCAAATCAACAACGAGAGATCCGTGATGAGCTTATAAAAAGTATTGCGCCTTGTGTCCTACAATGCATACGCCTGCAAGTACAAAAGTTACTAATTATGAGTAAAACATTAAAATCTAAAACAGACATTAATGCATCCTAATAGTGTCAGTAACATTTAACCATTATACAGTATCAACAATCACTTCTAATGACCAGGAACATGAAAAAGAAAATTAAAAACCGAATTTTTGATCAGCAAAACAGAAGTTCTAGCAGTCCAGTTTGCAATTTGAGACATAACAATTTTGTATTGACATACCATAACTTCAATTGGCACTTGACTGTCAATACGGTGCTGGTAGTACAAATTGATATAATCAATCTCAAGCCTCTTCAAGCTAGCTTCACAACACGCCCGCACATACTCTGGGTCACCCTGGCCTGAACCACTCTGATTTCTTCATTCATCCTGATCCCGAACTTGGTAGCCAATTGAACTTTGTCCCTAACACCGTCCTTCAATGCCTACATTCACACACAATCACATTCAAATCCTATACACAACTTGAAATGCGAGATTTGATTTATACACAATCACAAATAAACATATAAAGACAAAAGACAGACCTTAGGTATGAGGTCCATAGAAATATGAAGTGTCCAGAAGAGTGACACCAGTTTGAACAGCATGGTGGATTAGTCGAATCATGTCGGTATCAGGTTTAATTAGGTTGGCCGTAGAAGTAAGACATGCACATGCAACCAAGACCCTGAGCTGATACTTCAAGACCTTGTGAACCTAATTTTATTCTCCGAACTGCATCACCCATTTTTAGTAAGTATGGCACTAGTGTTTTCGATGTATATTTAAGAGTTGAACTAGAGAGATCAGTAGTAAGTGTTTTGGTCTGGAGATCTTTGTTATTTATACACAAAGAAAACAAAAAAAAAAGTGTATGTAAATCATGACAAAAGGTAGCAATAAGTGCATTATGTAAGAAACATTGTACTTGTAAGTTGCCATTAAATTTGTCTCTACTCTGCTTTAAGATGGTTCTAGAGTTCTTGTAAGTTGTCCTTTATGCACAATACAAGAGATATAGAAAATATATGACGTAGGTACCAGACATCAACTTAAACTGTTTTTATCTCTAATCTATATTTAGTCCCATTGGGAATGGACTAAGACACTAAGTAATTTAATCGTTGGACTTGAAATTGTTCTATCTTTACTTTAATTCTCTACCACTGCATGTTTTCCCCTTAAGACGAGTACATGCGGTACTATTCAGAATTTAATTTATAAATTAAGGCTGTGGAATAAAAAGCCCAAAACCCAAATTCCAAAGTAATCCTCTACCAAGATTAAGTAGCACTTGATTTTATTTTACAATTAACAAAAATAACAGAATGCAGCTTTTGTTTTACTGATTCCGGTAGCCAAGAGCAAGGAACTAAAGCTTGTAATCTTATTTTACATCTTAAAGATGCTGCTATTTTGAGTTCGTAATTTCAACAGAGATGTTGATGCTGCTCTCTAATCCCCTAATATTATACCTGAGCTAGTTAGTGACACCACAGGGTTGCTCATGACACTAGAGTCTCCTACCTATCTTACCATCAACATTGTTAAACACTGCAACGCAAGAAATCTGAAACAAGGCTGATTGGAAAGCAACTTTCTCACGGTTAACACATTCACATCTCTATATCTTGCTCTTATACAACAGACCATATATACTGCTTTTTAACCATGTACGTAAAGATGATAGATAGATGATTAACAAGTTGACTGGAGTTTGATATATGATTTGGGGATTAAGAATGCCTCCTAATTCTTATAACTACTTTTTTTTGTTGACGAAATGCATAGAATTATATTACTCGATCAAACAACTCAATATAACAGCGGGACAAACCCTCGACTGTCAATACGACCAGGCTAAAAAACAAATAAATTGTAATGTAATGTAATTGCAGTAATCTAATGCGAGAAGATCCACATACAGACAAAAACATTTGATGCTGATTGATTATAATAACGAAATTTTATACTAAGCCAATTATCAACATAATCGAGACATTCTCTTCTGCTAAGTACAACAGAATACTAAATTTCCACCACTCACATCAAAGGTATCACCAAAAACAATGCATAGCCACTTCCACCCATCAGGCTAGCGAAACTAGTTGTGAGCAATAACAATGATAATACAATCAATCATAAATAATTTATTTGATACATTAGTTAACATACACGTATTCAGCAAAGTCGAGATTTTAAACAGTATAAGAGCATAAGTTTTTTCTTCAACACATTCTTTATAAGAAAGTTAAAGAATATAAAAAATTGATCTTCATTATTCTGTCTGCTATCAAATCCCAACGGACACAGTGAATTTCTAGTGAAACATAAAAAATGTATCCCCAAATCAACACAATAAAATAACCCCAAATATACATTAACATACATAAATAAATCCCCAATTAAAACTCAAAATACCTAACCCTAAACCAAAACACCAAAATCGATTACAGAAATTTGTTTGGGGAAGAAGTGTAAAAATTGATATAGAAAACAACATACCTGCTTCAAACTTCAATCTTCTTCGAGCTTGAATCGTCGAGTTTGAGTCGATGTCTTCTTCGAGCTTGAATCGTCTTTAGTCTTCGATTTACTTCTATTTCCTCTTTTGCCTCTCATCTTGTTTTTGTTTCGCCTCTCAATTGAGTATTCGAGTTTGAGGATTTGGGATCGATGTTCAAGGTGTCTGCGTTGTGTTGTGTCTGTGTGGGTTAGTGTCTGTGTCTTATGTTTTTTTTCTTTTTTGTTTTGTTATTTTGGTCAGCATGGCAAAAGAAATCCTGCTCACACAATTTAGGACACATTTCACAAGCCCGCCAATTTTTTGGGCCCAAAAATCAAATTTATTGCAACAATTTAAGAAAACTGTTGCAATAGACAAAATGTTTTTAACTCTTTTGAATTTTTTCAATGCTATTGTAATGTTTTTCAAATGCGTTGCAATTTGTGTGATTTGGTTTCTCAATAGAAACATTTTTCGACAAACCTTTAAAAATATGGTTGCAATAGGCATTATATGGTGTAGTGTGAACAGAGTACAAGCTACTCTCACCCATGTTTTCCGTAAACGATGGCTTGACCCGAGGGGCCTTCAACAAAACCCCCATCTTCCAGATCTGGCCGACCACCAACACCACGAAAACCAAACTCAAATTTCTGTGGGGTGGTTTTCTATAAAAGCTCATGAAAGTGCCATTATAAAGTAAGCTGGGAGGACTGCTGTAAACTAAAAGTAGAGGGTGGATTGGGCCTGTAGAATGTTTTTGAATGGAATCATGCTGCAATCCTCTTTCAACTTTGGCGTTTAATCTAACCGAATGCAAAATCGTTATGGATCTCCTGGTTTCACAATTCCTTTCTGCGTAACAAAGCTTTTTGGACCAAAAAAATCCCTTACAAGTGTCCGTGGGTGGCTAAGAAAATTCTGAACTGCAGGGACATGGCTTTGAGGTTCCTAAAATTTCACGTTGGTGCAAATTCCTCTTTTTTTTCTGGCGTGATCCCTGGGCTAATATTAGGCCTCTGATTCACACCTCTAATTCAATGATTAGCGCTGATAAATCGTTGAGTTTTATGCTCATCAATGAATATTTGAGGAATGGTATATGGGAGTTCCCAGCCTCTGACCATGGTGTTGTGCAGGAAGTGTGGCGTGCTGCTACTTCGGTTCAGATTCATGAAGAGGATAACATCACGTGGGATGTCCTGCAATCAAAGCACATAAAAATCTCGTTTATTTGGCAATCCTTTCGATCCGCCAGCCCTGCTGTACCTTGGGAAAAATTTGTATGGAATGCTTTCTTGATTCCTAAATGCTCGTTTATCACTTGGCTAGCTCTAAAAAATCGGTTGTTAACCAAGGATCGTATGCTCTCTTTTGGTATGCGAGTTGACCCGTAGTGTTTATTGAGTAATGTTGAAAATGAGTTGATACAACATATCTACTCTTTATGCCCGTACTTTGATTTGGTTCGGCATGCTCTGTTTGCTGCCAGTTGGTCTGATTGTCAAATGGGAAATTTTCTCACTGGTCAGGTTGATCAAAAGAGGAAAGCTATTGCTAGTCTAGTGTTCACTACGGCTTTTTATCAAGTCTGGAAGGAGAGGAATTTCAGGATGCACAACACAAAGCCTGGCCACTCAACGATAGTTATTGTCCAGGAAGTTAAAAGAGTTGTTAAGGAAAGATTATTCTCTTGTAATAGCTTTAAGGCTTGGGTCCGCAAAGATCCACTCTCATGCTTCTTTTGTACTAAATCTGGGATGGGCTGAGGTCTAGTTGGTTAGATTTTGGGTTACAATCCTAGCTTCATGGTTTCTTTTCGATTGGGGTATACCCCTTTTACTCTTGTTTATGGGTTTCCTTCTAATATATTTTTATTTAGCAAAAAAAAATGTGATGCTTTAATATGAGTCGGATAAAAGTAAGCCCAGTAGCACATTTTATTCTCGTGGTCAACTGCACTATAAAAAGCAATTTTAAAACACAACGATATAGTAGAAAATAAAAGTACATGGCTGGTTTTAGAACCGAACTCGATGAATTCGAACGAATTTTTAACGAACACGAACAAATTTTTAATGAACCGAATCGAATACAAACTGTTCGCAAACATACCGAACCGAACACGATTCGAACACGAACGATTCGGTAATTATATATATATAATGTTGTATAACAAATAAATAAAATAATTTGAAAAATAAAAATGTAATAAAAAATTGTAAATATTATTGTTTTTATCGAACGAACCGAACTCGGACGAACTTTTAACGAACTCGGACGAAATCTTAGTGAACCGAAAAATGTTCGGTAACCTTACCGAACATATTTTTTTGTTTGAACTCGAGCTCGGTAAGCTTATCGGACGAACTAACCAAATTCGAATACGGACGAACGAACCAAGTTTATCGAACAATCCATTTCATTTACAGTTAGAGCTGGTTCGCTGGAGCTCCTTTAAAACTCTTTAAAAATTAACTAACTACATAATATATGTTATAAAGTGTAGTCAAATAATTTAATTTTGAAATTTTCTTTTTTTACAATAAAAATTTAATCATTAAATTTATATATAAAAGAAATAGAAATTAAAATAATTATGAAATTATATTTTATATAAATCTTAAAATGCATGTTAAACTCTTTTTATCAAATGTTAATGGAGAGGGTACTATGTAGTTGTTGGTGAAAATAACACCTAGAGGGGGGTGAATAGGTGTTTATGGCTAACAATGCTTATTTATGACCTGTTTTGAAAATTACCAGAAACAACTTGCTGTTTGTAATAACACAGTTTACAAATGGCGCGCTGTTTGTATCTAAAATGCAATGCTAAATGAAATATGCAGTAAATAAAATGTGACACAAGATCTTTTAGCCAGGTTCGACCCCTAATCCCCTATGGTCTATGTCCTGGTCCCTTACCAAACTTGGTAAGAGAATATATTATTGATCAACTATAAAACCGATTACAAGATCTAACAATATATCTCCCTTACACCCTGCTGTTTACAAATGGCTTGCTGTTTGATGTGCTGAACTAACTCTCTAAGCAATACTTCCCAAGTATCCTTCTCTAGTCTAGTTCGACCCACCCAAAACCTTAAGCCAACCTTGTACAACAGCAAATCAATTACAACTTGAACAATACAATGATTTGAATAAATACAACTCAACCTATGAACCCTCTGAATATATGAATATGCGTGTATTAAGAGGTTTGAGAGGTTTTAGTAGAATTTTGCAATGAAGGCTTTGAAGTTGTATGTGTATATCTTGTTTCTGCACTCGATGGATATTCAATGGTTAATAAGAACTGAGAATGAGCAGCTCTTAAATAGGTGAACAAGAACAATTAAAAACTATTTTGAAAGGCTCCAGTGGATAGAATTAATCTTGAAGCCGTTAGAAGTGTTTTTGTGTTTAAGATAATGAAGGAGCTTTGAATAATCAGATGAGAGAATGAAGATGGAGCGTGTGTCTCTGATATGATGAAGAGAATATTTGTTTATTGATGGAAAAGTTAAGAGCATGTGGTTGAAAATGAAAAGTCAAAAATGTCATGCTACTTTCCTTAATTTCAAAGCAAAGAATATATTGTCTCCCAGTATATTTGAAATGTGTGCTTGCGTGCTAGAATAATTCAGAGGACTCTTACAATAATCCTAAAGATGTTTCCCACAAATTTCTCCTTAAAAACCGCACTGTTCTTTAAATCTGGCAGACACAAACAGCTTGCTGTTTGTGTAAATGGCACGCTGTTTCTGAAATTGGCTTGCTATCTGTGATATACTGATTATATAATCAGTAAGCTATTTTGTCCTGCAAAACCAAGTTAGAACAGTATCAAAATAACATAGCAAGTTCATGTCAGCTTGCTGTTTTGGTTCTGGTGAGCTGAACAGATAGATGGCTTTTATACTTCTGCATTTCCATATCATCAACCAAGTTTCATGAGAGCATAGATATGTCTGGTTGATCTTTATCTACAGGAATTCTGAGCAGTTGAAAATGGCTTGCTGTTTGAGTCTAATGAAGACAAATGGTAAGTAGACTGGCTTGCCAATTGTTACCATATCCCAACTTTGGCTTGCTATTAGATAGATTGATTATACAACCAGTAAGCTTAAGTATCCTGCAACACCAAGTTAATTACATATACAACTACAAATAGCATGCTGTTTTATATCTACTAATAAGCCAAGTGATCATCAAAACTTAAGGAGTATCAGTTGGTTCATTTTATTTTTTACTCTACTTTTAGTATTATTTTATCTCAAGCAATCTTGTTATTATATTTATTTAATACATTACCTAACCCTATGTATTAAGTTTTGTATTTATATAAATTTATGCAGATTTCAATCATTAATTTTTTTTGGGATTTATTGTATTATTTTAAAAAAATATGATCAAAATGAAATTATTTTATAAATAATATATTATATTGCAATTTTTGAATTAATTATTATAACATTTTTTGTAACATTATTTAAATCAAAAAACATTTTTTGGTGTTCAATATTTTATCCACCCAATTTTTATATAAATCTATACTATTATATAAAAGTCAAAATATTAAAAATTTGGTCGGTTGGTATGATACCTATTAATTTTACTTATTTATAATTACTTAATGATAAATTTATTTTACTTAATTATCTTTACCTAATTATTTATAGTTACTAATATATAATAAATTTCTTTTGTTAGGTAAAACATGTTACCTTTTCTATTTTTCAATAACTAATCAATTTTCTTTATCACGTAAAATACATTTATATTTTAACTAACTAAAATTTTTCCTTTTCTAAAAACACAAGTAGCAATTCTATTTAATAAAATAAAAGATTATAATTATAATTACTAACAAGTAATCAATTACCTCTTTTAGCTAAAATACGTTACCTTTTATATTTTTTAATTTTTTTTCCAGTAAAACCTATTCGGATGGTTTTATTTAAGTAAAATGTTTCATTTTTCGGGTAAAACAAGTTATATTTTATTTCTTTCGATAACTAATCAATTTTTTTCCCATAAAATGCAGTATCTTTTGTATTTTATCTAAGATGTTACCTTTTATATTTTTCAATAACTAATCAATTTTGTTTTCACGTAAAATATATTATCTTTTATATTTTAACTAACTAAAATTTTTCCTTTTCTAAAAACACAATGAGCAATTCTATTTAATATAAAATATTATAATTTTAAGGGTATTTACTAAAAATACCAGGTTTAAAGTTTCTATTTTCAAAAATACCATCTCCTTGAATTAATTGCAATTTTACCAACCTAAGTTTCAAAATTGCAAAAATACCAACCCTAACCCTAACCCTCCCCCTTTCTACCGACACATCCTTCCCGTGTACTTTTTTTTTTTTTTTTTTTTTTTTTTTTTTTTTTTTAAGGATGGGATGCTATTTTGGGATTAAGACCCCGCCAGGGGCAATATTCAACCAAATGCAACCAAATTCAACTTTTTTTTAAGATGGGGTGATTTTGGGTTGCAGGGCCCCGCCAGGGGCAATATTCAACCAAATGCAACCAAATTCAACTTTTTTTTAAGATGGGGTGATTTTGGGTTGCAGGGCCCCGCCAGGGGCAATATTCAACCAAATGCAACCAAATTCAACTTTTTTTTAAGATGGGGTGATTTTGGGTTGCAGGGCCCCGCCAGGGGCAATATTCAACCAAATGCAACCACATTCAACTATATATATATATAAATAGTTGCATGTGGTTGCATTCAGTTGCTGATTTCAAGTTCCATTTGTCAGTTGTCATTTTCGACCTCATTTTTGAACTCTAGATATATAGATATATATATATATATATATATATATATATATATATATATAGGGTTCAAAAATGAGGTCGAAAATGACAACTGACAAATGGAACTTGAAATCAGGAATTTAGTTGCATTTGGTTGCATTCAGTTGCAATTAGTTGCATGTGGTTGCATTCAGTTGCTGATTTCAAGTTCCATTTGTCAGTTGTCATTTTCGACCTCATTTTTGAACTCTGGATATATATATATATATATATATATATATATATATGTATATATATATATAGGGTTCAAAAATGAGGTCGAAAATGACAACTGACAAATGGAACTTGAAATCAGAAATTTAATTGCATGTGGTTGCATTCAGTTGCAATTAGTTGCATGTGGTTGCATTTAGTTGAATATGCCCCTGCGGGGCCCTGAAACCCAAATCCACCAAAATCACCCATCTCCTTAAAAAAAAGTTGCATTTGGTTGAATGTGGTTGCATTTGGTTGAATGTGGTTGCATTCAGTTGAATATGCCCCTGCGGGGCCCTACAACCCAAATCCACCAAAATAGCATCCCACCTTAAAAAAAAAAAAAAAAAAAAAAAAAAAAAAAAAAAGTGCACAGGTGGAAGTACTGTTCATCCGAATTCTGGGTAAGGAAATTGGATTGAAAGAGGAAAGATGGTATTTTTGAAAGAAGATGGTATTTTTGAAAGAAGATGATGGTATTTTTGAAAAAAATTACTTTTGACAATATATTTATGAAAATAGCCCTAATTTTAATTACTAATAATTAACCAATTACCTTTTTTAGCTAAAATATGTTAACTTTTCTACTTTTTTTATTTTTTCCCATAAACTCTATTCGGGTAGCTTTATGTAAATAAAATGTTTCCTTTTTCAGGTAAAACATTTTATATTTTCTATTTTTCAATAACTAATCAATTTTCTTTTTCATATAAAATACAATATATTTTATATTTTATCTAACAAAATTTTTTCTTTTTCTAAAAACACTATGAGCAATTTGATTTAATAAAATAAAATATTATGATTACAAATACATAATCAATTGCCTTTTTTCGCTAAAATATGTTACCTTTTCCATATTTTATAATATTTTCCCGAATACCTTTATTTAAGCAAAATAAAATAACAATATTATAATAACAAATAACTAACTAATTACTTTTTTCAACTAAAACAATTCAGCTTTTCGATATATTTTGTTTTTTCCTTTTCGATATTTTCAAACTAAAATCCATCATTTTCTAAAAAAAATATGAACAACATATATATAATTATTATCAAATTATATCATTTAAAATTAGAATTATTAGCCAAAAAATTCAATAAACTTTTTCTCTTTTTGTCAGTTAACCAATGAACTTATTTTATCTCATAAAAACCCCAACGAACTTTGCTAAATTATGAGAATAAACTAACCATGGCTAATAATTATTTATATGTACTTTTTTTTGAAATAGATTTATGTACTTATTATTACCTAATTAATATCAATTCTGAGTTCATAAATAATATTAATGATTATTTATTAAAAAAAAATTAAACAATTTTAAATTCTTATATAGTTCAAAAAATTATTTATTCACATATATATATATATATAAATAATTATTTATTTAAATTCTTATATAATTAAATTAATATTTCATTTAATGATAAATTTGATTGACAATGTAATCAAATTCACATTTTTCTAATCATCAATTTTTTTTATTGATTTGATTGACAATGTAATCAAATTCATATTTTTTTAACCATCAATTTTTTTATTGTACTTGTCATTTTATAGAATACTAAAAATATTAATTAATCAAAAAATAAGTATTTAGAATATTAATTAATATATAAAATAATTATTAATAAACATGTATTTTATTTTATTTTGTATTATTATAAAGATATTAATATATTAATAAATATTATATTTAGAAATAAATTGATGTTTAAATAAAGTTTAATTTTTATTACTAATTGGTTTTTGGTTTATGTGAAATAGTTAATCCAAGTCATTTAACTCTAGTTAAAAATATTTTTTTTCAAGTTTTCTCACTATTATAAAAAATTCGTTGGATTTTTATTTAAAAAAATTAATCTTACTGATTACATTACAAAAAAAAAATGTTGAATTTTTTTAGTTAGTAGCTCTTAAAAAATTGATGATTAGAAAAATATGAATTTTATTAAATTATCAATCAAATTTATAATTAATTAAAATATTAATTTAATTAAAAGTATAATGCTATGAATTATATAAAAATTTAATATTATTTATTTTTCTGTTTAATAAATTATTATTAATGTTAATTATGATTTCATAATTGATATAAGTTAGGTGATAATAAGTACATATAAATAATCATTAACCATAGTTAATTTATTAAAAATAAGTTCATTGCTTAAATAGCAAAAAATGAGAAAGTTTGTTGAATTTTTTGACTAATAGCTCTTTAAAATTATAAGCCTAGGATACTATTAATGTACACACCTAAACAAAGAGATTAAATGATCCTTCCCATTGACGGTCTAAGCTTTGAGCGACTTCAATATGCTTACCAACATATATTCATGTCTAAACATCGTGAGAACATTTTAGGAAACAAAAAAGGAAAAAGTTACAATTAAAAAAAAAACATTATTGTAAATTATTTCGTAACAAACTAGTTAAATAACTAAATCAAAATCCAAATAAACCAAATTTGCCAATTACCCATTTAGACTTGGTTCAAGTAAAATTCATTGAACAGCCACCAATTATAACTTTTGTGTAACTGTGTGGGCTGGGGACTCAGATAAGCTTAGGGGTCGTTTGTGATTGCTTAAAATAAGTTAGTTTTGATTTAATGGAGGTAACTTAAAGGAAAAAGTAAAGTTGTTTACTTTAAGTTGAATGAATGTGTTTGGGTAATTTTACTTAAAGTTAAATGGTGGTTTAATAATTTTGACTTAAAGTGAAATTTGACTTTAAAAAATTTTAAATTCATAATATTTAAACTTTACAAGAATAATGAAAAAAAAAATTCAATAAATCATAAGTCATAAGTCAAAAATACCTAAATGAAGATTATGACTTTAAGCATTTTTTAACTTAAAGCGGACTTAAAACCACACTACACAAACAGGCCAAAAATGACTTAAAGCCATTTTTAGCTTTAAGCCAAGCTTGCCAAACGGCTGTTAGTAGGTTTTTGCTGGATTATTTGATTAGGAAGGTTACGTTTGTGGGATGGTTAGGATTTAAGCATGTGTATGGGCAATTGTGGCCATGTTGGTTTTGCAAGGTCATAGGGGTGGCCTTGACTATGTTAGAAAATGTGGGTTTTAGACCCATATTGTCGAGTCATTTTGATCTCCGATTTGAGTGTGCCTTGTGTGCGTGTTTGCAATAAGTGGTGCTTGGAGAGTGTTCTCTTCCGCGAGAGCTTTCCAATGCATATTTAAACACTCAAAACAACTAAGGGATGGATGAGTTATGATTATCCAAAGTTGCTCCCTTGGAAGTGGAAATTATAGAATGAAACTTGAAGTCCCACATTGAAATGGAAAAGAAGTTTCCTTTGCTTTATATAGTACAACACATGAGTAGTGTTCACTTGTGTTGACTAAGTGTTGCTCCATCTCCTACGTGAGCGCAGGGGGGTGCAAATCATGGGATTTCAAGGGAAAATTTGTGGCTTCGCAAGCCTTCGGGCTTTCTGCGTGTGCGACATGCGGACACGAATGCAGCAGAAAATTGGCCCGAATAAACCCGGACTAGTTTTGCTAATTATTATTTCCACTGGGCTTGAGCTTAAAGATCTGACTAAATTAATTCGAATAAAATCAATTCCGTTTTTATAACGGATTTTTTGCCATTAATTCGAATTTGGAATTAATTATGGTAAAATCAATTCCGTTTTTATAACGAATTTTTTCCACCGCCTTACCTTAATTAATTAACGTGGTTAATTAATAAAGGAAAATTGCCATCGACTTTTTAATTAGTGAAAGGCATATGATGTAGCCTATTTGTATTTCGAGGATACAACTCAACTTAAACAAGATTGTAATAGTGAATAGTATATAGGCTGTCACAAGGAATCTCAGATTGTAATATCTGTCAGAAGAAAAAGATCACGTCAATCTACAGACTTGAGGAATTACTACATTGAAAGAATCTCAGTCATCTGATCAAGCCTCAGTGAAGTGTTCGTTAAGAAGTGGATTCTTTTGAAGTGACAGAGATATCAAAGGTGACAGAGACAGTACAGAAGATTAAAGAGAGAGAGGAGAAAAGAAAAGGAACCAGATTTTAAAGTCAATATATGAAGAACAGTCATTGCCGTTAGTCACTCATGAACCAGACAGTACATCGAGTGTCAACATTAAACAGTGGTTGTTCATCATTAACTTCAGTGGTTCAAAGCTATCAAGACTGGTATGAGAGAAAATCATTGTGCAAGCAACATGACTGCTAAATTCAGTAACCACAATGATTTTATTATCAAGTGAACTGGCTACGAGGAAAAAGAATTATCATAAAGAAATTCTAGGTGATATATTCTTAATACTGAAACCCCGGTTAGAATTGTTGTATTTTTTGCTAAGCAAAAGGAGTCCGGTTTCACATCCTCAAGAGACTGCAGCTTACACCTGGACGGGTTATGAGAAAATAGAATTATCACAAGAATATGGAAAGTGATATATTCTTAAAGCTGGAACCCCGGTTGGAATTGATATATTTTTTGTTAAGCAAAAGGAGTCCGGTTCCAGACGCTAAGGTAACCGGAGTTTAGAGTTTAAGTATAATTTTATATTAATAAATATTTTATTTATTTAGAAAATTATATTTATAAATATCTAATAATATTATATATTTATTTTTATAATTTCTGGATTAAAATAATTATTTATTAATTAAAGATTATAAGCTGTGCGGGATAAAAAGCATTTCTACGGAACCTATTTCATATAAAACAAAATAGGCCCCAGTTTCGTGTGATTTGCTAGCAGGTCATTTTGCAAAGCTGATTACTACTAGGAAGAGTCATCCTGACTCTTCCCAGTACAAAGCTGACTCTTGGAAGAACATCCTGACTCTTTCCAGTACAAAGCTGATTACTACTAGGAAGAGTCATCCTGACTCTTTCCAGTTCAAGTGCTGACTCTTGCTAGTGTTAAAGCTGACTCTTGCCAAGCCTGTTCTAACTCTTCCCGAAATTCTGATTAACACTAGGAAGAGTCACCCTGACTCTTTCCAGTGTTAATTGTCAACAGAATAGGTAGTAGCTTTTATTGATAAAAGGAAGAGGCGGCTCAACATATCAAACTACTACAACATCATATCCAAAAGAAAAAGATACAGACTCCATTCTCTCTCTCATTTCAAGCTCACGAACTGCAAGAAAAATAAATTTATAGAAAATCAAGTTCTCAAAATTTGTAATATCTGATCCAGTAGAACTTGATTATTTGTATCTCTTGTACTTCTAGCGAGTTTTTACTCCTAGCACTTATCTCGATTTTTATTAACAAATATAGAAAAGTTCATGTCGAATTTTCTAATTTGTTTTTATCAACTTGATAATTAATCTGTACTGAAATTGTAACACCCATCAAGTTAATATATTGTTATATTCAACTTGAAATTTGTTTCAATTAATTCCGCACAAATTTGTTCAAGTCAAATTTTATTTAAAAAACAAATTTCGAATAAATGGTATAGATTGTATTCAACCCCCCCGTCTACAATCTTATCGGACCTAACAATTGGTATCAGAGCCTATTGATTGATACACAAATCAAGATCCTATTTTTATTCAATCAAAAATCTATCTCGAATTTTTAACTCACTTAAAAATTCATCATGTCTTCAAAAGTTGGTTCTGTTAAGATACCCATATTTTGACAAGGAAAATTATGAACTGTGGAAAAAGAAAATGACCTTTTTTCTACAAGTGGCCAATCCTAAATATTTAGGAATATTGAAAACCGGGCCAATAATTCATATGGTTACAGAAGAGGAAGTAATTGTGGATGGAGTTGTTGAATTTGCTGAAAGGACGTATCCAAAGGATCCTAATAATTATAACGCTGCTGAAAAGGAGGAAGCTGCCCTGGATATGAACCTACAGCTGATTTTGATGGAATCCCTAGATTTAATCATGCACAATCATGTTTTAAATTGTAAAGATGCAAAGCATATCTGGGATACCATTTTGACAATAAATGAGGAAAGGGTAGATGACACTTCTACTGCTTTGGTTGGTAAAGCCTCGGTGAAAATGGAAGCTAAGGTTGTTCAACCTTATAGCTCTGAAAAGGAGGTGATTGTAGCAGAATATGGGAAGACAGCTGCAAGTCAGGGTTGTGGAGAATTTTATTCATTAGAGGAGCTGGAGCAGTTGGAGGAAGAGTCAATGGCAATGGTTGTAAGGCAATTTGATAATTTCATATTTAGAAGAAGTCCAAATTTCAGATTCAAGTCTACTGAGAATAGATTCCAGCATGGAGGTTTTTCATCAAGTAGCACAAGGGGTGGCTACGAAACTGGGATGGTAGACAGAAGCAAGATCATGTGCTTTAAATGTAATGAACTTGGACACTTTGCAACTGAGTGTCAACAACCTTAACAAGATGCAAGGAGAGAGTATGCATCTGGAAAGAAGAAGGCAGACAATGCCTATGTAGCTCGGGAAAGGAGCTGGGATGATTTAGACAGTGATGAAGAGGAGGTTGAGGATTTTACGCTGGTAGCAAATGTTGATACATCAACTCGTTATACTACACCGGTAATCCTTACTGACGCTGAGTTGATTCGTAGCTTACGTGATTCCCTAATTAATGCAAACAATGAAAATGCTAGAATAAATCTGTTAAACACTAATCTTGAAAATGAAGTGTTAGAACTAAAAAAGGTGCATGTTAATCAAGATCAGCAAATAAAAGAAATAGCTCGACTTAACTACAGAGAAAAGTCGATTTCAGAATACATGCATAAACAAATTGCTAAAGTTGCTGAACTTGAAACTAAGATAAAGGAACAGAATGTCAAATTATCTCCTTGCTTTAATTCTGTTAAAATTTCTAAAGAGTTATTCAATAAACAATCTGTAGAATGAACTGTAGAAATAGGGTTTGGCTACAACGAAGCTGTTGGAATGTTAGGCATAAACTCCCCTAATCCTGTTAGTGCTAAAGAAAGGGGAATACCACATGTGCTTAAGAATGTTGAAGATCCACTCTTTAAAAAGTCTGTTGCAGAGCCTCTAGATTTGACTTCTCTTGTTATTCAAGAGGAGATGCGTACTGAGGACATTGCTAGTGGAAGTGTCCAACTTAATGAAAAATCTGTTAAGGCACCTACAACAAAAAATGTTAAATCTAATAAGGTTGTTTCTAAGGAACCAGTTAAGTTTGTTAAGTCAATGATAAGTGGATTTTATATCCACTTGGAACATTCTATAATGGCTTAAATTGATTGTCTTGGGCTCAAGTTTCTTGTAGTTTTGATGTGTTTTGTTTAGTTGTGCAGATTTACAAGGATGTTGATTATGGTGGATGTTTTTGTCGTTTTTGGAGATTTAATTTATTAAAATTCGGATTTATTGGGCTGCACGCGTGAGATTCACTGTTTGGGCCATATCTTGAGTTCTAGAAGTCAGTTTTGGGCGATCTTACTGTCCACGCGAAGATAACGAGATTCTCTACCATTCTAAAGTGGTCCAGAGGCCCAATTGCAGCTGGAACGTTCCAGAATTACTGAAGAAAAGTCAGCTACGAATTTCCCTTTAAATCAGAATCAGTTTAGGAAACGTACTTCTATTATAATTCTGATTTGGTATTTTCTTGTTGGGAAAGATGTCTAGAGCCTATATAAACACATCCAACCCTTGTAAAATTAGATCATTATCATCATTAGGAGTAGAACCATTACATATCAATTACTTAGGTTTATTTGTATATTTTCATACTTTGTTTTTATCATGGTTTCACTTGATCCCATGATGACGAGAGGTTCAATTATGAGCTAATCGTTGTCATGGGATTCTAATGGATTTATTTATGGAGCTTTAGTATCTTGATTGCTTTAAAGATCTGTGTGTGATGTATATCTGATATCCTCGTATGGTTGTGATTCATGTGTTTAGATGCGTCATGAACATCTAATTTGTTAATCTCTTGTGAAGTGAAAGTGGATCTTGAGATTTAGAACTTGTCATGCTAGCATAGGTTCATGATTGTTTATCAACATGATTCGTAGTATGAGATGAGAATACTTATATTGCCCTATGTGATCATTATGGATAACTTGTGCTTCAACCTTTATGTTTTCAAATTCTATAGAGATATAGGGTCTAAGCATAATTGGTGTCTATTCATCTTCTATCTCTTTTGTGGATGTATGTTTAGTTTGGTATTCGTATATTGAGAAGTAGCGTATACTTGTTTCGTGTTATTCGATCAGATATCATAACCATTGCATATAGTGATTAAAGGCGTCAGATCTAAGCAAAGTATTTAATGAAGTTAGGATTCCATGGTTTTTCTTGCAGAAGTAATTAGATTTCAATTCTTGTTAGTTAGTTAATTCGTAGTTTTGTTAATTTGCTTCTTAGTTTAATTTAGTTAGTTAAAACCTTAATTTATTAATTGTCTTAGCAGTGAATTAAGATCATACACTGTTGCATAGGTGCGTTTACTGAATTAAAACCATAACCAGATCCCTGTGGGAACAAATTTGGACTTAACCTTATATATTACTTGTGACCACGTACGCTTGCGTGAATTAGTGCAAACAAGTTTTTGGCGCCGCTGTCGGGGACCATCGGTGTTTTATTTTTGGTTTATGTGCTTGTCAATAGTGGTCGTTAGAGTTCACTGACTCGGATTTTTTTTTCATCTATTCTTGTAGTTAGTTGGTGTTTCAGGTACTTGACAGAGAGCATTGCCGTTGAAGATGGATTTTCTAAATTACTATGGAGTTCAGCAGGTGGCTAGTGTTTGTGAGCTATGTGCGGGCGCACATGAGACGTATCAGTGTTGGAGCAACCAAGGTGGTATTCAACAGCCTCAGCAATGTGAGCGGTGTTTGGGCGTTCATGATCCCTCACAATATTGTTACTACGGAGGAGTTGATCCATATGTCACTTATGAAGAGCAACCATATTTTCAATATCATCCTCAACAGTACCAGCAAGATGTTCCAGATATGTCATATTTCTTTGATAGTGAAGAGTTTCAACATCAGCAACCTACTCCTACTTTTCAGTCAGATGAGGTTGATGATTTGAAGGAGATTAGGAAGGAGATTAGGATGCTTGCAGAGAGTAATGAGAAGCTTATCAAATCTATGGAGACACTAGTTGCTCAAGTTTGTAGTGTCTTGGAACAAGAGAAACAACAATTCATGCTAGAGGCAATTCCAGAGAGTAACGATGACTTGGAGCGAGGTACTGCATGCTTAATTGAGGAAGACAAATTCCAAGGTGAGGTGAGTGTTCACAAGCCATGTGAGGAATTTGATCATGTTAGGATGGTGGATGATTTGGAAAGGGCACTATTTGGGACAGACACTGTTGAGCTACACAAATTTCAAGAATTGGTATGTGCGTACCAAGAGGTTGATGAACATGGGAAAGATGCAGATTTTCTACTTATCTCAGAGTTTAAAGATGGAGGTAGCGCATTAGAGCCAATGGAGGAAGTTCTTTTTGAGGAACCAAAGGCTTCAGCAATTTACATTTACCCTCCTCCATTATATTCAAGCGAAGCCCGCAAATGTGTGTTGTTCTACAAATTGTCAGATTTTGGGTCAACAGATAAAGGCATTGGAATAGGACATAGTTGCTACATGAATATTCCAAACAAGGAGAAGGAGCAAAAAGTATGCCGCCGAGATGATGATGAAGTCTCGCGAAGAGAGGACCAGGCGAACTATTATCATCCTTAATGGAGACTTGGAAGTAACGTCAAGCTATTGACGTTAAAGGAGCGCTTGGTGGGAGGCAGCCCACGCATTAGTGTAAAAAAAAAAGAGAGTAGTAGTGTTGTTAAAAAAAAAAAAAAATTGTGCAAAAAAAAAAAAAAAAAAAGAACAGTTCGAGCAATTTGCGCCCCAGTAACGCAAGTTGCGCCTGCGTTACTGCATTAGGCGCAATTTGCCCTTCAGTAACGCAGGTTGCGCTGGCGTTACAGCCGTTTATACCCCCTAACACGCAGGTAGCTCCTGCGTGTCTGCCCTGTTCCGTGCCTGTTGCCCTGTAACGCAGCCACATGATGCGTTATACCCCTGTTCTGACCAGATTTTTCACGAAAATTCTTGTTTTTAACCATAAAAATTCCCCTAAATTCTATCCTAACCCAAATTTCTTCAATTCTAAATTTCTATATCTATCCTACATCAAATCTTAACCTCTCCAAATCTCTCCTACACTCTAAATTTTTAAATCTCATCTATCCATCATCTTATATATATACCCACCTATACATACAAATCCAATTCCTCTTCTATTTATTTAAATCTCCAAAAATTCAATTCTAAAAAGGAATTAATTGCAAGTTCACCTCTCCAATTCATAGTGGGTTTATTTCTTTTCAAATCTTATTTTTATTACGAATTTGTGTTCTTGAAAAATTGGGATTTTGTATTATTCTAGGTATTTGCCTATTTTTGGTGTGGTATTGCTTGGTAATTTTTGGTGGAGCTTCTTGTGAGTTGGGTATTGATTCTTTTGGCTCGTAAGCATGGGAGAGATAGTGCTAATGTTGGGAAATTTTCGTTTTCGACGGCGGAGGTTAAATTTAATCGGTTGTTTTGAGGCCAATTGCTAAGGAAAGGGGATTTTTGCGAGAAAAAAAATTGTTGGGTATGCTTTTCGGCCTTGTAGGTATGTTTTCTGCTATCCCTTGTATTTACTTCCATTCAATGAGGACATTGAATATTTTAAGTTTGGGGGTGGTTTGAGGGATTAGTAGTTGTTGTTGTATTATGTGTTCATATAGGATTTCATGCTTTGCATATTAGTAGTAGTAAATTATGCATTTATGTTCGTGTTATCTACGTTTGTTTCATATAGGACATTCTGTTTTTATTTTCGTATTTCATGTGAGTTCATAGTAGTTTGCATTTGCACCCATGCTTGATAGGAATTTTGTGTTGTTGATGCTTTTGTTTGAGAAGTGATATGCTTTGTTCTTGTGCACACACATACACTAGTAAGTTGAAGCTAGTAGACTTATTGAATGTTGTAAGTGATTAGAAGGACATGAATATGTGCAAGTTGATTTAGTTTGCAAGCTCTGAATACAAGTAGGTGCATTAAAGAGATTTTTGCTTGGGATTGAGTATGTTTTTCCACCAAGTGAGTTTTTGAGCCTTATTGCATTTGTTGCAATTTATTCGTTTGCTTGAGTGTCCACGGATTGTTTGCATTGCTAGCAGTTGTTTGAGGTCTTTCTTGAAACGCATGACATTATTTGACGATTAAAATGATAAAGGCACTTAGGAATAACCACATATTTTCCCATATTACCATACCATGTTTACATGATCAATTAGTTAACCCGTTGAGCTTAATCCTATTTTTTCGGTGACATACCACATTACTTGCCTAGACCTTTTTCTTGTATTAGCCTTACATTAATTTGAACCCACATTGTCAAAGGCTAGTAGAGTGCTTAAGGGAGTAATAAGGTGTGCAAGGAGGGGTTATTATTGGTCTTACTTTTGGGGGAAATATTGAAAATTGGGTTTGTTAATTTGATAGTCGGCATATGTAATAAATTCATGGGATCATTGTTATTGTTTATATTATTGTTTTATTTATCTCTCGAAAAAAGAAAAAAAAGAAAAAAAAAAAGAAAAAAAGAAGAAGAAAAAAATATATTATGAGAGCATGTTTGTGTTTGTGGTGATCCTATTTTAGTCGACTATTCGAGTGTTTTTGTTACATAAAATTATGGGGGAAAAATAGGTGGTTGTGTATTATTATTAAGTTCCTACTAGCTTTGACACTTCACCCGTTTTGGCTTATTTGACATACCTTGTCCCTAGTCCCGTTACAACCTAAATAAAGACCTTTTGATTATCGTCATTGATGTATGTTGTGTTAAGAGTTAGATTGATACCAAATGTCAAGCATGTTTATGATTTTGTTGGAATTGAGTGATACACTTACCCTTGTTCTTGAGTGAATATTCTTTTGTGAGTGGATTGTGAGTGTTTGCTTGTTTTTGCGTATGAGATCCCGAGTTTTGTCTCAAAGATGTAATCTTGTAGGCTTAGCATGTTTACTAACTTATTCTTACATTTCACATGGACTTGTGAGAACTTATGCATGTTCATTGAGTAGGCTATGTGAATACTTGCACTTTCGACACCAAGACATTGCGTATTTACTTTGATTCTTAAGTTGATATGGCATGAGAGGATTTGAAGGTATGGTAGGATTTTAGTACTAGATTATTTGCATTTTTATATTAGTTGCATTCATGCATTACATTGCATTGGATTTTGTGGGTACATTCACAATAGGCCCTCACGAGACCTTACTCGTCCACTAGGGCTGCCTAGGGGTTTAAAGGGCTTGTTGCATATGCCAAATGCAACCGTGATCACCTACGGAAGTGGTACTAATTAGTTAGTGTTAGTTGTTTATGCTTGAGGACAAGCATCGGTTTAAGTTTGGGGGTGTGATAAGTGGATTTTATATCCACTTGGAGCATTCTAAATCGGCTTAAATTGATTGTCTTGGACTCAAGTTTCTTGTAGTTTTGATGTGTTTTGCTTAGTTGTGCAGATTTACGAGAATGTTGATTAAGGTTGATGCTTCTATCGTTTTTGGAGATTAAATTGATTAAAATTCGGATTTTCTGGGAAGGCTGCGCAGCTTACACTGTTTTGGCCATATCTGGAGTTCTATAAGTCTGTTTTCAGCGATCTTACTGCCCACGCGAAGCTTGAGAGATTTTCTACAACATGGAACAGGTGTTGCACGTGAAATTTGCGCGTGGTGGGGGCAGGAAGCACGACAAACAGAATGTTGGAAGCAGTGAAATTACTGTTTTGCCCTTTTTAAGTTCTAATTGTATTTTGGGCAGTTATTAGCACCTTAATTAAATTCTAATTGTAATAGAAGATAAATTCTTGCTGGGCAAGAAATCTAGAGCCTATAAAAACACATCTAGGCATTGTAATCAATGAATAGTTTAATTACTTGTAACCTAGTTTAGATCTGCAAGGAAGAAAAGGAGAGAAGGATTCAACGCTCGTGACAAGCAACGGATCTAAATCTACTTCATCCTTTGTGTTACTTTGGATTATAGATTTGTTTTCTTAACTCTTTGTTTTATTAATATTATTGTTTCTTTCTTTCATAGCTTGTTATTTATCATGTTTTCATCAAATCCCATGACGATGAACGGTTCAATTATGAGCTAATCGTTGTCATGGGATTCTAACGGAGTTATCTATGTAGCTTAGTAGTTTGATTGCTTTAAAGATTACGTGTGGTGAATTCTTGATATCCTCGTATGGTTAATCTTAATGCTTTTAGATGCGTAGCTAACATCTAAATTGAATTGTTAATCTCGTGTGAAGCGAGAGTGGATCTTGAGATTTAGAACTTGCCATGCTAGCATAGGATAGGTTGATGTTTTAGCATCATGATTTGTGGCATGAATAGAGATATTATGCTGCCCTATGTGATCTATGTGGATAACTTGTGCTTAAACTTCTATGTTTTCAAATTCTATAGAGATATAGGGTCTAAACATAATAGGTGTCTACCCATCTTCTATCTTTTTTGTGGATGCATGCGTAGTTTGGTACTAGTATACCGAGAGGTAACTTTTACTTGTTTCGTGTTGTCTGATAAGATATCAAATCCCACATGTGAATTGATTAAAGGCATCAACTCTAAGTGAAGTAGATAATGAAGTTAGAGTCCCATGTTTTTCTTCTCATAAGTAATTCGATTTCTATTCTTATTAGTTAATTTAAGTCTTAGTTTTATAATTTGCATCTTAGTTTAATTTAGTTAATCAACCCCAATTTGTTAATTGTCTTAGCAGTGAATTAAAACCATTCATTGTTGCATAGGTACTAAATTGAAGTAAAAACCTGATCTCTGTGGGAACGAACTTGACTTATATCTATATTACTGTGACCACGTGCGCTTGCGTGATTTTGTGTTAACAAGTTTTTGGCGCCGCTGCCGGGGATCATCGGTGTTTTATTTTTAGTTTATGTGCTTGTCAATAGTGGTCGTTAGCGTTCACTGACTCGGATTTCTTACTTAGTTTGTTTGTTTCGTGGTGTTTTAGGTACTTAAGTTTGTATGCGAACACGCTTACAAGCTCGTTTGGAAGAACTGGCAAAAGACGATCTTGTAGAGAATAAAGAGGATAAGAAAGAGGAATCTGAAGCTACAGTAACAATGGCAGATGCAGCAGCAGCTAAGGCTTTGAAGGAGTATTCTCAGCCGAAAATCAATGATATCCAGTCTAGCATTATCAGGCCGGCGATTGCAGCTAACACTTTCGAGATCAAGCCGGGCACTATTCAGATGTTACAGAATTCGGTTCAGTTTGGGGGTGCTTCTACGGAGGATCCTAACATGCATATTCGGGACTTTATCGAGATTTGTGATACTTTCAAGTTCAATGGTGTTTCGGATGATGCTATCAAGTTGAGGCTTTTCCCATTCTCTTTGAAGGATAAGGCCAAGGGCTGGTTACACTCTCTACCACCTGGGTCTATTACTACATGGGAGGATCTTGCTCAGAAGTTTCTCACTAAATTCTTCCCTATGGCGAAAACTGCAGCAATGAGGAACCAGCTAACTCAGTTTTAGCAGCAATCTGGAGAATCTCTATGTGAGGCTTGGGAACGATACAAGGAGATGCTACGGAAGTGTCCTCATCATGGCATGCCTGATTGGATGGTTATTAATGGGTTTTATAATGGGTTGGGAGCACAATCTAGACCTATGCTAGATGCAGCATTAGGAGGAGCTCTATGGGCTAAGAGCTACGAGGAAGCTTATGATCTAATTGAGATGATGGCTGCTAATGAATATCAAAATCCAACTCAAAGACTACCACAAGGCAAGGTTGCAGGAATTCTGGGAGTTGACACAGTTACAGCTCTAGCAACCCAGCTAGAGGCACTTAATATGAAATTAGATTTTATGACAAAGCACGGGGTGCCTCAGGTTGCGAGAGTGTGTGAACTATGTGCTGGCGCACATGAGACGAGTCAATGCGCCATCTCCAGTGAATCGGTGCAATTTGTGAGCAATTTTCAAAGGCAACAGCAACCAGATCAAAATTATCAGTATCTACATCAGTCTTATCACCAGTTTCAGGGTCATCAGTACGGAGTTAAGCCATTTAATTCTTCAGGTTTTCAGCAACTGTATGCTCCAAGGCAACAGTTTCAACCTCCTGGTTTTCAGCAGCAACAGTTTCATACTGGTTCTAGCCATCAGTCGAATGAAAAATCTGAATTAGAAGAGTTGAGATTAATGTGCAAGAGTCAGGCAGCAACTCTCAAGAGTCAGGAAGCATCTCTCAAGACATTGGAGAGTCAGATCGGACAAATTGCAAGTGCCTTACTCAATAGGCCACAAGGAACTCTTTCTAGCGATACGGAGGTTAATCCAGGCAGAAGGGAAAGCAAAGAACAGGTCAATGCAGTTACTTTGAGATCTGGAAAAGTCACAAGTGGTCCTAAATCAGCAATTGAAGAAGATGAAGATGTTCAGAATCGGCAAGTTGAAAAATCTGCAGTGCCAGTAATTGAGAAATCTGATTTAGTGGCTGATCAGCTTGATGGTGAGAAGAGCAAGAAACCTGTTGAAAAGTCTACTCCGGAGCAATCTTCAAAGAATAATCAGGTCTATCCACCTCCGCCATATCCTGGACGCTTGCAGAAAAGTCAAGAAAAACAGTTTCAGAAATTTATGGATGTCTTCAAGAAACTGTCCATTAACATTCCTTTTGTTGAAGCGTTGGAGCAGATGCCAAGATATGCGAAGTTCATGAAGGATATTTTGTCACGGAAGAGAAGGTTGGAAGATTTTGAAACAGTGGCATTGACGGAGGAGTGTAGTGCCATTTTGCAACAGAAGTTGCCACCTAAGCTTAAAGATCCGGGAAGTTTCACCATCCCGTGTACTATTGGCAATCTTTCTTTTGACAAATGCTTATGTGATTTGGGAGCCAGCATCAATCTTATGCCCTTGTCTATTTTCAAGCAACTTGGTCTACCGGAGCCAAAGCCAACTAATATCTCTTTGTAGTTGGCTGATCGATCTATCACGCATCCAAGGGGTATAGTGGAGGATGTCTTGGTTAAGGTTGATAAGCTCATATTTCCTGCTGATTTTGTTATTTTGGATTTTGAAGAAGACAAGAAGATTCCCATAATATTGGGAAGGCCTTTTCTAGCTACGGGTCGTACTTTGATCGATGTGCAAAAAGGAGAGCTTACAATGAGGGTGCAAGATCAGAATGTCACCTTTAATGTGTTCAAGGCCATGAAATTTCCAACAGAGGATGAAGAGTGTTGCAGTGTGGAAATGGTTGATACGGGTCAGAGGAAGAAGTTTGATCAGTTATTGAGTGAAAAGTCGGATACACACATGCTAAAGCATCCTATCAGTGATTCATTTGACAGTTCTTCAGTTCGAGATCTTTCGAAAGTAAAGCTTGGGAAACTTCCATCACATTTGAGGTATGTTCTTTTGAATAATGAGCTAGTGATTTTTGAAGAGGGGCATGATAACGTGTTGCGAAGGTGGAAGACCGATGATAAGGAAGATGAAATGTTTGTTCAGCCGGTTGAGTCGGAGAAGCATCTTAGAGGTGTGAAGAAGAAAAAGAAGAAGATTTGGCCGTTGGGTAGTAAAATAAGGTGGAAGACTGAGGGGAGAGATTTATGGAAAGCAAGCAATCAAGATGTCAACGTTCGTATGAATGGTTTGTCTGTTGAAAATGGTTCAGTTATTCTTTTTAAACCGCCATGAGTTGAGGAAGTAACGTCAAGCTATTGACGTTAAAGAAGCGCTTCGTGGGAGGCAACCCATGAATTAGTGTAGGAAAAAAAAATAGTAGTGTTGTGCAGAGAAAAAAAAAATCTGTGTGAAAAAAAAAATTCTGAGAGTTCAAAAAAAAAAAAAAAAATCACAAAATCAAAAGATATAAACAGAATGTAGTCCAGGCCGCGTCGTCATGTCTTGAGGCTGCAGCGCCAAGTATACTATGTTCCTGTGATGTGGCCGATTGTTGTGATTGAAAAAAAAAATACACAAAACAAATAAAAGTTGCCGACAGGATTTGTACAAGGGTGCAGGTGCCATCTTCAGTCTCCAGGCGCGTGTCTTCAAAATGGCCAGGTTATGCTCCAGGTTTTTGAGGCGTGTGATGTTTTACAAAAAAAAAAAAAATTCTTTTCATCCCAATTCTATTTATACCCCCATTCTACCTTATTCTTTCCCTATTTCAATTCCAAAACCCCCATCTTTCCTCCAAAATTCTAAACCTATTTCTATTCTATTATTATTATTATTATTATTATTATTATTATTATTATTATTATTATTATTATTATTATTATTATTATTTTATTATTATTATTCTTATTATTCTTATTATTTTTTTATATTTATTATTATTATTATTATTATTATTTATTATTCTTAATATTATTATTATTATTTTTTATATACCCACCTATACATACAAATCCAATTCCTCTTCTATTTATTTAAATATCTAAAAATTCAATTCTAAAGAGGAATTAATTGCAAGTTCACCTCTTTGATTCGTATTGGGTAAATCTTTTTCTCTAATCTTATTTTTATTACGAATTTGTGTTTTTGTAAATTGGGGTTTTGTAGTATTCAGGCAAGGTGGCTAGTCTATGGAGCTCGTGCGCAATATCCTCCACCAGATTCATCCGAGGAGGATGAGGACTCAGATGATGAGGTATGTTTTCTGCTATCCCTTGTATTTACTTCCATTCAATGCGGACATTGAATATTTTAAGTTTGGGGGTGGTTTGAGGGATTAGTAGTTGTTGTATTATGTGTTCATGTAGTATTTCATGCTTTGCATATTAGTAATAGTAATTCATGCATGTTCGTTCGTATTATTTATGTTGTTTCATATAGGACATTCTGTTTTTTTATTTTCGTATACCATGTTCATGTTAGCTGCATTTTCATGGCATGCATAATTCATGATCCCTTAGGACGAGCTGATTCTGATTGGTAGGTAGATGTTTTAATTGAGTGTGATGATGATGAGTAAAGGGCTGATTTATAGTTCCTAGGAATTGACTTGCATGTTACGGGAACAAAACTTTTACACAACTCATCGTTTGCTTTTGGGCTAGGTTAGGGTCATGCTTGTTTGGATGCTTTGAGATTTAATCACTTGATTATATTTAGAATTTTCGTTATTCCCTTGATGGCGTAGGAGCACTAAAGTCTAAGTTTGGGGGAAACCAGGGATTTCATGCTAGTTGTTAATATTTGTTGAATAATGGCTAGGTGTCAATTGGCTAGTAGCTAGCTCATATTTATATGAGTAGTCTAGGGTTGGAAATGAGAAAGGCTCATTCCAGATTGCATGAAAAAAAATTCAAAAAAAAAGGAAAAAGAAAAAAAAGAGTCAAAAGTCCAATTGTTATATGCAAAATTAACCACGAGTGAGCTCTTTAATACTCGAGTAATTAAGTCTGAGGGGACTTAGTCCTAGTAACCTAAAGCCCTTGTGGTTTGGGATTGCTGACCTAACACTCGCTACATGGGTATTATTGTATAAGCCTTTTGGGGTCTCATTCATTGCACGGTTAAATAAGCATGCGTATTGTTTACAGTAGTATGTGTTGTAGTGTAGTAATAAAGCATGAATTCCTGGCTAACTTGAATGAGGATGGAGGTGTTTCTAAGTTATGAAGTGTCTACAGTCTATTCTATTTATAAACCTGTGATTGTCTTGGCGAAGGACATGTATGATTTTTGACCTAGTTTTGGGAGTATTTCTGATGAGCATTGCACACACGCACGTTTCTGTCATGTATTGTTAGTATAGGGGGACTTAGTCGAGCTCTGCTTGGATTTATTTGCATTCTTTGAGATATTTGCTTGTTAGTTGGTTTTGGTGAGTTTGAAGGGGATCGTTGCATTTTTTCCATGTTAGTTGCATTCATGCATTGCATTGCAATAGGTTAAATGGATTTTGTGGGTACATTCGCTATAGGCCCTCACGAGACCTTACTCGTCCACTAGGGCTGCCTAGGGGTTTAAAGGGCTTGTTGCATATGCCAAATGCAACCGTGATCACCTACGGAAGTGGTACTAGTTAGTTAGTTGTAATTGTTTATGCTTGAGGACAAGCATCGGTTTAAGTTTGGGGGTGTGATAAGTGGATTTTATATCCACTTGGAGCATTTTAAATCGGCTTAAATTGATTGTCTTGGACTCAAGTTTCTTGTAGTTTTGATGTGTTTTGCTTAGTTGTGCAGATTTACGAGAATGTTGATTAAGGTTGATGCTTCTATCGTTTTTGGAGATTAAATTGATTAAAATTCGGATTTTCTGGGAAGGCTGCGCAGCTTACACTGTTTTGGCCATATCTGGAGTTCTATAAGTCCGTTTTCAGCATTCTTACTACCCACGCGAAGCTTGAGAGATTTTCTACAACATGGAACAGGTGTTGCACGTGCAATTTGCGCGTGGTGGGGGCAGGAAGCACGACAAACAGAATGTTGGAAGCAGTGAAATTACTGTTTTGCCCTTTTTAAGTTCTAATTGTATTTTGGGTAGTTTTTAGCACCTTAATTAAATTCTAATTGTAATAGAAGATAAATTCTTGCTGGGCAAGAAATCTAGAGCCTATAAAAACACATCTAGGCATTGTAATCAATGAATAGTTTTATTACTTGTAACCTAGCTTAGATCTGCACGGGAGAAAAGGAGAGAAGGATTCAACGCTCGTGACAAGCAACGGATCTAGATCTACTTCATCCTTTGTGTTACTTTGGATTATAGATTTGTTTTCTTAACTCTTTGTTTTATTAATATTATTGTTTCTTTCTTTCATAGCTTGTTATTTATCATGTTTTCATCAAATCCCATGACGATGAACGGTTCAATTATGAGCTAATCGTTGTCATGGGATTCTAACGGAGTTATCTATGTAGCTTAGTAGTTTGACTGCTTTAAAGATTACGTGTGGTGAATTCTTGATATCCTCGTATGGTTAATCTTAATGCTTTTAGATGCGTAGCTAACATCTAAATTGAATTGTTAATCTCGTGTGAAGCGAGAGTGGATCTTGAGATTTAGAACTTTCCATGCTAGCATAGGATAGGTTGATGTTTTAGCATCATGATTTGTGGCATGAATAGAGATATTATGCTGCCCTATGTGATCTATGTGGATAACTTGTGCTTTCAAATTCTATAGAGATATAGGGTCTAAACGTAATAGGTGTCTACCCATCTTCTATCTCTTTTGTGGATGCATGCGTAGTTTGGTACTAGTATACCGAGAGGTAACTTTTACTTGTTTCGTGTTGTCCGATCCGATATCAAATCCCACATGTGTATTGATTAAAGGCATCAACTCTAAGTGAAGTAGATAATGAAGTTAGAGTCCCATGTTTTTCTTCTCATAAGTAATTCGATTTCTATTCTTATTAGTTAATTTAAGTCTTAGTTTTATAATTTGCATCTTAGTTTAATTTAGTTAATCAACCCCAATTTATTAATTGTCTTAACAGTGAATTAAAACCATTCATTGTTGCATAGGTACTAAATTGAAGTAAAAACCTGATCTATGTGGGAACGAACTTGACTTATATCTATATTACTTGTGACCACGTGCGCTTGCGTGATTTTGTGTTAACAGGGGGGTGAATAGGTGTTTATGGCTAACAATGCTTATTTATGACCTGTTTTGAAAATTACCAGAAACAGCTTGCTGTTTGTAATAACACAGTTTACAAATGGCACACTGTTTGTATCTAAAATGCAATGCAGAATGAAATATGCAGTAAATAAAATGTGACACAAGATCTTTTAGCCAGGTTCGACCCCTAATCCCCTATGGTCTACGTCCTGGTCCCTTACCAAACTTGGTAAGAGAATATATTATTGATCAACTATAAAACCGATTACAAGATCTAACAATATATCTCCCTTACACCCTGCTGTTTACAAATGGCTTGCTGTTTGCTATGCTGAACTAACTCTCTAAGCAATACTTCCCAAGTATCCTTCTCTAGTCTAGTTCGACCCACCCAAAACCTTAAGCCAACCTTGTACAACAGCAAATCAATTACAACTTGAACAATACAATGATTTGAATAAATACAACTCAACCTATGAACCCTCTGAATATATGAATATGCGTGTATTAAGAGGTTTGAGAGGTTTTATTAGAATTTTGCAATGAAGGCTTTGAAGTTGTATGTGTATATCTTGTTTCTGCACTCGATGGATATTCAATGGTTAATAAAAACTGAGAATGAGCAGCTCTTAAATAGGTGAACAAGAACAATTAAAAACTATTTTGAAAGGCTCCAACGGATAGAATTAATCTTGAAGCCATTAGAAGTGTTTTTGTGTTTAAGATAATGAAGGAGCTTTGAATAATCAGATGAGAGAATGAAGATGGAGCGTGTGTCTCTGATATGATGAAGAGAATATTTGTTTATTGATGGAAAAGTTAAGAGCATGTGGTTGAAAATGAAAAGTCAAAAATGTCATGCTACTTTCCTTAATTTCAAAGCAAAGAATATATTGTCTCCCAATATATTTGAAATGTGTGTTTGCGTGCTAGAATAATTCAGAGGACTCTTACAATAATCCTAAAGATGTTTCCCACAAATTTCTCCTTAAAAACCGCACTGTTCTTTAAATCTGGCAGACACAAACAGCAAGCTGTTTGTGTAAATGGCACGCTGTTTCTGAAATTGGCTTGCTATCTGTGATATACTGATTATATAATCAGTAAACTATTTTGTCCTGCAAAACCAAGTTAGAACAGTATCGAAATAACATATCAAGTTCATGTCAGCTTGCTGTTTTGGTTCTGGTGAGCTGAACAGATAGATGGCTTTTATACTTCTGCATTTCCATATCATCAACCAAGTTTCCTGAGAGCATAGATATGTCTGGTTGATCTTTATCTACAGGAATTCTGAACAGTTGAAAATGGCTTGCTGTTTGAGTCTGATGAAGACAAATGGTAAGCAGACTGGCTTGCCAATTGTTACCATATCCCAACTTTGGCTTGCTATTAGATAGATTGATTATACAACCAGTAAGCTTAAGTATCCTGCAACACCAAGTTAGTACATATACAACTACAACTAGCATGCTGTTTTATACTCCCTCTGTCCCATCCATTTGTTTACACTTTCCTTTTTGGGATGTCCCATCCAATTCTTTACATTTCTAAACTTTCCTAAAATAGTAAAGTTTTATAATATAAAAATCAACTACATCCACTAATTTTCTCCACTAACTCATTTTATACATTATATAGTGATGGGTCCCACCACTTTACTCATTTTTTCTACTTCTCTCCTCCTTCTTTATATTTTTCCTTGGTCTCCGTGCCCAAACCAAATGTAAACATTTGGTTGGGACGGAGGGAGTATCTACTAATAAGCCAAATGGCTTACTGTGATCATCAAAACTTAAGGAGTATTAGTATTATTTTATCTCAAGCAATCTTGTTATTATATTTATTTAATACATTACCTAACCCTATGTATTAAGTTTTGTATTTATATAAATTTATGCACATTTCAATCATTAATTTTTTTTGGGATTTATAGTATTATTTTAAAAAAATATGATCAAAATGAAATTATTTTATATATAATATATTATATTGCAATTTTTGAATTAATTATTATAACATTTTTTGTAACATTATTTAAATCAAAAAACATTTTTTGGTGTTCAATATTTTATCCACCCAATTTTTATATAAATCTATACTATTATATAAAAGTCAAAATATTAAAAATTTGGTCGGTTGGTATGATACCTATTAATTTTACTTATTTATAATTACTTAATGATAAAGGGCTTTTTTCATAAATAAATAGGAAAAAGTAAATTTTTGCAAATTTACTATCTTTAAGAATAGCTATTTGCAATATTACCAACCTAAGTTTCAAAATTGCAAAAATACTAGGTCCCCCCTCCTCCCTCACTTTCTCTCTCCTCCTGTCCAGGAAATCAGCCGACTTGTGTCCTTTTTTTTTTTTTTAAAGATGGGTGCTATTTTGGGTTGGATGGCCCCGCAGGGGAAATATTCAACTTAATGCAACCACATTCAACTAAATTCAACTAAATTTCTGATTTCAAGTTCCATTGTTCAATTGTCATTTTCGACCTCTTTTTTGAACTCTAATATATATATATATGTCGAAAATGACAATTGAAAAAAGGAACTTGAAATCAGCAACTGAATGCAACCACATTCAACCACATTAACTGCAACAGACTTCAAAACCATTTTTTTTTTTAATGTGGGATGATTTTGGGTTGCATGGCCCCGCAGGGGCATATTCAACTTAATGCAACCACATTCAACTAAATGCAACTAAATTTCTGATTTCAAGTTCCATTGTTCAATTGTCATTTTCGACCTCTTTTTTGAACTCTAATATATATATATATATATATATATATATTAGAGTTCAAAAAAGAGGTCGAAAATGACAACTGACAAATGGAACTTGAAATCAGTAACTGAATTCAGTTGAATATGCTCCTGCTGGGCCTTGCAACCCAAAACCACCAAAATTAAGGTGGACTGCTTTTGGGTTCCAAGGCCCCGCAGGGGCATATTCAACTAAATTTTAATGTGGTTGCATTTGGTTGAATATTGCCCCTGGCGGGGCCTTGCAACCCAAATCCACCAAAATCACCCACCTTTAAAAAAAGTTGAATGTGGTTGCATTTGGTTGAATATTGCCCCTGGCGGGGCCTTGCAACCCAAATCCACCAAAATCACCCACCTTTAAAAAAAGTTGAATGTGGTTGCATTTGGTTGAATATTGTCCCTGGCGGGGCCTTGCAACCCAAATCCACCAAAATCACCCACCTTTAAAAAAAGTTGAATGTGGTTGCATTTGGTTGAATATTGCCCCTGGCGGGGCCTTGCAACCCAAATCCACCAAAATCACCCACCTTTAAAAAAGGTTGAATGTGGTTGCATTTGGTTGAATATTGCCCCTGGCGGGGCCTTGCAACCCAAATCCACCAAAATCACCCACCTTTAAAAAAAGTTGAATGTGGTTGCATTTGGTTGAATATTGCCCCTGGCAGGGCCTTGCAACCCAAATCCACCAAAATCACCCACCTTTAAAAAAAGTTGAATGTGGTTGCATTTGGTTGAATATTGCCCCTGGCGGGGCCTTGCAACCCAAATCCACCAAAATCACCCACCTTTAAAAAAAGTTGAATGTGGTTGCATTTGGTTGAATATTGCCCCTGGCGGGGCCTTGCAACCCAAATCCACCAAAATCACCCACCTTTAAAAAAAGTTGAATGTGGTTGCATTTGGTTGAATATTGCCCCTGGCGGGGCCTTGCAACCCAAATCCACCAAAATCTTAAAAAGTTGAATGTGGTTGCATTCAGTTGAATGTGGTTGAATGTAGTTGCATATTGCCCCTGGCGGGGCCATGAAACCCAAATAGCATCCCGTCTTAAAAAAAAAAAAAAAAAAAAGTAACAGACGCTGAAAGAAGGCAGGAGGGAGGGAGGGAAGAGGGAGGAAGGAGGGAGGGGAATTGGAAAGATGGTATTTTTGCAATAAATCTTTTTTCTTTTTGAAAAGATGGTATAATTGCAATTTAATTAGAAAGATGGTATTTTTGCAAAAATCATTTAAAAAGTTGGTATTTTTGTCAAATACCCAATGATAAATTTATTTTACTTAATTATCTTTACTTAATTATTTATAGTTACTAATACATAATAAATTTCTTTTGTTAGGTAAAACATGTTACCTTTTCTATTTTTCAATAACTAATCAATTTTCTTTATCACGTAAAATACATTTATATTTTAACTAACTAAAATTTTTCCTTTTCTAAAAACACAAGTAGCAATTCTATTTAATAAAATAAAAGATTATAATTATAATTACTAACAAGTAATCAATTACCTCTTTTAGCTAAAATACGTTACCTTTTATATTTTTTAATTTTTTTTCCAATAAAACCTATTCGGATGGTTTTATTTAAGTAAAATGTTTCATTTTTCGGGTAAAACAAGTTATATTTTATTTCTTTCGATAACTAATCAATTTTTTTCCCCATAAAATGCAGTATCTTTTGTATTTTATCTAAGATGTTACCTTTTATATTTTTCAATAACTAATCAATTTTGTTTTCACGTAAAATATATTATCTTTTATATTTTAACTAACTAAAATTTTTCCTTTTCTAAAAACACAATGAGCAATTCTATTATAATTTTAATTACTAATAATTAACCAAATACCTTTTTTAGCTAAAATATGTTAACTTTTCTACTTTTTTTATTTTTTCCCATAAACTCTATTCGGGTAGCTTTATGTAAGTAAAATGTTTCCTTTTTCAGGTAAAACATTTTATATTTTCTATTTTTCAATAACTAATCAATTTTCTTTTTCATATAAAATACAATATATTTTATATTTTATCTAACAAAATTTTTTCTTTTTCTAAAAACACTATGAGCAATTTGATTTAATAAAATAAAATATTATGATTACAAATACATAATCAATTGCCTTTTTTCGCTAAAATATGTTACCTTTTCCATATTTTATAATATTTTCCCGAATACCTTTATTTAAGCAAAATAAAATAACAATATTATAATAACAAATAACTAACTAATTACTTTTTTCAACTAAAACAATTCAGCTTTTCGATATATTTTGTTTTTTCCTTTTCGATATTTTCAAACTAAAATCCATCATTTTCTAAAAAAAATATGAATAACATATATATAATTATTATCAAATTATATCATTTAAAATTAGAATTATTAGCCAAAAAATTCAATAAACTTTTTCTCTTTTTGTCAGTTAACCAATGAACTTATTTTATCTCATAAAAACCCCAACGAACTTTGCTAAATTATGAGAATAAACTAACCATGGCTAATAATTATTTATATGTACTTTTTTTTGAAATAGATATATGTACTTATTATTACCTAATTAATATCAATTCTGAGTTCATAAATAATATTAATGATTATTTATTAAAAAAAAATTAAACAATTTTAAATTCTTATATAGTTCAAAAAATTATTTATTCACATATATATATATATATTAATAATTATTTATTTAAATTCTTATATAATTAAATTAATATTTCATTTAATGATAAATTTGATTGACAATGTAATCAAATTCACATTTTTCTAATCATCAATTTTTTTTATTGATTTGATTGACAATGTAATCAAATTCATATTTTTTAACCATCAATTTTTTTATTGTACTTGTCATTTTATAGAATACTAAAAATATTAATTAATCAAAAAATAAGTATTTAGAATATTAATTAATATATAAAATAATTATTAATAAACATGTATTTTATTTTATTTTGTATTATTATAAAGATATTAATATATTAATAAATATTATATTTAGAAATAAATTGATGTTTAAATAAAGTTTAATTTTTATTACTAATTGGTTTTTGGTTTATGTGAAATAGTTAATCCAAGTCATTTAACTCTAGTTAATTTTTTTTTTTTCAAGTTTTCTCACTATTATAAAAAATTCGTTGGATTTTTATTTAAAAAAATTAATCTTACTGATTACATTACAAAAAAAAATGTTGAATTTTTTTAGTTAGTAGCTCTTAAAAAATTGATGATTAGAAAAATATGAATTTTATTAAATTATCAATCAAATTTATAATTAATTAAAATATTAATTTAATTAAAAGTATAATGCTATGAATTATATAAAAATTTAATATTATTTATTTTTCTGTTTAATAAATTATTATTAATGTTAATTATGATTTCATAATTGATATAAGTTAGGTGATAATAAGACATATAAATAATCATTAACCATAGTTAATTTATTTTCATAATTTAACAAAGTTCGTTGAGTTTTTCTGAGAAAAAATAAGTTCATTGCTTAAATAGCAAAAAATGAGAAAGTTTGTTGAATTTTTTGGCTAATAGCTCTTTAAAATTATAAGCCTAGGATACTATTAATGTACACACCTAAACAAAGGGGTCCGGATCCTCTGTCCCCTTCCTCCGTGTTCCCTTTGTGTCCCCTGCTCTTTTTAATAAAAAAATAGTGCCCCTGTGGGGCCCATTTTAATAAATAATAAAAATGGGCTCCACAGGAGCATTTTTTTTGTATTAGAAACAACAGGGACACAAAGGAGACACGGAGGAAGGGGACAGAGGATCCCAGCTCAAACAAAGAGATTAAATGATCCTTCCCATTGACGGTCTAAGCTTTGAGCGACTTCAATATGCTTACCAACATATATTCATGTCTAAACATCGTGAGAACATTTTAGGAAACAAAAAAAGAAAAAGTTACAATTCAAAAAAAACATTATTGTAAATTATTTCGTAACAAACTAGTTAAATAACTAAATCAAAATCCAAATAAACCAAATTTGCCAATTACCCATTTAGACTTGGTTCAAGTAAAATTCATTGAACAGCCACCAAATATAACTTTTGTGTAACTGTGTGGGCTGGGACTCAGATAAGCTTAGGGGTCGTTTGTGATTGTTTAAAATAAGTTAGTTTTGATTTAATGGAGGTGTTTTTAGGCTTTGTTTGGGATTGCTGTTAAAAATTGTTGTGTTGTTAGAAAAAGTGTTGGTAAAAAAAGTGCTGTTATAAAAGCACTTTATAAAAGCAGCTTTTAGGCCAAAAGTACTTTTTAGAAAAGCAGCTTTTAAATTTTACCAAACACCTTTTCAGCCGCTTTTCAGAAATAAGCTGCTGTTACTGTCTACAACAGCAATCCCAAACACACCCTTAACTTAAAGGAAAAAGTAAAGTTGTTTACTTTAAGTTGAATGAATGTGTTTGGGTAATTTTACTTAAAGTTAAATGGTGGTTTAATAATTTTGACTTAAAGTGAAATTTGACTTTAAAAAATTTTAAATTCATAATATTTAAACTTTACAAGAATAATGAAAAAAAAATTCAATAAATCATAAGTCAAAAATACCTAAATGAAGATTATGACTTTAAGCAGTTTTTTAACTTAAAGCGGACTTAAAACCACATTACACAAACAGGCCAAAAATGACTTAAAGCCATTTTTAGCTTTAAGCCAAGCTTGCCAAACGGCTGTTAGTAGGTTTTTGCTGGATTATTTAATTAGGAAGGTTACGTTTGTGGGATGGTTAGGATTTAAGCATGTGTATGGGCAATTGTGGCCATGTTGGTTTTGCAAGGTCATAGGGGTGGCCTTGACTATGTTAGAAAATGTGGGTTTTAGATCCATATTGTCGAGTCATTTTGATCTCCGATTTGAGTGTGCCTTGTGTGCGTGTTTGCAATAAGTGGTGCTTGGAGAGTGTTCTCTTCCGCGAGAGCTTTCCAATGCATATTTAAACACTCAAAACAACTAAGGGATGGATGAGTTATGATTATCCAAAGTTGCTCCCTTGGAAGTGGAAATTATAGAATGAAACTTTAAGTCCCACATTGAAATGGAAAAGAAGTTTCCTTTGCTTTATATAGTACAACACATGAGTAGTGTTCACTTGTGTTGGCTAAGTGTTGCTCCATCTCCTACGTGAGCGCAGGGGGGTGCAAATCATGGGATTTCAAGGGAAAATTTGTGGCTTCGCAAGCCTTCGGGCTTTCTGCGTGTGCGACATGCGGACACGAATGCAGCAGAAAATTGGCCCGAATAAACCCGGACTAGTTTTGCTAATTATTATTTCCACTGGGCTTGAGCTTAAAGATCTGACTAAATTAATTCGAATAAAATCAATTCCGTTTTTATAACGGATTTTTTGCCATTAATTCGAATTTGGAATTAATTGTGGTAAAATCGTTCCATTTTTATAACGGATTTTTTGCCATTAATTCGAATTTGGAATTAATTATGGTAAAATCAATTCCGTTTTTATAACGAATTTTTTGCCACCGCCTTACCTTAATTAATTAACGCGGTTAATTAATAAAGGAAAATTGCCATCGACTTTTTAATTAGTGAAAGGCATATGATGTAGCCTATTTGTATTTCGAGGATACAACTCAACTTAAACAAGATTGTAATAGTGAATAGTATATAGGCTGTCACAAGGAATCTCAGATTGTAATATCTGTCAGAAGAAAAAGATCACGTCAATCTACAGACTTGAGGAATTACTACATTGAAAGAATCTCAGTCATCTGATCAAGCCTCAGTGAAGTGTTCGTTAAGAAGTGGATTCTTTTGAAGTGACAGAGATATCAAAGGTGACAGAGACAGTACAGAAGATTAAAGAGAGAGAGGAGAAAAGAAAAGGAACCAGATTTTAAAGTCAATATATGAAGAACAGTCATTGCCGTTAGTCACTCATGAACCAGACAGTACATCGAGTGTCAACATTAAACAGTGGTTGTTCATCATTAACTTCAGTGGTTCAAAGCTATCAAGACTGGTATGAGAGAAAATCATTGTGCAAGCAACATGACTGCTAAATTCAGTAACCACAATGATTTTATTATCAAGTGAACTGGCTACGAGGAAAAAGAATTATCATAAAGAAATTCTAGGTGATATATTCTTAATACTGAAACCCCGGTTAGAATTGTTGTATTTTTTGCTAAGCAAAAGGAGTCCGGTTTCACATCCTCAAGAGACTGCAGCTTACACCTGGACGGGTTATGAGAAAATAGAATTATCACAAGAATATGGAAAGTGATATATTCTTAAAGCTGGAACCCCGGTTGGAATTGATATATTTTTTGTTAAGCAAAAGGAGTCCGGTTCCAGACGCTAAGGTAACCGCAGTTTAGAGTTTAAGTATAATTTTATATTAATAAATATTTTATTTATTTAGAAAATTATATTTATAAATATCTAATAATATTATATATTTATTTTTATAATTTCTGGATTAAAATAATTATTTATTAATTAAAGATTATAAGCTGTGCGGGATAAAAAGCATTTCTACGGAACCCATTTCATATAAAACAAAATAGGCCCCGGTTTCGTGTGATTTGCTAGCAGGTCATTTTGCAAAGCTGATTACTACTAGGAAGAGTCATCCTGACTCTTCCCAGTACAAAGCTGACTCTTGGAAGAACATCCTGACTCTTTCCAGTACAAAGTTGATTACTACTAGGAAGAGTCATCTTGACTCTTTCCAGTTCAAGTGCTGACTCTTGCTAGTGTTAAAGCTGACTCTTGCCAAGCCTGTTCTAACTCTTCCCGAAATTCTGATTAACACTAGGAAGAGTCACCCTGACTCTTTCCAGTGTTAATTGTCAACAGAATAGGTAGTAGCTTTTATTGATAAAAGGAAGAGGCGGCTCAACATATCAAACTACTACAACATCATATCCAAAAGAAAAAGATACAGACTCCATTCTCTCTCTCATTTCAAGCTCACGAACTGCAAGAAAAATAAATTCATAGAAAATCAAGTTCTCAAAATTTGTAATATCTGATCCAGTAGAACTTGATTATTTGTATCTCTTGTACTTCTAGCGAGTTTTTACTCCTAGCACTTATCTAGATTTTTATTAACAAATATAGAAAAGTTCATGTCGAATTTTCTAATTTGTTTTTATCAACTTGATAATTAATCTGTACTGAAATTGTAACACCCATCAAGTTAATATATTGTTATATTCAACTTGAAATTTGTTTCAATTAATTCCGCACAAATTTGTTCAAGTCAAATTTTATTTAAAAAACAAATTTCGAATAAATGGTATAGATTGTATTCAACCCCCCCCTTCTACAATCTTATCGGACCTAACAATTGGTATCAGAGCCTATTGATTGATACACAAATCAAGATCCTATTTTTATTCAATCAAAAATCTATCTCGAATTTTTAACTCACTTAAAAATTCATCATGTCTTCAAAAGTTGGTTCTGTTAAGATACCCATATTTGACAAGGAAAATTATGAACTGTGGAAAAAGAAAATGACCTTTTTTCTACAAGTGGCCAATCCTAAATATTTAGGAATATTGAAAACCGGGCCAATAATTCATATGGTTACAGAAGAGGAAGTAATTGTGGATGGAGTTGTTGAATTTGCTGAAAGGACGTATCCAAAGGATCCTAATAATTATAACGCTGCTGAAAAGGAGGAAGCTGCCCTGGATATGAACCTACAGCTGATTTTGATGGAATCCCTAGATTTAATCATGCACAATCATGTTTTAAATTGTAAAGATGCAAAGCATATCTGGGATACCATTTTGACAATAAATGAGGAAAGGGTAGATGACACTTCTACTGCTTTGGTTGGTGAAGCCTCGGTGAAAATGGAAGCTAAGGTTGTTCAACCTTACAGCTCTGAAAAGGAGGTGATTGTAGCAGAATATGGGAAGACAGCTGCAAGTCAGGGTTGTGGAGAATTTTATTCATTAGAGGAGCTGGAGCAGTTGGAGGAAGAGTCAATGGCAATGGTTGTAAGGCAATTTGATAATTTCATATTTAGAAGAAGTCCAAATTTCAGATTCAAGTCTACTGAGAATAGATTCCAGCATAGAGGTTTTTCATCAAGTAGCACAAGGGGTGGCTACGAAACTGGGATGGTAGACAGAAGCAAGATCATGTGCTTTAAATGTAATGAACTTGGACACTTTGCAACTGAGTGTCAACAACCTTAACAAGATGCAAGGAGAGAGTATGCATCTGGAAAGAAGAAGGCAGACAATGCCTATGTAGCTCGGGAAAGGAGCTGGGATGATTTAGACAGTGATGAAGAGGAGGTTGAGGATTTTACGTTGGTAGCAAATGTTGATACATCAACTCGTTATACTACACCGGTAATCCTTACTGACGCTGAGTTGATTCGTAGCTTACGTGATTCCCTAATTAATGCAAACAATGAAAATGCTAGAATAAATCTGTTAAACACTAATCTTGAAAATGAAGTGTTAGAACTAAAAAAGGTGCATGTTAATCAAGATCAGCAAATAAAAGAAATAGCTCGACTTAACTACAGAGAAAAGTCGATTTCAGAATACATGCATAAATAAATTGCTAAAGTTGCTGAACTTGAAACTAAGATAAAGGAACAGAATGTCAAATTATCTCCTTGCTTTAATTCTGTTAAAATTTCTAAAGAGTTATTCAATAAACAATCTGTAGAATGAACTGTAGGAATAGGGTTTGGCTACAACGAAGCTGTTGGAATGTTAGGCATAAACTCCCCTAATCCTGTTAGTGCTAAAGAAAGGGGAATACCACATGTGCTTAAGAATGTTGAAGATCCACTCTTTAAAAAGTCTGTTGCAGAGCCTCTAGATTTGACTTCTCTTGTTATTCAAGAGGAGATGCGTACTGAGGACATTGCTAGTGGAAGTGTCCAACTTAATGAAAAATCTGTTAAGGCACCTACAACCAAAAATGTTAAATCTAATAAGGTTGTTTCTAAGGAACCAGTTAAGTTTGTTAAGTCAATGATAAGTGGATTTTATATCCACTTGGAACATTCTATAATGGCTTAAATTGATTGTCTTGGGCTCAAGTTTCTTGTAGTTTTGATGTGTTTTGTTTAGTTGTGCAGATTTACAAGGATGTTGATTATGGTGGATGTTTTTGTCGTTTTTGGAGATTTAATTTATTAAAATTCGGATTTATTGGGCTGCACGCGTGAGATTCACTGTTTGGGCCATATCTTGAGTTCTAGAAGTCAGTTTTGGGCGATCTTACTGTCCACGCGAAGATAACGAGATTCTCTACCATTCTAAAGTGGTCCAGAGGCCCAATTGTAGCTGGAACGTTCCAGAATTACTGAAAAAAAGTCAGCTACGAATTTCCCTTTAAATCAGAATCAGTTTAGGAAACGTACTTCTATTATAATTCTGATTTGGTATTTTCTTGTTGGGCAAGATGTCTAGAGCCTATATAAACATATCCAACCCTTGTAAAATTAGATCATTATCATCATTAGGAGTAGAACCATTACATATCAATTACTTAGGTTTATTTGTATATTTTCATACTTTGTTTTTATCATAGTTTCACTTGATCCCATAATGACGAGAGGTTCAATTATGAGCTAATCGTTGTCATGGGATTCTAACGGATTTATTTATGGAGCTTTAGTATCTTGATTGCTTTAAAGATCTGTGTGTGATGTATATCTGATATCCTCGTATGGTTGTGATTCATGTGTTTAGATGCGTCATGAACATCTAATTTGTTAATCTCTTGTGAAGTGAAAGTGGATCTTGAGATTTAGAACTTGCCATGCTAGCATAGGTTCATGATTGTTTATCAACATGATTCGTAGTATGAGATGAGAATACTTATATTGCCCTATGTGATCATTATGGATAACTTGTGCTTCAACCTTTATGTTTTCAAATTCTATAGAGATATAGGGTCTAAGCATAATTGGTGTCTATTCATCTTCTATCTCTTTTGTGGATGTATGTTTAGTTTGGTATTTGTATACTGAGAAGTAGCGTATACTTGTTTCGTGTTATTCGATCAGATATCATAACCATTGCATATAGTGATTAAAGGCGTCAGATCTAAGCGAAGTATTTAATGAAGTTAGGATTCCATGGTTTTTCTTGCAGAAGTAATTAGATTTCAATTCTTGTTAGTTAGTTAATTCGTAGTTTTGTTAATTTGCTTCTTAGTTTAATTTAGTTAGTTAAAACCTTAATTTATTAATTGTCTTAGCAGTGAATTAAGATCATACACTGTTGCATAGGTGCGTTTACTGAATTAAAACCATAACCAGATCCCTGTGGGAACGAATTTGGACTTAACCTTATATATTACTTGTGACCACGTACGCTTGCGTGAATTAGTGCAAACAAGTTTTTGGCGCCGCTACCGGGGACCATCGGTGTTTTATTTTTGGTTTATGTGCTTGTCAATAGTGGTCGTTAGAGTTCACTGACTCGGATTTTTTTTTTTCCATCTATTCTTGTAGTTAGTTGGTGTTTCAGGTACTTGACAGAGAGCATTGCCGTTGAAGATGGATTTTCTAAATTACTATGGAGTTCAGCAGGTGGCTAGTGTTTGTGAGCTATGTGCGGGCGCACATGAGACGTATCAGTGTTGGAGCAACCAAGGTGGTATTCAACAGCCTCAGCAATGTGAGCGGTGTTTGGGCGTTCATGATCCCTCACAATATTGTTACTACGGAGGAGTTGATCCATATGTCACTTATGAAGAGCAACCATATTTTCAATATCATCCTCAACAGTACCAGCAAGATGTTCCAGATATGTCATATTTCTTTGATAGTGAAGAGTTTCAACATCAGCAACCTACTCCTACTTTTCAGTCAGATGAGGTTGATGATTTGAAGGAGATTAGGAAGGAGATTAGGATGCTTGCAGAGAGTAATGAGAAGCTTATCAAATCTATGGAGACACTAGTTGCTCAAGTTTGTAGTGTCTTGGAACAAGAGAAACAACAATTCATGCTAGAGGCAATTCCAGAGAGTAACGATGACTTGGAGCGAGGTACTGCATGCTTAATTGAGGAAGACAAATTCCAAGGTGAGGTGAGTGTTCACAAGCCATGTGAGGAATTTGATCATGTTAGGATGGTGGATGATTTGGAAAGGGCACTATTTGGGACAGACACTGTTGAGCTACACAAATTTCAAGAATTGGTATGTGCGTACCAAGAGGTTGATGAACATGGGAAAGATGCAGATTTTCTACTTATCTCAGAGTTTAAAGATGGAGGTAGCGCATTAGAGCCAATGGAGGAAGTTCTTTTTGAGGAACCAAAGGCTTCAGCAATTTACATTTACCCTCCTCCATTATATTCAAGCGAAGCCCGCAAATGTGTGTTGTTCTACAAATTGTCAGATTTTGGGTCAACAGATAAAGGCATTGGAACAGGACATAGTTGCTACATGAATATGCCAAACAAGGAGAAGGAGCAAAAAGTGTGCCGCCGAGATGATGATGAAGTCTCGCGAAGAGAGGACCAGGCGAACTATTATCATCCTTAATGGAGACTTGGAAGTAACGTCAAGCTATTGACGTTAAAGGAGCGCTTGGTGGGAGGCAACCCACGCATTAGTGTAAAAAAAAAAAGAGAGTAGTAGTGTTGTTCAAAAAAAAAAAAAAATTTGTGAAAAAAAAAAAAAAAAGAACAGTTCGAGCAATTTGCGCCCCAGTAACGCAAGTTGCGCCTGCGTTACTGCATTAGGCGCAATTTGCCCTTCAGTAACGCAGGTTGCGCTGGCGTTACAGCCGTTTATACCCCCTAACACGCAGGTAGCTCCTGCGTGTCTGCCCTGTTCCGTGCCTGTTGCCCTGTAACGCAGCCACGGGATGCATTATACCCCTGTTCTGACAAGATTTTTCACGAAAATTCTTGTTTTTAACCATAAAAATTCCCCTAAATTCTATCCTAACCCAAATTTCTTCAATTCTAAATTTCTATATCTATCCTACATCAAATCTTAACCTCTCCAAATCTCTCCTACACTCTAAATTTTTAAATCTCATCTATCCATCATCTTATATATATACCCACCTATACATACAAATCCAATTCCTCTTCTATTTATTTAAATCTCCAAAAATTCAATTCTAAAGAGGAATTAATTGCAAGTTCACCTCTCCAATTCATAGTGGGTTTATTTCTTTTCAAATTTTATTTTTATTACGAATTTGTGTTCTTGAAAAATTGGGATTTTGTATTATTCTAGGTATTTGCCTATTTTTGGTGTGGTATTGCTTGGTAATTTTTGGTGGAGCTTCTTGTGAGTTGGGTATTGATTTTTTTGGCTCGTAAGCATGGGAGAGATAGTGCTAATGTTGGGAAATTTTCGTTTTTGACGGCGGAGGTTAAATTTAATCGGTTGTTTTGAGGCCAATTGCTAAGGAAAGGGGATTTTTGCGAGAAAAAAAATTGTTGGGTATGCTTTTCGGCCTTGTAGGTATGTTTTCTGCTATCCCTTGTATTTACTTCCATTCAATGAGGACATTGAATATTTTAAGTTTGGGGGTGGTTTGAGGGATTAGTAGTTGTTGTTGTATTATGTGTTCATATAGGATTTCATGCTTTGCATATTAGTAGTAGTAAATTATGCATTTATGTTCGTGTTATCTACGTTTGTTTCATATAGGACATTCTGTTTTTATTTTCGTATTTCATGTGAGTTCATAGTAGTTTGCATTTGCACCCATGCTTGATAGGAATTTTGTGTTGTTGATGCTTTTGTTTGAGAAGTGATATGCTTTGTTCTTGTGCACACACATACACTAGTAAGTTGAAGCTAGTAGACTTATTGAATGTTGTAAGTGATTAGAAGGACATGAATATGTGCAAGTTGATTTAGTTTGCAAGCTCTGAATACAAGTAGGTGCATTAGAGAGATTTTTGCTTGGGATTGAGTATGTTTTTCCACCAAGTGAGTTTTTGAGCCTTATTGCATTTGTTGCAATTTATTCGTTTGCTTGAGTGTCCACGGATTGTTTGCATTGCTAGCAGTTGTTTGAGGTCTTTCTTGAAACGCATGACATTATTTGACGATTAAAATGATAAAGGCACTTAGGAATAACCACATATTTTCCCATATTACCATACCATGTTTACATGATCAATTAGTTAACCCGTTGAGCTTAATCCTATTTTTTCGGTGACATACCACATTACTTGCCTAGACCTTTTTCTTGTATTAGCCTTACATTAATTTGAACCCACATTGTCAAAGGCTAGTAGAGTGCTTAAGGGAGTAATAAGGTGTGCAAGGAGGGGTTATTATTGGTCTTACTTTTGGGGGAAATATTGAAAATTGGGTTTGTTTATTTGATAGTCGGCATATGTAATAAATTCATGGGATCATTGTTATTGTTTATATTATTGTTTTATTTAGCTCTCGAAAAAAGAAAAAAAAGAAAAAAAAAAGAAAAAAAAAGAAAAAAAAAGAAAAAAAATATATATTATGAGAGCATGTTTGTGTTTGTGGTGATCCTATTTTAGTCGACTATTCGAGTGTTTTTGTTACATAAAATTATGGGGGAAAAATAGGTGGTTGTGTATTATTATTAAGTTCCTACTAGCTTTGACACTTCACCCATTTTGGCTTATTTGACATACCTTGTCCCTAGCCCCGTTACAACCCAAATAAAGACCTTTTGATTATCGTCATTGATGTATGTTGTGTTAAGAGTTAGATTGATACCAAATGTCAAGCATGTTTATGATTTTTTTGGAATTGAGTGATACACTTACCCTTGTTCTTGAGTGAATATTCTTTTGTGAGTGGATTGTGAGTGTTTGCTTGTTTTTGCGTATGAGATCCCGAGTTTTGTCTCAAAGATGTAATCTTGTAGGCTTAGCATGTTTACTAACTTATTCTTACATTTCACATGGACTTGTGAGAACTTATGCATGTTCATTGAGTAGGCTATGTGAATACTTGCACTTTCGACACCAAGACATTGCGTATTTACTTTGATTCTTAAGTTGATATGGCATGAGAGGATTTGAAGGTATGGTAGGATTTAGTACTAGATTATTTGCATTTTTATATTAGTTGCATTCATGCATTACATTGCATTGGATTTTGTGGGTACATTCACTATAGGCCCTCACGAGACCTTACTCGTCCACTAGGGCTGCCTAGGGGTTTAAAGGGCTTGTTGCATATGCCAAATGCAACCGTGATCACCTACGGAAGTGGTACTAATTAGTTAGTGTTAGTTGTTTATGCTTGAGGACAAGCATCGGTTTAAGTTTGGGGGTGTGATAAGTGGATTTTATATCCACTTGGAACATTCTGTAATGGCTTAAATTGATTGTCTTGGGCTCAAGTTTCTTGTAGTTTTGATGTGTTTTGTTTAGTTGTGCAGATTTACAAGGATGTTGATTATGGTGGATGTTTTTGTTGTTTTTGGAGATTTAATTTATTAAAATTCAGATTTATTGGGCTGCACGCGTGAGATTCACTGTTTGGGCCATATCTTGAGTTCTAGAAGTCAGTTTTGGGCGATCTTACTGTCCACGCGAAGATAACGAGATTCTATACCATTCTAAAGTGGTCCAGAGGCCCAATTGCGGCTGGAACGTTCCAGAATTACTGAAGAAAAGTCAGCTACGAATTTCCCTTTAAATCAGAATCAGTTTAGGAAACGTACTTCTATTATAATTCTGATTTGGTATTTTCTTATTGGGCAAGATGTCTAGAGCCTATATGAACACATCCAACCCTTGTAAAATTAGATCATTATCATCATTAGGAGTAGAACCATTACATATCAATTACTTAGGTTTATTTGTATATTTTCATACTTTATTTTTATCATGGTTTCACTTGATCCCATGATGACGAGAGGTTCAATTATGAGCTAATCGTTGTCATGGGATTCTAACGGATTTATTTATGGAACTTTAGTATCTTGATTGCTTTAAAGATCTGTGTGTGATGTATATCTAATATCCTCGTATGGTTGTGATTCATGTGTTTAGATGCGTCATGAACATCTAATTTGTTAATCTCTTGTGAAGTGAAAGTGGATCTTGAGATTTAGAACTTGCCATGCTAGCATAGGTTCATGATTGTTTATCAACATGATTCGTAGTATGAGATGAGAATACTTATATTGCCCTATGTGATCATTATGGATAACTTGTGCTTCAACCTTTATGTTTTCAAATTCTATAGAGATATAGGGTCTAAGCATAATTGGTGTCTATTCATCTTCTATCTCTTTTGTGGATGTATGTTTAGTTTGGTATTCGTATACTGAGAAGTAGCGTATACTTGTTTCGTGTTATTCGATCAGATATCATAACCATTGCATATAGTGATTAAAGGCGTCAGATCTAAGCGAAGTATTTAATGAAGTTAGGATTCCATGGTTTTTCTTGCAGAAGTAATTAGATTTCAATTCTTGTTAGTTAGTTAATTCGTAGTTTTGTTAATTTGCTTCTTAGTTTAATTTAGTTAGTTAAAACCTTAATTTATTAATTGTCTTAGCAGTGAATTAAGATCATACACTATTGCATAGGTGCGTTTACTGAATTAAAACCATAACCAGATCCCTGTGGGAACGAATTTGGACTTAACCTTATATATTACTTGTGACCACGTACGCTTGCGTGAATTAGTGCAAACAGTCAACCAGTTCGTCTAAAACTGGGTTAGGTGGTAATAAGTTGAAACAGAACAATAACATGTCTGACATGCATATCATGCATATTATTGATTCTTCTCATAAAGCATGTGGTGTTGTCAATTGTATGTCTTGTGCTTTTAATGTCATGTCTGCTTACTTTAATGGTAATCATGCATGTGCTGATAAGACTGTACCCCGACAACACATGAACAGAAACAAAACTGTTAGATCAAAGACTGCTAGTCCTCCTAATGTTAGGAGAGAGACATTTGTACCTAAGCCTAAACAAAGTTTTAAAGGTTGTCTACAAGGTCAAATGTCCAGTCAATGAAACAAATGTTATTGCTGCTAAAGAAACATGGATACCCAAGATTAAACAAAAGATTGTCAAATCTATTTATAGGGTTAAATGTTTATTGACTAATGGTAAAATTGGTGTTAAGGTTAAAAATGTTGTTTTGCCTGACAAAGGCTAATTCTTTAAGTACTCTGGACCCAATCAGATTTGGGTTCCGAAGAAGGTTTAATCCGTTTGTCATTGCAGGGTGTGAACCAGGTTGAACGAGTGACCTGGATTTTGGACAGTGGATGTTCAAGGCATATGACTGGAAACAGAACCCTGCTGACAAATGTAGTGGAGAAGGCCGGCCCAGTAGTTACCTTTGGAGATAACAGCAAAGGTAGAACTGATGGATATGGCAGACTTGAAGCTAGAAATGTTATCATTGAGGAAGTGTCCTTTATAAAAGGACTTGAGCATAATTTGCTCAGTATCAGTCAGTTCTGTGATAAGGGATTTGAAGTCTACTTTAACAAGAAGAATTGTCTGATTTCACACAAGAGACATGTACAACCATCTCTTATAGGAGTCAGAAAAGGAAACTTGTACGTAGCCAATATGAACACTCGAAGCACTGAAGAAATCAACTGCTTCTACTCTAAAGCATCCACAGATGAAAGCTGGCTATGGCACAAGAAACTTTCTCACCTAAATTTCAAAACAATGAACTCTCTGGTTAGAAGAGAGTTGGTGAGAGGTTTACCTTCAATGGAGTTCACACAGGAAGGACTATGTGATGCTTGTCAAAAAGGCAAGTTAAAAAGGGCAACTCACAGGAGCACCAACATATCTTCAATAACTGAACCATCACAACTACTTCATATGGATTTGTTTGGTCCAGTTAATGTGATGTCCATGTCAAGGAAGAGATATGCTCTAGTGATCGTTGATGATTTTTCAAAATACACATGGGTCTTGTTTCTTAATTCTAAAGATGAGACTCCACAACTAGTGATTGATCACATCAAGTTGATTGAGCTGGATTTTAAGTATCCAGCGAGAGCTATAAGATCAGATAATGGAAATAAATTCAAGAATGCAGTTCTGAATGATTTCTGCACTGAGAAGGGTATAACCAGACAGTACTCAGCTCCAAGAACTCCTCAGCAAAATGGGGTAGTGAAAAGAAAGAATAGAACCTTGATTGAAGCTGCACGTACTATGCTAAGTGAATCAAGGCTTCCTTTGTACTTTTGGGCTGAAGCTGTCAACACTGCTTGCTATTCCCAGAATCGAACTCTTATCAACAAAGACTTGATGAAGACACCATATGAAGCTATGACTGAAAAGAAACCAACACTCAAATACTTTCATGTATTTGGAGCAAAATGTTTTGTGCTTAAAGAAGGAGATGATCAAGGTGGCAAATTTGAGGCCAAAGCACATGAAGCAATTTTTATTGTTTATACAAGAAGAGCTTACAGGGTGTACGTGATTGATCAGCAGAAAATGCTTGAAAGTGTCAATGTAACATTTGATGACACTAAACTCCCTAGTATCCAAACTGAGGATTCATCTGAAAAACTATCTTTTGATGATATGACAGATCCAGATTCAGATGATGACAATCCACCTGATGTTTTTGCTGATGCTAATGACAACAATGATAATGGTGATGATGATGATGATCAAGGTAATGGTGGTGAAAACAATGATAATAATGTAGATACACCTAACACTCCTGAACATTCATCCAGTCAACCTGGTAACAACTCAGGGGGAGATAATGAAGGATCAACTTGTATTACTCAACCACACAATGAAGAACAAGGCGAATCATCAAGATTAAATCTTCCAAGACAAATAGTTTGGAATAGAGCTCATCCTTTTGAGCTAATCATTGGTGATCCTGATGTTGGTGTGAAAAATAGAAGAGCTTTTCAAAATCAATGTAATTATTCAGGGTTTCTATCTGAAATGGAAGCAAAGAAAACTAAGGAAGCTCTTTCTGATCCTGATTGGGTGATTTCTATGCAAGATGAACTCAATCAATTTAAACAACAAGAAGTATGGAAGCTGGTACCCAGACCTACAAACAGAATAGTGGTTGGCACTAGGTGGGTATTCAGAAACAAACGAAGATGGGACAGTGACAAGAAATAAAGCAAGACTGGTAGCAAAGGGTTATTCACAAGCTGAAGGCATTGATTATGATGAAACCTACGCTCCAGTGGCAAGACTTGAGGCTATCAGAATATTCTTGGCATTCGCAGCATTCTCAAACTTTAAGGTTTATCAAATGGATGTCAAGAGTGCTTTTCTGAATGGTAAGCTAGATGAAGAGGTATATGTAGAATAGCCCCTGGCTTTGAAGATCCAGAATTCATGGACTATGTCTACTTTCTCTTTAAGGCTATTTATGGTCTCAAGTAAGCACCAAGGAAATGATATGACACTCTATCTGAATTCTTACTTGAAAATGGATTTGTTAGAGGTGTCATAGACAAAACTCTCTTCACAAAGAAACATAAAAATGATACAATATTAGTCCAAATCTATGTGGATGATATAATATTCGGGTCTACTAATGATCTTTTGTGCAAGAAATTTGCTAAGTTAATGCAGGGTAAATTTGAAATGAGCATGATGGGTGAACTGAAGTTCTTTCTTGGATTGCAAGTAAGTCAAAGGACAGATGGAATATTTATCTATCAATTCAAGTATGTCAGAGAGCTCCTCAAGAAATATCAAATGGAGGACTCATCTTCAGCAAGAACACCATCACCTACAGCTGTCAAATTTGGAGTATGTGAAAATTCTGCCAAGGTAGATATCACAAGCTACAGAGGTATGATAGGCTCATTACTTTATCTTACTACAAGTAGACCAGATATTATGTATGCTACGTGCTTGTGTGCAAGGTTCCAATCGGATCCTAGAGATGTTCATCTCATTGTTGTTAAAAGAATCTTGAGATATCTTAAGGGTATGCCTAACTTAGGCATCTGGTACCCTAAAGATTCTGGTTTTAATCTTGTTGGATATACAGATTCAGATTATGCAGGAAGTGTTGTAGATAGGAAAAGCACCTCTGGGAGTTGTCAATTCCTAGGTGGCAGGTTGGTTTCCTGGTACAGCAAGAAACAACAAACAATTTCCAACTCCACAGCTGAAGCTGAATACATCGTTGCTGGAAGCTGTTGTGCTCAGATCTTGTGGATTGGGAATCAGCTACGGGACTATGGCTTTATACTTGACAGGATTCCTATCCTGTGTGACAATACAAGTGTCATAGCAATCTCCAACAATCCTGTGCAGCACACTAGGACAAAGCACATCGATATCAGGTATCATTTCATTAGAGAGCATGTGATGAATGGTACCGTGGAGTTACATTTTGTACCCACGGAAGAACAAACAACAGATATTTTTACTAAGTCTCTTGATGAATTCACATTCACCAGAATTGTTGGTGAATTGGGTATGTTAAATAGTCCTAGTAATTAAACTAGTTAATATCTGAAGTTTGCTCTTTAATAATTTATAAGTGATTACTTTGTTAATATTTGTTATTAAAATCACTTGTATAATTATTTTATCAACTTATCTTCTTGCTTGTTAATTCTCAAATCATTGTCATTATCTTCTTAATATATTCCTACTTACTTCTTTTAATTTTAGAATATTTTTATTTTCTCTAAAAAAAATTTTCTCAAATTTTACAAGTTAAAATTAGTGAGAAATCTATTTTTGTTGAAAATTACTTTTGAATATTTGTGTTGATTTAATAAGTCATATTTTCTCTTTAAATGATTTTCTATAAGAAAGTTATTTTATTAAAAAAAATATATAGATTTATTAATTTACTACAAATATTTTTGTAAATAGTTAATATTGTATTCAATATTTTGTAGTGTTTGTCCTTTTGTTATTATTGTTTGATTTCGTAAAAAGGATAACCTATGGTATTTTTACTTTTTTTTTTCTATTTTCTACTTAGCTATTTTTGAGTAGTTATATTGTTGTAAATATTTTTGTAAATAATTTTCTTTTATTTCTAAATATTCTGAAAATATTATTAATACAGTTATTTTTGAATATATATAAAAAAAATCGTATTTTTTTTTCTTTTTAGTTTTTATTTAATATTATTTTTATATATATTATTTCTTATTTTTGTATATTATTTTTCATGTGTATATAAATAGTTTCTTTTTCAGTTTAGTCACTATACTTTCAAAACTTACAATCAGGTCCCTGTACTTGGTTCTTTTGTATTTCTTCTGTTTAACATACACATATCATGCTGTTTTAACTTCTAATCTTTGTTGTGTTGTTGTTATTAACAGAATTTCTTATATAGGACCATTGTTGGTATCAAAATGGTATATGTCAATTCAATTATTTAGGAACTAACGCTTGATTTTCAGGTTCTAACAATTGGAAGACAAGACCTAACAAGTGGTAACAGTTGGTATCTAACATACAGGATCTAAAACAAGATAAAATAGTTTTGTTTGTATTGGTTTAAACATTAACATACATTAATTCGATTAATATTTATTAATTGGATTGTTGCCTTTGTTTTTGTTTAGTAAAACCAGCTCAGGATCTTTATATTTCCTAACTCAAAATTTCTTTCTATAGTTGTGATTGCTTACATTGTAAATCTTTTGAAATCACAACTGTATATCATTCTATCTCTATTGCTCATATTTTGTGATGCAGGTTCATCTACATGGAATTTTGTTTTATCACATGATTAGTCATAAGGTTGTAAACCCAACAACTTTTATCCCAGACTACAGTCAAACTCAAACACATTCTGACTTACCCTCTAAAAGGAAGTAACCTATCGGACTAAAGGTCACCAGGGAGTAACTGCACTTGATGCAGCAAATAAGAATGTGTGGGATATTCAGTTGGAGAGTCACTACCTTATACACTATCCAAAATATTTCATATGCACAAAGTGAGAATGCACACACTAAGGATGAATTGACGGAAACTTGTAATCCAACCATTTTACGGTTAGGATTATAAGTTAAAGCTTTTTCTTTATTGAACCAAGTGTCTTCACAGACATTAGAAGGAAATCTTGATCTCAATGCTAAATTTCTAGATCATTACTTACCTTCTCAGAATTCAAATCTGAAAACCCTAAAAAGGGAAAACTAGCAACTTGTAGATTATGACTACGATTCGTCTGACGAGTCTAACGAGGATTTGGGATTTGTGAACTCCCATTGCACCATCACTGACCTCTCTTGAAGGGGCTAGGGTGATTTTTCCTTGCAGGTACACTAATGGATGTTGGAGCTATGAGTGATATGAGTGATACACCAGTGAGCAAGAGTGTAAACACAGAGAGAAGTGAGACACTCAACACAAATTAGTGGAGAGAAGAGTGAAACACTTGTAAGGTACACTAAACACTATCACACAATCACAGTGAGGAAGAAAATGAAACTTCCTTTCTAACAAAGCTCAAATAATTGGTATCAACTACTTTGTCAACTAGTTGTTTGGAGGATTCCTCAACTTAGGGGGAGAAGTAAAGGGGTACAAGAAAAAGGAGAGTAGGTTCGAAAGGGGGAGCATTTACAGACTGTGCTTTGGAAGAGAAGCAAGTCAAGTTACTAAGGGGGAGCCTTAGATGGAGAAGTAAGGGGAGATTAAGTTGAGAATAAAGGGGAGATATAAGGAGAAGATTACATCACAATACTTTTCTATTAGTCTTTCAATGTACCATGTATAAAGGCTAAGAGGAGGAGTAGTAGATTTCCTAGAAGTTATAGAAATGGTATTGATTCACCATTGTCTACATAGTAGGAACAGTTGTTTTTCTTTAGTGAGAAAAGCTATGTAAGAGAAGGGAAGTGATTGTAAATCAAGAACTGCTGATAATCACCAATGTAAGATATGAAGGATTATCAGGCAAAGATATGAAGAATCAGAAATGAAGATGATTTATCTATTGAAGATCAGTCCAGTGCTAGAGGAATAATCATCTATCATTTCATCAACTGAGGATTCTGGAATTGTTAAATTCAAACCAGAGAAATTTTTTATGTACTATTTGCTAAGCTCTTAAATGCTTAATCTTTTTCTTGTTTAAGTGAGTTAGTTGAGTTATCCTCTAGGTATTTGCTTGTTATTGTCTAACAAACAAATAGGGGGAGATTGAAAGGCATATGATGTAGCCTATTTGTATTTCGAGGATACAACTCAACTTAAACAAGATTGTAATAGTGAATAGTATATAGACTGTCACAAGGAATCTCAGATTGTAATATCTATCAGAAGAAAAAGATCACGTCAATCTACAGACTTGAGGAATTACTACATTGAAAGAAGCTCAGTCATCTGATCAAGCCTCAGTGAAGTGTTCGTTAAGAAGTGGATTCATTTGAAGTGACAGAGATTTCAAAGGTGACAGAGACAGTACAGAAGATTAAAGAGAGAGAGGAGAAAAGAAAAGGAACCAGATTTTAAAGTCAATATATGAAGAACAGTCATTGCCGTTAGTCACTCATGAACCAGACAGTACATCGAGTGTCAACATTAAACAGTGGTTGTTCATCATTAACTTCAGTGGTTCAAAGCTATCAAGACTGGTATGAGAGAAAATCATTGTGCAAGCAACAGGAGTGCTAAATTCAGTAACCACAATGATTTTATTATCAAGTGAATTGGCTACGAGGAAAAAGAATTATCATAAAGAAATTCTAGGTGATATATTCTTAATACTGAAACCCCGGTTAGAATTGTTGTATTTTTTGCTAAGCAAAAGGAATCCGGTTTCACATCCTCAAGAGACCGCAGCTTACACCTGGACGGGTTATGAGAAAATAGAATTATCAAAAGAATATGGAAAGTGATATATTCTTAAAGCTGCAACCCCGGTTGGAATTGATATATTTTTTGTTAAGCAAAAGGAGTCCGGTTCCAGACGCTAAGGTAACCGCAGTTTAGAGTTTAAGTATAATTTTATATTAATAAATATTTTATTTATTTAGAAAATTATATTTATAAATATCTAATAATATTAAATATTTATTTTTATAATTTCTGGATTAAAATAATTATTTATTAATTAAAGATTATAAGCTGTGCGGGATAAAAAGCATTTCTACGGAGCCCATTTCATATAAAACAAAATAGGCCCCGGTTTCGTGTGATTTGCTAGCAGGTCATTTTGCAAAGCTGATTACTACTAGGAAGAGTCATCCTGACTCTTCCCAGTACAAAGCTGACTCTTGGAAGAACATCCTTACTCTTTCCAGTACAAAGCTGATTATTACTAGGAAGAGTCATCCTGACTCTTTCCAGTTCAAGTGCTGACTCTTGCTAGTGTTAAAGCTGACTCTTGCCAAGCCTGTTCTGACTCTTCCCGAAATTCTGATTAACACTAGGAAGAGTCGCCCTGACTCTTTCCAGTGTTAATTGTCAACAGAATAGGCAGTAGCTTTTATTGATAAAAGGAAGAGGCGGCTCAACATATCAAACTACTACAACATCATATCCAAAAGAAAAAGATACAGACTCCATTCTCTCTCTCATTTCAAGCTTACGAACTGCAAGAAAAATAAATTCATAGAAAATCAAGTTCTCAATATTTGTAATATCTGATCCGATAGAACTTGATTATTTGTATCTCTTATACTTCTAGCGAGTTTTTACTCCTAGCACTTATCTCGATTTTTATTAACAAATATAGAAAAGTTCATGTCGAATTTTCTAATTTGTTTTTATCAACTTGATAATTAATCTGTACTAAAATTGTAACACCCATCAAGTTAATATATTGTTATATTCAACTTGAAATTTGTTTCAATTAATTCCGCACAAATTTGTTCAAGTCAAATTTTATTTAAAGAACAAATTTCGAATAAATGGTATAGATTGTATTCAACCCCCCTTCTACAATCTTATCGGATCTAACAATTAGCACAGCTAATTAATTAGGGCAATTGTGTAGCGCATAAGTTTTTCTATCCTATATATACTCGTGTAGAGCCTTAGAATTATTCATTCGAAAACACATCCTCTTCTCATACACAGCCTTTTCTCTTCTTTCGATGATATTCTTGCTCGTTTCAAGCTCGCTGAGAGTGACGCTCTAGCTTCACTACAATCCGTTTTATCCTGGGAGGCATTTCGCTCGCACACACAGTGAGGGCAAATACGTTTTAAGGAGACAGTCACGCACTGGACTCGGGTTTTTCCGTTCCTGCCTCCTCTTTATTTGTTTTAATTATTCTGTTATTCACACACACGATTGCTATTATTTTGTACTATTTTCACAGATTGTCTAACAATCTTAAAGCGTATTAATTTTTACATCTGTGATATGTACTTACGTATTTACTTGTTTGTTTGAGTGACAGAATCAATGGAGAACCAAAACGTGAACAACACAAACATGGTGGTTGATCCCAACGCACAGATTGTAACATCTGATGGGGATCACCAGCCTCCATTAAACCCTATCGCACAGATTGTAACATCTGATGTGGGGATCCGAGAAGAAGATGAATGTTGCCACTGAAAAGGCAAACATGGTGGAACATAAGCCCAAGAAGAATAATTCTGGTAAAGGGGCAAAGCTGGCACCCAAAGGAGGAATTTCGAAGATGAAGTTTCAAGGGAAGTGCTTTAACTGCGACAAAGTGGGTCATAGGTCTTCTGAGTGTAAGAAGCCTAAGAAGCCCAACAAGAAGAAGGAAGCAAACATGGTCGATGATAGCTCTAAGGAGATGGGTGACATAGACCTCTGTGCTACGATCTTTGAGGTGAACCTGGTTGGCTCTAATCCAAAGAAATGGTGGATTGATACGGGAGCTACAAGGCATGTTTGTTCGGACAAGGCAATTTTCTCTAGCCTCAAAGCTTCTGATGCTGGTGAGAAGCTTTACATGGGGAATTCAGCAACTTCAACCATTGAAGGGGAAGGCACAGTGATTCTGAAGATGACTTCTGGGAAGGATCTGACTTTAAAGAATGTACTTTACGTGCCTGATATTCGCAAGAACCTTGTGTCTGGTTCCTTGTTGAATAATCATGGCTTTCGTATTGTAATAGAGTCAGATAAAGTTATTTTGTCTAAGAATGGTATGTTTGTAGGCAAGGGCTATGTAACCGATGGGCTTTTTAAGCTCAATGTGATGTCCGTTAAGGACGATAATGAAATAAAGAATTCTTCTGCTTACTTGCTTGAGTCTCCTAATTTATGGCATGCTAGATTAGGACATGTTAATTTTGACACTTTACGACGTTTAAGTGCAAAATATTACATACCAAAATTGAATATTGATTCAAAACATAAGTGTGAAACTTGTGTTGAGGCAAAATTAACAAGAGCATCGTTTAAACACGTGCAAAGAAACACCAAGGTGCTAGACCTTATACATAGCGACATATGTGATTTAAAATTCGCTCCAACTAGAGGAGGGAATAAGTATTTTATAACATTCACAGATGATTGTACAAAATACTGTTATGTATATTTGCTGAAAAGCAAAGACGAAGCTATAGATAAATTTAAAATCTATAAGGAAGAAGTTGAGACACAACAAAATGAGAAAATCAAAACGATACGAAGTGATCGTGGAGGTGAATATATTGAACCCTTTGGGGAATTCTGTTCACAACATGGTATAATCCATGAGGTCACTGCACCATATTCCCCTCAGTCTAATGGAGTAGCTGAGAGGAAGAATCGCACTCTCAAAGAGATGATGAATGCGATGTTCTTAAGCTCTGGACTTCCGCAGTCGATGTGGGGGGAAGCCATCTTAAGTGCGACTCATATTTTAAATATGATGATCCGCAAGAATAAGGATGAAAGTCCTTATGAGATGTGGAAGGAAAAGAAACCAAGTTATCAAAATCTGAAAGTGTGGGGGTGCCGTGCAAAGGTATTAATCCCTACACCTAAGAAGGTGAAGATTGGTCCAAAGACTGTAGATTGTATCTTCATCGGATATCCACCACATAGTACTGCATATCGGTTTCTTGTACATGAATCAAAGATTTCTGAGATTCAAAAGAATACGATTATGGAGTCAAGGAATGCGTCATTCTTTGAGAATGTATTTCCTTATAATCCTGAAGTCGAACGCCCTACGACGTCTAAACGACCTCATGAGTCTATAGGAGACGACAATGAGAATGATGAAAGTGAAGACGGAAATGCGGGGGTAGTGAGAAGGAGCAAAAGACAAAGGAAGGAGAAATCCTATGGGTCAGAGTTTCTGACTTATTTGCTCGAAGAAGGTGATCCGAAAACCTATAGGGAAGCGATAACATCACCTGATGGACCTATGTGGAAAGAGGCCATCAAAAGTGAAGTAGATTCTATCTTACAGAATCATACTTGGGAGTTAGTGGACTTACCAGCCGGTAGTAAAACACTAGGTAGCAAGTGGGTTTTCAAAAAGAAGTTGAAACCTGATGGGACCATCGATAAGTACAAGGCCAGACTTGTAATCAAAGGATACAAGCAACAACATGGTCTTGATTACTTTGATACATACTCTCCAGTATCGAGAATAACATCTATAAGGATGATGTTTGCTATCGCTGCAATGTGAAAGTTGACTATACATCAAATGGATGTGAAGACAGCTTTTCTAAATGGGGATATAGATGAGGAAATTTATATGGAACAACCTGAAGGGTTTGTTGTCCCTGGACAAGAAAGAAAAGTCTGTAGATTGGTGAAATCATTGTATCGCTTGAAGCAAGCGCCTATGAAATGGCATGAGAAATTTGATGAGGTTGTGTTAGCTAGTGGTTTTAAGATCAATGAATGTGATAGTTGCGCCTATTACAAGGATAACGAAAACGGATATGTTATGATGACATTGTACGTAGATGATCTACTTATTGCCGGTAGCAATGATAAGGTGATCAAATCTACTAAAGACATGTTAAGGGCAAGATTTGACATGAAATACATGGGTCTAGCAAATGTAATTCTGGGAATTCAAATTTCTAGAACCTCGGAGGGTCTTGCCTTAAGTCAACCATATTATGTTGACAAGATTCTTGAGAAATTTCTCAAGGATGATGTCGAGACAGCGAGAACACCTATGGATTTGACCTTGCATCTATCCAAGAATAAAGGTGTAGGAGTCTCACAGTTGGAATACTCACGGATAATTGGAAGTCTGATGTACCTTATGAGTTGTATAAGACCAGACATTGCATATTCAATTAGCAAGTTGAGTAGATTTACGAGTAATCCAGGAGCTGATCACTGGAAAGCGATCATACGAGTACTAAAGTACTTGAGGGGAACTCGAGACTATGGTTTGCATTATGGCAGTTATCCAGCAGTACTAGAAGGCTATACTGACGCAAATTGGATATCTAGCAAGAAGGCATTAAAGTCTACGAGTGGTTATGTGTTTACACTAGCTGGAGCAGCAGTGTCATGGAAATCCTCCAAACAAACGGTAATAACTCATTCCACGATGGAAGCTGAGTTTGTGGCATTAGATAAATGTGCCGAAGAGGCTGAATACTTACGCCAATTTATGGAGGATATTCTGAGATGGCCAAAGCCTGTGACTGCAATAGGACTACACTGTGATAGTCAGTCTGCTATTGGCAGAGCACAGAGCACAATGTATAATGGAAAGTCCTGTCACATACGACGACGACATAGTTCCATTAGACAGTTAATGTCAACCGGAATTATCACTATTGACTTTATACCGTCAAAGGATAATATCGCGGATCCGCTAACCAAAGATTTATCAAGAGAACTGGTTGACAAATCATCGAGAGGGATGGGCCTTAAGCCTATTGCTTAACGGCATCATGGTGGACACCCAACCATTGCTGACTGGAGGTCCCAAGAACTTGGTTCAATGGGCCAACTAAATCATGATGACCAAATCACTGTGGGGGTAACCCCTGGCCTATTCCTATGATGAGAAACAGTGAGACCCGTAAGGTACGAGGGTAAGCTATTAAGCTTTTAATGATCTTTCGGTGATTACATGGAGTTCAAGGTTTGAACGCATGGAAATCAGTTGAGTAAACGCGGGTTACTCTATAAGATAAAGATCACCTATGTGGGAAAGAAGTGGAGCCGCTTCAAAGGAGAATTGCGAGGCACAATTCTTTAGAAACTCCTGCAACGATGTTCCATGGCCAAAATGGACATAATCATGAGAGCTGAACGAGTCAGAAAGGATATAGTGATAAGTATATCATCGCTTACACAAACGGTCGAACAATTCAAAGAGCAAACCTCCACTGTCTACCAGTAAGGTCGGTATACTTACTCAAGCGAAGGTTCAAGGAGCAAACCTCTACCTATCGTATGCTATATCTGATCGAAGAATTATCACCACATCAAATTCCGTGTCTATTTGTCTGGTGTGTGCTACTACGATATCAATCTCATCCATGTGGGGGATTTTTAGAAAATGTGGGTTTTAGACCCACATTGTCGAGTCATTTTGAGCTCCGATTTGAGTGTGCCTTGTGTGCGTGTTTGCAACAAGTGGTGCTTGGAGAGTGTTCTCCTCCGCGAGAGCTTTCCAATGCATATTTAAACACTCAAAACGACTAAGGTATGGATGAGTTATGATTATCCTAAGTTGCTCCCTTGGAAGTGCAAATTATTGAATGGAACTTGAAGTCCTACATTGAAATGGAAAAGGAGTTTCCTTTGCTTTATATAGTATAACACATGAGTAGTGTTCACTTGTGTTGGCTAAGTGTTGCTCCATCTCCTACGTGCGCGCAGGGGGGGGGGGTGCAAATCATGGGATTTCGAGGGAAAATTCGTGGCTTCGCAAGCCTTCGGGCTTTCCGTGTGGGCGACCTGCGGACACGAATGCAGCAGAAAATTGGGCCGAATAAACCCGAACTAGTTTTGCTAGTTATTATTTCCACTGGGCTTGAGCTTAAAGATCTGACTAAATTAATTCGATTAAAATCAATTCCGTTTTTATAACGGATTTTTTGCCATTAATTCGAATTTGGAATTAATCGTGGTAAAATCAATTCCGTTTTATAACGAATTTTTTGTCATCGCCTTACCTTAATTAATTAACGCGGTTAATTAATAAAGAAAAATTGCCACCGACTTTTTAATTAGTACAGCTAATTAATTAGGGCAATTGTGTAGCGCACAAGTTTTGCTATCCTATGTATACTCGTGTAGAGCCTTAGGATTATTCATTCGAAAACACATCCTCTTCTCATACACTGCCTTTTCTCTTCCTTCGGTGATATTCTAGCTCATTTCAAGCTCGCTGAGAGTGACGCTCTAGCTTCACTGCAATCCGTTTTATCCTGGGAGGCGTTTCGCTCGCGCACACGTTGAGGGCAAATACGTTTTAAGGAGACAATCACACACTGGACTCGGGTTTTTCCGTTCCTGCCTCCTCTTGATTTGTTTTAATTATTCTGTTATTCACACACACGATTGCTATTATTTTGTACTATTTTCACAGATTGTCTAACAGATTATAGGCGAACAAGTCTTGCCTTTAGGTCCCCAATACTTTAGGATTCCAAAATTTTCAATTCTCCAATATAAAAAGTATAAAATGTGCATCCTATATGCACGATAAAGCCCCCTAAACTAATTTCAACTAGGATCTTCTAAATCTTGGAGCGACACTTGAAGGTCAAATTCTTCTATTGCTTTGGGAGTTTGGGTCACTCCATTTGAGATGTAATATTTTGCTTATATATCAGAAAATGTAAACATGTTCCATTGTAATTTCAAATCCGACTAGATTTTCACTTGTTAAATTGGATCTCATGGAGTCAATGTGAAGGGGTGGCCTGGCCTGGGTATAGGCTACCAAACCTTGTTTTTAGGACACCAACTTTCAATTTCTTTAAATTTTTCAAAATCTTATACAAAGCCTAGTGGCTAAACATAACATGAGAAAATGGAAAATGCATGTTGATGAATGTTCCATGTATATAATTACAGCCATCATGAAATGTTCAATAGCACAGCAAATGAGCTGTTTGTAGAAGAATGAGGAAAGAGATGACCAACAAGAAAAATGGTAAGAGTAAGAAGGTGTTTGGCAAAGATAGCTTAAAGCTAAAAATAGCTTTAAGTTGTTTTTGATACGTTTGTTAACCACGATTTTAAATCTGTTTTAAGTTAAAAAACTGCTTTAAGTCATAAGTTCCATTTAGGTATTTTTGACTTATGATTTATGGAGTTTTTTTTTTCACGATTCTTGTAAAGTTTAAATATTATGAATTTGAATTTTTTTTAAGTCAAATTTCACTTTAAGTCAAAATTATTAAACCCTCATTTAACTTCAAGTAAAATTACCCAAACATATTCATTCAACTTAAAGTAAACAACTTTACTTTCTCTTTTAAGTTAAAAACACCTCCATTAAATCAAAAATAACTTATTTTAAGCAATCTCAAACTTCCTCTAAGACCAACTTAACTCTTTCAACGACTTTGAAATAACATGAATAGTGAAACAACTGTCACAAAATCATGAAATTATATTTCGTAAATTCGTGTAGGATTCGTATTTTGTCCATATTTATTTTTATTACATATCTCAATTATTATGAAATATTTATTTTCAATCAAATATTATAAATTATTTATCATATTATTCTTTTTATAATATAATTTAACACTAATAATTTATATTATTAATATTAAATTCCGAATTTAAAACTATAATCAATTAAGACAAGAAAGTCAACAAGGGAAGGCCAAACCCCAAGTCTTTCGGCAGCCATTTCCACCCCTACTGCCCTCCTGCAATTTAAGACCATCTTTTTAATCTTAATTCTTAAACACTTGCAAAGTCCAACCCCTCCATTCTTTTTGTCTGCACATCTTCTACAATTTATATATTTTTGTAACCTCTCATTTTAATTGTGTATATAATATAATTACTTTTTGTACATATCATTTTCATAATAATAGATGATATAGTAAGCTCCTGCCAGTTTTGTTCATATTAAATTTGCAATTTTTTTGGGTTTTCTTGAAGAATTTTTAGAGTTATAGATCGGTAAGGGACTTTTTCTTGGATCAAAAGTGATTCGTGGATGATGGGTTTTTTTATTTATAGCTAAATTATGATATGTGTTTAGATTTTTAATTGTTTTGAATTTTCTTGTTGATGAACAGGTTGAAAGATTCAAGATTTTGTTAGGAGTTGATGTGAGCTGGTGAAGTTGATTATGGGGAAATTATGTTGCTTTAGTTCTCAGGTGAGATTCTTAACTAGATGTTTTGTTTGATTTTTATGTATTTATGTTGGTCTTTTGTTAAGCATATGTTTTGAATTGTGTGTTAGTAAATTGTGCTGCAGTTCTTCTATGAGACTCTTAAAGATGCTGATGGTTAGTGTTACTTGCTAGTATGCTTAAATGACTTGTGTTTTGTGTATGTATTGGATATTTAGGAATTTAATTGAGCTAGTGATGACTGGTCTTAGTCCGACATTTATTTTATTTGCAAAACTAATTTATTGTTTTGTCTAGATTCGGCGATTCTGTTATCATCAAGTTAGAACTAGTTGATAAGAATCTGTGGTTACTAGCTGGCATCGGGGATTGGGTTCTCAAGTTATATGTAGTTCATAGGAATTTGTGATTATTGGCCGGGTTTGGGGAAAGTTATATATGATCTGACATATGGGATACACCTTTGAAAAATGTTCAAGTGAAAGTCTGGTTGTCAAATTAATAGTTCCGTATTAAGTTATACCTGGATGTTGGGCTGCTTGTATCCTTTACATATCTTGGTATTTCAGGATAAGAATTTGTGGTTTTTGTCTTTACTCTGGCGATTGCATTATGAAGTTGGATTTGGTTGTTAAGCATATTTTGGTACTGGTTGGGTTCAGAAATTGTGTTGTTAAGGTTGATAAGAATATAAAATCTTGGCTCAGTTCGGTGTTTGCTTTGTCAAATGATCTGACAGACTTTACATACCTTTATAAGATGATAAAAGTTAAAAGTATGGTTTTGACATATTAGCAGTTCTTTGTTTACATCATAACTCAAAATTTTTGTGACTCTCCTTACATATTCATCTTGAACCATTGACATATATGCAAGTGCTATCTTAAGCTCTAGTACAAAAAATCAAAAAATCAACCTTCTCTTCTTTGCAAGTTTAGAGCTTTAAAGTTGGAAGGGCTCTTGTGACTTCTACTATTTTAACCATTTTGTGTGAGTGCTTGGTTTTCTTACCACGATATATTTCAACAAGAGTGTGATCGTAGATCATACATGAGAATAGAACGCAAAGACTCAATTTTGGGTTAATATGTTACCCTGTTTTGCTATTTCTGCAAAAAAAAAACGCATATCTAATGGCAAAGGTAAACTAGGGAAATTCATTTCTTTCACTTAATTATAAAATGTCTTCTTGCACTTTAGGCTTCAGGAGGCAAGTCCACACATGGAGCTGGCAAGGGAAAAGGTATCCAGGGACCTATAAAGTACGGGTACAACCTAGTTAAGGGAAAAGCAAGCCATCCCATGGAGGATTACCACGTAGCTAAATTTGTTCATCACCAGGGACACGAGCTTGGACTTTTTGCTATATATGATGGGCATCTTGGAGATGGTGTGCCTGCTTATCTACAAAAGCACCTGTTTAACAATATTCTAAAGGAGGTTGGTTGTCAATTGAAATAGAAGTACTTCGTTTGTTGATTCTTGCACTACCTTTTCCTTGTGTCTACATGGATGACCTGGTATTTTCTTATGATTATTGAGGGAAGTGGTTTTGGTCATGGTGTTAAAAGTGCACATGCATTATCATATCTTGTGCAGTATTGAAGAATAGCTAGTTATATTAATGGCGATCTGTAATGGTACTACATTAAAACATGATGTATATGTTACACGTATATCTTAAATCATAGAACCCTTATCAAACCAGATCCTGATTAATCAAGAATCTCATATACAATAACTTTGTAAATTGGAACTTATTTAGGTATCTGCTACGAGATCTTTTCTGCAGTTATAAATTGATGAAAAATATATAGGTTTAACTATGGGGAGATTGGCAATTCTTGTTCATTATTTAGTTACAGGGTTAATATCATTTCCACAAGAAAATACACCTTGATATTATCGACCTCATAGAAATCATTGTCTGATGTATATGTTATTAAATTTGTAGGAAGAGTTTTGGACTAATCCAAACAGGTCGATTTCTAAAGCTTATGAAAGAACAGATCAGGCTATTCTTACTCACAATCCAGAACTAGGAAGAGGTGGGTCAACTGCGGTTACCGCAATTCTTATAAATGGTCAAAGTCTCTGGGTAGCCAATGTAGGGGATTCACGAGCAGTTCTTTCAAGAAGAGGGAAAGCAATACAGATGAGTATAGATCATGAGCCTAACACTGAGCGTGGAAGCATTGAAAACAAAGGGGGCTTTGTCTCAAATATGCCAGGTGCTTTGACAGATACATCCTCATTTTTTGTCCCGTTATTGATCAAAAACTTGAATACTAATGATTGTTGAACTACTTCATCCCTGGTGTTATTGTATGATATATAAATCCAGCAACTACATTTAGTGTCTTAGTTTTTAGCCAGCATATACTGTGAATATGTACTTCTGAGAGCTGGTCCAACCGTGCAACCAATAATTAGTTCCATATATTGATAATCAGAACAGCCTTATATACTGGATTGTAACAACTGAAAATAATCATAAAGTCGAAGTCTAAGGTATGATGTTGGATACTTTGTAGATGTCTGTATATGTAATTAGGTATTATGTTCTATATGAATGTGTGTATCCGATTGTGGAAGTTATGTGCTATCTAAATTAATGTTTTAGGTGAGCGTGGAGTGGATTAACATCCGAAGTAATTCTTCAAAATCTGTACATACTGCAGACCTTACAAATATAGATAACTGTTAGTGCCTATCAAGTATCTATAGCTGCTTCAATTCATTTATAATAATGCCTAGTCATTGCTATATAATGTCAGGGGATGTTGCAAGAGTAAACGGCCAGTTAGCTGTTTCACGTGCTTTTGGAGACAAGAACTTGAAAAATCACTTAAGGTCGGATCCAGATGTAAAAGATGCAAGTATTGACAGGGATACAGATCTCCTGATCCTTGCAAGTGATGGTCTGTGGAAGGTACCCCCTTCCTTCCCGACTAAAAATTTATCTGGTTTGTAAAGAACTAAAAGATAAAAATAAATGGAAGCTATTTCTTTTTCTCTCTATGCATTGAAGATGTTTTCGTGATGCAAATTGAACCGAGTTAATTGATTTTTGTCTGTTTTTAAAGGTCATGTCTAATCAAGAAGCAGTTGATATTGCTATAAAGATCAAGAACCCACAGAAAGCAGCAAAACAGCTATCAGTTGAAGCGTTGTATAGAGAAAGTAAAGATGATATATCCTGCATTGTTGTTCATTTTAAAGGGTGAAGCAGATTACCATTTTTCCACTAAAAGCATTACATGTACATTAGAGGGGGGTTTTTTATTGCATGCGATGCAATATTTAGACAATACAAAGTCTTAGAATCACATAAAAATCTGGTGCTCGTACCGAAGTGATCGTTGGAACAGTTCCTATAATTCCTTTTCCTTCTTCTCACTATATTATATATTCTCTTTAAAAGTATTGTGGTGTGTTTATTTGCTCGATTAGTAGAATCGTGCTTCCAAATCTTTGTAATTTGCATTGTTGAATTTGAAATTGGGTTGTTGATAGCCATGTTTGGGTGTAATAATTATGTTTTTGGCTAGAATTGTTCACTGTAGTCCCATGCATAGCTCAGCACTCAGCAGGCAAGTTAAGATGGAAAACACATCGCATGGAGATTCCAAACGAACAATGGATGACGGCACAATTTGTCTTATCTGACTGAGAAGCAGAATTTGTATTAAGACTGAAAATTCTTAAGTTTGCGTTACATGTTTCTGGAATGTACCTTGGTCAGAAAAAGAGAAAAGAAAGGTGTTCTGCAAAATAAGGACTTCTTCCTCTTGCTACCATGGTTTGGTCAGCATACTAGTCCTGTCTCCTGTGCATGCTAGCCGCGAACGGTGCAAGTCCTTACGTTCTGTGCTATGCAAAATGCTTTAGCTGCTGGTAACAAAACGATACTTTCTTATTGTTTTAATTATAAGTTCTTACCAAAAAAATAAGAATATATGAAGACAAGGAAAACTTCTAGGCCAGAATCTACAGGTAAGAAGTTCTCGACATCTGATTGTTTTATTACATTATAAACTCTCGTAGGAGAAGGAAATTTTATAAGAATTAAGCAATGTTGTAAAACTAAAAATCGCTAGGCGGTGAGCCTACCTTCTAGTGATTAATCGGCTAGGCGGCGATTAATCGCGATTAATCGGAATGATCAATCGGAACATTAATTGGATGTATTAAAATATTATTTTTTATCTAATTTAATTTTAATGTTTAAGAGTATATTTTATATAAGTAAAAATATAAATATCTTCATTTTATTATTAAATATGATGAGTGAATTTGCCCTTTCATGTGTAAATAATATTTTTTATTAAGAAAATTATATTTTTAAAGTTTTATTCTTAATTTGACTGTTTTTTAAAATTTGATCGATTAATCCCGATTAATCAAAAAAACGTCTAATGACCGCTTTTTATAGAATTTAGACGTTTAATGACCGCCTAGCGCCGATTAATCGGCCGCCTAACGCCTAGGCGCAATTAATCGGCCGCATATGTCGCTTTTTAGAACACTAAAATTAAGTATTTAGTTGATAGATTCAAGTTAATGACCAAAAAAAAAACCCTGATAGAATCAAGTTAAAACAACGATTATAATGCTCAACCATTCAAGACCTAATTTACTTTTACATGTGATGACCATCACTTATTTAATTACACAGGTCTTGATTCAATACGAAATCAGGAGAGCTGGTAGGTTTCAATTGCGAAAATTTGTTCAGTGGTAGGTGTATCTGCCGAGCGTTGCACGACCACTATTTCCTGATCTTTGTTTACTTCCAGAACGTAGTCATTGGTAGCATCAGATATACTGCCATCATGATTTATTAACCATCGCTCAGCATTACCTCCGTCGCACAAATGAATACCTAAAATATCTGTATCTTTAGGGGAGGATTTCCTTGCGAGGCAAATGCTCCTTCTTCCATCTGGTCGTAAAGTACCATCTGAATAGATTTGCCATTGTGGAACACTTTTATCGTTGCCTTTGACCAATTCGACACTATCATTTCCTGATGGTTGCATGTACATACCGTTGTAGCTTAAAATAGGGGTTACTAAAGCAGGTATAGTACCAGAGCTATTTCTGAAACTCCATCCTTGGCGTGATGAGTATGATATTTGATCAACAGTAAGTACGCTTCGCTGAAATCCTACGTATGCGTTCAAAGCTAACTTGTGGTCTTTATTTATGATATTCCCGTTGTCATGTACTTCCCACTTCGTACTGGAATAGTTGGGCACGGTGGTACAGTTATGGATCATTACATATCGGTCTGGTTTAAGGCGGTATGCTGTCAAGCACTTCCCGTGGCATCGAATTGTCCCATCTTTCATCAGAGTAAATAGTTGGTTGCTATTATTGGTAGACCTACATGGCCACAATATTATTGGGTTTCCATCTTCGTAGGATGATTTTGGAACATCAGCACAGAGACCATTGCGGCCTATGAGATTCACGGTAGGCTCTTTTTTCGGACATTCATCACATACATAAAGAACGAAAGCCATTAGTTGGTCTAAAACAGGATAGATTGAGCTTATGGGGTAAAAACCCTGTAACACATATGCAGGTTCTATTACGCCACCAACTGATTCCTGGATTCTAGTTGAGAGTACTATCCAATTTTCTTGCAAAGCCATCATAGTTGTAGGTGGGAAGAAGTCGCTAAAATCCGCCACCCATTTCTCCACAAATCTGTAATATGAATACATATAAATTTCAATCAAACTTTGGTCAATTTGACCAATCAAAAGTTAAAAGAACATGGGAACACAGGGAGTATATTATTGTCTTTTACAAATTATTGTTTTATAATGGATAAAGATCACAAACATTAAAATATATAAATCATAATATAACAAATAGTGTAAATAATCATTTTATTATAGAAGATATTGCACCTGTAGCGGATGGCCTCTGAAATCAACTGTGTGGCTTGTAGAACAAATGCGCCCTTATCATATTCCAAATTATCGTCGTATTCCGAAATATTGTCGTGTACTTTCTGCATGTAATAGTCCAAATTCTCTACCCCCAACGGCAGTGTTGCTCTTCTGCCTACAAGGCTGTCCTCGATCGCAGAGTAGCTACTGTTGAAAGGAAGCTCCTCGCGCGAAAAGCCCGAAAACACAGTAGATGTATATGGTTCGTTAGTGTCGGGAAAGAAGTAAGCTGTAGCGTTCAATAAGTAGCCCACCAAATTAGCATTAGCTCTGTCTAACGCCAAAACGAAGCGCGCTCCAGCTGAACTGTAAAGTGCCACAAGAAGAAAGCGATCGGATTCGGATAAATTGGCTGGATTCTGAAGCCGTGGAATGCCGTGCACCTTGTCTATGCTTAGCATTTCTTCTCGTACGTTTTGTATGAACTTTTGGTACCTTTCGCTGGCTCGACCGGTATCGGTATCAAAGGGAATAACAGGGTAAAATTTGAGCTTTTCTGGTATTCTTTCTGGTGACATGAGCAGCACATCGTTTCGGGCATTGCAGATACTACCAACAAGCCATGCAGCTGCAACTGCGAAAACCAAGAGCCTCGGAACCACTTTTGGCATTATCCTGCACGTAAATAAGAATTCCATTTACATGTATGAGAAAAAGCAGTATTTACGCATAGAGGATATGGTCGTAAGATGGACTGAACTTGGAAGGGATGACAACTGTTTATGTAGTATTTTTTTTTTAATGGAAATTTTGAAATTTACTGCTTAATACTTTACTGTTTTTACATTGCTCTCCATCTCAATGATTTACCAATTTAACGGGAATGAAGTTCTCATTTCCAACAACTAAATTACTTATCCAAACACTAATACATGAGATTAACAATCAAACACCCTTCTATATCAAGGCATGAATCACGATTACGCATGGTCCATTGGTCCCAATAATAGTTTTGTGGCTTTGTATGAAATTGTCATATTTATAATGTAGTATCCAAAATGTCTGTCTGTTGACAACTTATCCAAAGGAGGACCATCTCATAACATCGCCTATATACCAGACTAGTGACTTAGTCATATGTGTTGTAGTCCGGGGCGGATCCAGGATTTACAATCTACCGGGGCTGGAGTCAATTTTTTTCTCGCAAACTCATAAAAAGTAAGGAATAAATGAACAAACTAGCTCAAAAATAAAAATTCACTAAAAATAGTTGTACAAATAGCACTAGAAATAGAAAAATATGAGAATGACTTCCTCTCTCTTGTTGGTGTTAAACTCAGACCAAGCACGTCGTCATTTTTAAGTGTTGGAATTTTGAAGAACGGAGAAAAGGATGGCAAATTGACAAAAATGAACTTAAACTACTTTTATGCATAGAATTCTCATTAAAAATAGATTCACGTTCCAAATTAACCCAATTGACTTACAATTCTATACTCCAATATTGCATAGAAAACAAACATCCCAACTTATTCCAAAACAAGAAAGGGACTCAAATATGAATGATCAATAGATCAAAGTGCTGACATATACTAATACAACACCTAATATATATCAATGGATCAAACTTGTAGTGACTAGTGCAACTCTTTTCATTATTTCATAGTGCAAAATGGAATTTAGAAAATGTTTCATCCTTAACTATACCAGACTTATGCAAACCAGCTGTCATTACATTTGTAAATTTGAAAATGGAGTTTTTAGAGCATAAGTATTTTATGTTCTTGATGTTAATTCCGGATTTTAACGATTGGAAATTGTTCCTAGATATGGGAACTTAAATTTTCATATATGGGTCTAAGTAATTTTCTTAGTGAAACCCATAGAGAAATAGAGTTGAAGTTAGTAGCTTGAAAGAGCTTGAAAATGAGAATGTGTATTTGTCCCACATTGAAATAAATAAAGGGGGTTGTTGGCTTTATATAGAATCACACACATGGGTAGTGTACAACTACTAAGGTGTATGATGGTGCATGGTGTTACTGTGTGCTCCACGCGCGCACACACACACGCGCGCCGCCCGTCATGTCTCGACTCGACTCGGGTCGGGTCGGGTCGGCCAGAATTTGATAATATATATATATATATTGAATATATATTCGTATAATTAAAATAAAACTGATATGTGTGGATAATATATATACGTAACTGTTACGATTTATTTAATATAAATCAGCTGTTACAGCCGTTTTGATTATATTAAATCGACCGTTTCATTTTTATTAAATGGAATGGGGGTTACAATATTGATGAGGGTGGTATCAGTTACGTTTGGCCTCTCCTATAAATAGAGAGCTAAGCTACTGATTTTAGATACACTTTGGACCACACCATACATTCTCTGTTATTCTCTCTACACACTCTGCTCTCCCTCTATATACAGTTCGTAGGGTTTTCTGGCGACTGAGGTGTTAGTCGAAGTTGAGTTTTTCTGGTTACTGTGACCATCTAAACTCGGAGCTGTTTTATCCTGGAAGAATATTGCCAAGTCCTGACACAGTGTAAGTGGGGGCAATTATCTCTTCAAGAGCAGTCAGGTTTTTCGTGCAAATCCTGACGACTCAGCTGTGTTACATATTTGTTTGATATACTGATATAGCTATGGATACTAGTATGTATTCTGTTCTTCCTTTGTTTTTACACTTACTGATATGCATGTTTTATACCTTCGTGTTTTGTTTCGTTAATTGTTTGCTTGGCCTTGACTTGTTAAATACGATATATAACTGCCTCTATGTTGCTGTTTTAGTCAATATTCCTAACATTCTTGAAGAGATAAGTGGTTATATAGTATTTAGCATAATGGTTAACGAGAGTGAAATTCCTGCTAGTGTGTTAACTCGAATAACTTGTAGAAGGGGGGTTGAATACAAGTTATATAATCGTGTCTGATTTTTGCTTGATTATATGAACAAGAATAAACGAATGAATAAAACTCTGTTTGTATTAATAAGATCAAATACAAACTCTACCAAAGGTGTACAATACCTTTAGCAGCTGCTGACAATACAAATCTCTCTCTCTGTTTGTTTCGAACTCTCGAATACAAACCTTATACAGAGCTACGCACACGAACTCACAACACACGTTTGTTCGACTACGACACTTTTTACAATGATATAGAGAGAATATTTATAATGCTTCCCATCAACTAATTACAGAAAGATAATCTATACATGACAATGTTCTGCCTTCTAGTCGATAGTTTCCATCAATAGAAAACTCTTTCCTTCATAATATCTTCTTGCTTGTTCTTCAAACAACGATCCTATTTTATAGCACTTGCCAGTTTCTGTAGCATCCATAATGACATCGTCAGTAACACGACTGATATCAGGATTTCATCTTGCATCAGTATCTGATCATCATCAGTATTAGACCGTCATCAGGATTTGCTCTTTGTTCCTGACATGTAGTCTCCGATACACTATTCATTCCTGACTAAACTGTACAGATAACTGTCTTACACATAAATCCTATATATATAGTGCTAAATCCTTTATAAGATCAGGATTACAAGAAGTATAATGCGTAAATTCTATTCTTAACATCACAACTTATGAATTATTCCTAACAATCTCCCCCTATTTATGCTTTAAAATCTGAAGCATAAATCTAAGTTGTGGACGTCAAAACATATAACAAAACAACCAGAATAGAATTTAGGAATGTAGAATTATGAAGTTAAGTACCTCCTTCCCAGATGTAGACGTTTATCTAGTACTTAGAAGAAAGAATTTTAACTATTAATGCTGCTTTTCCTTAACCACTTCCTAGCTGAGATTCACCACTGTCACTCCTAGTTCTTCTTTTTACTTCCCTTTGTCTGCTCTTTATCTCCCCCGGTCTGGTGTTGTTGTTGTTGTCTTTGAATTGTCTTTATCTCCCCCTTTTTGACATCAGCAACATTTATTCCAAGAGATTCAGAAACAGAACAAATGATATTCATCAGAACTGCTTGATTTTCCATAATTGTGACTTGGTTATCTTCAAGTGATTGAAGTCTTGTTTGCATAGCAATTTGAGAATTCTGAATATCTTTCAAAACATCAGAATGAACTTCAATGTTGGAAGTGCTTCTAGTTTCTTCAGAATCAGAATCAGAAAGAACTGTATCTTCAAGTCTTGTAGAAGAAGTTGTTTGGGTTGTATGATATTCAAGTAATAAAACCTGATTAGAAGTATCAACATCTTCATCTTTCTGATCTGCAGCTGAAACATGATCATCATCTCCTTCACCAGTATTCTGTGTACTAACATCTTCAAATCCTGACTCCTCCTTAGAGTGATCAGAGACTGTAGATGTCTCAATTCTAGCTGATATTGGAAGTACATACAAAGGAACACTAGGATCATTAGGAACTTCATCTGGTACATATGTATCAAGAGATTGCTTTATCCTGGCACCTCTTCTGTTAGTGATTCCTGCAAGCCTCTCCTTTTGCTTCTGAGCTTTTACTTCTGGCTTTGCATTGTGATGTGCTAGGTCATTCTTCTGATACATTTTGATGAATGAATAAGTACCAGCATCCATATCCAAATTTTCAGACCAAGATTCAGGAAAAACCTGATCCCAGAAATCAAATGATGGTTTCCTAATTTTCTCTCCCTCACTATGGAGGTGATCATCCATACCCTCATTCTCACTTTGACTTACTAAAGTCAACACTCTTTTTACCTCACCTTTTGCCTGGTCAGGAGCCAGCCTCTCAGTTTGTGGATCTAAGTCCATCTTTTCAAGTGTATCACTCAAATTTGGATAAGTGCTCTCATGACCTACAGAAAAATAGGGGCTAGAAGGAGTTTTTATACCTGAACTCACATGGAGAGAGGGTTCCTCATATGGCAAGGGGCTTGAGGTTTTCTCCAAGGAGTGAGCTGCTATAGTCTCTGAACCTATACAATCATCTTCTTTCCTTTCAGAGACTACAGGCTCCAGTATACCACTTTCAGGTTCTTTACTAGACTCTGATGTCTTCAGTAATACTTCATTAGACACCCTAGTTAGTATGTCACCGTCTTTAAGTGTTGTTTGCTGAGACTCACCCTCAAGGTGGATAGACTCTGACTGAACAAAATTTGTTTGATCTTCAGAAAAATCAACCAAAGTCATTCCTCCCATATCATAGGGTTTCTCACTTGCAATTTCAGTCATCACAGAAGTCCTTTCAACATCAGCTATCACAGCTCCTGAGTCATCCAACCTCTGACTAGATGGTTCTTGTGTTGCAGTGACTGTGATCTGATCTGTCCTACTATTCACCACTGGTGCAATAGTACCTTCTGTTGACTGCTCCCCTCTATCTACTTCCTCCAGTTGTTCACCTTGAGCTGAGGCATCTTCAATAATGACATCTTTGTCAAATAAATATGCATGAAGTGATTGAAGTGCAACATGCTTCGAGAGTCCAAGTTTCTTGACTAATTGTCTTCTGACAGATACATAGAAATACATCTTCATTAAGTCAAGTCTTTGATGTAGAAGTCCATATTCTTCAGGAAATGAAAGTCTAGGAACACTTTCACTTTGAAAATTTAGAACTGGCCTGGAAAGCTTCACTTTTAGAGAGATAAGTCCCATAGCCATTCTGTATGACAATGTAGTTTCCCATGAAGAATCAATATCCAGATCTCTCTTGTCAGATACTGACATAGATGTAGCTTGATGTGTAAAAACCTGCATAATGTTAGTTGGACTAGACTCTGTGTGTGTAGGTGACAATTGAATCTTTCTCCTTGTTCTCCTGGTATAGTGAGCAAAAGATTTATCCTGAGAAGACTCAAGAGGTGTAGACACAGAAGTGATCTTGGGATGAGATCTTTGTTCAATAGACACAGTCTTTTGAGAGACAGTATCCAGTAACTGTTTTCCCTTTTTATGAACTACAACCTTTTGGGAGACTACAGCCTGGTTGTGGCTAGGTTTTTCATCTCTTTGTGCTAACAGAGAAAGTTGAATTGCAGCCTTCAATTTTGCTCTCTCAGCAAGAGTTAAATTATCATCATCTTCACTAGAATTATTACTACTTGACACAACAAATCTTCTCTTCCTTACAACTGATGTCTTTTGAGAAACACCAGAGGTTGGTTTCTTTGAAACAATAGGCTGTGGATCAAAATTTGGTTCTTGAATTGTTTCAGAGACTATAATGTTTTGGGCTACTTGGGTAGACACAGGTGGGTTCTCCTCCAATTGAGATTCCTGAGCCATTTCACCACAAAAGAAAGAAGAATTGTAGAGAGTAGGAAGATGAGTTTTAAGAATTACCTGAAAATGATGTGGATAATGAATTGCAGGTATTTCATCTAGAATCTTTTCATTGTCCTTCTTTATAATGTCAGAGAAAATTCTCTTTTGCTGTACATAAGAAGAAACACAATGTTTCCTACCAAATCTAGCTTCAACATCAGGAATAAAATGGTTAATAAACATTTACATAAATCTATGATAATAAACCATTTTCCTGTTTTGATCTCTTAACCCAAGTTTAATACTTATCTGACTTAAGATAATGTGACCAATGTTAATTACTCTGTCATAAAGCAAACTACAAGCAATATGTGATGTAACAAAAGTAATTTGCTGAAAAGAACTACATTTACCAGTAAAACATTTAGCAATTTGATCAAAGAAAAAAGACCATTCCTTTCTAAGAAAAGACCTATTCAACTGGCTCATGTTGTCTAGAGGTCCACTATAACCTAATTCAGACAACATAGTTCTCACATTATCATCAGATGGTACATTCTCATAAATCAAACTAACAGGTAAGTGAAGTACTGAATTAACAACAGATTCAGTAATATCAAATGAGTCTTGTCCTAAGTGTAGAACAATCTTACCTGATTGACTCTGAGTAGAATCAATTACCTCAGCATTCTCCCAAGCTTGTGAAATAGCTTCTTGATTAATTTGTGGAGATGTTGTCAATGCATAACTTAATGGTCCATTCGCCAGAAAGTCCATGATTGGATGAAAATCAGTTAATACTCCTTCCTTGTTGGTGATAGCTGCTACATGATTGTTCATCATAAAATCAAAGTCACCAAACTTGAAAGATACTGACTTAGGTAATCTTCTTTGAGCTGCCATTTTTGATCTGAAAAGAAGATTTAGAGTTTCAAAACAAATATATTTCACAAATCTTCCAGACCACTATCCCACGTTGACACGTAGATTGACAGGTGCTAGTCCCTAAAAAATGCGGTTATCCATGATTTTTGGAAAATAAAATCCAAAATTGATTTTCATGAAATAAATCAGGGTATTAACAAGATAAAACTCAATATTGATCAGCTTCCTTTTCCTGTTTTGATATCCCATCAAAATAATCATACAATGAAATATGATTTAAAAATAATAAATCTCAAATCCTGATGGTCACACATGAAATCCTGATCAATATCATCCTGATTTCAGAGACTTAATTGGAGTTTCCACGTGGCATTTTTTTTTATCTGAAAAGAAATAAATAATTAATCTGAACAACAATCAATTGGTTAGATATATTCAATATTTCTTGAAAACAAGAAATACAGTCATATGCAATAATTAGCATCTGACTTCATTAAAACTTCCAAGTGACTGTTCAGCTTCTCAGTCTTTCTTTAAAAGAAACAGACGCCTTATGCCATTCTCCATAAACCTTTCAATTTCTGTTCTTCTCAACAATGATTCTCAAACCAAAACTCCATTCGAACCCATTCTTTAGGTTTTTCACAGTCGATGAACATCCTGTTCTTGATCATCTCTTTGAAGAGACGACTTTTCTCATCGAACTAGTCATGGATGGAGTAGTTTTAGATATTATCCAGAGGTTTCTCCTAGAACATCCATCTGTTGGATACAATCTTCCCCTAACCTCCTCAAAACTTGAGGATGAAGAATTTGGTCGAGCGTCTGAGGTTGATCTTGATGGAGATGCTATTCATTTAAGTTAGCTGCTCTCATTCAAGTCGCCCAGACAAGGAATCCAAGAGTAGACGAGACTATTCAATCCCCTGATGGATTTCTTGAGATGCTCCTTGTCCTGTACCTCAGAATTCATATCAATAGACAAGTATAGAATTATCAGTAGAAATTAGACAAAAAGATGTTGTATTTCATTTCCATATATGTAATGATTTTAATTAATGAAAATACAATTTCTTGTTATCTACTTGTCTTTTGATTATTGAATGATGTGTAAATTATCAGTATGCAAATATCAAAACATGCTGGCATAGACTTAACACATCATAGAATTAGATTACTACACAAAGTAAACGTCAGGATCTGAAACAATTTTCACAATCCTGATACTGACACAATACTGATGACGTCAGCATCCTGATACAAATCTAATCCTGATGATTATTAATAAGTCTACCATACTGAAATTTATCAAGGCAAAGTGTTATAGCTAAAGCATTTACAAATCAAATATAGATCCTGACAAGAATATCAAGTCTATAAGCTAAGAACAACATACCTTGCTACTTTTGCAGATGTTAAAGATCTAAAAATTTAACATTCCTAACTCACTTACTAATCTACTGAATGTAGTCTCATCAAGTGGTTTAGTTAGAATATCTGCAAGCTGTTTGTAAGTAGGAACAAAATGAAGTTCCACAGTACCATTCTCAATATGTTCTCTAATAAAATGATACCTGACATCAATGTGCTTAGTCCTTGAATGTTGAACTGGATTTTCTGCAATTTTAATAGCACTAGTATTATCACAAAACATAGGAATATTACTAAGTGTCATACCATAATCCATCAACTGATTTCTTATCCAAAGGAGCTGTGCACAACAACTGCCTGCTGCTATGTACTCAGCTTCTGCAGTTGAGGTTGAGACAGATTGTTGCTTCTTGCTTGCCCAAGAAATCAATCTGTTTCCCAAAAATTGACATGTACCTGTAGTGCTTTTCCTGTCTATTTTACACCCTGCATAATCAGAGTCTGAATAGCCAATTAGAAAGAAATCAGATTCTCTAGGGTACCACAAACCAAGATTTGGAGTTCCTTTGAGATATCTAAAAATTCTCTTCACAGCAATTAAATGAGATTCCTTAGGATCACTTTGAAATCTAGCACATAAACAGGTAGAAAACATTATATCTGGCCTACTTGCAGTTAGATATAACAATGAGCCTATCATGCCTCTATAACTAGTATTATCCACACTCTTCCCCTTAGGATCAGAGTCTAGTTTAGTGGCTGTTGCCATGGGTGTTTTTGCAACTGCACAGTCTTGAAAGTCAAACCTTCTTAAGAGATCTTTGATATACTTTGACTGATTAATGAAAATACTAGTCTCAGTCTGTTTGACCTGCAAGCCTAAAAAATAATTTAATTCACCCATCATGCTCATCTGATACTTAGACTGCATAAGCTTGCTAAACTTAGCACACAACTTTTCATTAGTAGAGCCAAAAATAATATCGTCAACATAAACTTGAACTAAAAGCAATTCACCTTTTATCTTTCTAAAGAATAGAGTTTTGTCAATTGTACCTCTTGTGAAGCCATTTTCAAGAAGAAATTTAGACAAAGTCTCATACCATGCTCTTGGTGCCTGCTTTAGTCCATAGAGTGCCTTGTCAAGTTTGTAGACATGATTTGGAAATTTTGGATCAACAAATCCAGGTGGCTGTTCCACATATACCTCCTCATCAAGTTTGCCATTTAGAAAAGCACTCTTTACATCCATCTGGTATACCTTGAATTTTGAATGAGCTGCAAATGCAAGAAACATTCTGATTGCTTCTAATCTTGCTACAGGTGCAAAGGTCTCATCATAATCAATGCCTTCTTCCTGAGAATAACCCTTAGCCACCAGTCTTGCTTTGTTTCTTACAATCATACCAGATTCATCTAGCTTGTTTCTGAAAACCCATCTTGCACCAACAATAGATCTATCTTTAGGTCTTGGTACCAGTTTCCAGACTTTGTTTCTCTCAAACTCATTTAACTCTTCCTGCATTGCAATTACCCAATCAGGATCCTGTAAGGCTTCTTCAACCTTCTTAGGTTCATTCTTTGAGAGAAAGCAACTATACAAGCATTCATTTTGAATTGATCTTCTAGTTCGAACACCACTATTTGGATCACCAATAATCAAATCTTCAGTATGATCCTTGGTCCATTTTCTAACAGGTGGTAGATTGACTCTGCAAGTCTCTCCCCCTAAGTTAGTGGTATCTCTTGTAGAAGAGTTCTCTCTGCCTTCAATAACTCCCCTTTGATCAGTAGAATCAGTAGATTCCATATTGCTGCTAGTTACTGATCTTCCTTCAATAGACTCTGAAAGATCAGTTCCTGATGGAGTAGACTCTGAATAGCTAGTCTGCTCCTGATGATCACTGTGTTCTCTTTGATTTATTTGCTCCCCCTCAACAGTAGCATTACTTTGAGAAGCAATAGAAATTCCTTCTGGAGAATCTTCATCATCACTGGAGAGTATCTCAGAATTCTTCAGATTTTCAAATTCCAATTTGTCATGGCTTTCATCAGTTTGCAAAATTCCAAATTTCTTATCATCAAATGCAACATGAATTGATTCCATAACAATGTGAGTTCTGAGATTATAAACTTTGAAGGCCTTAGATGCTGAATATCCTAGAAAAATTGCTTCATCCGATTTGGCTTCAAATTTTCCAAGTTGTTCTGGATGAACTTTTAGGACATAGCATTTGCATCCAAAGATGTGAAAGTATTTCACACTTGGTTTCTTTCCTTTGATCATCTCATAGGGAGTTTTTCCATGACTATTTACCAAGGTACAGTTTTGAGTGAAACATGCAGTGTTAATAGCTTCTGCCCAAAAGTAGGTTGGAAGTTTTGCATCTGCAAGCATGGTTCTTGCTGCCTCTATGAGAGTCCTGTTCTTTCTTTCCACTACACCATTCTGCTGAGGTGTACCAGGTGCAGAAAATTGTTGAGTGATCCCATTGTCTGCACAAAACCCCTCCATTGTAGAATTCTTGAATTCTGTACCATTGTCACTCCTAAGTACTTTAACTTTGTACTCAGAGTTATTCTGAATATTCTTGACAAGTTCAATGATTTGTTGAGGAGCTTCATCCTTCTTGTGTAGAAAGAACACCCATGTAAACCTTGTGAAATCATCCACTATCACTAGAGCATATCTTTTCTTGCTGATAGACATAATGTTTACTAGACCAAACAGATCAAGATGTAGCATGTGAAATGGTTCAGTAATTGAATTTTCAGTCTTGCTCTTGAAAGTGGTTCTTCTTTGCTTTCCAAGCTGACATGCATCAAAAAGTCCATCTTGCACATAATTTGCCTGAGGTAGGCCTCTCACGAGATTGTGCTTAACAAGTTGGTTAAGTTTCTTGAAGTTGAGATGTGAGAGCTTCTTGTGCCAATTCCAGCTTTCATCACTTGTTGCATTGCTGTAGAGACATCTAACAATTCCTTTAGATGTATCACTTAAGCTGGCTTCATATATGTTACCATGTCTTTGACCAGTTAGAACAATGTCTCCATTTTGCATATTCAAGATTTTGCATCCTTCTTTGTCAAAGATTGATTTGTAACCTTTATCACCCAGTTGACTTATGCTTAAAAGAGTATGTTTCAAGCCTTCAACCAGTGCTATATTTTCTATGATGACATTCCCCAAAACAATTGAGCCATATCCCAGAGTTTCTCCTTTGTTGCCATCACCAAAAGATATTACTGGGCCAGCTTTCCTTTCAAACTTTGTAAGCAGGGACTTCTTTCCAGTCATATGTCCAGAGCATCCACTGTCCAAGATAATTGAATGCTTCTTTCCTGTGCCCTGCAAACAAAAAGTAACTAGTTAGAATTTTTTAGGACCCAACTTTGATTGGATCCTTTCTTACTAGATTTAGAAACAACAGGCTTTGAGAATTTTGTTTTTACTTTACCTGTTGTAGAGTCAACTTTAGACTCTAATTTCACAAACTGTTTGTGACTAGGAGTTTCAGATTTCAAGAAATAATAGTCATAGTACAGTTCATGATATTCTCTACACATGTAAATGGAATGAAGTAAACTACCACAATGATAACAAGCTTTTTGTGGTTGGTATTGAATTTTCTGAGTCTTGGGGAATCTGGACTCAGTTTTCCAAGAAGGTTTTTGATTGCAGTCTAGGGCTAAATGATTATGATTTCCACACTTATAGCATTTTTTCCTAGGTGCATCAGGTACATTCTTGTAATTATTCTCTTTGTTAATACCTTCTTTTCCATTCCTATTTCTTTTGATCTTGCTAGACTCTGAAAGATCATCTAATCTCTGTTTCAACTGAGACTTAGACAGAAACCCTATGTTTACATTCTTAGGTTTCTCTAACACTTTCTCATCTGAATTACTATTGTTAATCCTTTTGTGTACAATAGGGGTACCTTTTGAATCAACAAATTTAACATGATTAGGTTCGGAAACACTTTTCTTACCTTCAGATTTAGATGTGTTAGTTTCTACTTTACTATCATCATTGACAATAGCTAATTTTTCTTCTTGTCTAGCCTTATCAAAACCTAAACCATTAACCGCGTACCTTACCACGAATTCCATTTTCGATGATTTCTTGTGTCTTTTTACCAGAAATGTTAATGGTCTTAATCACATCTCTCTCTTCCTCTAGTTCTTTTCTGACATAGTCATAAGCCTCAAGAATAACACTATAATCATGCTTAGCTTTATCAGAACTTAACTTGTATTCTTCCATTTGAATTAACTCAGTTTCAAGAAAATTATTTCTATCAACTAATTTATCATTCTTAACCTTAAGTTCATCTTTTTCACAAGTAAGAATTCTAAAATTAGTCATAAGATTCTTAAACTCAGCATGGATAGATCTAATTTCATCAGAATTTAAGCTATCAAATGAATCAAGAGAGTGAAGTGATACCTTAACAGAGGATGGAGAAGTTTTCTTTGGAGATCCAGGTTTGTCTGAACCATTTGCCATCAATGCAATGTTGTCATAATCCAATTCATCTTCAGAATCACTGGAATCAGCCCAATCCTTCTGTGTGACCATTAGTGCATTACCTTTTCCTGAATTCCTAGGCTTCTTACACTCACTAGCAAAGTGTCCAAGCTCGCTGCAATTAAAACACTTGATCTTGGCTTTATCAAGCTTGACAATTGTATTTTTGCCTTTGTCACTCTTCTTCTCCTCCTTCTTTTGAAAAGGTCCTTTGCTAAATCTTCTCCTGTTAAATCTACCTTTCTTGAAAGCTTTAGCAAACATAGCAAAGAGTTCCTGCATCTCAGATTCAGAATCATTGTTGTCAGAGTCCATATCAGTAGTCTCTGACTCAGAACTTTCTTTGCTTTTCTTCTTCCTTGAATTCTTTACAGCAATCTCTTCATGCTGTTCTTCAAGAAGCTTCTTTACTTCAGATTGAGCAGTAAGTGCAATAGTCTTCATCTTTCCTTCACTCCTGCTCTTCTTCTGCTGCTTGTCAAGTTCATAAGCTCTTAGTTTTCCATACACTGCCTCTAATGATATCTCATCCAGATCATTAGCTTCCTCAATCGCAGATATCTTCTCATTGTAGAAATCAGGCAAATCTTTCATGAACTTTGTATTCATATCCTCCAAGTCATAATATTTACCATGCATGGCCATCTCATTGATGAGTTTTGTAAACCTATCAAAGGTATCAGTAAGTGACTCACCAGACTTGGATTCAAAGTACTCATACTGTTGTATAAGTAATGTCCTCATATTCTTCCTGACAGGCTTAGTTCCTTCACAGTGAACCTTAAGATTGTCCCATATATCCTTAGCAGTTTTACAAGAGAGAACATAGTTAGTGAGAACAGAATCAAGACTATTGAATAATATGTTTCTCACTTTAGCATCTTTAAGAACATTCTCCTTGTCCTTATCTGACCATTCAGATTTTGGCTTCTCTGCTATATGTTCTGGAACAACCACACCATCAACAGTTGCTTGTCCAACGACCTTTGTTGGAACAAAAGGTCCATCTCTGATTCTGTCAAGATAATCAGGATCTGTTGCTTCCAGATGATGCAACATCTTTACTTCCCATAGAGTATATTCGTTTCTCTTGAGCATAGGAATCTTAGTATTCCCATCCTTGTAACCAGACATGATTGCAGATCTTTATGATTATTCGAAATCAACCTGCTCTTATACCAATTGTTAACTCGAATAACTTGTAGAAGGGGGGGTTGAATACAAGTTATATAATCGTGTCTGATTTTTGCTTGATTATATGAACAAGAATAAACGAATGAATAAAACTCTGTTTGTATTAATAAGATCAAATACAAACTCTACCAAAGGTGTACAATACCTTTAGCAGCTGCTGACAATACAAATCTCTCTCTCTGTTTGTTTCGAACTCTCGAATACAAACCTTATACAGAGCTACGCACACGAACTCACAACACACGTTTGTTCGACTACGACACTTTTTACAATGATATAGAGAGAATATTTATAATGCTTCCCATCAACTAATTACAGAAAGATAATCTATACATGACAATGTTCTGCCTTCTAGTCGATAGTTTCCATCAATAGAAAACTCTTTCCTTCATAATATCTTCTTGCTTGTTCTTCAAACAACGATCCTGTTTTATAGCACTTGCCAGTTTCTGTAGCATCCATAATGACATCATCAGTAACACGACTGATATCAGGATTTCATCTTGCATTAGTATCTGATCATCATCAGTATTAGACCATCATCAGGATTTGCTCTTTGTTCCTAACATGTAGTCTCCGATACACTATTCATTCCTGACTAAACTGTACAGATAACTGTCTTACACATAAATCCTATATATAGTGCTAAATTTTTTATAAGATCAGGATTACAAGAAGTATAATGCATAAATTCTATTCTTAACATCACAACTTATGAATTATTCCTAACATAGTGGTAGTTCGGTTGCATCTGCTGGGGTCATTGATTGGACCACTTACAGTTTTCCACAACCCGTTGAATTGACTGGCTTGCCAGAGAAATTCAATGGGGGCATTGGCTTTTCTCGTTGGCAGAAAAGGATGAAGTTGTGGTTGACTATAAAGGGTTTTTGGCCTGTTGTGGAATATGAGAAGCCAGTTGTGGATCAAGAGAAGGCTGAATCAGTTAAGAGTTATGCGAAGTGGGCTGAGAAGGATGGGGTTGCTAGAGCAGCAATTCTGGCTGCTCTAACCAACACATTGTTTGATGTGTACTCCTCTGATGCCTACACCGCAAAACTCTTATGGGAGAAGCTGGACCATACACATAATACTGACTCACAAGGTCTGGAAAAGTATTCTGTGGCTAGGTTCCTTGATTTCAAGCTGGTGGACAATAAGTCCATGACTGAGCAAGTGCATGAATTCGAGATGATAGTGCATGCTTTGAAGGAGTCTGGAATGGAACTCCCCGAAAAGTTTAAGGTGATGAGTGTGATTGAAAAGCTTCCAAAGTCTTGGGAAGAGTTCCCTCTCTCCCTGAAAAGACAGAAAGGAGAGATCACCTGGACCAACCTTATGCTGGACATCTCGGTGCAAGAACAACACAAGTCCAAACAGGGACATGTGATGCCAACTGAGCATGGAAGTTCGAAGGTAAATGTAGCAACTGTAGGACAGAAAAAGGAAGGCTGTCTCTAAGAAGGGTAATAGTAATAAACCTAAGAATGACAAGGATAAGGCCAAGAAACCAAAGGCAAACAAACCATGTTGGTCTTGTGGGCAGGTTGGGCACTGGAGTAAGGACTGCCCTACAAAGAAAGCAAAGAAAGCCGAGGGGGTAGCTCAAGCGAATGCTGTGCTTGGAACCTCAAGTGGGCCTGTAGCGAACATGGTTGTTGGTGAAGCTTTGGCTTCTGAAACCAACGTTGACCGAGTCATAGCTTGACAGTGACGATGGGGAACGCAAGTGCTGCTCAAGTACATGGAATAGGAAACGTGGACTTGAAGTTTCCTTCGGGTCGTATTCTATCCCTGACGAGAGTGCATCATGTTCCCAACATGCATAGAAATATAATAAGTGGAAGCTGTTTGGTAGCTAATGGTTTTGAAGTCTCTCTCAAATGTAATAAAGTAGTTCTTATTCATACTGGTACATTCTTTGGCAAGGGTTACTTGTCAAATGGTTTATTTGTAATAAATGCTGAGCCCATTTTGGGTGCTTTGAATAATATTACTCCTTCTGTTAACTGTGTTGAATCTTCAACTTTATGGCATGCTAGACTTGGTCACTTAAATTTTGGTGCTCTTAAAAATATGATGAACTTAGAGTTGATTCCAAAACACACTATAGAAAAGAATTCTAAATGTCAAGTATGTGTGTCTGCTAAACAAATAAGGAAACCTTTTCATAATATTGTTAAGGATTCAGACTTGTTAGATTTAGTACACACTGATATTTGTGAATTTGGTGGTGTGTTGACTAAGGACCATTTTAGATACTTCATTACCTTTATAGATGATAGTAGTAGATATTGTTATGTTTATTTACTTAAACATAAGGATGAAGCACTTAGTAAATTCATTATATATAAAACTGAAGTAGAAAAACAAACTAGTAAGGTACTTAAAAGGTTGAGATCTGATAGAGGTGGTGAGTATACGAGTAACGCTTTTAATGAATTTTGTGCAAGCAATGGTATAGTTCATGAAGTTACCCCACCATACACACCTGAGTCTAATGGGGTTGCTGAGCGAAAGAACAGACATTTAAAGATATGATTAATAGTATGCTCATTAATTCTGGGTTGCCTAAATACATGTGGGGAGAAGCTCTGAATACGGCTTGCCATATTCTGAATAGAGTTCCTCTGAAACACATGGATAAGACACCCTATGAGTTATGGAAGAGCAAGAAGACTAGTCTTAAGTATCTTCGTGTGTGGGGATGCCTTGCTAAGGTACTTGTTCCTGAACACAAGAGAAAGAAACTAGGTCCGAAGACTGTTGACTGTATCTTTCTGGGCTATCTTGAAACCACTACAGCTATGAGATTTTTAGTGTTAAAATCTGACATTGTTGGTATAGTGGCAAACACGATAGTTGAGTTTCGTGATGCTACATTCTTTGAGGATGTTTACCCTATGAAGACTGGTATGCCTCAAGTTGCTTCAAATGAAGATCCTACTCACACATCAAATTCTATTCCTGATCATGTGGAAAAGATGACTAATGTGGGGGCGGAACCTAGTAGTAGCTCTACTCCTAAGGAGATAGAGGAACCACGAAGGAGTAAGCGTGCAAAGGTAGTCAAGGATTTTGGAAGTGATTTTATCACTTATAATGTCGAGGACGAACCTTTAACTTTCTGACAAGCTATGGATTCTTCAGAGTCTAGGCACTGGAAGGGCGCTGTAAAGAGTGAAATTGACTCTATTGTTTCTAACAGAACATGGGAGTTAGTTGATCTCCCTCCTGGGTGTTCTACTATCGGGTGCAGGTGGATCTTTAAAAGGAAGTTGAACCCTGACGGCTCAATAGATAAGTTTAAAGCTAGACTGGCAGCTAAGGGTTTTAAGCAAAAAGAGGGCATTGATTACTTTGACACATACTCTCCAGTAGCTAGAATGACAACAATCCGAATGCTTGTAGCATTGGCTTCCGTACATGGTCTTATCATCCATCAAATGGATGTAAAGACAGCTTTTCTTCTTGGTGAACTTGAAGAAGAGATTTATATGGATCAGCCTGAGGGATTTGTTGCATCTGGTAACGAAAGGAAAGTATGTAAGTTGATCAAATCCATCTATGGCTTGAAACAAGCTCCTAGGGATTGGCATAAAAAGTTTGATGAAACTATTGTGCCGTTCAGTTATGATATTAATGATAGTGACAAGTGTGTCTACACCAAAGTTAAAGGTAGTGAGTGTGTCATCATGTGCCTATATGTTGATGACATACTATTGTTTGGAACCAATCTTGAGATAATTAACGAGACAAAAGCTTTCTTGAAAAGGCATTTTGAAATGAAGGATATGGGTGAGGCTAGTGTGATTCTTGGTCTCAAGCTGACTCAGTCACCTGAGGGAATAACTTTATTGCAGTCTCATTATATAGAGAAATCTATACTTGAGAAATATGGTTATTCACAGTGTAGAATCGCTAGTACACCCTATGATCCTAAAGTTGCCCTTGTTAAGAATACTTCAGGAGTACCTGTGTCTCAGTTAAGGTATTCTCAAATTATAGGGAGTTTGCAGTATCTTGCTAGCTGTACTAGACCAGATATCTCATACTCTGTGTCTAAGTTGGCTAGATATACAAGCTGTCCAAATAGAACTCATTGGGATGCTCTTGATAGAGTACTTAGATATCTAAAAGGCACAATGTACCTAAGTTTACACTATAGGAGATTTCCTGGTGTGCTTGAAGGGTACAGTGATGCAAGTTGGATAGTTAAGAAGTCTGGATCCAATGGGGTGACTGGATACGTGTTCACCTTAGCAGGTGGAGCAATATCCTGGAAGTCGACCAAACAGACTATAGTAACTCGGTCTACTTTTGAGGCTGAGTTGTCTATAAGGGGTTTAGTGTCTGATAGGATTATAGCTATAGAGTTCATAGGAACTCAGAATAATATAGCTGATCCTTTAACTAAAGGACTGGAACCTGCAGTGGTCCTTAAGTCGAGGTTGGGGATGGGGCTGTCAACCCATCATAGTTCATCATCAGTGGGAACCCAATACACATGAGAGGAGATCCCTTGAAGTGTATTCAATGTGGTAATAACAAGCTGTAAGGATGAATTGGTAGTACCTTTGCTACATAGATGATACTGTTGTATTTGAGTCTATCCCCTGTAAACCTAGAAGGCACTGATACTGCTAGTAAGCAAGAGTTATTGTAACTCTGAATGGGGTCAAGTCATTCGACGAGATGGTAGCAGTACATCTCTGGAGATGCCCAGCTAAGCGAATGTAATTGTGTGGTCGCAATTAGAGGAATGGGTTATTCCTTGAAATATTGGACGAACAGGATCGAGACAAGACCATTAATGTCTCAAAGCCGTAGATTGGCACCGTAGCCTTTGACTTGTCGTCGTCTATGGAACATGATTACATCAAACGGATTAAGATTCAAGGTGAAACATTCCATCTGAATCCGGTAATCATTGAAGTAGGGGACTTAGGAGGGTTCAAACCCGGAAGGGTACCGACTCTGAAAAACAAGTCATGATGAGAAACCTGAAACATTTCTGTATGGATTTGTGGGGTATTGTTAGAAAATGGAGTTTTTAGAGCATAAGTATTTTATGTTCTTGATGTTAATTCCGGATTTTAACGATTGGAAATTGTTCCTAGATATGGGAACTTAAATTTTCATATATGGGTCTAAGTAATTTTCTTAGTGAAACCCATAGAGAAATAGAGTTGAAGTTAGTAGCTTGAAAGAGCTTGAAAATGAGAATGTGTATTTGTCCCACATTGAAATAAATAAAGGGGGTTGTTGGCTTTATATAAAATCACACACATGGGTAGTGTACAACTACTAAGGTGTATGATGGTGCACGGTGTTACTGTGTGCTCCACGCGCACACACACACGCGCACCGCCGCCGCCCGCCTCGCCACGCCCCGACACGTCTCGTCTCGACTCGGGTCGGGTCGGGTCGGGTTGGGTCGGTCGAAGGGCGATTTAGGCGAATGTCTCGGCGTCTCGCGTACGCGAGGCGACCTGGGCGAGGGATTTTATTTCTGTGTTTAAATAATATTTTAATTAGAATATGTATATATATATATATATATATATCGTTCGGGATCAGTACTTGGAATAAATTAGGAACTGGCAAACATCTAATACTGATGGGCTCAAGTCCTGATGAAATCCTGAAGGTACTACCAGATCCTGATGCATGATCAAATCCTGATGGACCAAGTCCTGACGGTACCAGATCCTGATGGATGATCAAATGCTGATGGACAACAGATCCTGACGGACGAAAATCCTGATGGATCAGATCCTGATGCTGGGTCAGAATTTGATAATATATATATATTGAATATATATTCGTATAATTAAAATAAAACTGATATGTGTGGATAATATATATACGTAACTGTTACGATATATATATATATATATATCGTTCGGGATCAGTACTTGGAATAAATCAGGAACTGGCAGACATCTAATACTGATGGGCTCAAGTCCTGATGAAATCCTGAAGGTACTACCAGATCCTGATGCATGATCAAATCCTGATGGACCAAGTCCTGACGGTACCAGATCCTGATGGATGATCAAATGCTGATGGACAACAGATCCTGACGGACGAAAATCCTGATGGATCAGATCCTGATGCTGGGTCAGAATTTGATAATATATATATATATTGAATATATATTCGTATAATTAAAATAAAACTGATATGTGTGGATAATATATATACGTAACTGTTACGATTTATTTAGTATAAATCAGCTGTTACAGCCGTTTTGATTATATTAAATCGACCGTTTCATTTTTATTAAATGGAATGGGGGTTACAATATTGATGAGGGTGGTATCAGTTACGTTTGGCCTCTCCTATAAATAGAGAGCTAAGCTACTGATTTTAGATACACTTTGGACCACACCATACATTCTCTGTTATTCTCTCTACACACTCTGCTCTCCCTCTATATACAGTTCGTAGGGTTTTCTGGCGACTGAGGTGTTAGTCGAAGTTGAGTTTTTCTGGTTATTGTGACCATCTAAACTCGGAGCTGTTTTATCCTGGAAGAATATTGCCAAGTCCTGACATAGTGTAAGTGGGGGCAATTATCTCTTCAAGAGCAGTCAGGTTTTTCGTGCAAATCCTGACGACTCAGCTGTGTTACATATTTGTTTGATATACTGATATAGCTATGGATACTGGTATGTATTCTGTTCTTCCTTTGTTTTTACACTTACTGATATGCATGTTTTATACCTTCGTGTTTTGTTTCGTTAATTGTTTGTTTGGCCTTGACTTGTTAAACACGATATATAATTGCTTCTATGTTGCTGTTTTAGTCAATATTCCCAACAGACCCTCAACTTGCAACTGGGTAATTTAACTCAAAAACCTTACATTTACATAACTCAGGTAATTAAAACTTGCAACTGGGGCACTAAACAAAAGTAAACTTGCAACTTGCCAACTGAATAAAAATAAACTTGCAACGGGGTACTGAACAAAATTGAGACTGAGAATAAGCAAAATAAACTGATTGAGAGAGGAGAGAGACTGAGATTCAGTTTATTTTTTTATTTTAAGAAAATTCGTATTTTTTATAAATTAAAAAAATATTAAGATTTAAAATATTTGTTTTATAGCTTTTATATATAAAAAATTAAGATTTTAAATAAAAAACTGAACATGAAATTTTTAAGAAAATTCAATTTTTTTTATAAATTAAACAAAGTTCAATTTTCAACGTAAAAAAATGGTCAATTTTTTCTCTATTTTGTTTCTACATAGTTTTAATTGGAAAAAAATTGTTAAGTCATCATTAAATTAATGAATATTTTGCTAATTTCATGTGACCTGTAAAATTGTTGAAATCAAATTTTAAGAATTCAAGATAGAACACAAATATTAAATTGAATGTGTAAAATCTTATATATATTAATTTTTTTACCAACAATTTGATATGTAAATTAATAACATATAAAAATTTAAAAAAAATAATATAATTAGAGATATTAGAAAAGGAGTCGTGCATTGCACGAGTTATAAGCTAGTAAATTAAAAAAAGATTAAGATTTAAAATATTTGTTTTATAGTTTTTATATATAAACAAAAAATTAAGATTTTAAAATAAAAAACTGAATGTTTTGTTCAGGGCCCAATTGTAAGTTTATTTTTGTTCAATACCCCAGTTGCAAGTTTCTATTAATCTAATAATGTAAATGCAAGTTACGGATAAGTTCAGTTATGTAAGTTGCAAGTTCAGTTTTTATTCTGTTACTTAGGTTAATGGAAGTTACCTAAATGCAAGTTTTAATTTATTGAGTTATGTAATTGCAAGGTTTTTTTGAGTTCAGTTACCCAGTTGCAAGTTGAGGATCAGTTTGATTATGAATTTGCCTATTTACCCCAATAATATGGGATAATTTTATTTTTGCCTCTCATTCCGTTCGTCAACTTCATAGAGAAATCTCATGGAATTACATTACTTCGTAGAGTTCCTAGAAGAGTTTAAAGTAAGTGTTTGTTTCACTAGAGCAACTCCAACCAATCTAACATTTTTATTTTTATTTATTTTTATGTACTCTCATTTTACCATATTACGACCATTACATCATACTATTAATTTACGTAATTTATAAACTTTAAAAAATTTTGGATTTATAATAGTATAAATTTTAATAATTTTTTAAGACTTTATTTTAAAATATATTGCATACATATTATTGGTACTATTAGATTTGGTCATGCCGGTATTTTATAAAGAATTTTAGTACCAAATACATTTTGAATCTATTTTCATTCTTTTTAATTGGGTTAAAATTATAATCCAAAAAAAAATACTATTATTAACTTTAATTTGATTACTATGAATATAACTTAAATATATTAAGAAAACAAACATGAAAATTATTTATTTTTATTAATATATTATGAAATTACTAATATATATGTTACTTTAATTAGTAGGAAAGAAACATGAAATACAAAAATAAATATATATTAATTTTCATTTCAAATAATCATATTGCAATCTAGGATAGTAAATAGTGATATTCGAAAAATTGCAAATGGAGTCCTGATTGTGGTAAATGGTAATGCACATGTGTGAGGGTAATTTTGAGAAAACATATTATAGGGTGTGTCACAATAACTTTAGGGTGTGCATATATCACCAGCCTAACAATAAAGCTCCAGCCCTACCCCCTCATCCCCTTTATTTTTTAGGGGAGAGAAAATAAAACCCCTTATTTGATAGATCAAAATTAGATCCCCTATATCCTCCACCTCATCTATCCTCCACCTCATTGGTTAATTTATAAGAATGTTCAAAATTTAAATTTAAAAAAACTACATTAAAAATTACTTTTAAAATATAGGGTATGAATATAGGGTATATGATTGGAGTGAAACATAATTTTCATTACCTATATTTTTAATAATCCCTATTTTAGGGGTTAAGGAAAGGGAAGACCTAGATGTTTTATAGCTATTTTTGGGAGTTAAATAATTTTAATGATTTTTTATGATAATCATTTTTTTTCGAAATATATCTTTATAAATTAATAAATAATATTCATTCAATATAAATCGAATTCAAGATCTAAATCGACTAAGATCTAAAATGACAAATGATAAATTCTTATTGTTAGACAGATTATCATGTCGCGCTCACTTGTTATAATCATTAGAATAAGGGTTCTGGTCCCTGACAATCGATTGTCAGGACCGGTTACGTAACCACATTAATTCCAGGATCGTTGACTCAAGGATTCGACGACCCTGGATTAAAAAAAGAAAATTACCTGTCCGTTATAATTTTCTGCGGATAGGACAGAACCTATCCGCGGAAAATTATAGCGGACAGCCAATCAGCCTAGCCGCGAAAAATTATAGCGGACATGTAATTTTTTTTTTTTTTTAAAAATCCAGGGCCATCGGATCCTTGATCCAACGGTCCTGGAATCAATTGTTACGTAACCGGTCCCTGACAACAGGACCCTTAGAATAATAATAATCATTAGTATACTACTCCCTCCGTCCCTCTTGATTCTTTACGTTTGCGGACCAGTTTCCGGCACGGATTTTAAGGTGCATTTTAAGGATAGTTCTATAATTTATTTTTGATATTTTTTTTTGGTATAAAAATAGAATAATACTATTTTTATACAAAAAAAGAAAATGTCAAAAATAAGTTATAGAACTATCCTTAAAATGCACCTTAAAATACGTGTCAGACACACAAAGAAATAGTTGGTGCACAGGGAATAGATAACTAAGTTTCTTTGTTTTTGGTTAACGAGAAGTAGCTTTGCACTGAAAGATGTTAAATGTAGATAACTTTTTTTTTTTTTGTAAAGGTGAATTTCTCATTCATGAATTGTATCGAAGTACAATAAAAGTACAAGAGATTGTAGCAGTAGATCCAAGTGTAATAGTATAATTTATTTTTGATTTATATAATGAAATCAAAAATTACAATATGATCAAATTTAAAATTATAGTACGATTATAAATTTGATTTGTCGAATAAGTTTATTTTTATCATGAAATGTTTTTGAAAAAAATTGTAGATTTCGAGAAAAGAAATTATACATGGGAAGAGATATAAATATATAATATATTGCAACTAGATCTGACAATTTGGGTAATCGGATCGGATTAGATCAATCTCGAATCAAATTAGCTTTTGATTTTGATATATTTAAACAAAGTTAGGATCAGATAGGATCTGATTTGGTTTGAGTCTAATTTAGATTCAAATCGAATGATTTTGATCCGATGAAATTCGATTTGGATCAGAATTGGTTCGTATCCTTTCGGATCATTACTCATTCCTTATTTTAATTTATGAGATTTTAAAATGTACCTTAATATTCAATATATTATTTCTAGTATAAATTTATGTACTTATTTGAAAAAAATATTTAAATAATTAAGATATATTTGATTTAGAATTATTTTAAAAATTCTAAAAAGGGAGAAATTAGCTCGACTCGATGTCACAAGAGTATGTTAAATATGCTTATAAATGAGTAAATATTGAATGAAATGTGTGTTAATGTATATAGATCATTGGTTATAAGAGCATCTCCAATGGGGTTTGATAAAAATTATTGTAGATCATTGGTTATAAGAGCATCTCCAATGGAGTTTGCTAAAAATAGTTGGCTAAAATAATATTTGCTGAACCTGTAAGATATTTGCTGAATATGTAAGGTGTTCTACTCCAACGGTGTTGACTATAATGATTGGCTATATTTTAAAAATAGTATGTTATTATTATTTCAAGTTATTTTAAATAGAATATATTATTTAAATATGTTAATAGATGATGTGGAATTTTGTTACAGGTCTTGAGGTTGGTTATATATAACCAACATGAAGGGGTTGGCTATAATTATAGATAAGAGGAATTTCTTTTGTCGTTTTTGTTGTCGTCGGTTTGGCATGTTGTCGTTTGCTTGTGGTTTTTATGCAAGGAGCCCGTCCGGAACTATATAGCGAAACGCATTCAAGACATGAGTAATGTAATTCCAAGCAGGCAGGTAGGTCCCATGTGGAGAATGCCATGGGCTCAGTTATTGCTGTGATATTTTTCGTACCATTCGGATTACTGTGTATGTATCACCCACCGTATTTGTCGTGCACATAGCCGAGAGTTTTCACGGAAACAGCCTCCCCGCCCTAGAAAGCGGGGGCATGGTCTGCGTACATCCTACCCTCCCCAAACCCTGCTCTGAGCGGTATATACTGGGTATGTTTGGTTTGGTTTGGTTTTCTATATTTTTTATTTATGGCATGCCAACTAGGTTATTGCTAATGAATTAGTCTCCATTGGAGATGTTCTAACCCATTAAAATTATATCAACTACTTAATTCATCATTTTTCTAATTCGGATCTAAATCGGATCTAGTATTTCGAGTCATATAGGTTTCAGGTTATCATCAGGTTTAGTATTTTGGATTTTTTTGATTAGATTTTTGGATCGATTATTTTTCTAATCAAATCACATTGATATTCAAATAATTATTGAATTGAAAATGTAAATAGGTCAAAATTTGAAACTGAATACAGTAACTTTTCTTTGAAACTTGAAGTAACATTGTTGAATTATTTTGAAGTAAACGGAACCTTTTCTTTTCTCTGCAACTGTTCACAAATAGTCTTACGACACTCAAACATTTTTCGTTATTGGGATAGTAAACTATGTCCTTGGACACATGTTAAGAATTATTTATTATCTTGATTATTAGTACTTTTTTGTCTTGTTGTTGGTCATGTACTTTATTGCTATATTTACTAATATTTCTACTTCTTTTTCATTATTTATATTAGCCATAGCAAATTTCATGTATATAAATTATTTTATATACAATGATCCCCTGCATTTACATCAATATCAATTAATAAAAATATTTATTTCTGTCACATCATTTTTTAACTATTTTATAAAAGACATTAAAATAAAATCTTTAATGCTTGATAAAAATAGTTAACTAAATTTTTACAAATACTTTCTATTTTTATTTCAAAACAACATTTTTATTTTATATGATTTGTTTTTAAAAAAAATTTAAAGTATACTTAGTTGGGTGAGTAAAAAAGTATAACAAACAAATAGTAAAAAGGTGGTAAGAAAGAGAAAAAGTACTTCCTCCGGCCCAAAATACGTGTAACTTTTTTAAAAAACACACATATTAAGGTAAAGGTAGGTAAAGGTTGGTTGAATAATATTTTCCAACTAATACCATCAATTAATACATTGAAAAATGAGAATATTGTTAATTTTGAAAAAAGTCAAATTTTAGATACAATAAATATAGGGATAGTTTTGGAAAATCACCTTAAATTTGTATTAAAAAAAGAAAAGGGACATGTAAAATGGGACAAATTCATTTTTCAAAAGCGACATGTATTTTGTGACGGAGTGAATAAACACCAACTTGGTTAAACATGAAAAGTAATAAATATTTTACTCCACTCAAATCGGAGCTCAAAATGACTCGACAATGTGGGTCTGAAACCCACATTTTCTAACATCGAGGTAGGCTGCTTCTTTTGCAGAGCCTAGTGTGAAAAAATTCAGTTTAAGAACATGTCCGGTAATTGTTTCATTTTGCTCGTCCAACAGATGCCACTTCACAAACCAGGACAAAGCAATGTTTATTGGAGCAGACCCTTCTCATATTTTTGATGATAGATGTATTAGAGTGACTATTCACCACTGTTTTTTTTCAAGTTCTTATACTCGTTCGAGGTCCTGATTCCTGACAAAAAAATATCAGCTATAAACAACAAATAAGGTGTAATAAATTATTCTCGGTTTCAAATTAATAGTGCACTTTTAAAAAATTACGCATATTAAGAAACTCAATTATTAATGATCTAATTCCATATTTACCCATATTTATTGTATTGGTTGGATAAATAAGTGCAAAAAGTCAATTTTGGACTAGTATTGTATTTTGAAACAAATTTTTTTTGAAAGTGACTTATTAATTTCAAACGAAAAGAGTATACATTAACCTGTACCCCGATGGCACAAGTTTAGCGAGCCCTAGTTATTTGACAAACCCAGAATTTGTATTTAAGGGCATGCAAATTCCTAAATTTAAGGTGACGTTTATGGAAATAGTACCTTGGAAAAAGTGGAAAAAAGTTGTTTCAGAAAATTAGGTCACCTTATCTTTTGTAGTTGATAAATTAGGTTTCTAGCATAAAAAAAAAATGCTTATAAAACTTAAAAATCCGATTGATAGAATCAAGGTTAAGAAACAACAATGATCAAGTTTAACCATTCAAGACCTTATTTAGTTTTACATGTGATATACTATCACTTGTTTAATAATCTACCCATAACTGGATAAAAAAACTTATTACACTGGTCTTGATTCATGACGACACTCTGTAGCAGCATTCACTGAAGCTTGATGTCAACAGCGAATATCTGCTCACTGGTAGGTGTATCCGCAGAGCGTTTCGCAACCACAATTTCCTGGTCCTTGTTTACTTCCAGAACATAGTGACTGGTGGCATCTGAAATACTTCCGTCATGATTGAATAACCATCGCTCCTCATTTCCTCCGTCGCACCAATGAATACCGACAACATTTGTGTCATTAGGAGAGGATTTTCTCGCGAGGCAGTTGCTCCTTATTCCACTTGGTCGTATAGTACCATCTGGATAAATTTCCCATTGTGGAACACTTTTATCGTTGCCTTTGGGTGCCACTTTGACACTATCATTGCCAGATGGTTGCACGTACATACCGTTGTAGCTCAAAATAGGGGTCACTAAAGCAGGGTTAGTACCAGAGCTATTTCTGAAACTCCAACCTTGACGTGATGAGTATGATATTTCATTAACAGTTAGTACACTGAATGGATATCCTACGTATGCATTTAAAGCTAACTTGTGGTCTTTATTTATGATGTCCCCGTTGTTCTGTATTTCCCACTTTGTACTAGAATACTTGGGTGCGGTGGTACAGTTATGGATCATTACATATCGGTCTGGTTTAAGACGGTATGCTGTCAAGCACATCCCGTGGCATCGAATTGTCCCATCTTTCTTTAGAGTGAATAGTTGATTACTGGTAGATGTACATGGCCACAATATTATTGGGTTTCCATCGGAGTAAACTGATTTTTGAACATCAGCACAAAGGCCATTGCGGCCTACGAGATTGACTGTAGGCTCTTTTTTAGGACATTCATCACATACATAAAGAATGGAAGCAATTTGTTGGTCTAAAATTGGATAGATTGAGCTTATGGGTTGAGAAACTCCCGGTAACACAACTGCAGGTTCGATTACGCCAGCAACTGATTCCTGGATTCTAGTTGAGAGTACTTTCCAATTATCTTCCAACGCGATCATAGTGTCAGATGGTAAGAAGCTCGTTTCTTCCATGATCACCCGTTTCTCCACATATCTGTAACATTAATTTTGCAGAATAACCAATAAATACGAGAAATCAAATCAGTTAAATCTTTGCTAATTTACTTATATAAAACATACATAAACATTTCTAAACGTACCCAATTAACTTGCATAAAATTCATGATGACTATATGCTGAAATTAATGTTTAAAAATCATTTTACTAGAGCGACTGGCACCTGTAGCGGATGGCATCTGAAATCATCTGACTGGCTGCTAGCACAAGTGCACCCTGATCATATGCCGAATTAACGTCGTTTACTTTCTGAACGTAACGGTCCAAAGGCTCGATCCCCAACAATAGTTCTTTTCTGTTGCCTACAGCAGTTTTCTCGATATCCGAGTAGCTACTGTTGAAAGGGAGGTCCGCGCGCAAGACGTCTGGATATGAAAACAAACTATATGTATATGGTCTGTTAGTGTCGGGAAAGAAGTAAGCTGTATCTTTTGATAGGTACCCCACCACATTCGCATTAGCTCTATCTATCGCCAAAACGACACGTGCACCAGCTGAACTGTAAAGCGCCACCAGCAGAAAACGATCGGATTCTGAAAAATTGGCTGGATTCCGGAGCCGTGGAATGCCGTGCACCTTGTCTACGCTTAGCATTTCTTCTCGCACATTTTCGATGAAAGTTTTGTACCTTGTTTTGCTGGCATGAGCGGTATCGAAGGGAACAACAGGGTAAAATGTGAGCTTTTCTGGTACCCTTGCTGGTGACATGAGCAGCACATCAGTTCGGGCATTGCAGATACTACCAACAAGCCATGCAGCTGCAACTGCGAAAACCAAGAGCCTCGGAACCATTTTTGACATTATTAGCCTGCACACGGATATGAATTACATCAGTTTCACGTAAAAAATTGTAGTCTAAACTCTAAATAATTAAGAACTTGTTCAACATAATATATTGAAAGAATTTATCAAATACAAAATATCCATATATAAGAAAACAGTACTTGCACAAAGCGAATGTGTTATGGAGCTCTTGTAAGATGGGCTTAACTTGGTAAGGATGGCAGCTATTTATAGATTTTTTTTCATGGAAATTTACAGCTCGGAAAATACTAGAGCTACAAACTTGGTAAAACAGCTGTGTGGACGGGGAAGAAGATTGCCTTATCTATACTTATGTATTAAAGCATTATAGCTTATAACCTGTGGGGGTTTTCTAGGTTAAAAAATTTATTTAACATTATAATTATGTTTTTATATAATCCCTATTTTTAATAATTTTTTAATTTTAATTTAATATAAATTTATATAATAATATGCCTGTTTTAAAATTTATTTTGTAAAATTCTAAATTAAAAATGTTGTTGATGGGTTCGAACTTTGAATTTTAATAAATTAATTTAATCATATAATATATCTTATTATTAGATCTAATGATTCTTATTTATTACTAAAATTAATGATTTGAATATATGGTGAGATATTTTTTGGTGTATATTACTGATGACAAGATTTATTTTAAATTAAAAAGTAAAGTGTTTTAATTACAAAAATTACTACTAAAAATAATTACGGAAAGATATGGGGGTGATGGCCCAAAATATTCATATGGGAGCCATGCTGGCCCTTTTTACTGACTATACAGGTTAGACCGTATACCGTAATATGTGGGGTGTTGCGGAACACGATCTTCCGTATCATGCACGAACACGGTACACCGTGTTCCGTATCATGCACGAACACGGTACACCGTGTTCCGTATCATGCAGGAACACGGTACACCGTGTTCCGTATCACGCTAATACGGAACACCGTGTTCCGTATCATGCATAATACGGTACACGGTGTACCGTATTCTGCTAATACCGAGGCCGAAATTCCGTATACCATTGGTATTTCGGATCATTTTTTTCAAAATCAGTATTTTGGGCAAAAACTTGTGAAAAATAGGCATTTTGGTAATTCTCTCAAGATATGGTGTGATATTTTGGATATATATTAATTATTGTAATATTAGTTTTAAATTAAATGATAAAGTGTTTTAATTAGAAGTAAAATCTTTAAAAAAAATGGGTAATTGAGTTGTTGGAGCAGAAAAAAGAGTCCAAGTAGAAGCTCAATGTGGATGAAGAAATTTTAATCGGAATATAATTACGTTAACATTAGTAATTAGCTTTTTGAGTTATTTTTGTAATTTAATTATTTATTTTAATAATTAGGATAACCAAACCGAAACCAAAAATTTCAAAACTTTCAATGTTAAAATCAAAAATTTCAAAAATTTCGGCTTTAATATAATAGTATAGATAGTTAAAATTACAATATTTAACCATAATTATTAACATTTATGAAAACTTAACAATTGTTAAGAAGATATGGACAATAGTTTTGGTAAAAGCAAATATGACTTTGTCACCAATTTTAATGGAACCGAGGGTGTATTAAAATAAATAATAAGATTATATAATTAATGTTAATTAATCAATTATCTTTTTCACATTTTTTTTTATAATCAAAAAAATATTAATAAGAAGGCATAAAGCCTTAACATCCCAAACATCTAGCCCATACAACAACAAGGGCCTAGATAACAAACTTAACCAACAAAGCAACAAGCTTAGCAACAAAATCCACTGAAATAAGACTTCAATAAACTGAACTTAAATAAAAACTTAATTAAAAACTCCAGCTTGTAGAGCATCTCCAAGTTATCCTTCCCGTATTTGATCATCACCAACAGCCTCACCCCCTGCTTGACCACTTTCCCCGAGCATCGCAGTATCAATTATACCTATCTTTCAATCATCAATATTTTCTTACTTTTGATGAATTTAAAACTAATCTCACAATCATTAATATATATCCGAAAATATCATATCATAGTTTTCAATTATTAATAAAATAAATAAAAATCTTTATATGTTGTTTATAATAAGGAAATATTAGTATAATCCGTAAACGTACATGAATATATTAAATTATGTACTCCCCCTATCCCGATTAATTATATACATTAGAAGGGCACGGAGATAAAAAAATGATATAAAAAATTAGTACAGTTAGATGAAAAGTGGGTAACGTGTTGAAAGCTATCAATATTTAATAACAGATTTAAGATAGTGGAGAAAAGTAGTGGATGTAATAGTGTTTTATATTATAGATTTATATAGTCGGGGAAAGTAAGTGGGTGTAATAGTATTTTTTATTATTAAAATTTTATTATTTTTGGAATGCATAGAAATGAACGAACACCCCAAATATTAATTGTATAGAACTGAATGGAAAAGATGGAGTATTAAATTAAAATTAAAAAAATTATTAAAAAAATAATTATATAAAAACATAATTGTAATATTAAATAAAATTTATAACATAATAAAAGAAACTCGTGCATGGCACGGGAATTGAAAGTTTGTCGGTTCGACATAATAAAAGAAACCCGTGCATCGCACGGAAATTGAAAGTTTGTTGGATCGGTTTTCGGCACAATCATCCTAATTATTAAATAATATAATTAATGATAATTACCCGATTGCCATTTTTAATTTAATTAAAAGACGTTTACTTTTAATTGATAGTATTACCTTTTTTAAACACCTAAAATATCATATCTTCCGATTAATAATATTTTGTTTCTAATTAAAATACGTTAAATTTTAATTTAAAACATAATCTTGCAATAATTCCTATATACCCAAAAATATCATATCATATCTTCTAATAACTATCAAAATATAATAGAAATTTGCATATAATGAAAAAATGACTGTTAGATTTTTGATAAAAAATCAAACCATTAGATCTAATAATTAAAAATATTAAATGATTAAATTAATTTATTAAAATTTCATGGTTCGATTTACATATTTATTTTAAAAAAATTGTATAAGTTTTAAACAATACATATTATTAATTAAATTTTTACTAAATCATTTAAATTAAAATTAAAACAAAATTATTAAAAAAAATAATTATATAAAAATATAATTATAATATCAAATAAAATTTATTACATACAAAAAAATTCATACACTAGTTATAAGAATTCATTATGGAGTCGCATCCAGAAGGTCTCTCGAATGACACTGCCCGCGAGCAAAATGAAAACATTTTCTATTCTAGAATAATAATAAATATTGAGTTTATAGTTTTTAAACCTATTTACCGAACCAAAGGTGCTTTGTGTGCACTAAATTGCTTTTTCTAAGGAAATGGAAGAGAAAATTTTATTTTATTTTTAATTTTTTTTTAATTGAATGATGTATTTAGAAGAAAAGGAAGGAAAATTTAAAAATTATGGATTTGTTTTGTATAATATTGTCCCACATTTTTTTTCCTGATCAATTTAAAAAAAAATATTAATTTATTTTTCTATTCTTTTCTTTTTTCTACAACTCGGTACCGAGAATAATGTCAACATTTCATGCTTTTATAACAAATTAACATTTTATAGGAATAATAAGGTTCAAGAAAGGTGTAACAACTAGTTATCCAGAATTTTGAAGTATGACCGGAATTTAGTCATATTTTTTTTATAAAATAATGAGGTCATTAATTTAAAATATAACATAATTAAAGATCCAAAAATGAATTTTCAAATGAGAGAGTGTTAGATATAATATATGAGTAAATATTCAGTTATACTTAACATAAAATCTTTAGATCAATTAAGGTTTTTTCAAATATAAATAATCATACTAGAAAATAAGTTAGAAAAGAAAATTAATATGAGATTTCGTATATTTTATATTTATTTTTAAAACCACAAAAAAAAATATTTATAATTTTTACATAAGAATAATTATAAATTTCTAAAATTTGTGACTTCTCACAATTTTGGAATGTTGCGCGGTCACACGCGACACAACAGACATTCCCTATTAGAAAAACAGGCAAAGAGGAGGATCAGAAAAACACAATTATATACATGTCTACAAAAACAGATTTGTGGTTTTGTATAAAATTGTGGTTTTTGTAACATTTTCAAGGCTTGAATCACGAGTATATGTGGTCCATTGGTCCCAAAAACAGATTTGTAATTTTGTGTAATAATATTGTCATTTTATCCATATTCATAATGTAGCATCCAAAATATCAAGATATTATTATCGGAAATATAAGTTTTTAAAGGAATTTTAATATATAAAAATGATTATCTATTTACTAGAAAAAATAATTATACACACTTTTTTTCAAGTATAAAACATGGAACATGTAATATGAAATATAAAATTTTATACATAAATTTTAAAATTATAGTACACAATTAATATTTCATAACATAATTAAATGATTTTTTTATAACCATTTTAAAAAATTCTAATACATTACATATATAGTCTTATAAGGCAAACATAACAAATTTTTAAATAGAGAACACATTGAACACAGTTTTTTAGGAATGAATTAGGTAAATAAACAACTTTTAGTTTTTGAAACTCTACAAATAACAAGCCCAAAGCTTGTTACCGACTGCTATTTGGATTGGATTAGCTATGCTTTTGACTAGGGGTGAGCAACGGGTCCGACCCGAACCGAATCGAACCGGACCCGAAAAAATCGAGAACCAAAAATGACAATTTTTTAGAATCGAACCGGACCCGAAATTGTGATAGAACCGAACCGGACCCGAACCGTGAATTACGGTTCGGTTCGGTTCCAACCCGAAAAAACCGAAATGTATATATTTATATATTAATATATAATTAATAATATATAATTAATAATATATATAATTAATTAATAATATATATTATTATTATATATTTAATATATAATTTAAATAGATTATATAATTTCATTAATAATATATAATTAATAATATATGTTATTATTATATATTTAATATATTATTTAAATAGATTATATAATTTCGGTTCGGTTCGGTTCTTTCAGGTTTTGGATGTCAAGAACCGAACCGAACCGAGAACCGAACTTTTCTCAATTTCAAGAACCGAACCGGACCCGAATTATACAAAACCCGAACCGGACCCAAAATTTCGGTTCGGTTCGGTTCCCGGTTCTAACCCGAAAAATGCTCATTCCTACTTTTGACTACAAGTGTCTCCCAGTCTAATATAAACTAGCAGTCATACTCACCGAAAGCACAAATCTAAAAAATATCAAATAATTACTAAAATATATATATGTATAAAATTATTTTATTTTTTTCAAATAGTTTTATGACATTTTATGCTCTTTTTACAAAAAATTCAGTTCAAGATAGCCATGTATTGAGGACTGGGTATAAAAAAAACATAATTATTAATATATATTTAAGAATTTATACATTTTTTCTTCTATAAACGTAAACAGAATAGGAAGTGTCGACTTTTTGGAAGTTGTTGAATTAACATGTTATACTGCTAATTTGAATTAGACGCTGTCAAATGGTCATGTTATACTGCATATAGGCTTTCAAAAATATCCAAAATTAGACTGGACCGGATCGACACGGACCCATTGAAGATCGGATTCTCCCAATTTCTTGGACCAAACACCAGACCTATTATATTCGGCTTGGGGCTGAACCGGTTAGTTAATTTCTACATAAAAAAATATTTTTTATTATATAATATTTGATTTTTTTGAAGTTTAAATAGATAAATTATTTTGCAAGTTAATATATGTTTAAAATTGAAGTCCATATCTTATTTATTATGAAAGAATCGCAATTTCTAAACCTGTAAATGCCAATTATTTATCGTATGTAGTATGACATTTAATTATTTAGATTATAATGTTGATCCGATCTCTAATATTTCATAAGTTTATTATTTACTATTTAGTTTGTCAAATTATGATGTATGTAAATATTTAATATCTATATTATACTCCCTCCGTCCCATAATATATGAATTGGTTTGACTTTCAAGTTAGTTGAAAAATGGGTAAAGTGGTGGGACCTATCAATATTTAATAATAGATTTGAATAGTGGAGGAAAGTAGTGGGTGTAATAGTGTTTATTTAATATTAAAAAGAGTAAAAAATGGAGAAGTAGTGGGTGTAACAGTGAAAAGTAGTGTTAAAAAATAGTAAGTTTTATAGGTTCATTCTTTTTGGGATGTCCCAAAAAGGAATAAGGGTCATATAAAATGGGACGGATAGAGTATAACTTAAGAAGTAAAGTAATATAAAAATAATTATATACACAAACTTCGATTTGATCCGGATTTTTTTTCAGGATTTGGACCGAATATGACGGAAAATCAGATTTTTTTGATTTGATGGATCGGAGACAAGACCGCTTATATACGATCTTGTCTGGGTCATGGACTAATAAACCTGATCCAGTCTAATTTACCGTTCTAGATCAAAATGTTGTGTAGTCCTAACTGCAATGTACTAGATTATTTCTAGTAACTTGGTTTCTTAATCTTAAGTTGTAAGTTTAGAATGATTTAAACCCATGACAAATGAATATTTACATATAAAGTCAAGTAAAATGGAAATTTCATCGTGTTGAAGTAGCTCGTTGCCAGTGACCTCACTATTAACCGATCAATCCTGTTATATATAGATGTAACTTCTTGGTTCAATGTATCAATAAGACCGTCAAGATCCTATAAGACATACATATAGTTAGTTGATTTTCTATCACAATATGTCAGATATCAACATAGATATAACTTTCAAGCTCATACATATGTTTGTTATGTCACTAATAGGGATTAAAATATTAAATTTTAATCAAATGAAAAAGTTATACATATTATTTAGTAATTTTCAAACTATTCTTAAGAAAAAATTGCGCTTGACCTGAAAGGTCAGAAAAATAATACAAAAATTGTCAACGACACAAGTCAAACGACCTTACTTATTATATATTTTCCAATTGTTTCGATTGCAAATGTGACAACAAAAGTTTGTAGTCATACAATGTAAAGTATTTTATAGAGAGTACACTTCCCATTAATAACATATCCTTGTTTGCCTTGTTTGCGTATGTTCTAGTGACCTGCCAATAAATTAAAGTGGAAATTTATTTTCAAAAAATTAAAAATATAATTCAACTTATATTTTCCGATGGTCAATGACAATCATTAACTATGGCATGAAATTCATTCATATTTAGGATCCACCAACAATTATGTAAATTAATCAAATATAAGAAAAGACTAAAAGTGAACATCTTAGATTATACTCCCTCTGTCCCACTCAAACTGGCTTATTTGACTTTTTTTGGTCAAATTGACCAAACTTTGACTAATTTTAAAAATTATCGACTAACATTTATATAAATCTAAAAAATGTAGGTTATAATAAATGGTCTATATTTTCTTATCATATTTTTTACATTAACTATATTTAACATATAATATACATAATTTAAGTTCCAAATTTGGTCAATTTGACCAAGAAAAGTCAAACAAGCCACTTTAAGTGGGACGGAGGGAGTATAATTTAGTGAATTGAGCTTTTAGAATCCCCATGTTAAAGTTGACTACAGAAATGATTTTGAAGAATATAGATAGGTGATTTTTATAACTACTCAAACAAGAACAAAAAATTGTGGCATAATATGCGTTCGACACACAAACAAATATATTAATATAAATATTATGAAGTTGAGAAAAGTTATATGCTTTAATTTGGAACAGGCATGTGTCTGTGAATAAGTGTGTAGGTATTTTTGTTTGTAAGAAAATCAAAAGTATGTACATAAAGTAATTAACTCTTATAAAAAAATAACATCATTCACAAACATTTACATTTTTCAATCTAATAATTTATATTGTCAAATACAAACATTTCGTAGATATACGACTACGGTAGTCATACTTTGTTTGAGTAAGGAATAAGGATACTCACCGGGTGCGATATAATCTCAAAAAAGTATATAGACTGTTTTTTTTTTGCAGTATATTTGTCTTTTTGTCTCACAACAGACCATAAACAAAAATTACAATGATATAGTTGCAACTTATTTTAATTTGTCAAGTTTACGCATATACTTCATATACATTAATTTGACTTTCTTGTAAAAGATGTAGGTGAAAAAGGTAAGAAGCAGAGAAAAATATTAGACATAAAAAATATAAATTTATAAATTTTGAAATAGTAAAATAATTAAATATATTTTTGAAATCAAGATTTATTTACACAGGCATCACATCAAATTTATATATATTTAATTAATTGTACATCTAATTTAATATTATATTTATTGTGAACTTACTATGTAATTGTCTTTACATTCCTGGATTTTATTTTATTAATGGCAAACCACAAATTAAATTTAAAGACGGATATTTAAAATGCTAATAATGAAAAACAATGGATGGTTCTGATTTTGATTTTGAAGTATAATTATAAAGCGTTTATTTAATTATTAGTACATCTAAATTAATATTAATTTTTTTGTGAACTTACTAATTAATTAACTTTACATTCTTCAATTTTTAAGTTAATAGGAAACCATAAAAAATTAAGGATAAATAATCAAAATGATAATTATAGAAAAATGAATGAGTTTGATTTTGAATGATAATTATATTAAAAAATGTTTCAAAATAAATGACAATTAATGGTTTAAGATTGTTTCCCTACCTTTTGTCATTGATTCGTATTGTGAATTCAAGATGCATTCTAAACGGTTATGATCATTCATTATACCTTTGAATATTAAGTTGGTGAAATAACAATATATAAAATATTAAATACATTAGCAATTAAGTTGATGAAAGAAAGAGATTTGTATGTGATTGATTGATTAAAAAATTAGAAGTGAATTATGATTTTCCTTACAATAATTTTTATTTTTTTGATTGGTAATTTATTCACCAACCACTAATAATACTCTTCTAGCGTATATTTAATAATTTAAATAATTAAAAAATATGTAATGTTGGCTTATATGCATTTATTAATTAATTATATTAACAAATTATGAATAACATATTTTTGAGCTTTTAACAAAATCGAGTATTTGAAGGTATAGATTTTATCCAAGTTATTTAAAATCTGATTTCAAATCCGATTTTTCATATTTCGAGTTGAGTTAGATTATAATTGTTTAAAATCGGTTATAATTGTATAATATATATTATGAAAATCAATTTATAATGTATGATAATATGATTATGATTGACTCTATATTAAAAGAGTGGTTGATTAATTAATGAGTAGTTATCGAATTTAATTAAAATATGTAATAGTATATCGTGATTGATTTCAATTTAAAATAGTGATTTTTTAGTAATTTTTTTTTGATTTAAAAATATGTATTTATGGGTATGTTAAATACAATCATTATTGTATTTAAATTAGAAGTGTTAACTAATCATGGTTAATGATGTATGGTGAGAATGTAAATAAGGAAAATTCTTAATATTACATTATTGGTCTAAAATTTAGAAATATTGGTTCTAAAATAACACTACGCCATAGATGGCTTTATACAACACTTAAGGAGGGTGTTACCTTCTCGAGTGTTACCATAGCTATGAAATTTTGGACCTACTACAAACACTCTAGTTTTGGTTTTATCATATCCTTAAAGGTATGTTACTTTAACGGTGGGCCTGCGCAGCAATTCTTATTTGGGCCATATCTCGAGTTCCAGGAATCAGAATGGGGCGAAATTACAGCCCACGCGAAGGTATCGAGAAAATCTACAAGTCTAGACCGGCCCAGCAGTCACCAGCCTTATGTAGCAGTCCAGAATCAGCCTTGAACAGTAGTACGAATTTTACACAAGACCCAACTTATTTTAGGAAACATTGTAAAAACATCATTATTATTATTATTAGGTTTTGAAGAGATAGAGGAGAGTTTTGGGTGTGCTTTTAAGGGAGGCATATCTTTTTCATAGAGAGAAGAAGAGAGAGTGGAGCAAAGGAAGAAAGGATTCTACCTAAGCCCTATTTGCAATCTTAAAAGTTGTAATTTCTTACTCTTTATCTTTGTAAACATGGTTTCATATCTTTATATCATTTTGTTTTCTTCAATTATTATGGGTAACTAATTCCCAAATCTGGGAATTAGGTAGTATTCAGTGGTTAACATGTTTGTGTGAATTTATTATGTGATATCTCATGCTTGTTAATTCGTTGTTGAGGACTTAACCCAATTTAGGGAGTCATGAACCCTAGGTTGTAATTTTAGGGATTGTAATGAATTGGGAAATGATTTATGATTCTAGTAAATGAGACTGATAGAGTATATTTTTATATATATTTTAGATGATTTTATTCTCATATTTATTGTGTTTTGCATTGATTTGGATTTTTATTTAATAGATTTTATTGTTTTATTGTAGGAAATAAAGAATTCATAACTTGGAAGGATTTGGAGCAAAAAGAGCTATTTTGGAGATAAAATAGGAGAAAATTCGTAATATTGGGCTATACGGGCTGTTCTACACTGTTTGGGCCATATCTTGAGTTCCAGAAGTCAGAATTTGACGATCTTACTGTCCACGCGAAGCTTGTGGAATTATCTTTAATTCAGAGGTGGTCCAGTAATCAAAATCCAACTGGAAGAGCCCAGAAACGGAGGAGAAAAAGAAGTGACGAATTTTAATTAAGGAATCCTATTCAGTTATGGAATCCTACTTGTAATTGATTTAGAGTATTAAAATACTTTTATTGGGCAAGACTTTTAGAGCCTATATAAACACATCTAGGGTATGATGAAAAATTATTAGGGAGTAATATTAGATCAGATAATATAGTTTAGAGTAGATTAGTATTATTATTAGTTGGAGATGTAGAGAAACACCATGACTCTTCTTTTGGGTGACAACATTGAAGTTTGAAGGTTTTGTTCTCTTAATCTTTTCTTTGTTCTTACTAGTTTAATTATGTTTTCTTGTTTTACTAGTTGTTTTACTTGTTTAATTATTAGCGAGTAGTTATTTCTAGGGCTTAAAGGGAAGCCATGTTTGCACTAATATTGGCATGATTTTCATAGTGGTTTGATTGGTTATGGTTAATTCTGATTGATATGTTTTAATCATTAATTTGTGTAATTGGCCAATATCATGGATTAATTATATGCAAATAGGGGTATGGATCGAGAGATTTACTTACTAGAGGCACACATACGATTAGCAGAATTGAATTTGAGTGCGAGAGCATCATTGGATTTCTGAGAGCGTTAATGCTTGGAAAAGATTAACTTGACTCTAATTACCTGATTGATTGAATTACTAAAAGTGGTTAATTGTGTTGAATGTTTCAAGAGTGTTAATGCTTGAGAGAGATTAACATACTCTAATTATAGGATCACATTGATTGCTTTAGCTTAAGAGCCAATTGTGTAAGCATGGTGGACCTGATTGCCCTAGGTTTTAAATAATTTGTTTATCATCTGTTTAACTAGTGTTAATTTAGTTTAATTAGTTAATTAATAATTCTTCACATATTCGTCTGACCCTTGAAACAATTAGCGATAACTGAAAAGGAATTAGTAGAACCTGTCTCCTTGTGGATTCGACCCGCTTGCCATCTGTACTAGCAATAGACACCGTGCGCTTGCGGTTAGGTATAATTTGACACATCAAGTTTTTGGCGCCGCTGCCGGGGAGACAGCGAGTTTCTATTGATTTTAATTTAGTTGTTTAGATTGTTTCCATTGTCTCGTTGGAACCTTTGTTCCAATTGAGGCAGATTTTACTACGTTTTCTTGGCTTTGTTGAGTGTTTACAGGTTACTATGGGTGAAGTTGATACTTTTGCACTACTCTCTTCCATGTTGGAGGCACGCACTCAAGAAATTGCCTCATTCAACCCTACAGAGCCCACTATGCGTCCAATGAGTATTAATGAGATGTCACAAGTGGCCCCTAAAACTTACAACTTCTGTCCAATTTGTGGTGTCCAGGGTCATTATGGTTTGGAATGCTATTACAATGTCTATAATTCTCAGAGTGCTCAGTTGGGACAAATGAATTCTTTTGAAGAAGGATATGGGTACAATCAGTATTCAAACACTTTTGATCAAGAATGCGTGTATCAACCAGATTTCTACTACCAGGACAATGGTGCTCAAAATTTTTCATATCATAATCAGCAACAGTTTGAGCAACAATATTATCAGTCAAATGAGCAGCCGCCACAACAAGATTATCAATATCCTCCTCTACAAGAAGATCTACATGTTTCTCAATCCAGTGTAGATGTGCAAGCTGATCAGACAAATGAGATGTGGGATATCTTGAATAAAATGCTAAAGAGTTTTGAAGAATTAGAAACTCAAAGTTTGGCGATTGAATCTCAAATTTCACAGTTGGCTAACTCTTCTACTACAGGGCAGCTCGACTATTTACCATCATCATCTATCCGATCCGAAGAGGACCTGACTGCTATCAATCTCACAAGCGATCAGGAATATGATAGTTTCTCCATGTATGTTGATGATGAGGCCATTGATAAAGAGAAGGAGTATGCCACTGATGACGAGATCAATGATGTTGTTGTTACCGAGAACAATGTGACTGATGATGAGGCTACAAAGGAAAGCAATACAGAGATGGCTGTTGTTTCTCTTCCACAACCTGTGACTAAGCTACCATGTATTGATAAATTTGCTCTCGATCTAGCCTCTACTTACAAGGCTTCTTTGCTCAAGACTACTTATTACAAGGTTGATGTGATAACAAATATTGTCCAAGATGATATTTCTCAAATTCTGGTTGAGGATTCATACAAAGTGGCTCATACGTTTCAAGCTCGAGAAGAGGTAGAAGATGGAAGTGTCTTATTAGCCAATGATGTGATAAGCCAAGATGTTCGAATGACTCCAGTGAAAGTGAGGAGTGAAGAAAAGCCACCACCAGAACCTCCACCTTATGTCAAGGGAGTTCAATATTTTTGTGGTGTTGAATTTTATCGCTGTTTTATCACAAAGTTTTCCAAAACTGCACAAGCACTCTCTCTATTGCTTATTAATGACATATTTTATTTTACTAATGCTTGTTTGGAGACTTTCTGCAGGATAAAGACAACCACTAACACTCTTGATACTTTTTGTGGTGGTGAGTTTATGATCGAGAAATTGGATATTCCGTTTCCATCGGAGTATTTCTGAGGACGTCAAGCTATTGACGTTAAAGAAGCGCTTCTTGGGAGGCAACCCATGGATGTGGTACATAGGCTGCATTGGAGGATCGGTGCACTTCATGCTTTTGCATAGGGGAGTACTTCTTTCCTTCTTTCATATATAGTAGAATTGTTTAGTTATAAAAAAAAAAAATTAAAAAAATAAATAAATTTGAGTGTTAAAAAAAAAAAAAAAAAAAAAACGATTTTTTTTGTGTAACGCAGACTGCGCCTGCGTTTTTGCCCCTGTAACGCAGGCTGCGCCTGCGTTACTGTCTTTCCCGCAGTCTGCAGGCCTATCACGCAGGCTGCGCCTGCGCGTCTGGCTGTGGAGCAGTTTGCTTTGTCTTGCGCGTGTTCCAGTGAGTTGTTGTGGTTTTTTTTTTGTTACCCTGTGTTGTTATATATATATATAAAAAAAAAAACTTTCAACCGCCATTCTATTTATACCCCTTTTACATCTAATTCTTTTCCTATTTACATTCCAAAACCCCCCCATCTCTCCTTCAAAATTTCTAAACCTATTTCTATTCTAATTCTTATTTATTATTATTATTATTATAATTATTTTTATTATTATTATTATTATTATTTTTTTTTATTTTTATTTTTAATCCCTAAATCCTATTTCTATCCTACATTAAATTTCAAATTCCACCCCAAATTTTTTCCTTTTCACCTTAAAATTTTTAAAATCCATCCTATCATTCCATTATCTATTTATACCCATACATACACACCCAATTTACTATTTTCTTCCTCTACATCTCTAAAAAATTCAAGTTTGGGGGAAAATTAGTACAAGTTCACCTCTTTGATTCGTAGTTGAGATTTTTCTTCTCTAATTTTTTTATTACGAATTTGTGTTCTTGTAAATTGGGGGTTTTGTAATATTCTTGTTAATTGGGTATTTTTGGAGTGATATTGCTTGGTGGTTTTTGGTAGGATATTTCTTGGTGGTTGTTGGTGGTGCGTGGGTGGCTCCTAAGCGAATGAGGGATGGTTTTCACACCCGACATCTTGATTCCAGGGGAGTTTTCTTTCTTTTCTTTTCTTTTTAGTGTAGTTTTATTTTGTTTTTAGTTGTAGTTTTGTATCTTGCTCATTAGTTCATTGGGGACAATGAACCGCTTAAGTGTGGGGAGGTGTTCTCAACGTAGTGTATATATATAAAAAAAAAAAACCAAAAAAATTAAAAAAAAATTAAAAATACCAAAAATAATTCTAGCCATGCAATTTGATTAGTTGTTGTATTTTGCTTGATACACCCATGCATGCGTAGAATTCTTGTGTTTATTGACGCTTTTGTATGAGAAGTGACGTGCTTTGTTCTTGTGCACACACTTTCACTAGCAAGTTGAAGCTGGTAGACTTAATTGGATGTTGTAAGTGATTAGAATGACATGAATATGTGCAAGATGACTTGGTTTTCATGCTTTGAGTACAAGTAGGTGCGTTAGAGAGTCTTGTTACCTGGGATTGATTATGTTTTGTCATACCAAGTGAGTTTTGAGCCTATATGCATATCTTTTGCATGATTTTTCGTTTGCTTGAGTGTCCACATGTTGTTTACATTGCTAGCACTTACTTGAGATCTTTCTTGAAATGCATGACATTACTTGATGATGAGATGATAAAGGCACTTAGGTTTTTAACCTCGTATTTCCCATATTTCCACACCTTTTATACATGATCAATTAGTTAACCCGTTGAGCCTAATCCTATTCTTTCGGTGACACACTACATTACTTGCCATTATCCTTTTTATTCTATTAGCCTTACATTGAATTTGAACCTAAATTGTCAAAGGCTAGTATCGTGCTTAAGGGAGTAATAAGGTGTTCATAAAAGGGGGGTTTTATTGATGATCATACTTTTGGGGAATATTAATTTTGGGTTGATGCTTGCTAGTCAAAATTCATAAAATATCTATGGATCATTGTGTTTATTCTTTAGCTCTCAAGAAAAAAAAAATAGAAAAAAAAAGAAAGAAAAAAAAAACAGAAAAAAAAAAGAAAAAGAAAAAAAAAAGAAAAAAATAAATAAATTTGAGAGCATTCTTATGTTTGTATGATCCTTCTTCATTCGACTAGTCAAGTTATTATGTAAGGGTTATTGAAAAATCCAAGTGTGGGGAAGTATTTGTTTTAATAGAAAGGGAATGGAATGAATTATATTGTTGGGTACTAGCTTTTGACATTAACCTGTTTTAGCTTTACTTGACATACCTGGTCCCTAGCCCATGCTACAACCCGAATAAAGACCTTTTGATTGTCATCAGTAATGTATGTTGTGTTGAGAGTGAGATTGATTGCGAGTGTCAAGTTGTGTTTATGATTTTGTTGGAATTGAGTGATACACTTAACCTTGTTCTTGAGTGAATATTCGTTTTTGAGTGAAAGGTGAGTTATTACTTGTTTTGGCATAGGAGATCCCGGGTTTAGACTTAAAGATGTGTTTCTTGTGGGCTTAGCATGATTACCAACGATTTTTACACTTGACATGAATTTTTATGACCTTCTGCATGTTGGTTGAGTAGACTACGTGAATACTTGCACTTTCGACACCAAGACATCGTATGTTTGCTTTGATTCTTAAGTTGATGTGGCATGAGAGGACTTGTGTGTGTGGTGTTGTGTTGATCTTTTGCATGGTTGGATGAATTTTGTGGGTACATTCACTATAAACCCTCACGAGACAACACTCGTCCTACTAGGGCTGCCTAGGGTTTTAACGGCTTGTTGCATATGCTCAATGCAATCGTGTCATCTACGAAAGTGATGTTTGTTAGGACTTAGTTTTTATTTCACTTATTTGCCCGAGGACGTGCAAATGCTAAGTGTGGGGATGTTTGATAGAGTATATTTTTATATATATTTTAGATGATTTTATTCTCATATTTATTGTGTTTTGCATTGATTTGGATTTTTATTTAATAGATTTTATTGTTTTATTGTAGGAAATAAAGAATTCATAACTTGGAAGGATTTGGAGCAAAAAGAGCTATTTTGGAGATAAAATAGGAGAAAATTCGTAATATTGGGCTATACGGGCTGTTCTACACTGTTTGGGCCATATCTTGAGTTCCAGAAGTCAGAATTTGACGATCTTACTGTCCACGCGAAGCTTGTGGAATTATCTTTAATTCAGAGGTGGTCCAGTAATCAAAATCCAACTGGAAGAGCCCAGAAACGGAGGAGAAAAAGAAGTGACGAATTTTAATTAAGGAATTCTATTCAGTTATGGAATCCTACTTGTAATTGATTTAGAGTATTAAAATACTTTTATTGGGCAAGACTTTTAGAGCCTATATAAACACATCTAGGGTATGATGAAAAATTATTAGGGAGTAATATTAGATCAGATAATATAGTTTAGAGTAGATTAGTATTATTATTAGTTGGAGATGTAGAGAAACACCATGACTCTTCTTTTGGGTGACAACATTGAAGTTTGAAGGTTTTGTTCTCTTAATCTTTTCTTTGTTCTTACTAGTTTAATTATGTTTTCTTGTTTTACTAGTTGTTTTACTTGTTTAATTATTAGCGAGTAGTTATTTCTAGGACTTAAAGGGAAGCCATGTTTGCACTAATATTGGCATGATTTTCATAGTGGTTTGATTGGTTATGGTTAATTCTGATTGATATGTTTTAATAATTAATTTGTGTAATTGGCCAATATCATGGATTAATTATATGCAAATAGGGGTATGGATCGAGAGATTTACTTACTAGAGGCACACATACAATTAGCAGAATTGAATTTGAGTGCGAGAGCATCATTGGATTTCTGAGAGCGTTAATGCTTGGAAAAGATTAACTTGACTCTAATTACCTGATTGATTGAATTACTAAAAGTGGTTAATTGTGTTGAATGTTTCAAGAGTGTTAATGCTTGAGAGAGATTAACATACTCTAGTTATAGGATCACATTGATTGCTTTAGCTTAAGAGCCAATTGTGTAAGCATGGTGGACCTGATTGCCCTAGGTTTTAAATAATTTGTTTATCATCTGTTTAACTAGTGTTAATTTAGTTTAATTAGTTAATTAATAATTCTTCACATATTCGTCTGACCCTTGAAACAATTAGCGATAACTGAAAAGGAATTAGTAGAACCTGTCTCCTTGTGGATTCGACCCGCTTGCCATCTGTACTAGCAATAGACACCGTGCGCTTGCGGTTAGGTATAATTTGACACATCAGAGACGACGAACGTAATTCAATTATTCAATTGGGAGATTAATATGCGAGTTATGAGACATGTATTTCTTGGGCTTGAATAACTTACAATTATGTGTTAATTGATCATGGGAGTGACAATAACATGTTTTTGTGGGTAATATGTTGTATCTTGGGAAAGATCAACATATTCATTAGAGAAATGTTTTTAGCAAGATATGAGATTGAATATCACAAATGATTGCACATTCGTTAATACCACTGAAGAACCCTGATTCTTGGATTGTTTTTATTTATATTTTTTAAATCATCATTTTAATTTGCTATTTAGTTAATTTTAGTTAAAAAAAACAAACAAATCAAATTCTTCTTGACATTTCTGAACAGTGAGAATAATAAGTGAACTTGTGTTAATTAAGTCCTTCCCTGCGAACGATAACCCCCCGAATTCTACAATAACAAATTGATATTAGTATGTATTTTTTTTTAACTAAAATTAACTAAATAGCAAATTAAAATGATGATTTAAAAAATATAAATAAAAACAATCCAAGAATCAGGGTTCTTCAGTGGTATTAACGAATGTGCAATCATTTGTGATATTCAATCTCATATCTTGCTAAAAACATTTCTCTAATGAATATGTTGATCTTTCCCAAGATACAACATATTACCCACAAAAACATGTTATTGTCACTCCCATGATCAATTAACACATAATTGTAAGTTATTCAAGCCCAAGAAATACATGTCTCATAACTCGCATATTAATCTCCCAATTGAATAATTGAATTACGTTCGTCGTCTCATTTACTAGAATCATAAATCATTTCCCAATTCATTACAATCCCTAAAATTACAACCTAGGGTTCATGACTCCCTAAATTGGGTTAAGTCCTCAACAACGAATTAACAAGCATGAGATATCACATAATAAATTCACACAAACATGTTAACCACTGAATACTACCTAATTCCCAGATTTGGGAATTAGTTACCCATAATAATTGAAGAAAACAAAATGATATAAAGATATGAAACCATGTTTACAAAGATAAAGAGTAAGAAATTACAACTTTTAAGATTGCAAATAGGGCTTAGGTAGAATCCCTTCTTCCTTTGCTCCACTCTCTCTTCTTCTCTCTATGAAAAAGATATGCCTCCCTTAAAAGCACACCCAAAACTCTCCTCTATCTCTTCAAAACCTAATAATAATAATAATGATGTTTTTACAATGTTTCCTAAAATAAGTTGGGTCTTGTGTAAAATTCGTACTACTGTTCAAGGCTGATTCTGGACTGCTACATAAGGCTGGTGACTGCTGGGCCGGTCTAGACTTGTAGATTTTCTCGATACCTTCGCGTGGGCTGTAATTTCGCCCCATTCTGATTCCTGGAACTCGAGATATGGCCTAAATAAGAATTGCTGCGCAGACCCACCGTTAAATCCGAATTTCCACCTGATTTTTATCCAATTAAGCTCATTTTCTCCCAACTTTAGGAATTATTTATTACCTGAAATAAAACAATAAAATATAATCAAACTTACCCAATTATTTGCAAAATCCTATAATTATGAGAATAAAATCCTCTAAAGTGTATATAAATATACACTTTATCAAATATCCCCACACTTAGTCTTTTGCACGTCCTCGGGCAAACTAAATAAAATACACTAAACTAACTAACTAGTACCACTTCCGTAGGTGATCACGGTTGCATTTAACATATGCAACAAGTCCTTTAAACCCCTAGGTAGCCCTAGTGGACGAGTAAGGTCTCGTGAGGGCCTATAGTAAATGTACCCACAAAATTTATCTAGCTCATGCAAAAGATTATATGCTAATACAACACCACACATGTAAGTCCTCTCATGCCATATCCACTTAAGAATCAAAATGAGTATGCAATGTCTTGGTGTCGATAGTGCAAGTATTCACGTGGTCTATTAAATGAACATGCATAAGCTCACAAAATTCCATGTCAAGTGCAAAAATAGTTGGTAAGCATGCTAAGGCCACAAGAAACACATCTTTGAGTCTAAACCTGGGATCTCCTATGCCAAAACAAATAATACCTCACCTTTCACTCAGAAATGAATATTCTCTCAAAAACAAGGCAAAGTGTATCACTCAACTCCAACAAATCATAAACACGCTTGGCACTCGCAATTAATCTCAATCTAACACAACTTACACCACTGATGATAATCAAAAGGTCTTAATTCGGGTTGTAATGTGGGCTAGGGACAAGGTATGTCAAGTAAAGCCAAAACAGGTTAAGTGTCAAAAGCTAGTACCCAACAATATAATTCATTCAACTCCCTAAGTACCATCCCCACACTTAGATCTTTTTATTCCATTTTATTAAATAACTTGATAAGTCGAAAGAAGAAGGATCATAAACATAAGTATGCTCTCGTATAAATAATATTCTTTTCTTTTTCTTTTTCTTTTTTTCTTTTCTTTTTTTTTTTTGAAGAGAGCTAAATATAACAAGTACGATGATCCATGGTATTATTACAAGATTCGACTAACAAGTAAAAAACCAAACCCCAAATATTCCCCAAAAGTAATGATCATCAATAAATTCCCCCTTTTTGCACCTTATCACTCCCTCAAGCACTATACTAGCCTTTGACAATATGGGTTCAAGATTAAAGTAAGACCAATACAATAAAAGGATATAGGCAAGTGATGTGGTGTGTCACCGAAAGAAAAGGATTAAGCTCAAAAGGGTAACTAATTGATCATGTTTAAATGGTGTGGTAATCTGGGAAACATGAGGTTATCCTAAGTGCCTTTATCATTTTATCATCAAATAGTGTCATGCATTTCAAGAAAGATCTCAAGTAAATGCTAGCAATGCAAACAACATGTGGACACTCAAGCAAACGAATAATAATGCAAACGATATGCATATAGGCTCAAAACTCGCTTGGTGTGACAAAACATATTCAATCCCAAGTAACAAGACTCTCTAACGCACCTACTTGTGTTCAACGCATGCAAACCAAGTCATCTTGCACATATTCATGTCATTCTGATTACTTAAGACATTCACTAAATCTACCTGTTTCAACTTGCTAGTGTAAGTGTGTGCACAAGAACAAAGCACGTCACTTCTCAAACAAAAGCATCAACGACACAAGATTCCTAAAGCATGCATGGGTGCACTAAGCAAAATACAACAACTAATCAATTTGCATGGCTAGAATTATTTTTGGTATTTTCAAAATTTTTCCAATTTTTTTTTTTTAATTTTTTTTTTTATATATACATACTAATATCAAGAACACATCCCCACACTTAAATGTGTTAATGTCCACAATGACACACTAACTACTAATCCTAGAATTAAAAAGAAAAGAAAGAAGTACTCCCCTATGCATAAGCATGAAGTGTCGCGATCCTTGACTATGTTGATGTTGGCTATGCAAACGCATCACACTTCTTCCTTTGATGTAGTTATGTTGCATGACAATGAATTGAAGTTGCATGTCGAAAGAGAATGCTTGAACATGGAGATGAGATTGTTGTGTGTCGCATGAGCATGCTAATTAGCTGCACGAGCATGCCAATCCAGTGCGTGATCATGCCAACTCCCTGCGTGAGCATGCTAAATGTCCAAAATATAAGCGTGTGTTTTCTTGTTATGGTGCATGAGCATGTCGTAGAGCTGCGTGACCATGCCATTTGCTTAAAAAAAACCGTGAGTTTGCTTTGTGTCTGCGTGATCATGCTGGTAAGTTGCGTGAGTATGCCAAATCCTTAAAAACAAGCCGAGGGAACATGTTTGTGCGGCATGGACATGCTGGACACCTGCGTGATCATGCCAAATCAATAAATTTTAGCCGTGAGCTTCAAATCATGTCACTTTCCCTGCGTGAGCATGCTAACTTGACTGCATGACTATGCCAACAGCTTAAAAAAACAGTCGATGGTGAAGATTAATATCCACTTGAGTTGCACAATCATGCCATAAAATGCACGAACATGCTGAAAATCATCAATATGGAGGAAACTCCATCATTCAACTTCACAAATAAGCCCCAACCTTATAAATCATTGTAAATACCTGAATCACTACAAACAAACACGTCAAGGCAACATGTGGGAGTAAAATAAATACTAAAAAAAAAAAAAAAAATTATTATTATAATCTTGGGTTGCCTCCCAAGCAGCGCTTGTTTAACGTCTTTAGCTCGACGCCGTCAATTCTTTTAATCATTATGGTGGAAATTTCGAAACCACGAGTGGTCCGATTTCATCCACCTCAGCCATACTCTTCTCTCGAAATTCACTTGCTAGAACAAGTTGTCCATCAATTTTCTCTAGCTCCTCGCGAGTATCTTTCTCCACCTTTTTAACAAGTTCTTCAACAATATCCACTCCATAACACGTAGAACTAATGGATGGGACTTTCATACCTTGATTAAGAGCAAAGTGAGCTTGTTCTTCTCCCACATTCAATGTAACCGTACCAGCCTTCACATCTATGTTAGCTCCTGCAGTCGCTAAGAACGGTCTTCCCAAAATAATTGGAATGTCAACATCCTCATTCATCTCCAAAACAACAAAATCACATGGGATGACAAATTTATCAACTTCTACAAGTACATCCTCAACGACTCCCAAAGGATACTTAACAGTGCGATCTGCCAACTGAAGTGAGATTCTTTTCTTCTTGAGTTCTCTAAGACCAATTCTCTTATAAATGGAGTATGGCATCAAACTCACACTAGCCCCCAAATCACACAAGGCTTTAATGTTCTCCATTTTTCCAATGGTGCATGGCAAAGAAAAACTCCCAGGATCCTTGAGTTTAGGAGGAATTTCGCGTTGAATAACAGCACTACACTCTTCATTAAGAGTGATTGTCTGTACCTCCTCTAACTTCTTCCGATTGGCCAACACCGCCTTCATGAATTTTGCGTAAAGAGGCATTTGAGCCAAAGCATCAGCAAAAGGAATGTTAATATGAATTTCTCGAAACATCTTCAAAAACTTTTCATACTGTTTCTCCAACTTCACATTCTTCAACCTTTGTGGAAAAGGAATCTGTGGCACGTATGATTTAATAGGAGCTTTAGATGTAGGCTTCTCTTCTTTTGGCTCATCCTCACTCTTCTCAGAAATCTCCACATTAGTTTGATGTGTTTTTCTCTTTTTGGGAGGAAGAGTTTCAGCTTTAAGTTTCGGAGCTTCAATTTCTGGTAGTTCTCTTCCACTCCTCAAAGTGATAGCCTTGCACTGTTCTTTTGCAGTCAGATCTGGTTGACTAGGTAATGCTCCTTGTTCACGCACACCAATTTTATCAGCAATTTGTCCCACTTGCACTTCTAACAACTTTTGTGAAGTAGCGACTTGCTCAAGTCTCATGTCAATTTGCCCAAATTTAGTCTCAACATTTGCAAAAGCATTAGTAGTCCCTTGTATCATCTTGTTTAGAGCAACTTCCCAATCAGCAGGTTCCTTCTTTTCTTTTGGTGGTGGTTGATATTGCTGCTGTTCCTGATATTGCTGACGCGGTTGAAAACCAGGAGGCTGATTTGACTTAGGAACTACATATGATGGATTAGCCGCATGATTGCTGCTGTAGGAAAGATTATTATTGGGCCTCTGATTTGGATTGTAGTAGGAGTTATTTTGAACAGGCCATGACTGTCTTCCCTGAATAAAAGATGCTTCCTCTGGGAATTGTTGTGCATAAGAATACTGATTAGCACCATAATCATTATACCCTTCCATTGGAGAAGAGATAGCACTAACATTCGCCCTTTGTCCACGTACCTCTTGAGTAAGAGCATCCAATTTAAGAGTCAGCAAGTTCATCATCTCAATATCTTGTGCCGATTTAGCTGAGCTCGTCCCACTAGGTGCCCAAGAATAGTTATTTGTGGCCAATTGCTCAAGAAGAGCTTTTGCCTTATGAACCGGTGTTTTCTTGAAATCTCCACCAGCTGCCACATCCAAACTCAAATGAACATCTGCATTCAAAGATCCATAAAAAGTGCTCAGAATCATCCATTCCGTACAACCGTGATGTGGACATTTTCTCAACAGTGCCTTGTATCTCTCCCATGCTTGATACAAGCCTTCACCTGGTTGTGTCTTGAAACTGAGAATGATTGTCCTCATTTGTTGAGTCTTGTCAGAAGGATAATATTTGGACAAAAACTCGGTAGAAAGACTTTCCCAAGTAGCCACTGCAGTTTCAGGAAGCTATTGGAACCATTCCATGGCTCTCCCTTTGATAGAGTAAGGAAACATGTGAAGCCGAATCTGATCTGCAGTAACTCCAGTGATCTTGAATGAACCACACATTTGCACGAAGCGCTCAAGATGACGGTGTGGATCCTCTCGCTCAATGTCCCCTTCAAAAGCTGAATTGCTCACCATCTGAATTAAGCTCGGATTGATTTTGTACTGAGCTGCACTAATCTCAGGAGTCTTGTACCTGCAGTTCGCAGGATTGGGAGTCTCATGATCCCAGATAGAAGTCTCATCAAGAACTGGTGGGTCAGGAGGATTAACAATTTGACGATCTCTTGGTTCGTCCATATGGTTTCTTTCTTTCTTTTGCTTTGTCTCTCGCCTTAAAGCTCGAAAAGTGCGTTCAATTTCTGGATCAAACTTTAAATTTCCCGCACTTGTAGAACGTCGCATACAAGAGTTATAGCACCTGAAAAGACAAAACAAATCAGATAGGTCTTGGAAACAATTTTGTAAAATCTAAACAATAAGAAATAATTAAACTGAACTTAAAATTGCTGCCTTCCCCGGCAGCGGCGCCAATTTGTTATTGTAGAATTCGGGGGGTTATCGTTCGCAGGGAAGGACTTAATTAACACAAGTTCACTTATTATTCTCACTGTTCAGAAATGTCAAGAAGAATTTGATTTGTTTGTTTTTTTTAACTAAAATTAACTAAATAGCAAATTAAAATGATGATTTAAAAAATATAAATAAAAACAATCCAAGAATCAGGGTTCTTCAGTGGTATTAACGAATGTGCAATCATTTGTGATATTCAATCTCATATCTTGCTAAAAACATTTCTCTAATGAATATGTTGATCTTTCCCAAGATACAACATATTACCCACAAAAACATGTTATTGTCACTCCCATGATCAATTAACACATAATTGTAAGTTATTCAAGCCCAAGAAATACATGTCTCATAACTCGCATATTAATCTCCCAATTGAATAATTGAATTACGTTCGTCGTCTCATTTACTAGAATCATAAATCATTTCCCAATTCATTACAATCCCTAAAATTACAACCTAGGGTTCATGACTCCCTAAATTGGGTTAAGTCCTCAACAACGAATTAACAAGCATGAGATATCACATAATAAATTCACACAAACATGTTAACCACTGAATACTACCTAATTCCCAGATTTGGGAATTAGTTACCCATAATAATTGAAGAAAACAAAATGATATAAAGATATGAAACCATGTTTACAAAGATAAAGAGTAAGAAATTACAACTTTTAAGATTGCAAATAGGGCTTAGGTAGAATCCCTTCTTCCTTTGCTCCACTCTCTCTTCTTCTCTCTATGAAAAAGATATGCCTCCCTTAAAAGCACACCCAAAACTCTCCTCTATCTCTTCAAAACCTAATAATAATAATAATGATGTTTTTACAATGTTTCCTAAAATAAGTTGGGTCTTGTGTAAAATTCGTACTACTGTTCAAGGCTGATTCTGGACTGCTACATAAGGCTGGTGACTGCTGGGCCGGTCTAGACTTGTAGATTTTCTCGATACCTTCGCGTGGGCTGTAATTTCGCCCCATTCTGATTCCTGGAACTCGAGATATGGCCCAAATAAGAATTGCTGCGCAGGCCCACCGTTAAATCCGAATTTCCACCTGATTTTTATCCAATTAAGCTCATTTTCTCCCAACTTTAGGAATTATTTATTACCTGAAATAAAACAATAAAATATAATCAAACTTACCCAATTATTTGCAAAATCCTATAATTATGAGAATAAAATCCTCTAAAGTGTATATAAATATACACTTTATCACTTAGCTATGGAAGGTGTTAAACTTAGTAACACGTGTTACCTTAGAGTATAATTAACATATTTTTGAATTTTATTTATAATTAATGATTTAATAATTATTAAAATTTAAAATTCATTAATTTTAATCAAGTCATTGAATTTATTATTATAAAATAATATTCTATAATTACGGAGTATAATACGTTTCAATTATTATTCTATAATTGAAATATTACACTTTATTTTCATAAAATTTTTATAAGAAAATTAATTATTTTTGTGATATTAGAAAAAAAAAAGTAACATAAGGAAAAATTGGGGAAAAAAATTGGCATTGGCTGGCGGCATAAACAAAATGAAAGCGGGCTTTCATAAAAAAAAAGGAAAGCGGGCTATTTGAAAATTTGGTTAAGTCGGGTGATTTTGGGAAAATTAGTCAATTAGGTCACCTCACACTCACCTCTCTCTCGAACCTCACTCACACACCTCTCTGCCTCTGTCTCGCTCAATTTAGTCAAATTTCACACTGAAGCTCGCTCAAGCTCACACTCAATCTCTCTCACGGTCACTCAAGCTCTGCCTCACTTGCGGATTAGGGTTAGGGTTGGATTAAGGGTTAATTGGACTCAATCAGCCTCTATCACTTACAATTAATGTATAAATCTATCTTTATATCCTTTGATCTGTAAATATAAATGTGTTAATGCTTCGATTTGTATATATATATGTGTTGCATGCTTCGATTTTGACCCCTCTCTCTCTCACCCTTCTCTCTCTCTCTCTCTCCCTCTCTCTCTCTCTGCCTCTCTCTCCCTCTCTCTCTCCCCCATCTCTCTCCCTCTCCATCTCTGTCCATCTCTCCATCTCTCTGTCTATCTCACATTGTCTATCTCCCATGAGAGGTCATTTTTGTGATAAATTGAATCTGTAATAATCTGAATACTTTGCATAAAGTCAATGTGTTTCTCGAATTTATGATACATTATTAAAATCTGTGATAATTTGAATATATGCGTTGGTTTGTGTGATAATATATATGTATTGTATGGTATGCATAAAATCTGCGATAATTTGCATTTATGTGTGTTTGTTGTTGTGCTCTGTTTACTACTGCCATGTTATGCCTCAGACCTCAATTTCAACTTTGAATAAACACTAAAGCTTCCCCAACTGACTTAGAACTAAGTGGGTATATATATTACAATTATTGCTTGGGTGTTTTAACTCATGTTTATATATTCCAATTATTTGTATAGTTGGTTAGGTCTTGAAAGGTAGCTGTTTGCGTAGGTTAGTGTAGTTAATATAAGTGTGCTTGATATTAATGTAGTGATGGACGACGAACGAAACTCATGGATAAGACTTCCAAAGTTTAGTGATGGTTACCTTAGCGGAATAAAAGATTTTATACGGAATGCAGTTTCTAGATTTTCCGTAGGTGATGAAATAACATGTCCCTGCAAGAAATGTAAAAATGACAAGTGGTTTCGTCAAGATACAATACACGACCATCTCATATACAATGGTCCATCTCCATTGTATATGAAATGGATGTGTGAGGTTTCTCGACTAAGCTATGAGGAAGATATGGATTGTGATGCTAATATAGGTTTTGGAGATAATCTAGACGACATGTTGCATCGTACTCATGGTATGCAAAATGGTGAAGATGAGAACACGACAGATGCCCAGGACGATAAATTCCATCGCCATGTTGAAGATGGAAAGCAACCGCTATATCCAGGCTGTTCAAAATATTTGCGATTAAGTTTTATCCTTAGGCTTTATTCTTTAAAATGTGAACATGGAATTACGGAGGCTGCATTCGGGGATTTACTAGAGTTGATGAGAGATGCTTTTCCACAGGCCCACATTCCTTTATCTTTCAATGCCGCAAAGAATATCATTAAAGATTTAGGTCTTAGTTATGAAAAAATACACGCATGTCCAAATGATTGCATGTTGTACTGGGCAGAAAATAAAGATAAAGATGTTTGTGAAACTTGTGGTTTTTCAAGATGGGCAGTAGTGGAAAGGGAAGGCAGCTGTGTCAATGATCCAAAGAAGGTGATTCGCAAAGTCCCCGCGAAAGTTATGCACTATTTTTCGTTGAAACCAAGGCTGCAAAGGTTGTATATGTCAAAGGAGTATGCTAAACTTATGTTATGGCATGACATCGGATGAATAAAAGACGGAAAACTTAGACATTCAGCTGATGCCAAGGCTTGGCAGGCGATGGATGCAAGGTATCCTGATTTTTCAATAGAAAATTTTAATATCCGACTTGGTGTAGTCGCTGATGGATTCAATCCTTACCGTACAATGAGCTCAGTTCACTCAACATGGCCAATTGTTTTGGTAAATTACAACCTCCCACCTTGGCTATGCATGAAGCCTGAAAATTTGATTCTGTCAACAATCATCTCCGGTCCAGATTCTTCGAAGAATAGTATTGATGTATATATGCAGCCTCTAATTCAAGAGTTAAAAGAATTATGGGATATAGGCATAAAAACCTTTGATGCGTTGACTGGTGAAAATTTTACGCTACGTGCAAGTGTTTTATTGACCATTAGTGATTTCCCAGGATATGCGATGTTATCGGGTTGGAGTACAAAGGGTAAATTGGCCTGTCCCATATGCCATTATGAAACATCTTCACAATACTTGAAACATAGTAAAAAAATGTGCTACATGAATCATAGAAAATTTCTAGATCCGGAGCACAAGTGGAGGTCTAACAAAAGAAGATTCAATGGTGAAGTTGAAATGGGACAGGCTCCACCAGTTTTAACCGGAACAGATATACTCGAATTATTGTCGGGCTTTGAAAATGAATTTGGAAATGTCAACAGCAAGACAAAGGGCAAAAGAGGTACAAAGCGTAAAAGGGATTCCCCTTTAAAAAAAAGTCGATATTTTTCAATTTACCATATTGGAGTCACAATTTGTTGCGGCATAACCTTGATGTTATGCATATCGAAAAAACATATGTGACAATATACTTGTTACTTTGTTGAATATTAGCGGCAAGTCGAAAGACCATTTGAATGCTCGTTTTGATTTACAAGATCTGGGAATCAGGAAGGTCCTTCATCTAGTTAATTCAAGTGATGGAAAATATCATGTGATTAAGGCTGCTATCTTTGACATGACGAAAGAAGAGAAAGAAATATTTTGCTCAGTTTTGGAGAAGGCCAAACTGCCATACGGCTGTGCAGCTAATATCAGTCGATATGTTCACACGAAGGAAAGGACAATCTCAGGGTATAAGAGTCACGATGCCTATTTTATTCTTTACTACTTGTTACAATTTATAGTGAAAAAAACATTGAAACCTGAGGTTGCTATTCCTTTGATCAGACTTGGTGCATTTCTAAGAGCTCTTTGGAACAAAGTAGTCGATATGAAGAGGCTACAAGAAGAAATTGTTGAAATTGTTTGCAGTTTTGAGACAATTTTTCCATAAGCTTTCTTTGACATAACGTTTCACTTGTTGGTTCATTTGGTCAAGGAAGTTGAAGACGGGGGACCTGCACACTTGAGAAGCATGTGGCCAATTGAGCATTATCTAGGTAAGCTGAAATCTTATGCGCGTAACAAGTCTAAACCAGAGGGTTCTATCGCTGAAGGATACCTTGCTGAAGAGTGCTTGACATTCTGCTCTCGATTTTTAGGTGGTGACGCAGTACCAAAATTCGAGAGTTGTCCAGAAAAGATGGAATATCCAATTGGCACAAGAAGAAGTAAAGATGGAAAACCTGTACATCTCGAAGAATCTGAATTGATGGCATGTCATCGGTATATTTTATTCAACTGTGGTAACAAGGACATCCAGAGTTTAATTGAGTAAGATTCGAGTGGTCTAATTTATTTTAATAAGAATTAGAATTGTTTTTTCTTGGTAATATTAACTAGGTGATTATTGTAGGGAACATCGATCTTTAATGGATGGTCATGCAATATCAAAAAGATATAAAAAGGAGAGGGCATATATGGAAGATTTTTGGAAGTGGTTGAAGCTTGAGGTTGGGAAAAAAGAGTACATTTCGAAGGAACTAGTACTTCTCGCATTGGGCCCTAATCCATCGGCTAAGAGGTTCAGTGGGTATGTTATTAATGGATTCCGATTTTGTACAAAAGAAAGAGATGCTAAGTGTACAACACAGAATAGTGGTGTATTTCTGTCTTCTTTGACCACTAGCTTTGCAAGCTCGAAAGATCAGAATCCACAGGTTGGTGATGTCGATTACTACGGATCAATTGAAGAAATCCTAGAAATTGACTACTGGGGAGATTTCACTGTGGTTTTCTTCAAGTGTTGCTGGTACCATGCAGAAAAAGATTTGTATGGCCTGACTTGAGTGAATTTTAATAGACTAATTCAAAAATCTGATCGGTATGTTATCGCTTCCCAAGTAAAACAAGTGTTTTACATAGAAGATCCAACTGAGAAGACATTTCAAAACGTTATCAATAGATTACCAAGGGGCTGGTGTGATGTCGATGTTGGGCCTTAACTCAACATTAGTATGATATTGTCCGCTTTAGGTTGGGTCAGGCCTACACGGATTTGTTTTTGGGTCACTCCCAAAAGGCCTCATCCTAATGGAGTTAATCTGGTTGCTTATTAACTAACAATCTGCCCCTCCCACAAACGATGTGGGACAACTCCTAACAATCTCCCCTTCACACATCGGGCTCAACAACTGTCGAATCTGCCTCATTGTGTGTGATCTGCTCCCCTTGATCCATACTGGAAGTTCCTGGCTATCTGGCTCCCTTAGGCCCATACTGGAAAGTCCACCTGCTCCCCCTTAAACCCAATCTGGGATAGCCCATCTGCCTCTTCTTGGATCCATTCTGGAGCCCATTAAGATTGTTCTGGATCGTAATAACCATAGCTCTGATACCACTTGTTGGGCTTGCCAAGCAGGCCTTAACTCCACATTAGTATGATATTGTCCGCTTTGGGTTGGGTCAGGCCCGCACGGATTTGTTTTTTAGGTCACTCCCAAAAGGCCTCATTCTAATGGAGTTAATCTGACTGCTAATATTCTAGCAATCTGCCCCTCCCACAAACGATGTGGGACAACTCCCAACAATCTCCCCCTTCACACATCGGGCTCGACACCTATCGAATCTGCCTCCTTTTTATGTGATCCGACTCCCCCTTGACCCATACTGGAAGTCCCTGGCTATCTGGCTCCCCCTAGGCCCATACTGGAAAGCCCACCTGCTCCCCCTTAAGCCCAACTTGGGATAGCCCCATCTGCCTCTTCTTGGATCCATTCTGGAGCCCATTGAGATTGTTCTGGACCGTTTATAAACCGTCGAAACTGAAAATGGGAATGAGGATGATGGGACTGATCTGGTTTTACATGATATTCACCATGGTTATGGAATAGGAGGTCATGTTAGAGATGTGATGAATTGGGCTAGAGAAGACATGCCGCCAACAAAAGTTATAATTAAGCCAAAAGTAGTTGGGAAAACTGTCTAGTGTTTTCACATAAATTCTGAACTATTGTATTATGCAAAAGTACTTCTTTATGTATTATTGCCTTTTAGTAGTCAAAGTTTGTCAAAAAAATTTCCTTTTAATGTATTGCTTGTCGAATATATTTTATCAACTGCCTTTATGTATCATTACCTTTTAGTAGTCATAAACGTGATTTAATTGTGTATGTATAAGCTCGTTCAGAATTGTTTATATGTTTTTGAACTTATGATTTAACTGGGCACCTTTTACTTGTTTTTTCTTACTGGACTTCTTCTTTGTGTATTTAATTTGCAATTTTTGAGCTCAGTTTTTTTTTGTATCTTTTCTAATGTAATTTTCTACTATTCTTATAGGATGAGAGAAAAGGTATTCAATCTCAAATTTCACCACATGGGAAAATTTCAGAATGGACAGTATGTTGGTGGAAAAGAGACTTTGATCATGAACTTAGATCCTGACTTGTTTTCCTACTCTGTTCTCATGGAACATATTAAGGATGATCTCAAATACACTGAAGTTGGGGGAATTTATAAAAGAAGTGACAATGAGGAAGAGGAGTGGAAATTGGTGGTAAATGATGTGGACGTAGTCAAAGATACTAAAAATGCTGACAACATGGATTTTTATATTGACAATGTCATCGATACTAAATATGAGCCACTACAGCAAATGCAGCCGCATGTAGTCATCCGGCCAAGGCCTAATGTGTTTGAAGGTATAAACTTTTTTACATAGTCACTTGTTTAAAAAAAGTTCTAATGTTGTTGTAATTGTTACTACATGCTGGGGTCCTTTGTGTATTATTTCTTGATAAATAATTTTATCAAGATCATGCATGTATTGCTTTGATTTTGTAATTGTACTGATGATTTAAATGTATTGCTGCAGCTACAAAAGTATTGAAACGTCAATTCGTGACCACTCATTAATTGCAACAGCAGCAAAGAAATAAGAAGTGTACTGAAGTATGCAGTCCTAGGAAGTCTGCACGGCTAAATGATGCACAAGTGACGATTCCAACCAAAGTCAAGAGTCATCGAAAGTCAAATGAAAGTTCTGAGGTTAATAGTGCAAGGAAGTCAGCACGGCTGACAAGTGCTAGACCAGAAATCAATGATTTGATAAGCAAGCAAAAGCCTAAGTCAGTTGAAAAGAAGGGTGCTCGGAAGTCGACACCGATCAATAATCAACAAGCCTGTGATGAAAATGTGAATGTTAAGTCTGCAACTGTTCGGAGGAAACTGGATTTACATAATCCTAGAGATGAAGCTGAAAAAATGGATGAGAATGATGTTCAGGTTAGAAGACTTGAATCATATTTTGATTACGTGATCTTATCAATGTTCCAAATGTTTTGCTAGTTCACTCATATGTTTCTTTCGATTACGTGCAGTCTAAAAACCTACCACCTCCACCGCCAATAACATCTTCGGATACACTGTTAAAGTTAACGGCGTATGAACTGATTACATATAGAAATATCCAGAGGAACAATAAAAAGCTTGAGTCTTTAAATTTGCCTACATTAGCTACTGGGCTGGTAGATGAAATGAAGAAGAACAAAGGGAAAAAAAAAGATACGAAATGAAGATACATATGTTCCAGAAAATGATGAACAAAATGAAGACGATACTTCAGAACTTGTGCCTAAGGTGTATCGTAATTACAAAAATACATATTTTTGTAATTAATCACAATAACTAAAAAAATGAAGATAATACTAATTCTATATATTTTTCAGGAAACCAAAAAATTGAAGAAAAACAAGCTTCATACAGGACCAACTACTCGCTTGCGAGCTAGTGCTGTGACTGCAACTGAAAAGGGTTCAACTCAGAATGATACGAGTGAGAAGGAGGCAGCAAATCCAGTGCTTGTACAGCCTGCCATGTGCAGAAGGAGTTGGTACAATGGCCAATTACCTTGCTATGCAAGAACGCAAACGAAAACAAGCTGCTAATGATGTTACTGCAAGTGGAAGTGGAACTAAAACTAACAGAGTTCCGGAAACCGACATGCCATTTATCGAAAATGAAGAAGCTTATATACATTTATTAATTAATTTTATTTACAAATTATGAATAAATATATTTGTGAGCTTTTAACAAAAATCGAGTATTTGAAGGTATAGATTTTATCCAAGTTATTTAAAATCTAATTTCAAATTCGATTTTTTCAGATTTCGAGTTGAGTTAGATTATAATTGTTTAAAATCGGTTATAATTGTATAATATATATTATGAAAATCAATTTATAATGTATGATATGATTGTGATTGAATCTATATTAAAAGCGTGGTTGATTAATTAATGAGTAGTTATCGAATTTAATTAAAATATATAATAGTATATCGTGATTGATTTCAATTTAAAATAGTGATTTTTTAGAATTTTTTTTTGATTTTAAAAATATGTATTTATGGGTATGTTAAATACAATCATTATTGTATTTAAATTAGAAGTGTAAACTAATCATGATTAATGATGTATGGTGAGAATGTAATTAAAGAAAATTCTTAATATTACATGATTGGTCTAAAATTTAGAAGTTAGCTCTGATTGATTTTCATAATTTTCTGATTAGTTAACTGTGGTAGACTCAGGTATTATAATAAAGGATAACATATAGACTATAGAAAAGCTATTTTATAAAACATTAGTATTAAATAATAGAATGTTGCTAGTTATCAATGTATTATGTTTGGATACTTCTTAATTATTAATTTTAATATTATTTTGCACATTTATACATTATATAAATCTATACTATTATATAATAGCTGATATATTAAAAGTTTTGTTACCTATTTTTTGGTATTTCGTATTTTCACTTAATTACCATTACTTACATATTAGTATGTCTTTGACGAAATAGCTTTACTTATACTATCTATATTATTATATTAAATTCAAAATATTGAAACATATGAAAAAAATATAATTATAAATAACTAATCAGTTTCCTTTTTATGTGAAGTATGTTACCTTTATATTTTCTCAATAACTAATCAATTTCCTTTTTCAGGTAAAACTTACCTCTTCAATTTAATAAAATACTATAATTACTAATAATTTATCGATTATCTTATTCACGTAAAAATGTATTATCCTTTCTATGTTTTTTAATTATAATTTCACTTTTTTCTCAACATATCACAGGCACCATATATCTATACTATTATATAATTAGCAAACATAAGTATAATTTGGTTGTTTGGTTCAACTTGGTTCAATCATCTAAAAGAATAGTAACCGTTAGATATTTAGTAAATAAATGATAGCCGTAAGATATAATAATAAAAAATATTCCATATTTAAATCCTGTTCTAAAGATCGAAGGTTAGAATCCCGTCAATAACAAATTTACATTAAGATTTTATATTACTAGTTCTAATCAATACATATCATTTATTAAATAACTATTATTATTACTAATAATTTATTAATTAATATTACAAAATTAAATTATATCCATAATAAATTATTGGGTAATGCTAAACATAGTCCTAAGGTTATGGTTAAGAATTAATGTAAGTGGATAAATGCACTTAAAATGTAAATTTTGTACTTAATACATCAAGTTTGCACGAATTTCAATCTAATTATTTAACAATTTGAGATGTTTTTATTAGTGAAAATTAATGTGAATGCAGGGGGTCCACTATTATTACTTGGGAAATTAAATTGATGTTGTAAAAGAGCATTGAAAAACCAAAAATCAATTACTCCCTCCGTCCCAAAATACATGTCCCTTTTTAAAAATGAATTTGTCCCATTTTAGATGTTCCTTTTCTTTTTTCAATACAAATTTAAGGTGATTTTCCAAAACTATCCCTACATTTATTGTATCTAAAATTTGACTTGTTTCAAACTTAACACTATTCTCATTTTCCAATCTATTAATTAAGGGTATTAGTTGAAAAAAATTATCCAACTAACCTTTACCTTAATATGTGTGTTTTTTAGAAAAGGGACATGTATTTTTGTTAGGTCCAATAAGATTGTAGAAGGGGGGGTTGAATACAATCTTTACCCTTTTATCGAAATTTGTCCGTTAAGATTTAAATTCACTTTAGACAAATTTTGTGCGGAATTAAATGAAACAAAGTTCAAGTTAAATATAACAATATATTAAACTTGAGGGTTGTTACAAAATCAGTACAGAGTAATATCAAGTTAATAAAAACAAATTAGAAAATTCGACATGAACTTTTCTTAATTTGTTAATAAAAATCGAGATATAGATTAGGAGTAAAAACTCGCTAATAGTACAAGAGTCACAAGTAATCAAGCTTGAACGGATAGAATATTACAAATACAAAGCTTATGATTTTTCTACGAATTTAATGTTCTTGCAGTAGCTTTAAAGATGAGAGAGAGAGAGTTCAGCTGGGTTGGTTTGTTTTTGATATGATATTTTCGTCTATTGAACTCAGCAGCCTTTCTTGATATTTAAACAAACTTCTCCTTGAACCTTCTGTCAATTCTATCATCAGTTTTGCCTCGAACTACCTTTGACAAAGGTCTGTACTACCTTTTCAAGAAGGCTACTACCTTTTAAATGGCCGGTACTACCTTTTAAATGGCCGGTACTACCTTTTCAAGAAGGCTACTACCTTTCAGTTGGCGGTACTACCTTTGGAACTACCTTTCAGTTGGCGGTACTACCTTTGGAACTACCTTTGCTGAAATGAACTTGTACTACCTTCGGTACTACCTTCGGTACTACCTTCTGAATAAGCTTGTACTACCTTCGGTACTACCTTCTGAATAAGCTTGTACTACCTTCGGTACTACCTTCTGAATAAGCTTGTACTACCTTCGGTACTACCTTCGGTACTACCTTTCTGAAAAGGTAGTATCAGTATAATTTTCAGCTTAAATCAATTAAATGATTTTCTGATAATCATTTAATTAATTTTCTTTTACATAAAATTCTGATTTAATTAATTAAATAATTAATTTAAAGAATAAATTAATTCTTATAGAATTAATTTATTAAATAAATTAACCACATAATTTAATCAATTAAAAGAAGAATAAATATGAATCCTTTAAGTAGCCAAATCTTTTCTTAAACCACTGAAATTAATAAAGAAATACCATTGAATTTTCTGTTGACGTTCGATGTACTGTCTGGTTCATGAACGACTAACTCCAATGATTGTTCTTCAATTTTGACTTTAAATACGTGGTCCTTTTTCTTGTCTCACATCTCTTGAAATCTCTTGTACTCTGTCTGATAATCACCTGTCACTGTAGAAAACTCTGTCACTGTAAAATAAATCCACTTCTTTGATTTTATACTGAGGCTTGATCAGGAGACTGAACTTCTTCCAGTGTAAAATATCAAAACTATAGATTGACTTGAAGTTTTTCTTCTGACAGATAGCATCTTCTGAGATTCCTGTGACAGATTAAATTATTTACTTATTACAATCTAATTTAAGTTGAGTTTATTCCTCGTACTACAAATAGGCTGTGTCATATGCCTTTCAATCTCCCCCTATTTGTTTGTTAGAAAATAACAAGCAAATACCTAGAGGATAATTCAACTAACTCAACTTAACTTAGTAAAAGATAGAACTTTTAAATGCAAGTAAATAAAAGAACAGTTCTGGTTTATATTAACATTTTCCAGATTCAAACATGAAAGATAAATACAAGATAGATGATCCTCTAGCCTGATCATATTTAACTTATCCTATCTTGATCTATCTAGGCTCTAAAAATATAACAAGTAGAGCTACTCTTCAGTTAGGATGGTCTTTACTTTGAACTTCTCCTTCTTCTGGTTCTTCAATGATAGGCTGAAGATTTGCAATCAACTCGGCATCAAAAGTACGTTCACGTTCATTTGGTATACCTTGAGGTCTGACTGGTTGAGGTCTGACTGGTTGATTTGGATATCCTTTTAACCTGTTCACCTCCTGTTCATACCTTGTCATGTTTCTGATACAGTAGTTTTGAATGAAATCTGCAGCATCCTTCTTTTCTGTTGTATAAAGACCAGTGTTTCTCAGCATTTTTTCAACCCATACCAAATGCTTAGCATTGTACTCTGGCAGCTTCACATTATCACAAATGATGGTTTGATATACATCTTTCTTCAGAAATATTACTTGAAATGGTATATGAGTTATTTCAGGACTGGCATTTCGAGCAAACTCGAAGAGATGTTCATACAATAAGATATTCAGTTCAGAACACAGTGATACCTTTTGTCTCAAAATCCAAAGCTCAGACAAGGTTCTTCTTTCTAAACAATTTAAAGATACATGGAACGAACCTTCAGAGCGACAATTAACAACAATTACCATTTCCTTTTTGTGAGAATTAAAGCCAGCATTTATTCGAGAGACTTCACACTTCAAGGCCTCCAAGTACCCTGAATGATTTGGATTGGCATCTTTATACTTGTAAATGATTCCAAGAAACTGCTTGTCATTATTTGTTGTAAGTTGTGGAAGACTGATTATCTTTCTGGCTTCTTCCCACTTCTCACCAACTTTGAGTTTAATATCAAGCTTTCTCTTTTCAACAAGTATGTGATGTTGCCGTTGCCTTTCCACTTTTTCTTGTCTTAGAAGCTCTTCCTTTTCATCCAACATCTGAGATAACTTAGCTAGTTCCTCTTTTCTTTTCTTCATACTAGCTTCATGCTCTAGCATTTTCTTGTCAAAGTGTGGGTCAGCTGGTTGCTCTATCCATTGACTGAGATCTGGTTCTTGTTCAAATTCAGGTACACCAATAATTTCATCTGGCCCAGCAAACGGATCAAAGTCATCAGTCTCACCAGCGTAGTAAACAGTGTTGTCTTGTTCAAATGTGCTCTCAGCTGCTTCAACTCCTTTTCCCTTTTCTGACTGCTGCTGTTGATACTTATCCACAGATTCACTTCCACTTGCCCTGGATTTCTCCCCCTTAGTTGGATTATCCTCTACAGATTTCTCAAATGGAGCGGTCACAACAGCATCACCACTTTTTCCTTCAAAGAATTCCTTTTCTTCAGCTGTGGGTGCGTGAGTTCTGCTAAGCATGTTAAACAAAAGTTTCAGCCCTTTACCTTGTTGTGAATTCTGCCTTTCAATCAATTCAAGACGACGTTCAGTAGACAATTGATTCTCATGCAGTTCTGTTTGGAGAATTTCAACTTTGTCGGAGATTTCAGAAATAAGCTTATCTTGAGCAATAGTAATATCTCCAGAATCATCAAGTGCCTTTTCATGAGATAGTTCAAGAGTCTTGATCTTGTTAGTGAATGTAGTCTTTATGTTGGTAATGGCAGCCTGAAGTAATTGTTTCTCAGCTACAGTTTTCTCAAGTTGTTCCTGTAGTGCTTGAAGTTGAGCCATAATTAATGAACTGTTTGTGTCAGTGTGTGCACTCACCTGAGGTTCACTCAAGGATGTTTCACTCTCCTTTCGTGCATGTGTTTCACTCAATTTTATGGTGGTCCTCACATCACTCAACACTAGCTCCTTTTCCTTAGATGTACCTGCAGAAGAAATCACCCTAGCCTCTTCTAGAGAGGTCAGTGGTGGTGCAATGGGAGTTCGCAAATCCCTATCCTTAATCAAATCTACCTGTTCATTAGGTATTGAAATCTGAATTGCTTCAGTGGTAGATTGATTAAGTTGCCTTCCACTTTCTCCAGTTGAAACTGCGAGTGGAAAATCCCTTAAGGGAGCCAGGAATGTTTCTCCTGGGAGGGGAGATGATGACTCTGTTATAAGTGGCAAAGAGTCAAGATTTCCCTCTGAAGCCTGTGAAGACTCTTCTACCGTGACAATGGTAGGCACTGTTTCAGTAGTAATCCTATTGTGCACTCCTTGCTCAGTGTCCCTAGCAACATCAAAATCTAAGGTTATGTTTTCCCCCATTGTGAGTAATAGGGGTGTGCTTGACTCTGTACAGGGTGCCATGGCCGACTGGCGAATTTCAATGGACTCATCCTGTTGAGAGAATGGTTCCAGTAACTGTTCATGTGCCATTTCAATGTCCATATCCTGTTGGGAGGATATGGATGGGCTGACAGTTGCCTCAATTAGTAAGTTTCTTCTCTTCTTTAGTGGAGGCAGAGCTGTGGGATCACTCATATCACTACTTCTTACATCAGGTCTTTTCACTGGTAATTTACTTCTGGATTTAGGTTTTGAGATTTGAGATGACACTGTGTTTGGCTCTAAGACCTGGGATAGAAGTTGTGGTTCTACAACCTCTTGGTCTAACCTATCAGCCACTTGGGCTCCAGAAGTAGTTTGGGATATAGAAGTAGTTTCAGGGAAAGATGAGAATACCTGTTCAGAAGCAGTTGCAGAAATCACAGCAATAGTGGGTTGAGCCACTTGAAGTTCATGTTCAGGTTCAGGTTCAGGAGCAGGAGCTGCTTCTTGTTCCGGTTGCTCAGGAAGAGGTGCAGGTTGCACAGGAGCAGGTATGATAGATCGATTTATAAACTCAGCCAAGTATGGTGTTATGAGCACTGGTATGTTTGGAAACTTGTTATGAGTGTCCAGTGAAGTGTATACATTTTTGGCTTGTTTACTTGACACTTGTGCTCTATCATTCTGGTACTGTTCTTGAATTTCAGAAGGAACAAGATGATTGAATATCAAGGTCAAGAAGCGAGGATAATAACAAACAACCTTTTCACCATTATTATGATTCCTTCTTGCATTAATCATCCGAATAATAATGGCTCTCAAAATTATGCTACCAAAATTAATCCTACGATTATGAGCAACCGCAAAACCAATAGTCTGGATTAAGGAGGATAGCACATTATAATTACCTTTACCAGTGTTGGAAAACACTTTACAAACAGTGTCAAAGAAAGCATCCCATTCTTGAACAAGGTTCTTTTTAGTCAATCTCGCAAGCTCTACCTTACCTTGATAATTGATACTTGTAAAGAAATTAATCAACTCATTATCAGAAGGTGAAGCTACAAAATTATCCAACGGAAGATCTAAGACAGCATTAATAGTTGATTCATTCACTGTGTATTGTGTGTCATTAACAACAAAAGTAAAAGAACTCGAGTCATTAGACACCACAGCAGTGGAACACATCAACCTTAGTGGAGTGACTTTTAAAGGAGCATCAACAGCAATTGCAGTACGAATCAAGGAATGCTCGTTTAAAAACCTTATCCACGGCTTAAATCTTTCGTATGGACAATTATCCGGATTAAAATATCCGACTAAATTGTGTTTGAAAATCTCAAAATTATCAGCCATCTTGGTTACTGAACACACAGATTTTTAACAACCACAAAAACAAGAGAATCAATCGAGTTTGAATTGATCAGAATTAACAATTAATTAAAATTAATTAAAAATTCAAATTAATTCAAGGTTATCAGAAAATTCTCAGATTTTAGTATGATGTTCTCCACACAACCACGAACAACAATATATTTTTAGAATTGTGAGATTAAAATCCTAACACCGGAACCAGTCAAGAATCCGAATAGTTTTTCGAAAAATCGAAAACTCAAAATCTTCACCAAACACAACAATACTCGGTTCAAAGAGTAGGAAATCGAACGATCTACTTAACCTAGTTCTCAGAATCGAATTTGGTTGAAGAAAAATGGGCAGAGGTTCGACTAAGGAGCGTGTGTATCTGTATGTATATATATCGAGTGCTCGGTGTAAAGACACGCGAGAGAGAAGGAACAGTGATGTACTACCTTTGCTATTCTTCTGTACTACCTTTGCTATTTAACTAATACTCCCTTTTAAAACTCGGTACTACCTTTGATTAAAAAGGTAGTACCGAAGGTAGTACAAGGCAAAACGAAAGGTAATAAGACTCAGTACTACCTTTTCTATATAACTAGTACCACCTATTGAAAAACTCGGTACTACCTTTGATTAAAAAGGTAGTTCCGAAGGTAGTACAAGGCAAAAACTGAATAAAACGATTTAAAAAGAAAACAAAATCAAAATAGAATTAAAAATAAAAAATAGATCAGTACTACCTTTTTACAAAAGTAGTTCTGAAGGTAGTAATTATACAGGATTACTCGTATTAAATAAATATTTACATACGATACTACCTATTAATTTAATACTACATTTATTATGACCTTTACAGAAAAACCATATTAAAGAATATTTACAGAATTTACAAAAATTTACAGAAAGTACTTTACATGCCTATTTTTAAAAATAAAAATAAAAATAAAAATAAAAATAAAAATAATAATATTATCTAAACGATACTAAAAAGACAATAGGTTGTCCTTTTAATGGAAACAAATCATTAATAATCAGAAAGACAAACACTACAAAATATTAAGTATTAATAATTTACATATATATTCATGGTAAATTAATAAATCTATATATTTTCTAATAAAATAACTTTCTAATAGAAAATTATTTAAAAAGAAAATATGACTTATTAAACCATCATAAATATAATTTTCAAGAAAAATAAGTTTCTCATAAATTACAACTTGTAAAATTTGAGAAAATTATTTTTAAGGAAAAAGAATTATTTTAACATTGAAAAGAAGTAAGTAGGAATATATTAAGATGATAATGGTAATGATTTGAACATTAACAAGTAACAAGGTAAGTTGATAAAATAATTATGCAAGTGATTTTAATCAACAAATATTAACAAGATAATCACTTGTAAATTATTAAAGATCAAACCTCAGATATTAACTAGTTTAATTACTAGGACTATTTAACATACCCAATTCACCAACAATTCTGGTGAATGTGGATTCGTCAAGAGACTTAGTAAAAATATCTGCTGTTTGTTCTTCCGTGGGTACAAAATGTAACTCCACGGTACCATTCATGACATGCTCTCGGATAAAATGATACCTGATGTCGATGTGCTTGGTCCTCGTATGCTGCACAGGATTGTTGGAGATTGCTATGGCACTTGTATTGTCACACAGAATTGGAATATTGTCAAGTACAAAGCCATAGTCACGTAGCTGATTCCTAATCCACAAGATTTGAGCACAACAGCTTCCAGCAGCTATATATTCTGCTTCAGCTGTTGAGTTGGAAACTGTTTGTTGTTTCTTGCTGTACCAGGAGACCAACCTACCACCTAGGAATTGACAACTCCCAGAGGTGCTTTTTCTATCTACAACACTTCCTGCATAATCTGAATCTGTATATCCAACAAGGTTAAAACCAGATTCTTTAGGGTACCAAATACCTAAGTTAGGTGTACCCTTAAGATATCTCAAGATTCGTTTAACAGCAATGAGATGCACATCTCTAGGATCCGCTTGGAACCTTGCACACAAGCATGTAGCATACATAATATCAGGTCTACTTGCAGTAAGGTAAAGTAATGAACCTATCATACCTCTGTAGCTTGTGATATCTACCTTAGCAGAATTTTCACAAGCTCCAAATTTCACAGCTGTTGATGATGGTGTTCTTGCTGAAGATGAGTCCTCCATTTGATATTTCTTGAGGAGCTCTCTGACATACTTGGATTGACAAATAAAAATTCCATCTGTCCTTTGACTTACTTGTAATCCAAGAAAGAACTTCAGCTCACCCATCAGGCTCATCTCAAATTTACCCTGCATTAACTTAGCAAATTTCTTGCACAGAAGATCATTAGTAGACCCAAATATTATATCGTCCACATAGACTTGGACTAATATAGTATCATTCTTATGTTTCTTAGTAAAGAGAGTTTTGTCTATGACACCTCTAACAAATCCATTTTCAAGTAAAAATTCAGAAAGAGTGTCATACCATTTCCTTGGAGCTTGCTTAAGACCATAAATTGCCTTGAAGAGAAAGTAGACAAAATCCAAGAATTCTGGATCTTCAAAGCCAGGGGGTTGTTCTACATATACCTCTTCATCCAGCTTGCCATTCAGGAAGGCACTCTTGACATCCATTTGATAAACTTTGAAGTTTGAATGTGCTGCGAATGCCAAGAATATCCTTATAGCCTCAAGTCTAGCCACTGGTGCATAGGTTTCATCATAATCTATTCCTTCAGCTTGGGAATAACCTTTAGCAACCAGTCTTGCTTTGTTTCTAGTTACAATGCCATCTTCATCAAGTTTGTTTCTGAATACCCACCTGGTATCAACTACTTTCCTGTCTTTAGGTCTGGGTACCAGCTTCCATACTTCTTGTTGTTTGAATTGATTGAGTTCATCTTGCATAGCAATCACCCAATCAGGATCAGAGAGAGCTTCTTCTGTTTTCTTAGGTTCTATTGCAGACAGAAACCCAGAATAATTGCATTGATTTTGATAGCTCCTTCTAGTTTTTACACCAACATCTGGATCACCAACGATTAACTCAAAAGGATGAGCTCTATTCCACACAGTCTGTCTGGGAAGATTTGACCTTGATGATTCGCCTTGATCTTCATTATGATGTTGAGTATGACCAGTTGATCCTTCATCACCTCCCCCTGAGTTGTTGCCAGTTTGACTAGATGAATGTTCAGGAGTGTCAGTGGTATCTCCAGTCTGATCATTGTTTCCACCACCACCACCCTGATCATTATCATCATTATTACTGTTATCATTAGCAGCAACATCAGGTAGGTTGTCACCATCTGAATCGGAGTCTGTCATATCATCGAAAGATAACTTTTCAGATGAATCCTCCGTTTGGATACTAGGAAGTTTAGTGTCATCAAATGATACATTGACACTTTCAAGCATTGTCTGATGATCAATCACATACACCTTGTAAGCTCTTCTTGAATAACCAATGAAAATTGCTTCATGTGCTTTGGCCTCAAATTTACCACCACGATCATCTCCATCTTTAAGCACAAAGCATTTTGCTCCAAATACATGAAAGTACTTGAGTGTTGGTCTCTTTTCATACATAATTTCATAGGGGGTCTTCATCAAGTCTTTGTTGATTAAAGTTCGATTCTGGGTATAACATGCAGTGTTAACAGCTTCAGCCCAAAAGTACAAGGGAAGCTTTGATTCACTTAACATAGTACGTGCAGCTTCAATCAAAGTTCTATTCTTTCTTTCTACTACCCCATTTTGCTGAGGAGTTCTTGGGGCTGAGTACTGCCTTGTTATTCCCTTTTCAGTACAGAAATCATTTAGAACTGCATTCTTAAATTCAGTTCCATTGTCTGACCTTATTGCTCTAACTGGTTTCTTGTACTCCATTTCAATCAACTTGATGTGATCAATCACTAACTGTGGAGTTTCATCTTTGGAATTCAGAAATAAAACCCATGTGTACTTTGAGTAGTCATCAACAATTACGAGAGCATATCTTTTCTTTGACATAGACATCACATTAACTGGACCGAACAGATCCATGTGCAACAGTTGTAGAGGTTCAGTTATTGATGATGTGTCAGTGCTCCTGTGAGTTGCTGTTTTCAATTTGCCTTTTTGACAGGCATCACAGAGTCCTTCTTGAATGAATTCCATTGAAGGCAACCCTCTCACCAGTTCTCTTTTAACTAGAGAATTCATTGTCTTGAAATTAAGGTGGGAGAGTTTCTTGTGCCATAGCCAACTTTCATCTGTAGATGCTTTAGAATAAAAGCAGTTGATTTCTTCAGTGCTTCCAGTGTTCATATTGGCCACATACAGATTGCCTTTTCTGACTCCTGTAAGAGATGGTTGTTCATGTCTCTTGTGTGAGATTAGACAATTCTTCTTGTTGAAGTAAGCCTCGAATCCCTTGTCACAAAATTGACTGACACTTAACAAATTGTGCTCAAGTCCTTTCACAAAAGACACTTCATCAATGATAACATTTCCAGCTTCCAATCTGCCATATCCATCAGTTGTACCTATGCTGTTATCTCCAAAGGTAACCACTGGGCCGGCTTTCTCAACCACATTTGTCAGCAGGGTTCTGTCTCCAGTCATATGCCTTGAACATCCACTGTCCAAGATCCAGGTCACTCGATCAACCTGTTTCACACCCTGCAATGACAAATAGATTAAACCTTCTTCGGAACCCAAACCTGATTGGGTCCAGAATACTTAAAGAATTGGCCTTTGTCAGGCAAAACAACATTTTTAACATTGATACCATTTACACCACTAACCAACAAACATTTAACTCTATAAACAGATTTGACAATCTTCTGTTTTATCTTGGGTATCCATGTTTCTTTAGCAGCAATGACATTTGTTTCACTGACTGGACATTTGACCTTGTAAACAGCCTTACCAGAAGTCTGTTTAGGCTTTGATACAAATGTCTCTCTCCTATCTTGAGGAGGACTAGCAGTCTTTGATCTAACATTTTTATTCTTATTCATGTGTTGTCGAGGAGCAGTCTTACTAGCACATGCTTGATTACCATTAAAGTAAGCAGACATTACATTGAAAGCACAAGACATACAATTGACAACACCACATGCTTTATGATAAACATCAATGATAGGCATGGTATGCATGTTAGACATGTTATTGTTCTTTTTCAGCTTATCACCACTTAACCCAGTTTTAGATGAACTCGTTGGATAAACAACCTTAACTGGTTTCTTAACAGATTTAACATTATCAAGGACTATGCCATTTGCACTGTCCTCATTACGCATCTCTTCTTGAATAATGATAGAAGTGAAGTTTGGAGGTTCTGCAATCGACTTCTTAAAGAGCGGATCTTCAACTTTCTTAAGCACATGTGGTATACCCCTTTCTTTAGCACTAACAAGGTTAGGGGTATTTATGCCTAACAAACCAACAGCTTCGTTATAACCAAACCCTATTCCTACAGTTCGTTCTATAGCTTGTTTATTGAAATGCTCTTTAGAAAGTTTAACAGAATTAAAGCAAGCACTAACCTTGGTTTCAAGTTCAGCAATTTTAGAAAGTTGTTTAGTCACTACTTCTAGAATAGATTTCTCTCTTCTATTAAGTCGTGCTATTTCCTCTTTTTGTTGATCTTGATTAACATGCACCTTTTTCAGTTCTAACACTTCATTTTCAAGTTCAGTGTTTAACAGATTTAATCTAGCAATGTGTTTTTGTGCATTAGCCAAGGAACCACCTAACTGACGAACCAACTCAGAGTCAGTAAGTTTTACCTGTGGTTTAGGATCAGTGAGCATGTCACCATTTGCCATTAGTGCAAGATTTCCAAATTCTTCATCTTCACTATCTGTGTCATCCCAGCTTTTACCAGCAGCCACATAGGCTTTTCCAGGTTTCTTCTTTTCAGGAACATAATCTCTCTTCTGGGCTTGTTTAGGTTTCTGACACTCAGTGGCAAAGTGTCCAAGTTCATTGCAATTATAACAACGAATTTTGCTTCTATCAACAGTTCCAGTTTTGTAGCCACCTCTGCTACTGGAGGATGAGGAACCTCCTCTCTGGAATCTGTTATTAGACTTGAACTTGAACTTAGGATTTCTCCTGAATCTAAAGTTGCCAAATTGTCTAACCATGAGTGCCATGGATTCATCCTCCAACTGATCCAATTCTTCTAATGAGTAAAACTCACTTCCATCCTGAGTAGCTGGTGTCTGACCATGTTCCACTTCAGTCTGCTCCTTGTCTGAGCTGTAAGGTCGAACAACCTTAGCTTCCACTTCCTTAGGAGCCTCAACCACTAATGCTGTAGATGAACTTGCAACTCTACCTTTACCATGAATCTCTTTCTGTTGGACTTGTTCCAACTCATAGGTTTTTAAAACACCGAAGAGTTTTTCAAGACTAACTTTATTCAAGTCACGAGATTCTCTTATGGCTGTTATCCTGTGTTCCAGGTGAGTCGGCATAGTCAGTAAGAACTTCAGATTAATCTCCTTCTGTGTATAGTTCTTGCCATGGATTTGCAAGTTGTTGATTATTTTATTATACCTTTCAAACACTTCTTGAATGCCTTCATTAGGGCCAGCTCTGAAGTGTTCATACTCAGAGGTTAAGATTTGAAGTCTGTTCTCCCTGACTTCATCAGTTCCTTCATTAATGGTTTCAATAGTTTCCCACATGTGTTTGGCAGTTTTACAATTCATCACATGGCTGTATATCACAGCATCCAGGGAATCTATTAGAATGAGTCTGAGGTTTTTATCAAGCCCTGCATCCTCCTTTTCCTCAGGTGTATAGGTAGCAGGGTCTTTTTCATAAGACTTAGCAGGAATCACAATTTTTCCCTCAGCTTCAACTTCATCTTCATAGACCATAGGAGTTTTAGGTCCGGTTTTCAAAACAACCAAATATTTAACATTTGTACATTCCAGAAACAACTCCATCTTATTCTTCCACATATCATAATTATCTTTGTCAAAAATAGGTATCTTAACAATGGCTTTAGAAGTCATGATGAATTTTTAAGAGAGTTAAAAATTCGAGCTTGATCTTTAATTGAATAAAAATAGGATCTTGATTTGTATATCAATCAAACGGCTCGGATACCAATTGTTAGGTCCAATAAGATTGTAGAAGGGGGGGTTGAATACAATCTTTACCCTTTTATCGAAATTTGTCCGTTAAGATTTAAATTCACTTTAGACAAATTTTGTGCGGAATTAAATGAAACAAAGTTCAAGTTAAATATAACAATATATTAAACTTGAGGGTTGTTACAAAATCAGTACAGAGTAATATCAAGTTAATAAAAACAAATTAGAAAATTCGACATGAACTTTTCTTAATTTGTTAATAAAAATCGAGATATAGATTAGGAGTAAAAACTCGCTAATAGTACAAGAGTCACAAGTAATCAAGCTTGAACGGATAGAATATTACAAATACAAAGCTTATGATTTTTCTACGAATTTAATGTTCTTGCAGTAGCTTTAAAGATGAGAGAGAGAGAGTTCAGCTGGGTTGGTTTGTTTTTGATATGATATTTTCGTCTATTGAACTCAGCAGCCTTTCTTGATATTTAAACAAACTTCTCCTTGAACCTTCTGTCAATTCTATCATCAGTTTTGCCTCGAACTACCTTTGACAAAGGTCTGTACTACCTTTTCAAGAAGGCTACTACCTTTTAAATGGCCGGTACTACCTTTTAAATGGCCGGTACTACCTTTTCAAGAAGGCTACTACCTTTCAGTTGGCGGTACTACCTTTGGAACTACCTTTCAGTTGGCGGTACTACCTTTGGAACTACCTTTGCTGAAATGAACTTGTACTACCTTCGGTACTACCTTCGGTACTACCTTCTGAATAAGCTTGTACTACCTTCGGTACTACCTTCTGAATAAGCTTGTACTACCTTCGGTACTACCTTCTGAATAAGCTTGTACTACCTTCGGTACTACCTTCGGTACTACCTTTCTGAAAAGGTAGTATCAGTATAATTTTCAGCTTAAATCAATTAAATGATTTTCTGATAATCATTTAATTAATTTTCTTTTACATAAAATTCTGATTTAATTAATTAAATAATTAATTTAAAGAATAAATTAATTCTTATAGAATTAATTTATTAAATAAATTAACCACATAATTTAATCAATTAAAAGAAGAATAAATATGAATCCTTTAAGTAGCCAAATCTTTTCTTAAACCACTGAAATTAATAAAGAAATACCATTGAATTTTCTGTTGACGTTCGATGTACTGTCTGGTTCATGAACGACTAACTCCAATGATTGTTCTTCAATTTTGACTTTAAATACGTGGTCCTTTTTCTTGTCTCACATCTCTTGAAATCTCTTGTACTCTGTCTGATAATCACCTGTCACTGTAGAAAACTCTGTCACTGTAAAATAAATCCACTTCTTTGATTTTATACTGAGGCTTGATCAGGAGACTGAACTTCTTCCAGTGTAAAATATCAAAACTATAGATTGACTTGAAGTTTTTCTTCTGACAGATAGCATCTTCTGAGATTCCTGTGACAGATTAAATTATTTACTTATTACAATCTAATTTAAGTTGAGTTTATTCCTCGTACTACAAATAGGCTGTGTCATATGCCTTTCAATTTTGGGACGGAGGGAGTAAATAACTAAAGTCAATGTTGACAATATGAAAAATTAAATACTCTGAAAAATTATTATACTCTATTCTATTTAATCATATAATTTTAAAAGTATTTAAAATTAACTCGTGCTTTGCATGAGCTATAAGCTAGTATGTATAGAGTTAAGTTCTATGGAGACCATATATCAATCAAAACATTGCAAAAACCTATTCATTGAAAATCATGTTCTATGAAAATCACTACTGTATTTATTTAATTCAAAATCTTGAAAATCATGTATGTTTTACTTGCAAATTTCATTAAAAATCTTGAAAATCATGTAAGTTCTGCAAACAAAATATTGCAGAACGTATTGTTCTTCAAAACATGTTCAGCTAGCAAATCATATATGATTAAGATTTTGAATAAAATAATAATGTTCATTGAACATTCTTTACAAATATATATATATATTTTGCAATATTTTGAGTGCATAATGGTTTACACGGTCTCCACTCAAATATTAGGTCTCCATATATATATATATATATATATTATAATTAAATTAAACTTACAAAATTCGTACATTAAAATTATCAGTACAAAATAATAAAAAATTATGTAATATTTAAAAAATCCTACATTACACGAATTATAAGTTAATTATTAGTTACACTCAAATTGCATATTTTTTTGATAGATTTCTATCCTCTAATCACTTTAATTTTATTAGTGATTTATAATTTGTCCAAAACATGTACAAAGTCAAATGACTTAAAAGAAAAAATAATAAATCTGAAAATGGTACTCTCTTCGTCTCAATTAAAATGACTTATTTAATTTTTTTAACACTCAAACTTAATCAACTTTAATTGATAATTAAAATTTATATATTTTGTAATTAATTTTAGTTATATGATATATATAATTTTCAATCACAATCCAAAAATTTTAAAAATTTAAAAAATCAAATGAGTCACTTCAAGTGAAACGGAGAAATTAAGAGCAATATGTGCAAAACGTCACAACGTAATTTCAAGAAAAAGTATAACCCTTTTTAATATTAACTTTATTACAAAAAAACAATATAAAAACTTTCTTTAACATTTTCATTCAATTTCTTTATATACGAAACAAATTTATCAATTTATTCCGTGCTTTAGCGGGCGAGACATCATCCTAACCTTGTATTTAGATCAGAGAGCGATATACGAAGGCATGAATCACGATTATGTATGCGGTCCCATTGGTCCCTAGTCTAGCTGTGTGGCCATGGTCTAAAATTGGCAAATATTCGATGTGTCTAAAGAAGGACCATCACCTAATATTACACATATGCCAAAATAGAAACATTGTGTATTTTAGAGAAAGAATCAATCTTGAATTTGCCAAAATAGAAACATTGTGTATTTTAGAGAAAGAATCAATCTTGAATTTGTAATGGAATACTAGAATTGTGGCGACCATGTTTGAGCTGTATGTCGACTGTCGAGTAGTATTTGAGTAGTGTCCCCTTTAATCATTTCATGCATCTGGGACAAGATACATACTGATACATACTCGCTCCGTCCTAAAATACATGTTCGTTTTGAAAAATGATTTTGTCTCATTTTATATGTTCGTTTTCTTTTTTCAATACAAATTTAAGGTAATTTTCCAAAATTATCTTTACATTTATTTTATCTAAAATTTGACTTTTTTTCAAACTTAACACTATCTCATTTTCTAATGTATTAATTAAGGGTACTAGTTGGAAAATATTATTCAACTAACCTTTACCTTAATACGTGTGTATTTTTAGAAAGGGGACATGTATTTTGAGACGGAGGGAGTAACATCTTACTCCTTCCGTATTAAATTGAGTATCGTTTCAAATTTTTGTACGAAATTTAATGTGCAGAAAAAATTGACCTTACTTATTGCTTTTTTATTTTATTTTTCTGAATAAAAGTTTGTATGTTGTGCATTGACCTTTTTTGAAAAAAGAAATATTTTAAATAATCAAGAATAAGACAAGAGTCAAGACATATAGATCTTTAATGATTTTTATTAAAATAACATTTTTCTTAAAGCACTTTTATTTGGTAAAAGATTTTTCTATAAATCATATTTTAAGATTTAGCCTAACATATATATTAGGTCCGTACGAGGGCTATTTTAAGCTAGAATGGGAGTTGAATAGCTTAATATCCAATTTAAAAATTATTATGGCATTTTAAAAATATTTATCCTTTTTTAAATATTTTACCGAGCTGTTATGCAATTTATAAGTGCGGAAATAAAAGACAAGGGAAGAAAATTTGTGCCTTATTTTTAATTAGGATTTTTTTTTATTACTTTATCATTGTTTGTTAATTGTGTGTAAGTTGTGCCTATAACTTGAATTTGCTGTATTAACCATGACGACCAAACCACCACGTGAACCTTCTTATGCCAATTATATATAGGAATACTATCTGTCAGGACTCAATTTATGCCTCGGACAAACCTACCTTCGGTATGCCAAGAACAGGTTTCAGTAGCTCCTGCAAAGAGAAGAATGCGAGGGAATTACCCCCCGATTCACCTCCGGTGTGAGAATCAGTAGAATGTAGTGGAAATGTAAACGCAAAGCTTATGTAAACCAGTGTATCTCAGTGTGTGTGATTGTGTTTATCACCTGATAATTGTGTCTATTTATATTGTGTCTAGGAGTAGTACTGTTGAGGATCGCCTTGATTCTCAATTATGGCGGGATATAAAGACGATCATACGTTACACTGACAACGGTAGACTGTTTTACTTTGCTGTGCATCGGCTGTACTAAGGAAATGGGCTGTTTCATCCGTATGGGCCTAACGGCTATAAGCCCAGAAGCTTATTGGACTAGGCCCTCTAACATGTCCCCGGACTTCGGTCGGTTGATAAATAAGGGCCGAAGTCTATTTAGACCGGATAGCCCAATCGATCGGTGCTTTTTCCTCGATGCACATCTTTTAAGGCGACAATTGCCATTCAAAAACGTCTTCCACGTGTCATCATCTGGAACAGGGGTATTTGAACCGCCTATTCATCTCATCCATTCATTACAGTTATATATTTAAATTTTTGTACCCTGCTAAAATACTTCTTTACTGAACTCTTTTTCTTGTCTGCGGAGCAATCAACGGATTTTCAACCTCCATCGTCGATCATTTTCTTCAACAAGTAAGTCCATTTCTACCGTATTTTCTTTTGCATATCTTTGATGTTTTTCTTTCAAAAGTACTTTCTGTAATAACCCTAACTTTGGCAATGCTACAGTGATCCTATAAATGGTAAATTTTGAGGTTTTAGAGAAATGGTATATAGGTACTCTATAATGGAAATGGAAAATGAATAAACAGAAACCATATTAGTGTTGTACAATGAAAATAAGTGACTCGAAATGACGTTAGATTTCAGAAATTCCTGAAACATGGATTTTGAGGATTTTGATTTCGTATAAGCTTCTATTGGACATTAAGGAGCATGGAAACATTATAAGAATTATATATTGAGGAATTAGTGAATTTAGATTTAACCAAGGGATTATTAAGTTAAGAGAATACCAATGGAATTTGGATTGTTAAATGATTTCAAAACCACTGAGATAATGAGGTACATTCGAAACGAACCACAATTAGACGAATATGGAGATTAAGCAACCAAGATTAGCGATATAACAAGGATACATACCACATTATCATCTACCAATGTGATTGGCATTTTACTTCGGAAAACAAGAAAAGAGGTTATTGGATTATCAAAGTGGTGTCATTAGTCATTAACTTGTTTTTAAGGGTAAATTAGTAACTTTGCAAGGTGTTAACCACAAAATATCTACAAGGCTTCTAAGACAATCTAGAATCACCAAGATTAACACAAGATTTGATCAAAACAAAAGCAAGAAACTCTCCCCCATCCATTATCATCAAATTTCGGCCAAAACAAGAACAGCCCAGTAAAATGAGCATAACTTCTTCGTTTCTCAGCCAAATTTTGCGTTCTATAGCTTTTTAGAAAGCCCATGAGATAACCTACAAGTCGTATTTCACAAGAGTTTTCCAGAAAAGCAAGGTAAAGGGGTCGTTTTTCATGTTCTTTCAGCTGATGAATAGTAATTCCGAATTGTTAACTTTGTTTTCATGGTTTCTTTAGTTGATTCAAGTTAATCTAAGGTTGTTTAAGGAGTGCCCAAGGTTTATCAAGGATTGTTAAGGGTTATCAAAGCTTCAAGAAGGTATAATCATGCTTACCCTTTTATATTTATGATGGATATGGTTGTGTTTAGTGATTAAGTGGTATAAATGTTATGATTATGATGTTATAAGTGTTTGTAAGTGATTAAAGTTGATTTTGGAAGGAGTATGTGCTTGTAACCATGGTTGGTAAGATGACCACATGGTGTAGGTGATGGTGTATAAGGTGGATGATTGATTTGGAGGAGTTTGATTTTTGAAAAGTATGAAATTACAGCAGTTATAATGTCCGATTTTCGTTAGAACGAAATCTGCCCTGTTTTGTGACCCCTGCATTCGTACGGTACCTCACTGCCTAGGTTACCAATTGACCATGAAATGATAGAGCTTAGTTCATAGATCGTTTTGATATAAGGTGCGTTAAAATCTGATGAACGGTTTAGGAGAAAAGTCAGTTTTAGTGAAAGGTGTTCGATAACCGAGAAAACGTAATTGTATCAACTTTGAGGCTAAAGTTACCATACTTAGACATTTGTATAAGTCACGAAATTTTGGGATAGTGTAGTAGGGTGGTCAGAGGACCCTTTACAGTTGACCTTACATTAAAATTCGAAATCCATATTTTCTGAGAATTTTTACAGTTAAGTGTGGTCGTTAGGGGAAATGGTGAAAACCCCTGAAACTTCGATTGAGATTATAAATGGTGAAGTTCTTGAACCTTTGGGGTAATAGTGATACGTTAGGCATATATTAAAGTATCAAGGGTTTTTTTATACGAGAGGGTAGTGAGTAAGAGATGTGGTATTCTAATGACGGTCCTTTTGTGTTTATAGAAATTCCGGAGGAGGGACCAGCTATACTATCAGGATACAGAAACCAAGGCAAGATTTCTTCTATCCCTATTTTGAAAAATTATTTATCTGCTAAGAAAAATGATTTTATGGAATATATATGTGATTCTATTATTGCTATATTGTTAAGAATTTGTTTTCCTGATTTTGGAAATTAAAGGGAGATATGAGTATGGATATGGATTAAAGGGAACAAGATTTCTTTTATCCTTATTTTGATATACTGTTTATGTTCAAAGGAAATGGTTTTGGTGGATAATATATGAATCTTATATGATGAGATGAGTAGGGATATATTCCCTGTTTACTAAGATTTTTGAATATGGGTTATGAATGTGGATATGATTACGAATTGAAGCGAATATGCTTTATGGTAAAAGAGATATGAAAGAGAATGGTATCAGTTGTTATCTAGGGTTATAAGGTTTATAATGCTATATTATAAACATTCTTTTTAGTGTATGTTATATACATATATTTTATAGAAATAATGTGCGAGAATGAAAGTGATATACGAGAATGGAAATGTGAAATGGTGATGATAAATTGAATGATGATCTTATAAAAAGGGGAATTTACAACAATAAACGTAAGAGGCCGTGTGGAAGTTGCACAGTCCAGCACTTAATAAGCGTAAGAGGCCGTGTGGAAGTTGCACAGTCCAGCACTTAATAAGCGTAAGAGGCCGTGTGGAAGTTGCACAGTCCAGCACTTAATGTTTCATTTCGGCCCAAGAGTTGCCGAAGGAGGATGTAGTGGTAGACCTTCCTCCTGGGGGATGGTGGCAGACCTACCTCCGTCTACCGGTAGTAAAAAGGGACGGATACGGAGGGCGACTGATCATCGAGCCTCACGTATTCGGCAACAGTGAAAACCCCTACAATATTTGAATAAAGAATAAACGATAAAGTCAGATTGGTATACTGAAAAGGGAAAATGATATGAAAGATGGAATTATTGTTATAGATGAAGAGAAACTGATTTTATATTAATTTATACAAAGTGTTACATAAGAAGGAAATGAGAAGATGATAGTAAGAGATTTAAGTAAATATTCATGTTATCCTGAAAAAAATTACACTGAAAGATTATATTGATTGTTATATTATTTAAGAAGAGAAACTGATACTGTATTATTCTAGATTTCTTTTTTTATAAAAGTAAGTGGATGATATATTATTAAATAAGAGTTTTATTCTTCCTTAAAGTTTATAATTTGGTTACTGCTTATATATGTATATACATGTATACTTGGGTACATTTTAAATTCCAGTTTACAAAATTATCTTGCTGAGCTATTATAGCTCACTCTTGCTACTTATCTATATACAGCTAGGTATGCCAATAATACGCAGAACGCCCCGCAAGAGGGTAAGGGAAAGGCGACCTTCTGAGAGCTCGTTAGCATCAATCCCCGAGGTAGATGACCAGCGCAAGGGGTTTAGTGGTCTTATGTATATGAAGTGTGTAAGTGTGTAAGGTTGTAATAAATTTGGTTGTTGAAATGCTTCTTGTAGAAGCATCACTCAACAATGTACTTAAGTATGATTCTGGGTTTGTAATAACTGTTTAACTTTAAACTTTTATTATGGTGAATGTTGTTCTCTGAGCATATGACTGGTGTGTGTGTGTGTGTAGTACTGTGGGGTCAATTGCATAAGTATTAATTATAAAAAAAAAAAAAAAAACCCAAGAGATATTGATTTTGAATGGAAGTTGGTCCGTGATGGCCCAAATTCATGACCCCGGATTTGGGGCTGTCACAGTTTGGTATCAGAGCTAAGAGTCATAATGCTCAGGAACAAGAGTGATAATAATAAATATATCAGTAATAATAGAAATTGTGAACTCACATCGAGTTCAAGGGGGGGTTTATCGAACGAAGCGTTTATTCTGAGTCGTGATTATAATTTTATAGATTATTGCTAGTAAAGGTTATTATGCCAAAAGTGTTAAGTTTATGTAGCACGCGAAATCGATATGAGGAAGGGAATACTTGATGTATCGGGAAGTGTACGTTAGATAACTTCGTGAGTAATTCCAGGGTGACCTATCATCTCTTATTCAAAAAGGGGCCGGTATCTTTTCAAAACTTTCTGGTACCTTTGGAATGTGTTTCAAAATTGTATTTTATCTATTTTAGTCAAAATATTTCCCTAAGATCATTTTTGGAAAAGGGTATTTATCATCGTGATTAAATATTTTCTTTATACTTCTTCTTTCAACTAAGAGGAACAATCCTATATGTATACACAAGGACGATCTGTCTGTGTGATTGAAAGTCGGAGGGGACGCCCTCACTTGTGTTACGTACGGGTTCTTCCATCCTATTGATTTCCCAAATATCCTTTTGTTTCAAATAAGAGCTATTTAAAACTCTTAATCCTATACATTGTTGTGGGACACTTGCTTGTTTTTGGGTTCGTTTCAATTCAAAGTTTCTTAAATTCTATAAATTATTTCGAGTATAGAAGATTTCAGTAATGGATGGGATAATGGAAGAAATGTTTAGAGTATATATACGTGATTATACGAGGAAACTCGAGATTTCAAGGGAAATTTCAATAAGAGATGATTAGAGCTAGAAACGTTTCGTTATAAAAGAGGAAGGAATTTCGTGAGAAAAAAAAAGGGTATAATTGAGGATTAGTGAGACAAAAGAATATGAGGAATTTTAAGGCATAATTGAGATTTACTATTGAGAGTAAGGTGTATTTTGAGGATAGAATTAGAATAAGGATAAACAAAGGAAGTGGGGATAATTAATGAAGTTTGTAAATTCTATTGTATTTTGATATTAAATGTTGAGATTCAAGGATATTGATGAATATAAGGTGATTGACTTAAATGAAAAGGTTATTGTGCTAAAGGTGATACGCTTAACTGATAAAGTTGAGTTGAGAATATTATGGTATATAAATGAGTTAACTAGTGATATAATTGTGTATATGAGAATGATGTATATTATACCCTAAATTGGGTGATTAAAGAAGAATATTGTTATATACAGAATCATGCCGCCTAAGCGTAATAATAGAGCAAATGCAAAGGAAAATGAGAGAGATGAAGGAAGACGAAATAGACAGAATGAAAATGCTCATAACGAACAAAAATCTCAGTTTGTGGGAAAGACAGGGAGTAACAAGACTGTTAGTGAGACGGTGAATCAGGGTGGTAGATCCACAGGAACCTTTCAATCTAATCAATCTCGAACACCATTTCCAGACTGTAACACGTGTGGTAGGAAGCATACGGGAGTGTGTAGGAGGTCGAAAGTAACTTGCTTTAAGTGCGGACAGAAAGGACACTATTATAATCAGTGCACATCAACTGACAAGATTGATATCAAATGTTATCAATGTGGGAAACTAGGACACTTTGCTAGAGATTGCCGTTCCGGTGGGTCATCTACGCCGGGACAAAGTATGACTGCTTCAAAGAGACCTACTGCCAGAGTGTACAATATGACCTTAGGAGAAGCGTTGAAAAAGCCGGATACAGATGCAGGTGAAATATTTTATTTAATTATTTACACATGTAAGTATAAATGTTTGGTTAGGGATCGACTTGGTCAATGAATGGTGTAGGTAGGTTGACAATCTAGATAAGGAAAATCAGTATCTGTTAGGGGCCAGGAAATTCTATGCAACGGAGAATAAGTATTTTGAGAAAAGCACAAACTTGATTAGATACGAACAGGAAATATATATTATAGATAGTATTTTCTTACAATTGTTTCAAGGAATCTTATTCTAGTCAGATTTCTGGAGGATGTTACAGAGACAGGATATAACAAGATTGAAGTGTTCATATTTTATGTCATGATAGAGATCAAAATACAGATAAACCATAGTGAGATACACTACCATGTAAGGAAAGGCCAAAGTGGTGGCCGAGGTACTAGTAAAAAGGGAGGAGAATGAGGAGATAAAATAGAACGATTAAGTACAGGAAGAGATTAGTAAGGGAAGATAATGAAAAGCACTACTATTGATAAGCTAAATGGCAGGTTGATGAATGACAAGCAAGTTTATGATGGTGTAATTTTGCGCAAACAAGATAGAGATATTATGAAGGAAAAAGGATGGAGAAAGTGGTATAGAAGTTATAAGGTGTAGATGAAAAGGTATCTATGGACATTTTTGACGTGATTCCGGGACGGAATCCTTTTAAGGGGGGAAGGATGTAATAACCCTAACTTTGGCAATGCTACAGTGATCCTATAAATGGTAAATTTTGAGGTTTTAGAGAAATGGTATATAGGTACTCTATAATGGAAATGGAAAATGAATAAACAGAAACCATATTAGTGTTGTACAATGAAAATAAGTGACTCGAAATGACGTTAGATTTCAGAAATTCCTGAAACATGGATTTTGAGGATTTTGATTTCGTATAAGCTTCTATTGGACATTAAGGAGCATGGAAACATTATAAGAATTATATATTGAGGAATTAGTGAATTTAGATTTAACCAAGGGATTATTAAGTTAAGAGAATACCAATGGAATTTGGATTGTTAAATGATTTCAAAACCACTGAGATAATGAGGTACATTCGAAACGAACCACAATTAGACGAATATGGAGATTAAGCAACCAAGATTAGCGATATAACAAGGATACATACCACATTATCATCTACCAATGTGATTGGCATTTTACTTCGGAAAACAAGAAAAGAGGTTATTGGATTATCAAAGTGGTGTCATTAGTCATTAACTTGTTTTTAAGGGTAAATTAGTAACTTTGCAAGGTGTTAACCACAAAATATCTACAAGGCTTCTAAGACAATCTAGAATCACCAAGATTAACACAAGATTTGATCAAAACAAAAGCAAGAAACTCTCCCCCATCCATTATCATCAAATTTCGGCCAAAACAAGAACAGCCCAGTAAAATGAGCATAACTTCTTCGTTTCTCAGCCAAATTTTGCGTTCTATAGCTTTTTAGAAAGCCCATGAGATAACCTACAAGTCGTATTTCACAAGAGTTTTCCAGAAAAGCAAGGTAAAGGGGTCGTTTTTCATGTTCTTTCAGCTGATGAATAGTAATTCCGAATTGTTAACTTTGTTTTCATGGTTTCTTTAGTTGATTCAAGTTAATCTAAGGTTGTTTAAGGAGTGCCCAAGGTTTATCAAGGATTGTTAAGGGTTATCAAAGCTTCAAGAAGGTATAATCATGCTTACCCTTTTATATTTATGATGGATATGGTTGTGTTTAGTGATTAAGTGGTATAAATGTTATGATTATGATGTTATAAGTGTTTGTAAGTGATTAAAGTTGATTTTGGAAGGAGTATGTGCTTGTAACCATGGTTGGTAAGATGACCACATGGTGTAGGTGATGGTGTATAAGGTGGATGATTGATTTGGAGGAGTTTGATTTTTGAAAAGTATGAAATTACAGCAGTTATAATGTCCGATTTTCGTTAGAACGAAATCTGCCCTGTTTTGTGACCCCTGCATTCGTACGGTACCTCACTGCCTAGGTTACCAATTGACCATGAAATGATAGAGCTTAGTTCATAGATCGTTTTGATATAAGGTGCGTTAAAATCTGATGAACGGTTTAGGAGAAAAGTCAGTTTTAGTGAAAGGTGTTCGATAACCGAGAAAACGTAATTGTATCAACTTTGAGGCTAAAGTTACCATACTTAGACATTTGTATAAGTCACGAAATTTTGGGATAGTGTAGTAGGGTGGTCAGAGGACCCTTTACAGTTGACCTTACATTAAAATTCGAAATCCATATTTTCTGAGAATTTTTACAGTTAAGTGTGGTCGTTAGGGGAAATGGTGAAAACCCCTGAAACTTCGATTGAGATTATAAATGGTGAAGTTCTTGAACCTTTGGGGTAATAGTGATACGTTAGGCATATATTAAAGTATCAAGGGTTTTTTTATACGAGAGGGTAGTGAGTAAGAGATGTGGTATTCTAATGACGGTCCTTTTGTGTTTATAGAAATTCCGGAGGAGGGACCAGCTATACTATCAGGATACAGAAACCAAGGCAAGATTTCTTCTATCCCTATTTTGAAAAATTATTTATCTGCTAAGAAAAATGATTTTATGGAATATATATGTGATTCTATTATTGCTATATTGTTAAGAATTTGTTTTCCTGATTTTGGAAATTAAAGGGAGATATGAGTATGGATATGGATTAAAGGGAACAAGATTTCTTTTATCCTTATTTTGATATACTGTTTATGTTCAAAGGAAATGGTTTTGGTGGATAATATATGAATCTTATATGATGAGATGAGTAGGGATATATTCCCTGTTTACTAAGATTTTTGAATATGGGTTATGAATGTGGATATGATTACGAATTGAAGCGAATATGCTTTATGGTAAAAGAGATATGAAAGAGAATGGTATCAGTTGTTATCTAGGGTTATAAGGTTTATAATGCTATATTATAAACATTCTTTTTAGTGTATGTTATATACATATATTTTATAGAAATAATGTGCGAGAATGAAAGTGATATACGAGAATGGAAATGTGAAATGGTGATGATAAATTGAATGATGATCTTATAAAAAGGGGAATTTACAACAATAAGCGTAAGAGGCCGTGTGGAAGTTGCACAGTCCAGCACTTAATAAGCGTAAGAGGCCGTGTGGAAGTTGCACAGTCCAGCACTTAATAAGCGTAAGAGGCCGTGTGGAAGTTGCACAGTCCAGCACTTAATGTTTCATTTCGGCCCAAGAGTTGCCGAAGGAGGATGTAGTGGTAGACCTTCCTCCTGGGGGATGGTGGCAGACCTACCTCCGTCTACCGGTAGTAAAAAGGGACGGATACGGAGGGCGACTGATCATCGAGCCTCACGTATTCGGCAACAGTGAAAACCCCTACAATATTTGAATAAAGAATAAACGATAAAGTCAGATTGGTATACTGAAAAGGGAAAATGATATGAAAGATGGAATTATTGTTATAGATGAAGAGAAACTGATTTTATATTAATTTATACAAAGTGTTACATAAGAAGGAAATGAGAAGATGATAGTAAGAGATTTAAGTAAATATTCATGTTATCCTGAAAAAAATTACACTGAAAGATTATATTGATTGTTATATTATTTAAGAAGAGAAACTGATACTGTATTATTCTAGATTTCTTTTTTTATAAAAGTAAGTGGATGATATATTATTAAATAAGAGTTTTATTCTTCCTTAAAGTTTATAATTTGGTTACTGCTTATATATGTATATACATGTATACTTGGGTACATTTTAAATTCCAGTTTACAAAATTATCTTGCTGAGCTATTATAGCTCACTCTTGCTACTTATCTATATACAGCTAGGTATGCCAATAATACGCAGAACGCCCCGCAAGAGGGTAAGGGAAAGGCGACCTTCTGAGAGCTCGTTAGCATCAATCCCCGAGGTAGATGACCAGCGCAAGGGGTTTAGTGGTCTTATGTATATGAAGTGTGTAAGTGTGTAAGGTTGTAATAAATTTGGTTGTTGAAATGCTTCTTGTAGAAGCATCACTCAACAATGTACTTAAGTATGATTCTGGGTTTGTAATAACTGTTTAACTTTAAACTTTTATTATGGTGAATGTTGTTCTCTGAGCATATGACTGGTGTGTGTGTGTGTGTAGTACTGTGGGGTCAATTGCATAAGTATTAATTATAAAAAAAAAAAAAAAAACCCAAGAGATATTGATTTTGAATGGAAGTTGGTCCGTGATGGCCCAAATTCATGACCCCGGATTTGGGGCTGTCACACTTTCCTTTAGATAATGCGCTTAGTTTTTCCAATGTGTAAAGCCTCCCTGAGTGTCCGATTTGTTTTTCTTAATTCTGAGTATGAGAACTTCTTTCACCGTAGTCCCCTTTTTTCTTTTTCAATTTGTCATTGGTCTATGCATACTCGGGGATTTCCTTCGGCTATAGTTTATTATTTGATTTTTGTCTTTCTGTCCCCGAGTATTGGACTAACGACTCGCCTTTCTTTTTCTAGATTCAATGGCAAACCCTGAAACAGGTCCTTCGGGACATGCTGTGGGTCATGCTCCTGTCTTGCTTTTTGGGGATGGTGCCGAATACCCCACTGCCAATTTGGCTTCCGTCTTGAAGCAAAGCGACCTAGATACTTTTAGGACCAAATATGATTTTCCTGAGGGTTATCGTTGCTTTTTACCCGATTCTACAGACCGTATATACGATACCCCGGGTATATCAATTGGTGATGAACCCGAAGAAATTGTCGTAGGTTTATCAGAGACCGCTTTCGCATTTGGGCTTCGATTTCCTTTGTTGCCTCTTATAAAGGTTCTTCTGAAAGAGATGGGTATAGCGATCGGTCAATTAGATCCGAATAGCTTTATCCATATGAATGCTTTCCAACATCGGTGTTTGAAGAGTGAAGTGCCTCCCTTATCGGTTCTTTTCTGGCACCATTATGATTTCCGAAAAAATGCCAAGTCCCCGGGTTTTTACAATATTACCCGAAGGGTGGGCCGTTCCGATTGGGCGGCCACTAATTCCAGTAATAAAAAGACGCACAATCACTGGTGCTATGTTACTGGCCATGGTCTTCATAGATTTTCCGAATGGAGAGAGGTTGATACCGAAAGGATCAAACTGAAGGCTCTTTCCGATGAAGAGAAACATCTTTATCGGAAATTAAATACTCCCTTAAAACCCGAAGATAAACTTTCATTATTTACTACCAGAGATGGATCTTGGCTGAAGATCATGATGGGTATTTTTAATATCTCTTTTTTATTTCTCACCGTGCATTTCTTAGTAATTGATTTTGTTTTTCTTTTTTCTTCAGTGTCTGCAGCGGCCGATATGAGGAGGAGAGCGGCCGAAAGGAAGGCCTTGTTAGCTGGTGGATCCGGGAGCACTTCTCAAGGGAATGTTGCTTCGACTCCACAAGAGGGAGAGGCTTCCCTGGTGGTGCAAGAAATTATGCCAATGCAGACCGAAGGGGTAGAGATTCCTACTAGTAACATTGTTGTTGTGATCCCTTCGGAATCTCCTGTGTTGGATGGAAATAAATATGAGAAGAAGAGGAGAACCAATGATTCAATTCCTGTCTTGAAGACTTTATCGACCCTCCTAGGGTGTAGTGGATATTGATTCTTTTGGTGCTTCTGCCCCGAAGCCTGTCAAGGAGTTAAGTCAAGACTTGTGCAGTTCCTTTATTCTCCCAACCGATCGTTCGGTTTATGATGCAGCTCCTACTGTGGAGGCTTGTGAGAACATGCTAGGGCATCTTAGTTTGGTAAGTTCCCTTCAATATACTTTATTTTACATATATATTTTTTCCTTTGGTTATCTCACTGATAGAGTATATTTTTATATATATTTTAGATGATTTTATTCTCATATTTATTGTGTTTTGCATTGATTTGGATTTTTATTTAATAGATTTTATTGTTTTATTGTAGGAAATAAAGAATTCATAACTTGGAAGGATTTGGAGTAAAAAGAGCTATTTTGAAGATAAAATAGGAGAAAATTCGTAATATTGGGCTACACGGGCTGCCTGCACTGTTTGGGCCATATCTTGAGTTCCAGAAGTCAGAATTTGACGATCTTACTGTCCACGCGAAGCTTGTGGAATTATCTTTAATTTAGAGGTGGTCCAGTAAGCAAAATCCAACTGGAAGAGCCCAGAAACAGAGGAGAAAAAGAAGTGACGAATTTTAATTAAGGAATCCTATTCAATTATGGATATCTTTTTGTAAATTGATTAGGATATTAAAAATACTTTTATTAGGAGATAGAAATCAGATTTTATTAAGGGGTTTTATTATAAAAGGAAGAGAAAACGTGAGATAGAGAGATGGATAGACATATACAGACGTTTTTACATAAGCTAGGGTTTTGGTTTTTCTCTCTTCATCTCTTCTTTTATAAGCACTTGGTTTAATTTGGATCTTTATTGTTCTTCGTTTATACAAAGTTTAAGGTACTCTTTATCTCATCTTGTTTATTAGTACATGTTTATTATGGCTTTCTTGATTATTATTATTAGTTTTTATTCTACCATGAGTGAGTAGTTTAATTCTAGGGTATTAAGGGGAGCCATGTTTGCACCATGATTTGGGCTTAATTTGATTAGTAGATTGATGGGTAAAGAGTAATTCTGATTGATATGTTATAATTCTTAATTTGTGTAATTGCGCAATATCATGGATTAATTGATTGCAATAGGAGTAATAGATCGAGAGATTTTACTACTAGAGGCTTACATACAATTAGCAGAATTGAAGGTGAGTGTGAGAACATCATTAGATATTCTGAGAGTGTTAATGCTTGAGAAAGATTAACCGTTAATGCTTGAGAAAGATTAACCATTGCTTTAATTACTTAATCCCATTGAAAAGCTATACTTTTGTGATTTGTTTGGTGTAAACATGGTGAACCTGAATTGCCCTAGATCCGTTAATTAATTGATTTAAAACCTTTGTTAAATTTGTTTTAGTAGTTAATAAAATTCTCAAACAATCGTTGTGACTAGAAACAATTGATAGCAATTGAATTGAAATTGAAACTGTCTCCTTGAGGATTCGACCCGTATTTGCTAATATCTACTACAATAGATACCGTGCGCTTGCGGTTAGGTATAATTTGACACATCAAGTTTTTTGGCGCTGCTGCCGGGGAGACGCCTAGTTTCTCTAATTTTAGTTTGATTGTTTTATATTGTTTCTCTTGTCTCTTTGGAACTTTTGTTCCAACTGAGACCGATCTTACTGCTTTTCCTTGTTTAGTTGTTGATGCCCAAGACCAGGTCTCAAACGAAAGAAGATCAAGCGAAAAAGGATACAACTCCTCTTAGTCAACAAAGGAAAGAGAAGCAGCAAAGGATATCTGAACCAAAGATTGAGATGGCGGACCTTCCTCCCAAATCTTTGAAGAATTACTCACAGCCCTCTCCGAGTGGGGTACCTACTGGCCTTGCTATGCCAGCAATTCAAGCAGCAAATTTCGAGATCAAGCCTGCTTTGCTCACTATGATCCAACAGAATCAATTTGCTGGACTTGCCTCTGAAGACCCTACACTTCATCTGCAACGGTTTCAACAGCTCTGTTCTACAATTAAACATCAGGGAGTCACTCCAGACCAGTTGAAAGTCATGTTGTTCGGTTTCTCTCTTCGTGATAAAGCTCAAAAGTGGTTGAACGATATTGAATTGACCAAGTGGGATGAGATTGCTCAAGCCTTCTTAACTGAGTTTTTCCCTCCTAACAGAACCGACGATTTGATCGACAAGATGATGGGTTTTAAGCAAGATTATGGTGAATCTCTTCGGGATGCTTGGGACAGATTCAAGGATTATCAACGTGCATGCCCTCACCATGGTCTTGAGAAGTGGTTTCTGCTTAAACGCTTCTACAATGGTCTTGATCCTGAGACAAAAGGTATGGTTGATAACGCTGCAGGTGGTGTATTTCTGGATAAAGGAGTTGATGATGCACATGCTTTTCTTTCAAATTTGGCTGCCAATCACTTCAGTAATCCGAGAGCTACAAAGAAAGGGGGTAAACTTGAAGTGGATGCATATTCTCTATTATCATCTCAACTCGCTGCATTGACTCAGGAGATCCACTCATTGAAGACATCTCAGCCCTCTACTCAACCTATGAGTATCAATGCATTGTCATCCATGGCTCCTATGAATAATCTTGTTTGTGAAGTCTGTGGCATCCAAGGCCACTATGGTAATGATTGCCAATACAATGCTCAAAATTCACAACATTTTCAGATGGAGCAAGCAAATGTTTTTCAACAGAGGCAGCAGTACAATCCATACTCCAACACTTACAATCCTGGTTGGAAAGATCATCCGAACTTCTCGTATAGGAACAATAATGCTCAGAATACAAATGTTCCTAATCAGCAGCAATATCAGCAGTCGTACCAGCCTCCTCCACAGCAGCAGTATAGGCCTTCTCAAGGACCTATGAATCCCCCTGGATTCCAAAGGCCTCCTCCGAATTATGCTCCTCAAGCAAATCAAGCTGCACAGGCTGATAATCAAGGTGATATGATGAAGATATTGTTACAAATGCAAACAAAGATGAACCAGATGGAGATTCATAACAAGATGTTGGAAACTCAGATTGCTCAAATGGCTAGTTCTTCATCTACAAGGCAACAAGGCTCTCTACTAGCACAATCAACTCAGCCAAAGGAAAATGTGAATGCCATTACTCTTAGGAGTGGTCGTGCATATGATGCTCCTCCAATGCCTACTGATGATGTTCCTACTGAGAAAGAAAAAGAGGATTCTAAGAAAGACAAGGTAGAGAAAGTTGTTGAAGATACAAACGAAGATGGAACTGAGGAAAGCAAGAAAAATGACAAAGAGAAGACTGCAGTTACTCCTCCACCATTTGTGCCAAAGCTCCCATTCCCTAGTAGGATGAACAGAACTAAGGTGGACCAGCAGTTTGGTAAGTTCATGACACTTGTCAAGAATCTTGAGGTAACAGTTCCTTTCACTGATTTAATTTCTCAAATTCCATCATATGCAAAGTTTCTTAAGGATATTCTCACTAAGAAAAGGTCTTTTGGTGAGGTAGAGATAGTAGCTTTTACTGAAGAGTGTAGTGCTGTTTTACAGAATAAGTCTCCACCTAAGCTTAAAGATCCTGGTAGTTTTTCGATCCCGTGTCATTTAGGTGCATTGTTCATTGATAAAGCTTTATGTGATTTAGGCGCTAGTGTCTCAGTCATGCCTCTCTCGGTTTTTCAAAAACTAAATATGGGAGAATTAAAATGTACACAGATGACTTTGCAAATGGCAGACCGTTCGATAAAATATCCCCTTGGAATTCTAGAGGATGTGCCTGTTAGGGTTGGAAAATTCTATATTCCTGTAGACTTTGTAGTTCTAGATATGGAAGAGGATAGTCAGATACCTATTATTTTAGGTAGACCATTTCTTTGTACTGCAGGTGCTATTATTGATGTTAAAAGTGGGACTCTCACATTGAGTGTTGGTGATGATAAAATTGCTTTTACTCTAACCTCTGCTCTTAAATCCCATTTGCTTGAGAATACTTGTTGCAGTATCGATGTTGTAGATGAAATTGTCCAAGATTATACTCCTCAGATTCTATTGAATGATACATTGGAAGCAGTGCTCATGCTTGAAGCTACAGAAGGAGAAGGACATGCTGAAGTCGATTCATTGATTCTTGAGTTGAATGATCACAACATTGATTCCATTGACAGTTCTTCAGTTCGAGATCTTTCGAGTATTAAGCTTGGGAAACTTCCACCACATTTGAGGTATGTCCTTTTCAATAATGAGCTAGTGATTTTTGAAGAGGGGCATGATAACGTGTTGCGAAGGTGGAAAACCAATGATAAGGAAGAAGAAAATTTTGTTCAGCCGGTTGAGTCGAAGAAGCACTCTAGGGGTGTGAAGAAGAAAAAGAAGAAGATTTGGCCGTTGGGTGGTAAAATCAAGTTGAAGTCTGATGGAAGAGCTTTGTGGAAAGCAAACAATCAAGGTGTCAACGTTCGTAGGAATGGTCTTTCTGTTGAGAATGGTTCAGTAATTCTTTTGAAACCGCCTTGAGTTGAGGAAGTAACGTCAAGCTATTGACGTTAAAGAAGCGCTTCTTGGGAGGCAACCCAAGTCTTGTTGTATATTATTTTTACTTCTTTATTCTTCAAAAAAAAAAAAAAAAAAGAGAAAAAAAAAAAAAAGAGAAAAAAAAAAAAATATTCCGAACAGTAGGCTGCAGCGCATGAGGCGCCACAACCATGCAACTGCGCCCAGCTGACCAGGAGGTCTCCGCGCGTGAAGCGCCAAGTATCCGCGCCTGATGCGCCAGGTTGGACAGAGGTTCCCCGCGCGTGATGCGCCCATTCAAGCATCATGCGCCATAACCCACTGCCTCTGAGCCACGCGCGCGCCATGTCTTGGCCACCCACTTCTGTCCACCAGGTGAATTTGTTGTGTACGTGAATATATGTTTTAACTTATATTAAAATCAATTCATGTCATAAATCAATTCCTACTCCTTTTCTAATTATTTTCTCCACCTAAAATCCTAATTCTAGCCCCATATTAATTCCAAATTATTCCCAATTCATCTCCTATTTCATATTTTATTTTATTTTATTTATTTTATTTATTTTTATTTTATTTTTTTATTTTTATTTTTATTTTTTTTATTTTCCCCAATTATATATATACACACCTATCCATACAAATCCAATTCCTCTTCTATTTATTTAAATCTCTAAAAATTCAATTCTAAAGAGGAATTAATTGCAAGTTCACCTCTTCGATTCGTATTGGGTAAATCTTCTTCTCTAATCTTATGGTTATTACGAATTTGTGTTCTTGTAAATTGGGATTTTGTATTATTCTTGGAATTTGGGCTATTTGTGATGTGATATTGCTTGGTAATTATTGGTGGAGCTTCTTGTGAGTTGGGTATTGATTCTTTTGGCTCGTAAGCATGGGAGAGATAGTGCTAATGTTGGGAAATTTTCGTTTTCGACGGTGGAGGTTAAATTTAATCGGTTGATGTGAGGCTAATTGCTAAGGAAAGGGGATTTTTGCGGAAAAAAAAAAAATTGTTGGGTTGGTTCATATGATTGGTGAGTGGTTCGGAAGTGGTGAGTGGATGGCTCCTAAGCAAATGAGGGATGGTTTTCACACCCGACATCTTGATTCCAGGGGAGTTTTCTTTCTTTTCTTTTTAGTGTAGTTTTATTTTGTTTTTAGTTGTAGTTTTGTATCTTGTTCATTAGTTCATTGGGGACAATGAACCGCTTAAGTGTGGGGAGGTGTTCTTGGTGTTCTCAACGTAGTGTATATATATAAAAAAAAAAAAATCAAAAAAAATTAAAAAATTAAAAATACCAAAAATAATTCTAGCCATGCAATTTGATTAGTTGTTGTATTTTGCTTGATACACCCATGCATGCGTAGAATTCTTGTGTTTATGGATGCTTTTGTATGAGAAGTGACGTGCTTTGTTCTTGTGCACACACTTACACTAGCAAGTTGAAGCTGGTAGACTTAATTGGATGTTGTAAGTGATTAGAATGACATGAATATGTGCAAGATGACTTGGTTTTCATGCTTTGAGTACAAGTAGGTGCGTTAGAGAGTCTTGTTACCTGGGATTGATTATGTTTTGTCACACCAAGTGAGTTTTGAGCCTATATGCATATCTTTTGCATGATTTTTCGTTTGCTTGAGTGTCCACATGTTGTTTACATTGCTAGCACTTACTTGAGATCTTTCTTGAAATGCATGACATTACTTGATGATGAGATGATAAAGGCAATCAGGTTTAACCTCGTATTTCCCATATTTCCACACCTTTTAAACATGATCAATTAGTTAACCCGTTGAGCTTAATCCTATTCTTTCGGTGACACACTACATTACTTGCCATTATCCTTTTTATTCTATTGGCCTTACATTAAATTTGAACCTAAATTGTCAAAGGCTAGTATTGTGTTTAAGGGAGTAATAAGGTGTTAAGGGTTTTATTGTTGGTCATACTTTTGGGGAATTATTGATTTTGGTTGATGCTTGTTAGTCGAAACTCATAAAATATCTATGGATCATTGTGCTTATTCCTTGGCTCTCAGAAAAAAAAGAAAAAGAAAAAAAACAGAAAAAAAAGAAAAAAAAATGAATAAATTTGAGAGCATTCTTATGTTTGTATGATCCTTCTTCATTCGACTAGTCAAGTTATTATGTAAGGGTTATTGAAAAATCCAAGTGTGGGGAAGTATTTGTTTTAATAGAAAGGGAATGGAATGAATTATATTGTTGGGTACTAGCTTTTGACATTTAACCTGTTTTAACTTTTCTTGACATACCTTGTCCCTAGCCCACGCTACAACCCGAATAAAGACCTTTTGATTGTCGTCAGTGATGTATGTTGTGTTGAGAGTGAGATTGATTGCGAGTGTCAAGTTGTGTTTATGATTTTGTTGAAATGGAGTGATACACTTAACCTTGTTCTTGAGTGAATATTCGTTTTTGAGTGAAAGGTGAGTTATTACTTGTTTTGGCATAGGAGATCCCAGGTTTAGACTTAAAGATGTATTTCTTGTGGGCTTAGCATGATTACCAACAATTTTTACACTTGACATGAATTTTTATGACCTTCTGCATGCTGGTTGAGTAGACTACGTGAATACTTGCACTTTCGACACCAAGACATCGTATGTTTGCTTTGATTCTTAAGTTGATGTGGCATGAGAGGACTTGTGTGTGTGGTGTTGTGTTAGCATTGATCTTTTGCATGGTTGGATGAATTTTGTGGGTACATTCACTATAAACCCTCACGAGACAACACTCGTCCTATTAGGGCTGCCTAGGGGTTTAAAGGCTTGTTGCATATGCTCAATGCAATCGTGTCATCTACGAAAGTGATGTTTGTTAGGACTTAGTTTTTATTTCACTTATTTGCCCGAGGACGTGCAAATGCTAAGTGTGGGGATGTTTGATAGAGTATATTTTTATATATATTTTAGATGATTTTATTCTCATATTTATTGTGTTTTGCATTGATTTGGATTTTTATTTAATAGATTTTATTGTTTTATTGTAGGAAATAAAGAATTCATAACTTGGAAGGATTTGGAGTAAAAAGAGCTATTTTGGAGATAAAATAGGAGAAAATTCGTAATATTGGGCTACACGGGCTGCCTGCACTGTTTGGGCCATATCTTGAGTTCCAGAAGTCAGAATTTGACGATCTTACTGTCCACGCGAAGCTTGTGGAATTATCTTTAATTTAGAGGTGGTCCAGTAAGCAAAATCCAACTGGAAGAGCCCAGAAACAGAGGAGAAAAAGAAGTGACGAATTTTAATTAAGGAATCCTATTCAATTATGGATATCTTTTTGTAAATTGATTAGGATATTAAAAATACTTTTATTAGGAGATAGAAATCAGATTTTATTAAGGGGTTTTATTATAAAAGGAAGAGAAAACGTGAGATAGAGAGATGGATAGACATATACAGACGTTTTTACATAAGCTAGGGTTTTGGTTTTTCTCTCTTCATCTCTTCTTTTGTAAGCACTTGGTTTAATTTGGATCTTTATTGTTCTTCGTTTATACAAAGTTTAAGGTACTCTTTATCTCATCTTGTTTATTAGTACATGTTTATTATGGCTTTCTTGATTATTATTATTAGTTTTTATTCTACCATGAGTGAGTAGTTTAATTCTAGGGTATTAAGGGGAGCCATGTTTGCACCATGATTTGGGCTTAATTTGATTAGTAGATTGATGGGTAAAGAGTAATTCTGATTGATATGTTATAATTCTTAATTTGTGTAATTGCGCAATATCATGGATTAATTGATTGCAATAGGAGTAATAGATCGAGAGATTTTACTACTAGAGGCTTACATACAATTAGCAGAATTGAAGGTGAGTGTGAGAACATCATTAGATATTCTGAGAGTGTTAATGCTTGAGAAAGATTAACCGTTAATGCTTGAGAAAGATTAACCATTGCTTTAATTACTTAATCCCATTGAAAAGCTATACTTTTGTGATTTGTTTGGTGTAAACATGGTGAACCTGAATTGCCCTAGATCCGTTAATTAATTGATTTAAAAACTTTGTTAAATTTGTTTTAGTAGTTAATAAAATTCTCAAACAATCGTTGTGACTAGAAACAATTGATAGCAATTGAATTGAAATTGAAACTGTCTCCTTGAGGATTCGACCCGTATTTGCTAATATCTACTACAATAGATACCGTGCGCTTGCGGTTAGGTATAATTTGACACATCACTCACTATGTCTTGATGCCTTTTGTGGTGCACTTTCAGGAAGTTCCTTGGGCCGCAACTGTGACCAAAAAGGTCAAAGATCAGGCCGTCCTCATACGAGGATTTAATGCAGAGATTGGTTCTCTAAAGGATAAGGTTAATCCTTTGGAAAATCAAGTAAAGAAGCTTGAGGATCTTCTGACGGAGTCTCAACGGAAAGAAGGCCTTCTTCAGCAAGAGAAGAATGATCTTATCCTTCGGAATGACACCTTGATTGGGGAGAAGCAGAAGATGACCGAAGACAAGGAGGCCAATCGATTGGAACTGCGCCGTTTGAAGAAGGAACTGAAGAAAGCTAGGAATACCATCTCCCGATCCGAAGATAGGGGTTTTGCTGTGGGATATGATGATGCTGTCATTGCTACTCACAAGGCAGGTTTTGACTATAAGCAAATCCTTTTCAACCCTGAAGACGATCCAGTCCTTCGCCCGGAGATTCCCGATGTGCCTTTGGTTGTCTCCTCCGATCCCGATTCAGAATGAGTTAATTTTTTATAATGAACTTATGCCTTCGGGCTTGTAATGTAATTTTGCCTTTGGGCTTGCAATGTACATTCGCCTTCGGGCTTATGACGCACCCTTACCTTCGGGCTTATTTTGCTAAATTTCCCTTAGCTTTTTGCTCCATGATCAATTAGTTCTTAAATAACTTTTTCCAAGTAATTCTCCAAATATTATTGAATCATACTTGAAATAACCTGTACGCTCTTCTCTATAATTCCCGTATTTAAAATATATTCGAAATAGTTTTTAGGAATTCCGGACTTCGGCCTTTTCGATCCCGACTTTCGGCGACTCCCATTCAGGCATCGAAGTGCTTTTCGGGATTTTTTGTCTTTCTTCGGATTTTCGAATTTTACCTTGGAGTTTTTCCTCATGGATAATTTTCCTTGGAGTGATTTTCGTAGTCTCTTCGGACATTCGCCTCTTTGGGTTGCCCCCAAGTCGCAGTTCGGCCGAAGGTTTCTTCTTTCGATTTTGGGCGAATCCTGCCTCCCGAAGACCTTTTGGGCGAACTAGGACTTAATTACTTGTGCCATGACAAATATTTTCTCCCCACATATTTTTTTTGAATGTCGAGACTTTTAGTATTTCCCCCCATTTAATGGCAGTTTGACCGCTGCTTTCTTGGGGAGACACGTGCCTTCATCTTAGGCAGAGGTTGTTCAAACGGCACTTCATCAGGACCGTCAATTTTCTTTATAAATATATACTTGTATGTTCAATCGCAGATTACTCTATTTTCAATCACACTGAAGATTTCTCCATCCTTTCCATAATTTCTATCGATCTTCAGTCTTTTTGGATTCATCCTGTGGATAACCAGTAAGTTTGTTCGTTTCTTCCATCTTGATATGTGGTTAATCTAATTATTTGTAGTGATTAACACTTTCTTTTGTTCCAGTGTCGAGTCGATCAGAGATGAGGCGGAGAGCAGCAGAGAGACGTGCTCGAAATAAGAATACCTCTGCTATTGGTTCTACTTCCATTCCTCTTTCCCCCCTAAAGGACGATCTTCCGAGTATTTCGGAGAAGAAGGGCTGTGTTCAAGGCTCTTATCGACCTTCATGGGTCGTGATGGAGTCAGATTCTTTTGGAGCTCCTACTTCTGCTGCTTCAAAGAAGATTGCTGGGGATCTATGCCAGTCCTTCATTCTCCCGAAGGACTGCTCCCTTTATGATTCGGCTGACACGGCTGAAGCTACTGCCAATCTTCTAGGGCATCTTACCCTAGTAAGGAGTGTTTTAACCCGAAGTTGTCTTTTTTGCCTTATACGTAGTTTTTTATTCTCTCATTTTCTTTCCAGGCTACCCCTTGGGCTGCTTCTGTATCTGATAAGGTGAAGAATCAGGATATTCTGCTTTATCACCAAGAAAGCAGATTAATCAGACGATTCCTTTGTTGGAGAGGGAAATCGAGGAGTTGAAGTCCAAGCTCTCTTCTGCTCGGGCCGAAAATGCTGAGCTTCTCCATGAGAATAATGCTCTGTGGCAGCAGAATGACAAGATGATGGCCGATACAGAGGATCTGCTCAACTGGATGGAAAGCCGAAAGGTCGAGCTAAGCCAACTGAGGGAGTCTGAACCGGAGAATGCAGTCCCTTGACTTATTGTATTTTTTTTCTTTGCCTTTTTAGGCTAATTTGTAACTTTAATTAATGAAATCAAAGCCTTCGGCCAATCTTGTTTCACATTGTTTATTGGGAAAATATTCGGATTTTTAAGTTACTTCTTTTTTCCTATGCATGCGCAATTTTCGGATTTTTAAGTCACTTGTATTTCCTTTTGCTTAAACAATTTTTTAGATTTTTTGGCCATCCTCTTAGAGGTTTTCAAGCTGGGTGCGTCCTATACTCGAAGTAATTTTCGGAAAAAAAAGTTTCCCTTACTTGGAGTAATTTTCAGAATTCTATTCTTCGGGCGAAGTCTCTTCGGACATTCGCCTCTTTGGGTTGCCCCCAAGTCGCAGTTCGGCCGAAGGTTTCTTCTTTCGATTTTGGGAGAATCCTGCCTCCCGAAGACCTTCGGGCTAACTAGACTTGTGTTTCGGGGTTTTTTTTTTCTTCCCGGCCGAGTAATGCTTCGGCCATTCGGGTTGTATTATCGATAAAAATATAAATGGGCCAAACAAAATTAAGCCTTTATTGAAAATCGAAATTGAATTTTTTTTTTTTACAAAAAGCTTACTGATAAAACTTGCGTAAACGGGAAGCATGCCATGTGTTTTTGACCGGACTCCCATCTAGCTAAGTTAGTTTGTAAGTCCCTGGTCGTACGACCTGAATAATCACATAGGGTCCTTCCCAATTCTCTTCCTCAATATATTTTTGAAACATTTTTAAAATCCTAATTACAAGATATTTTGGATTCAAAAATCCAAAATAATTTATAAAAATCCTAATTACAAGATATTTTGGATTCAAAAATAAGTTATTGACACATAAATTTAAAATATACAATTCTCTTCCTCAATATATTTTTGAAACATTTTTAAAATCGTTTTATAAAAAGATTTGGATTTTACAAGTTTTAATATTTTAAAAAGAATAACAAATAGAAAAATCCTTGTAAAATATTTTAATTCGAAAATAAATTAAACTTTTATTTTTAAAAAGTCTCTAAATACATAAAGATAATAAAACAAGAGTTTTCATGATTTTTACTAACTCCAAGAATTTTACAAAAATGTTTAAGAGAATTAAAAATCATATTTTAATATTTAAAAGATATGCGAAATTTAATATAAATTCATATCAACACATCTAACAATTATACACATAACACACGTCCATAATCACAAAATCATATAATGACTCACTAATTAAAGCACATAATCATATTTTTAATTCCAAATAATATAATTTATAGAGTATGTTAGGTCGAATACACAATAAGTAATCAAATACTGTATGAGTAACTTAACAAGAACACACTGTTTAACAATTAAAAATTGTTTGGAATTAATAATTCCTCTCTCGGTGATGTAAATATCACAGAGAGCTGCTTAGGTTACAATCAATGAATTTTTCAATGTTCGATTACCCTTCTAGGGTTAACCTAACTGTATTTATAGAACATACAGCTTCGTACAATCAGTAATTGATTCTCCTATAATTAAGCTATACAATTGATATCAATCACTATTGCTCCAGTCTTCCAAGTCAACTCAATCTCTTTGACAGCTTTCCAATCTTCAAAGATATTGCTTCCATATTTATCTTGAATCAATCTTCAAACACTGTTGACTCTTCAGACAATACCGCTACAGAGTTTAACAAACTCTGTTGCGCTTCCAGTCAGTGTTTAACTAAACTCTGACTGCTTCCAGCTAAACTCTGTTTTCTGACTTTAGCTTCCAAACACTGTTTCCATCAATCATTTCTAACAATCTCCCCCAACTTGTCCATTAGCAAGAATGTACAAGTTTTACAGTAAATGATGATGTCAAAACAAATACAAAGTTTACAGTGTTTAACATACAAACAGAGTTTAAGCTTTTACTTAACAAATTCTACAGAAAATAAGAAAATTCTTACAGACTTTAATTTCTAATCTCTTGTAAATCAGGCATTGTTCTGAGATAGTCTATAAGCAACCTTCTTTCAGTATTTTCAAGCTCTATCTGCATAGCTTCTTTGATTTCTCTCAACTGAGGATCATTCTCATCAGTTTGATAGATATCAGCTCTAAGATCGTAGATTTTGTTTCTTCTCATCTCATTTCCCAACCTGATATATTTCACCTCTTCAGATTTTACATTGAAATCCAGAACAGTAATCCCAAGATCAGTCTTCAGTTTTGTAGTTCCCTTCTCCATTTCAATCAGATTGCCATTCCAATCTCTGTATTTAGGAACATACTTGTTGTTGAATTTCATTTGCCTTCTTGCAAGGTTTTGAATCATTCTTTGTTGAAGCACATTTGCAACTGACTGAGCTCTTTGATTTCTAACTCTGAGAATGTATAGGACATATTCAAGTTCTTCAGCATACTTTAATTCGATATCCTTTTCAGAGACTTTAAATACTGTTCCATCAGCCATGAAATATAGCAAGAAATCCTTTTCTAGACTCTTCTGATATACAAGCTGTACTGACTCCAGTTTGTCCAAACTCTCTTGAGTGACACCACGACCTGGAACAGACAATGAAGAAGGATCTCTAGGACCAACATATTGCCTTTTATCTCTGTGTGAGCCTATACCTTCTTTGTTGTATCCAACTTTACCAGATAAAGCTCTACCATCAGTGAAATCCATTGGAATTGTAGCTTCTAGTCTTGGATCATGAGGAGCACCCCTCTTAAATGTTGATTTCAACTGAGAAGACAATAATGGTGTGGTCACAACTTGTGCAGCAACAGAGGTTGTGTCTTCATTCTTCTGTACAACATGTGTATCAACAGAGGTTGTAACTATACTTTTCAGCTTTTGCTTGGCTTCTGCATCTGTTGGTTTTCTGAATATTTGCATTCTTTGATTTGTACCAACAGGTTCTTTAATTTGAATGCCTTTAAGAACAGGCTTTGCAGCTTTAGCAACTTTCACATTCTTCTTTGCTTTTTCAGACTTTAGAGCTTTCAGATGCTTTTCTTGTAAACTCTTCTCTTCTGCTTTAGCATCTTCTAAAGTAACTCCTTCTGCATTCTCTTCCATAAAAAGCTTAACAGCTAACTCCTCATCAGTCTTTGGATTTGATGTTAATTCCAAACTCTTGGTCTTTGAAGTACCTTGAGTTTCAGTGTTTATTCCAACAGACTGTGATTTAAAAGATTTGCCAGTTTTCAGAGTTTGCTTTTCAGAGTTTAAGACCTTGCTCTTATCACTTGCTCCTCCATCTCCAGCATCATCCTTTTGAGTCAGAGTTTGAGAAACTTTGCATGTTGACTTAGCAACTCTCTCCCCCTTTTTGACATCATCAGGTATAAGGATTGATGTAATGAGCTCTAAAGAATTAGCAATGGAATCAACCTTAGCAAATAAAACAGTCTGATTGTCTTCAACTTTTCCTAGCCTGGCAAAGAGAGTGTCTTGAACTTTAGACAGCTGAACAGCTTTTATTTTAGACTCTCTTTCCATCTTCAATTCTCTTGACTGAATCTCAGTCTTCAAGGAAGCAATTTCTTGTTTAGTTTCAGCAAAATTTCCTTCCAGAGTCTTGACTTGTACTACAGTTGCCTTTAAACAGGATAGGATTTCTGGATTTGAAATTTGCTTTGCAGTTTGCTTAACAAACTCAGATGCTCTCCCTTTTGGAAAAATGCAATCTTGTTTATACCAATTTTCAGCAGATTTAGCAAGATGCTCTACTTCAATGGCATGTGATGGACAAGGCTGATCAAAAGGTGTATGTTTATTATCTGTCTGTGTTGGTGCACTCACAAAAGAGTCAGAGTTTGCACTACTAGCAGATTCATCTTCAGCACTTGCATCCTTAGATAGATCATCTTTTAAAGAACTACTGTGCTGAGCAGTGTCAGCCACAGTTTCTTCAACCTTTTCAACAATCACCTCATGTTGCACAGGCTCTGCAACAGAGTTTGCCTTTGTAGCTTCAACAGGCATGGATTCAGAAATTATCTTTGTTGCCTGATCAACTTCATCACCTTTGTCTTGAATTTGAGAAGATACTAGCTCTGTGGGTGATGCTTCAGCTTCAGGAACTTTTACTGCAAGCTCATCAGCTACACCAGGAGCTTCAGTATGAACAATAGGTGAGATAGGATCAGAGAATGGTTCAAATGTGTCAAAAACATTATCCAATGGTGAAAAACCATCTCTGTTATCCTCTTCTACAGGCATTTTATCCTCTGTAGGTAATTCAACTTTGTCAGTCATAATATCCTCTGCAGGCATTTTAACCTCTGCAGGTATAGCAACATTCACTGTAACCTCAACAGTAGGTGTTTGCTGTGAAACCACCTCTGGAGCTTCAACAAGATTCTCTTCATCTGAATCAGAAAGAATTAATCTCCTTTTCTTGATTGGAGGCACCACATTCTCCTCTTCATCTTCACTTGAGCTCTCTCTTGGTGGTGAAAGTGAAGGTCTGTTTGCTTTCTGTTTCTTCCTTCTTGTATAAACAGCTTCAGATGTTGTTTGTTTAGCCTTGGAGTGTTTAGTATTTTGGGCAGTGTGTTTCTTTCTTTTTGGCTTGGTTTTGGGTTGTTCAGTAGGTGCTGGCTCAGGGTTTAAGGTTTCAGTATTTAAGGTTTCAGTGTTTAAGGGTTCAGTGTTTGAGGGTTCAGCGTTTAAGGGTGGAGAGTTTATTGGTGAAGAGTTTAAGGTTTCTAGCTGTGGTTGATGAGATGTAGTAGGTACAGTGGGTGTAGGTGTTGTAGATGTTGGTTCAGAGTTTATGGTGTCTATTGGTTCAGGTATTTGTTGTGGTGATTGAGGTTCTTGGGGTTGGTTTACATAGTTTTGTAAGGCTAAAGGCATAAACATCTCAGGTATTTGCTGTTTAGTGACATCTTTGTTTGTCAAATCAGAAAACATTCTCTTAGCAACTTGAAAAGGCTGAATAACATCAGCTTCATCAATTGGAATGTTAGGCACACAGGCAGTAAATAGCAGTTGACAAAAATGAGCAAAATAAACAGTAGTAGATTCAGACAAACGCTCTCCCAAGTTCATTAGTACTAGTCTACCAAAATCGAAGTTACCTCCATATAGTAGAGCATGACCAATTTGGAGAGTATCCAGAGGAAGTGCATCCCAGTTTGTTGTCTTCTTTCCAAAAGCCCTTGTTATACAATCAAAGAAGAAACTCCATTCCTTTCTCAAACTTGGCCGTCTCAAAGACCCTATCTTGTTCAAGTTTCCTGCACATCCAATTTGTTCCAACATTGTCCTCAAACGATCATGACCAACAACACTGTAAGAAGTGTGTGTCTCAAAATCCAGAGCATCCCTAACAGTAGTTGGAGTAATAATATACTCTGATTCATCATGAGTGAAAGTGATTGTGGGAGTGCCAGACTCTTCTCCATCATCATATACAGAGTTTGTCCAGAAAGCAGCAATTTGCGAAGCAGATAGTGTAGGTGGTGCTGTTAGAGCTTTCCCTATCTCAGAATCATTCAAGAAATTTTGGAACAAATGAAATGCCTGTGGAGCAGTTGCATTCTCCAATGGTGCTGCATAGTTACTAGGGAGAAAAACTAACCCTGCAACATCTCTAGTCAAAACTAGAGACCATTCCTAGTTCATTGACCAGTCTTGTAAATGTAGCTTCACTCAATGGCTTGGTGAAGATATCTGCAAGTTGTTGTTCTGTAGACACAAAGTGAAGCTCAATGTTCCCTTCCTCTACATGCTCTCTGATGAAGTGATACCTTATGCTGATGTGCTTTGTCATTGAATGTTGTACTGGATTACATGTCATTGCAATAGCACTTTGATTATCACAGTAAATAGGTATTTTGGTATACCTTAATCCATAATCCAGCAGTTGATTCTTCATCCATAAAATCTGTGCACAGCAGCTACCAGCAGCAATATACTCTGCTTCAGCTGTAGATGTAGATATTGACTTCTGTTTCTTGCTGTACCAGGAAACAAGTCTGTCACCCAGAAATTGACAACTTCCACTGGTGCTTTTTCTGTCTATCTTACATCCAGCAAAGTCTGCATCAGAGTAACCAAGAAGTTTAAACTCTGATTCTCTTGGATACCACAGCCCCAAAGTTATAGTGCCCTTGAGGTACTTGAATATCCTCTTTACTGCTGTTAAATGTGGTTCTCTTGGATCTGCCTGGAACCTTGCACACAAACAAGTTGCATACATGATATCAGGTCTGCTAGCTGTCAAATAGAGTAAAGAACCAATCATTCCTCTATAACTTGTCATATCTACTGATGACCCTGCATCTTTGTCCAATTTTGTTGCAGTTGCCATGGGAGTTGTTGCAGATGAACAATCAAGCATACCAAATTTCTTGAGAAGGTTTCTGGTATATTTTGCTTGATTTATAAAAATTCCATCATCTGTTTGCTTCACCTGTAGGCCTAGAAAATAACTAAGCTCTCCCATCATACTCATTTGATATCTTGACTGCATGAGTTTGGCAAACTTCTTGCAGAGTTTATCATTAGTAGACCCAAAAATAATGTCATCCACATATATTTGAACTAAAAGCAAGTCACTACCAATTTGGAAGTAAAACAGAGTTTTGTCAATAGTACCTCTGTGAAATCCACTTTCTAGTAGAAATTTGGCAAGAGTTTCATACCATGCCCTTGGTGCCTGCTTAAGTCCATAGAGTGCCTTGTCTAATCTGTAGACATAGTCTGGATATTTTGGATCTAAAAACCCTGGTGGTTGTTCCACAAACACTTCTTCTTCAAGTTTTCCATTCAAAAATGCACTTTTTACATCCATCTGAAATACTTTGAATTTCATGTGAGAAGCATATGCAAGAAAGATTCTGATTGCCTCCAATCTAGCCACTGGAGCAAATGTTTCATCATAGTCTATTCCTTCCTGTTGTGAGTAGCCTTTTGCAACCAGTCTTGCCTTGTTCCTTGTGATAACACCTTCACTGTCAGTTTTATTCCTGAAAACCCATTTAGTACCAACAATAGATCTGTTCTTGGGCCTTGGTACAAGTGTCCACACTTCATTTCTTTCAAATTCATTTAGCTCTTCTTGCATTGCTGTTATCCAGTCAGCATCTTTAAGAGCTTCTTCCACTTTCTTTGGCTCAGTTTGTGACAAGAATGCATGAAACAGACATTCATTTGTTGTTGCACTTCTTGTCCTTACTTTTGCATCAGGATCACCAATAATCAAATCAGGTGTGTGAGATTTAGTCCATTTTCTTGCAGAAGGCAGATTGCTTCTGTCATCATGTGATCCTCCCCCTTGATCCATGCTCTCCTGATTTTCTTGGTGTCTTTCTTCATTTTCTGATGCTTCCCCTGAATGTGACTTCTCAGAATTATCAACAGAGTTTGAATCAACAGAGTTTGATTCACAATCATCAATTGAGTCACTTTCAGTGTTTGACTTATCACTTTGATGTGATTCTTCATGCTCCCCCTCAACTGGTTCTTCCCTTGTTTCTGATTGAAGAGTTTCTTCAGTATTTACCAGTAGAGGTTCAGAGTTTAGATCAACAGAGTTTGTCAAATCAGTCTGATCAGAGTTTACTTTTTCAGAGAATAAATCTTCATTTTCAAAGTGCAGTTGATCATGTTCATTGACATCTTCAAGTCCAGTTATTTTCTTGTCATCAAATGACACATGAATTGATTCCATGATCACTCTAGTTCTCAGATTATAAACTCTGAATGCCTTTGTTGACAGTGGATAGCCAATAAAAATTCCTTCATCTGCCTTTAGGTCAAACTTGATCAATTGTTCAGGATGAGTCTTCAACACAAAGCATTTGCATCCAAAAATATGAAAATATTTTAGATTTGGCTTTTTCTTTTTCACCATTTCATATGGTGTTTTACCATGCTTGTTGATCAGTGTTGCATTTTGAGTAAAACAAGCAGTTTGAACTGCTTCTGCCCAGAAATATGTTGGCAACTTTGCTTCATCTAGCATGGTTCTGGCAGCTTCTATCAAGGTTCTGTTCTTCCTCTCCACTACACCATTTTGTTGTGGAGTGCCAGGTGCAGAAAACTCTTGTTTTATTCCTTTACTCTTGCAAAATTCTTCCATTGATGAATTCCTGAACTCAGTTCCATTGTCACTTCTGATTATCTTCACTTGATGCTCTGACCCTTTTTCCAGTTGAATTACATGTTCTGTCAGTGTTAATGCAGTTTCATCCTTCTTTGCAAGAAAATATACCCATGTGAACCTGGTATATTCATCAACAATGACTAGAGCATATTTCTTCTTTCCAAGAGACATTACATTCACTGGACCAAAAAGATCAACATGTAGTAGATGATAAGGATCAACAATTGAAGACTCAGATTTGCTTTTGAAGGAGACTTTTCTCTGTTTAGCCTTTTGACAAGAATCACACAGTCCTTCTACATTCAACAAGGACTTTGGTAGACCTCTTACAAGATCATTCTTGATTAGCTCATTGATGTTGTTCAGGTTCAAATGAGAGAGTTTCTTGTGCCATTTCCAACTCTCTTCACTGGACATCCTTGTAGACAGACACACTGCTTTGCCATCAGTGTTTGTTGACAATTTGATTTCATAGATGTTATTGTGTCTGTTTCCAACTAGAGCAACTTTCCCTGTAGATTTACTGATCACTTGACAATATTCAGGCTGAAAATCCACATGATATCCTCTGTCACAGATTTGACTCACAGATAGCAGATCATGCTTGAGTCCTGGAACCAGAGCTACATTTGTGATGATGACATTTCCAAGATTAATATTGTCATATCCCAGTGTATGTCCTATGTTGCCATCTCCATAGGAAACTTCTGGGCCAGCCTTCTCCTCAAACTCTGATAGCAGGGCTTTATTTCCTGTCATGTGTCCTGAACATCCACTGTCCACAACTAGGGTACTAACCCTGGTGCCCTGCAATCACAAACAATCACTGATTATTAGTTTTAAGGATCCAGACTTGCTTGGATCCTTTGGCTTTCTTAATTCTGTTAGCTTTTGCAGCGGAATTTTCATTAACAGAGTTTAAGCTAACTTTTTCAAAGTTTACATTTGCAGAGTTTACTTTAACCCATTTCAAATTTGGTTTGGGTTCATAGTAATTATAATAAATAGCATGATAATCTCTGCAAGTGTAAATAGAATGCCATGTACTTCCACAGTGTTTACATAAAGTCTGTGGTCTAGTCCTCACATAATCATTTTTAACTGCAGTTTTAGAGGGCAAAGAATTTATTTTCTTATTCTTACTGCAGAAACTAGCAAGATGATTAGTGCTACCACAATTAAAACATGTTTTTCTAGGAGCTAATGAAGCAAGCATTGGCTTAATTCCTGATGTGATGCCTACTTTTCCATTTTTGTTTTTCTTAGGCAATCTCTGTTTGTTGACAGATTTTATCTCCTTAAGCTTATGCTTGAGTTGTTTATCTGTCATTAAGCCAATGTTAGCCTCTTTAACAAAAGTTTTAGCATATGACTCTTTAACAGCCTTTTTCTGTGCTTCAGTCTTAGGTCCACCTGTTCCCATGACATTACCCTCAGATGAACAATGTGGTCTAACCTTTACCTGATTTTCAAATCTAAGTTCATCTCCTACAGAGTAACCTAGACCTACTGTATCTGACTGAAACACTTCTTGAGTGTCTTTACCAGAGTGTGTCCAAGTTTTAATGATGTGTTTAGTATCCTCCAATTCAGATTCTAGTTGCTTATACTTACCTAGCAACTCCTGTTCTATAAACACTGCATCATCTCTCTCTTTTTGAATTTTATTCATGTTCTCTAGCTGTTCCTCAACAAGTTTATTTCTTTCTTTGAGTTGAGAACACTCAGACTTTATCCTTTCATTTTCTAAAGTCTGATCCCTATAACTGATATGCAATGCTTTAAGATAAATTCTCAATTCAGTTATATTATCAGTGTTATAAGCATAGGTAGTTGGAGGTACCTTGAGATCATCATTTTCAGTCTGAGTAGTAGCCATGAGAGCATAGTTGACTTCCTCATCTGAATCTGAAGTGTCTGCCCAATCTCTACCTTTGGTGTAGAGTGCCTTTTCAGTTTTACCCTTCTTGCACTCAGGAGCATAGTGACCCATCTCCTTACACTTGTAGCATTGAATTTCAGACTTTTCTTTCTTGCCAGATTTGAAGTCCTTTCCCTCAGATTTCTTGAAATTCTTCTTGTCAGACTTTGAATAGTCCCTGGAGAATCTCTTTCCCTTCTTGAAGTTCTTGTATCCCATCTTCTTGAAGGTCTTTACCATCAAAGCAGCCATTTGCATCATCTCTTCATCATCTTCAGAATCAGATGATCCATCAGTGTTTGAGTCAACATCAGTGTTTGATGACTCATTCTCTGAATGTATGACTAAGGCTTTCCCTTTTGCTTTTCTCCTTGATGCCTCCTTCTTTGATGGTTTCTCCTCAACCTTGAGTGCAACAGACTTTGACTTTCTACTTGATCTTTTGTTTCTTTGCTCCAACTCCAATTCATGGGTTTTGAGCAATCCATAAATTTCATCAATCTCTGTTTCACCAAGTTCATAATTATCTCTAATAGTGGTTGTTTTCACATCCCACTTTTCAGGTAGAGAAAGAAGAAACTTGAGATTTGAGTCTTCTAAATCATATTCTTTGTTAACCAATGACAAATCATTGAGCAGTTTACAGAATCTGTCAAATGTTTCTGTCATGGTTTCATCAGACTTTGCCTCAAAGTGCTCATACTCCTGAGTGAGTATGTTTCTTCTGTTTTTCTTGATTGCAGGAGTTCCTTGACACCTAACCTCAAGTGCATCCCATATTTCCTTTCCAGTAGTGCAGTAAATCACTTTATTAGACATAACATTGTCTAATGCACTGTGAAGTAAATGTCTCACTTTTGCATCCTTTGCAATAGATGAAAGATCCTCAGCAGTTAGATCTTTCTTTTCCTTTGGAATGACCTTTGATTCCTCACCAGCAGCAGCAGCAGATAATTTTGTTGGTTTGTGAGGTCCTTCATATATTCTATCAAGGTATTCTGGATCTGTAGCCTCCAGAAACATGGTCATTTTCACCTTCCAAATTGCATACTCTGATGGCCTAAGTATAGGAACCCTTATTGTTTCATACCTACTAACAGTAGTAGGAGCTTTCTCAGTTGGTGGAGGTATCTCTGCCATTGATTACTATTGTGTTTGGATCTTTAACTGTAATAAAATAACAGATTAGGCTCTGATACCACTTGTTAGGTCGAATACACAATAAGTAATCAAATACTGTATGAGTAACTTAACAAGAACACACTGTTTAACAATTAAAAATTGTTTGGAATTAATAATTCCTCTCTCGGTGATGTAAATATCACAGAGAGCTGCTTAGGTTACAATCAATGAATTTTTCAATGTTCGATTACCCTTCTAGGGTTAACCTAACTGTATTTATAGAACATACAGCTTCGTACAATCAGTAATTGATTCTCCTATAATTAAGCTATACAATTGATATCAATCACTATTGCTCCAGTCTTCCAAGTCAACTCAATCTCTTTGACAGCTTTCCAATCTTCAAAGATATTGCTTCCATATTTATCTTGAATCAATCTTCAAACACTGTTGACTCTTCAGACAATACCGCTACAGAGTTTAACAAACTCTGTTGCGCTTCCAGTCAATGTTTAACTAAACTCTGACTGCTTCCAGCTAAACTCTGTTTTCTGACTTTAGCTTCCAAACACTGTTTCCATCAATCTTTTCTAACAGAGTACGAAATTCCCAGATATTACAGTGTTTGACCAAATGTCTGTGAGAAAAATTGATTTTCTGGTAATTTTAAGTGTGTATCCAGTGATTATATAAAATTTGAAGTGTAGATGGTGATGGTGATTTTCGTTTTTCGGTGGTGATTTTTTGTTTTCAGTTGGTCGGAGTGGTGATTTTTGTGTTTCTGGTGGTGATTTCTGGTTTGGCGGTGGTGATTTTATGTTTGCCGGTGGTGATTTTCTGGTGGTCGCCGGTGGTGGTTGCCGGTGGTGGTGGGTGGTTGAATTAGGAAGAAGATGGTGAAAATTCAAATATAAAATATAAAATGATTGGTAAGAGATGAATATAATGTATTTAAATGAGTGGCTAGAATTAAATCTCATATCTCACCATGAGAGAGGGTTCTCACCTCAGCAAGACCCTAGTACATATATATATATATATATATATATATATATATAGGCTTTTGTTCAAATAGAACCAACCTTATAATAGAAAGTAGAAACCTACACTAAATAAATTATATTTCATTTATTTTAATGGTCCCGCTAGGAGCATCTTCACAGAAAACGTATAAAAGTCTGTCCTCTATTTAGTAAAAAAATATAAAAAATAAAAATAAAAAATCATTGTCCATCAACCACGTCATCGATGAACAACGATTTTTTTTTTGATAGATAGAGGGCAGAATTTTATACATTTTTTGTATTTAGATATTCCTAGTTTGATCTTTAGATTAGATTGAAATGTGGTAAATGTATTAGTTTCTAGATTTCTATTCTAAGTAGATTTCTATTTGAATAGGATCCTATATATATATATATACATATATATATATATATATATATATATATATATATATATATATATATATATATACACACATAGGCAAGTGCTCAAATGAGACCCCTCCATATGGTGAGAACTGAGACTTAATCTTAACCCCATATTTTTAAAATGTATTTTAAATCACAACCGTGTATTTTAAAATCTAAAACCTTTCCTCTCTTTCATCTCACATCTATCAGACCATCACTATGACTTCTTCATCTCTCTCTCTCTCTCTCTCTCTCTCTCTCTCTCTCTCTCTCTCTCTCTCTCTCTCTCTCTCTCTCTCGTCCTTCATCTCCTTTTCTGGAACTTACACTCTTCTCCAATCTATTGTCTTCCTCATCGGAATCTCATTACACCCTTTCTCCTTTCCGATGTCTGGCCCCGCAGGGGCATCATCTCCATCTTCATCCATCAACAATCACATTTGCTCCATTTCTATCTTCCCCTTTGAAAAACACACCTAGAGGGGGGTGAATAGGTGTATAATGGCTGATAGTGGTTATCTATGACCTATTTTGATTTTTACCAGAAATAGCTTGCTGATATGACTTAGCAGTTTAATAACGGCGATATGAACTAGTAGTTTAATAACGGCTTGCTGATATGACCTAGCAGTTTAATAACAGCAGGCTGAATTGAAATATAAATGCAGTGCAGTATGAAAAATGAAGAAAATTAAACTGAACACAAGATCTTTTAGCCAGGTTCGACCCCTAATCCCCTATGGTCTACTTCCTGGTCCCTTACCAACTTGGTAAGAGAATATATTATTGATCACTATAAACCAATTACAAGATCAAACAATATATCTCCCTTTAACACCCAGCTGCTTACAAAATGGCTTGCTGAATTGCTGTGCTGAACTAACTCTCTAAGCAATACTTCCCAAGTATCCTTCTCTAGTCTAGTTCTACCCACCCAAAACCTTAAGCCAAACTTGTACAACAACTAATCTTTTACAACTTGAACAATACAATGGTTTGAATAAAATTACAACTCAACCTAATGAACCCTCTGAAAATATATAATAGAATGTGTATGAGAGTATGAGAGGTTTGAAAGGATTTAGCAAAGAGCACGAAGTTGTGTATATGTGTTCTGATTTTTGCACTTGTAGAGTTGTGTTTTGAACTGAGCAAAAACATTCTTTTTATAGGTGAATAAGAATGAATGAATTTCAACCTTCAAACGGCTCCTGCAGATTTTCTTGACTTGTTAAAGATGGAGATTTTATGGATGAAGAAAATGAAGATGAAAGAGCTGTTGTCTTCTTGGTAGGTAGAGAGGAGCGTGTATAGTTGAAATAATGGTGAAGAAAAAGAATTAGTATAGCATGTGATTGCATGGGTATATTCAAATAAAGTTAGGCAAGTAGTGCTTTCTTTTTTAAAGTAGAATATATTGTCTCCCACATGCTTGAGAAGAATATTGTTGTGTTTAATTATTTCAGAGGGTCCTCACAATATTCTTAAATATATATGTTGTGCCCAAAATCTCCATGGGCTAGATTTAGGCCCATTGGGCTTAAGGATCCAATCCGTAAGATTAATATGAGTTATGATTGAGGTCCCTTAAGTTAAATGGGGCTAAATAGCACGTGAAATAGATCTGGACAGGTTCAGCTTCCCGAGAGACAGCTTCCCGAGAGACAGCTTCCTGCAGACAGCTTCCCGAGAAACAGGTTCCTACAGACAGGTTCCTGAGAGACAGCTTCCTGTACGAGAACAGATTTAATCCAGCAGAATTCTAGTATGATTAAGCCTCCTATTCTTTAGGAGCAAGTCGTGAACATCAACTCCTTGTTGGAAGGTATTCCTTGGGCGCAGATGATCCTTGAATACTTCCAATAGAATTAGAACTAGTAAATATACTCCTAGTCGGACTAGAACTCGAGTTCTATTCGACTTAGGTCGCCTATTCGTGGATGAAATCTGGAGAAAAGGAGGTCCCCACGAATTAGGAACCTAGAATATTGCTGCCTAACCAGACTTCTAGTCTAAAAAGAACTACGTGAACTTGATCCCTATATATACAAGGGTACGTAGGCACCTTGAGAACATGTTTTACAAGCCTCGCAATACACCTACGAGATTCTTGAGAACACACAAGCCTCAAGGGAACTCACGAGATTCTTGTAAACGCTCTCGAGCTTAATTCAACCCCTACAAAAAACCTCCATTCTCCATAGATTAGTTGATCGTTAGCCTTTACAACTCACTATAAACCTCTCAAAAGTTGTTACGAAATCCACTCATCAAGTTAAGGAGCCAACAAGGTGTAGATTATTGGCTGCAACCTTTCATGGTGGAGCTCATCAGTGGTTTAAGAGGTTACCATCAGATTCTATAGATTCTTGGGAAAATATGGGGAAGCTCTTCGTTACTCAATTTAGAGCTTCCGTGACTTTTGCACCCCCAACCAATACCTTGGCCAACATCAAGCAGAGAGCAGGTGAAACCTTGACAGAGTACCTCAAACGTTTTAATGCAGAGGTTCCCAGAGTTAAGAAAGCTCCTGACGAGGTCATTATGAGCTTCCTGATTGCTGGAGTTAGAGCTGGTTCAGACTTCTGGAAGGAGTTACAAGTACGTGAACCTGGTACACTAGCTGAGTTCTACAAACAAGCTAAACTATATAAATGTGTGGAAGAATCCTTGTTAAAGTTGAGAGAAACAGAAGATCTTGGAGATGAAGCTAGTCACAAAGGAAGCAAGCGAGAGAGGTCTCCAAGCCCGCAACCATATGTTATTGGGGATCGAGCTTCCTCTAAAAGAAGTAAAGCAAATTTGAAGACAAAGTGCGATAGTTATACCTCTTTGGTTGCTCCAGTGGACCACATCTTCACGGTGTATGGGAAAGAAGGAATATTTGTAAAGCCTGCACCTTTACCAATAGGAGCAAGGAAAGATTTAAAGAAATATTGTGACTTCCATGAGGATAATTGCCATGATACTTCCGAATGCAGAGCATTGAAAGACCAAATTGAGGAATTGATTAAAGCCGGGAAGCTCGCAGAATGGATAGCTCGAGGTGACTAGTAGTTGAAAGTTTGAGAGCTTCCTTAAAGTATAGTTGAGAGACCTTTATTTATATATGTATTTCCTTCTTAGAACTGGGGGGTAGTGCATGTATACCTCCATAGCAAGCAAACCTATTTCTTTCGAGTAGTTTTCAACAAAATTATGAGTAGTTCTTTTCCTTGTATTACGTCATACATGAGCTTATATTTAGCTTGTAAAACAAGGAACATACCTCATTCAATTCAGTGACCTGCGAGAAATACCTCACAAGTAATCTCTTTAAGTATCTCTTGTTTCTTACAATGAGTTAGCTCGCGTAAGCTTAGAGGTACTGTATTGGGATATTTCTATAGAGGTTCATTCTCAGCATGTTTCGTAAGAAGATAAAGAAGAAAGGAGAAGACATGTTAAAGCTACAAGCAAGAATGATGTGAAGAAACTATAGTATCTATTCGAGCGTTAAGAAAAATTCGATATAGTTGAAGATTTTGATGAAGAGTAGCTACAAGAATCTGATATGAGCATCTTGAAGAAAACACACAGTACTCAACTTCCCAGATGAATGTTCAACTACTTATTAGAGATTATCGAAGAATTATGAAGCTTCTCGGAGTTAGTTCTTCATCAAAGACAAGCTTCTCTGAAGAACTGGGGGGTAGTATAATTACTATTGGACATGGTAGTTTAAAAATTGAGGATTTCAAAATTTTGAGAATTCAGATCAGGATCCTCACCATCAGGTCCAGGAAGCTCGCGATTTGGTTAACGAACCTCACGGCTAGGATGCAGTTTAGAAACCTCATAGCTCATATTTGGTTCAGGAACCTTGAGGATTGATTTGGGTTAGTATCTTGAAGAGCAGCATGTTTGCATCATGAACACGTCAATGAGTTTTCAAATCTTAACGAAGGCTTCCACTTCACATCTAATCAGTCTATAGAAAGATCTAGGTGATACCTCTTATTTTATGCTCACATATTCATAGAAAACCTCCCAGGTGCGCACAACAAACTCTTACTATACATAAATCATGCTTAAACATCTATGCTATTGTGATCTTATGTGCGATAGAGTTATGATTATGTCTTGATTATGCTTCTAGATGTTAGAATGCACATGTACCTAACATATTGTAGGTTCCTTGATATTTACTTGCACATCGCAGGTTCCTTGATATTTACCTGCACCTCGTAGGTTCCTTGACATTTACCTGTAGCTTACAGGTTCCATGTATTTATCTTTAGTTAACAGGTTTTGTGTTACTCACCTGAATCTCATAGGTAACAGCTTCCAGGTCTAGTTGCATTTATATGTGTCTAGTAGATTCCTTGTTATTTTCCTGTAACTGACATCTTGCAGGTTCATTCATATATACCTGAAGCTTGTATGTAATAGCTTCCAAGTTCATTGACATTTGTTAGAAGCCAATTATTGATAGTTTCTGATTAGCAGCTTCCTACTTGAAGTTCCCAGCCAGCCGATACCTGAATAAAGAGAGTGTACTTACAGCAAGAGCTCCATGCCTTAGAGGATTAATCTAGTGCCCTTCTGGATTCTCTTTGTGCTTCATCCAAGGATTCACTTAGAGCCTAGAAGGACTCACCAGGTTCCCTAAGCATATCCATGTATTGACCTAGTGCCCTTATGGATTCTCTATGTGCCCGTATAGGTTCACTTAGAGCCCAAAAGGATTCACTTGGTGCTTCATGCATCCATGCGCATTTGTTTGGTATCCTAATGGATTCTCTTTGTACCCTTTTAGGGATTCATTTGGTGCCCAATTGGTTTCGGTTTTTGTCCTAAGCAGAGGTTCATATAAACAACCAGTTGGATTCACCTTATGCCCTTACAAGGATTTGCATAGAGCCCAAAAAGATTCACTTTGAAAGCCCTGTCAGCTACAGGCACTCGATAGCTAGAAAAGACTTGCAAGCACGAGAGATTCACATCGAAAAGCCCTATGAATCGTAGGCACAATTCAAAAGTCCCATAAGCATGTGGGCACCTAGTTAACGGTTTTGGGAACCTAATCATGGGTAACCTAACCTAGAGTTTGATTGTACCTGAAAAGCCTTTAAAGGGATTCACCTTGTGCCCGTACGGATTCACTTGGTGCCCCTAGCATTTGAAGGGATTCACCTTGTGCCCTTACAGATTCACTTGGTGCCCCTAGAGTTTGAAATAATTCATCATGTGCCCTATAGATTCTCTTTGTGCCCTCTTCGGGATTCACTTAGAGCCTATAAGGATTCACTTGATGCCACAAAGGAATTCACTTAGTGCTTAACCGGATTCTCTTCGTGCTCTTGACATGATTCACCTAGAGCCCGGATGGATTCACTTCGTGCTCCCTAAAGCCAAAAAGGATTCATTTGATGCCCAGTCGAATTCTTTAAGTGCCCTTCTCAGGATTCACTTAAAGCTCAACTGGATTCGTCTTATGCCCTGTCAAGGATTCACTTAGCGCCCAATTGAATTCTCTATGTGCCCTTCCCAGGATTCACCTAGAGCTCAATTGGATTCGCCTTGTGCCCTCATCAAAGCGATACAAAGATGAATACTCTCATTTTATAAAGCTTGTATATGATCGAAACAAGTACCGTACTACTAACAGGTTTTTGATAAAGCAGCTTGCAGCATCCTTGATGATCATCAGAAGCTTCTAGTTAGTAGCTTCCAGCTTCCGGTTTCCAACCCACAGTTTATAGCTACAGCTTCCAGATTCAGTGATATTTAGCCGAAACAAGCAGTTTTTAATCAATCGCTTCAACAAACTATAGGTGGTTCACGCGTCATGACGGCTCGGGGGGTAGCTCAATTCCCCTATATCTTATTATTGTGAGCATGCACAAAGAAGAGTTTCCATTCCAGGTTTAGTAACGGAACCTCAATACAAACCGGCACAAGGAAGCAAAGATAAGTCTACTTTCATGCCTTTATATCCTTAACTATCATGCAACATTTCCTGTCAATTAGAGCTTATATTCTGTCACGCTTAGATACATATTGCTTCTAAATGCGCATATTCCATGATCTTTAGAAATGAAATTTATGTGAACTTGTACTTAGGATGTTGTCATGCCCTATAGGTTTGCAGTTTACGTAACATATATGCTTAGTTTATGATCTCGAACGTGTTAGTTGAAACAACCTTTTATATAATTGATATGTCATGAGAAGGTAGGAACATATATATTGTAGATAATCATCAACACTTGCATACATGCATCACTTATATATGAGCTCTTCAGCTCGTATTACTAATCTATGTTTCCTAGTTTTCTTAGTGTTGTGCCCAAAATCACCATGGGCTAGTTTTAGACCTATTAAGTCGTAGGTTCCAATCAACAAGTATTGTATGAGCCAGAAGACAGATTGTCACCAGTACCAGATATGATGATCAAACGTAGAGATATGAGCACTAGCTAGCTGAGAAGATAGTCAAGAGATTATGAGTATCAAGAGGATCCTGATGAACCAGTAGCTGAGCAGATTACAAATGGACCAGGTTCCTCCTTGAAGAAGAGTTCGAGTCAGCCTAGCAGCAGTCATGAAGACAGTAAGAGGTACATGGGAACCACAGAAAAGGTTCCTCATACTAATATATTTGTTATTTGTGCAGCTACAGTTTCCTGTAGAGAGGTTCCTGAGCATCAGGTTCCAAGACGTAGGTTCCTGAGCACCAGTTTCCTGAGCATAGATAGTAGAAAGATCTAGAAGCCAGACAGATCCTAGACTACCTCTAACAGACAGCATGCACTAGATAGTCAGATGAACAGCAGCTTAGAAGATGAAGCAACGTCTTGGGCAATCAAGTTGTGATTTTCAAGGTTAACCTCGTGCCCTTTTAAGGATTCATTTAGTGCCATATTGGATTAGTTTTGTGCCCTCAGCATAGGTTCGCATAACGCCCAATTAGGTTCACTTTATGCCCTTATTTGGATTCACGTGGTTCCCTTGACATTCTTAAGGTTCACTTAGTGCCCAATTAGATTCGCTTTATGCCCTTGTCAAAGGATTCACTCAGCGCCTAATTGGATTCACTTTGTGCCCTTGTCACGATTCAAGCAAGAAGATAAAGACCCGCATGGTTCACTCAGAAGAAACATGGGAGCACTGAAGGGATTGGACCTTAAAATATCAAGCTATTTAGGTTCCTCTCGCATCCTATGACTTCGAGGAACCGGGGGGTACTTGTTGTGCCCAAAATCTCCATGGGCTAGATTTAGGCCCATTGGGCTTAAGGATCCAATCCGTAAGATTAATATGAGTTATGATTGAGGTCCCTTAAGTTAAATGGGGCTAAATAGCACGTGAAATAGATCTGGATAGGTTCAGCTTCTCGAGAGACAGCTTCCCGAGAGACAGCTTCCTGCAGACAGCTTCCCGAGAAACAGGTTCCTGCAGACAGGTTCCTGAGAGACAGCTTCATGTACGAGAACAGATTTAATCCAGCAGAATTCTAGTATGATTAAGCCTCCTATTCTTTAGGAGCAAGTCGTGAACATCAACTCCTTGTTGGAAGGTATTCCTTGGGCGCAGATGATCCTTGAATACTTCCAATAGAATTAGAACTAGTAAATATACTCCTAGTCGGACTAGAACTCGAGTTCTATTCGACTTAGGTCGCCTATTCGTGGTTAAAATCTGGAGAAAAGGAGGTCCCCACGAATTAGGAACCTAGAATATTGTTGCCTAACCAGACTTCTAGTCTAAAAAGAACTACGTGAACTTGATCCCTATATATACAAGGGTACGTAGGCACCTTGAGAACATGTTTTACAAGCCTCGCAATACACCTACGAGATTCTTGAGAACACACAAGCCTCAAGGGAACTCACGAGATTCTTGTAAATGCTCTCGAGCTCAGTTCAACCCCTACAAAAAACCTCCATTCTCCATAGATTAGTTGATCGTTAGCCTTTACAACTCACTACAAACCTCTCAAAAGTTGTTACGAAATCCACTCATCAACAATATATATCACAAGTAGCCGAAAGTTTTCTTGACTTCTGATCTTTCTGTCGTCCTGAAACAGCTCGCTGATATTGTACTGAATGTGAATTCAGCTTGCTGAAATATGTAATATGTTCCATAACAGCTTGCTGAAAATGAACTGTCAGTCTGACTGAAATAAACCTGTAAAACTTGATACAACTTGCTGAGATAATACTAAGTATGTAATACAGCTTGCTGAATTATAATCATCAAAACATAAGGGTTTCAATCTCCCCCTTTTTGATGATTATGAACCATTTATTTTAGGAGATAATTCTCCCCCTAAATTCCTGCAACCCTGTAAACTGGTTTAAACAATTATAGCACATGCAGTCATTTAAGCAAGTAGATCATAAATAATATAATCTAAACCAACACATGATTCAACCAACACATAAAGAGATAAAGCACCTAGTGCTAAAATTCAACAAGCATTCACCAGATAGATAAAGTTTTACAGAATACCAAAAGATTAGCATAGGATCAAGTTTTACACAACCAACATAACATATCAAGTAGCATAGACACTAAGCAGATAAGACTACTAAAATATTCTCCCCCTTAATCATTAAAAAGGGAAACATGACTACTAAAATACATGTATCTACTTAATATTAAAAAATGAAACATGGCAAGTTAAATGTATAAAGCATGTAATCATTTAGCATAAAACTAGGAAACAAAATATACTTATGACAAATATAATATATATATAAATCATGTAATCACTTAGCCAAAAACAATTTAATCATGGCATATTTTAGGCAACTAATAAATCATGAGACATACCACAATAATAAATCTCAGTAAATAATTAGAGCAATTTAAAAGATGAGATTAGAGAAGATATTACCAGGCATGTGAAAACAACTTGCTGTTTTACACTTCACACATACCAAGTTCACGACGAATTAAGTTGAACCTTTCTGTTGCAAGAGGCTTTGTAAAGATATCAGCAATCTGATATTTAGTAGGAACAAAAATCAGCTTGATCTTCCCTTTAGCAACATTGTCTCGCAAAAAATGATGGCGTACATCAATATGTTTGGTACGTGAATGATTTACTGGATTTTCAGATATGTTGATAGTACTTGTGTTATCACAATTTATTGGAACTTGACCACATTTGATTCCAAAGTCTCGTAGAGTTTGAATCATCCATAATATTTGTGAGCAAAAACTCCCGGCTGCCAAATATTCTCCTTCAGATGTAGATAGAGCAACAGATGCTTGTTTCTTGCTTTGCCAAGAAACTAGACTTTGACCAAGAATTGCACACACTCCACTTGTACTTTTACGATCAGTTTGGCTTCCTGCATAGTCAGCATCACTAAATCCAACGAGTTCGAAGGAATTTGTGATGGGATAGAATAGCCCAAGATTGGTTGTACCACGGAGATATTTGAAGATACGTTTAATGGCACTTAGATGAGATTCCTTTGGATTGGCCTGAAATCGAGCACAAACACAAACACTATACATAATATCAGGTCTTGAAGCAGTTAGATATAAAAGGCTACCAATCATCCCTCTGTATTGACGAATGTCAACACTTTTTCCATTTTCATCCGAAATCAGCTTGCTGTTTTGGCACATTGGAGTGGATTTCGGCTTGACATTTTCATACCCATATTTCTTCAGTAGGTTGTTGACATATTTAGTTTGATGAACATAAATACCATCAGGAGTCTGTTTGATTTGGAGTCCCAAGAAGAAATTCAGATCGCCCATCATACTCATATCAAATTCACTATGCATACGCTTGGAAAACCACTTGCACATTGAATCGTTAGTTGAACCAAAAATAATATCATTGACATATATTTGGACATCTAAGATATCTTTACCATCTAATTTTGTGAATAGAGTAGGGTCGATTTTACCTCTAAGAAATCCATGTTTGATCAGAAATTCACTTAAACGTTCATACCAAGATCTGGGGGCTTGCCTCAAACCATATAGTGCCTTTTTCAGCTTCAATACATGGTTAGGAAATTGAGTATTTTCGAATCCAGGAGGCTGTCTTACGTAAACTTCTTCTTTCAGCTTGCCGTTTAAGAAGGCACTCTTTACGTCCATTTGATGAAGCTTAAATTTCTTGAAGCATGCAAAGGAGAGGAGCATTCTGATTGATTCTAGTCGTGCAACTGGAGCATATGTTTGATCAAAATCAATCCCTTCTTGTTGATTACATCCTTGAGCTACGAGTCTAGCCTTATTTCGAGTGACCGTCCCAAATTCATTAACTTTATTCTTAAAAATCCATTTGGTGCCAATGATGGAGACATCTTTAGGAGGTTCCACAAGTTCCCAAACGTCACATCTCTCGAATTGACTAAGTTCTTCTTGCATTGCTATGAGCCAATGTTCATCATTTAACGCTTCTTTCACATTTTTCGGTTCTTCTTGTGCAATATAGGCAGAAAAAGCATATATATTTGCTCGAGCTTTCCTTGTCTTGATACCTTCTGACTTGTCACCAATAATTAACTGTGGAGGATGATTTTTAACAGTCCTTGTAGCTTTAGGAAGAGAGTGTTGAGCTATTACTTCTTCTTCTTCAAATCTGATCATTTTGTGAGGTTGAATTCCTTGAGCATGTGGTTCCTTTTTTGAGCCTAGAGTAGCTTCTTGCTCTTCCAAGGATAATTTTTCAAGTTTTTCTGTTGTGTCATCAACTGGTGCAGTGAAATCAGCTTACTGATTTTGTTCAGAAACTGGTTCAGCTTGACTATCTCCTGTTACCTTCTGATTCAGCTTGCTGTTTGTACCTGTTCCTGCATCATCTTCCTCATCTCTTGGCAGATCATTATTAGTTTCTTGAAAAGATACATCAATTGACTCTTCAACAATCTTTTTAGATAAATTATATACTCTATAAGATTTACTAGTTAGAGAATATCCAAGAAAAATAGCCTCATATGATTTAGCATCGAATTTACCATCACGATCCATTGTTTTGAGAACAAAGCACCTTGATCCAAAAATCTTGAAATAACTGATGTTAGGCTTCTTTTGTTTCAGCAATTCATATGGAGTTTTGTTGAGAATTGGTCTGATGAGTACTCTGTTGAGAATATAGCAAGCTGTATTTACAGCTTCTGCCCAAAAATTCCTTGGCAACTTGCTTTCTTGAAGTAGAGTCCTTGCAGTTTCTTGTAAGGACCTGTTTTTCCTTTCCACTACTCCGTTTTGTTGAGGAGTTCGGGGTGCGGAAAATTCATGAGAGACACCTCTATCTTTACAATATGTGATGAAATCCTTTTGAAATTCACTTCCATGATCACTTTGAATCCCTGCAAGTCTTGTATTCAACTTATTCTCAAGTAACTTGATTAGATTCTCAAATTCCTCAAAAGCACAATCTTTGGTTTTAAGAAATAATACCCAAGTGAATCTAGAATAATCATCGACAATAACAAATGCATATTGTTTACCTCCAATGCTTTTATATGCTTCTGGACCAAAAAGATCTAGATGCAAAAGTTCTAAAGGTTTAGAAGATGATACCATGTTCTTTGATTTGTGAGGAGTTCGAATTTGTTTGCCTAATTGGCAAGCTGAACATGTCTCTGTCTTAACATATTTCATTTTTGGTAAACCTCGAATTAACTTCTTTGAAAGCAGCTTGCTGATTTGATCCATATGCACATGTCCTAGCCTTCTATGCCATAAACTTGGAGATGTATCAACTGCTGCTAAACAGCAGGCTATTTTCTGCAACTCAAAATTCAATATATATATATTTCCTTCCCTTCTAGCAACTAGTGGGATTTTGTTAGCACCAATATTGATAATACATTTTTCTTTACCAAAAACAACATTATAACCATCATCATATAACTGACTTATGCTAAGTAAATTATACTTTAAACCTTGAACAAATTGAACTTTGTCAATTGAAATCATGTTGTTACCAATTTTGCCTTTTCCAAGTATTTGAAGAGTTTTGCTATCACCAATTGTAACTTTTCCACCCTTTTTCTGTTTGAGAGTGATGAACTGAGATTCATCTCCACACATATGCCTTGTACACCCGCTATCCAAAATCCATTCCTTTGAGCTTGTCTTTGCGGCTAGGCATACCTATAAAACAAATAAGAACACTTTATCCTTTTGGTACCCAAATTTTGTTGGGTCCAGTATGGTTAATAGATAAAACATATAAATCATGTAGTTCAGATTTTTTAATCCATTTTTGGATCCATCTTGGTTCATGGTTTCTTGTTTTTCTCCTTCTGTCATCCTGATAACAATAGGCTATTTTCTCATTTCGGCAGGCTGATTCTATCTGAGTCGTATAGTGTTGTGCAAGATGTCCCTTCTTTTGACATTTGTTACATATCTTCCAAGGCATTGCATAATCATAAGGAATTCCATGCGTTCCATCATATTTGAGAGCTATTTCCTTTGAGGTTGATGCTAATCCAACACCTTCTTTTTCTATTGGAATGGTAGCTTTCTTCATAATTGATTTGAGAGTTTCTTCACCTTGAACAAACTTTCCCATTCCTTTATTAAGTTTCTTTATCTCATCCTCGAGTTCTTTGATTTTCTCAGCTTGTTGTATAACATCCAGTGAAGCTTCTGTTTCTACTTCCAGCTTGCTGATATGAGAATCTTTGAATTCTATTTCTCCATTCAGCTTGCTGATTTGAGTATCTCTGGTTTCTATATCAGCTTTCAGCTCGCTGAGTTGATTGATCAGAACCTCATTTCTTCTGAGTATCACTTTGTTGAGCCCTTCCAACTGTGTTATGTTGTCCTTCAACTTAGTAATTGTGGATTCATGATCATCCGACGCTTTCTCTTCCATAAAATCTCTGACTATCTTTCTAAGATAGGAATTTTTCTCTTTCAATTTGTTGTTTTCTGACTTTAGTTTGAGAAATTCCTCAGTGCTTTCCTGCATTGTTAGTTTTTCTATAACATAATTAGTAGGTAATGAATTTAAGGAGTTTACCTCACTAATACTGTCATCCGAGTCTATTTCATTAGTTTCCACTTCAATGCTATCTTTTTCATCGAGACCAACCAGAGCTAAATTAATCATTTCATCACTTGATTCTTCTTCAGAGGCAGAGTCATCACTCCAAGTCATCAAAGCCTTAGATTTCCTTTTATCTTTGAATCCAGCTTGCTGTTTTGACTTGTTCTTTAATTTATAGCAGTCTCTTCGATAATGTCCCTTTTTTCCACATTCAAAACACGTTTCTTCTTTGGGTTCCTTGAATTCTTTTCTGGTGTCTGTATAATTTCCTTTAGCCTTCCTCATTTGATTCTTCTTTTCAATGAGCCTTTTGATTCTCCTTGAAATAAGAGCTAAATCCTCATCTGATTCTGACTCTTCTTCATATTCCAGCTTGCTGTTTTCTGAATGAAGTGCTAAATTCTTCATTTTGGCAACTGGAACTTGTGATGATCTGGCTTGGCTTGCATTAATTTTTGCTTCAAAGTGTTCAAGTTCAGCAAACACAGCCAATGTATCCATGGTGTCGATTAGAGAGGAAGATTCCAACGCTGTTACCTTAGGCGAATAAGACCAAGGTACTGCACTTAATATTTTCATGTTAATTTCAGCTTGAGGTATTGTTTTCCCAAGCAGTTTGAGACCATTCATAGTTTTCTGAAATCTTGCTTGACTTTGCCTAATTGTCTCATCTTCCTTGACAATAAAACTTCCAAATTCATTCATCAACGTACTGAGTTTAACTTTCTTTAGTGTAGTTGAACCTTCATGATAAAGTTCCAAAGTGTCCCACATCTCTTTTGCAGATTTGCATGAGGAGACTTTATCACTTTCACTTGCTGAAAGACCTGTCATGATCGTATTCATGGCCCTGGAATTGTAACTTTCTTTGACTAATTCAGCATCAGTAAGGTCATCAATATCTTTCGGCTTGCTGTCTTTGTCAAGAAATATATAAGGACCTTTGTTTACAACTCGCCATTCTAGTGGTTCCTTTGACAGGTGCATCTTCATGCGATCTTTCCACCAATTGTAGTTTTTAGTGGCGAGTAGCAGAGGTGCACGGTGATTAGATGAACCGAGAGGATAATCTTCAGCCATATCGATCGATACTATTCCTGTTACAGAAAGAATAGTATACCAAAGCTCTGATACCAAATGAAAAACACACCTAGAGGGGGGTGAATAGGTGTATAATGGCTGATAGTGGTTATCTATGACCTATTTTGATTTTTACCAGAAACAGCTTGCTGATATGACTTAGCAGTTTAATAACGGCTTGCTGATATGAACTAGTAGTTTAATAACGGCTTGCTGATATGACCTAGCAGTTTAATAACAGCAGGCTGAATTGAAATATAAATGCAGTGCAGTATGAAAAATGCAGAAAATTAAACTGAACACAAGATCTTTTAGCCAGGTTTGACCCCTAATCCCCTATGGTCTACTTCCTGGTCCCTTACCAACTTGGTAAGAGAATATATTATTGATCACTATAAACCAATTACAAGATCAAACAATATATCTCCCTTTAACACCCAGATGCTTACAAAATGGCTTGCTGAATTGCTGTGCTGAACTAACTCTCTAAGCAATACTTCCAAAGTATCCTTCTCTAGTCTAGTTCTACCCACCCAAAACCTTAAGCCAAACTTGTACAACAACTAATCTTTTACAACTTGAACAATACAATGGTTTGAATAAAATTACAACTCAACCTAATGAACCCTTTGAAAATATATAATAGAATGTGTATGAGAGTATGAGAGGTTTGAAAGGATTTAGCAAAGAGCACGAAGTTGTGTATATGTGTTCTGATTTTTGGACTTGTAGAGTTGTGTTTTGAACTGAGCAAAAACATTCTTTTTATAGGTGAATAAGAATGAATGAATTTCAACCTTCAAACGGCTCCTGCAGATTTTCTTGACTTGTTAAAGATGGAGATTTTATGGATGAAGAAAATGAAGATGAAAGAGCTGTTGTCTTCTTGGTAGGTAGAGAGGAGCATGTATAGTTGAAATAATGGTGAAGAAAAAGAATTAGTATAGCATGTGATTGCATGGGTATATTCAAATAAAGTTAGGCAAGTAGAGCTTTCTTTTTGAAAGTAGAATATATTGTCTCCCACATGCTTGAGAAGAATATTGTTGTGTTTAATTATTTCAGAGGGTCCTCACAATATTCTTAAATATATATATCACAAGTAGCCGAAAGTTTTCTTGACTTCTGATCTTTTTGTCGTCCTGAAACAGCTCGCTGATATTGTACTGAATGTGAATTCAGCTTGCTGAAATATGTAATATGTTCCATAACAGCTTGCTGAAAATGAACTGTCAGTCTGACTGAAATAAACCTGTAAAACTTGAAACAGCTTGCTGAGATAATACTAAGTATGTAATACAGCTTGCTGAATTATAATCATCAAAACATAAGGGTTTCACCCTTTCATTCACACCCAATAATCATACTTTCATTGCTCGATCGTTGTTACTCACATGGCTACTCCTCCGGTGGTTGATAAACACGAATGTTTTTAATCAATTTAGTCGGGAAAACAAACATATCAGGTAGATTTACTTTATATTTATAATTTTCAAATCCGATTTCTTTTCATCTGGATCTGATTTCTCTCATCTAGTGGTGGTTATGGTGGTTGCGACATCTGTAATGGGCAAGATGAATGATGTATGGTGGAGATGGTGGTGGTAGGTATGGTGAAGGCGGCGCTTTACGTGATTTGTTTAAAAAAAATTGGTGATTTGTATCGAAATTTGGTGATTTGGGTTGAAATTTTAGTAATTTGGATAGAATTTTGGTGATTCTGTATGTTGTGATAATAGTAGCAATCTGATGGTGATTTCTGATGGTGATTTCTGAAGGTGGTAGATTGGTGATAAGGGTGGTAGATTGGATAGAATTTTAGATTGTATGTTTAAGAAAAAGAAGACGTCATGGATCGATTGAAATTTGAGTTCACCATGATGAAGGGCTACTTACAATCGGCAAGCACGATAGTGGGTTTATAGGCTAGGGAAATGGTGACGATGACTCAGATCTGGTGAATTTGATACTATTACGAACTTAAATCTGTTTTTTTTTGTGTTTTTGTGCCCAGAATTTTTGGTGATTTGGGTGTAAAATTGGTGATTTGTGTATGTATATTTCGATTTATATACAGAAATTGGTGATGTTAGTTCAAATTTTGGTGATTTGTATTTCAATTTGGTGTTTGTTTTAGGTAGTGGTTTGATATAGAAATAAGTATTTTAACAAAAAAAGAAAGACATTAGACACAGAAAAGAAGAGGAGATGTGAGTAGACGGTAGTGAAGCAAAGAGAACTATGGATCCTCGCATCTGGCACAAAGTTGCTGGCTTTTCCGGTATACAAATCAATAATAATGTGTTCCATTTTGTATAGAATTTTCGTACCCTTTTCTTAGTAGTAATGATTTACAACAGTAAGTGGTTGTAGTTTAATAATCTTGATTGTTCTTGGTTGAAATTATACAAACACGAATGGCAGCTCTTGGATTGGGTACATATGATGCTCATGCTTTCAAGCCCAATAACCCCACTTATAAAGATGTAATCTTTAATTCAATTACCCCCCATTATTTTAATCTTTTGCTTCTTCTTTTTAGTTAATTTGTGTCTACTGCTGTTTCTTATATGTATGAGTATGTGTAATTGGGTAGGTGTGGCACGCATATGTATCTTTTCCTTTTCTTACAGCAGGTGTGGTTTCTGTTTAAAATGTCGCGCGCCTGGTTGATTATTGGGCCTAATTTTGTGGCCCAATGTGCTGTTCTAACTATAACAGGGGTCTCATTTGAGCACCTCCCTATATATATATATATATATATATATATATATATATATATATATATGTTTTTGGTATTTTTAATGATATTAATATATTTATGGTGTTTTAATTTTGATGTATGTATTTAAATTTGTTGTTTTCGAGAAATTGAGGAAGCAAATCAAGAATTCGCGAACGAATAATTTGAATATGCCAGTTTTGGGTGCGAGAATGGTGCACGTTTCGATAATGTGAAAATTAGAATCTAAATGCGAATTTATGTAAGATTCTTTAATATTCTTTATTTTTATTTAAAGTAGAATCTCATCTAAATTAAAAATCAAAGTTGTATAAAATCAGGTATATAATCTTATATATATTTTAATAAAAATGAAATTATGTGTAATTATGTTATATTTGATCCAAATTTTCTATTAGAATTTATATTTATTCATAAAACATCATTTTTAATATGAAAATTAGAATCTAAATACGAATTTAGGTAAGATTCTTTAGTATTCTTTATTTTTATTTATATAAGGTGTTATAAATATAATAATATGGATGTCCTTTGGCCTTTCATGTATTAGACTTTTGGCTTTTCAATCCTTAGACTCTTAGCCTTTCATCTACTTGTAACATTTATCTTGTAGCCTATATAAAGGCTTGTTGTATGATTATTTTGACACACCAATATATGAATAAGAATGATCTCTCTTCTCTATTTCTTAGCTCTCTCAAGTTTGTCTCTATTATATATTATTATATAACACGTTATCAGCACGACGACGCTCTAACTGAGAAGAATTACAACTACTTTGTGAGAAGAGAAACATCGGAAGAAAAGGAGGTGCACCCACTGTTTGAAAAATCAAAGATTACATAAAATAAGGTTCATATATATACCTTTCTATAATATCATGATATTTGCCTTGTATGTTTTATGTCTTATCTGTATAATTATGTGCATCTGATTTGTTATATGTAAGTGGACTTAATATCACTAGTTGATTCAAAACTTTTAGTACGTATAATCTTATAAACATTAATTTATAATATGCAGACTAAAGACACATAAGATTGAATTCAACCTACTGTGTTTTCTGTGTCTTTATAATCAATCTATATTTACATGGTAGATTGAATTCGATCTACCATATCACTACGATACACTATGAATATTGATTGCAAAACTGATTTCTTATTAAAATCTTATCTGATTCGTTGTTTGTCGAAATATTATGATATTTGCCTCTTTGGAAAGGTAATTTGATTATCTTCGATTTTCGTTCTTTAAGTTTTCTGAAATTCTGCTTGCAAGTACAGTAAAACCTCGACAAATTAATACTCGATAAATTAATAACCCACTATAAATTAATAATTTCAAAATAATTATTTGGTCCCAACATAATAGCGATAATGTAAATTTAACCTCGATTAATTAATAATCTCGTTAAATTAATAAAATTTGTCGGTCCCGATACTATTAATTTATAGAGGTTTTACTGTATGAGTTTTTTGCAATTTTTGTTACATGCCAGTTTGATTTCGAAATTGTGATATCTATCTTTGAAAAATCGTAGTAAATCGAATAATTATCCGAAAATTGTGAGTAATATCATTCTGGAAAGGTATTTTCATTATCTTTGATTGTAGTTCATATTCCTGTTGAAATTATGTTGTTAAACATTCCAAAATACCATATTACTAAACTGATCAGGGGCTGATTCTGTTATGCCAGTCCGCATTTGCATTGTTTTTGAATTCGTTACTTCTCTGTTTTTAACGAGTCTTACCATTCTAGAAAGGTCTCGGAATCCTCTACGAGTTCTGTGTTTTATACCTTTTCATTTGAGTTCATCTTTACAGAGTACATTACTATTCTTTGAGACTGGTCAGATCTGAGATCATAGTGTTTGTCTATCTAATTAAAAGTAGACAACGTATTAAAGCTAAGCTTATAGAGAAATGGATTAATTTCATATGTGTGCTCAATGAAAATTACTAATATTATTATGCCTAATTGTTAATTATGCATGATTTTCTTGATGGATTAATGTTATCAACTTATATGTGCCCATGTCAATATTATGTTTTTGGTAATATTTGTTGCATTATGCTTATTTCATAAATTGACGCTGTTTGGAATTATATTTTAGTGATAATGTCAAATCTTACAAAACTCGAGTTCAATGCACTTGATGTCACCGGCAAAAATTATTTGACATGGATTCTTGATGCTGAAATCCATCTTAGTGCTATGGGTCTTGGTGACACCATAAAAGAGGGAAATAAAACCTCCGAGCAAAATAAAGCAAAGGCTATGATATTTCTCCGCCATCACCTTGATGAAGGATTGAAAATAGAGTATTTAGCTATTAAAGATCCATCAATTCTTTGAAAGGATCTCAAAGAAAGATATGACCATCAAAAAAACGGTGATACTCCCAAAAGCTCACTATGATTGGCTACACTTGCGATTGCAAGATTATAAAAGTGTGAGAGAGTATAACTCAGTCATGTTTAAAATTACATCTCAATTGAAATTATGTGGCGAGAATTGTTGGTCCCTTTGGATCATAGTGATATGTGTTTAACTAGTTTAATGATTTACCTTAATCGCTACGGCGCAAGCGATTCAAATCCACGATCTTCTATTGTATTCCCTTACTCCCTTGAACGAAGTGTGGCCTTCGATCCTCCAAGGTTTTAGCCTCCAAGCTCTAGAATTCCGAACCCTTATTCTTGGAGGCATAAAGAGTATTTATAGGCTACAATAGGGATCAAGGAGAAAATTAGGTCGGGCCTTCTAATGATAACTTGGGCCAAGCCCTTTATCATTAATATTAATTAATTCCACTAAATAATTAATATTGCACCACCCACCTAATTCCGGTAATTTATTTAATTAATTAAATCGGCTCCTTTATTATTTGCTTATTAAATTCCCCATGTTTAAAATATCGCATGTCCATTAATTAAATAAATTACTGATAATTCATTTAATTAATATCTTTTATCCTTGATTATCCACTCAACCTTTATTTAATTATGCCGGAATAAATTCCACCTGCAGGGTTTCACATAATTAAATCTTTTGAGCTTTCAAGGGGACATCATTAACCCGAATATTATCAGGACATGGATTCCTTCAATAAATAATATCCACCATATATATTATTCCATCACCCAAAATATATTGATATAATTCAAAAGAATTATTTCATATATAAATCAAAGCATGTAAATAATATACACGTGTCAATTACTATATCCGGATTAAGAACCTAAGCATTAATAATAACATAGAATCTTAGTTCTCCTTCTTAATCAGTATAAGGGAACAATTCTAAATTTGATCCTGTTCAATATACACAAAGTATACTAGTATTATTTATTAGTCAATATAAACTAATCTAAATAATACTACAGCCATACCAGTGGATTGTCCAACACCACCTGTGCTGTGAACCTTATTATATTATATAAATCGTATTTAACAATCTAATATTCTGTATCCCATTTGATACTAGATTGTCCACAATATATAATATTAGACAACATGTAAACATTTAAATGATTCTCAATAAAACCGGGCCAGAAATAAATGTATATACTTAAAATAAATATTTTCAGTATACCCTAACAATCTCCCACTTATACTCAAAATATTCTATGAGTATATCAGTGTTTATTTAATCCACTATTACATTGAAAACTATGTGCCCATCCATCTAACTCCTATCGCTTCCACATGCCTGTCAAAAACCTTGGCTGGCAAGCTCTTTGTGAAAGGATCTGCCCGGTTGTCTACTGATGATATGTGAGCCACAACTATATCTTCTCGCTTTACGATTCCTCGTATGAGATGATACTTACGTTCAATATGTTTAGCTGCTTTGTGGTCTCGTGGTTCTTTTGAATTTGCCACAGTACCAGTGTTGTCACAATACACTGTCAAGCTTCTAGGCAAATTAGGTACCACATCTAAGTCCGAAAGGAAGTTCCTGAACCATACAGCCTCCTTTGCAGCCTCAGAGGCCGCCACGTACTCGGCTTCCATGGTAGAGTCTGCAATGCATTTCTGCTTTACACTCCTCCATATAACGGCTCCACCTCCCAAAGTAAAAACGTATCCCGAGGTTGATTTCCTCTTATCTCTATCTGATTGGAAATCTGAATCAGTATATCCCAAAGGAAATAGATCTGAGGCCTTGTAAATTAACATATACTCCTTAGTCCTTCGCAGGTACTTGAGTATAGTTTTTACTGCACTCCAATGTTCCTGACCTGGGTTCGACTGATATCTACTAACCATGCCTACAGCAAAGCAGATGTCAGGCCTCGTACATAACATAGTATACATTAAGCTTCCACATGCCGAAGCATAAGGAACTGCTTTCATGCTCTCTATATCCTTAGGTGTCGAAGGACACTGCTCCTTGGATAGAGCAACTCCATGCTTAAAAGGTAGAAAACCTTTCTTAGAGTTCTGCATGTTAAAACGAGCTAATACTTCATCAATGTAAGGCTCTTGAGATAAAGCCAACATCCTTTTCTTGCGATCCCTTATTACTTTGATCCCAAGGATGTATGCCGCTTCACCTAAGTCCTTCATTTCAAATTGTTTGAATAACCATGCCTTTACTGATGATAACATCTTAACATTGTTTCCAATGAGTAAAATGTCATCTACATATAGTACTAGAAAAACCACTGCATTACCCTCACTTCTCTTATACACGCATGACTCGCTTGGACTTTGATCAAATCCATATGACTGGACTGCCTGATCAAAACGAATATTCCAGTCCCTAGAAGCTTGTTTAAGTCCATAAATAGACCTCTTAAGCTTACAAACCAGATGCTCTTGGCCTTCTTTAATGAATCCTTTTGGTTGTTGCATATAGATGGTTTCCTCAAGACTTCCATTAAGGAAAGCTGTCTTGACATCCATTTGCCAAATCTCATAATCGAGATGAGCTGCTATAGATAAAAGAATCCGGATCGACTTAAGCATAACAACTGGCGAAAAGGTTTCCTCATAATCGATTCCTTCTTTCTGAGTATACCCTTTCGCAACAAGTCGTGCTTTCCAGGCTTTCACCTTTTTGTCAGATCCTCTTTTCTTCTTGTAGATCCACATACTTCCAATGGGTTTTATACCTTTGGGTGGTTCCACGAGCTCCCAAACTTGATTGGAATACATAGATTCCATCTCAGATTCCATTGCCTTTTGCCAAAGATTTGCATCTTTATCTAGAATTGCCTGTTCGTATGTCCTGGGGTCCTCATCATGTTCACCAGAGACCAAGTCTGAAGACTCTCCCAAAAACATGAATCTTTCAGGTTGTCGAACAACCCTCCCACTACGACGAGGCACTGGTGCGGTACTAGTGTCAAGTTGTGCATTTTCTTGTGGTTGTTCTACTTGTACTATTGGCACTTGAGGATTATCTGTCCCTCCCACTAATTCCTCTAAAACAACACTACTCATGGGTTTGTGGTTCATTATATAGTCTTCCTCTAAGAATCTGGCATTGGTGCTAACAATGACATCTCGATCCCTAGGACTATAAAATGAATAACCTTTCGTCCCCATGGGATAGCCTACAAACAGCCTTACTTCTGTGCGAGATTCTAGCTTAGTCGCGTTCTTGTTAAGCACATGTGCTGGACAACCCCAAATCCGAATATGTCTTAGACTTGGTTTGCTACCAGTCCACAATTCTATTGGAGTCTTGGGAACCGACTTAGAAGGTACCAAGTTCAGAAGGTAAGCCGCTGTTTCTATAGCATATCCCCAGAACGACTTAGGTAAATCTGAATAACTCATCATTGATCTAACACTCTCCAAAAGAGTCCGATTCCTTCTCTCTGCTACACCATTCTGCTGAGGTGTGCCAGGTGCAGACAACTGGGATGTAATCCCATTTTCTGATAAATAGTCCCTAAATTCTCCAAGCAAGTATTCGCCACCACGATCTGATCGTAGTGACTTGATACATTTTCCAAGATGTTGTTTCTCCGCACTTGCTTTGTACTCTTTGAATTTTTCAAAGCACTCAGACTTGCGGCGCAACAAATAAATGTATCCATATCTAGAATAATCGTCAATGAAAGTGACAAAATACTCATAACCTCCTCTTGCTTGGATACTCATAGGACCACATAAATCAGTATGAACCAATTCTAATACTTCTTTGGCTCTATTCCCCTTTGCTTTAAAAGGCCTATTAGTCATCTTACCTTCCAAGCAAGATTCACAAACTGGAAATGGCTCCACTGCCAACAAGCCTAATGGCCCATCTACTACCAGTCTTTGAATCCTACTCAAGTTAATATGACCTAATCTTAAGTGCCAAAGATATGTTTGGTTCAATTCGGAAGGTTTCTTTCTTTTGTTTGAGCTAGAAAGAATGTTATTAGTTTCCTTTTGTTGCAGCATTGGTTGGATAGGATTAATAATATATAAATTGTCTTGCAATGTACCAGAACATATAACTCGTTTATTTATCATAATAGAAACATTACGATCCAAACAAACATTATAACCATCCATGGCAAGTTTAGAAACCGAAATCAAATTCCTTCTAAATGAAGGTACATAAAGACAATTGTTCAAAACCAAAATCCTATCATCGCCAAAAGACAATGTAATTATTCCAACTGCAACTACTGCTACTTTTGTAGCATCTCCCATGAACACATATATCTCGCCATCTCTAAGCATTCTGGTTTGCTGGAACCCCTGCATAGAGTTACAAACATGGTCAGTGGCTCCTGTATCTACACACCAAGTGCTCGTAGATATAGCCGCTATATATGTTTCTGTAACTAGAGAAAGAGACATACCAGTATTGTTTGTCTTCTTAGGAAGAGGACAATCCTGTTTCCAGTGACCTGACTGCTTGCACCTGAAGCACTTGCCCTTAGGCTTTTTCACACCACCTTGAACTCCCACTGCATTAGCAATCTTTCCAGCTTTCTGTGTTTGAGTCTTTTTCTTCTTCTTACCTTTCGGTTTAGATGAAGAAGCTTTCTCAGCCACATTCACTTGAACATTCTGTTTAAAGAGTCCTTCAGCTGCCTGAAGTTCTGTCAGAAGTTCCGCGAGACTATACATCCTCTTGTTCATGGTGTAATTCAAGCGGAACTGCTCAAAACTTTTGGGCAAGCTCATAAGGATGATATCGATCTGGGTTTCCCCATCAATATCGGCACCAAGGATCTCCATCTCATTCAGATGAGACATCATCCTGAGAACATGATCCCTCACAGGTGTTCCTTCAGCCATCTGAGTGTTCATTAAAGCCTTCATTGCTACTTGCCTAGCAGCCCTATTCTGTTCTCCAAAAAGTTCCTTGAGATTAAAGAGCATATCTGAAGCCGTGGCCATAGCCTGATGCTGATGCTGCAAAACACCCGACATTGCTGCCAGAATGTAACATCGCGACATCTCATCGGCCTTAACCCACCGCTTATAATACTCCTTATCACTTTCAGGAGCATCTTCAGCAGGCTGATCTGGCTTGGGTTCATAAGTGCAAAATTTGTACTCCTCAGCAGTCAACACTATGTCCAAATTACGTTTCCATTCAATATAGTTTGGTCCCGTAAGTTTGTTATCCTTAAGTATGGTGAATAGTGGATTAAAGCCCATAATGATCTTATCCTGAGAATCATACATGTAACACATAATCAAAGAGTTGCACAAATCTTAAAACCTATTGGTTTCCTCTAACAATTAATTAAAATTAATGCACTAATATTTAAACACCATAAGTATCTGGTACGCCACGATGGGTGACATATATACCACTTAAATTCGTTTAAATATTACTTCGGTCCTATTACTAAATAATACGCCACGTTAGGGTGGACTATATATTATTTTTCATAGCTAAGTGTATACCACTATCAAATCTTAAATTAATAATAATAAGACCGGATGCCACCATTAAATATTTCAAATCAATAATCGATAATAGGATAATTCCCAGATCGGGGGGAGCATTGTCAAGAGGCGTCACTTAAGACCCCTTTCTAGACAGAATCATCCTATCTCTCAATATCGAAAATCTATATTCAATCATTGGTACCCTTCTAATTAATCGAATTCTATGAAACTTGGTACGCCACGTTGGGTGGCATGTATACCTTTCAATATTCGTAATTAATTTAGAAAGTTTGTTCTAGTAATATCCATAACACTACCTGACACCATAAATCATATGCCACGTTAGGGTGGACTATATATAATTTATATTCGTCTTAGTGTTAAATTACATACAAACAATAATGGAGACCGTGGGATTTAATTCCTAATTAATTCCCTCACCCACTTAGAATTTTTATTAAAAATTGAGGAATTTTAAAATTAAATGGGGCCTATGTCATTATAATTATGTCTAACATGCATTCCAAATACACACATAATTTAACAACATATAACATTTAATTAAAGCAATAAATAAAAAACTATGTCCATGTCGTCCTAATTATGTTAACATGCAATTAAAAATTACACACATAATTAACAACACACATAATAATTAATTAAAGCAATAATTAAAAAATTTAAATAGCGAAATTAAAAATTAAAACAATAATTTAAATCCACTATTATGGCCCCTCTAATTGAACAGCAGCTGTGAAGCTAAAGAAACCATGACAACACTTGCCATTCCTTGCGGAAGAAAACAGGACAGCAAGACACGGCATCCCTTGCTAGTTGCGCACGATGATAATGCGTGACAGCCTGCTGCAAAGGACCAACTATTGCGCAGTGGCTGTTTGCGTTACACTATAGTTCCCACTGGTAACGCAGGACAGTCCTGCGTTACAGCGTTTGCCCAGATTTTCCACGCGCCGTGCTTCTTTGTGTCTGCTTCTTTGCTTCTCGTTCTTAATCTTATTCGACAGCAACAGCAGCAGCCCCTCAGTTACGCAGCGGAACAAAATCTTTTCTCCGTTTTGATTTCCGATCGCACGTAATTGTTACAAAATACTCGGATTTATACAAAATCCATCAAACAATTACAAGAAAAATATATCTAATACAAAACTAATTTTGTAAAATATAATCTAACACGATCAACCCTCGTGTTTACAACCACGATAAACCACGTGGAAACCAAACAAAATAACCACGATTAAACCACGTGGGATCCAATCACATAATTATAAAAACATGGCCATAATAGTGGATAACAACCTGCAAAAAATTATTACACAAGCATACCACTATACGTATACAACCAATTTTAATTACGACATGGACGTCATCAAACACAAACACAAGTCCACTAAACCTCAGGCTCTGATACCAATTGTTGGTCCCTTTGGATCATAGTGATATGTGTTTAACTAGTTTAATGATTTACCTTAATCGCTACGGCGCAAGCGATTCAAATCCACGATCTTCTATTGTATTCCCTTACTCCCTTGAACGAAGTGTGGCCTTCGATCCTCCAAGGTTTTAGCCTCCAAGCTCTAGAATTCCGAACCCTTATTCTTGGAGGCATAAAGAGTATTTATAGGCTACAATAGGGATCAAGGAGAAAATTAGGTCGGGCCTTCTAATGATAACTTGGGCCAAGCCCTTTATCATTAATATTAATTAATTCCACTAAATAATTAATATTGCACCACCCACCTAATTCCGGTAATTTATTTAATTAATTAAATCGGCTCCTTTATTATTTGCTTATTAAATTCCCCATGTTTAAAATATCGCATGTCCATTAATTAAATAAATTACTGATAATTCATTTAATTAATATCTTTTATCCTTGATTATCCACTCAACCTTTATTTAATTATGCCGGAATAAATTCCACCTGCAGGGTTTCACATAATTAAATCTTTTGAGCTTTCAAGGGGACATCATTAACCCGAATATTATCAGGACATGGATTCCTTCAATAAATAATATCCACCATATATATTATTCCATCACCCAAAATATATTGATATAATTCAAAAGAATTATTTCATATATAAATCAAAGCATGTAAATAATATACACGTGTCAATTACTATATCCGGATTAAGAACCTAAGCATTAATAATAACATAGAATCTTAGTTCTCCTTCTTAATCAGTATAAGGGAACAATTCTAAATTTGATCCTGTTCAATATACACAAAGTATACTAGTATTATTTATTAGTCAATATAAACTAATCTAAATAATACTACAGCCATACCAGTGGATTGTCCAACACCACCTGTGCTGTGAACCTTATTATATTATATAAATCGTATTTAACAATCTAATATTCTGTATCCCATTTGATACTAGATTGTCCACAATATATAATATTAGACAACATGTAAACATTTAAATGATTCTCAATAAAACCGGGCCAGAAATAAATGTATATACTTAAAATAAATATTTTCAGTATACCCTAACAGAGAATATCACCGATAAAGATATGTTGGAAAAAAACATATTCCACTTTCCATGCCAATAATATGCTATTGCAACAGCAATATCGTGAACGTGGATTCACAAAATATTCCGAGCTAATTTCTGTATTGCTTCTTGCTAAGCAAAATAATAAACTTTTGATGAAAAATTATCAAGCCCGTCCAATTGGCTCAACACCATTCCCTGAAGTGAATGTGGTGATTAATAATGAATATGGAGATAATAAGCCATTTGGACATGGTCGTGGATATGGATGTGGACGTGTCTGTGGTCATAATTTTGGGCATGGTTGAGGTCATAATCATCAAAATTTCACCAACTTTAAAAGGAAGCCTCACCACCAGAAGTGGATAAAAAATGAGGAGAGACCCGAGGGAAGTACGATGATTAAAAGGGATGAAAGTATTTGTAATCGTTGTGGAATGAAAGATCATTGGAGGCGTACATGTCGTACCTCCAAGCATTTTGCTGATCTATATCAAGCCTCTTTGAAAAATATTGAAACTAATTTTGTTAAACAAAATGATCCCTTGGGAATTGCTCATCCTGAAGCACTCCTTGGTGCAGATCCAGTTGATCCTTCGGGTCTCACTCACATGGAAGTTGGTGATTTCTTTGAAGACGTGAATAAAGAGATGGCCAAATTTGTTGATGGCAATAATTAAGCCATATGTTGAAACTTTGCTTTAATTAATGAATGAAATGTCTTGAAACATTTTCTAAAATTTAATATTTTCTTTGTGAAGAAATATGGCCAGAAGCCTCTCACTAAATGCAAAAGATGAGGAATTATTCTGTTTGGCGGATAGTGCAACAACACATACAATTTTGAAAAATAAAGAATATTTTTCGTATCTCATATTAGCTAAAGCTAATGTAAATACAATATCGGGTGCATCAGATATTATTGAAGGCTCCGGAAGAGCAAGTTTACCTCATGGTACACATTTATTTATTGAAAATGCCATGTTCTCCACCCGATCAAAAAGAAACCTTTTGAGTTTCAAAGATATACGCCATAATGGCTATCATATTGAGACAACAAAACATGAGCCATCCAAAGGGGGAGTATTGTATATATTGGATGTCTCGTTACATTTTCTATATTAAATGCTCTAGACGAGCAGGTATATTATTTCATGGTATTGAGTGGAAAACAATTCTAATATTATTGATGTTATTATACTCTCTCCCAAGTGAAAGAGAATCGAATATGCGGTTATGATATATCATATTACACAGAAAAACCGTTGAGATATGTATTAAAGTAAATCAGAAGTTTACTGATAACGTTATAGTTGGTATGACTAAACCATGCCAAAATTATAAAAGATGTGAATATTAATTGAAATTTCTATGGACGTTTATCGAAGAACTAGAAGATTCTTCTAAAAATATATGCTAATAAGGTAAATTGATCATGAACTATATGGTTACATGTCTAGTTGTTATATACTCACAACCTGAAGTTTGTGAGCCTGATTAATCAAATCAAGAATATGCATTTGGTGAGTCTACTACTCAAGTGCTCAATAAAATTTATCGTCCATTAAAAATTGTTGAATATATTGTGGCTCATTTTGATTCACATCTAGCTATCTAATTAATCATAATTTCTCCCCGACTTGAACAAATTTTTGGTCAGCTCGAATTGTTCCACCACAACACTAAAGTCGATGGTTAAATTGGATATACATTATACATGAGTGGTTATTAGTTTGGTACCATCTATGTGTATATATTTATGACTCGATCCAATGTGTTTGTTTTCCCAAAATCAGGGGGAGAAGCTAAATAGCTGGTAATATTTTGGTTATCATTGCCTCGTCTTGATCCTCATAGTAAAGAATATGAACCAGAAGTTCATTTATTTAATTTTTAATTGTTGCCAGACATATATATGCTAACCTGAAAGAATGACTATATTACATATACCAGCTACACATGCTCCAAATAAATATTTCCCAGAAGGACAACCTCAAGAAGCTAATGTGTCTAAAGAATGCCTGAAGCGTGATAGACCAGAGGGTTCCATAACAAATTATATATATCCTTAAAAGTAAAATGGAGCAGTGATTGATGATGGCTAAATCGAATAGTGGATAAATTTTGAATGATCTCCAGAAGAGATTTTAGACATGCAAAATATGATGAAGGTACCTGAAAAATTGTGAGATCTCAATACATTGAATCATGTCTAGAATAAATGGAACCATTACTCAAATTGATGTCGACAATATGGTTTTTAATACTTGAGGTTATGGATAATAACGAGGATAAGAAAATAATCTCTTTTGAATTTAGAAAAGATTGGCCAAAGATATAAGAAAAATGATTAAATCAAGGCAAAATCTCTTGCAAAGAGAAAAAATATTTGGACCTGAAGTCCGCACACCTGAAGTTGTGAATGTGGCACTCTATAAGAAATATTATCTCTTAAAAGTAGATAAATATTTTTGGAACTACAGTTTACCTAAAAATGTCATGTCAGTGGGATATGAGTAGATATATGTGTGAAAACGAAAGATAAGCTCAATGATCTTGTATTGACTATGAAGAAATATTGTCTTGTGGTGGATATAATTATATGATGGGTAAAGTCTGACAATATAAGATTGAGCATGTGAACATTTTATAAGACCCACTTGACATAATCCTGGAAGGATATAAACTGCTGGAAGCAGTGAATTAAATTCTCGAGAACTAATCAAGTTGTGAATAGATATGGACCAGAAGTCCAATATTATATTATTCCGGAATGAGAAGTTTTATGTATTCTAATATTATAGGTGATAACTCATAAAAATCTCTGGCCAGAGTGGATGGAAATTAGAAAGTTTTTCTAATTGACATTCGAATGAGTTTCACCTCATAAACAAAATACAATGAGATTATTAGTTTGTTTTTTTTAAGTTGTGATGTTGACCTATTATTTTAAAATTTTTCTAAAGCAATACACATTTTGTGGGAGAAACATAACTTCTCCCGTAAAGGAAGATTAGTCACCACTAAGGACTTGAAAAAAAAATTATTGGTCCTGAAGTACCAACATATCATAATGCAGTAAGATACTAATTTATCTTGCTAACTGTACATGTCCCGATATAACTAATTAAAAAATTTACTAGAAGGCTTTAAAGCATGTCTGATTTGAAGGAATGAGAATCTTAAAGGTACATAAAGAAAAATTTGATCTCCACTAATCTAAGGGTTTAAATTGATTTTGCAGGTGCTAAGGGTTTACTTTGATTCTCATAATTTTGATCTCATATATGTTGAAGATATTATTATTTTGGCATGCTATGAAATTAACAATTGCAGGTACTTCTTGAAATGATATTGTGATTCTAAAACTTATGAAGATTGATCGTATTGGAGATTCGATAAAACACAACAAGATGTGATTTATTATGGATCGAAGCTCTACAAACTTGATAATGTGCTGGCTACACAACTCAAAAGATTCATTGGTCATGGCGTTGCGAATAACTACATTTGAGAAGTTTTTAACTCATTAACTCAAAGATGTTATGCAATATTATTGTGAGGGGGAGACTATGCGCGCGCTGCACTCTTTTTTCCTTAACCATGGTTTTTCCCACAGGTTTTCCTGGTAAGGTTTTTAATGAGGCAGCTTCACGTGCGCATTATGGAATAATGTTCTTGTTTCCTTCACTTGGTTTTTTACCCACAGGGTTTTTCCAGTAAGGCTTTAACGAGATATTATTTCATATAACGGACATCCAAGGGGGAGTGTTATAAATATAATAATGTGAATGTCCTTTGGCCTTTCATGTATTAGACTTTTGGCTTTTCAATCCTTAGACTCTTAGCCTTTCATCTACTTGTAACATTTATCTTGTAGCCTATATAAAGGCTTGTTGTATGATTATTTTGACACACCAATATATGAATAAGAATGATCTCTCTTCTCTATTTCTTAGCTCTCTCAAGTTTGTTTCTATTACATATTATTATATAACATAAGGGTGTTTTTTATAGAGTAATGACCATCATAAAATAACAAATATATTGAAAGTCATCCCTACATGACACACATTATAAGTTAGTATGCTAAATATGGGGGATAGGCGGAGACGCAGTTATGTGTCTAGGCAGAGATTATTAGGCGTTTCACCAGATTTTAAGGTAATTTAAAAATATTCATTTACATTTGACAAATTTAAATTTTTCAAGGACCCCAAATTGGATCCCAAAAAGAGTTCCCAAATGACGTGGTTTGGCAGTATGTGATATTTTAATTGGTGTGATTGATGTGAATACAGGGATGGTGATTTGGCAGTATGTGATGTTTTAATTGGTGTGATTGATGTGAATACAGGGGAGCCCATCATAATATAACCAATCAGAAGATGACACGTGACATTTGAGAATTTTTTTGGGATCCAATTTGGGGACTCTAGCATTTTCCATTTACAAATTCATTGAGGAAATAATCAATGTTGAGAAACGACCATAATTAAAAGTTTACATTCAAGACCTTATTTTACATGTGATACAGTATCACTTTATTTATAGTAATCTACCCATAACTGGATAGAAAACTTATTACACTGGTCTTGATTCATAACGAGGCTTTGTAGTATGACTCAGTTAAGCTTGATGTCAAGAGAGAAGATCTGCTCAGTGGCAGGTGTCCCCGCAGAGCGTTTCTCAACCACAATTTCCTGGTTTTTGTTTACTTCCAGAACATACTGATTGGTGGCATCAGATATGGTGACGGTTATACCATCATGATGGAATAACCATCGCTCAGCACTTCCCCCGTCACACATATGAAGACCAACATTGGTAGCCGACTTTCTTGCCAGGCAGCTGGTCTTGGTTCCACTTGGCCGGATAGTACCATCTGCATAAATTTCCCATTGTGGACTACTATTGCCGTTGCCTTCAACCACTAGGACACTACTGTTTGCTGCTTGCATGTACATTCCGTTGTAGCTTTTGATAGGGGTCACTGTTGGTTCACTAGTGGTGCTGTTTCTGAAACTCCAACATTGGCTTGACGAGTATAATATTTGATCAACAGTTAGTACACTCCACTGGTATCCAACGAATGCATTCAAAGATAAATTGTGCTCTTTATTTATGATATTTCCATTGTACTCTATATCCCACTTGACGCCAGAGTTCTCGGGGGCTGTGGTACAGTTATGGAACATTACATATCGATCTTCTTTAAGTTGGTATGCTGTCAAGCACCTTCCTTGGCATCGAATTGTCCCGTCTTTCATCAGAGTAAATAGTTGATTACCATTATTGGTAGACCTACATGGCCACAAAATTAGCGGGTTTCCATCGTAGTAAAATGAATCCTGTACATCAGCACATAAACCATTGCGGCCTATGATATTGACGGTAGGCTCTATTTTTGGACATTCATCACATACATAAAGCATGAGTGCAATTTGTGGGCCTAAAATTGGATAGATGGTGGTTATGGTGTTGGAAACACCGGGCAACACGAATCCTGGGTCGATTACACCAGCAACTGATTCCTGGATTCGAGTTGAGAGTAATTTCCAGTTGTCTTCCAAAGCGATCATAGTGACGTTTGGGAAGAAAACTAATTCACTTTTGTCATCTGTAATATATTCCATCACCGTATTCTCCACATATCTGTAACAATTGAAATTGCAGAATAACCAATTATATTATGGATGAGATATTAAAAGAAAAGGCTATTGCTTTTAATTATGAAAAAGAAAGAGTCCTTGCGTTCATATTATCGTCAAATGTAATAACTTAAATAAGTTCAACTAGAACTACCTTTGTTTAATTTATTTATAAACACAAAGACCCGTTGTATTTGACAAGGTTTTCGAACTTTCGGCTAGAGAGATTGGGGCTAAGAGATCAATGATTAGAACAATACAAATCATCAAATTGCTAGTTGCTGAACTTTATAAATCACTGAAATTAGCTTTAAAAATATATATAAATCACCACTTAAGTGATTTGAGTAATTAAAATGAGCAACTTATACTAAATTTGCATATAATGATTTACACCAAATGAAAATCAACAGTCTACTAAATTTAAAATTTCTGATTTGGACCAAATCACCGATACTTGAAAATTAGGGCTGTTTAGAATATTACGTATTCATATCCGTACCTGTAGCGGATGGCGTCTGAAACCATCTGGCTGGCTATTAGCAAAAATGCAGCATGACTGTTGTCAGAATAAGCACGACTGGTGTCGTCTATGAGATTAATGGAATTATCCAATGGCTTCATCCCCAATCTAACCCTGTCTCTCTTGCCTGCTTTCTTTTCCATAGCTGTGTAGCTACTGTCGAAAGTAAGTACCTGGCGCTTAATACCTGAAAACACACTAGATGGTATTTCAACGTCCGGGAAATAGTAAACCTTATTTTGGGAACGATAAGCCACCACATTGGCATTAGCTCTATCTATTGCCAAAAGAACGCGAGCCCCAGCCGAACTGAAAAGTGCCACCTGAAGATAACGATTGGATTCCGAGAAACTGGCTGGCTTCCGGAGCCTATGAATGCCCAGGACCTTGTCTGCGCTTAGCATTTCTTCTCGCACATTTTCTATAAATTTTTGGTACCTTGTTCTACTGGCATGAGCAGTATCGAACGGAACAATCGGGTAAAATGTGAGCTTTTCAGGCACCCTTTCTGGTGACATGAACAGCACATCATTCCTGGCATTGCAAATACTACTCACAAGCCATGCGGCCGAAACTACGAAAACCAAGAGCCTCGAAACCATTTTTGACATTAGCCTGCAAACAAATCCAAATTATTTATATATACGATGTAGTTTTACGTGAACAATAGTAGTATTTAGTCTAAAACACATAAGAAATGGTTGGACCTCTGATCCTGCATGCATTGAAATATACATAAACCAGAGAAGCGGATAGTTAAGAGTACTTACAAAAGTAGAATATTGTATGGAGTACTTCTTGTTAGATGGATTGTACTGTGAAGGGATGGCAGCTATTTATAGATTTTTTTATGGTAACTTTAAAAGCTTTACTTTTTTTACGCTGTTAACTTCATCTTCAAATTCTTTCTAGAATTGACATCTATTAGAATAAATTTAACCTAGCGATATAAACCACGTGTAATAATTATGGCCTCCCTTCAACTAAACCCTATCTGTGTAATAGAATTTCTTCAATTTTATGTGGAATACAAAAAGTCCCAAGATTTTTCTTATTTATAAACTGGAAGGTCTCAATAAAATCAATCTTCTTCAACTCAAACTATAAACCAAAACTAGTTTTTGTTTTTTAACCTGGCTAGCTAGTGAATTAAATGCACCAACATATACAATATATATATATATATATATATATATATATATATATATATATAGGTTTTTGCTCAAATAGAAACCAATCTTTAAATATAAACTACAAACTAACACTAAATTAATTATATTTCATCTATTCTAAGGTTCCCACCTAGGGTACCTTCACGAAAGATGCTTAAAATAATTGGCTCTATCCAACAAAAAAAAAAAATTCTTGCCGTGGAAATGCGAAGCATTTAAGACAGTAAACGGATGAGTTAGGTAGTCATGAGGGCCGAAGGCCCTCGACACACCCGTCAATCTTCTATTGCCTTTACCATTGATTGACATTCCTTACAACTTTAGAATGATAAAGGCGCGAAGTGCCGTACAAGAAGGTGCGAAGCACCGTTAACCGTGAAATCCACTGCCACGTCATCACGTGAACAGTGATTTTTTTTTATTTTTTTTGTTGGATAGAGCCAAGTATTTTAAGCAATTTTTGTATTGGGGTACACCTATTTTGATCATTAGATTAGCATGAAATGTTGGATTAGTATTTAGTTTTTAGTGAGCCAAGTATTTTAAGCAATTTTTGTATTGGGGTACACCTATTTTGATCATTAGATTAGCATGAAATGTTGGATTAGTATTTAGTTTTTAGTTTGTAGTTAATTTTAGTTTGTAGTGGAGTAGGACTATATATATATATATCCTTTATTATCATACGTGAGTCTACCACACGTCAGTTAACCAATAAGAATCGAGGAATTATTTTAAAAAATATTTAGTAGAAAATCACAATTTTAATTTGAAATCAATCACGATATACCACTATATATTTTAAATTAAATTTCATAATTAATCATTATTAATCAACCACTCTTTTAATTTAAAGACAATTACAATCATATTATCTTACACTATAAATTGATTTTTATAATATATATTATACAATTATAATCGATATTATATAATTATAATCTAACTTAACTAAAAATCTGAAAAAATCGGATTTGAAATCAAATTTTAAATTACTTGGATAAAATTCATATCTTCAAAATTTTGATTTTTTTGTAAGTTCAAAAATATATTTATTCATATTCTGTTAATAAAATTAATTAATAAATGCATATAAGCCAACACTACAAAATTGGATTTGAACAAATTTTAAATAAGCTTGGATAAAATCCATATCTTCAAAAACTCAATTTTTTAAAAGGTTCAAAAATATATTTATTCACTTAACTAAAAATTTGAAAAAATCGGATTTGAAATCAGATTTTAAATAACTTGGATAAATCCATACCTTCAAAAATTTGATTTTTTTTATATAAGCTCAAAAATATATTTGTCCAGAATTTGTTAATAAAATTAATTAATAAATGCATATAAGTCAACACTACAAAATCAGATTTGAACAAATTGTAAATAACTTGGATAAAATCCATATCTTCAAAAACTCGATTTTTTGAAATGTTCAAAAACATATTTATTCACAATTTGTTAATAAAATAATTAATAAATTCATTTAAACGAATTTAAATACAATATTGATTTTATTAAACATATACATAAATACATATTTTTTAAATCAAAAACTATTTACTAGAAAATCACAATTTTAATTTGAAATCAATCACAATATACTATTATATATTTTAAATTAAATTTCACAAAATCGGATTTGAAATCAGATTTTAAATAACTTGGATAAAATCATACCTTCAAAATTTTAATTTTTTTATCCTCAATAATTTATTTGTTCATAATTTGTTAATAAAATTAATTAATAAATGCATATAATCCAACATTACAAAATCGAAATTGAACAAATTTTAAATAACTTGGATAAAATCCATATCTTCAAAAACTCGATTTTTTAAAAGGTTCAAAAACATATTTATTCACAATTTGTTAATGAAATAATTAATAAATTCATTTAAACAAATTTAAATGTAATATTGATTTTATTAAACATATCCATAAATACATATTTTTTAAATTAAAAAATATTTACCAAAAAATCACAATTTTAATTTGAAATCAATCACGATATACTATTATATATTTTAAATTAAATTTCATAATTAAGCATTCATTAATCAATCACTCTTTTAATATAAAGTCAATCACAATCATATTATCCTATGATTTTTATAATATATATTGTACAATTATAATCGATATCAAATAATTATAATCTAACTCAACTAAAAATCTGAAAAAATTGAATTTAAAATCAGATTTTAAATAACTTAGATAAAATTCATACCTTCAAAATTTTGATTTTTTTTATAAGATCAAAAAAATGTTTATTCATAATTTGTTAATAAAATTAATTAATAAATGTATATAAGCCAACACTACAAAATCGAATTTGAACAAATTTTAAATAGCTAGGATAAAATCCATATCTTCAAAAACTCGATTTTTTAAAAGGTTCAGAAATATATTTATTCACAATTTGTTAATAAAATAATTAATAAATTCATATAAACGAACACTACATATATTTTAATTATTCAATATATGATATAAGAGTATTATTATAGGTTGGTGAATAAATTACCAATCAAAAAATTAAAATTATTTTAGAGTCAATCAGAATTTACTTCTAAACTTTAAATCAATCAATCATATACAAATTTTCTATTATTTACCATACTTATTCTAATTTACTAATCGCGGTTAAATTAAATTTAAATATAAAATATCTTGATTTAATAACTTCTCATATCACATGATTTTTAGTTTAAAAAAAATTCTACAAAGCGAAAATTTTATTTTCTATAAATCCACATAACAGTATATTACATGTGGTTATATATAAGAAAGGATACCTGAATCTAACATTTATTAGTTAACCAATCACAATATTGTGAATTATTTTAACATCAATCAGAATCTATTAAATTTAAATCAATTAAACTTAGTATAACAAGTTTCTTTATTGAATTTAGATTCTACGTTTCAGCCAAGAATAAACTTAAATCAAGTTACACTCAATAACAATTAATTTTTAATTTTTCATATCAATTAACTAAAAATAATAACTACTAATTTTTATTTTAACAGTAAACTAATAAACAATTTATATAAAATAAAATTCTTACAAATAAAAAATATAATTATTATACCAATTTAAACATTACAGGAAATCTAAGCCGCTTATTCCGTATTCCCCACCAGACTTAGCCAACTTTGATAAACTAAGTGTATGCATAATTCTTCTCATTGCTAAATCATATCAATTTCGGTTATGGTACTACTTTATATCTTTTTATTATATGGCATTCTATACTTGGATAAATTATCTTTTTATTTCGATTGTATATATTTATTATATGTGTCGTGTTTTAATTGTCCAATAAATTCAACACAAAAAAGTTTCTAACAAAAAATTTTTTTGATTTAGGTTATCATCATCCCCACAGTCCAGATTCTCTCAGAGTTACTTCCCATTAGAATATTCAGTAGCAAACTTCAATAATTCCACAGAGTTACTTCCCATTAGAATATTCAGTAGCAAACTTCAATAATTCAGCGACATACTAAATTGTAGGCATCAATTCTTATCACATTATACTGATTTGTTTACTTTATTAGGTATGTCTATAGATAAAGAGTTACTTCCCATTAGAATATTCAATAATTCAGCGACATACTAAATTGTAGGCATCAATTCTTATCACATTATACTAATTTGTTTACTTTATTAGGTATGTCAATAGATAAATATTTTTTTTACAGTTTTGGGTTGTCAATGTAATTAAGTGATTACTTAACAATTTTATTCTAAATACAATAATTATTTAATTTAAAATTTTATACATTAATACATGAATCTATTATACTTATAATAGATATTTTAATATCTCAAACTTTCAATTCAAAATCATAAGGTACAAATAAAGTCATGAATTAAAAATTATTAACAATATAAAACTATTTACCACACTATTCTAAATACACATTCAAAATTTAAGTTATGTATTAAATAATTCAGTCATAAAAAAAAACTAATCAACCAATTAAAATGTTATAATGAAATTTAAACCAATCATCTTTTAACATTTTAATTACGAAATTTTTTAACTATGAAATAATTAATGGAAAAAAAATTTGACCTGACAATATATTTGAATTATTCAAAATATTAAATATACTCTTAAATAGTATTTTACATTATTTGGTGTATAAATTATCAATCAAAAAATAAAAAATATTCCAGAGTCAATAAAAATATTGTTTTTGAATACTTCCATAATAAATTGGCCAATTTAGCACAAATTTTCTTATAAATCGTTATTTTATCTATTGATAATTAATTCATCAATAAAAGGACATATGTCATACACAAAAATAATCAAACCTGCAAAAATCATGAATAAAAGGGCATACAACATCTACTAAAATAATTAAAATTGAACAAACACATAGTAAATTATATCACTAATTTCTTTTATCCAATCATTGAATAGATCTTCAATTATGGTACATCTCTAGCTTATGTCACTAAATTATACAGCCTTTTCGCCGAGATAATTTAAAATTTTATTATAAACGTGAGAAATATGTATATCTGATTTATCAGAACGTATTCAAACAACCGACAAGAACTATGATTCTATACCATCTAAATCAATGAACTAATATAACAAAATCTAATATATGTGTGGACAAAATCCACGAGCAGGAAATTAGGCTCCCAATAAAGAAAGATATTTAGTGAAAGACAAAGTAAAATAAAGTAAAAAATCTAATATTTTGGTAGATAAAATTCACTAATAGGCAACGGGGTACTAGACTCTCAATGGTATTTTTATTGAAATATAAAGAAAAATCAATATAATTGTTTTAAAAAAAAACTTAAAAAACTGATATCAGCTCCTAAACTTTAGTTTAACATCTTTTGGGAAAGGTGGAGAGAGAGAGAGCAGAAACTACGGTTTTTGTTATAAAAATTATTAATAATGATAAATAAAAAGGTACAATTAAAATTATATATTGTTTTAATAAAAGGGTGCCTTTTTGAATTTTGTATTTTTGAATTAAGAAAATAGTATCAATTCCCATATGTTAACCTAAGAGCATATATTGAATTTGCTTGGTTGGTTGAATATATCCTTTTTTATATCAACAAAACATAAAAGATGACTAAGAAAACTAAATAACTTGGTAGAAAGATTCTACACAAAGAGAGATATTTGTTAACGAGAAATAAGAAAAAATAAAAAGGAGGGTTTCATTTTGTTTGGGAGACTTTACACCATGCATGCTACTCTTAGTTTTGTTTTGTAACATCTCAATGTTGTTCTAAGACATATAATTGTATTACATAACTTGGATACATAATAGTATTTCATATAATTGTTATATTTTTCTTATTCGCGTACTTCATTTCATTTTTTTTACAAAAAAAATTTGTGTAATTTAGTATCATTTTGTGTTCTAATTTCGGGTACACGATTTAATATGTCATTTTCGTTCAAGACCCTAAAATACATGACATGAATGTACAAAACGATTTGTCAGGTCTACATAAGCTATTTCTTCTTATATATGTAGGAAAAATATACTCAATATTAAAGGAAAACATTTTTAATATGTAATCGAAAAATTAACCACGATCATACAAATATTTTCAATAAATTATAAATATTTTAAGGATTCTATATTTAATAAATATACCGAATTCTCAGAATATTGGTGAAAAATTTGTTAACATTATACCTAGAAATGTTCTTTAACAAAGAGAGAAATAAAATGAAAGCTAAATTTAAAAAAAATAATAATATAGAGGAATTTTGAACTTTTCAACGGGGTTGTTTTTGTTTTGATGATTCGGTCATAATATTAATATTAATTCAATTGATATGAATTCACGAATAAGTAATTTATACTTACTTTAATTAACATTCAAATAAAATTATATATTTTTCTAAATAAAAATATTATAAAAATATTAATTTATTAATACAATTTATATGTCGGTGCGTAGCACGGGTAGAACGCTAGTATATATATATATATATATATATATATATATATATAAGGTCTTTTTCTAATATTAACTAAATTAGAATAAAAACTAGAAACTAAACCTAAATTAAATATTTCAAGCTAATCTAATGACCAAATTAGGGGTACCCCAATACCAAAAAACGTTTAAAATTATTGGCTCTATTTAACAAAAAATTAAAAAATTTTAAAAAAAAGTTACTGTTCACGTGATGACGTGGCACATGAACAGTAACTTTTTTTTTTTTAATTTTTGTTGAATAGAGCCAAGAATTTTATAAGTTTTTTGTGAAGGTGCCCCTAGCGGGGCCATTAAAATAAATGAAATATAATTTATTTAGTGTAGGTTTCTAGTTTCTATTCTAAGGTTGGTTTCTATTTGAACGCTAGCCTATATATATATATATATATATATATATATATATATATATATATATATAGGCAAGTGCTCAAATGAATTTGAGAACCACTCTTAAAATAAGAACTTAATTAGTCCCCAAAGTATATCAGCAAAATCCAGCAGAATCAACAAATCGTTAAAATTAATAAAAAAAATAAAAAATTAATTCAGTGCTTACATCAGCATGATGACGTCCCTGGCAGAAATTTTCCCGCCAAAATTTTTTCCCGCCAGAAAAAAAAATTCCCCCAAAAAAAATAAATCTTTTTGACACTTTTTTCCTACCAAAAATGGTGATTTAGCAGGTTTCCCGCCAAAAAATAGTGATTCACAAATCACTTATATTAGCGCTTTTCCCAAACACAACAGCTAACCTTTAGGATTCAACAGTTCCATCGGGGCTAGCCCCCGATTTTTTAAAAATTAGGCCGCCGAACTTAGTAAAAAACAAAATTTGAATTTTAAAAATTTTCCCCCAAAAAATGGTGATTTGGCAAATTTTTCCGCAAAAATGGTGATTTGGCAAATTTTCACGCCAAAAAATTGGCAATTTGGAAAAATTTCCCGCCAAAAAATTGGTGATTTGGAAAATTTTTCCGTCAAAAAATTGGTGATATGGGAAATTTTCCCGCCAAATTTTTTTCCCCCACCAAAAAAAGATTTTTTTTGCTCCAAATTTTTTTTTTAGGCCCACTGCCACGTCATCATACTGATGTCATGCTGACGTTACGCGTGGTGGTGCAAAATAATACTCCCTCCTTCCCACCCAATAGTTAACATTGGGGGACGGGGGTTCGGCACATATTTTAAGGTTGGTTTTAAGGATAGTTCCATAATTTATTTTTGAAATTTTCTTTTTTTGTATAAAAATAGAACAATCCTATTTTTATACAAAAAAAAATTAAAAATAAGTTATGGAAGTATACTTTATAAGAGCCTTAAAATGCGTGCCACGCAAGTGAAAATTTTATGTTAAAAAATGGATGGGACAGAGGAAGTATTTTTTTGTCATTTGGTAATTCTTCTGGATTTTGGTGATTTGATTTAGGGACTAAGTTCTCATTTTAGGAGGTTTTCACTAGAATTGCTCCCAATATGTATATATATAATGTTTTAGGAAAAACTATTAACATTGTTAATATTTATAAATTTTTTTTACCAAATAATTGTACTAACACATTTTAATCGTCATTATATAATTTTTAAAACTAATATTTGGTCATTAATGAAAAATTAAAAATGATTTATATACGATTTTCAAAAGAAATCATTGAAATTCAAAAACACATTCACACACAATTTATGAGATTGAAAAAGAGATTTTAGAATTTATCTTAATTTTATTATATTTACAAACAAATTATTATTTTTAATTAATTTTTTGGAAGTATGGATATAAAAATATTATATTTTTTTCCCATTTTAAAATTAATGTTTTTGGGTGGTTTTTCGATTTATTGAATCTTGCCCTATATAACATTATTTGTTGGGGAATAGGGTGATAATAACTTGGATTTTTCTGAAGTCGTGTGAACACTTTCAGTTATTTGTGGTTCACCCAAATAATTCAATCAGATAAAGTCAGAAATTCTGCAAGAAGAGAGAATGTGTTTTTGTTGTATATTTCCAAAATGAACCAGTCCTGAAAATGATCAATGCAACACCTATATATAGATGTCAACAGATGTGTCTTTTGCCAATAGACAAATCTCAATATTTTGCCAATAGACACATCTCAGTATAAGAGTCATGTCTAATGCTAATAGACACATCTTTTCCAACAGGTGTGTCTAATGCCAATGGTCACGCCTCAGACACATCTTTTCCAACAGGTGTGTCCAATGCCAGTGGACATGTCTCACAAGACATAATAATACTGAAATCATAATAAACTCGAACAAAGTGTGCACTCCGCACTCACCCGACTTGTTCGATGTAATATTACGATTACATTGATCAACTAGTTAATCCAATTATACTAAAATATCCAACAATCCTCCCCCATTTTAGCTTAATCCATGATTAACTAAGCAAAATCACAACAAATAACAAAATTATACATAAATGAAATATCATGACGATTGAATTTCACATTAGTATATTACACACTCCAAATATTCGAATATCAAGGTATCACTATGGATTGAACCTCTACTATTCATAGTGAATACATGAAGATAATATACACATAACTTTACATTCTCAAATGTTCTTACTTGACACCATGTTTTACTAGCCTAGTGTCCTAATCCTTCTTAAGCATATCAAAGCCAAGTCCAAGCTTCTTGAAGCAGTTAAACTTCATGCTCAAATAGGTAGTTCTTTTATTCTCGCACCTGCATATGCAATTTTTCAAAAGAACTATTAAGAAGATAAACTTCAACCTCCTCAACTTGCAGGTCTGAACACATACCTTGGGATGATGCTTTAATGTGTTCCAATCTCTAAATGTTAAGCTTTCCACATTGAATTCAGCACCTAATGTCATATTAGATGGGAATTGGGTATCTCAACATTAGAGGTTTTTGATGGACTTTAATCCCATCCCTACAGCCGACTTGTACACAAGATCTCTACTCAACCCTTTGGATAGATGATCGGCTAAATTATGTTGAGTTCTTATAAAATCCACTGATATAACTCCATGCGTGATAAGCTCACGAATCATGCTGTGTCTAACACCTAAGTGTCTAGATTTGTCTTTGAACACTTTTCTATAAGCATTCGCCAAGGCAGACTCACTATCACATCTGATAGATATGGGTGATATCGGTTTAGACCACAATGGAATCTCATAAATCAGATTTCTTAGCCATTCAGCTTCTTTACCAGCCACTGATAATGCCACAAATTCAGATTCCATCGTTGAATCAGTAATGAAACTTTGTTTCTTCGATGCCCAAGAGATAGCACCTCCCCCAAGAAGGAATATCCATCCACTTGTGGAAGAATGATCTTCCTTATTGGAAATCCAACTTGCATCTGAATGACCTTCAATAACTGAAGGAAATCCAGTATATGTCAAACCATAATCCATGGTTCCTTTCAAGTACTTGAACACTCGGCTTAAGTCTTGCCAATGATGTGAACTTGGTTTGCTAGTATACTTACTAAGCTTTCCAACAGCATAGGCAATATCTGGCCTAGTGCTTATCATGGCATACATAAGACTATCAATAGCCCTTGAGTATTCAAGTTGAGATAATGCAATACCTGTATTAGGTAGGAGTTTAATACTAGGATCAAGAGGAGTGCTAACAGGAGAACAATCCTTAAAGTTAAATCTTTTCAGAATCTTCTCAATATAATGAGATAGAGAAATTGAAATACCATTGTTCTCACGCTTGATCCTTATACCAAGAATCACCTCAGCCTCCCCCATGTCTTTCATATCAAAATTAGATGACAAGAACTTCTTGGTTTTATCCACTTGATTTTGGTCAATACCAAAAATCAACATGTCATCCACATATAAACAAATTATAACTCCTTTACCAGAAGCATCAAATTTGTTGTATACATACTTGTCTGCTTGGTTGAGAAAATAATCGTTAGACAAGACCACAGTATTAAATTTATCATGCCAATCCTTCGGTGCTTGTTTCAGACCATAAATTGATTTCTTCAATTTACATACCTTGTTCTCACAACCAGGCATAACAAACCCTTCAGGTTGTTTCATATAAATCTCTTCATCTAATTCACCATTCAAGAATGCAGTTTTCACATCCATTTGGTGAATGACAAGGTTGTGTATAGCAGCAAGTGCTATTAACAACCTAATAGTGGAGGTTCTAGCAACAGGAGCATAAGTATCAAAATAATCAATCCCTTCTTTTTGTCTAAAACCTTGGATTACCAATATGGCTTTAAACTTATCTATGGTACCGTCCACCTTCATTTTCCTTTTAAAGATCCATCTGTTTCCCAATGCTTTATAGCCAGGGGCAGATCACTCAATTCCCAAGTATTATTATTCATGATAGAATCCATTTTATCTTGGATAGCTTCTTTCCAGAATGCAACATCCCTAGATTTCATAGCTTCGCTAAAAATATTTGGATCCTCCTCAATAACAAAACAATATTGGTATTGATATTCAATTTCATCTCTAGAGCCTTCTACTAGATAAAGATGAAAGTCATCTCCAAAAGACTTTGCTTTTCTAGCTCTAGTGCTTCTCCTTGGTTCAGACGGTCCATTCACATCTTCAGTAGAAACTGAGTTCCTACTAGAAGAATTCCGAAGCATGTCCCTTGGTCTAGGTATAGATGTAAATCTGTTTTCATCAAATATAGCATCTCTTGACTCGATAATCGAGTTCACAGATACATAGTCATTAGATTCTAACACATAGAATCTATATGCTATGGAATGCTCAGCATAACCAACAAATATGCAATCTATACCTCGTTCACCCAAGTTTCTTCTTTTGGGTTCAGTGAGTCTTACAACTGCTCTACATCCCCAAACTCTCAGAAAACTCAATTTTGGTGATTCTTTATACCAAAGTTCATAAGGGGTAATCTTATTCCTCTTACTAGGAATTCGATTCAATAAATGACAGGCTGTCAACATAGTCTCACCCCAAAATCCCTCACTCAAACCCGAGTAGGATAACAAGGAATTAACCATTTCTTTCAAAGTCCTATTCTTTCTCTCTGCCACACTATTTTGCTGTGGTGTATAAGGAGCCGTGGTTTGATGTATTATACCAGTAGATTGAAAAAAAATTGGATCATAATACTCACCTCCTCTATTAGTACGTAGATTTTTAATCATGGTACTCTGATGTAGCTCTACTTCTTCTTTATAAATTTTAAAGAAGTCAAGAGCTTCATCCTTAGCATGCAATAAATATACATAGCAATATCTAGTAGCATCATCAATAAAAGTAAATACATACTTTTTATTTCCTAATGATGGTGTAGAATGGAAATCACACAAATCACTATGTATTAGTTCTAAAACATCAAACACCCTATTAACCTCTTTAAAGGGCATTCTAGTTATCTTTCTTAACATGCATGTTTTGCATTTTTCATTGTCTAAATCAATAGCAGGTATGAGACTCATTTTTGACATATCCTTTATTTTTTTGTAATGTACATGTCCTAGTCTAGCATGCCATAATTCTGGTTTATTCAAATTATTGCTAGTACTAGTAGAAGCCATGCAAGCAGATTCATCAATAAATGGAGTATTTACATTTAACATAAACATACCATTACACAAATAGCCAAAGCCAACAAAAGAGCCATGTTTTGACAATATATATTTGTCACTTTCATAAACTTGTTTATATCCATAATTGTTCAATACAACACCAGACAAGAGATTCTTCTTAATCCCAGGAACATACAACACTTTATTTAACAATATACATTTGCCAGAAGTAAAAACTATCTTGACATTTCCTAGTCCTTTGATCGGTTCAGTTGTAACATTTTCCATCTTTAAGATAGATCCATCTTCGATTGGTTGAAAGTCTATGAACCAACGAAGATCTTTGCATACATGACTCGTTACTCCTGAATCAATCCACCGAGCAACATTGTCATCCTGCACATAAAATGCCTCAGATATTAGTGATACATAATTCTGACCAGAATTATAATTTTGTATTAAAATATGACCTTGTTGCTTTTCTGGATCCTTGGATCCACTTGGACCAGCATTTTGTTTTTCTTGCTTGCCTTTACCAACCCGACAATCCTTCTTGAAATGTCCAGGTTTGCCACACTTCCAACATGCCATCTTAGGCCTTTTGTTGGAAGAACTGTTGTTGTTTCCTTTAAACTTTCGTTTATCACCCTTGCCATTCTTAGGGTTCTTGGAAGATCCACCATCTTCAACCATATTCACAGAAGAGTTACCGACTTGGTTCTTTCCCTTAGGATTATTCTCAATTTCTTGAGTCCTCAAAGCCTCTTCAATTCTGAAGTGATTTCCAAGTTGAACCAGAGTCATATCATCTTTATTATGTCTCAAGGAGTGTTTAAAATCCTTCCATGATGGTGGTAATTTGTCTATAACACCAGAAACTGAGATAGATTCATCCATCTTCAGATTGTGTTGGGCAAACTGTCCTAGAATCCTTAACAATTCATTGTATTGTTCCATCACGGGTCTAGAATCGACCATTTTATAATTCATAAAATTACTGACTAGAAACTTCTTACTAGAAGTGTCTTCTGCCATGTACTTGGATTCAAGAGAATCCCACAATTCTTTCGCTGACTCAACATTTTGGTATATATCAAAAAGGGAATCAGACATACCATTTAAGATATGACCGCGGCAGATGTAGTCATCGTTTTCCCATTTGCAACGCTTCCTTGTTTGTTCAGCGGTTTCATCCTCAATCACTTCTGGAATGGGGGTACTCAAAACATATACAAACTTTAGCGTTGTCAATAGAAAATGCATCTTCTTCTGCCATCTTCTAAAATCCTGACCCTCAAACTTGTCCAATTTTGCAAACTTGCTTATCATATCTTTTGCAGATTCTGCGTTCGCCATCTTCAGAAAATAGATAACTTCAATCTTTGTAGGGGAATAGGGTGATAATAACTTGAATTTTCCTGAAGTCGTGTGAACACTTTCAGTTATTTGTGGTTCACCCAAATAATTCAATCGGATAAAGTCAGAAATTCTGCAAAAAGAGGGAATATGTTTTTGTTGTGTATTTCCAAAATGAACCATTCCTGAAAATCATCAATGCAACACCTATATATAGATGTCAACAGATGTGTCTTTTGCCAATAGACACATCTCAATATTTTGCCAATAGACACATCTCAGTATAAGAGTCATGTCTAATGTTAATAGACACATCTTTTCCAACAGGTGTGTCTAATGCCAATGGTCATTCCTCACACACATCTTTTCCAACAGGTGTGTCCAATGCCAATGGACATGTCTCACAAGACACAATAATACTGAAATCATAATAAATTCGAATAAAGCGTGCACTCCACACTCACCCGACTTGTTCGATGTAATATTACGATTACATTGATCAACTAGCCAATCTAATTAAACTAAAATATCCAACATTATTATAGTATGTAATTATATCCATCGGTAAATGGTTCCAAATATAGTCTCTATCCATATTTTGTTACTTTTTAGGTTCTGGAATTCAGTATGTTGTCATTTTGTTTAGGAAAAATAATGTATAACGTCTTGAAAGGAGGATGGTTCAATCTTTTTTTTTAGATAAGCAAAATGTTTATTCATAATGCAAGGTAGTGAACCTCGCTATTGCACTTACAAAGACCAAGACAACAACAAACCCCTCTTACAGAGACCAAAGTATCACCTCTTACTGCATTACATTACCATGAACTCAAAGGAAATAAAAACAAACTTATATGAATTACTCTCAATCCATAATAAGATCATTTGTTAGGGCAAGGTCAATTGTGTGTTTAATCTTGTGCTATAGTTATATTATAGCACAAAACAAAAAATATTCAAATCCAATGGTGTGCTAAACTTTGTGCTAAAATAGCACAATGCTATAATTTGTGCTATATATAACACAAACTATAGCATTGTGCTATATTTTAGCACACCTCAAAAAGTGAAAAAGGTATGGAAATAGATAAAAAAAATTGTGTGTGAGATCCTTGAAAGTTAATTAAATTTGTATTCAAAATTGTGATGTATTTTGGAAGTTAGCGAAATTTGAAACAAGATATAGAACAAACCATTGGAGCCATGGTGTTATTTTACCACCAAAAACTACTTTTTGGTGCTAAATTATAGCAATAGCTCCATCTATTTTAGCACAACCATTGAACTTGCTCTTAGTAAATATAATTAATTTATAATACTTTTTTTTCTTAGATGATATATAATGGCGTTTCAACTCAAATTCACGTAAAAACATTGAAGGCAAATTTATTCAAAGTTAACAAAATTATTTTTTGGATATTTCTGAAAAATTCTGCATACAAAGTAGGCTTTTGGCCTAAGAGTAACTCCAATGACTTTCCCCTTCCTTAACCCCTAAAATAAATATTTTTAAAAATATAAGGAAGCAAAAGTATGATTTACTCCATGATAAACCCTATATTGGTACCCTATTTTTTAAAAATAATATTTAGTTAGTTTTTTTAAATTTAAAATTTGAAATTTAAATGCATCCTTTATAAATCAACCTAATGGGCCTCCATAAATAAGCCCATTCTTCATTTATTCACCAAAAATTTATAGCCGGAGATGATAGGGGATGTAATTTGGTTTCATATGTAGGGTCCTATTTTTTTCTCCCTCAAAATGTATTGGTAACAGAGGGTATTGTTGGAGCGTTTTATTTTTTTTAAGGAAAACCCTAAAAGTATCCACCAATCTAAATATAGGTAAGGGTTATGGGCCCTTGGAGATGCTCTAAAGAGGCTATCCTAAAGCTGAGGCACCATTACAAACAAGTAGAAACGAAGTCAATAAAATACTGAATTTGGAATTATTGGTTAAATTTAGGAATATTTATAAAAATATCAAATTTTTTGATTTTTTTTTTAAAAAAAATACTATAAAGTGAGATTGCAAATGTTACATTGGGTTACAAACTAGTTGTAAATATTGAAACCGTACTTTTGATTTTTTTTTTCAAAAGATTGGTATTTTTTAAAAAAGCCCATTAAATTTATAATATGGAGATTGCTTTTAATATGAAACACGTTAGAAAAATTTGATTTAGCATGTGTTAGAAGTGTTTAACTTTTTTTGAAGAATTTTTAAGGTGTTTTAACGAATAAATGATTTACCCAACATCGTTTTGCCACTTATCCGCGACCAAAAAACAAAACATTAATATATACATATTTGCTGTATTTTTTTTAAATCTAAAAATCAACATTTTTTTTTCTATATGATAGAGTAATAAATTAAAATTGAACATCTAAAAATTGGAGAACTCTTCAAAATTTGAGATAGCGTGGGGGCACACCTCAGACACGGGTATTAACCAGGAAGGTATGACAAATAATATAGGATTCCTTATCCACACTGTGGGGACGGGGTAGAAGATTGTCATATACTCCTCCGTTCCAAAAATTTTAATAGGTTAAATTGATATCTATCCTATTCTATTAAAGTTGATTGATTGAAAATTTTGTCCATTTAATTTTCGGTTTGGTTATCTTAATTATTAAATTAAAATAAATAATGACATAATATAATTAATGGTAATTAGTTATACCATTTTCAGATTTACTTTTAATTAAATATATTACCATTTATATAAACATATCTTCAAATCATTAATATTTTCTTTTTAATTAAAATACGTTACGTTTTTCAAATACATTAAAAATTTCTAGACGTTGCTTATGATAAGTCAAAATTAGTATAATCCGTAAATATAAGTATGTTAAATTATATTAAATTAAATTTAAAAATTTATTAAAATAATAATTACATAAAACATAATTGCAATATTAATAAAATTTAAAACATGTTAACTTTTAATTTAAAACATAATCTTAAAGTTATTAATATACACCCAAAAATATCACACCATATCTTACAATCACTAATAAAAATATATAATAGAAATACGTATACAACGAATAATTAGCGTTAAATTTTTAGCAAAAAAATCAGAAACGTTAGATCTGATGATTGAATATTTTATATGATTAAGTTATTTTACAAAACATTCAAGATTCGAATTTTGCCAACGACCTATTTAATTTAAAATTTCATAATATAATTTTTAAATCGTGCATATCATTAATTAAATTTATGTATATTATTTAAATTTAAATTAAATAATTATTAGAAATTATAATTATATAAAAATATACTTGTAACATAAAATAAATTTATTTCATATAAAAAAATCCCTGCATCGCTGGGTTATAAGCTAGTATATATTATATAATTGAAAAAAAATAAATATATTTTATTATGAAAAAGTTAATCTAATCTATGTTACAATGCAATTTTCAATTTTTAAAAATAATAAATGAATAATTTTTAATATTTAATCAAAAAATTTATCTATTTTAAAGATACAAGAAATACTTTTGTTCAGAATACTATGAAAAATATAGTATTATATTTAAATATAACCTATAATGTGTTTTTCTACTAATTCAAAATATATTGAAATATAATTACAAAATAAAAACTTATAAACCAATATAAATAAATGGTTATTGAAATGAAATGAAGGAAGTTTGAGTAGGTATCTTAACGCAAATTTCAAATCCCAAAATTGTGCTATGATGAATTGTTATATGAAGGTAAATTATGTAGTTAATTACTTGTGATGGAATGGAATAGGGCATATGATATTATAAACATAAAAATGCAACTTTCTTTAATTTAGACTAGTAAATTTATCCGCGAAGCGCGCGGTTCACAAATTTTTATTTTAAAATATTGAAAATAGATGAATTATTTTTTATTTTTTTTTTAAATTGATTCAAAATAATTTACATAAATTATAAGTTTGAAGATATTATCTTTATATATCTAAAAATTTATAATCTCCAAAATATCATAAACATAAAAAATAGTAATTATAATACAAACGTAATCTTTACGATCAAAAGTTATAAATATTATATATAATAACACTTTTTAAAGTCGACGCCCCTCTCATAACATACATGTTCAATTGTAGTGTAATAATTTATTTAATTAGAATATTAATTTATTTCGACATAATATAATGAACAACGGGTATATAACTTTTTTATCGATTTAGTCTACCGATAAAAATGTATTTTTTTAATTTAATCAGTTTGGTCATAACCCATGTTATTTTTATTACATATGTTAAGCGAACATTAAATACTTTTACAATCGATTACGATTTCCATAACTACTAATGATAAAGATTGCTTGAAAAGTTAAGGGTCGTCTGTACTACAATTGTTTGAAAAGAAGTTGGAGTGCTATTCGATAGGGAATAAAAAATTACGTAATGTAAACAATTTTTAGTCATCATTTTACCTAAAAAAAACTTAATTATATATGTAACTAATATTTAATACTGAAATAATAATTATAATGCTCAAAGTAATGTTTTATAATTTCTTAAATAAATAAAATAAATTTAATACATATTTATTAGGTATAATTAATGACTAATTAATATGTCATTAAGAGCTATTTAATGCAAGAAAACAATTTTAATAAAAAAAATCAAAAAACTGAAAATTCAAGAAAAATACTTTAAACGTTTCTGGTAACTTTCCGATCTACAGGCATTTTAATATATATAGATAGAGTGCCATCTTTTATTGAAAAATAAAATTTATGATCACAATATCGGCCGATTTACCTCATGAGACCAAAAATGTGTACTTAAAAAATAATTTAACTTGAATTCTGAACTCAAACAACTCTTGTCATAATAGTTGAGTAAAAGATGGTGTTGAAAATGCGTAGATTTAGAAAAAATATCTATGCGTAGATTTAGAAAAAATATCTATGCCGTATCCTAAAAATAAAAATATTAAAAGATATAGTTGATTGGACAGTTTAAATAAAGATAATGACCAAAATGACTCAAAATGAAGTACCCATGATCCAAAATGCCCATTTTCGGAACTGTTGGTCCTATCTACCCACGGGATACGCCACTGGCAACGGCGTATCCGACGTTACTGGAGCAACCAGAATTGACTTCGTCGGCGACAAAAACGAATTTTGGGGATTCAAATCCGACGAACGAAATGGTATGAAATTGGTATAGGCGTGTAGAGGGTGAAGAGGCGATTGCAATGGTATGTATAATGTTGTGGAATAAAAACTAGGTTATTAGATTGCGGCTAGGGTTTGATGTATTTAATGCTAGGGTTCGTGAGCTTCGTGCTTTTATGGCTGCTTCTGCGTTCGAGACTAACGGTCCTCACAGAATGCCTACGTATCTCTGTATTAGAGAATCAAGCCAAGAAAACGTAGTTCTGAGTTGAGGGGTCTGACCCTTTATATAGGCTGAGAAGCCTCAGAATTAGGGTAGGGTTAGGAGACTTGGTGGGCAAGTCAACCTTGAGGAAGGTTCTAGACTCCTTCCTTGTAGGAGTCTGTTTCCTTGTATGACTGTGTGGCTTGGAGGTTACTCTTTGTAGAGATAATCGTCCTTATCTGACTTGTATCTCCCAGCTGTTAATTACCCCTAAATATTAATTACGAAATTAATATTATAATTGGAGTTTGGGCCCATCTGGTGGGCCCCACGTTTGGACCATTCTAGGTCCAATTAATGCCACATTAAATGTGTCTTTAGGGCTTACTTTTAGCCCATATCATTTGCCCCCCAACTTCTAGGGAAACTGATCAGGTTTTCCTTGAAGTTATAATGGTCTTTTTCGAGACTTGGGTCAGGGTTTATTGCTCGTACGCGAGTATTTTCAACAATATCATCTTAATGCAAAGCGTGGAGCGACCGACGCATTTACGATGGTGTTAAACGGCACTATACAGCGCTAATCAGCCTTAAACAATGTTTAAACAATATTAAAAAATGTTAACTGGCATAAAACGACACTAAACGGTGCTTAACGGCACTAAATGGTGCTGGTTTAAAAATATTGGATTGCGCTTCGAGCGTAAAATTATTTTTCACGTCTCCTAAATCATTTTTGACCTGGAAATTTTGAGAAGAAATTAATGTATTTTTGATCCAGATCCCTTAGAAAATCTTTCGAATTTTCCAGAAATTACGTGGATCACAATCGGGATTCGGGGTTTTTATTTTTCTCAGATTTTTGAGCCATTTTCGAGCTGAAAACAGCTTCCAGGTCGTGCAGAACGACCTCGAATTCTAAGCCATTTTCGAGCTCGTTCTTTCGACCTCAAATAAGTCTAAAACGATCTCAAATAGGCCCCAGGTCGTGAGCTTCGAGCTCAGTTTACAGCTCTTTTTCGACCTCAGCCCTGCGACCTCATTTTTAAGAAAAAATAATTTCAAAATGGGTCCTGGTCGTGTATTTTTTACACGTTTTTTAGTTCTTTTCCGACCTGAGATTCACGACCTCGATTTGTCCTCGAATAAGTCCCAGGTCGCATGGATTTCCCATTTTCCCAGTTCAATTTCGACCTGGAATTAACGATCTCAACTGAAGAAAAAAACGACCTCAAACTTACGAGCTTAAATAATGTTTAAACGACCTCAAACTTAATCCTAGGTCGTTAGGAATTTCCAAATTTTCTAGTTCATTTTCGAGCTTAGACTTTCGATCTCAATTCCAAAGAATGTCGACCTCAAAATGGGTTTCAAGTCGTATAGATTTTTGGTGACTTTCTATTCCTTTTCGACCTCAAAATTACGAGCTAGCCCCAGTATATTTTCGACCTCAAAATGGGTCTTTACTTGACTTTCCAGGTCGTTTGATCGAGCTCGAAATTGTATTACCAAATGAGGTCGTCGGTCACGACCTCAGACAACTTTTGCTTTTTGCTTTTGGGCCTTAATTCTGGGCCTCCCCTTGTGGGCTCTTAATTGACTTTGACTTGGGCCTCAACTTTTGGTCAATATGACCTTAAATTAAAACCTTAATTAGGTTCATCAATATGGGTTGGGCCATGACAGGCCTTTAATTGCTTGGGCCTTAACAAGCCTAGTGTTGTTGGGCCTTTTTAAAGTCCACTTTGTGTTGACAGCCCATAAGAGTTTTGAACAGGCTACAACCGGTTGATATTCATTTTAACCGGTTGAAATCCCCTAACTTTTTGCTTATATAAAGGCCAAAGTTTTCACTTTCACTTCACCACAAAAGTTTCCAAAACAAAAACTCTCTCAAAAGTTCCTAATTTCTTTAAGAAATTTTCTCTGAGTTTGATCCTTTTTCTTTGAAGATTCAAAGGCATCCTTCAAGTTTTCTGGCGATTTTTCTTCCAATCTTTGAAGATTTGAAGATTGCTCAAGAATTTCTGGGAATTTTTCCAGAAATTTTCCAGTTGTTGTTGAAGATTTGAAGAACACTCGAGGTACTTTCCAGAATTTCTAGTTTTATAGTTTGAAGATTACCATTTTTCTGGGTTTTTCCTTCAATTCCTTTGAAGATTTGAAGATTGTTCTAAAAATTTCTTCGTTCTTTGCAGATTTTCTTTGATCATCAAAATTTTTCTTTGAAGATTTGAAGAAATGGCTGAAGATCGTGCTACTCAACGTTTCCAGAAACTGCAAGTGGCCTCAAAAAGAGGTATCATCATTCGTTCCTCCCTCATGAGTTTACAGGATATGATTTTAAATCGTAGAGAAGATTTTCCATCCCTGTCACACCTTGATTCCTATAATCATAGCAACATTTTCCATGACATAGAAAAAATCACTGACTATAATAGGATGTATAAAATAGAATATCCCTATAGGCTTATCCCAGCTGAACCTGGGGATCGATCTTGCCATTGGCGCCCCAATGCACTTTGTATTTACAGGGGTGCCATTGTTGCAGGGGTTCGATTCCCTTTTCATGAGTTTATCCCTAGGCTTTTAGCAGATGTAGGAATTAACCCTTGTCAACTTCCTCCCAATTCTTGGAGGGTGATCAACTGTTTTCTGGTCCTTTGCCTTAAAAACAAATTCCCTCCTTCTGTAGCTCTTTTTAGGAAAATATTTCAATTTAAAAATTCTGCTGAATCTACCCCGGGTTGGGTTTACATTAGTCACCGTTCTTCTACTCCTCCAATCTTTCACCCCCAATCTATTCCTGACTCCAACCCAAAGTGGAAGAAGGAGTTCATGTACTTGATATGGGAAGGTGGAGATTGGGGCAATGTTTTTCGTAGTACCTTTGGTAAGGTAGTAGATGGAAGTGCCAGTGACATTGAGCTGAATGAGGAAGAGACCCTTGCCTACCAGGAGCTCATCAAAGATAATTATTCTACTATGGCTTGGGATCTCCTGAATGAGTTCCAACTTAAGACTTTGGGACTTTCCCGAGTGGGCAATAAGGGTAATTTCCTTTCTTTTTGCATTCCTTTATTTGAATATGATTGTCTCATACCCATTATTTGTTTTTTGTTTTGCAGCTGCAGCTTTTATCAACAAGACTAACGAGCCAGAAGATGGGGACACTGCTAGGCTGAAAAGGGCTCGTTCAGGGAAAGATCCTCGAGCCCCAACAGCCTCGGATGCCTACTTGAGGCCCCATGTGGCTGATGTTGAGGAGGTAGATGGCTCCTCCAAGAGTGCTTGGCGCCCCAACTGGGGTATTAGGAAGAAGGACTCCATTGTTGGAGACTGCAGGCATGCTATGGATTGGTCCTATCACTCCATCACCCCTGGTGACTTCAAGGACTATGTATCTGGCTCCACTCTTGAAGGAGCTGAGAGTGCTGGAGCTCAGGCCTTCGCAGCTGTAAGCTCCTTTCTATCCACTCTTTTATGTACTTGTTTTGTCACCTGAACCGTGGTTTTAACTTTGTCTTTTGTAGGCTAATGCCAACTTCCAGGGAGTCGTATTCCAAGCTAAGACTTGGCGTTCCAACTACGAGACTTACAAGGCCAAGTTTGATGACTCCCAGGATGAACTGGGCTCTGTCAAGGCCACTTTAGCGAGGAGGGAGAAAGAGCTTTTAGAGTCTCAGGCTGAAAATGTCTCTCTCAGGAAGGACAAGGACGACCTGATTGATGAATACCTTGCCTCCCAGGAGTATATGGGCTTCATGGAGAAGCATGATGACTCTCTATTCCCTTATCAGTTTACTCAGGGATGGGATGAAGCTCTTGCTGAGGTTACTGGGAGATTTCCTTCCACCCTTAGTGTTTCAGACTTCCCTAGCCCTCATGCTCCTATGGCCTTGGCAGTGCAGGACACACGGGAGGAGGACCCGGAGGATGATGAGAGGATCCTAGAGCCAGATTCCTCTGCTCACCCTGGTGCAGCCGGAGAGGATGAGCATACTGGAGATGCTTAGTAGCTGACCTCTTTATCTTTCTATTTATGCACTCTGCCTTCGGGCATGACTTTGTATTTTCATTAACTTATTTTGAGCTAGTTGATTATGTAGTCTGCCTTCGGGCATAACTTTTAAATTCGTAATCCCTTGTCCTTAATGCTTCTCAACTTATTCATATTCGCATGTGTAGTCTAGCATTTTGTGCATATATATCAATGAGTAGGGTTCATATCTTATGCGAAAATGTAGGATAGTCTTATTAATATGAAGAAACGGGCACAGCCCTTACATAGATACTCTACTTCCAATATCTCAAGTTTTAAAAACTTGGAATGGTTTCATCAACCTTATTTCTACTTCTATTACATAGGCAAAAAGCTAGGTCCTTTTCAGGAGAGCTTAAACATAGTAAACCTTGAGGTTCATTGCATGCCAAGTCCGGGGCACCTCAACCCCGTCCAAGGTTTCCAGTTTGTAAGATCCTCGGCCTAGCGTCTTCTTGACTCGATACGGCCCTTCCCAGTTTGGGGCTAGCTTTCCCTTCTGACCAACTCCAGAAGCCTCGATCTTCCTAAGAACCAAGTCACCTTGTTGAAAGAACCTCTCCTTAACCCTGTGGTTGTAGTAGAAAGATGCTTTCTTTTGATGCTCCGCATTTCTGGCATTTGCCTCGTCCCTGACTTCATCAATCAAATCTAAGGCGAGCCTCATGCCTTCTTCATTAGTCTCTGGTTCGAATGCCTCAATTCTAGGTGATGCATGCATGACTTCTAGTGGTACGACTGCCTCGGCTCCATAAGCTAGTAAGAAAGGAGTTTCCCCAGTTGTTACTTTGCAAGTAGTACGATATGCCCAAAGTATAGGTAGTAATTCATCCACCCAAGTATTTCTCGATCGTTCGACCCTCTTCTTAAGTCCATCAAGAATAATCCGATTGGCTACCTCAGCCTGTCCATTAGCTTGCGGGTGAGCTACCGAAGTAAAACGAAGCTCGATAGCATTTTCCTCACAGTACTTTCTGAACTCTTCATTGTTGAATTGTGTCCCATTATCTGTCACAAGGATTCGGGGAATTCCATACCTGCAGATTACGTTCTCCCAAAAGAACTGGGAAACTTGTTTGGTGGTTATCTTGGCTAAAGGCTTAGCCTCAATCCACTTAGTGAAGTAATCAATGGCGACAATCAGAAACTTCCTTTGTGCTGAAGCCATGGGGAAAGGACCAAGAATGTCCATCCCCCACATTGCAAACGGAATGGGAGAGCTGATTGAGGTTAACCTTTCAGGCGGCTGCCTTACAACAGGGGCATGTTTCTGACATCTATCACACTTCTTGACATAATCCTGGGCATCTGCTAACATCTCCGGCCAATAGAATCCCAGGCGGGTAATCTTGTGAGCTAAGGCTCTGCCCCCCAAGTGCTGCCCACAGATCCCTTCATGAACTTCTTCCAGTGCTTCTCTTGCCTCTTGGGGCCTTAGGCACTTCAAATACGGGATGACAAACGATCTCTTGTATAAGATGCCTTCAATCAAGGCATATCTCAATGCTCTCACTGACAATTTTCGTGCCTCCAAGGCATCATTAGGGAGCCATCCGGTTTCTAGATGAGCCTTAATAGGATCCATCCAACAGCCTCCAACATCGATAGGTGCTACCAACTTAGAATTGATGGTCGGGGCCTTCAAGACCTGGAAGTAAACACTACCTGCATAATTTTCTATTTCAGAAGAAGCGAACTTAGAGAGGGCATCGGCCTTAACGTTCTCTTCCCTAGGAATGTGCTCCAGGTAGCACTCCTCAAACTGAGTCATAACAGCTTTCACGACTCTGAGGTATTTTGCCATAGTTTCATCCTTGGCCTCAAACTCACCATTCACTTGCGAGACTACCAGTCTTGAATCTCCACACACCTTGAGGTTCTTGACCCTCATGACTCTGGCCAATCCCAATCCAGCTATTAATGCTTCATATTCAGCTTCATTGTTGGTTGTAGGAAAGTCCAACTTCAAAGCGTATTCAACCGTGAACCCATCGGGGCTTTGCAAAACCAAACCTGCACCACTAGATTTTGTTTTTGATGCTCCATCAAAATAGAGCACCCAATACTCTTTCTGATCAGGTACCAGTTCTTCATCCTTACTCTCAACTCCAGGGGTGGTTACTATCTCCTGCCCCCCGACTTCTTGGTTGCCAATGGTACATTCAACCACGAAGTCAGCTAATGCCTGAGCCTTGATGGCTGTCCGAGGCTTATATGCAATGTCAAATTCTCCGAGTTCGATTGCCCACTTAATTAGCCTTCCACTGACCTTCGGGCTATGCAGGATACTTCTCAATTGCTGGTCCGTCAGGACTTCAATCTTGTGTGACTGAAAATAAGGTCGCAGTTTCCTTGAAGCCGTTACCAATGCCAAAGCAAACTTCTCAATGGTAGAATAGTTCAACTCAGCTCCATGCAACACCTTACTCACGTAGTAGATAGGTTTCTGAACCTTGTTCTCTTCCCGTATGAGGACGGCACTCAATGCTTGCTCAGATACCGCCAGGTATAGGTAAAGGGTCTCTCCGATGCTAGGCTTGGCCAACAACGGGGCTTCAGCCATGTATTTCTTTAATTGTTCAAAGGCCTCTTGGCTTTCAGGTGTCCATTCAAAATTCTTTACCTTCTTTAATGTTTGAAAGAAAGGCAAACACTTATCACCAGACTTGGAGATGAACCTCCCTAAGGCTGCTACCCCGCCTGTCAACTTCTGCACATCTCTTATAGAACGTGGTGGCTCCATGTCTAAAATCGCCTTGATTTTGTCAGGATTGGCCTCAATGCCTCTCTTTGAAACCATCAGCCCTAAAAACTTTCCCGATCCAACACCAAAGGCACACTTAGCGGGATTCAACATCATCTTATGGTGCCTCAGCACTTCAAATGCCTCTTCGAGGTGCTTAATATGATCAGCCTTGAGTAGGCTCTTGACTAACATGTCATCAACATACACCTCCATGGTTTTTCCAATCAAATGAGCAAATATCTTGTTCACCAAGCGCTGGTAAGTAGCTCCTGCATTCTTTAGACCAAACGCCATAACAAGATAACAGAAGACACCAAAGTCAGTTATGAAAGATACCTTAGGGATGTCATCTTTGTGCATCTTGATCTGATTATAATCGCTGAATCCATCCATGAAGCTTAACATCTCATGTCCAGCTGTGGCATCTATTAACATGTCAATCCTCGGAAGGGGGAAACAATCTTTTGGACATGCATCATTCAGGTCAGTGAAGTCTATACACATCCTCCACTTCCCATTCGCCTTTTTGACCATCACAGGGTTTGCTAACCATTCGGGAAACTGAATCTCTTCAATAAAACCAGCTTCCAAGAGCTTATCCACTTATTGCTTAATGGCCTCTTGCCTCTCCGGAGCAAAGTTTCTCTTCTTCTGCTTTATTGTCTTCCTCTTGGGGTCAACATTCAACTTATGAGTTATAAGTTGGGGGTCAATCCCTGGCATATCAGCTGCTGTCCAAGCGAACACGTCGCTATTCTTTTGTAAGAATTCTATCAACTTGCCCTTCAAGGGTTCTTTCAGAGATGCTCCAACATAAGTAACTTTTTCAGGATCATTCGGCTCTAGGGGTATGGGAATCAAATCCTCTGCTGGCTTCCCTCTATGCTCTTCATCGTCACGGACATCCATGTCTTCAATTGGAAGGACCTGCCCCCCGACTCCATCGGCCCTCAAGGCGGCTACATAGCAACTTCTTGCCATCTTCTGATCACCCTTTTGTTCTCCGACACCATTCCGTGTCGGAAACTTAACCTTCATATGATAGGAAGAGGCCACAGCCTTAAACGCATGTAATCCAGTCCTTCCAAGGATTGCGTTGTATGTTGAAGCTGCCTTAATCACCAAGAAATTCAGCATCTGAGTCGCCTCCTTAGGCTCCTGCCCAATAGTCATGGGCAACTGAATAGTCCCTTCAACGTTGGACTCCACTCCATTAAATCCGTATATAGGCATGTTTGTAGGGGTCAACTGAGAGTCGTTGTATCCCATCTTCACAAACGCATCATGAAACAAAATATCCACAGAAGCTCCATTGTCTATCAAGACTCGTTTTACTTCTGAATTTCCAATCACAGGAGTTATGACCAGTGGGTCATCATGGGGGAACTTCACCCCTTCCAAGTCTGAATCATCGAAACCAATTACCATCTCAGTTTTGGCACGCTTCGGGGCTTCTCCCACAATGTGCATTACTTCTCTTGCGTATGCCTTTCGAGAGTTTCGAGTTGTACCGGCCGCTGTAGGACCTCCCCAGATCATGTTGATAACTGGCCCTCGGGGCTGCGTGCTACGGTCACGATCATTATCCCTTCTGTCATTGTTTCTCCTGTTGTAATCCCCTCTTTGGGTTCCTTGATCTCCACCCTTTGTGAAATTGTTCAGCTTTCCTTTACGGATCAAGAATTCAATCTCGTCCTTCAACTGTCTGCAATCATCCGTGTCATGTCCTACATCTCGGTGGAACCTACAGTACTGATCCTTATTCCTCTTTGCGGGGTCTCCCCTGAGTGGCTTCGGCCATCGGAAGTCTTTATCCTTCTCAATTTCCAACAAGATTTGACTTCTAGGGGCATTCAACCTTGCATAGTCAGAGAACCTTGGTCCCAAGTTCTTTTTTGGTGGCGAATCAGAGTCTTTGCTAGTTCGGGGATACTTGTCCCTAGCATCGTACTCCTGCCCTTGCTTACGCTTTTTTGTATCATTGTTCCCCTGGCCATTGCCTAATGTGACTTTCTTCTTCGTGCTATCCTCGGCCTTGATGTATTTAGAAGCCCTTCGTTGGAGATTAGCCATATTCTCCGTGGGATGCTTTGCCAATGATCTCTTAAAGTACAGGTCGGTGGTACCATGCTCCAAGGCTACCATTGCAACTTTATTGTCCAGATCAGTGATGTTCAGAGTCTCCTTGGTGAACCTCTTAAGATAGTCTCTCAGACTTTCGTTCTTCCCTTGTACTATATACATAAGAGATGCAGAGCTTTTCTCATGCGTTCTTCCGCTGATAAACTGACTAATGAAGGCAGCACTCAATTCCTTAAAGGAACCAATCGAGTTTGCAGGAAGCCGACTATACCATCTTTGAGCCATGCCTGACAAAGTTTGAGGGAAAGCCCTACACTTCAAAGCGTCGCTTGCAGGCTGCAACAGCAGTGCGTTTGAGAACGTTCTAACGTGGTTGGCAGGATCACCCATTCCATCATAGGCTTTGATTGTTGGCATCTTAAACTTCTTTGAGATACGAGCATTCATCACGTCCTCAGTAAACGGAGGTGTGGGATCATCAGGGTCCCCAAGCGGCATCAGATCCTTGGGGTTGCTTTTAGGGGTTTCCACCCTTGTAGTTCTTTCAGGTGGGACGGTAGTCCTTCTTTGCCTCCTTAGAGGCCTCTCCAGATCTATGAAGGGAATCGGTCCTGACGTGGGAGGTGGCAAAGTCTGTTTTGATCTGGCTTGCTCCCTGGCCATATCTTCCTTTAACTTTAAGATCTCGGCTTCATAAGCCTTAATCCTCTCAGCAGCTGTTGAAGGGAGTCCATCATGGATAGTTCGAGTTCTCCCCATAGGCTCTTTACTTGCACGTCGCCTCCTCGGGGCTTCATCACGCTCGTAATCATCTCCAGAAGATGATTCATCCGTATAAGGACCAGAAAAATCGCGATAATCTCGATCTCGAATATACAGGGCATGCCCACTCGGTCCAGCTCCGTAATTGGTCATCCCATACATTGGATTGGTGCTTATGGGGAGATCCGTAGTGTGGATCTGAACCCCTCGTGTAAGGTTGTTGGGGTCTACAATCAGGGAAGAAATCCCCGGGTCAGTCCCTGGAATTGTGTGGACGATCGGAGGTAGCGTACTCTCAACATGGGTAGTCGTCCCTAGGGGTTGAGAAACTTGATATGGAACGATAGTCCCAGATGTTGGAGGTACTTGCTCAGATGTCGGTAGCACTTGTTCAGTACGGGGCGGAGCAGAGCTAAGAGGTAGAGCCTCGGTAGCGATTGGCTCTGTAGTGCTTGGTGGAGTTCTTCGTGTTTGAACCATGGTTGATGTCTTCTTCCCACAGACGGCGCCAAATGTTGTGGAATAAAAACTAGGTTATTAGATTGCGGCTAGGGTTTGATGTATTTAATGCTAGGGTTCGTGAGCTTCGTGCTTTTATGGCTGCTTCTGCGTTCGAGACTAACGGTCCTCACAGAATGCCTACGTATCTCTGTATTAGAGAATCAAGCCAAGAAAACGTAGTTCTGAGTTGAGGGGTCTGACCCTTTATATAGGCTGAGAAGCCTCAGAATTAGGGTAGGGTTAGGAGACTTGGTGGGCAAGTCAGCCTTGAGGAAGGTTCTAGACTCCTTCCTTGTAGGAGTCTGTTTCCTTGTATGACTGTGTGGCTTGGAGGTTACTCTTTGTAGAGATAATCGTCCTTATCTGACTTGTATCTCCCAGCTGTTAATTACCCCTAAATATTAATTACGAAATTAATATTATAATTGGAGTTTGGGCCCATCTGGTGGGCCCCACGTTTGGACCATTCTAGGTCCAATTAATGCCACATTAAATGTGTCTTTAGGGCTTACTTTTAGCCCATATCATATAAGATGACTGAACAAACGCGGGAGGGACGTGAACGGAGGGAGAGAAGAACAAGTCGCCGGAAATGCGATTTGAAAGAGAAGCGGCGAGATCTCGAAATCGGACAAATGAAATTGTATGAAACTTATATAGGATTGTAGAGGAGAGGAAGCCGATTCGATTAATGTGTAGGTTGTGCTGGACGACCAAAGGAGATGGACGAACGAAGAAAGAGAAAGAAGCCGCTGGCGAGACTTCTCTGGCTTCTCTCTGCAAATGAAGATGACGAGGGATACGCCACTACCAATTGCGTATCCGTAGATGCGCTTCTGGTAGTTGCGTATCTTCGGGTAGATGCGCTTATGTCAGAATCGTATCTCTACAATTCGTCGTTTCCAGAAGCGTGTCTCAGACAACACTCTACCATCAGTGACGTGACACAAGAAATGGCACTGGTAGTAACGTATCCCGTGGGTATTTTGGGCCACGCAATTTGGCGGTGGGTATTTTGGTTCCCCGTCTTTAATTTGTGGGTAGATAGGGTCATCACCCGTTTAAACAATCCATATATTTTATAATTTATGTTAATAAAATTAATTTTTTTTAAATTAATTCACATAATTAAAAACTATTTACCTAACCGAATTAAAACACATATAATTATTATAAATTTAATGCATCTAATAATATTTTAATTTAAACATATTTGTTTCGAACAAAAGTAAACATCAATATTCAATAAAACAAAAAATTATAGACTATAAATAATATAATAACAGATATTAAAGATAACTAAAATCATGTTCTTTGATTGATGTACTCCTATTCTCATTTAAGAATTCCATTTTCGTCATAAATAGTTACAAAGATTTGCAATTCCGTCGGCGGTAAATACGGTATGTACAATATTTTTTGGGAAATGTTATTTTCAGAGCTCTTTTTTTATTTCCAGAGCTATTTGTAGCATATTGTATCACAATATGCAACACTTTGTGAATGCAGGGGGCATATGTTACAAATATAGCTCTGGAAATAAAAAAAGAGTTCTGGAAATAACATTTCCCTATTTTTTTCGTAAATTTTTCATGAGCTTATGAAAAATATTTTTTTTCGTAAAGATTTGTACAATATTTTATGAGCTTGTTCATCGGAACCTTATCTAGGTAGAGTTCATTTAGATCTATTAAAGTCCATGTAAGAATGACAATTTTTTTTTTGAAATCAAGAATGACATTTTTTTATAATATTTAAAATAATGATAATTTTATGGATTTTGTTTGTCGTTGGTCATGTAAATTTGTGTGATTTTATTTTCATTTATCTGATTAAATTTATCCGATTAATTATTGTTTTCTTTTGAAAAATTACTTGACGCCATTATGCAAAGCTAACCAAGTATTTATAAGTAAAAAAATATGAAAATATAAATATAATTCGGAGATATACGTGATAATATATATATATATATATATATATATATATATATATATATATATATATATATATATGGGTTGGACTCATAACAAACACCTTATATAACAAACAATAAAGAACACCTTATATATATATATGGGTTGGACTCCATAAAGAACACTTTAAATAAAGAACAACAAAGAACACCTCATATCTAATAGATCCATTGGCCCCGCCAGGGGCACCCAGTACAAAAAGTTCTTATTTTTTTAGGCTCTATCCATCCAGCAAAAAAAAAATTGAAAATTTTACTGTTCATCGATGACGTCATCAGTGACGTCATCATGAACAGTAAAATTTTCAATTTTTTTTTTTTTTTTTTTTTTGCTGGATGGATAGAGCCTAAAAAAATAAGAACTTTTTGTATTGGGTGCCCCTGGCGGGGCCAATGGATCTATTGGAATAAATGATTTTATAGTGTTCTTTATTGTTCTTTATATAAGAGTGTTCTTTATGGAGCAAAGGCCTATATATATATATATATATATATATATTCACCGGCTCAAAAATTAATTAATTTATATATATTTTTTGATAGGTAACCTACTAGCTAGCCAGGGATAATTAATTCAAATTTTATATTGCGCTAGTGATATCTAAATTTTTATTTATTAAACTTGTACACTCATCTATAAATTACTGAGTAATTCGGTTGAATTACGAAATTTTTTTTGTCCGAGTTATTACAATCTATAAATTACTGAGTAATTCGGTTGAATTACGAAATTTTTTTTGTCCGAGTTATTACTAGATTACATGTTAGGTAGATGGTAAATCTTTTAAAGTGATATTTTTGAGAGCATTCAAGAGAAATTATAACTTTTGACTGGTTAATGATATCTTTAAAAAAAATTTAAGAAAATAATCTGTCCCAAGATAGGTTTTAAATATTTTTCATATTCGTAATATATAAAAAAAATGTATTTAATCAAAAATATTATTTTACATGAAAGTCAGAATCAAATTTTGACACTATAATTTTCAATTCGCAGAATAAATTAAATATCATGATAGAGGGATAATTAAAATTTAGTATTAGTCCCAAGTCGATTATGGTAATTTTTTTAAAAAAAATTAGAAAATAATCTATTTATAAAATATTAAATTAAAATAGTTTCAAATTACTGAGTGCACGCATAATTGTATCCACAAGATATAGTGTGTGTCTGTGGGGAAACGATTTTAAAAACAGTTTCTTTTGGACATTAATATTATGGTCCATTTGGCTTTTTCTTTTTTTTGGTTTTATCTCCCATCGTGATTCATGCCGAGTCCGAAAATTTGTGGTTTAACATATTTAACTTAATTACTTAAATGATATTTTTGATATTAGGATTAAAATTATATATTTTTGTTTAATAAATAAAAAAAGTAATCTATAATTAAAAAACAGTTTAGACCCCTAATTGACATGAGGCCCATTTTTCAAATAATATATATTATATTTATAATTTATTTGATAAAAATTAATCAACATTAATATTTAAAATTTTAATTTTTTTTGTATTTCATAATTTTTAATAATACACAAACTATTAAAATTACTCAACCAACAATTAATTTAAGAACATAGTAGAGTCAGCTATATGTGATTATAAATACCATGCATAAAGGTAATTTAGAAAAGAAGTCAATTTGCAATATAGTAAATCTTTATTTTTCTTTATGAATCTTTTGTGTAATATTCTTATATTTTTTTAAAAAAGTGTTAAAAATATCAAATTTTTTAACAAAAATTTATGTCATTTAATATATGTTATACCCGAATTTGGCATAAAGTCCTAAACAGGTCTAATGGGCTAGAATATCAGTACATCTCACATAATGGGCCTAAGAATGAGAAATGGGTCATTAAAGTCCGCCATCACACGGAAGTTCATCACATTATTTTGTAGAGTGGGATCGCCAGCGAGCCCTAGAGACGGGATCGCAGTTCACGAGGTCTAGCGAGACCTAGAGCATGTTTACCACGAAGGCTTACGGTCAGACCCAGCGAGGTCGCGTGAGTAGTTTATCTCCATAAAAGCGAGGATCGCCTCGCATGGTCAGACCCAGCGAGGTCGCATGCGAGACCATTTAGTCAGTTTCGCCAATAATGATACTTATAGCATCATGCTAGCCGTAGGTTCCCTTTAATGGGTCATGGGTCATGAGCAGTATAAATGGGTAAAATATAACCCAAGAAGACAACTAGTGGATTTGGGCCAAGCCGAGCCCATAGAAACCCTAGCCCATCTAGATAACTTCTTCTCTAAGAGAACTACGTATGGCTTGATCCCTATAAATAGGGTACGTAGGCATCTTGTAAAGGATGAGAAACAGTTCACCACTGAATTTCAATAGACAAGAGCAGCCACAAACAATCACCAATCACCTCCGTGTTCTTCGTGTTCATAACAAAATATCCGTATTTTGCTCCGTAATTTCAACAAAGCTCCAAATATTGTTATACAATATTCTCCCTATAACAATATAATTGATAATTTTCTAATAATAATATGAAATTTAACTTCCCTACATATGCGAATTAAAATGTTTAATAGAAAATGAACCATATGAGGACCGAGGCGGTGCTTCATTGTATGAATGATGAGTTGAGTTAATGAAATGCATCTTTTTCAGTAAAACAAGAAAAAGAAAAGAGTCAGTTGCATTTCGGTGGCTATAGTTACCACCGGTTTACAAAAACGTGGTTGTACTTTCTGTTTTACATATCGGTGGCTACACTTACATTTTAAATGGCATTTTGGTGGCTAGCCGTTAACGAAGTTCAAATTCTTACATATCGGTGGCTACACTTACATTTTAAATGGCATATCGGTGGCTACAGTTACATTTTAGATGACATTTCGGTAGCTACATTTACATTTTAAACGACATTTTGGTGGCCAACGATAGTATGGTTAACGGCCAGCCACCACAATGCCGTTTAAAACATAAGTGTAGCCACCGATATGTGAAATAAAAACTACAGTCACGTTTTTGTAAACCAGTGATAACTATAGCCACCGAAATAAATTTCTGACCTCTAAAAATTATGGGATCGTGTGGGGTCACATCTCAAACACCCCATTACCCAGCCGGCCAGCCCAGCGGATAAGATAATGTAGGAAGAGGAAATGATTTTTATTTTTTTAAAAAAATAGATATTGACAAAATTAATTATTTAGAAGGGATAGGTTTAAGTGAACCCAACATCAAACGGCATGAATCACGTTTATATACGATCCATTAGTCCCGAATTCCAAAAACAGTTGTGGTTGGTGTAAATGCAAGAGATCCATTTATATTAATGAGAGGGAGTACTACTAATATTCATTCTGTAGTATCCAGAATGTATTTTTGATTTTTTGATGAGTAATGACAATGTATCCAAAAAAGACCATCACGTGAAATACCCATATGCCAAAATGGAAACATTGTCAATTCCAGAAAAAAATAATAAAATAATTTTACCTGAGGGTGTCTATATTTTTATGTGTAAATATATTATGCATTACTAGTCGACTAAGTGCATTTTGCGGTGGTCTTATAACAATTTTTTCTAGTTTTAAATAAAGATTATTTTATAAAAATGTTGACAAAAAATATATGTATAACAATTAGTGAGGACAATATTGTATAAATTAAATATACATAGACAATAAGATGAATTATTCATTTTACTTTAATTTTGTCTCACAATTTTTTAGGCTTACACCCATTATGTATGTATACATACTAAGTTACTATATTATAATAGCCGAAATATTAAAAATTTGGTCGGTCAGTGAGTCGGTACTGTACCTAGTATTTTTCCATAATTACACTTAATTAGTTAATGAGAAAAAAGGCCCTGAGGTTACCTCAGGAGAATTAACTGAGATAGCAGTGTAAATATTTGTGGAATTTTTGTAAATATTGAATTTTTTTTTAAAAAATCCTGTAATTACAATTATACCCTCGTGCATTAATATGGAAAATCCATGTTATCTCAGGTAATTTTCCTGAGGTTACCTAAGGAACATGAAACCCTTAGTTAATTATATATAAATTACCTTTTTCAGGTAAAAGCATAATACTTTTTTTAACTTTTTAATAGCTAATTAATTTCTTTTTTCAGATAAAACACAATATTTTTATATTTTATCTAAATAAAATTTCTTTTTTTTCTAAAAACATGATGGACAATTCTTTTTAATATAATAATTATATTATACTTCCTATTAACTAACCAATTATCTTTTTCATTTAAAACACATGACCTTTTCTATTTTATCTAACTAAATTCTCTCTTTTTATAATTATATTTTGGACGGTTCTATTTAATTAAATAAAACAAAAATATTATAATTACTAATAATTAACTTCTTACATTTTCCAGGTAAATCGTATTAGACTTTTTATATTTTCAACTAAGACCCCTCATTTTTTAGAAATATTACGGGCAACTTATATATAATTATATGAAATCATATCATTTAATAATTTAAGCTTATAAAATTTATGTCTTGAAAAATTCAATTTAAATTAAAGAAAAAATCGTATGATATCAAAAAAAAATCTGTAGTTTTCTTAAAGACGAAACTTTAAAAGTTTGGTTGGTTAGTCGGTACGGCACTTCGTGTTTTTACTTAATTATTCTTACTTAATTACAGATAAAATCCTTCCTAAAAACTACTCCCTTCGTCCCATCCATTTCTTTACATTTCTTTTTCACTGCTTGTCATACATTTTAAGGCTCCTCTATAATAAAGTTCCATAACTTATTTTTAAAATTTTCTTTTTGTGAATAAAAATTTAAATAATATATTTTTATTCAGAAAAAGAAATTTTTTAAAAAAAGTTATGGAAATATAGTTTATAGTAGGCTTCATATATTAAGAATAATAGTGATAAACCTCTTGCTCGCATATTCTCTGAAAAGGTTAGTAATCGGTCCAACCACTATTCTTATTTGGATGCTGCAAAGAACCCATGGAATCGTAGTTATCCTAAGGTGAAGATTATAAATGGGTGGAACCAAATTAGAGCCAAATTTAATTCGGAGAGAATCATTAATACTGATGATTTGAGATGTACTATTTTCATCTCTAAGATTCCCATTGATACATTAGCTAAAGAAATTTGGGATTTGTTCAAAGCTTATGGGAAAGTTTACGACATTATCCTCCCTAGAAGGAGGGATAAACTCAATAACAGGTTTGGATTTGTCAAGACCAGTACTGAGGAGGAAGCAGGCAATATAATTAGTAATGCCAAGATGGGGAAAGGATTAGGGAAGGTCTTAAGAATGTCTATTAATGCGGTTAGGAAGTCTGGCAATCAAGCGGTGCCGAATAATTCAGCAAGGAAGTTGAATCTAGATAGTGGAAAATTTATAGGCAAGAATGAAGGAATAGTGCGTGAGAACTTGGAGGTAGAGGCGTTTAAATTATTTGAGGGTATCGAAGCGGAAATTGATGATTGTATTGATGAGAGACTAAAAAAGAGCTTAGTGGCAATCACCTCCTTGGACACCTGCCCTGTTAACTTATTGGAGGAGATTAAGGGTGATGGTTTTAGTAGTGCCAAGATTTTGAAATTAAATCCATTCAAATTTCTAATTTCTTCTGATGAGGATTTGGATCTGAAAACTATGGAGGAGAAAGTGTCTAAGTGGTTTGTTCTGGTAAGGCCATTTACAGAGAATGATTTCCTTATTCCAAGAGTGGCTCGTGTGGAGATTAAAGGACTTCCTATGAATGCCTGGGTAGAAGAAAACTTGAAAGCTTTTACGCATCCTCTAGGTGAATGGGTTAGTTAGGATTTTCAAAATGAGAAAAAGTTGGAGGTCTTCAATCCTATAGTAACCCTCCTAGCTGTGAGAGAACAGTTGATAGATGAGCAAATGTACACCCTAGTTAAAGGAAAGAAATACAGTTTATGCTTGAGTGAAATAAGTGGTGGGCAGCATGCTATTCCTGGAGGAAGAGGTGATTTAAATTGTTCGTTGACTAGTCTGGAAAAGACAATCTCTCCTAGAGATGGGGTTGTGAAAGATCTGTTGTCCCCGCGGGCAAATGTTGAGACGGATGGAATTTCTGATGAACATAGTTTAATGGCTGAATTTAAAGGCCAAGTCACTAATAGTCAAGGAGTTGATGAATTGGGTAATGTATTGCATCTATGCAACTCAGTGGTATCTGTGGTACCGGAAACAGAGATGACTATAGCCGTTGAGGGTGTAAAAGATACTGATTGCCGTTTAAATCACAAAGACCATGTAATTGGTAGGGAGGTGGTGAATAATAGGTTGGATTCAGAGTCTTCAATTGTTAGCAATACTAAAGAACTGCTAAAATTGAGGGATGATGATTTGGAGTCAGAAGAAAGCCCCCAAATGTTTGTTGCATCGCAGAATACTATTTGTCATAATTTGGAAAAGCTAATGATGGGGAGAGGTAGAGGTAGGCCTAAGAAGAAGAGTAGGAATTCTAAGAATCCTTTTGATCTTAATCTAGGAAGGAAACTGTTGAAAGGAGGAAGCAGAAAGATAAGAGGTCCCTTGAGGAAGGAGAAGGTTGGTGATATAGTTAATGATCAAGCTGGTAAAGGCAATGAAATGGAAGCTGGTAAAATCATTGACATAGCCATTGGTCTAGGTTTAGAGCTACCCAAAGGTAGAATGAATAGTGTGTCAGCTCTGGCTAAGGGGCTAGCAGAAGGGAAGTTATAAGTTTTCAGTTTGGTAATTGTCTAGTTATCAGTTTCTATGAAGAACTTATCTTTGTTATCTTGGAATATTAGAGGGTCCTGCAATAGTGAATCTAAAAGAATGGTGAAAGAATTTGCAAACAGTTGTAATTTAAATGTTCTTTGCCTACAAGAAACCAAGTGTGGAAAATGGTCAAGGTCCATGATTAATTCTATATGGGAGGTAAATTTACATGAATGGGTTGAAATAGAGGCAACTGGATTATCGGGTGGTTTATTAACTTCATGGGATTCAAATTTCTACAAACTTGTAGATTCGTCTTGCTCTAGATACTGGTTGTGGAGCAAACTGGAAAGCAATGAAGATGGTGGTGTATTTCATATAGTTAATGTCTACGGTCCTCATGATGTTAATCTTAAGGAAGAATTATGGAGAGAATTGAAAAGTATTCTGATCTCGTCGCCAAACGAAAATGTTTGCCTTATTGGGGATTTTAATTGTATAAGAGATGAAGTGGAAAGACTGAATTGTTGTTATAGGAGGAAAGATTCTGAATCATTCAATAATTTCATTGGAGACATAAATTTGTTCGAGTTAGAATTATTAAACTCACAGTTCACTTGGTTTGGCCCCAACGGCAAGAAAAGTAAATTAGATAGAGCCCTGGTGAATGCTTCTTGCTTTGGTTCTGGTCAATGGCATTTGAGTGCATTGTGCAGAAAGGGGTCGGATCATAAGCCTATTTACTTGAGAATAGAATCAATCGAATGGGGCCCGAAACCGTTCAAGGTTTTCAATTGTTGGCTTAACGATGTTACGCTGAGATCCATTCTGGAAAATCATCTTGGAGAGTCTTCTATTCCAACAAGGCTGGATGCCCAAAGTGTGATCAGAAGATTCAAATCCCTTATAAAAAGTTGGACCTCTGACCCTCAAAACAATATAGACTCTAGGATAAAGCTCGTGGAAGACAAGCTGAATCTACTGGATAATTCATATAATAATGACATGAATATTTTGGAGGTCAAGGAGGAGCTTGACAGACTATATGAGTTGAAGGGTTCAATATTAAGGCATAAAGCAAGAATTTCTTGGTCAGCTGGGGGGGATAAAAACACAAAATTTTTCAATAAAATGGTTCAGAAAAGAAAGAGTAGGAACACAATCAGAAAGATACTCTGGCAAGGTGAGATGATCTCAACTCCTTCTCAGGTCAAGGGAGCATTTTTAAATCATTATTCAGCACTCTTTGCTAAAAATCAGCCTCTAGTGGAAATGAGGATTGGTCTTCTTGAGGGGGAGAAACTCAACATTGATGATAGCAGGTGGCTTGAAAGGGATTTGATGATTGAAGAGCTAGATAGAGCGCTAAATGAATCCCCTGATGAGAAAGCGCCAGGGCCGGATGGGGTGAATATGGGATGTCTAAAATTTTTGTGGAAGAACTTGAGATATAAACTATTCGAGGACTTTAGCTCATTCGCTAAAAAAGGCACTCTTCCTAAAGGTATGAACTCTTCATTTGTCTCACTATTGCCTAAGGTTGCCTGTCCGATCTCTGTGACTGATTTTAGGCCCATAAGCCTTATCAATTGTTCTATGAAACTTCTCACAAAGATATTGGCTAATAGGGTAAGTGTGGTCATGGATAAATTGATTGGAAAAAATCAGTTTGCTTTCATTAAGGGTAGACAGGCCGCAGGTAGCATCTTAATGTGCTAAATGAAGTTTGTCATAGCTTGAAACGGAAAAAGGATTTAGAATTTATATTCAAAATTGATTTTGAAAAAGCTTTTGACACGATTGATTGGTCTTTCCTGGTAGACTTGTTAAGTTATATGGGATTTGGTGCAAAATGGATCAGTTGGATTAAAAATTACTTGTCGTAGTGTCGTTCTTCAATTCTTGTAAATGGTTCACCCACAACGGAATTTGTTCCACAGAGAGGTGTAAGGCAAGATGATCCTCTTTCACCTCTATTGTTTAATCTAGCAGTAGAAATCTTGAGTAGAATGTTGATAAAGGCTGCGGAGGATGGAGTATTTAAAGGAATCAAGATTGAAGGTGTGGTAGATCAAATCACTCATCTGCAATTTGCAGATGATACGGTGGTTTTCATAGATCTGGATTTGAACTCTGTAGCTGCTGTTAAAAGGATTCTGTTATGCTTCCAAATGCTCTCTGGTCTGAAAATTAATTTTGCTAAAAGTAAAATTTATTCTTTTAGTTCCAATACTCAGCTGGTTAATCAATGTGCTGCAATTCTTAATTGCTCGATTGGAGATTGGCCTATGTCATACCTTGGGACTAGTGTGGGTATATCGCCTAAACGATCCTGTTTCTGGGATCCTTTGGTTAATAATGTGAACAGGAAATTAGCCTCTTGGAAATGTGACTCATTGAACATGGCAGGAAGAGCCGTTCTGCTGAAAACTACAATTGACAGTCTTCCTTCTTACTGGTTTAATACTTTTCTAATTCCAGCTATGGTCAATAAGAAACTAGAGGCTATCAGAAGGAAATTTTTGTGGGGTGAATTTAAGGAAAATGGTACAACTGTTAAAAAACTCCATTTGTTAAACTGGAATAAGGTCTGTCTTCCCAAAGACCAAGGTGGTTTGGGTTTATCTTCGTTGAGAAGTAAGAATATATCAATGTTGGCTAAGTGGTGGTCAAGATGGTATGAGGAAAGAAATAGGAGCTGGAATGTTCTAATTAGAGAAAAATATAAATGTCAACTGGGTGACGACTTACAATCCGCGTTGAGGGGAAAAGATTGCTCTTTTGTGATAAATAACATTGTTAGTATCAACAATGATAATGGATTTAATCAGGCCTTATCCAAAGAAAACTTCAGATGGAAGATAAAGAATGGATGTGGAGCTCTTTTCTGGGAGGATATTTGGTATGAGGATACTCCAATTTGTCAGACATATGGAAGACTTTATTCTATTTCATCACTCAAGTTTTTGTCCATCAGAGATTTCTGTGAATCCTGGGTTAATCCTAATAACTCGGTGCATAATCTGTGGTTGCGAGAACTAAGAAGTTGGGAATTGGAGGAGGTACTGAAATTGAATGAAATCGTCAATGGTGTAATTTTTTCTCATGGTGAGGATATTTTGATTTGGTGCAAAACTGGTAGTAAATTTAAGTGCAAAGATGGTAAGGGATTTCTTTTAAGCTCTCTCGCTTCTCTGAATAGTATTGCTGATTGGAATCCTTTATGGAATGTAAAAGCCCCTCCGAAAATACTGTACTTCCTATGGAAATTTCAGAATAGAATCCTTCTTTCTAAAGTGCTTCTGTCGAGTAGGATATCAACTTGCATTACAGATCCTCTCTGTGAATGGTGTAAGCAGATGGAAGAAACTCAAGATCACTTGTTTTGGTATTGTAATTGGGCAAAAAGAGTGTGGACTGAAATTTTTCAATGGTGGGGTGTGGAGAATTTACTTCATCGATGTTCCATCTCAAACATATGGTCATGGCAGAATGTGTTTGGTAGATCGGTAATGAGAGTTTGCTGGAATAGTTCTATTGCAGCTACTCTGTGGTCGTTATGGTTAGCCAGGAATCAAATCATATTCGAGAAAAAGTCAATCAAGTTTGAGGAGTTGATCTATCTGATAAAAATTAGAGTACTTAAGTGGTGTTCTGTAGCTGATATGTGTGATGATTTGCTTAGTGCTAGTTGGTTGATAAGTCCTGAATGCTCCATATTACAGAAATACAGAACCAACTTGAAACAAATGTTGGTTGGTGACTTTGACCTATACTGCTTTGCTGATGGTGCATTTCATAGTAACCATTCTGCAAAACAAAAGCTGGGATAGGTGGGTTTATCAAAGATAAAGGTGGGACGATTTTATACATTTTCTCTGGTCCTGCTGAAGTGAACTGTTCTTTAAGAGCGGAGATTGAAGCTGTTACTTTCTTAATCAAATTGATTTCCTCGAGTAAGTATAAGGCGAGCAAAATCAAAATTTTTTCTGATTGTAAGCAAATGATTGAAGCAAGGTTATATCTCTAACATGATTCTAGAAATTGATCATTTGAGAGATCATTTGAATGGGCTCAAGATAGAATTTGGTCTTATCAGTAGGAATGTGAATGATGGGGCGGATGATTTGGCTAAGCAAGGGCTCAATAGAGTTAAATTAGTTGGGGCTTGGTGTTGAAAGCCCATGTCGGATGGTGATATATGGTACTAGTTCAAGATGGTGCTGAGGTTGATCCGGGGAATCTACAAGCGTACTGATCTCCTGCTAGTTGGGGATGAAGATATGCAAGAAATGCTCTAAGTCATATGGCATGAATCTGTTGATTTTATCAACTTGTGGTCTAGCTAATGTTTTGCTTCGGTGGTGTGGGTCCTCTAATTATGGTTGTTTAATAGTTTAGTAGTCCTGTTCTCTAATTATGTATGGTGGATGTTTAAAATAGTATCTTTTGGGGTCATTTTGGTTTAGTATGAGTTATGATGGAAGGCCTTATTTGTATGTTTAAGGTGCGGTGCATTTCATATAGTGGCCGGCCTTGTTGGAATATGAATTAGAGCTGCGTTTCAAAAAAAAAAAGTTTATAGTAGGCTTAAAATGCGTGTTGATCACACCCCTCCCAATGTAAACTATTGGGAGGGACAGAGGGAAGTAATTAATTTCCTTTTTTCAAGTTAAACATATTACTTTTTCTATTTTTTAATAACTAAACAATTTTCTTTTTCACGTAAAACACAATATCATTTATATTTTGTCTTACGAAAATTTCTCTTTTTCCTAAAACATTACGGGAAATTCTATATAATAAAATAAAATAATTATCCAATAATTACTATTAGCTAATTAATTATCTTTTTCAACTAAAACACGTTAAACTTTCTATTTTATATATCGAACTAAAATTTTTCTTTTTTCCGATTATATCAGAGACGATTTTATTTAATAGACTAAAATAATAAATTTTAATTACTAATAATTAACCGATTATCTTTTTTATCTAAAACATATCATATTTTCTAACTAAAATCGGCATCTTCTAAGAAGAAAACCAATTATCATTTATGTTGAGCAACTATTAAGTTATTTTGCAGTACTATTACTCCATCTGTCCCAAAATGATTGACGCACTTTCCTTTTTGGGACGTTCCAAAACTAATGAACCTATTTTACTTACTCCCTCCGTCCCATTTTTATTGTCCATCTATCAAAATTTACTTTTTATTCAATCATGTCAATTAAACTCATAGTTACCAAATAATTGTACTATTTTCTATAAAAGTTAACATAATTAACACATAATATACCTTATTAATTAAACTAGTGTAACAGCCCGTGCAAGGCACGGGCCTGTATATAGACATCACTAATACTGTTGTAAGGAAGATTACAGAGAATGGGTTAGTAACGTGTACATTGAGTAGTCATAATTATTAGAGTGTAAGATGAGTAGCGACTCCGACCCTCATTCATATTTAGTACAAAGGACCTTAGCTGCCAAGTAGGTATCTACTTTACACCACAAATGTGGCAGCACAGGAATTGACACTTCTTCATATTGAGTAATATCAAATCTGGTAACCTATCATATAGAGGTTGGTTTTGAACTATGAGGGCAACATTGCCTCCACCTTGCAATTTACAACAGGTTTGACAAAGTACGAAGCTTCCAAGTCTATATCAACATTAGTGCAGATTTTTTTTCTAGAAATTTTTCTACATCTGTCCTCTAACGCAAGCTCTGCAAGGAATGAAATACATAAGCTATATCAGTACTATCATAAAGCAAACAAAAGGCATATACATTTTACCATACTTAAAGCTGTCTCTATATTCCTTGTCTTTTTAAATCAGTGGGAAAAATACATCGTGCTTAGATGTAAGACATTTCTTCCTGGACACCAAGAAATTGTGGAGGTATAAAATCTAAGTCTTGTGCACTGATACATATTCTAGAGAGTTTTAAGGATTAAAAGTTTGTCAATAAAACCAGTCAAAGTTGCATCCTCATCAACACAAGCTATTTTCAAACCGTTACGTGAACTATTAATAATACCTTCATCTGCATTGGTGGTCTTGGTTGTATGCACTAGAGAAGTAATCATCCTTTTAAATCGCAGAAAGGACGGCAGACTATCGAATGTTGTTCTTCATGCTTACACACCATCTGCCAAAACAAGATACAGTAAATATTTTAGTTTAATTTCCAGTCTCCTTTTGTTACTTCTGATTCTGATTATTATTATTTCAGAGTTGTAAGAAATTGGTCATGTCACAACCAGAGAACCTAACTCTCCCCAATAATTTTTCAGCCTTGAAAATCAGATGAGTGATATAGCTCATTCACTTATAACATATAAGAAGATCTTATGCAATAAAGAGATATATATCCCAATACCTTTGGAATATTGCAGAATTGCTAAAACATCTATACTCTAGCTTTATTGTACCTTTGGACTTGGTTGTTAACAGATTCTACAAATTCGTTGTGAGGTGTTAATATAGCTCTATCCCGTAGATATTTTATATCTCCATGCGTTCGTTCTAGTTCTCCATAAGTTTCAATGATTATTGCAGCGCGTGCATCACCTTTGTGCTTTACATGAACCTGCACATCACGTGGAAGGCAGCTACTTATTTCCATGCTCTATCGGGCATAATAAGTACATGTAAATATGGGAGAACATTGTGGAACGAAGTCATTGTAAATTTTTTATTACAACCTTTCCATTTTCCAACATATAAAGTCAGACAATACCCTCCCGGAGAGCACAATATTTTGGATTATAAGTTATATGAGATTATAAAACACAAGTTCACATGCATATAAGTATTTAAAAGGAGCTTTTATTACTTTATAAAAAAAAGGAGCTTTTATTAGCCTGTCCTAATATTGCATTGGTGAGGAATTTTTATACAACGTATATGGGTAAGAGGATTGATGATAAAATTACATACATCACATCTCTTATATCAGGCCATTCTACTTAAATGAAATTTTGGCCACTGAACAATTAAACACGTTCTATTGTGAATATTTAATCACAAAAATTAGGTTGTATGGGTACAGTTCATGGAATAAGTTCCCAATATTATAAAGAGAAACCGGGGAACCACTGCATTGAATGAAAAACATGTCCATTAGTACATTAGTACAGTCATTCTCTGATTATAACATACGAATATTAAAACTAATAAGTGTTAAATTCAGTGGATTGTTTAGCTAGCTTGTGTTAATCTATCTGTATACGTATGATCAGTGGCAACAAATAATGACAAAATTAAGTGCTGGAGAATATTTCTAGCCAAATTAAGTGTTGTTAAATATTTCTAGCTGCGTACCTCATCGGGTATTTGGATCCATGAAGGATCAGGGTCATCACCTATGACAAAAGATGGCTCGGTACCATCACCTAAAGCCAAAACCCAATCTCTGAAAGCGACAGTTCTGCCATCAATCATAATTTGAGGCACATTTCTTTCAATCCTCATATTTTCAAGCAGAGTGAAAACCTTGCACGATTGTCATAATGGAGATTTTATAATACTCTCTGCCACAATTTCTCCCTCGCTTTCTTTGGAACCACAGGTAAAGTCTGCCGAAAATCCCTACCAAGGAGAATGGTGATGCCACCGAATGACAAGGATTGTGCATCAAGATTGACCTTGAAACAAATATCACGGAATGATCGATCGACAGCTTCGAATATATATCGGTGATGCATAGGCGCTTCATCCCATATAACTAAGCTAGCATTGTAGATCAGTTCTGCAAGATATGTATTCTGTTTAATGTCATAACTGAATTCAATAACATCAATTGGTATTTTGAAGTGAGACTGAGCAGTACGATTTTACCCTCACTCCTTGCTTGGATATGATAGCTGACCATAAAAAGATCTTCCCAGTACCACCAGGCCCATAAACGAAGTACATCCCGCCCAAGGACAACTCCATAGAATCAATAATAGTTTGAAGTACAATTCTTTGCATTTCATTCAAACAATCTAAATTTAGCCAAAGTTTTTCCCGGTCATACATCATCTCTTTCACCAATAGCTCATTCTCGTACTTCGAAGTTGTAACAGTGTCAAGCTTGGGCAAACCTGGATAATCTGCCAAATTTTTCCCATATTGCTTCAACAAATTATTAAGAGCCTCTAGTGCCAACATTTGTTTATCGTCATTGTTGCTTGTCAGAGTGGAAAAATTTATAAGTTTTCTCCTCGTATATGCAACATCATCAGCTATGGCTGCCCAATGTTTTGCGCAAAGTTCTCCAGCATCGCTTACCTCATAGAATACCAGCACGATAAATCATTAAAGTGAATAAAGTAAGCTATGTATTTATCTAGTTTTTAAAATCTAATTTTCTTTACACTTGAAGGCTTATTCACTATGGAATCTGAAGTGTATCTCTACGAATGAGCAACACCTAATCTAAGTTTCATTTACTTTCTAATAAGTTTTATTTATCCCAATACCTGGGCGAATATAGATTATAGACTAATATCCTTAGTAGCTTGGGAGTTGAAAATATTGTAAAAGAGTGGGGTATGTTAAAGCATGTACCTGGGGAATCTACTCTAACACCATCAGAACTTTCAAGATTCTCTTCTGAAGGACCATTTCCACCGATTTCATCCAAAGTGGCATTATGTCCTCCCCAGGAGGAGGCTCTCCTGTTTGAACCGAATTATAATACAAGTATTGAGCCGTTATAGACATTTATTGGATGCACTAAAATAACCAAAGGAAAACAAATGTACAATGTAAATTTCACATTCTCTTATGAAATTAGATTACTCTAGAAAGCACATACTGCATAACTGAAACCACATTTTTGTATCTATTTCATTCCCATATACGGGATTGTTTAACAAATCTACTTGGCATTCAATCCAATAGGTAAAATATCAACTGACTGCTTCAAAAATTGTGGCAAGACATTCACATGGTTTCAACTTAGTTGTGGTAGTTACTATTGCACTATACAGGCGTGCAAATCAGTGCTCGTTGACAGATATCATCAATACAAGAACAAAATCCAACAGTCTTCTGAAAATTTGAGATGTATCATGTATGGCTATGGCTAAATTTATATATGATTCGGTATGGAGAGTGATTTGTTTCGTAATTTGTGGCTTGATTAGCATGAATATTACAACTTTTTTACCACAATCAAACACCCATCATTCTCCCCTTTGTGCCTTGATTAACATGAGTATTACAACTTCTTAACCACAATCAAACACCCATCATTCTCCCCTTTTACCGCAATGTAAAAATAATACTACCCATATACAAATAAAACCCATATACATGCTTATACCACGTCCTAACCAAAAGTTGTCCATAATTAAAACAATTGACCCAATCATTACCAGCACACACATGTACATGTAGACAATAGCACACAAGACCAATACACAATCACATCCAGATCATCAAACTTCATCATGTCAATCCATACAGGATCATGACTATTCACAAGCAAAAGTTGCCCATAATTAAACTAATTAACCCGTCATTACGTAGCTACATATATCAGCTTGTTGGTGTACGAACTTGTGTCTATACATCGATTATGCATCCAACAAGTCGACCATACATGAATTTTGCTTCTCAAGTGCAAGGAAATTATTACAGAATCACATCAAAAAAAGCAGCTACCTCATGATGTAATAGGAAATGTGTAATTATGTGATCAGATTGACTTGAATAATAGTAACCTGAGTGAAAAGTTAAGGAGCTTTGTTTTGACTTTCATAGGAACCATCTTTAGAGTGTTCACTAAGAAAGGCTTTGTTTTGGTATGTATACATAGAGTAAATTTCTGCACAGAAATTTTGGCTACATCTGTTTCTGTACATGACACCTTGGATAGAACTAATATACTGCACTTTGCTACTTTGGACTAATTTATGTCTCACTTGATCCTTTAAATATCCCCATGGACTATATACTACATATATTAGCAAGTTTCAGATTGCATAAAATCCTCACATGAGAAGATTTTGTCAACGTGATTACATGGACTGACAATTAAGAAAGAAGAAAATTATCTTGAGCTAAACTTATTTTTAGGGATAAAAACCCACCTTTTGTCTGTTTAAAGCATTTAACTGATTTGCCTACTAAGTACCAAGTAGTGTTTTTGGCAATCTGGCCATATGTTGATAGTAATATCTTAGTTTTATTTTAAAATTTACAGCTGCACTTCAGTGCAGCCAAATATTTGCTCTTCCTTTTCCTTCTTTATTAAAAAGATACAGTTTTTAGGTGCCTGATATTATTGTTTATTGAAAAGATTCTTGATATATGAAAGAAGTGGCATACCTTTATCGGTAACTAATTATCAGTCTAGTACAGTGTTGTGTCAGTGTGTGTGGAGGGAGAGAGAAGGTGAGGAGAACGAAGGGAAGAACATAAGGTAGTACATGCTTATACCACGTCCTAACCAAAAGTTGTCCATAATTAAACTAATTGACCCAATCATTACCAGCACACACATGTACATGTAGATAATAGCACACAAGACCAATACACAATCACAGATCATCAAACTTCATCATGTCAATCCATACAGGATCATGACAATTCACAAGCAAAATTTGCCCATAATTAAACTAATTAACCCGTCATTACCAGCAGACATATGTAGACAATCTAAGATTTTATATAGCATATATGTAAAGAAAATCAAACATTCCTTTGAAATCGGGGAAAAATGCGAAATTGAGGAAGAAAGGGAAGAGATTGGAAGTAGAAGATAAAGTTCGGCGACGGAGCAAATCCCCAATTGGTTGGATAATAGATAGACTGGAGAAATGATAACCGATAGATGATGAGAAATTGGGCGCTGTTGGGCAATTTCGTTATTCACAGTAATCCAAGGATATATACGTACTTTCACAGCTATTAAACTGGCATTTTTTACCCCTATGTCAGCTTATAATATATAGTAATAGATGTGGACAATTATTTTGGGACAAGCAAAATAGAAAACAGTGGACAATAAAAGTGAAACGGAGGGAGTAATATTTTTTAACACTACTTTTCACTATTACACCCACTCCTTCTTCATTTTATACTACTCTTTTTTAAATTATTACACTCACTAATTTACTCCACTATCTCAAATCTATTATTAAATATTAATAGTTTCCGCCACTTTATCCACTTTTCAACTAACTTTACTCTTTTTCTACTATATTTTCTTAATCTCCGTGAAAATCAAAAAGTATCAAATAATTTGGGACGGAAGGAGTAGCATATAAGCTTGTACCATATATATGTGGAAAAATGTCATATTCATACTCTAGCTAGTATCCGGAATGTATTTTTGATGAGTAATGACAATGGATCCAAAAAAGGACCATCACGTGAAATACCCATATGCCAAAATGGAAACCATGCATTGTCAATTCCAGAAAAAAATAATAATAATTTTACCTAAAGGTGTCTATTTTTTTATGTGTAAATATATTATGCATTACTAGTCGACAAACTGCATTTTGCGACGGTCTTATAACAATATTTTTTAGTTTTAAATAAAGATTATTTAATAAAAAAATTGACAAAAATATATTTATAACAATTAGTGAGCACAATATTGTATAAATTAGATGTACATAGACAATAAGACGAATTATTCATTTTACTCTAATTTTGTCTCACAATTTTTTAGATCTACACCGATTGTGTATGTATACTTACTATATTATAATAGCCCAAATATTAAAAATTTGGTCGGTTAGTGAGTTGTACCTATTATTTTTCCATAATTACACTTAATTAATTGATTGTATATAAATTACCTTTTTTTAGGTAAAAGCATATTACTTTTTTTAACTTTTTAATAACTAACTAATTTCTTTTTTTCGGATAAAATACAATATTTTTATATTTTATCTAAATAAAATTTCTTTTTTTCTAAAAACATCACGGACAATTCTTTTTAATAAAATAATTGTATTATACTTAATATTAACTAAGCAATTATTTTTTTCAGTTAAAACACATGGCCTTTTCTATTTTATCTAACTAAATTCTCTTTTTTTTCCAATTATGTTTTGGACGGTTCTATTTAATTAAGTAAAACAATAATATTAGATTTTTATATTTTATAACTAAGATCCCTAATTTTTTAGAAATATTACGGGCAACTTATATATAATTATATGAAATCATATCATTTAATAATTTAAGCTTATAAAATTTAAGTCTTAAAAAATTCATTTCAAATTAAAGACAAAATCGTATGATATCAAAAAAAATCTGTAGTATTTGTTAGGTCCCGTAATAGGGCTAATTTAAGCTAGAAAGGAGGGTTGAATAGCTTAATATCCAATTTAAAAATTATTATGGCGTTTTAAAATAATTTTCCCTTTTTAAAACTTTTACCGATTCGTTATGCAGTTTATAAGTGCAGAAATAAAAGACAAGAGAAGAAAATACCACACAGAAGATTTTATCCTAGTTCGCGATGGCGCAACCCCTAATGGATTCGCTCACCCCTACTCCAGTCCCCGAGCTCCTCTCCGGACTCGAGATTTTCCCTTAAAAATAACTCGCTCCTTTAGTAGGCGGAGAAGCCTTTACAACCCTATAAATATTGCGTATCTCCAAGATACTACCTCACAATAAATATAAAAACCCACAAGACTCGTCTTGGGCCATAACTCCCCGTTACACCCTCAAAGTCGTTGTGAAAACGTACACAACTTATCTTAGACAGCAACTCTCCGTTACTTCTTCAAAGCTGATGTAGAACCCTTGGTGTAGTGTTTGAATTCCTCGCTTTTGACGGTCTTGGATCTTAGATGAAAGGTCTCGGGTCTTTCCTCTTATTCACGGTGCAAAGACCACTAACTCCCCACTAGTGCCTAGGACTTGGGTCTTAGAATGAGAATCACCTCACTGCAAAACTTGGAAAACAATATCTACGAAACAAACCGTAATATAAAGGGAGGTTTTGGACTAATATGTCCTAGGATGACTATAATATTCTTACACGAATATTAATTATGATAAGTTCGATAAGCTTTATTTGCTTATTACTTTATGTGTATTCTTTAGTCCATATGATTTGTAGATCGAAGAATACTTTTAATGCAATACTCCGTATAATGAGATTTAAATATATCTTGGAGTTTGTAAATATTGATTATGTCCTTTAAGCTTGTAGGCTTATAATGTTTATAATCGTATACTTTGGTTCGACTTTTTGTAAATGTCGAAGTATACTTAAATTACTTCTTTATTGAAAATACGTCTATTTTCGAAGTAATGTATAAATCAAGTCCTTGTAAAAACTTTATAGCTTAAGGATCTTTGATAAACAACTTCTCGTTCGATATACGTATATATCTAAGTATATATAAGAAAGAGAAGGTTTTTGAGATGAATTGGGTGTAGAGAGTGTTTGGATATATTGAGAGAGCTCACACTTCAAAAATCCCAGCAACTATTTGGCTCTTTAGCTTGTTAGAAATGGTTGGGGGAAGGGGTTTATTTATTGGAGGAGTTGGGTGGAAGGAAGGGTGAGGATTTAAAGTAAAAAAAGTGGTTGAGATTGAAAGCACTTGGATTGATGAGGTGGAAAGTGGTATTGTGTTTCTTTGGGGTGGTTTTGTGTTTCTTCCAAGTGGGTTTGGTAAAAAGAATCCAGCTGTGTTTGGGTTCTAATTAATTGTATCGTACTCGTATAATTAACGATTAAATACGTAACATGTTTCGTTAATTAAATACCCGATTAATACGAAAATAACCAATAAATAATCCTAAAATTATGGAGTACTTAGGAATATTATAAAAAGGAATTCTGGAAAGTTTGGTCAAATTTGGTCAACGTTGACTTGGTCAAACGTGGACCCACTGTCTCGATTTTCGTGCACGAACCAAAATTCTCAGAAAACGTGGACCCACTAATGGCAGAGTGTTGTTTGAGACACGCTTTTGGAAATGGAGTATTGAAGAAATATGCTTCTGACAGAAGCGCATCTACCATAAGATACGAAAATACCAGAAGCGCATCTACGGATACGCAACTGGTAGTGACGCATCACTCGTCTTCTTCATTTGCAGAGAGAAGCGAGAGAAGTCTCGCCGACGACTTCTTTCTCTTTCTTCGTTCGCCCATCTCCTGTGGTCGTCCAGTCACAAGCTACACACCAATCCAATCGGCTTCATCTCCTCTACAATCCTATATAAGTTTCATACCATATCATTTGTCCGATTTCGAGATCTCGCGGCTTCTATTTCAAAACGCATTTCCGGCATCTTTTTTTTCTCTCCCTCCGTTCACCTCCCTCCCGTGCTTGTTCAGCCATCTTATACATACCATTGCAATCGGCTCTTCACCCTCTACACGCCTATACCAGTTTCATATCATTACATTCGTCGGATTTGAATCCCCCAGATTTGTTTTTGTCGCCGGCGAGAGTCGATTCTGGTTGCTATAGTAACGTGGGATATGCCGTTGCCAGTGGCGTATCCCATGGGTAGATAGGGCCAACAGTTCCGAAAATGGGCATTTTGGACCATGGGTACCTCATTTTGAAGCATTTTGGTCATTATCTCAAAAATTATAGACTATAAACATGGTCTATAATCGTAGTAGGGTTAGGTGACTTGGTGGACAAGTCACCGCCTAGAAGTAGGTTCTAGATCCTATTATGTAGGAATCAGTTTCCATGTTGAAGTATGTGCCTTGGAGGCTAAGTCTGACGAGGATCAGCATCATTACCTGACTCTTATTGCTGAGCTGTTTGATACCCTTAATATTAATTACGAAATTAATATAAAAATAAGGTTTGGACCATGTTGGTGGGTCCCACATCTGGACCATACCGGGTCTAATTAATGCCACATTAAATGTGTCTTTAGGGCTTATTTTTAGCCCATATCATTTGCCCCCCAACTTCTAGGAAAACTGATCAGGTTTTCCTTGAAGTTTTAACGCCCCTTTCCGAGACTCGGGTCAGGGTTCATCTTTATACACTAGTGTTTCACGAGTATTGTCTTTATGCAAAGCGTGGAGCGACCGACGCATTTACGACAATGTTAATTCGATGCTAATCGGCACTAATCAGCCTTAACGACGTTTAAACAATGTTTAAACGACGTTGAACGGCATAAAACGGCACTAACTAGCCTTAAACGACACTTAAACAACGTTAAGTGATGCCAACCGGCATTAAAGGACACTGAACAGTGCTAAAAGACAGTATCGGTGCTAACGACATTATTGGTGCTATCGGCACTAACGGTGCTATTGGCACTAACGGTGCTATTGGCACTAACGGTGCTATCGGCACTAACGATGCGAAACGGTGCTAGACAGCACTAAACGGCGCTAGACGGCACTAAACGGCACTAAACGGCGCTAGACGGTACTAAACGGCGCTAAATGGTGCTTAAATGATCGACGGAAAGGAGATTCGGGATAGTTAAATCCACCTCCGGTTAGCTGGTCGGCTTCCAGGAGGTCCTGGTCGGCTGCGAGGAGGTACTGGTCGGCTGACAGGAGGTCCTGGTCGGCTACCAGGAGGTCCTGGTCGGTTGACTGGAGCTCCTGGTCGGCCAGACCCCTTCCTGGGTAGCTGGTCAGCTTCCAGGAGGTCCTGGTCTGCTGGGACCTTCCAAGGTTGTAGAAAACTCCATGAGCTTCGCGTGGACTATAAGATCGTCCAAATCTGATACCCGGAGCTCAAGATATGACCCAAACAACGTGAGGTCGGCTGACAAGAGCTCCTGGTCGGCCAGAACCCTTCCCGGGCAGCTGATCGGCTGCCAGGAGGTCCTTATCGGCTAGGACCTTCTAAGGTTGTAGAAAACTCCATGAGCTTCGCGTGGACTGTAAGATCGTCCAAATCTGATACCCGGAGCTCAAGATATGACCCAAACAGCGTGAGGGCCTCTTGGGCGGCCACTTGGCTGACACCTGCTCGGCTAAAGGCCTCTTGGGCGGCTGGTCGGCTGCCACCTGCTCCTGGTCGGCCTTCCAAGGTTGTATAAAACTCTGTGAGCTTCGCGTGGACTGTAAGATCGTCCAAGTCTGATACCCGGAGCTCAAGATATGGCCCAAACAGCGTTGAAAGGTCCGGTTTCGGCTTTTGCCCCGGCCTAAGCTCTGGCTTCGTTTTCACCTTTCAAACATCAAGGTGAGGCTACGAACATCAACTTTAAGACTTGATAATCAAGCTCAGGACTCGATCATCAACCTCAGTCGGCCAATGGCCTCCTCGGGAGATTGGTTGGCCGGTTCTTGATTGAACATCACGTTTCGAACATCAACCTTAAAACCTGATCATCACCCTCACTTGGCCAAGGCTTCAAGAGGATCCTTAGTTGATTGTTATGGGTCTCAGACCTTCCATGAGGTAGCTTCAAACTCCTTTCAAGGGTTTTACGCTTGCCTGATCTTAAATAGAATTACTTCGAACTTTTTAATCACCATTTTGGAATGTTGATTGAGTGGCTTGCTCTTGAACTATGCTTGAATCACTTGATTCAAGGTTGGCTGACAAGTGGTTGGCTGACAAGTGCTTCTTGGTGGCTGCCAGGAGATCCTTGGTGGCTGCCAGGTGCTCCTGGTCGGCTGACAGGAGCTCCTTGGTGGCTGCCAGGTGCTCCTTGTTGACCAAAACGATGCTTAAACGACGTTTAACCTATGTTAAATGACGCTAAATGGCGTAAGCTGGCACTAAACGGTGCTAATCGACGCTAAGTTTAAGAATCAGAACCATCAACCGGGCCAACCAACTGACGGGTGGTGTCAGGTGGTCGGCCAGACCCCTTCATGGGCAGCTAGTCGGTTGACAGGAGCTCCATGGTGGCTGCCAGCTGCTCCTGGTCGGCTGGGGCTGCCAGGTGGTCGGCCAGACCCCTTCCCGGGCAGCTGGTCGGCTGCCAGGAGGTCCTGGTCGCCTGCCAGGTAATCCTGGTCAGCTGACGGCTGCTGGGAGGTCGGCCAGACCCCTTCCCGGACAGCTAGTCGGCTGCCAGGAGGTTGGCGGTCCTTCCTCATGCACCTTGTCGTGCCTCTCGGAGCTCTCTCGCGATGTTTGAATTCTCATTCTCAACCTTGAATCTCGATCTTGACTTTCGGCTATTGAGTGCCACCTTTCATTAACCTTGAAACAAGGTCTTCTTTATCAACCATGTTCATCAACATTGAATCATGTTCATCAACATTGAATCATGTTCTTCATACTTGGTCGTTGACTATCAACCCTTCTCTATTTTGAATCATGTGCTTCATGCTTGAAGTATTCTTGAATCTCTTGATAATCGAACGTATATGAAAGTCGATATTTGGACCTCAACATCAATAATCGATCGTTGAATGTCATTATTTAAAGTCGATGACCAAACATACATCCTTCACTTCAAATTGGCTTTCATAACTTCAGTGACCTTCTGGGCCTTAACTCGCTTGTTGAATCCTAGGTTTTGAACCTTGAGTTCATTCATGGTTGTTGGTTATCATCAACCCTTAACTCTCATTCTAAGATGTAAAAATGATGAAGTCCCTTAGTTCTTGCCCCCCTTGCTACAAATGGTGGAGGTCTTGCTTCTCGATTGATCGTTCAAGAAGTTCCCTTGCCACTCGGCACTTGACTTCAAGTTTGGTGTGCCTTGGCTGGTTGTCAACCCTTTATCTTGATTCTAGGTTTCTAACCTTCTTCTTATGCTCAAAGGACCTTACTTTGGTTTGAACTCAATTGACGGCTCTTGATTCAAATCCTTAAACTCAAACGACGAACTTGATTGGAGGTAGACAGCCTTTTTGGCCATCAAGGCTAAGATTTTGTGTCAGGATTTGAGATTCAAGATTTTAAGTATGGAACGACAAATGACCTCTTATCTCGACATTCTCACTAACATTTTCTGTGCCTTCAAGGCATTATCAGGGGGCCAACCAGTTTCAAGATGAGCTTTAAGAGGGTCTATCCTTCAACTTACATCAACTGGTGCTACCAACTTAGAGTTGATGGTCGGGGCCTTCAAGACCTGGAAGTAAATACTCCCTGTATAATTCTCTATCTAAGAAGAAGCGAACTTAGACAGGGCATCAGCCTTAACGTTCTCTTCTCTTGGAATGCGCTCCACATAGCACTCATCAAACTGAGTCATAACAGCTTTCACAACTCTCAAATACCTTGCCATAGTCTCATTTTTGGCCTCAAATTCACCATTCACTTGCGATGCTACCAGTCTTGAATCTCCACAAACTTTGAGATTCTTGACTCTCATGATTCTGGCCAAGCCCAAACTGGCTATCAAGGCTTCATACTCAGCTTCGTTATTGGTTGTCAAAAAGTCCAACTTCAAAGCATACTCAACTGTAAACCCATCAGGGCTTTGCAAGACTAAACCTGCACCACTTGATTTTGTTTTTGATGCTCCATCAAAATAGAGCACCCAATATTCCTTCTGATCAGGTGCAAGCTCTTCATCTTTTTCTTCACTTCCAGGGGTGGTTACTATATCCTGCCCCCCGACTTCTTGGTTGCCAATGGTACATTCAACCACGAAGTCAACCAATTCCTGAGCATTAATGGCTGTTCGAGGCTTATACGTGATGTCAAATTCTCCAAGTTCAATCGCCCACTTAATTAACCTTCCACTGGCTTACGAGCTATGCAATATGTTTCTCATCAACTGCTGGTCCATCAGGACTTCAATCTTATGTGCCTGGAAGTACGGTCGTAGCTTTCTCGAGGCTGTTACCAATGCCAAAACAAATTTTTCGATGGTTGAGTCATTCAACTCAGCTCCATGCAACACCTTGCTAACATAGTAAATGGGTTTCTGAACCTTTTTCTCTTCTCGAATGAGGACGGCGCTCAGCGCTTATACAGATACCGCCAGGTATAGATAAAGAGTCTCCCCGGGACTAGGTTTGGCCAACAACGGGGCTTCTGCCATGTACCTCTTCAATTGCTCAAAGGCCTCTTGGCTCTCAGTAATCCACTCAAAATTTTTCACTTTTTTCAATGCTTGAATGAATGGCAAGCATTTGTCATCAGACTTGGAGATAAATCTCTCCAGGGCTGCAACTTGGCTAGTTAACTTCTGTACATCTCGTATAGAGCGGGGTGGTTCCATGTCCAAGATCGCTTTGATCTTATCAGGGTTGGCCTCTATGCCTCTCTTCGAAATCATCAATCCCAAAAAATTTCCTGATCCAACGCCAAAAACACACTTGGCTGGATTCAACATCATATTATGGTGCCTCAGCACTTCGAATGCCTCTCTGTGGTGCTTAATATGGTCTGCCTTGATTAGGCTTTTGACTAACATGTCATCGACGTAGACCTCCATGGTTTTTCCAATCGGATGAGCGAATATCTTTGGGATGTCATCCTTGTGCATCTTAATCTGATTGTAGCCGCTGAACCCATCCATGAAGCTCAACACCTCATGTCCAGTTGCGGCATCTATCAACATGTCTATCCTTGGCAGGGGAAACAGTCCTTCGGGCATGCATCATTCAAATCAGTGAAGTCTATGCATATCCTTCACTCCCCATTTGCCTTCTTGACCATCACAGGGTTAGCCAACCATTCGGAGAACTAAATCTCTTCAATAAACCCATCTTCTAAGATCTTGTCAATCTTCTTGTTTAATGGGCTCTTGCCTCTCAGGAGCAAAATTTCTTTTTTTCTGCTTTATCGTCTTTCGCTTGGAATAAGAATGCTGTCAACTTTCCCTTCAAGGGTTCCTTCAAAGAAGCTCCTATATAAGTAACTTTCTCAACTCGCTTGGTCGTCATGGCTTCAATGTTTGTCTTGGTCTTGGGTGTTGAACGTCGATGTTCGAAGGTTGAATGCCAATGTTTGAAATCAAGGGTTTTCAAGCTCAAGGGTGTTTTAAATCACCAAAATATCTACCAGAGATGCTGGTCCAAGGCCAGGGGGTTTCTGGTTAGCCCCACGAGGTCTTGAACCTTCCCTAGGAGGTTTTCAAAATTACATATTGGTTTTCAAGTTCCAACATGAAGTTTCAACCGTTGGATCTTAATTGGAGGTCCATGACCCCCTCAAGTTTGGCCTTCATAACTAACCTTGGCCTTCATGGCTAATCTTGGCCTTAATGGCTAACAACTTATGTTCTTCAACCTAGGATTCGGGGTTGATTCCTCGATTTAGATTTCGATAAATGCAATCCCGTTGGCTTCTTGCCTTTTAAGCTTCTGAGACGAGAGCTTGCTTGATCTTCTTAATCCTTGCTTAAGGTTATTAATTGGTCTTCATCCTTGGATCCTTAACCCAGGTACTTAATAAGTATTGAAGAGTAGCTAGTCCTTAACATCCTCGGCCTTTCATGGTTTTGATTGTTGCATGTGGCTTTTATCTTCTTGTCTTTTATCCTGGGTCCTTCACAGACTTAAACTCTTACTTGGTCGCGTTGTAACCTAACTCTTGACCCTTCGGGATCTTTGTTTATGCATTTGTTTGTTTTCCATTCACGTATTCTTTTATTTTCGGTACTCGGTCATCCTTGACTTGCACTCATCGGGTGCTTGGCACATAAATAAAATCACACAATCAATGAATGGAAATCAAACTTGCATTAATAACTTGTAATGGGTTCATGTTAGAAATGATTGATGAGAACAGTGTTTGGAAGCTAAAGTAACAAAACAGAGTTTAGCTGGAAGCAGTCAGAGTTTAGTTAAACACTGACTGGAAGTACAACAGAGGTTGTTAAACTCTGTAGTGGAAGCGTCTGAGAGTCAACAGTGTTTGAGGAAGACAAATATGGAAGCAATATCTTTGAAGATTGGATAGCTGTCAAAGAGATTGAGTTGACTTAGAAGACATGTAGCAATCGTGATTGATATCAATTGTATAGCTTAATTATAGGAGAATCAATTACTGATTGTACGAAGCTGTATGTTTTATAAATACAGTTATGTTAACCCTAAAAGGGTATCGAACATTGAGAAATTCATTGATTGTAACCTAAGCAGCTCTCTGTGATATTTTACATCACTGAGAGAGGAATTGATAATTCCAAACAATTTTTAAGTGTTAAAACTTGTGTTCTTGTTAATTACTCATACAATACTTGATTACATATTGTGTATTCGACCTAACAAGTGGTATCAGAGCCAATCTGTTACTTTATTACAATTTAAGATCCAAACACAATAGTAATCAATGGCAGAGATACCTCCTCCATCTAGTTCTGAGAAAGCCCCTACTACTGTTAGTAGGTATGAAACGATTAGGGTTCCAATACTTAGGCCATCAGAGTATGCAATTTGGAAGGTGAAGATGACCATGTTTCTGGAGGCTACAGATCCAAAATATCTTGATAGAATTTATGAAGGTCCTCACAAACCTACAAAGTTATCTGCTGCTGCTGCTGGTGAGGAATCAAAGGTGATTCCAAAAGAAAAGAAAGATCTAACTGCTGAGGATCTTTCTTCTATTGCAAAGGATGCAAAAGTAAGGCATTTACTTCACAGTGCTTTAGACAATGTTATGTCTAATAAAGTGATTAATTACACTACTGCAAAGGAAATATGGGATGCACTTGAGGTTAGGTGTCAAGGAACTCCTGCAATCAAGAAAAATAGAAGAAACATACTCACTCAGGAGTATGAGCATTTTGAGGCAAAGTCTGAAGAAACCATGACATAAACATTTGACAGATTCTGTAAACTGCTCAATGATTTGTCATTGGTTAACAAAGAGTATGATTTAGAAGACTCAAATCTCAAGTTTCTTCTTTCTCTACCTGAAAAGTGGGATGTGAAAACAACCACTATAAGAGATAACTATGAACTTGCTGAAACAGAGATTGATGAAATATATGGACTGCTCAAAACCTATGAATTGGAATTGGAGCAGAGAAACAAAAGATCAAGTAGAAAGTCAAAATCTGTTGCTCTTAAGGTTGAGGAGAAACCATTAAAAAAGGAAGCATCAAGGAAGAAAGCTAAGGGAAAAGCTTTAGTAATAAAGTCTGAGAGTGAGTCATCAAACTCTGATGATGACTCAAACACTGATGCATTATCTGATTCTGAGGATGATGAAGAAGAGTTGAAGCAAATGGCTGTCTTGATGGTAAAAACTTTTAAGAAGATGGGTTTCAGGAACTTTAAGAAGGGAAACAGATTTTCTAAGAAAGATTTAAACTCTGACAGGAAGAGTTACAGAAATTCTGATAGAAGGGATACCAAATCAGGAAAGAAAGACAAGTCTGAGATTCAATGCTACAAGTGTAAGGAGATGGGTCACTATGCTCCTGAGTGCAAAAAGGGTAAAACTGAAAAGGCACTCTACACAAAAGGCAGAGATTGGGCAGACACTTCAGATTCTGATGAGGAAGTCAACTATGCTCTCATGGCTACTACTCAGAATGAAGATGATGATCTAAAGGTACCCCCAACTACCTATGCTTATAATACTGATAATATAACTGAATTGAGAATTTATCTTAAAGCATTACATATCAGTTATAGGGATCAGACTTTAGAAAATGAGAGGATAAAGAATGAGTGTTCTCAACTCAAAGATAGAAACAAACTTATTGAGGAACAACTTGAAAACATGAATAAAGTTCAGAAAGAAAGAGATGATGCTGTGTTTATAGAACAGGAGTTGCTAGGTAAGTATAAGCAACTAGAATCTGAATTGGAGGATACTAAACACATTATTAAAACTTGGACACATTCTGGTAAAGACACTCAAGAAGTGTTTCAGTCAGATACAGTAGGTCTAGGTTACTCTGAAGGAGATGAACTTAGATTTGAAAATCTGGTAAAAGTTAGACCACATCGTTCATCTGAAGGTAATGTTATGGGAACAGGAGGACCTAAGACTGAAGCTGAGAAAAAGGCTGTTAAAGAATCATATGCTAAGACTTTTGTTAAAGAGGTTAACATTGGTTTAATGACAGATAAACAACTCAAGCATAAGCTCAAAGAGATAAAATCTGTCAACAAACAGAGAATGCCTAGGAATAACAAAAATGGAAAGGTAGGCATAACATCAGGAATTAAGCCAATGCTTGCTACATTAGCTCCTAGAAAAACATGCTTTAATTGTGGTAGCACTAATCATCTTGCTAGTTTCTGCAGTAAGAATAAGAACATTAATTCTTTGCCCTCTAAAACTGCAGTAAAGAATGATTATGTGAGAACTAGACCACAGACTTTATGTAAACACTGTGGAAGTACGTGGCATTCTATTTACACTTGCAGAGATTATCATGCTATTTACTATAATTACTATGAACCCAAGCCAAATTTGAAATGGGTTAAAGTAAACTCTGCAAATGTAAACTCTGAAAAAGTTAGCTTAAACTCTGATAATGTGAATTCCGCTGCAAAAGCTAACAGAATCAAGAAAGCCAAAGGATCCAAGCAAGTCTGGATCCTTAAAACTAACAATCAGTGATTGTTTGTGATTGCAGGGCACCAGGGTAAGTACCCTAGTTGTGGACAGTGGATGTTCAGGACACATGACTGGAAATAAAGCCCTGCTATCAGAGTATGAGGAAAAGGCTGGCCCAAAAGTTTCCTATGGAGATGGCAACATAGGACATACTCTGGGATATGGCAATATTAATCTTGGGAGTGTCATCATCACAAATGTAGCTCTGGTTCCAGGACTCAAGCATGATCTGCTATCTGTGAGTCAAATCTGTGACAAAGGATATCATGTAGATTTTCAGCCTGAATATTGTCAAGTCATCAGTAAATCTACAGGGAAAGTTGCTCTAGTTGGAAACAGACACAATAACATCTATGAAGTAAAATTGTCAACAAACACTGATGGCAAAGCAGTGTGTCTGTCAACAAGAATGTCCAGTGAAGAGAGTTGGAAGTGGCACAAGAAACTCTCTCATTTGAATCTGAACAACATCAATGAGCTAATAAAGAATGATCTTGTAAGAGGTCTACCAAAGTCATTGTTGAATGTAGAAGGCCTGTGTGATTCTTGTCAAAAGGCCAAACAGAGAAAAGCCTCCTTCAAAAGCAAATCTGAGTCTTCAATTGTTTATCCTTATCATCTCCTACATGTTGATCTTTTTGGACCAGTGAATGTTATGTCTCTTGGAAAGAAGAAATATGCTCTAGTCATTGTTGATGAATATACCAGATTCACATGGGTATATTTCCTTGCAAAGAAGGATGAAACTACATTAACACTGACAGAACATATAATACAACTGGACAAAGGGTCAGAGAATCAAGTGAAGATTATCAGAAGTGACAATGGAACTGAATTCAGGAATTCATCAATGGAAGAATTTTGCAAGAGTAAAGGAATCAAACAAGAGTTTTCTACACCTGGCACTCCACAACAAAATGGTGTAGTGGAGAGGAAGAACAAAACCTTGATAGAAGCTGCAAGAACCATGCTAGATGAAGCAAAGCTGCCAACATATTTCTGGGCAGAAGCAGTTCAAACTGCTTGTTTTACTCAAAATGCAACACTGATCAACAAGCATGGTAAAACTCCATATGAAATGGTGAAAAAGAAGAAGCCAAATCTAAAATATTTTCATATTTTTGGATGCAAGTGCTTTGTATTGAAGACTCATCCTGAGCAGTTGACCAAATTTGATCTAAAGGCATATGAAGGAATTTTTATTGGCTATCCACTGTCAACTAAGGCATTCAGAGTTTATAATCTGAGAACCAGAGTGATCATGGAATCAATTCATGTGTCATTTGATGACAAGAAAATAACTGGACTTAAAGATGTCAATGAACATGATCAACTGCACTTTGAAAATGAATATTTATTCTCTGAAAAAGTAAACTCTGATCAGACTGATCTGTTTAACTCTGTTGAGCTAAACTCTGAACCTCTACTGGTAAATACTGAAGAGACTCTTCAATCAGAAGCAAGGGAAGAACCAGTTGAGGGGGAGCATGAAGAATCACATCAAAGTGATAATTCAAATACTGATAGTGACTCAGTTGATAAGTCTGAATCAAACTCTGTTGATTCAAACTCTGTTGATAATTCTGAGCAGTCACATTCAGGGGGAGCATCAGAAAATGAAGAAAGGCACCAAGAAAATCAGGAGAGCATGGATCAAGGGGGAGGATCACATGATGACATAAGTAATTTGCCTTCTGCAAGAAAATGGACTAAGTCACATACACCTGATTTGATTATTGGTGATCCAGATGCAAAAGTTAGGACAAGAAGTGCAACAACAAATGAATGTCTGTTTCATGCATTCTTGTCACAATCTGAGCCAAAAAAAGTAGAAGAAGCTCTTAAAGATGCTGACTGGATAACAGCAATGCAAGAAGAGCTAAATGAATTTGAAAGAAATGAAGTGTGGACTCTTGTACCAAGGCCCAAGAACAGATCCATTGTTGGTACTAAATGGGTTTTCAGAAATAAAACTGACAGTGAGGGTGTTATCACAAGGAACAAAGCAAGACTGGTTGCAAAAGGCTATTCACAGCAGGAAGGAATAGACTATGATGAAACATTTGCTCCAGTTGCAAGATTGGAGGAAATCAGAATTTTTCTAGCATATGCCTCTCATAAGAAATTCAAAGTGTTTCAGATGGATGTGAAAAGTGCATTTCTAAATGGAAAACTTGAAGAAGAAGTGTTTGTGAAACAACCATCAGGTTTTGTAGATCCAAAATATCCAGACCATGTCTACAGGTTAGACAAGGCACTCTATGGACTTAAGCAGGCACCAAGGGCATGGTATGAAACTCTTGCTAAATTTCTACTAGAAAGTGGGTTTCACAGAGGTACTATTGACAAAACTCTGTTTTACTTTCAATCTGGTAGTGACTTGCTCTTAGTTCAGATATATGTTGATGACATCATTTTTGGATCTACTAATGATAAACTCTGTAAGAAGTTTGCCAAGCTCATGCAGTCAAGATATCAAATGAGTATGATGGGAGAGCTTAGTTATTTTCTAGGTCTACGGGTGAAGCAAACAGATGATGGAATTTTTATAAATCAAGCAAAATATACCAGAAATCTTCTCAAGAAATTTGGCATGCTTGACTGTTCATCTGCAACAACTCCCATGGCAACTGCAACAAAATTGGACAAAGATGCAGGGTCATCAGTGGATATGACAAGTTACAGAGGAATGATTGGTTCTCTACTTTATTTAACAGCTAGTAGACCTGATATCATGTATGCCACTTGTTTGTGTGCAAGGTTTCAGGCAGATCCAAGGGAACCACATTTAACAGCAGTAAAGAGGATTTTTAAGTATCTCAAGGGCACTATAACTTTAGGGCTGTGGTATCCCAGAGAATCAGACTTTAAGCTTCTTGGCTACTCTGATGCAGACTTTGCAGGATGTAAAATTGACAGAAAAAGCACCAGTGGAAGTTGTCAATTTCTAGGTGATAGACTTGTTTCCTGGTACAGCAAGAAACAGAAATCAATATCTACATCTACAGCTGAAGCAGAGTATATTGCTGCTGGTAGTTGCTGTGCACAGATTCTATGGATGAAAAATCAATTGCTGGATTATGGATTGAGGTATACCAAGATACCTATTTTCTGTGATAATCAAAGTGCTATTGCAATGACAGGTAATCCAGTACAACACTCCATGACAAAGCACATCAGCATAAGGTATCACTTTATCAGAGAGCATGTAGAGGAAGGAAACATTGAGCTTCACTTTGTGTCTACAGAACAACAACTTGCAGATGTCTTCACCAAGCCATTGAGTGAAACTACATTTACAAGACTGGTCAATGAACTAGGAATGGTCTCTAGTTTTGACTAGAGATGTTGGTTAGACTCAAGATCTTACTTTTAAGATATATTGCTCATGTTTCTGCAAATTGTTAAGTGCTATGTGAACCTTAGTATTAAACTCTGTTATGCATGCTTATGTTTAAACTTTGTTAAACTCTGTCAGCATGTCTGTCTGCTAAACACTGTTAACATGTTGGATACACTCTGTGAATTCAGAATTGATTATTGTCTGAATGAAAACACCAATGAAGAAAAATGTATGAAGCATGATTCTCAGTAATTAAATCATGATTCTTTCTGAGTCACTGTAATCTAATCAGATTTTGTGCAGTAAATCAACACAGCATGATACTGTTTCATATTTATAGCATCTCTTAGTTTATTCAGTCCTAAACTCTGAGTTTATGAATATTGTGTGCATTGCCTCTCATAAATAATTTCTGATATTGATGAACTCTAAACTCTGATAAGTGACATTCTGTTCCCAAAGGTAATTCATGGTTCTTGATGATTCCTTGTTTATACTTGTAAAAACTATAAAACATGAGATGTGTCATTGATTAGTTTGGTGAGTTCAGATTCATGCCTGCACCCTGTGAGATTTTGAGCCAAATCAGTGATCGATACATTCTCTATCAATCAGTTTTTATTGCTATGTGATGTTCATCAGGAAGTATGGTTCTCTAGAACTTGTATTAAACCATTTTGAGACTACATGATATGTGTGTGCATGAAAATGATAAAGGCAATAGGATTTACCATTTCTTCAAACACTGTTCAAAATTCTTTTGAACAATGTTCAAACACTGTTCATAAATTCCACCCTTAGTAAACCCCTTTGAGCCTAATTAACTGCTCATTTTTCTTTAACTCTGTAGTATTAAGAGCAGTTATATTCTTTTGAAAAATCAAATGCAAGCAGGTGAGTGTTTCTCAAGAAAAGAAAAGTTTCCTCAGTATATATGTTAATAAAAAAATAATAATAATTAAAAAAAAAAGGGCATATATACTGATCATCTTGTACAAATATGTACTAACAGTGTGACTGAACACTTTGGTCTATTAAAATGTTCAGCTTGAAATTCACTCATGATTAAAACATCTCTTCTCATCTGTTTGATCTTACTACATTACAACCCTGAATAAAGTCCTTTTGATTTGTGCATATATGTACTCAAAGTAGTGTAGAATTGGTGGAAATTCAAGCATATGGTAGTATCTGCTTTTACTGATTGAATGTGAGTGTAAACACTTCACCTAAACACTTGTGTGCTTTGAGAGTTTGTGAGTTTATCAAGTTCATGACTGTTACTCACTGAATGATGCTCTGATTTCTATCTCTTGATCTTTTTGTCTTCAAAGACTGTGTGCTTACTTGGATAATCATGAACATCAAAGGGAATAGAAGTATTCAGATCTCTGTATTACAGTAACTACAGAGTTTAGCATTCATCAAACAATCAGTGTTTACTATGAGAGTTTGTGCATGCAGTGTTTATTGATTTTTTGTTATGGATTTTATGAAATATTAGATGCTCTAAAGATTGATTTTGGTAAACACTGCTTCACACACATTCATATTCACAACTGTGCAATTTTTGAAAGGGTTTTAGTGATAAAGTTGGAAAATTGACAAACACTGTCGAGTTGTGTTAAGTACTCTAAGGTAAAGTTTCATTGAGATAATTTGACTATTTTGGAGTAATTGGGGTAGTTGACAACTGTTAATTGGTGTAAATATGTCATAGTGTCGTGATTATAGGAATGACAGCGGTAATTATTAAGTGATCCATTGGTTGTTTGACACGTGTCCCATTATTGTGTCCCACTCTCACATTACTCTAAAATCAGTTCCGTGCTTACAATACATAAACGATTGAGTTTTTTTTAATCGCTTTTGTTCTCTCACTTCACATCGATTCATATTCACTCACTCACAGTTACTTGCATACTCAATCACTTTCAAAACTCTTGTTCACTCTCTTTCACATATTGATAAACACTTATCATACACATCTTTTCTCTGAATATTTTCGTATCATATCTTACTAATGGCAACCAAAGCTTTTGATGCAGCAGGGTTAGTTTTTCTTCCTAGCAATTATGCAGCTCCACTGGAGAATGAAAACGCTCCAGAGGCATTTCATTTGTTTCAAAATTTCTTGAAAGATTCCGAAATAGGGAAGGCTTTAACCGCACCTTCAACACTCTCTGCTTCACAAATTGCTACTTTTTGGACAAACTCTGTGTATGATGATGGAGAAGAGTCTGGCACTCCAACAATTACTTTCACTCATGATGAATCAGAGTATATCATTACTCCAACTACAGTTAGGGATGCTCTGGATTTTGAGACTCACACTTCTTACAGTGTTGTTGGTCACGACCGCTTGCGGACAATGTTGCAGCAAATTGGTTGTTCAAGAAATTTGAATAATCTGGGATCTCTGAGAAGGCCACTTTTGAGAAAGGAATGGAGTTTCTTTTTCGATTGCATTACACGGGCTTTTGGAAAGAAGACAACAAATTGGGATGCACTTCCTCTTGTGTTATGCAAAATTTACGCAAGCGCACGTTGTCACAAGTAATATATGATTAAATCAAGTTCGTTCCCACAGAGATCTAGAATGGTGTTCAATTCAATTAATGTACCTATGCACCGATGTATGGTTTTTATCCACTGCTAAGACAAATAACAAATTGGATATTTATTAACTACTAAATTAATTATCAAACTAAAGATTAACTAATTAAAGAGATTAAAGTCGAATTACTAATATGAGAATAAAACATGGAATCCTAGTTCATCATCTACTTCACTTAGAGTTGCAGCCTTTAATTAAAACATGCGATGGTTTTGATATCTGATCGGATAACACGAAAAGAGTAAAAGTTACCTCTCGGTATACTAGTACCAATCTACACATACATCCACAAAAGAGATAGAAGATGAATAGGCACCTATTATGTTTAGACCCTATATCTCTATAGAATTTGAAAACATAAAGGTTGAAGCACAAGTTATCCACTTAGATCACATAGGGCAGTATAAGTATTCTCATCTCACACCACGAATCATATTGATAAACAATTATGAACCTATGCTAGCATGGCAAGTTATAAATCTCAAGATCCACTCTCGCTTCATAAGAGATTAACAATTCAATTTAGATGTTAGCTACGCATCCAAAAGCATTAAGATTAACCATACGAGGATATCAATAATTCACCACACATAAATCTTTAAGGCATGCAAACTACTAAGCTACATAGATAAATCCACTAGGATCCCATGACAACGATTAGTTCATAACTAAACCTTTCGTCACCATGGGATTTGATGAAAACATGGTAAATAACAAGATATGAATAAAAGAAGTAATTATATTAATAAACAAGAGTTGAGAAAACAAATCTAGAACAAAAGATGAAGTAGATCTAGATCCGTTGCTTGTCACGAGCGTTGAATCCTTCTCTCCTTTTCTCCCTTGCAGATCTAAGCTGGTTACAATAATAAACTATGATAATGTGTACCTCTCTATTACAATGGTAGGATGTGTTTAAATAGGCTCTAAAAGTCTTGCCCAGCAAGAAAATACCAAAACAGAATTATAATAGAATTTCTGCAAGATACGTTTCCTAAACTGATTCTGTTTTTTAAGGGAAATTCGTGGATGACTTTTCTTCTGTTTTCCAGAGCCGTTCCAGACGTAATTGGGCCTCTGAACCACCTTAGAATGATAGAGAATCTCGTTATCTTCGCATGGACTGCTTACGGGCTGAAAACAGACTTATAGAACTCAAGATATGACCCAAACAGTGAATCTCACGCGTGCAGCCCAATAAATCCGAATTTTAATAAATTAAATCTCCAAAAATGACAAAAACATCCACCATAATCAACATCCTTGTAAATCTGCACAACTAAACAAAATACATCAGAACTACAAGAAACTTGAGCCCAAGACAATCAATTTAAGCCGATTTAGAATGCTCCAAGTGGATATAAAAGCCACTTATCACACCCCCAAACTTAAACCGATGCTTGTCCTCAAGCATAAACAATTACAACTAACTAACTAACTAGTACCACTTCCGTAGGTGATCACGGTTGCATTTGGCATATGCAACAAGCCCTTTAAACCCCTAGGCAGCCCTAGTGGACGAGTAAGGTCTCGTGAGGGCCTATAGCGAATGTACCCACAAAATCCATTTAACCTAATGCAATGCAATGCATGAATTCAACTAAATGAAAATGCAATTAATCTAATCTACCATACCTTCAAATCCTCTCATGCCATATCAACTTAAGAATCAAAGTAAATACGCAATGTCTTGGTGTCGAAAGTGCAAGTATTCACATAGTCTACTCAATGAACATGCATAAGTTCTCACAAGCCCATGTCAAATGTAAGAATAAGTTAGTAAACATGCTAAGCCTACAAGAGTACATCTTTGAGACAACACTCGGGATCTCATACGCAAGAACAAGCAAACACTCACAATCCGCTCACAAAGAATATTCACTCAAGAACAAGGGTAAGTGTATCACTCAATTCCAACAAAATCATAAACACGCTTGACATTTGGTATCAATCTAACTCTTAACACAACATATATACATCAATGACGATAATCAAAAGGTCTTTATTTGGGTTGTAACGGGGCTAGGGACAAGGTATGTCAAATAAGCCAAAACAGGTGAAGTGTCAAAAGCTAGCAAGTACCATAATACATCATTCACAACACCATATTTCCCCCCACATAATCTTTACTAAAACAAACACTCGACTAGTCGATTGAAATAGGATCGCAACAAACACAAACATGCTCTCATAATATATATTTTTTTTCTTTTTTTTTCCTTTTTTTTTCTTCTTTTTTTTTTCTTTTTTTTTTCTTCTTTTGTTTTTTTTTTCTTTTTTTTTTCGAGAGCTAAATAGAACACCAACAATAATATAAACAATAACAATGATCCAATGAATTTATTACATATGCCGACTATCAAATAAACAAACCCAATTTTCAATATTTCCCCCAAAAGTATGACCACAAATAACCCTTCCTTGCACACCTTATTACTCCCTTAAGCACTCTACTAGCCTTTGACAATGTGGGTTCAAATTAATGTAAGGCTAATACAAGAAAAAGGTCTAGGCAAGTAATGTGGTATGTCACCGAAAAAATAGGATTAAGCTCAACGGGTTAACTAATTGATCATGTAAACATGGTATGGTAATATGGGAAAATATGCGGTTATTCCTAAATGCCTTTATCATTTTAATCGTCAAATAATGTCATGCGTTTCAAGAAAGACCTCAAACAACTGCTAGCAATGCAAACAATCCGTGGACACTCAAGCAAACGAATAAATTGCAACAAACATGCAATAAGGCTCAAAACTCACTTGGTGGAAAAACATACTCAATCCCAAGAAAAAATCTCTCTAACGCACCTACTTGTATTCAAAGCATGAAAACTAAATCATCTTGCACATATTCATGTCCTTCTAATCACTTACAACATTCAATAAGTCTACTAGCTTCAACTTACTAGTGTATATGTGTGCACAAGAACAAAGCATATCACTTCTCAATCAAAAGCGTCAACAACACAAAATTCCTATCAAGCATGGATGCAAATGCAAACTATTATGAACTCACATAAAATACGAAAATAAAAACAGAATGCCCTATATGAAACAAACGTAGAAAACACGAACAAAAATGCATAATTTACTACTACTAATATGCAAAGCATGAAATCCTACATGAACAAATAATACAACAACAACTACTCATCCCTCAACCCACCCCCAAACTTAAAATATTCAATGTCCGCATTGAATGGAAGTAAATACAAGGGATAGTAGAAAACATAACTGCAATGCCTCATCCTCGAATGAATCATGCGGGAGACGAAAATTTTAGAACACTAGCACCACCTCTCCCACGCTTAGGAGCCATAAGAATCAATACCCAACTCATAAGAAGCTCCACCAATAATTACCAAGCAATATCACACCACAAATAGCCCAAATTCCAAGAATAATACAAAATCCCAATTTACAAGAACACAAATTCGTAATAAAAATAACATTAGAGAAAAAGATTTACCCATTACGAATCAAAGAGGTGAACTTACAATTAATTCCTCTTTAGAATTGAATTTTTAAAGAAGTAGGGTTGGATTTGTATGTATAGGTGGGTATATATATTTGGGGGGAAAATAATAATAATAAAAATAAAAATAAAAATAAAAATAAAAATAAATAAGATAAATAAAATAAAATAAAATATGAAATAGAAGATGGATTGGAACTAATTTGGAATTAATATGGGGCTAGAATTAGGATTTTAGGTGGAGAAAATAATTAGAAAAGGGGTAGGAATTGATTTAGGAGATGAATAATATTTAATATATACTATATATATATACACATAAACAATTCACGTTTAAGACAAAAAAACATGGCCAAAAAACTTACCTGGCTGGCGCCTGACGCATGGAATGGCGCTTCACGCGCGGAAATCTTCTGTCCCTCCTGGCGCACTTGCGCGTGTGCTGGCGCTTCATGCGCTGGCGCACACTGTTTGAACTTTTTTTTTTTTTTTTTTGAATAAAAGATATACTACAACAAAGTACAATAATACTTGGGTTGCCTCCCAAGAAGCGCTTCTTTAACGTCAATAGCTTGACGTTACTTCCTCAAATCAAGGCGGTTTCAAAAGAATAACCGAACCATCTTCAACAGACAAACCATTCATACGAATGTTGACATCTTGGTTGCTCGCTTTCCACAAATCACTTCCATCAGATTTCCAGCTGATTTTACTACCCAACGGCCAAATCTTTTTCTTTTTCTTCTTCACACCTCTAAGATGCTTCTCCGACTCATCCGATTGAACAAAAATTTCTTCTTTATCATCTGCTTTCCACCTTCGCAACACGTTATCATGCCCTTCTTCAAAAATCACTAACTCATTATTCAAAAGGACATACCTCAAATGTGGTGGAAGTTTCCCAAGCTTTACACACGAAAGATCTCGAACTGAAGAACTGTCAATGGAATCACTGATAGGATGCTTTAGCATGTGTGTGTCCGATTTCTCGCTCAACAATTGATCAAACTTCTTCCTCTGACCCGTATCAACTATTTCCACACTGCAACACTCTTCATCCTCTGTCGGAAATTTCATGGCCTTGAACACATTAAAGGTAACACTCTGATCTTGCACCCTCATTGTAAGCTCTCCTTTTTGCACATCAATCAAAGTCTTTCCTGTAGCCAAGAACGGTCTTCCCAAGATTATGGGAATCTTCTTATCTTCTTCGAAATCCAAGATCACAAAATCAACTGGGAATATGAGCTTATCAACCTTCACCAAAACATCCTCCACTATACCCCTCGGATACGTGATAGATCGATCAGCCAACTGCAAAGAGATGTTAGTTGGCTTTGGCTCTGGTAGACCAAGTTGCTTGAAAACAGACAAGGGCATAAGATTAATACTAGCTCCCAAATCACATAAACACTTGTTGAAAGAAAGGTTGCCAATAGTGCATGGAATTGTAAAGCTTCCTGGATCCTTAAGTTTAGGAGGCAATTTCTGTTGCAACACCGCACTGCACTCCTCTGTCAATGCCACTGTTTCAAATTCTTCCAACCTTCTCTTCCTTGACAAAATATCCTTCATGAACTTTGCATATCTTGGCATCTGCTCCAACGCTTCAACAAAAGGAATGTTAATGGACAGTTTCTTGAAGACATCCATAAATTTCTGAAACTGTTTCTCTTGACTTTTCCGCAAACGTCCAGGATATGGCGGAGGTGGATAGATCTGATTATTCATTGAAGATTGCTCCGGAGTAGACTTATCAATAGGTTTCTTGCTCTTCTCACCATCTAGCTGATCAGCCACTAAATCAGATTTCTCAATTTCTGGCACTGCAGATTTTTCAACCTGCTGATTCTGAACATCTTCATCTTCTTCAGTTGCTGATTTAGGATCACTCGTGACTTTTCCAGATCTCAAAGTAACTGATTTCACCTGCTCATGGACCTCCCTCTTACCTGGATTAGCTATTGTATCACTTGGAAGAGTTCCTTGTTTCATATTTACCAAGGCACTTGTAATCTGCCCCAACTGGGTTTCCAAAATTTTCTGGCCAGCTTGTAGGTTCTTTACCGCTATCCACACCTCATCTGATTTATCATTAGATGATTGCCCCATATGAGCCTGGGGCTGTTGCTGCTGAAATCCCGGAGGTTGATAAGGTGCCCTTGGAGCATAAGGCTGCTGATAACCTTGATTGAATGGCTTTGCTTGCTGATAAGGCTGTTGAGTATTTTGATTATTGCTCCAGCTGAAATTGGGATGATTCCTATTATTAGGATGATAAGTGGCTGGAACTGGTGCAGCAGGTCTCTGGAAATTACTCACGAACTGTGCTGATTCAGGAGAAATAGCACACTGATTCGTCTCATGTGCGCCCGCACATAACTCACAAACACTAGCAACCTGCTGAACTCCATAATTAGCAAGAGAATCCACTTTCATAGCAAGAGCTTTCAACTGAGCCGTAATCATTGCAGCTGTATCTACTTCAAAAATTCCTGCTGCCTTGCCTTGAGATAGCCTTTGGGTTGGATTCTGATATTCATTAGAAGCCATCATCTCAATAAGATCATAAGCTTCATCATAGCTCTTCGCCCACAGAGCTCCACCTGATGCTGCATCTAGCAAAGGCCTAGACTGTGCTCCCAACCCATTGTAAAAACCATTAATAACCATCCAATCAGGCATGCCATGATGAGGACACTTGCGTAGCATCTCCTTGTAGCGTTCCCAAGCCTCACACAAGGTCTCGCCAGATTGCTGTTGGAATTGAGTCAATTGGTTCCTTAATGCTGCATTTTTCGCCATAGGGAAGAATTTAGTAAGGAACTTCTGAGCAAGATCTTCCCATGTAGTAATGGAACCAGGTGGTAAAGAGTGTAGCCAGCTCTTAGCCTTATCCCTCAGAGAGAATGGGAAAAGCCTCAACCTGATAGCATCATCCGTCACACCATTACATTTGAAAGTGTCACAGATTTCGATAAAGTCCCTAACATGCATGTTTGGATCCTCCGTAGGAGCTCCCCCAAACTGAACTGAATTTTGCACCATCTGAATTGTGCCCGACTTGATCTCAAAATTGTTCGCTGCAATAGCTGGCCTAACAATGCTAGACTGAATATCATTGAGTTTCGGCTGAGAATACTCCCTCAAAGCCTTAGCTGCTGCTGCTGCGTCACCCATTTCTACAATAGTCTCAGTTTCCTCTTCCTTATTCTCTTTATTCTCTACAAGATCGTCTTCCGCCAGTTTTTGTAAACGAGCTTGCAAACGTGTTTGCATACAAACCTAAGTACCTGCAAACACCACGAAATAAACAAACTAAATAAAATCCGAGTCAGTGAACGCTAACGACCACTATTGACAAACACATAAACTAAAATAAAAACACCGATGATTCCCCGGCAGCGGCGCCAAAAACTTGTTATGCAAAATTTACGCAAGCGCACGTTGTCACAAGTAATATATGATTAAATCAAGTTCGTTCCCACAGAGATCTAGAATGGTGTTCAATTCAATTAATGTACCTATGCACCGATGTATGGTTTTTATCCACTGCTAAGACAAATAACAAATTGGATATTTATTAACTACTAAATTAATTATCAAACTAAAGATTAACTAATTAAAGAGATTAAAGTCGAATTACTAATATGAGAATAAAACATGGAATCCTAGTTCATCATCTACTTCACTTAGAGTTGCAGCCTTTAATTAAAACATGCGATGGTTTTGATATCTGATCGGATAACACGAAAAGAGTAAAAGTTACCTCTCGGTATACTAGTACCAATCTACACATACATCCACAAAAGAGATAGAAGATGAATAGGCACCTATTATGTTTAGACCCTATATCTCTATAGAATTTGAAAACATAAAGGTTGAAGCACAAGTTATCCACTTAGATCACATAGGGCAGTATAAGTATTCTCATCTCACACCACGAATCATATTGATAAACAATTATGAACCTATGCTAGCATGGCAAGTTATAAATCTCAAGATCCACTCTCGCTTCATAAGAGATTAACAATTCAATTTAGATGTTAGCTACGCATCCAAAAGCATTAAGATTAACCATACGAGGATATCAATAATTCACCACACATAAATCTTTAAGGCATGCAAACTACTAAGCTACATAGATAAATCCACTAGGATCCCATGACAACGATTAGTTCATAACTAAACCTTTCGTCACCATGGGATTTGATGAAAACATGGTAAATAACAAGATATGAATAAAAGAAGTAATTATATTAATAAACAAGAGTTGAGAAAACAAATCTAGAACAAAAGATGAAGTAGATCTAGATCCGTTGCTTGTCACGAGCGTTGAATCCTTCTCTCCTTTTCTCCCTTGCAGATCTAAGCTGGTTACAATAATAAACTATGATAATGTGTACCTCTCTATTACAATGGTAGGATGTGTTTAAATAGGCTCTAAAAGTCTTGCCCAGCAAGAAAATACCAAAACGGAATTATAATAGAATTTCTGCAAGATACGTTTCCTAAACTGATTCTGTTTTTTAAGGGAAATTCGTGGATGACTTTTCTTCTGTTTTCCAGAGCCGTTCCAGACGTAATTGGGCCTCTGAACCACCTTAGAATGATAGAGAATCTCGTTATCTTCGCATGGACTGCTTACGGGCTGAAAACAGACTTATAGAACTCAAGATATGACCCAAACAGTGAATCTCACGCGTGCAGCCCAATAAATCCGAATTTTAATAAATTAAATCTCCAAAAACGACAAAAACATCCACCATAATCAACATCCTTGTAAATCTGCACAACTAAACAAAATACATCAGAACTACAAGAAACTTGAGCCCAAGACAATCAATTTAAGCCGATTTAGAATGCTCCAAGTGGATATAAAAGCCACTTATCATCTTGACACTCTCCAAATTGGTCATGCTCTACTGTATGGAGTGTTATTCAATGCTTGTGTGCCTAATCTTACAATTGCTGAAGCTGATGTCATTCAGCCTTTTCAAGTTGCTAAAAGGATGTTTTCTGATTTGACAAATAAAGATGTTACTAAACAGCAAATACCTGATATGTTTATGCCACTAGCCTTACAAAACTATGTCAACCAACCTCAAGATTCTCAATCTACACAATCATCACAACAATCTGAACCACAACAAATGCCTGAACCATTAGACACCATACATTCTCATCCTATACCAACACCTGAGCCAACACCCACTCATCAACCACAACCTGAACACATAAACTCTCCACCAATAAACTCTGAATCCATAAACTCTGAGCCAGTACCTACTGATCAACCCAAATCCAAATCAAAAAGAAAAATACACACTGCACAAAACACTAAACACTCAAAGGCTAAACAGACATTACCTGGAGCTGTTTATACCAGAAGAAAGAAACAAAAGGCAAACAGACCTTCACTTTCACCAACTAAGGAGAGCTCTAGTGAAGAAGAAGAGGTGACTGCAGTGCATCAAGCCAAAAGAAGAAGATTAATTCTTTCAGAATCTGATGATGAGCAAATTCTTGAAGCTCCAGAGGTGGTTTCACAGCAAACACCTACTGTTGAGGTTGCAGTGAATGAAATACCTGCAGAGGTTGAAATACCTGCAGAGGTTGAAATACCTGCAGAGGTTGAAATACCTGCAGAGGATGCTATGATTGTAAATGCTATGCCTGCAGATGTTAACATGCCTGCAGAAGAGGATCACAGAGATGGTTTTTCACCAATGAATGATATTCTTGACTCATTTCAACCAATTCTTGATCCTATCTCACCTGTTGTTCACACTGAAGCTTCTGGTGTAGCTGATCTGCCTGCAGTTATTCTTCCTGAAGCTGCAGCATCACACACAGAGCTGATATCTGATGCTTATCAAGTTCCTGACAAAGGTGATGAGGTTGATCAAGCAACTAAGGATAACTCTCAATCTATGCCAGTTGAAGCTACAAATACAAACTCTGTTGCAGAGCCTGAGCAACCTGAGGATAATATTGAAAAGATTGCAGAAGTTGTTGCAGAAACTGTGGCTGACAAAGCTCAGCACAGTGGTTCTTTACAAGATGCTCAAGCTGTTGATGCAAGTGTTGAAGATGAAGCTGAAAACAGTGCAAACTCTGATTCTTTTCTGAGTGCACCAGCACAGACTGATAACTGATAAGTGGGTATTTTATCTACTTAGAACGTTTCCATTTAGCTTAAAACGATGGTTTGTACTTGAGTTGTGGTATTTTTGATCTCTTTTAAGGGTATTGTGCAGGGATATCAATCACAGGTGTTAGAGGAACGAAGCGTAGCAATCGAAGTGCAAAACGGAGTTAAATTAAAGAAAAGGAAAAAATTGAAGTTGCTGGTCAGTAGGCTCGGCGCCGCGTCGCTGCAATTGTACTGGAGAACGGCGCCGCATCGCCGTGGTGGAGGTCCTGGCGCCGCATCGCTGAATTTGTGCTTGAAGCCGGCGCCGCGTCGCCGTCTCGTCTGACCCGGTTCCTGATTTGTTTTGGGTGAATTAAATAAAAAAAAAACATTTCTTTTATGTACTAGCACCTGGAGGCCCATATAAGGGAAGAAAAGAAAACCCTAGAGAGGAGGAAGTGACAGCTTGTTTTATGTACGTAGTTTTTTTAGCACAAAGAAGGAAGGAAGAAGATAGTTCACAATTTTATTCTTGTATTCTTCCTAGTTTGTGGATGCTTAACCTTGGTGTATTCTTTAAAACCTTTGATATTTATCTCAGTCATTATTCGTCTCTTTCTATCATGTTTTCATTGGAACCCATGATGATGATTAGTTCGATCATGAACTAATTCGTTGTCATGGGGGTTTAGTGGACTTATTCATGAATTTTATGTGTTGAATCTTCTCGATGCCTATAGTGTGATTGATGTGATATCCTATCATGGTTGATTTTAATTCGTTGCAGGAGAGTAGCTAATTCCTGTAATTGTGTGTTAATTCTTGTTGAAGCGAAAGTGGAAATAAGAGTTTAGAACTTGCCATGTTAGCGTAGGTTTATGCGTGATGATATCATTCGTAATTAGTGTCGTAACTCTAATCGTTTTATGACGACTATGTGATCAATTGAATGCTTGCACCTCAACCATTATGTTTTATTCTTTATAGACATATGAAGACTTGGCATAATCGGAAGACTAAATGATTTCTATCTTTATTGTGGATATTGTTTAGGATGGTATTTGTGAACGGAAGTTGGCTTATATCAGTTTTGTGTGTTCGATCAGGTGTTAATAAATCACATGAACAAGGCTAGGGATTTGGAGACTATAGATGGATTGTTTAAGGAAACTAAATTCCCATGTTTTATTTGCATAAGTAATTCGACATAAATCTCAGTTCAAGTAGTTGATAATTAGTTATAATTTTTAGATAAATTTTAGTTATAACAGCAATCCACTTTATTATTTGTTTTAGCATCGGAAAATAATCATACATTGGTGAGTGAATTAGCTAGACAAGACAACGAGTCCCTGTAGGAACGAACCTTATTTGCTATCTGTATTACTTGAGATCACGTGCACTTGCGTGTTGAGTTGGTCGTAACAAGTTTTTGGCGCCGCTGCCGGGGACGCGGTTTTATTTTGTTTAGTTTCAATATTTGCCATCAGTGGTCATTGAATTTCGGTGACTAGGACGTTTTCATAAAATTTCTTGTTGGTGAATTTCAGGTACGTGTTGAGAGTTTATGCGTACACGAGCTCGGGCACGTAGAGACGAACTAGCTAGGAGAAGACTTGATTTCGGGTTAGAAGACAATCTTGAAGCAAAGGAAGTTATGGCAAATCAAGATCAAGCAGCGAGGGCTTTGAGTGAATTCTCTCAGCCGAAAGTGGAGGACATTCATACTAGTATTTTTCGCCCAGCTATAGGGTCTAACAATTTCGAGCTAAGGCCAAACATCATTCAGATGATTCAGAACACAGTCCAGTTTGGGGGTAGTCCTGCTGAAGATCCCAATGCTCATATTAGGGACTTCCTTGAGATCTGTGACACCTTCAAATTCAACGGAGTTACAGATGACGCAATCAGATTGAGGCTATTTCCCTTCTCTCTTAAGGATAAAGCCAAGAGTTGGTTACATTCTATGCCATCAGGCTCTATTACAACATGGGCAGACTGTGCTCAAAAGTTCTTGACCAAATATTTTTCCATGGCGAAGACAGCAGCTTACAGGAATGCCATTTCTCAGTTTGCTCAGCATTCCCAGGAATCTTTGGGAGAAGCTTGGGAGAGGTACAAGGAGATATTGGCACGTTGTCCTCATCATGGAATGCCGGATTGGATGATAATCAGCAATTTCTATAACGGGTTGGGAGCTCAGTCCCGGCCTATGTTAGATGCAGCTTCTGGAGGTGCGCTATGGGCAAAAAGCTATGAGGATGCTTATAATCTGATTGAAATGATGTCGGCCAATGAGTTTCAGAATCCTACTCAACGCTTGCCACCTGCTAAAGTGGCTGGAGTTCTTGACTTGGATGCAGCTACTGCTATTGCTGCCCAACTCAAAGCGTTGACAATGAAGGTAGATTCCCTTTCTAATCTTGGTATTAACCAGGTTGCTATGGTGTGTGAATTGTGTGCAGGGGCACATGACACAAATATGTGTGCTATCTCAGCTGAATCCGCACAATTTGTTGGTAGTTTTCAAAGATCTCAGCAACCAGTGCCAAATTTTTATCATCCCAACAGTCGGAATCATCCTAACTTCAGTTGGAGCAACAATCAGGGAGGTGCTCAGCAACCACAAAATCAGCAGTTCAATGCAAGGCCAAGTAATCAGAACTATCAACCACCACCTTATGCTCCAAGGCAACCATTCAATCCATCGGGGTTTCAACCATCTCAAGGAACTTCATTGAATCAGTCTGAGAAGTCGGAATTGGAAGAGCTTCGAATGATGTATAAGAGTCAGGCAGTGTCATTGAAAACTTTAGAGAATCAAATTGGCCAGCTAGCCAATGCTTTGTTGAACCGTCAACCAGGAACGCTTCCGAGTGACACAGAGGTGAATCCAGGTAAGAAAGATCAAAAGGAACAGGTTCAGGCAATAACATTACGATCAGGAAGAAGTCTACAAGGTCAGAACGAAGAAAAAGCAACTGAGGAAAAAAATGAAATTCCTGAGCAGGCCCTACGGCGCCGCGGCGCCGCCTCACAGTACAAAAACGGCGACGCATTGCCGGGCTCTCTGGAGGAAAAACTTGAATTTTCAGTTGAGGTCGAATCTGGTTCTGATTTGCTTCCTAATGCTACTCCTTCAACTCCTATCATTCACAAGAGTGTTAATTCCCAAAAAGAAGTAGAAGATAAGGTTTATCCGCCTCCGCCATTCCCTAAAAGGCTTCAGAAGCAGAAGTTTGATAAGCAATTTGCAAAGTTCTTGGAAGTGTTCAAAAAGTTGCACATAAATCTACCATTTGCTGAAGCACTTGAACAAATGCCAAGTTATGCCAAGTTCATGAAGGGCATACTTTCGAGGAAATTGAAACTCGAGGATTTAGAGACCGTCGCTTTGACGGAGGAGTGTAGTGCTGTCTTGCAACAAAAGTTGCCACCTAAGCTGAAGGATCCGGGGAGCTTCACCATACCTTGCACTATTGGCAAACAACTTTTCAGCAAGTGCTTATGTGATTTGGGAGCTAGCATTAATCTGATGCCGATGTCTGTTTTTAAGCAACTTGGGTTACCTGATCCGAAACCTGTTAATATGACCTTGCAGTTGGCAGATAGGTCGATCACATATCCTAGGGGTATAGTGGAGGATGTATTGGTGAAGGTGGATAAGCTGATTTTTCCGGTTGATTTTGTTATACTGGACTTTGAGGAGGATAAGAGGATTCCTATCATCTTGGGAAGGCCATTTCTAGCTACGGGCCGAACTCTGATTGATGTGCAAAAAGGAGAGCTTACCATGAGAGTGCATGATCAGAAAGTCACTTTCAATGTGTTCAAGGCGACAAAATATCCGTCAGATTCAGAGGAGTGTTTCAAAGTGGACGTTGTTGATAAGAATGTGAAGAAGGAGATTGAGCAGCTAAAAAAATCTGATCCAGTGGAAAAAGCTTCAAGTGGGATTTCTGGCATTGAGAACGAAGGAAGAAAGGGGCTATTTCAGTTGTTGGATGCAACTCTATGGGAAAGAAGAGTTGACATTCTACATAAGTCTCGTGGGCTAGCTGATTCTAATAATTTTCAGGTGCTTCGTAAGTTGTCAAATGAGGAAGTTTTTGCACTCGGGCTCAAGCCATTACCACCCGAGGAGGGTGACCCTGCTGATGATTGAGGTATTCCTGTGCACTTTCTTTGTTTCTCGCCTTCAATGGGGACATTGAAGAATTTAAGTTTGAGGGTGGGGATTAAAGGTGCATTTGTATTAGTTGTATAATAGATGGGTTGCATGTCATGTTAGGAGCATAATTGCATGTTAGTGTAGAGTGTTTTTGTTTTGTTTTTATGTATGCCATATAGGACATTCTATTTATTGTGATATTTATGTTCATATAGTTGCATTTGCATTGCATAGCATGCATTTTTCATGATCCCTTAGAACGAGCTAATTCTGATTGGTGGATAGATGTCTAATTGGGTGTGGTAATGATGAATAGAGGGTTGATTTATAGTTCCCATGGAATTGACTTGCATGTTACGGAAACAGAATTTTTTCACTAGTCTCATTAGGTGCTTTTGGGCTAGGTTAGGGTCATGCCTGATTGGATGTTTGAGACTTAATCACTTGATTATAATTAGAATTTTCGTTATTCCCTTGATGGCGTAGGATCAATAAAGTCTAAGTTTGGGGGACACCAAGGATTTCATGCTAGTGTTAATTTTGGTCAATAATGGCTAGGCGTCAAACGGCTAGTAGCCGGCTCATTTTTATATGAGTAGTCTAGGGTTGGAATTGAGAATTCTCGTTCCAGATTGCATACATGAAAAAAAAAGAAAAAGAAAAAAAATGGAAAAAATGAAAAAAAAATGAAAAAAAAAAGAAAAAAAAGAGTCATGTAAATAATTTAAATGCAAAATTAACCAGAGTGAGCTCTTTAATACTCGAGTTATTAAGTCTGAGGGGACTTAGTCCTAGTGACCTAAGGCTTTATAGTCTGGGATCCTGCTGACCTAACACTCGCTACATGGGTATTATTGTATAAGCCTTTTGGGGTCTCACTCATTGCACGGTTAAATAAGCATGCGTAGTGTATATAGTATTTAGTGTCGTAGTAATAAAGCATGAATTCTTGGTTAACTTGAATAAGGATGGTGGTGTTCCTAGGTTATGAAGTGTCTACAGTCTATTCTTTTTATAAACCTGTGATTGTCTTGGCAAAGGTTAGGTATGGTTTTTGACCTAGTGTTGGGAGCATTTCTGATGAGCATTGCACACACACACGTTTCTGTTCATGTATTGTTAGTATACGGGGGCTTAGTCGAGCTCTATTCGGATTTAGTTGCATTCTTTGAGGCAGCTGGTTGCTAGTTGGTTTTGGTCAGTTTAATGGGGATTGTTGCATTTTCATATAGTTGCATTCATGTAGTTAGTTGCATTGTTAGTTGCATTATTAGATGGATTTTGTGGGTACATTCACTATAGGCCCTCACGAGACCTTACTCGTCCAATAGGGCTGCCTAGGGGTTTAAAGGGCTTGTTGCATATGCTAAATGCAACCGTGATCACCTACGGAAGTGGTACTAGGTAGTTGTAAATATTTTGTTGTTATGCTTGAGGACAAGCATCGGTTTAAGTTTGGGGGTGTGATAAGTGGGTATTTTATCTACTTAGAACGTTTCCATTTAGCTTAAAACGATGGTTTGTACTTGAGTTGTGGTATTTTTGATCTCTTTTAAGGGTATTGTGCAGGGATATCAATCACAGGTGTTAGAGGAACGAAGCGTAGCAATCGAAGTGCAAAACGGAGTTAAATTAAAGAAAAGGAAAAAATTGAAGTTGCTAGTCAGTAGGCTCGGCGCCGCGTCGCTGCAATTGTACTGGAGAACGGCGCCGCATCGCCGTGGTGGAGGTCCTGGCGCCGCATCGCTGAATTTGTGCTTGAAGCCGGCGCCGCGTCGCCGTCTCGTCTGACCCGGTTCCTGATTTGTTTTGGGTGAATTAAATAAAAAAAAAACATTTCTTTTATGTACTAGCACCTGGAGGCCCATATAAGGGAAGAAAAGAAAACCCTAGAGAGGAGGAAGTGACAGCTTGTTTTATGTACGTAGTTTTTTTAGCACAAAGAAGGAAGGAAGAAGATAGTTCACAATTTTATTCTTGTATTCTTCCTAGTTTGTGGATGCTTAACCTTGGTGTATTCTTTAAAACCTTTGATATTTATCTCAGTCATTATTCGTCTCTTTCTATCATGTTTTCATTGGAACCCATGATGATGATTAGTTCGATCATGAACTAATTCGTTGTCATGGGGGTTTAGTGGACTTATTCATGAATTTTATGTGTTGAATCTTCTCGATGCCTATAGTGTGATTGATGTGATATCCTATCATGGTTGATTTTAATTCGTTGCAGGAGAGTAGCTAATTCCTGTAATTGTGTGTTAATTCTTGTTGAAGCGAAAGTGGAAATAAGAGTTTAGAACTTGCCATGTTAGCGTAGGTTTATGCGTGATGATATCATTCGTAATTAGTGTCGTAACTCTAATCGTTTTATGACGACTATGTGATCAATTGAATGCTTGCACCTCAACCATTATGTTTTATTCTTTATAGACATATGAAGACTTGGCATAATCGGAAGACTAAATGATTTCTATCTTTATTGTGGATATTGTTTAGGATGGTATTTGTGAACGGAAGTTGGCTTATATCAGTTTTGTGTGTTCGATCAGGTGTTAATAAATCACATGAACAAGGCTAGGGATTTGGAGACTATAGATGGATTGTTTAAGGAAACTAAATTCCCATGTTTTATTTGCATAAGTAATTCGACATAAATCTCAGTTCAAGTAGTTGATAATTAGTTATAATTTTTAGATAAATTTTAGTTATAACAGCAATCCACTTTATTATTTGTTTTAGCATCGGAAAATAATCATACATTGGTGAGTGAATTAGCTAGACAAGACAACGAGTCCCTGTAGGAACGAACCTTATTTGCTATCTGTATTACTTGAGATCACGTGCACTTGCGTGTTGAGTTGGTCGTAACAATAACAAACATACATCTTTTGATCAGCCTTGTCCATCTCATGCAATTGAAGAAGAGCATCTTGCTAAATCTGCTGCTAACTGGTATAAAGAAGACTGTATTTTTCCAAAAGGGAGAGCAGCTAATTTCATTAAGCAGACTGCTAGTCAAATTTCAAATCCAGAGCTTTTATCATGCTTAAAGGCAACTGTGGTACAAGTCAAAACTCTGGATGGAAGTTTTGCTGAAACAAAACAACAAATTGCTTCTTTGAAAACTGAGATACAGACTAGAGAAATGAAAATAGAAAGACAGTCAAAAATCAAAGCTGCACAGCTTTCTAAAGTTCAAGATACTCTCTTTGCCAGGTTAGGAAAGGTTGAAGAGAATCAGGCTGTCTTGTTTGATAAAGTTGATTCAATTGCTAACTCTTTGGAGCTTATTACATCTATACTCATTCCTGATGATGTCAAAAAGGGGGAGAGAGTTGCTAAGTCAAAATGCAAAATTTCTCAAACTCTGATAAAAAAGGATGATGCTGGAGATGAAGGAGCAAATGACAAGAGTAAGGCTTTAAACTCTGAGTCACTAACTCTGAGATCTGGCAAATCTCTTAAGTCACAGTCTGTTGGAATAAACACTGAAACTCAAGGTACTTCAAAAACCAAGAGTTTGGAATTAACATCTAATCCAAAGACTGATGAGGAGTTAGCTGTTAAGCTTTTCATGGAAGAAAATGCAGAAGGAGTTACTCTAGAAGATGCTAAAGCTGAAGAAAAGAGTCTGCAAGAAAAACATCTAAAAGCTTTAAAATCTGTTAAGTTGAAGAAGAGGGAGAAAGTTGTTAAAGCTGCAAAGCCTGTTCTTAAAGGCATTGAAATCAAAGAGAAGCTATCTGGCATTCAAGAAGAAAAAGAAGAAGAAGATAAAGAAAAGTTGATAAGAAAGTCTTCTCTTGATGCTAAATTGAAGTTAAAAGGGATAATGAATGAGGAGAACAAAGGCAAAATGATTGTTACAACCTTTGTTGCCACACAAGTTGTACAGACACAAAGTAAACCTTTACCTGGGTTTTCTAGGCCGAAGATTCCGGTTCAGGAACAAACAGGAGTAACTGGTGATTATCAACACAATGTTGCTTGTTCAGGAAAGCCACCAGGGAGAAATACTTCTGGATTAGGTTCAAAAAGAGATTTGAGATTTAGTAACAGTCCAAGAGATCCTTCTGCACTTGTTTCTCTTGGTTCTGGTATTACTCAAGAAAATCTAGATAAGTTGGAATCAGTTCAACTAGTTCATCAAAGGAGCTTAGATATTCACTTGCTGTTATACTTTATGACAGATGGATCAGTGTTTAGAGTGAATGAAGAAGCAATCAAGTTAAAGTTATTTGAAGAACTTCAGTATGTTCTGCATATATTCAGAGTCAGAAATCGTCAAACACAGCTTATTGCTAATTCTATAAGGGGATATATGCAGAAAGCTAAAATTGTTACAGGATCAAAGTCTGCTGAAAAGTATGTTCCTAAGTACAGAGATTGGAATGGCAATCTGATAGAAATGGAGAAGGGGACTACAAAGTTGAAGACAGATCTTGGAATTACAGTTCTGGATTTTAATGTGAAGTCTGAGGAAGTGAAATATATCAGATTGGGAAATGAAATGAGAAGAAACAAAATCTACGATCTCAGAGCTGCTATCTTTCAAACTGATGAGAATGATTCAGATTTAAGAGAGATCAAGGAAGCTATGTAGATTGAACTTGAAAATGCTGAGAGAAGATTGTTGATTGATTATCTCAGAACAACTCCAGATCTTGAGGAAGTTAGGTAGACGAAAGTTGTAAGTTTGTTGAGTAATAGTTTAAACTCTGTTTGTATGTTAAACACTGTAGACTGTGTATTTGTTTTGACATCATCATTTACTGTAAACTTGTGCATTCTTGCTAATGAACAAGTTGGGGGAGATTGTTAGAAATGATTGATGAGAACAGTGTTTGGAAGCTAAAGTAACAAAACAGAGTTTAGCTGGAAGCAGTCAGAGTTTAGTTAAACACTGACTGGAAGTACAACAGAGGTTGTTAAACTCTGTAGTGGAAGCGTCTGAGAGTCAACAGTGTTTGAGGAAGACAAATATGGAAGCAATATCTTTGAAGATTGGATAGCTGTCAAAGAGATTGAGTTGACTTAGAAGACGTGTAGCAATCGTGATTGATATCAATTGTATAGCTTAATTATAGGAGAATCAATTACTGATTGTACGAAGCTGTATGTTTTATAAATACAGTTAGGTTAACCCTAAAAGGGTATCGAACATTGAGAAATTCATTGATTGTAACCTAAGCAGCTCTCTGTGATATTTTACATCACTGAGAGAGGAATTGATAATTCCAAACAGGTTTTAAGTGTTAAAACTTGTGTTCTTGTTAATTACTCATACAATACTTGATTACATATTGTGTATTCGACCTAACAGTTCAACCCTTACATAGAGTACTTCTGTCCTACTCGGAGCAACATGCTCTGCAATGGTTTCAATGAACCTTATTTCTACTTCTACTAGATAAATATGAAGCTAAGTCCTACTAGGATAACTTGAGCCCATCGGGGATTTGCAAGACTAGGCCTGCACCAGATATGAAGCTAAGTCCTACTAGGATAACTTGAGCCCATCGGGGATTTGCAAGACTAGGCCTGCACCAGATTTTGTTTTCGATGCTCCATCAAAATAGAGCACCCACCACTCCTTCTGGTCTCCTCCTTATTATTCTGAAGTTCGCTTCCTGCTTGGGGTATTACCTCCTGCCCCCCGACTACTTAGTTGCCAATGGTACATTCAACCACGAAGTCAGTTAACGACTTAGCCTCAATGGCTGTCCGAGGCTTCTGTGTGATGTCCTCTCACGGCCTTTCTTGACGTTCCTTACCACTGCAGACATCCATGCCTTCAATCGGAAGGACCTGCCCCCCGATCCCACCAGGCCTTAACGAGGCTACATAACAGCTTCGTGCCATCTTTTGATCACCTTTATGTTCTTCAACACCATTCCTGGTCGGGAACTTGATTTTCATATGATAGGTTGAGGCCACAGCCTTAAAAGCGTGAAGTCCAGTCCTCCCAAGGATGGCATTGTAAGTGGAAGATGTTTTAATAACCAAAACGTTCAGCATCTGTGTGGCTTCCATGGGCTTCTGTCTAATCGTGACGGGCAACTAAATAGTTCCCTCAACTTTAGACTCTACTCCGCTGAATCCATATATAGGCATGTTAGATGGGGTCAACTGAGAGTCGTTGTATCCCATCTTCATGAATGCATCATGGAACAAAATGTCCACTGAAGCTCCATTGTCTATTAGGACTCGCTTCACCTCTAAATTCCCAATCATGGGTGTTATGACCAGCGGGTCATCGTGGGGGAACATCACCCCTTCAAGGTCCGAATCATCAAATCCGATTGCGATTTCAGTCCTAGCACATTTCGGGGCCTCTCCCACAACGTGCATCACTTCTCTAGCATAGGCCTTTCGAGAGTTTCGAGTTGTGCCGGCCGCGGTCGAGCCTCCCCAAATCATGTTGATAACTGGCCCTCGGGGCTATATGTTACGATCATGATCATTATCTCTTCTGTTATTTTCTCTCCTGTCATAATCCCTTCTCTGGGTTCCATGATCTTCACCCTTGGTGAACTTGCTTAGTTTCCCTTTTCGAATCAGGAATTCAATCTCATCCCTCAACTGTCTGCAATCATCTGCATTATGTCCTACATCTTTATGGTACCTACAGTATTAATCCTTGTTTCTCATTTCGGGATCACCTCTGAGTGGCTTCGGCCATCGAAAGTCCTTATCCTTCTCGATATCCAACAAAATCTGACTCCTAGGAGCATTCAACCTTGCATAATCAGAAAATCTTGGTCCAAAATTTTTCTTTGGTGGTGAGTCGGAGTCCTTGCTAGTCCGGGGATACTTGTCCCTAGCATCGTACTCTTGCTCCTACTTTCGCTTCTTCGTATCATTGATACCTTTACCATTGCTTATCGTAACCTTCTTCTTCATGCTATCCTCAGTCTTGATATACTTGTCAGCCCTTCGTTGGAGCTCAACCATATTTTTCGGAGGATGCTTTGCCAATGACCTTTTAAAGTACAGATCAGTGGTGCCATACTCCAGGGCTACCATGGCCACCTTATTCTCCAAATCAATGATGTTCAACGTCTCCTTAGTGAACCTCTTAAGGTAGTCTATCAGATTCTCATTCTTCCCTTGTACCACATACATTAGAGATGCGGAGCTTTTCTCATGAACTCTTTCGCTAATGAATTGGCTGACAAAAGCGGCACTTAACTCCTTAAAAGAGCCAATCAAATTTGCAGGCAACCAGCTATACCATCTTTGAGCCATGCCCGCCAGGGTTTGAGGGAACGCCCTACAATTGAGAGCGTCACTAGCAGGCTGCAATAACAATGCATTCGTGAATGTTCTCACATGGTTGGCGGGATCACCCGTTCCATCATAAGCCTTTATAGTAGGCATCTTAAACTTTCTAAAGATGTGAGCATTCATCACCTCCTTGGTGAATGGTGGTGTAGGATCATCAGGATCTCCTAGCTGCATCAACTCTTCGGGGTCACCCTTGGGGACTTCTGCCCTTGTAGTTCCACCTCTTGGGGCCTCAACCCTTCTTTGCCTCCTAGAAGGCCTTTCCAAGTCAACAAAGGGAATCTCTCTTCCTGACCTCGGAGGGGGTCGGTTTTGATTCTGTCTTTGCTTCTCCCTTTCTATATCGTCCTTCAGCTTCTGGATCTCGACTTCATAAGCCCTGATTCTCTCAGCGGCTGTCATAGGGGGTCCATCATGGATTCGTTGAGTACGCCTTATTGGCTCCTTGCTTGGATGTCGCCTCCTTGGGGCTTGATCACGATCGTCATCCTCAAACGAAGAATCATCAGTATAAGGACCAGAGTAGTCATAATATCCTTGATCAGGGCCCAAGCCTCTAATGTAAGGAGGGTGATACGACTCATGTATCTGCAGGGCATGACTACTGGGCTCAGCACCTCGAGTATTCGAAGGGTAGTTAGGCAACCCGTATGCCAGATTCGTACTTCTAGGGGGATCTGTAGTAGAGATCTACACCCCCGGAGGTAGCGGATGATTGACAATGGAAGAGACCACCATTCGAAGAGGGTTGGTCTCCTGGTTTGGATGGACAACCACGGGTAGAGTCCTCTCAGCATGGGGAGTCGTCCCTATAGGTTGCGAAACTTGAGGTTGGATGGTCGCCCCTGTTGTTGGGGGTACTTGTTCAGTTGCGGGCGGAGCAGAGCTTAGAGGTAGGGCCTCAGTAGAGGTCGGTGTTGTTCTTCGTGTTTGAACCATGGTTAATGTCTTCGTCCCACAGACGATGCCAAATGTTGTGGAATAAGAACTAGGTTACGAATTTGTATTTAATGCCAGGGTTCGGGAGCTTCGTGCTTTAATGGCTGTTTCCGTGTTCGAGACTAATCGATCCTCACAGAGTGCCTACGTATCTCATATTGAGAATCAAGCCTAAAATGTAGTTCTAGGTGATGGTGCCCTCGAGGCTATGGCGGCGAGAGCTCACCTAAGACGCAGTGCCTTGTATGTCCTTATTCGAGGATTAAGCCAAAACGTCCTCCTGAGAATGAGGGGTCAGGCCCTTTATATCGGATAAGAAGCCTTAGAATCGTAGTAGGGTTAGGTGACTTGGTGGACAAGTCACCGCCTAGAAGTAGGTTCTAGATCCTATTATGTAGGAATCAGTTTCCATGTTGAAGTATGTGCCTTGGAGGCTAAGTCTGACGAGGATCAGCATCCTTATCTGACTCTTATTGTTCAGCTGTTCGATACCCTTAATATTAATTACGAAATTAATATAAAAATAGGGTTTGGACCTTGTTGGTGGGTCCCACAACTGGACCATACCGGGTCTAATTAATGCCACATTAAATGTGTCTTTAGCGCTTATTTTTAGCCCATATCACCTATAATTTTCAATTCGCAGAATAAACTAATTATCATGATAGAGAGGGATAATTAAAATTTAGTATTAGTCCCAAGTCGATTATGGTAATTTTTTTTAAAAAAAATATAGAGAATAATCTATTTATAAAATATTAATTTAAAACAGTTTCAAATTACTGAGTGCACGGGCATAAACAAGAGATAGATGCCATTTGGGATTGCTTAAAATAAGTTAGTTTTGACTTAATGGAGGTGTTTTTAACTTAATGGAGAAAGTAAAGTTATTTACTTTAAGTTGTGTTGTGGATGGAATTTGTCACAACAAAATAGGAGGCCTCGTGCTGGAATAGCGCCAATAAACACGGAATCGTCCAACCACCCAGAAAGGCTCGTAGTTGGAGATCAATAGCTAGCCGCCCGGAAAGGCTCACGACTAGGGGTTCCCGAAGAACACGGGATGTGGTTCCTCGAAAGGATCAGACTGAATCTACGGGATTAGAGCTCAAGGACCGTGCAATTAATGATGATGCGTTGGTCAGCCAAGAACCCTAATTATGAGAACGTGCACCAGAGTATACATGCTCTTAGTATCAACGTGCGTTTTGAGAAGAGACCCCGTAAACTGCCTACATACCACTATTTATAGTGGATGAAGCCCGTATGTAGTTCTTGATTGATATGTTCGATTGTTTGTGATGAGTTATCTCGTTTAGGATGAGATAATGGCTGATATTTACGTATATCAACTGATTGTGATGTAGTTATCAGGTTTCCAAGCCGTATTAGGACTGTTGGAAGCCTATCCATTGATGTTTATCTCAAGAATGAAGGATTTATCATGTAATTATGATGTATTTCCTCAAATAACTGAATAATTATCTGTTTAGAGGTGTATTTCAGCTACAGAGACGTGTTCCTAAAAAGTAGGAGGTCTGCCTTATCCAATCTGGTGGGCTTATCAGGCTTCCGGGGGAAGCTGGGGGTACCACCCGGTAGCCTCTCTGGGAGCCTGAGTATGGAAACCATACTGGAAGCTTTATCTGATGGCTGTTCTAGCCTGAATCTGTGTTTCTGCCAGGCTTCAGGGGAAGCTGGGGGTTCCGGTGGTAGCCCCTCTGGTAGGCTATTTGGGAAGCCTGCTTTCCGGGAGCCTTGTCATCCGGGAGCCCTATTATCCAGGAACCCTATTATTCGGGAGCCCTGTTATCAGCTTTCATGGGTTACCACGGGTACCCTGGAAGCCCTCTAAAACATCCTCTTTCCTTGTGGATTGGACCCAAAACTCATCATGGGCCTAAATCTGATCCATACAAGATTTTGGTCACAACAATTACCCCCCGGTTCCTTGAAGCATAAGTGGAAGAGGAACCAGAACAAGGTAAGGTCCAATCCTTTCTTATTATTCTCTCGGAGAAGTACACATCTTCCACATCGTGTTCTCAAGCTTACATGAGCTAACTCGGCGTAAGAAACAGGAAACACTTTACTTCTGCATGCATAGTTCAATGTGAATTCTCAAATCAAGGATATCTTCTATTCACTTTATATCATTCGTGGTACTCCGGCTGGCATCATATCATGGGGCTACCTGCTTCTGCATTTCTTTTTTAGAATCATGACTTTATACTCTGAGATGCTTCCTTTCTCTACCAAATTGGCCTTCAAGTAAGAATCCCTTGATGCCCTGAAGCTCATGCGGTTGTGGAGATGCCTCAAGCGTCCGAAACCTGGGCTACCAAGCCAACTAGAAAAAGAGATAAGTAACGAGGGCTAAGTAGCCCATAAAGATAATGCACAAGATCACACATATTTGATGCATACATGAAAGTATGAATATGCTAGTACAAATGATTTTGTAAAAAATGTATGTTATTGCTTCTCCAATCAAGTAGGACCTTGGCGAACAAACTTTTTCAGGCATTGTGCCACAATTTTCAGATGTTTTCATTATTCCAATGCATCGGATCCCCAAAGAAATTGTTGAGTATTTTGAGGACTTCTCCTATAATGAGTATTTTGAGGACTTCTCCTTTAATGAGTATTTTGAGGACTTCTCCTATAAGTTGTAAGTGATTTGTACTTGCATGAATTTTTAGTAGGCAACACATAATCTCATATGTACGCTTATGTCATTAATAATCTTGTATGCGTGTCTCAAGGGAAACCAATGGAAGGTCATGGAGACACCTTCAATTACTGTCATGTCTTTCCAAGTGGTAACATGTGGGGCATATAGCGTGCCTAGGTACCTACTCGACAGTTTCAGCTGGCAATTTCGAAAAAATGTTTTATAAAACACGTGCATTGTGTGAATCATGATGATTTTCATGTATTGGTTCAGGTATAATTCAGATCATGTAGGCATATTCGTATGTTTGTGAATTTATGCAAGGCAAAACAATAATCTTTTTGACAGAACATGCATCTCAGCAAAGTTTTCAGATGAATGTTGAAAAATCTTCTTTATAAGTGTGTAAACACGCATGATAGTGAATATGCAAAGGTAGTATAGTGTAACTTATCTTTGTTCTTATTGTGCCAATCCGGGTTCGGGTTTCTTTTCCTAAACGTAGTGGGTGGAAGCCCCTTGTATCATGTGAACTTCCGATGGGAACCCTTTTCCTCTCCGTGGTAGGGTGCTGGGGAACCGAGTTACCCCCCGAGCCCTTTGGTCTCTTTCTCATGTAATATGTCGGCCCATTCCAGCTTTAACCTTATTTTTCTTGAGAGGTCTGAAAGCTGTTGGTTGTAGCTGATCATCAATGAACCTACAAGCTGTAAAACAGAGGCTGTAGAATGGGAGCTAAAAGCTGGAAGCTATTAGTTGGAAGCTGTTAGCTATAAGCTTCAAATAAGTATCAAGGAACCTGCATACCATTAGTTGTAGATGAATATCAAAGAAATCATTAGTCGTTTAGCTATAAGTAAATAACACGGAAACTTGTTAGCCACAGGTAAACATCATGGAACTTGGAAGCTATTTGCTTCAAGTGAATAGCAATCATCATGCAAGCTATTAATTACATATAAATAATATGTAAGCAATCAGTAATAGGTATATAGCATGAAACCTGTTAGTAGCATGTAAACATCAAGGAACCCGCAAGCTGTTAGTTATAAGCAAATAGCAATAACCTTGCATGCTATCCATTGCAGGTGAGCAATAAAGATATAGGCTAGCCATTAGCTACATGTAAACATTCAAGGAATCTATAAACCTCAAGCATTATTCATCTCACAGTATATATTCTAGTGCATGCCTCATGTTCATCTCATGTATCCCAAGCGAGTGACAACATATGTATTACTTAGGAAGTATATGGACATGACAATAGCATATTTGAATTTTAGTAGGCAAGAGTCATTTAGCATCATGCAGATATTCATGTGGTAGAGTCACATAGGATGCACAATAAAAGATATCTTGTAGGTCTTGCTAATCATCTTGACTTAATACCTCTAGCATATCGAATTCTCCTATTCACGCAAGGATTTCAATGAATTCGGCATATCAAAAAGTAATAATCTTAAGCCTAAGGGATAATCATTTCACATACTTGTCATAGAGTGCAATTTCATGCCATTAAAGAGGGTTTAGTTTCTCACATACCTATGTAATTTGGTTATGACGTGTGTATTTAGACGCATCATAAATATTACCTCATCTCCATCATAGGAGGAGCTTCCAACTTTGGAACCTTCAATTGTTTCAATGGTAACCCGTAATGACTGTTCACATGCACTGTAGGTGACTGGAACCCTGCCTTTCGAGATTGCAGTATTCATCTAAGAGCTTCCACCATGACATCTCGTCTTGGTAGCCCCACCTTGGGGTACCCATCCTGGATGCTTCATCTTGGAAACCCCATCCTGGGATCTTCACTCTAGATGTTTTATTCTGGAAGCCCCATCCTAGGGTCCCCATCTTGGATGTTTCATCTTTGAAGCTTCATCGTGGATGCCCTAGGTTCAGCAGAACCTTCATTCTGGAAGCGCTTTTTGGTTCAGGAACCTTGTCTGGTGTAGAAAGTATTAGAGCTTCCGTCTTGGAACCCCAATATTCAGGAACCATTTTTGGAGTAGGAATCTGCTCATCTTCAAAAATCTGCTCAGCTTTGAAAGCTGATCCTGCAAAACTTTGTGAACTCTACCAACAGGAACCTTAAAATTTAATCATTAGGTTGTTTGGTTTATAAACTAATTGTTATCTAGTTTTATTAATGTATGCATATTGCATTTGATAGGGTCATCTTATTATTAGCCTTAGACATATGTCAATAGCATTTATATCCATCACTAGGTAACCTCTTTCTATCACTTAACGTTTAAATTGCATGGGTTACTATCTAGCGCATAAGCAACATAGTAAAATCTGTTTAGACATTAGGCCTACCATTCAAATTCTAGTACGCTTAAGCAGTTATATTCAGGCTAAGGCATTCTAGCTAAGCTTTAATCTGATTATTAGGGGCTAACCATTTACTTAGTGTCGTAGTGAATGGTTTCCTAAGTAAGCGAGGTGTTCGAAGTTTGATAGGATTGTGTATTATGAAGAGAATACTACTCTACAAGTAAAAAATGATAATCAAGTTAGGCTTCCATACAGGAGGTAACCTTTGCAAGTCATTAAAGGGGATCATAGATCTACTCCTAAATGTTTAATCACTTTTCTTTTATAGTCATAAGGTATGCATTTGAGTTCTTTAACTAAACATCAGTGGATAAGCTAATTCTTTTAATAGCAAGCATGAAAGAGTAATAGAGTGTATGAGCATTACCATAATTCAAAGGGGGTGAGTTTAGTCTTCACATACCCGTGTAGGTTGCTCAAAAGCATATGGGTTGCATGTACCTTATCCCTTGAGGTTACAACTTCCACCTTAGGGGCTTCCGTTGCGGGAGTTGGTCACCCGGAAGCCTGATTCTGAGAGGCCCCATCCTGGGAGCCTTGTTTGTGGAAGCCTTACACCGGTAGCTCATCCTTGAAGCGTCTGTTCCAGGGAGCCTTATCTTTAGTCCGCGTGGTTGCCACCCTGGGTGTGGGGGTACCGTCCGGTAACCCTATTGTTCCTGGAAGCCCGCAGTATGGAAACCTGGCTCTGGGAGCCTTATTGGCGGTAACCCATTCCTGGTAGCCTGGGTGCTGGAAGCTCGTCCTGGGAGCCTTCATTCTGGGAGCCCCAATTATTTTATGAATCGAGTGTGATAATGCCATGTAAGCCATTCCTGCAAGGATACATTAGTAAAATCTTTGATAATACATACGAGTTAACTCTTGTAACCACGTAGGTTAGTGATTAAAAGATCGATGTATGCCAATCACGATTCCATACATGATTAATAACAAAGAAAGCCATGTATGCCAATCAGGGTTCCATACATGACTAAAAAGGAAGGGATCCAGGTGTGCCGATCAGGGTACCACACAAGCCCGAAAAATGAAGGAATCCATGTATGCCGATCAGGGTTCCATACATGCCCTAATGACCAAGTAAGCCATGTGAGACAGTCAAAGTTCCACACATGTCTGGTAATAAAGGGATCCATGTGTGCCGATCAGGGTTCCACACAAGCCCAAATAATGAAGGGATCCATGTATGCCGATCAGGGTTCCATACATGCCCAAATAACCAAGTAAGCCATGTGAACCAGTCAAGGTTCCATACATGTCTGGTAATAGAGGGATCCATGTGTGCCGATCAGGGTTCCACACAAGCCCAAGTAATGAAGGGATCCATGTATGCCGATCAGGGTTCCATACATGCCTAAATAACAAAGTAAGCCATGTGAACCAGTCAAGGTTCCATACATGTCTAGTAATAAAGGGATCCAGGTGTGCCGATCAGGGTTCCACACCTGCTCGAATAGTGAAGAGAAGCTACGTGTGCCAAGTAAGGTTCCACATGTACACTAAAAGTTGAATAAAGTTTAAAATTCTGACAATTTCAGCATGTTGCGGAGGGGTGTACATCCACTACCCCCCTAGTTCTGGATGGTAGCATGGCTGCCATGTGGAACTATGTTTGTGGGGCTTCTATTCCCTTCTTTTCTAATTAATCACAAGTCAACAAATGTATAAGAAAACAGTCGCCTTCTCCTTTTACTGAAAATCAAAGAGTACGATTACATCAAACTGCATCCAGGGGATATGTGCATCCATTACCCCCGGGCATCTGGTTTAGCTCTATTTTTGACATTTTCACTTCTTTCCTTAGAAGGTTTGAATCTATATCCGGGAAGCAGGATATTGTATCATAACTTGTTGCAGCTCTTGTCAGGTTCACGAACCTCAATTGGGAAGCCACATTTCTTTTCATCGTTAGGAGGCCTATGCCCATTTTCTTCTTGATAGGAAGACTCCTTTCATTAATTTTTGATTGGCTATTCTCGTGAGCATCTTCATGTTGACCCTTCGTTGGGCATTTTAGATTTTCTCCATTTCTCATGTGGGAGGCTGCCAGCCATATTTTTCAGGGGGAAGCCATCCCTTTCCCATAGCAACCTCTTTGAAAGGTTCTTTTTTGATTAGGAGGCCTTTTTAGATGCCTCCGGTTTCCTTGCATACTTTCAGGATAACCTTCCATTCTAAACTTGTCAGATAGTTGGTAACCCAAGTGGCATGCCATACGTGGGCCTCATATCGCTTCCTTTTTGGTAGAGAGATCATTGGTATCCCTTTAATATTCTGGTGGCATCTTTCCAGAACTTTGTTTGCTTCCATAATTTTTCCCCAAAGGTATCTCATGATTTGAGCTTCAACTGTTGGAGTGGCTTTCCATAGGAGTATCTTGTGAAGGAAATTTCTGGTTCATAACTCTTTGGGAGCCTGAGGCGGCCATGATATGTAGGCCTTTTTTACTTAGGAGCCTCTAGCACTTAACCATCCTTGCCATTCTCATGAGGCTTCTCCTCAGGCTGAAATCATGATTGTATTTCCGGGAGCTGCAATGATATTTGGTTACCCCTTTTCCAAGAGCTTTCTATGCATTCTTAGCATTGACACCTCCATTAGCTCCTCTTAAGGGCTTACATGCCTTTTCTTTTTGGTGAGAGACTTGGTAGTGCTCTTCAAAATTGTATTAGCGGCTTTTTTAGGCAACCATTCTTGTTTTGAATGGGAAGCCTTATGATCAAATGACAATTGAGGCTAACACTCACTTTTCTTTTACAACCGGTAACCCTTTCACAGAATTATAGGATATACCTTAATTCGGCTTTCCTAAAATCATATTTGAGGACCTTCTCATCGTTTGAGTTGTTTCCCTTTTAGCAACGTGGCTGGTAGGTCGCTCATTTTCTACATGGTATTTGTGTTCCGGGATGCTGATCAATTGCATCGGAAGCCTTGTCTTTGCTTTCACAGTATCAAACTACTCATCAGGAAGAGTTTTTCAATTCCATGATTTTGCTTACCAGCTTCCAACATCAATATTATTGGTGGTGTTACCCCCCGAACGAATTGGAAACCTTGACATGAGGTTTCCATGATGGAAGCCCCACACTATAAGTGCACATCTTCTTTTTACTGACTTTTTTTATCCACATGTTTAGAACATCATCATCATTTCTCTTTTTTGACTACTGATCTCAATTGTCAATTGTATCAGGCATTTTGCTTATGAAGACAGCGAATAGGAATCTGCTTCCAGCTTTATAGATATTCAATTGGTAGAACATTTTTCAACTACCTCGTGTGGTGCACATGCGCTACCCCCCGAGTGTCTATGAATGACAAAATTCATGATAACTGAGTTCAAAGTTACACAGCTACAACTAATAAGTTGTATATCATTGAGACTATGCCCAAAAGAGACCTTCCGCTGGGGTTTCTTGATGGGTGGAAATTCAGCGTGCCTTCCTTGGGACCCCAATCCAATCATGTGGCTGATTAGTTTGGCTCCTTGGTGTTCTGCCTTTGGGGCTACCGGATCCAGGGCTTCTGAATTTTAGGGCTTCCGGATCCAGGGCTTCCAGATCTAGGGCTACCGGATTTCAAAGCTACCGGATCCAGGGCTACCGGATTCAGGGCTACTGGATTCAGGGCTTCCGGATCTAGGGTTATCGGATTTCAGGGCTACCGGATCCAAAACTACCGAATCCAGGGCTTCCGGATCCAGGGCTTCCGGATCTAGGGCTACCGGATTTCAGGACTAACGAATCCAGGGCTACCAGATTCAGGGCTACCGAATCCAGGGCTACCGGATCCAGGGCTACCATGATGCCTTCCACCGTGTAAGTATTGAGGTTTGGGCACCCCCACATGCTTCTCTTCTTTGAAGCTAGCCCCTTTATTATTACCATCTGTAGCCTCTTTGCTAGGGCTTCTGGGATAGTAACCCTTTTAAGCTTCTCGGATTTTCCCGACCTCAGTATGATCAGTTCTGTTCTCCTCTGGTGCTTTCAATTCTGAGGCAACAAACTCACGTAGATATCCTTTTCTAATCAATCTCTCGATGTAATCCCTAAGGTGGCCACAAATAGAAGTCTCGTGCCCATATGCACCATGGAATGCACAGTAATTCTCAGGGTATGGCCCGCTTAGTCGGTGCCTTTGAAGAGGCAATTCGAAGGATTGCATCTTCATCACCTCGTAGATGTGTTCTGTAGAAACTTTTAAAGGTGTGTACTTTCTGAATCTATGATAATTGACCTTCAACGGGGCTTGGATTCCGCGTTGTGCCTTAGTTGTAATAGAGCTCACATCCGTAGGGGTAAACCCATCATTTGTTTCGGGGTTTCTCCCACAAAGAATTGTGTCTGCTCGAATTCTTTTTGTAGCACTACAAGAAAACAGTCAATAGACATCACCCATTTAACATCGGTTGCATTTTTTACCGATGTTAAAGGTCTGTTTTACATCAGTTTTACTATAAATGATGTTAAAATAGGTTTTAGACATCAGTTGCACTTTAAACCGATGTCTGAACCACTTTTTAAAAAAAATAAAAAACACGCGGTATCCTTTTTTCCCTCTAATATCACTAATTTCACTCAAAACATTTCCCCATCCCGCTTTCCCCCTTAGAAACATTTCATTTCCCCGCTCCTCATTTCACACAAACTCAAACCTCACTCAAAACTCACTCAAACTCAAACTCACTATCACTAATTTCACTCACAAACCCCCAAATATGAAGAACCCTAGATTAAAACCCTAGATTACAAACCCCCAAATTAAAACCCTAGATTTCAAAACCCCCATTTCGAATCCCAATTAGGTCGAACCCTACCTTTCGATTTCTGTTAATTGGTTGCTCTTGGAGGCTATTAATTAGGTCGAATCTTAATTAGTAAGTAAGTATTTTTAATTTCGATTAGTAAGTATTTTTCAATTTCGATTTTTGTTTGAAATTTCAAAGTTTGGTTTTTAATTTAAGTTTTGTAGCAGATTGATTGATTCTTAAGCTTGGGTCATCTCCAAACTAAGTGATTTTTCAGATCTAATGTTATAGATGTATGCATGTCTGTCTTTCTTGTAATTTTTGTTTGTGTATCTTTGTAAATTTCAGATCTGCGCTGCTTATTGTTGTTTGTGTATTTTTGTTTCTTGTAATTTCAGATCTGCGCTGCTTGTTGTTTTTTGTAGGGCTCTATTTGGGTCATCTATATTAAGTGAAGTTATTGAATTAAGTGTCAATGAGTGATTAGATTTTTTTGATGTAGTTTCTCTGATATTTTGTAAGGTTTAATTTGACTTTGTAATTTAGTTGTTTACGAAGTAGACTGACACTATTGTATATGTAATTCGATCATTTGAATGGATTTTTGGTTATGTATACACTATATATAAAATTTAGTTAGATTGTGACCACTTGATTTGAGTTTATGTTTTGAATTATTGGAAGGTGTAAATGATTGATTCGATTTAGTCACACTTATTCTAACTTTAGGTTGTAATTTTGTTGACACTTGATTGACGCTGTATGCGTAATTTTACATTTTGATGGAATTCAGTTTATAGTTTAGCTTGTTTGTGGATATGTAGTGTGTGTTTCTGAGCTGATATTGTTCATTTAGGTGTAAATGTTTGATTTAACTTTTAATGTTGTTAAAAGTGTAGATCCAAGTTTAGCATACTTCAGCAGGCCAGCAGGACTACCATAATTAATAAGAAGGCGATATCTCCATAGGATTGGTACAATAATATGGAAATAGAAAGACCAAGTTCTGCATATGAGCTATCAGCAACCCATCTGTAATTGTTCTTAACTGTCCAGAGCTGTGCTTCTTTACCTTTTATGTTTTCTTATATTTTATTATTTGTTCATTAGGTGCTGTAAAGGATGCTCCTGTTGTTACACCTCTTATTGATAAATAAGAATATTGAATCAGTATACCGTTGGCTGAGGAAACTAATTGTATTTGATATTTTTCTTTAAAAGAATATCGTAGCATGTTTTTGCCTAAATAACATAATCTGTATCAATAATGAGGCGAGCCCGGTTTGCTAAAAAAACAGAAGCATTCAGGAATTACATATTAGTTTATGAGCTACTTCTTATTGCTATTTGTTTTCATTTTAGAATTTAGATATTTTTGCCTTGATAATAAATTACGTGTACTGTTTTTTTTGTTTTTTTATCAAGTCTATATGGATTTTAAATGTAGTTTTTTTCTTTTTACCAATTTGAATTCACTAACAGACTTTTACTCAGTATACTAATTCACAAAGCTTTGGATTTGCTTCTTTTCACAGAAAATGCTCTGAAGTATCTACATGACCATGGTATTGTACATAGAGATGTGAAGCTGACAAATATTCTCGTAACTACCTATTCTTCATTAAATTCAAATGTACGTACATATGCTTTTTGCAAGTTCAATCTAGTGTAAAAATAGAGCAACTACTCATTTTCATTGGTTTGGATGTGTATAAGACTTGAGTTCATGATGGATTATTTATTAATTATTGCAAGTCTTATTCTATGCAGCTTGATGGAAACCTTAATCCACATCTGGCAGACTTTGTATTGGCAGGGTACGTCAGAGAGATTAAACAAGTTTCTGTTGACAGTTGGAAATCTTCTGGTAAACCAACTGGTGGTTTCCATAAAAAAAACATGGTAGGCACACTCATTTACATGGCACCTGAAATACTGAGGAATGAGTTAGATTAATGTTCTGAAATTCTGTAGGTTCCAGGAACTTCGGTGGATGTTGAGGCTGTCTTTTCATGGCCTTGTGTTCATAACTGGTTGGGGGTCAAAAAATGAAAGTTATAGGTATTTGTCTTGAGGTAACTGTAGTAAAGTTTTATATGTACCAGATTGGCAACACATTCATAATCCATCCACAGCAAAGACCTGTATTTATCTACACGCAACACATGTATGTACATATTCATTAGAGTATGGAACCTTTTCTTTTCGTATGCATTAGCCATTTATTTACCTTATGGTCTCGTGCCTTGCTGGTTTATAGTGCAGGAGTCTGAGGTGAATGCCAAACCACGAGTGGGAACTAGAGGAAGAAGATGAACCTTTTTGGTGGTCAAAGTGTCTCCTTTCTTTAGCTTTAGCTTTAGCTGTATGAAGTTTATATAGTATTGTTAAGTTTCAAATTATTAGTAGTTGAGGAGTTTGTTTGTTATTGTGAACTTAAGAATACATCGATGTAAGAATGTTGTATTTCTTTCGTTAATGAAAAAAATAGTTTTACTTACTTTCTAGTGTGATTTAGTTTTGGTAATTGTAGTGTGTTACTTACTTTCTAGTGTGATTTAAATTTGGTAATTATAGTGTGCAAATTTATGGAGCTATTTGACATCGATTAAGAACCGATGTGGTATACAATTTACAACATCAGTTTTCTATTTAAAACCAATGTGCTATACCATTTACAACATCGGTTGTCTATCTAAAACTGATGTAGTACAGGAGTTGAGACATCGGTTCTTTTCTATAAACTGATGTTGTTAACCACTATTTTACATCGGTTAAGAATTGATGTAATAAGTCCTTTTTAACATCGGCCCAGAACTGATGTAAAACACATGGACTTTTAACAACACCCACCTAGACATCGGTTATTAAAGTTTTTTACATCGGCCCGGAACTGATGTCTATTGACATTTTTCCAGTAGTGTAGGGGTTCCATCTTTGGTGCTGGAAACCTGGTTTCGTTTTCCCAAGCATCCACTTCCTGGTCCTGTACCCCCAAAGGCCTTTGTAAGCTCCTTATTGAACCCTCCTTTATTCTCTTTTGTCTTTTCCAAAGAGCAAACATCGGCTAGGGTTTTTGGTTCATGTTTGTTGAGTACCCTCAGAAATCGGCTATTCGGCTTGGAAACCTCATTGTTGAATCGATGAATATACGCCATTAAAGACTCACTATCCCTTTGTTTAATACTTGCTAGTCTTTCTTCAATCGGTATGAACATTGCGAGAGCCTGAAAGCGTGTTACGAATTGCTCTCCCATCTGTTCCCATGATTCCGGATATTTCACTAGAAGCTGCTCAAACCACAGGCGAGCATTTCCACTAAGGGTTGCTGCAAACAGCTGGCACCTGGAGGGTTCTTCCACATGGTCTCCCTCCATTCTTACATTAAAACAATGTAGGTACTCTATCGGATCAGAGCTGCCATCATATTCGGGGCTGCCACTCGTTGCACAGAACTTAGGGAGTGGTGGCCCATCTGCCCAAGGCTTTGTTCGGCCTTTCAACAATAAACGGGTCTGGTAGCCCATTGGAGGGTATATACTCTTCATCCATAGGGTCCAGATTCATTTCCCGGTTGCTTCCAGGCCCTCAAGTATGCCGGAAGCCTGAGTTATGCTTTATCCATCCGGCTCCTGGGCTTCCAAAGGATATGAACTTTTCTTCACTGACATGGCTATACGCTTGAGATTCATTCTGGCCTTGGTATTTATGGGTTTCCAACGGGAGCCCTTCATGCTGATGCCTTGGTACCCCTATGTAGGATCCCTGGTGGAAGCCCCATTGGCTTCCTGACTACATTCGTCCTCGAAGGCCCTTTTGAGCCCCCATCTGAGATCTCTTCAGATTTTTTCTTTCAGGGGAAATTTCGCCCATTCTTTCATGATGATGCCATGGTACCCCTAGGCGGGATCCCTGGTGGAAGCCCCCTTGGCACCCTGATTGCACTGGTCCTCGAAGGTCCTTTTGAGCCCCATATAAGATCTCTTCAGATTACTTCTTTCAGGGGAAATTTCGCCCATTCTTTGCGATTTCTGGCCAACAATCAGGCCATCCAATCCCGTATTCGGCTCATTTTGTGCACCAATAATGCCACCATTGACCATCTCATATTTTAACGGAATTTCATATCCCTGCATATCATCTCGAAAAATATCTCCAGGCCCTTCTTCATACGAGTTTTGTCCAGGAATCATTTCTTGTTCATCTCGTTTTGACAATGGACTAAGCTCCATTTCGCACTCCTTCTTCAATCCAGTATCTCTTTCAAGGGAGTCCAGTTTTTCTTCCATTCGTTTGATGCACTGATACATGTCATCGATGGTAACAATATGCTTTTTATCACCATTTTCTTTATCGACACCGTTAGACGGCGTTTTGTCATTGCCGGAGCGGTCAAACATCTTTTCCTCCAAAAGACGTTAATAAAAGGCCCCTCATTCTAGCGGCAATTGTTGTGGCAGGAATTTGTCACAACAAAATAGGAGGACTCGTGTTGGAATAGCGCCAATAAACACGGAATCGTCCAACCACCCAGAATGGCTCGTAGTTGGAGATCAATAGCTAGCCGCCCGGAGAGGCTCACGACTAGGGGTTCCCGAAGAACACGGGATGTGGTTCCTCGGAAGGATCGGACTGAATCTACGGGATTAGAGCTCAAGGACCGTGCAATGATGATGCGTTGGTCAGCCAAGAGCCCTAATTATGAGAGTGAACGTGCACCGGAGTATACATGCTCTTAGTATCAACGTGTGTTTCGAGAAGAGACCCCGTAAACTGCCTACATACCACTATTTATAGTGGATGAAGCCCGTATGTAGTTCTTGATTGATATGTTCGGTTGTTTGTGATGAGTTATCTCGTTTATGATGAGATAATGACTGATATTTACGTATATCAACTGATTGTGATGTAGTTATCAAGTTTCCAAGCCGTATTAGGACTGTTGGAAGCCTATCCATTGATGTTTATCTCAAGAATGAAGGATTTATCATGTAATTATGATGTATATCCTCAAATAACTGAATAATTATCCGTTTAGAGGTGTATTTCAACTGTAGAGACGTGTTCCTAAAAAGTAGGAGGTCTGCCTTATCCAATCTGGTGGGCTTATCAGGCTTCCGGGGGAAGTTGGGGGTACCACCCGGTAGCCTGACTCCGGTAGCCTCTCTGGGAGCCTGAGTATGGAAACCATACTGGAAGCTTTATCTGATGGCTGTTCTAGCCTGAATCTGTGTTTCTACCAGGCTTCAGGGGAAGCTGGGGGTTCCGGCGGTAGCCCCTCTGGTAGGCTATTTGGGATGCCTGCTTTCCAGGAGCCTTGTCATCCGGGAGCCCTGTTATCCAGGAACCCTATTATCCGGGAGCCCTGTTATCCGGGAGCCCTGTTATCCGCTTTCATGGGTTACCACGGGTACCCTGGAAGCACTCTAAAACATCCTCTTTCTTTGTGGATTGGACCCAAAACTCATCATGGGCCTAAATCTGATCCATGCAAGATTTTGGTCACAACAAGTTGAATGAATGTGTTTGGGTAATTTTACTTAAAGTTAAATGGGCGTTTAATAATTTTGACTTAAAGTGAAATTTGACTTAAAAAAATTTTAAATTCATAATATTTAAACTTTAGAAAAATCGTGAAAAAAAACTCGATAAGTCAAATGGTACTTTTTACTTAATGGAGTTTTTCTCCTAAAAGCTAGTCCGGAATGAGATTTGCCAAACACCCCTAGAACGGCTTAAAGCTCATTTTTACTTAGGGGGTGTTTGGGGGAACTTTTTTCGAGAATAAGTCAACTTATTTTAAGACAAAGTTAGAGATTCTTAACTTTTCAACTTACTGAATCTCAAGCATATATTAAATACTTGTATAAAAAAATTATCAAAATATAAATTTTTACCCGAAAATAATGTAATAAGTCCATTATAGGAGTAAAAGTTAAGTCAAACAGGCCAGGGGCGGCTCCAAACAGGCTCATATATAGTGTGTGTGTGTGTGTGTCTCTGTGGAAACGATTTTAAAAACAGTTTCTTTTGGACAATTTCATTACAGTATCATTCAATTTCTAGAACAAATATTGTCTTATCAGATCGGATTCCAATTCACGATGTTGTCAGATCGTATTAATGGTCCATTTGGTTTTTTTTTTGTTTTGTTTTATCTCCCATCGTGATTCATGCCGAGTCCGAAAATTTGTGGTTTAACATATTTAACTTAATTACTTAAATGATATTTTTAATATTAGGATAAAACTTATATATTTTTGTTTAACAAATAAAAAAAGTAATCTATATAACTTAAAAACAGTTTAGACCCCTAATTGATATGAGGTCATTTTTCAAATAATATATATTATATTTATAATTATTTGATAAAAGTTAATGTCAACATTAATATTAAAATTTTAATTTTTTTTGTATTTCATAATTTTTAATAATACACAAACTATTAAAATTACTCATCCAAAAATTCATTTAAGAACATGGTAGAGTCAGCTATATGTGATTATAAATACCATGCATAAAGGTAATTTAGAAAAGAAGTCAATTTGCAATATAGTAAATCTTTATTTTTCTTTCCGAAACTTTTGTGTAATATTTATATATTTTTTTAAAAAAGTGTTAAGAATATCAATTTTGTAACAAAAATTTATGTCATTTAATATAATGATAACTTTCTAATGATAATATGAAATTTAACTTCCCTACATATGCGAATTAAAATGTTTAACAGAAAATGAACCATAAGGCACTACTTTGTATGAATGATGAGTTGAGTTAATGAAATGCATTATACATCTCTTTGAGTAAAAAAAAAAAGGATATTCTCTTTGGTACACTTGTGGAATTGGTTTTTGCCAATGGTACCATCACATTTTTGGTTTCTATACATGGTACACCTGACATATTGTTTCTCTCTTAGTCATGCCCTTCTGTTAGATAACTGTTAATATTTCAGGTGCACCACGTATAGAAGCGAAAAATGTGATGTTACCATTGACAAAAGTCAATTCCACGAGTGTACCAAAAAGAATATCCTTATTATTTTTAATATTCATTAACAGTGATTAAACGGTGTTTAACGCTTTTTTAACGTTTTACTTAAAAAAGGGTATGACTAAGAGAGAAACAATATTTCAGGTGTATCACGTATAGAAGTCAAAAATGTGATAGTACCATTGGCAAAAGCCAATTCCACTAGTGTACCAAAGAGAATATCCAAACAAAAATGAACCTCTAAATTTCTGACCTCTAAAAATTATGGGATTGCGTGGGGTGATATCTCAAACACCCCATTACCCAGCCCAGCGGACAAGATAATGTCGGAAGAGGAAATGATTTTTATTTTTTTTAAAACATAGATATTGACAAAATAAATTATTTAGAAGGGATAGGTTTTTTTTTTTTTGATAAAATCGTACTTGCATTAAAATATCTCAAGGTTACAGATGATACAATCTCGAGCAGAAACATTCCACTCCGAAAGACCTGACATAGAATATGTCGCCCTCGCTAAGCAACGAGCTACAATATTCGCAGACCTAAGTGTGTAACACACTAACACTTCATCAAAGTGTTTATCCATATTATCCGTACAAGCCTCCAAGATAATATAATCCAGCACCAAAACTCACACAAACGGTGAGAGAAAAGCAAACTCACACAAACAAGCGGTGAGACAATAACAAACTCACACAAAGTGAGACAACAAAAAACAAATCGATCTTACAATCGGAAAAGGCTTATAAACCTTAGATCCGAATTAAAACATAGATCAACTAAAACAAGCAATCCTTAGAGGAACCGGAATCTTCGAGTTTAAACAACACTCGATTTTATTGAATTAGAAAGCAAGCAAAGCGGAGGGGCGGCGGCGGGCGGGCGGCGGGCGGCGGAGCGGCGGGGATGCGGGGCGACGATGCGGCGGGGCGGAGGCTGATTAGAAAGATAAGAGGGAGGAGGCTTGAAGAGGAAAGAAGTGGGAAGGAGAGATCGGAAAAGAGGGAGAGGGAGGAGAGATCGGAAAATAGGGGGAGGGGGTGGCCGCCAGTCAATATTTATGTTTTAGTGGGTCGACTCTCATTAGAAGGGATAGGTTTTAAGTGAACCCAACATCAAACGGCATGAATCACGATTATATACGATCCATTGGTCCCGAATTCCAAAAACAGTTGTGTGGCCTTCCAAATTTGTACTCCGTAATATTCATTCTGCAGTATTCGGAATGTATTTTTTGATGAGTAAGGACAATGTATCCAAAAAAGGATCCGGATCTTCTATCACTTTCCTTTATTTTCCCTTTGTGTCCCCTTCTTTTTTAATACAAAAAGAATTCTCCTATGAGGCCCATTTTAATAAATAATAATTATTTATTAAAATGGGTTTAATAGGACACTATTTTTGTATTAGAAAAAGAAGTGGACACAAACAGGACACGAAAGAAATGAACATAGCATCCAGCTCGCCAAAAAAGGACCATCACGTGAAATACCCATATGCCAAAATGGAAACATTGTCAATTCCAGAAATAAATAATAAAATAATTTTACCCGAGGGTGTCTATTTTTTTATGTGTAAATATATTATGCATTACTAGTCGACTAAGTACAGTAAAACCTCTATAAATTAATACTCGATAAATTAATAATCTCGATAAAATTAATAATTTGTCCAGTCCCAACTTGGGACTAGTACAAAATTGGACCCCAATTAATAAAATAATAAGATAATAACTTTTTTGAAATTCCAATGTATATATATTGGTCCCAACGAAACTATAAATTAATAATTACTAAAAGATTCCAAATTCTAAGATTGTCTAGTAAAAAATGAATCTGTAGTCACTTTTTTTTTGTTGAACTTCAAATTTATATTGAGTTATCTTTAAATCTTCTCGTTGTACTTAAGAGTTGGGCATTGTCTTCTCGTATTTCAACAAAAAATTGTGAAGAGTTGTTTCCGCTTGTAATGCTTCTTTCCGAGTGACCGGTTCCAAAGCTAGTGAATCATCCTCAAATTCAATTAATTTGTGAATGTACATTAATAGAATGTGCCTTGGAACTTGTTTTTGTAATTTATTTTTCATTTCTAATTAATATACATTGTAAATAGTACATTGGACTTTGAAATTTAAAGATCATACGTAAAACCTCTTTAAATTAATAAATTATTAATTTATCGATATAATAATATCTCGCTAAATTAATAAAATATCTCGGTCCCAACATTATTAATTTATAGAGGTTTTACTGTAGTGCATTTTGCGGTGGTCTCATAACAATTTTTTTAGTTTTAAATAAAGATTATTTTATAAAAATGTTGACAAAAATATATGTATTACAATTAGTGAGCACAACAATATTGTATAAATTAAATATACATATACAATAAGATGAATTATTCATTTTACTCTAATTTTGTCTAACAATTTTTTAGGTCTACACCCATTATTTATGTATACTTACTATATTATAATAGTCGAAATATTAAAAATTTGGTCGGTCAGTCGGTACGGTACCAATTATTTTTCCACAATTGCACTTAATTAATTAATTATATATAAATTACCTTTTTCAGGTAAAAGCACAATACTTTTTTTAACTTTTTAATAACTAATCAATTTCCTTTTTTCAGATAAAACACAATATTTTTATATTTATCTAAATAAAATTTCTTTTTTTCTAAAAACATGACGGACAATTCTTTTTAATAAAATAATTGTATTATACTTACTATTAACTAACCAATTATCTTTTTCAGTTAAAACACCTGACGTTTTCTATTTTATCTAACTAAATTCTCTTTTTTTCCAATTATATTTTGGATGGTACTATTTAATTAAATAAGATAAAAATATTATAATTACTAATAGTTAATTTCTTACCTTTTCCAGGTAAATCGTATTAGATTTTTTATATTTTCAAACTAAGATCCCTCATTTTCTAGAAATATTACGGGCAACTTATATATAATTATATGAAATCATATCATTTAATAATTTCAGCTTATAAAATTTATGTCTTAAAAAATTCAATTCAATCGTATGATATCAAAAAAAATCTGTAGTATTCTTAAAGACGAAACTTTAAAAGTTTGGTTGGTTAGTCGGTACGGCACTTCGTGTTTTTACTTAATTATTCTTACTTAATTACAGATAAAATCCTTCCTAAAAACTAATTAATTTCCTTTTTTCAAGTTAAACATATTACTTTTTATATTTTTTAATAACTAAGAAATTTTCTTTTTCTGGTAAAACACAATATCATTTATATTTTGTATTACGAAAATTTCTCTTTTTCCAAAAACATTACGAGAAATTCTATATAATAAAGTAAAATAATTATATAATAACTACTATTAGCTAATCAATTATCTTTTTCAACTAAAACACGTTAAATTTTCTATTTTATCGAACTAAAACTTTTCTTTGTGCCGATTATATCAGAGACGATTTTATTTAATAGACTAAAATAATAAATTATAATTACTAATAATTAACCGATTATATTTTTCGTGTAAAACGTATCATATTTTTTAACTAAAATCCGCATTTTTAAGAAGAAAACCACTTATCATTTTGATAAGTGGATTTTATATCCACTTGGAACGGTTCGTATTGGCTTAAATTGATTATCTTGGCCTCAAGTATATCGTGTTTTTTATTCGTTTTTAGTAAGAATGGTGCAGGGTTACTATCTTGAAGTGGGGAGATACATATGCATGTTTCATGGTGGATTCACGCTCAAGAATTGAAGAACGGGAAGGGACAAAAGAATCGGAAGAGAAAACGGAGGAGAAAGGAGCAAATTGTGTAAAATTCGGATTTTCTGGGTAGGTTGTGCAGTCTTCACTGTTTTGGCCATATCTGTAGTTTTACAAGCCCGATTCTGACGATCTTACAGCTCACGCGAAGACAACAAAATTTTCTACAATCTTGGATAGATCACCAGGCGCGCTGAGGCGTGGCTAGGTGCGCTGTAGCGCGGGAACCCTTCTGGAATTCTATTTTAACTCTGTTTTGAGGAATTTCTTGCTGGACAAGACATGGGGGCTATATAAACACATCTAATCATCAAGAAAATCACGTTTTTATCAGAGAAGCAAAGGAAAAAAGTGGAGAAGGAATCACCAACGCTCGTGACAAGCAACGGAGATCTAGATATACTTCATCTTGTCACGAGCGTTGGAGAAAAGTGGAGATCTAATAGACATGTCCATTAGAATGTCTATTTTTAGCCTGAGCAGTTCTCCAACTCCTCTACAGAAGCGAGCAAACGGAATAGCTTGCTTGTGTGCAAGAACATCCTCCAAGTTCCTTTGGCCTTATTCAAAGGCAACTTCCGGATGACATGTGCAGTTTCTGTAATATTTTGTTAAACGAATCAAAACATCACAACCTAAAAAATTGACAGGATTAGAACCATATAAGCAAAAATAAAAATATATATTGTCATGATACTAATTGGAGTGGATCCTAAATTTAAATGGATAGAAACACATAGAAGTTTCAGTACATTGTCCAAGGTTAGCAAAATAATTTATCAGACATATTGACACCATGTAGCTTCCTTTGTAATTGAATAAATATGACCAGAAAATTGAAAAAAAAAATTACCGAACAAATTGACACCACTTAGTCTCCTTTATGATGGTGTAAGATAACTCTGACTCGTACCAAGTGGATTGTATTTTCCTAGACAGAAAAGATAATCGATTTAAATTAGTGTCGACATTAGTCATAATAAATTTTATTAATTAAATGTTATTAAATATTGGGAAATAGTAAACTAAAGGATAAACCTGAGAGGTTGTCAGAACATACATAGCCTACTATGCGTTGGAAGAGGTGAACTTGACTGGGAACCTATTTCATTAAAAGTACCTGTATAAAAGTAAATAGATTAGTAATGTCTAATTTTCAAAATAGTGACATGCCTTGGTTACAAATATACGATTTCACCAACAATTATCCGAAGTTTGTAAAAACAAATTACCAGTCAAATTGTCACCACCTAACCTCCTCTGCGATGGTGTCGTAAATTTCTGATGCGGATTGGAATAACCTTCATAAAGTTGATAATTTACAGCCCATTGTCAAGCATATTTTTTTTCAATAATGAGGAATGTAATCTGTTGGACTAACCTGGAAGACTGGCAGCAACTTGCCTACTTTATGACAAACATGTGGTTTTGACTGAGAAAGTTTCTCTAGCATAACCTAATCATTTTTAAAGTATATGACAATGTTAATCAATATTTCTAAATGTTAACTCGAATAACTTGTAGAAGGGGGGGTTGAATACAAGTTATATAATCGTGTCTGATTTTTGCTTGATTAGATAAACAAGAATAAACGAATGAATCAAACTGTTTGTATTAATAAGATCAAATACAAACTCTACCAAAGGTGTACAAATACCTTTAGCAGCTGCTGATAAAATAAATCTCTCTTTCTGTTTGTTTCAAACTTTCGAATACAAACCTTATACAGAGCTACGCACAACCACTACCACTCTTTTTACAATGATATAGAGAGAGTATTTATAATGCTACCTATCAACTAATCACAGAAAGATAATCTATACATGACAATGTTCTGCCGTCCAGTTGATAGTTTCCATCAATAGAAAATTCTTTCCTTCATAAAATCTTCTTGCTTGTTCCTCAAACAAAGATCCTGTTTTATAGCACTTGCCAGTTTCTGTAGCATCCTTAATGACATCATCAGTAACACGACTGATATCAGGATTCCTTATTGCATCAGGATCTAACCATTCCATCAGTACTTGATCAGTATTTGACTTGACATATCAGGATTCAATCTCAGTTCCTGACATGTAGTACTCGATGCATTGTTCATTCCTGACTTAAATTCTACAGACTACTTCCTAACACATATATCCTATACAAAGTGCTAAATCCTTTATAAGATCAGGATATACAAGAAGTATAAGTAAAATTCTATTCTTAACATCATAACTCATGAATTATTCCTAACAATCTCCCCCTATTTATGCTTTAAGATCTGAAGCATAAATCTGAGTTGTTGATGTCAAAACATATAACAATATAATCAGTATAGAATTTATGAATTCAAAAATCATGAAGTTAAGTACCTCCTTCTTCAGATATAGACATAGTATCCAGTACTTAGAAGAAAGAATTCAACTATTTGATGCTTCTTTTCCTTTACCACTTCCCTGATAAGATTCACCTTTGTCATCCTTAGTTCTTCATTTATTTCTCCCAGTCTGTTTATCTCCTCCCCCAGTCTATTGCCTTTGAACTGTTTTTGTCTCCCCCTTTTTGACATCAGCAACATTAAGTCCAAGAGATTCAGTAACAGAACAAATGAGATTCATCAGAACTGCTTGATTTTCCATAATAGTGACTTGGTTATCTTCAAGTGTTTGAAGTCTTGATTGAATTTCAACTTGAGATTTCTGAATGTCTTTTAGAACTTCAGAATTGACTTCAATGTTGGAAGTGTTTGGAATATCTTCAGATTCAAGTCTTGTAGAAGAAGTTGCCAGTGTAGAATGATATTCAAGTAATAAAACTCGATTAGAGTTACAAACATCTTCATCTTTCTGATCTGAAGATGCAATATGATCATCTTGTCCTTCACCAGTATTCTGTGTACTAACATCTACAAATCCTGACTCCTTAGATTGATTAGATACTGTTGATGTCTCAATTCTGGCTGATATTGGTAGTACAAATAAAGGAATACTAGGATCATTAGAAATATCTTCTGGTACTGATGGTGTAGAAGTTTGTCTTAGCCTTTCACCTCTTCTGAGCTTTAACTTCTGGCTTTGCATTGTGCTTTGCTAAGTCATTCTTCTCATACATCTTGATAAAAGAATAAGTACCAGCATCCATACCAAGATTGTTAGACCAAGATTCAGGAAAAACCTGATCCCCGAAATCAAACGATGGTGGTTTCCTAATTTTCTCTCCCTCAATATGGAGTTGATCATCCATACCCTCATTCTCACTTTGACTATCTAAAGTCAACACTCTTTCTACCTCTCCTTTTGCCTGGTCAGGAGCCAGCCTCTCTGATTGTGGATCAATATCCATCTTTTCAAGTGTATCACTCAAATTTGGATAAGTGCTCTCATGACCTACAGAAAAATTGAGTTTAGAAGAAGTTTTTATACCTGAACTCACATGGAGAGAGGGTTCCTCATATGGTAAGGGGCTTGAGATTTTCTCTAAGGAGTGAGCTGCTATAGTCTCTGAACCCTCACAAACATCTTCTTTCGTTTCAGAAACTACAGGCTCCAGTATACCACTTTCAGGTTCTCTACTAGACTCTGATGTCTTCAGTAATACTTCATTAGACACCCTAGTTAGTATGTCACCGTCTTTAAGTGTTGTTTGCTGAGACACACCCTCAAGGTAGATAGACTCTGACTGAACAATGTTTGTTTGATCTTCAAGAAAATCAATCAAAGTCATTCATCCCATATCGTAGGGTTTCTCACTTGCAATTTCAGTCATCACAGAAGACCTTTCAGCATCAGCTATCACAGCTCTTGAGTCATCCAACCTCTGACTAGATGGTTTTTGTGTTGCAGTGACTGTGATATGATCTTTCCTACTATTCACCACTGGTGCAATAGTATCTTCTATTGACTGCATTCCTCTATCTACTTCCTCCTGTTGTTCACCTTGAACTAAAGCATTTCAATAATGACATCCTTGTCAAATAAATATGCATGAAGTGATTGAAGTGCAACATGCTTCGAGAGTCCAAATTTCTTGACTAATTGTCTTCTAACAGATACATAGAAATACATCTTCATTAAGTCAAGTCTTTGATGTAGAAGTCCATATTCTTCTGGAAATAAAAGTTTTGGTACTCTTTCAATTAGAAAATCTAGAACAGGCCTGGATAGCTTCACTTTGATAGAAATGACTCCCATAGCCAGTCTGTATGATAATGTAGTTTCCCATAAAGAATCAATATCCAGATCTCTATAGTCATTTGCTGACTGGATTGTAGCTTCATTTGTAGAGACCTGCATGATATTAGTTGGACTAGAATCTATGTGTGTAGGTGACAAATGAATCTTTCTCCTTGTTCTCCTAGTATAGTGAACAAAAGATTTATCCTGAGAAGACTCAAGAGGTGTAGACACAGAAATGATCTTGGGATGAGATCCTTTTTCAATAGACACAGTCTTTTGAGAGACAGTATCCAGTAACTGTTTTCCCTTTTTAAGTACTACAGCCTTTTGAGAGACTGCAGCCTGGCTGTGACTAGGTGCTTCATATCTTTGTCCTAGCTTAGAAAGTTGAATTGCAGCCTTCAATTCTTCTCTCTCAGCAAGAGATATATTATCATCATCTTCACTAGAACTACTACTACTTGACACAACAAATCTTCTCTTCCTTACAACTGATGTCTTTTGAGAAACACCAGAGGTTGGTTTCTTTGAAACAACAGGTTGTGGATTAAAACTTTGTTCTTGAATTGTTTCAGAGACTATAATGTTTTGGGCTACTTGGGTAGACACAGGGGGGTTCTCCTCCAAATGAGATTCCTGAGCCATTTCACCACAAAAGAAAGAAGAATTGTAGAGAGTAGGAAGATGAGTTTTAAGAATTACCTGAACATGATGTGGATAATGAATTGCAAGTATTTCATCTAGATTCTTTTCATTGTCCTTCTTTGTAATGTCAGATAAAATTTTCTTCTGCTGTACATAAGAAGAAATACAATGTTCTCTACCAAATCTAGCTTCAACATCAGGAATAAAATGGTTAATAAACATTTGCATAAACCTATGATAATAAACCATTTTCCTGTTTTGATCTCTTGACCCAAGTTTAATACACATCTGACTTAAGATAATGTGACCAATGTTAATTACTCTGTCATAAAGCAAACTGTAAGCAATATGTGAAGTAACAGAAGTAATTTGCTGAAAAGAACTACATTTGCTAGTAAAACATTTAGCAATTTGATCAAAGAAGAAAGACCATTCCTTCCTAAGAAAAGACCTATTTAACTGGCTCATGTTATCTAGAGGTCCACTATAACCTAATGCAGACAACATAGTTCTTACATCATCATCAGATGGTTCACTTGCATAATTATCAGTAACAGGTAAGCGAAGTACTGAATTAACAACAGATTAAGTAATGTCATAAGTATCTTGTCCTAAGTGTAGAACAATCTTACCTGATTGACTCTGAGTAGAATCAATTACCTCAGCATTCTCCCAAGCTTGTGAAACAACAGCTTGATTTATTTCTGAAGATGCTGACAATGCATAATGCAAAGGTCCATTCACTAAAAAGTCCATAATCGGATGAAAATCAGATGACACCCCTTCCTTGTTGGTGATAGCTGCTACATGATTGTTAGTCATAAAATCAAAGTCACCAAACTTGAAAGCTACTGATTTAGGTAGACTTCTTTGAGCTGCCATTTTTGATCTGAAATGAACTTGAGAAATCTTGAAATTGATTAGCGATTTTGAGAACTTGAATGAATGTTTTTGCCTTAGGAAATACGAATTAGATATTAGCAATAAACAATCAGAGTCTCAAAATAAAGATATATTCAAAAATCCTTCAGACCCACTAACCCACGTTGACACGTAGGTTGACAGGTGTCAGTCCCTGAAAAAAATACAGTTTACCCACGATTTTTGGAAAATAAAATCCAAAATTGATTTTCATGAAATAAATCAGGGTAAAATCAAAATTAAAATCAATACTGATCAACTTCATTTTCTGATGTGATCTTTTTCACCAAGATAATCACAATTCTGAATGTGATTAAAAATAATAAAAATAATCATCAATCCTGATGAAATCACTTTCATTTTCCTGATCACTATCATCCTGATTTCAACGATTAAATGGAGTTCTACGTGGCAATTTTAGAATTTAACCTGAAAAGAACATCAATAATCTAAACAAAAAAATCTTGTTAGATTGTCAAAAAATATCTTAGAAATATGAAAGAATCAGTCATACGCATAGATATATACGCCGATACATTGAATATTTAAAATGACTGTTCAGCTTCTCATGCTTTCCTTTATAAACCCTTGATGTCTTTTGCCTTTCTTAACTCCAAAAACACACAAAACCTCTCTGTAAACACAGAGCTTCCACAAAATACAATGACCTTCAACCCAATCTTTCGATTTCTCACAGATGATGAACACCAAAGATTCAATATTCGTCTCTTTGAAGAGATGACTTTTCTCATCGTTTTAGACATGGTTAGAGTAGATCCATATAATGTCCAGAACCTTCTCTTAGAACATCCATCTGTTGGATACAATCACCCTCTAACCTCCTCAAAACTTGAGGATGAAGAATTTGGCCGAGAGTCTGAGGTTGATCTTGATGGAGATGCTATACATTCAAGTCAGCTACTCTCATTCAAGTCGCCCAGACAAGGAATCCAGAAGTAATCATCAAAGTGACTCTTGAGATGCTCCTTATCCTGAAGTAGATCTTTGAAGTCTAAGAACAGCAACAACTTTAGACAAGAATAGAATTATCATTAGAAATTAGACAAAAAGATATTTGTATTTCATTTCCATGTATGTAATGCTTTCAATTAATGAAAATACAATATCTTATTATCTACTTGTCTATTGTTCCCTGTTTATCGAATGATCTGACTAATGGTATAAATTATCAGTATGCACATATTAAAACTTGCTGGCATAGACTTAACAAAACTCAGAATTAGATTACTACTCAAAGTAAACGTCAGGATCTAAAACAATTTTCACAATCCTGATACTGACACAATACTGATGACGTCAGCATCCTTATAACAATTCTAATCCTGATGATTATTAACAAGTCTATCATACTGAAATTTATCAAGGCAAAGTGTTATAGCTTAAGCATTTAACAATCAAATATAGATCCTGACAAGAATATCAAGTCTATAAGCTGATAACAACATACCTTGCTACTTTTGCAGATGTTAAAGATCTAGAAATTTAACATTCCTAACTCACTTGCTAATCTACTGAATGTAGTCTCATCAAGTGGTTTAGTTAGAATATCTGCAAGCTGTTTGTTAGTAGGAACAAAATGAAGTTCCACAGTACCATTCTCAATATGTTCTCTAATAAAATGATACCTGACATCAATGTGCTTAGTCCTTCAATGTTGAACTGGATTTTCTGCAATTTTGATAGCACTAGTATTATCACAAAACATAGGAATATTACTAAGTGTTATACCATAATCCATCAACTGATTTCTTATCCAAAGGAGTTGTGCACAACAATTGCCTGCTGCTATGTACTCAGCTTCTGCAGTTGAGGTTGAGACAGATTGTTGCTTCTTGCTAGCCCAAGAAATCAATCTGTTTCCCAAGAATTGACATGTACCTGTAGTGCTTTTCCTGTCTATTTTACACCCTCTTGTGAATCCATTTTCAAGAAGAAATTTAGACAAAGTCTCATACCATGCTCTTGGTGCCTGCTTTAGTCCATAGAGTGCCTTGTCAAGTTTGTAGACATGATTTGGAAACTTTGGATCAACAAATCCAGGTGGTTTCTCCACATATACTTCCTCATCAAGATTGCCATTTAGAAAAGCACTCTTTACATCCATCTGGTATACCTTGAATTTTGAATGAGCTGCAAATGCAAGAAACATCCTGATTGCTTCCAATCTTGCTACAGGTGCAAAGGTCTCATCATAATCAATGCCTTCTTCCTGAGAGTAACCCTTGGCCACCAGTCTTGCTTTGTTTCTTACAATCATACCAAATTCATCTAGCTTGTTTCTGAAAACCCATTTTGCACCAACAATTGATCTATCTTTGGGTCTTGGTACCATTTTCCAGGCTTTGTTTCTCTCAAACTCATTTAATTCTTCCTGCATTGCAATTACCCAATCAGGATCCTGTAAGACTTCTTCAACCTTCTTAGGTTCATTCTTTGAGAGAAAGCAACTGTACAAGCATTCATTTTGAATTGATCTTCTAGTTCGAACACCACAATTCGGATCACCAATAATCAAATCTTCAGTATGATCCTTTGTCCATTTTCTAACAGGTGGTAGATTGCCTCTGCTAGATTCTCCCCCTAAGTTAGTGGTATCTCTTGTAGAAGAAATCTCTCTACCTTCAATAGCTCCCCCTTGATCAGTAGAATCAGTAGATTCCATACTGCTGCTAGTTACTGATCTTTTCTCAGTAGACTCTGAAAAATCAGTTCCTGATGGAGTAGACTCTGAATAGCTAGTCTGCTCCTGATGATAACTGTGTTCTCCTTGATTCATTTGCTCCCCCTCAACAGTAGCATTCCTTTGAGAAGAAATAGAAATTCCTTCTGAAGAACCTTCATCATCACTGGAGAGTATCTCAGAATTCTTCAGATTTTCAAATTCCAATTTGTCATGGCTTTCATCAGTTTACAGAATTCCAAATTTCTTGTCATCAAATGCAACATGAATTGATTCCATAACAATGCGAGTTCTGAGATTATAAACTTTGAAGGCCTTAGATGCTGAATATCCTAGAAAGATTGCTTCATCCGATTTGGCTTCAAATTTTCCAAGTTGTTCTGGATGAACTTTTAGGACATAGCATTTGCATCCAAAAATGTGAAAGTATTTCACACTTGGTTTCTTTCCTTTGATCATCTCATGGGGAGTTTTTCCATGACTATTTACCAAGGTACAGTTTTGAGTGAAACATACAGTGTTAATAGCTTCTACCCAAAAATAGGTTGGAAGTTTTGCATTTTGCATCTGCAAGCATGGTTCTTGCTGCCTCTATGAGAGTCCTGTTCTTTATTTCCACTACACCATTTTGCTGAGGTGTACCAGGTGCAGAAAACTGTTGAGTGATTCTATTGTCTGCACTAAACTCCTCCATTGTAGAATTCTTGAATTCTGTACCATTGTCACTCCTAAGTACTTTGACTTTGTACTCAGAGCTATTCTGAATAATCTTGACTAGTTCAATGATTTGCTGAGGAGCTTCATCCTTCTTGTGTAGAAAGAACACCCATGTAAACCTTGTGAAATCATCCACTATCACTAGAGCATATCTTTTCTTGCTGATAGACATAATGTTTACTGGACCAAACAGATCAAGATGTAGCATGTGAAATGGTTCAGTAATTGAATTTGCAGTCTTGCTCTTGAAAGTGGTTCTTCTTTGTTTTCCAAGCTAACAGGCATCACAAAGTCCATCTTGCACAAAATTTGCCTGAGGTAGGCCTCTTACTAAATTGTGCTTAACAAGTTGATTAAGCTTCTTGAAGTTGAGTTGTGAGAGTTTCTTGTGCCAATTCCAGCTTTCATCACTTGTTGCTTTGTTGTAGAGACATCTAACAATTCCTTTAGATGTATCACTTAAGCTGGCTTCATATATGTTACCATGTCTTTGACTAGTTAGAACAATGTCTCCATTCTGCATATTCAAGATTTTGCATCCTTCTCTGTCAAAGATTGATTTGTAACCTTTATCACCCAGTTGACTTATGCTTAAAAGAGTATGTTTCAAGCCTTCAACCAGTGCTACATTTTCTATGATGACATTCCCCAAAACAATTGAGCCATATCCCAGAGTTTCTCCTTTGTTGCCATCTCCAAAAGATATTACTGGGCCAGCTTTCCTCTTAAACTTTGTAAGTAGGGACTTCTTTCTAGTCATATGTCCAGAGCATCCACTGTCCAAGATAATTGAATGCTTCTTTCCTGTGCCCTGCAAACAAAAAGTAACTAGTTAGAATTTTTTAGGACCCAACTTTGATTGGATCCTTTCTTACTAGATTTAGAGACAACAGGCTTTGAAGATTTTGCTTTTACTTTATCTGTTGTAGAGTCAATCTTAGACTCTGATTTCACAAACTGTTTGTGACTAGGAGTTTCAGATTTCAAAGAATAATAGTCATAATACAGTTCATGATATTCTCTACACATGTAAATGGAATGAAGTAAACTACCACAATGATAACAAGCTTTCTGTGGTTGGTATTGAATTTTCTGAGTCTTGGGGAATCTGGACTCAGTTTTCCAAGAAGGTTTTTGATTGCAGTCTAGGGTCAAATGATTATGATTTCCACACTTATAGCATTTTTTCCTAGGTGCATCAGGTACATTCTTGTAATTATTCTCTTTGTTAATACCTTCTTTTCCATTCCTATTTCTTTTGATCTTGCTAGACTTTGAAAGACCATCTAATCTCTGTTTCAACTGAGACTTAGACAGAAACCCTATGTTTACATTCTTAGGTTTCTCTAACACTTTCTCATCTGAATTACTATTGTTAATCCTTTTGTGTACAACAGGGGTACCTTTTGAATCAACAAATTTAACATGATTAGGTTCAGAAACAATTTTCTTACCTTCAGATTTAGATGTGCTAGCTTCTACTTTACTATCATCATTGACAATAGCTACTTTTCCTTCTTGTCTAGCTTTATCAAAACCTAAACCATTAACCTTACCACGAATTCCACTTTTAAAGATTTCTAGAGTCTTTTTACCAGAATTGTTAATGGTTTTAATCACATCTCTCTCTTCCTCTAGTTCTTTTCTGACATAGTTATAAGCCTCAAGAATAACACTATAATCATGCTTAGATTTATCAGAACTTAACTTGTATTCTTCCATTTGAATTAACTCAGATTCAAGAAAATTATTTCTATCAACTAATTTATCATTCTTAACCTTATGTTCATCTCTTTCACAAGTAAGAATTCTAACATTAGTCATAAGATTCTTAAACTCAGCATGGATAGATCTAATTTCATCAGAATTTAAGCTATCAAATGAATCAAGAGAGTGAAGTGATACTTTAACAGAGGATGGAGAAGTTTTATTTGGAGATCCAGGTTTGTCTGAAATATTTGCCATCAGTGCAATGTTATCATAATCCAATTCATCTTCAGAATCACTGGAATCAGCCCAATCCTTCTGTGTGACCATAAGTGCATTACCCTTTCCTGAATTCCTAGGCTTCTTACACTCACTAGCAAAGTGTCCAAGCTTGCTGCAGTTAAAGCACTTGATCTTGGCCTTATCAAGCTTGACAATTGTACTTTTGCCTTTGTCACTCTTCTTCTCCTCCTTCTTTTGAAAAGGTCCTTTGCTAAATCTTCTCCTGTTGAATCTTCCTTTCTTGAAAGCTTTAGCAAACATAGCAAAGAGTTCCTGCATCTCTGATTCAGAATCACTGTTGTCAGAGTCTATATCAGTAGTCTCTGACTCAGAATTTTCTTTGATTTTCTTCTTCCTTGAGTTCTTTACAGCAGACTCTTCATGCTGTTCTTCTAGAAGCTTCTTTAATTCAGATTGAGCAGTAAGTGCAACAGTCTTCATCTTTCCTTCACTTCTGCTCTTCTTCTGCTGCTTGTCAAGTTCATAAGCTCTCAGTTTTCCATACACTGCCTCTAATGATATCTCATCAAGATCATTAGCTTCCTCAATTGCAGATATCTTCTCATTGTAGAAATCAGGAAAGGCTTTCATGAACTTAGTATTCATATCCTCCAAGTCATAATATTTACCATGCATGGCCATCTCATTGATGAGTTTTGTAAACCTATCAAAGGTATCAGTAAGTGACTCACCAGACTTGGATTCAAAGTACTCATACTGTTGTATGAGTAGTGTCCTCATGTTCTTCCTGACAGGCTTAGTTCCTTCACAGTGAACCTTAAGATTGTCCCATATATCCTTATCAGTTTTACAAGAGAGAACATAGTTAGTGATAACAGAATCAAGACTGTTGAATAATATGTTTCTCACTTTAGCATCTTTAAGAACATTCTCCTTGTCCTTATCTAACCACTCAGATTTTGGCTTCTCTGCTGTATGTTCTGGAACAACTTAACCATCAACAGTTGTTTGTCCAACAACCTTTATTGGAACAAAAGGTCCATCTCTGATTCTGTCAAGATAATCAGGATCTGTTGCTTCCAGATGATGCAACATCTTTACTTCCCATAGAGTATATTCGTTTCTCTTGAGCATAGGAATCTTAGTATTCCCATCCTTGTAACCAGACATGATTTCAGATCTTTATGATTATTCGAAATCAACTTGCTCTGATACCAATTGTTAACTCGAATAACTTGTAGAAGGGGGGGTTGAATACAAGTTATATAATCGTGTCTGATTTTTGCTTGATTAGATAAACAAGAATAAACGAATGAATCAAACTGTTTGTATTAATAAGATCAAATACAAACTCTACCAAAGGTGTACAAATACCTTTAGCAGCTGCTGACAAAATAAATCTCTCTTTCTGTTTGTTTGGAACTTTCGAATACAAACCTTATACAGAGCTACGCACAACCACTACCACTCTTTTTACAATGATATAGAGAGAGTATTTATAATGCTACCTATCAACTAATCACAGAAAGATAATCTATACATGACAATGTTCTGCCGTCCAGTTGATAGTTTCCATCAATAGAAAATTCTTTCCTTCATAAAATCTTCTTGATTGTTCCTCAAACAAAGATCCAGTTTTATAGCACTTGCCAGTTTCTGTAGCATCCTTAATGACATCATCAGTAACACGACTGATATCAGGATTCCTTCTTGCATCAGGATCTGACCATTCCATCAGTACTTGATCAGTATTTGACTTGACATATCAAGATTCAATCTCAGTTCCTGACATGTAGTACTCGATGCATTGTTCATTCCTGACTTAAATTCTACAGACTACTGTCTAACACATATATCCTATACAAAGTGCTAAATCCTTTATAAGATCAGGATATATAAGAAGTATAAGTAAAATTCTATTCTTAACATCACAACTCATGAATTATTCCTAACACTAAAACACTGACATGCCTTGAATTTAAATTGAACAAAATGAATACAACACCATGGAATTTTACTCAAATAATAACTGACGAACCAACACCAGTACACTTCATTTGCATTGGTGTAACATTATTGAATTTACCATTAGTCGATACATCTTTAGTAGAGAGAGAAAGAGAATGTGATTATTGTACACTTTTTATTCATTATAAAATAACAGATAAAATAAAATTTCTTTTCTCGCTTAACAATTAAGTATTGAAGTTTGACAGATTCACACTTACTCACTATTAATTTCTGAATTTAGCTTGCATTTTTAACACTTCTCACATACATAGAGAAAAACATTAGTGAAAAATAAAAAATATATAAACTAAATTATAAAATAATGAAGTTAGAAGGATGTGTAAGTGTCTGGCCTGTAATTTGATACCATCTGATGTTCTTTTTCACCCCAGGGTGTCACTGATCAAGATTTCTGCAAATTATACAGTTGGGGAAAGATTCTGGTATGCTTCTAATCTATTTAAGAATGCATTTTAAAAAATATTTTTGGCAACTTTGTGCATGATGTAGTTTCTAAGGCGTCAAAGCAAGTGCTAACTGCTAAACAACTTGTTTGATAATAATAGGTAACGGTTTGGTAACTATGACACAAAAATTCTTTATACTAATTCATTTTTGTTTGTTTCCTGTTGTTTTGCAGCTTGATTCTGCCAATGGAGGGAACTGGTTTTAATTTATTAGTCAACGTATTCTTGCTCATTATTATCAGTTTAATCGAATGTACCTTCTTTTTTTTAAATGCAGAATTGCAGGGAATTACGGACCATCATCGAACAAAGGTAGCAAATCAAACTTCCTCATAACTTGTTTTATTTGTACTATATGCAATGAATACTGTCATGTTAAATGAGTTTGAGTTAAGATTGTGATAGTAGTTCCTACAGCCTTAAGATTGTGATAATAGTTTCTACATCTACATCAAATTCCAAATACAAAGAGAAAAAGGGTTTACCTTGTAGAGTTCTAGGAGTATGTTATCCAGAAACTCTTATGATTCAGAAGGACATAGATGTCTAAAAGACTTGATTGCCTCAATCGCCTCATCGGATTTGTGCAACTGTTTCATCACAACTACCATGTCTTTCAAAGCACTATCAACTCTATCACCAGCATTAATCGCAGTCCAGAACAACGAAACTGCTCTACTGGGATTCTTATCCACCAACTATCAACACAGAAATCAAAGTATCAACTTTGGAATTCCCAAACAATCACTAATAATAGATCAAACACTTTGTAACCTTAAAATTATTTTTCTCAAATAATACACAGAGTAGTGATTACATTAGGATCGGCAAGAAAAAATCTAAATAATGAAACAACAGTAAATCTTAATCAGTTTTCCCCAATATTATCATCAAAGAAGGTCAGTAATCAAAAAAGTTCTATAACAACAAAAAAACGAAACTTAAACTAAACTTATCATGGAAAAAACTCAATACAAATACACACACACACACATGCATATATAATTACCTAATTAATGATCTCCAAGAAATCATCTTTAAAGTCCTGTGGAACTCAGCCACCGATTTCCAGATACCTTTTCTTATAGTTCAAACTTTTCTTGTCTATGTTGTTTTTACCTGGAGCCTGGGTTCAACATATAGCATTTTGAAACATGATTGCAGAAACAGGTGTCTGAATAGTGAATTCTGGCTCACTGCAACAGAAGGCTAACTTAGATACTATCTCCAGAAGATGTGCATTCATTCTATTTGGATTGTCATTACCAAAGGCTTCAAAAAGATTAATTTTACTGCTTGTCCGGAGAACATTTGCATGCTCGCACAGGCCGTGACTCTCTACAGACAAATGGAAAAAGATCAAGTATGTTTTATTTAAGAAAAAAGTTACTTTTAACTAAATCCTGATGGTAAATATATTTGTACAACCTTTGAGGTTTTGTTTTTTAAAAAGATATCTTTCCACTAAATTGTCATGATTCTTTCAATACATTTCTTTACAAAACTTGTTCCAGAAAGCATGTTCTGAGATCTATATATTGATTTGGAATGAGGGACAGGGAGAACTTATAATCTTTAGAATGAAAAATTAAGAAGACAGGAAGAAAATGCATGTAAAGCATAATGTAATGTAATATGTAATAGAGGAAATATATAACTCAACTAGGATAAAAGATAAATAATATTAACTCTATACAGGGATCGTGAAAGTTGAAGAACAGGCTCCAACAAGGATCAAGTCACTGAAAGAAATTCATTAACATGATCAAGCCTCAGTGACAGAATAAGATGTACAGATGATTCAGTTGAAGGGCCAAAAGATTACAGTGGTCTTAAAGACATGATACAAAGACCATGAGTGAATGTTAGTCGTCTGTGAACCAGACCAGTTGCACTAGGCGTCAACACTTCACAAAGGAATCGAAGTATCTAACTCAGAAAAACTGTTAAGAGTTATGATTGAGTTTAGAGCAGTATTGATATCCTCCATTTTGGAAGCTGCATATTTAAGGATGTCAAATTAAGAGGAAAATGAATAGTATCCAAAATCACTATTCATATAAATAGTAACCAAAATCACTATTCACATGAATAGTAACCGAAATCAATATTCATATGAATAGTACTATTCATATAAATATTAGCCGAAATTAATATTCATGAATAGTACCCACAAGTACTATTTAATCAGGTGGGGCCCATACAAATATAAAATTCAAAGTTTTTGTCAGAAATCTTTTGTTGAATTTTGTAATCAGAAGGTTTGAAGATTGAAAAACAAGAAAGGCGGCTGCTGAATCGTCATCCCGTACGTAATTTTGGGGTACTATGTAGCATATTGATTTTCTAGAAAATATATAAATAGGCCTATTGTATTTCATTTCAAAATACACCTCAACACACAACTCTCTCTTCTCTCTCTTATATCTTGTCTGTGTAAGCTGCTAGACAGTCCATCTAGTAGAAAAGCCGGCTTAGCCCGCTTTCAGGAAGTTTTGGGTAGAAGGTACTCGTGCCTAAACTATCCTAGGAGTGTTTGATTTTGTAGCTGATCCGTAGGATTAGATTATGTCACAAACCCCCGGGTTTTATCTATTCAAAGATATTTCCCAAACAGTTGTGTTATTTCGATTCAGTATTTTTGATCTCATATCTACATCAAAAATCGAAATATTTTTTTAATAACATATTCAACCCCCATTCTACGTTATTCCGGAACTAACAATTGGTATCAGAGCCACTCTGTTATTATACAACAGTTAAGATCCAAAAAGCTATACAATCATGACAGAGAAAACACGAAGAGATTCAAATTCCAAAAAGAAGAATTTCAGAAAAGCTGAGGGAAAGGAAGGCAGGTCTGGGAAAGTGGACAAGTCCAAGATTAAATGCTATAATTATGGTGAGAGACATTTTGCACCTGAGTGCAAGAAAGCCAAAGCTGATAAAGGTCAAGCTTACATCACAAAGAAGAAGGACTGGGCTGACACTTCAGACTCTGAAGATGAGGTGAACTATGCCTTGATGGCAAATGCTGATAGTATCTCTGAAGCTACTAGGACCAAGGTACCTCGTTCTACTCTAGCTTTTGATACTACTGATATATCTGAGTTAAGAATCTTTCTTAAAAACTTTCATGTTAGCTACAGAGATCAGACTTTAGAAAATGAAAGAATAAAATCTGAAAGTCTAGACCTTAGAAAGAGAAATGACTATTGAGAATTAGAATTAGTCCAGATGTTAAAAATTCAGAAAGAGAGAGAGATGATGCTATTATTTTTAAAATTGAATTATTGAAAAATCATGCTTATCTTGAATCTTAACTTGCTAAAGGAAGAAACATTATTAAAATTTGGACTAACTCTGGTAAAACTACTCAGAATATCTTAGAGAATGATTGTTGGAAACAAGGTCTAGGTTACACTGATAAAAAGAAAACTGCCAACCTAGAAGCTGAGACCTCTAAACATGTATTTACTGAAAGGGATGCAAAGCCCAAACTTAATCATGTGAAGTTTGTACCAAAATCTAACAAACCAAAACAGGATGAAGTCAAATCAGTAAATATTGGCTTAATATCTCAGCCTAAACACAAGCTGAAGGAGATAAAAAGAGTGAACAAGGTAAAAGAACCTAGGAAAAACAGAAATGGAAAGGTAGGCATCAATAAAAGCAATAACTATATGCCTATTCCCAATGCTCCTAGGAAGAAATGCCACAATTGTGGAAATCCTAACCATCTTGCTAATTTTTGCAGGAAGAATATAAATTCTATACCTCATAAGTCAGGAGTTAAGAGTGGTTCAGTTAGGTTTAAGCCACAGAATCCTTGTTTTCACTGTGGCAATATTTGGCATTCTATTTATACATGCAAAGAGTATCATAATTTGTATTATGAGTATTATGAACTTAAACCCTCTTTGAATAAATTCAAGATTGATTCTACATGTATAAATTCTAATAAAAAGTATGTTAGCACAAACTCTGATAGGACTTCTGCTGCAAAAGCTAACAAACTTAATAAGGCCAAAGGATCCAAGCAAGTCTGCGTCCTTAAAACTAATCATTAGTTGTTTTTGTGATTGCAGGGTAACAGGAAAAATATCCTTGTTCTGGACAGTGTATGCTCAGCACACATGATTGGAAATAAAGCCCTGCTATCAGAATTTGTGGAGAAAGCTGGCCCAAGTGTTTCTTATGGAGATGGCAACATAGGAAGGACTCTGGGATATGGCAATATCAATCTTGGGAATGTCATCATTGAAACTGTAGCTCTAGTCTCAGGACTCAAACATAATCTGCTAAGTGTGAGTCAAATCTGTGACAGAGGTTATCATGTGGATTTCTTTGAAGGACACGGTGAAGTTGTAAGCAAATCTACAGGAAAAGTTGTTCTGAAGGGATACAGGCATGGTAACATTTATGAAGCCAAGCTTTCAACAAACTCTGAAGGCTCTGCAATCTATCTACTGAGTAGAGCATCCATTGAAGAAAGCTGGAACTGGCACAATAGACTTTCTCATCTGAATTTCAACAGCATTAATGAGCTAGTGAAGAAAGATCTTGTGAGAGGATTACCCAAATCAGTTTTTACTCCAGATGGCCTATGTGACTCATGTTAGAAGGCAAAACAAAGGAAAAATTCATTCAAAAGTAAGACTGAATCCTCAATTCTTGAGCCATATCACTTATTGCATGTTGATTTATTTGGTCCAGTAAATATAATGTCTATTGGAAAGAAAAAATATGCTTTGGTTATTGTTGATGAATACACCAGATATACATGGGTGTATTTCATGCACAAGAAAGAAGAAAGTGCATCAATCTTAACAGAGCATGTCAGACAACTAGACAAAGGATCTAAGCATACAATGAAAATCATAAGGAGTGATAATGGCACTGAGTTCAAGAATTAATGTAGCCATGGAAGAGTTTTGTAAAGAAAATGAAATAAAGCAAGAATTCTCTGCACCTGGAACTCCACAACAAAATGGAGTAGTAGAGAAAAAAAACAGGACTCTCATAGAAGCTGCAAGGACCATGCTTGATAAAGCAAAGCTGCCAACTTACTTCTGGGCTAAAGTTGTGCAAGCTGCTTGTTTCACACAGAATGCTACACTCATAAACAAGCATGGTAAAACACCATATGAGATGGTGAAAAATAAGAAGCCGAACCTGAAGTACTTTCATGTGTTTGGATGTAAATGTTTTGTTCTTAAGACTCATCCAGAACAGCTTTCCAAATTTGATTTAAAAGCTGATGAAGGAATCTTTGTTGGATACCCACTATCGATAAAAGCATTCAGAGTCTATAATCTTAGAACAAAAGTGGTCATGGAATCTATCCATGTGTCTTTTGATGATAAAAAGATAACAGGACTTGAAGATTTTGATGAACATGACCAGCTGAGATTTGAGAATGAAGAAATAAATGCTGATCTACAAAATTCTGATACACTTTCAGACTCTATTGTTCAATCTATACCAGTAGATCATACAGCAGCACATGTTGAGGGGGAGCAAGTAAACGATGAAAATGAACCCCCAATCAAGTGAATAAACATAAAAAAATGCATCTATTGCTAATGATGCATTAAACTCTGATTCATCAAACTCTGAAAGCAACAGCTTAGGGGGAGAAACAATGATTTTGGATCTACTAGTCACCACACTCAACCCAATTATGAACTTCACTACACCATAAAAGGCCTATAACCACATCTAGAGCCTATGTTGCCTTTGGATATGTTGTCTTTGCCATGCATGTTTTTGGCTAATACAACATTACCATTTTTATGTTGCCTTAGTTAGCAAAAATATGTTGGCATAGAATAAAAGTGTTTGTTTGTTGCCGTTGGTCTGAAATTGTGTTGCCGTAATTTTGCAATGAACAAAATTTTATATTTTCTACTACAAATAAAAATTTAACCTTTTTTCACATGAAAATTACTTTTTTTGAATAAAAATAATAAAATTATTTTTATAAAAATCTAGAATATTACATTAGAGAGTGAATATTTCACTAAAAATGTTAAAACATTTTAAGATGTGTAATTTTATTTTTATATTTATTAAATATTGTTAAACAAAATTTTTAAAATAAATTTTTTTCTAAATATATTTTAAAATATCAATAAATAAATAAAAATTCATATATAAATTTTTTTGAATATAGTAATTCAAATTATGTAAAAGAAATCATTTAGCAAAAAAAAAAAAGGAATTAAATATTTAATAAATAAATAAATAAATAAAATGTTGGAAAAAAAAATGTCCTTGCCATCTAAAACTACAAGGACTACAAAACTAATAAATAAATTAAAAATTAATTTTAACTATTTATTTTATTTATTAATTAAATAAAATAATATTTGAATATATTATTTTAGATTATTTAAAATTAATTGAATATTTAATGAAAAATAAAAATTTTAACTTTTTAACTAAAAATATGCTTTTACCTTTTTAACTAAAAATAATTTTTTATTTATTTTTAAATTACCATAAAATAAATATTGTTATCACGATTTTCTAATAAACAAAACTATTTTAGCTTTTTAACTAAAATTAAAAATTTAAATTTTATTTGAAATGAAAACTAATTAATTTTGATAAAATAATAGAAAACCTTTTTATAGAAATTAAGAATATGCTAAACAATAATATTATTTGTGTAAAAAATTTGCACGAAGATAACTTAAAATTGGATGAGCGGCAAATATACCGCTCGATACAAATTTTTTCAGTCTCCCATACTCTCTCTTTCTTTAAGCTCTCCCCCGCCTCTCATTTTTTCATTTTTCACTCGTGGTAGCTCTCCCCCGCCTCTCTCTCTTACTTTCCCACCATCACAAACACACACTCTGGAACTACTAATCTATACACACTTATAATCTGTACATATACATATGCATACTTTCGATTTGAATGCTTCTTTAAAATTCAATTATACATATAATCTATACATATAACTATTTCAATTCGATTTGTTACAAAACTTAGAGTTGATTTCGATTTCTACTTTTACTGTCTCAGGGTTGAATTCGAAATTAGGGCTTCAATCGGGTTTAATTTAAGACTTCAACCGGATCGGCTTTAATTTGGGCTTCAAATTTAGGGTTTCCATCTTGTTGAATTTAGGGCTTCATGTTTAAGGTACTTCAATCTTTTATATCTTCGTTAAATTAGGGTTAATTGTTATGCATATTTAATTTGTGCTATATTTAACTATTTTAAGTTTAATTTTGTGTTATATTTAGCTTTTTTGTGTTATATGTTCGATTCTGTGCTATATTTAACTGTTATATGTTCGCTTTTGTGTTATATTCGATTTTGAATAGAGGGAGACCAGTTTTACTACAATGATATGTTTTGCTGTGTGGGCATGACTTGAGTGTTCCAGTTGAAAAAAAGGATCGATTAATTTAATTGGTGCAGAGCAGGTGTACATGATAGAATCTAATAATTCTATAAACACTTAATTCTCTAAAATAGAGACAAGGATCGAAACATCATATTCAATTATCGAGATTAGATTATAAGCGGAAGCGTACCTGTATCCATGAGTTTGTAGTGCTAGAGAAAACCTTTAGTTGGTGCTATTGTCTTCCTCAACCAAATACACCTTAGGGTTCTTGAGTAGCTATATTCTGATGGGGAGAACAAAAGCTTATTACGTATTTGATATATTGGGGACCATGACCGTACAAATTCATAACCGCCTAATTAAGTCTCCCATTATAACTTAATTGGGCTTGGTATTGGGTCTCCTCTCAATTAGTCCACACAATAATATATTAAATCTAAATGGGTTCCTTATTAGATCACTTTAAATTTAACCCAATAGAATAAATAGCTAAATATAATTGATATATTAATATGTAGCCCATAAAATAATTATTATTATGAAAATAATAATAACAATCTCCCACTTGGGCTGCATATTGATCCAAATTCAATTATACCAAAAATTTAGTTCGCGACTTTATGCTATTCATTGTCTTTAGATTTTACCAAAACAATTCGGTCCATCTACTATATTAGCACGAGATCACAGCGGCATTTGTCACTTTTATGATGTGACTAAACCTTCCATGATCATCATAAAAATATATTCAATGACATGAATCAAAGTGTGGATGAGGGGCATGGAAATTACATGCGATGTGATCAACATAATGCCTATTTCCAACTAGTCCTTATCCAATCTCTAATGAGATTGATTCCAATTTTCTCAACTCAATGTTAAACCACAATAAGAAAATCGAACAAAAATAGAGTGACATTTAATTAAATTAAATCCATCAACTGTATTCTGCAGAACATAAACAACTCAATGTTTATAACATAAAACACCAAAAAATACAAACTCCCACTAAACCAAAGTATCACACAAGGTAACACCCATATGAGCAGTATGCTCGTGAAAAACCTTAGGTGCTAAAGCCTTGGTGAGCGGATCCGCAATCATGGAGTTGGTCCCAATGTGTTCTATCGAAATTTGTCCACTCTGTATCTTTTCTTTAACAACTGGGAACTTTATATCTATATGTTTTGCTTCCGTAGTGCTCCTATTGTTGTTTGAATATTCCACTGCTGATTTATTATCACAAAATATCTTTAATGGTCTTTCAACACCATCAAGAACACGCAAACCAGTGACAAAATTTCGCAGCCATAATGCTTGATTGGATGCCTCAAAACATGCTATATATTCTGCAGCCATGGTGGATGAAGCTATGAGCGTCTGTTTGGCAGACCTCCATGAAATCGCTCCACCAGCTAGTAGATAAACATAGCCCGAAGTAGATTTTCTTTCATCTATGCATCCTCCAAAATCAGAATCTGAATATCCAATGACTTCGAGATGATCTGACTTCCTATATGTGAGCATATAGTCTTTTGTTTTCTTCAAATACCATAGGACTCGCTTAACTGCTTTCCATTGTTCCATTCCCGGATTACTCAAATATCTTCCCAACATTCCAACAATGAATGCTATGTCAGGACGAGTACAAACTTGAGCATACATTAGACTTCCCACAGCCGAGGCATATGGTATCCTTTGCATTTCCTTTATCTCAAGTTCATTCTTGGGACACTGTTTGAGACTAAATTTGTCTCCCTTAGACACGGGTGTATCTATTCCTGCACAATCTTTCATGCCATACCTTTCCAGGATCCTTTCGATATAGCTCCTTTGTGACAATCCAATAATACCCCGAGAGCGGTCTCGATGTATTTGAATTCCTAATACAAAAGAGGCGTTACCAAGGTCCTTCATCTCAAATTGACTAGTGAGAAATTTCTTGGTATCGTGCAATAAGCCTATATCATTAGTGGCAAGTAAGATGTCATCAACGTATAAAAGAAGAAAGATAAATTTGCTCCCACTGAACTTGTGATACACACAATGTTCTACCAAGTTCACTTTGAAACCATATGATGTGATAACATGATGAAACTTGTGATACCATTCACGTGAAGCCTGCTTGAGACCATAGATGGACTTCTTTAACCTACAAACTATAGTCTTTGGATCTCCAGAGACAAAGTTTTCCGGTTGCACCATATAAATTGTCTCACCAATGTTGCCATTGAGAAACGCCGTCTTTACGTCCATCTGATGTAGCTCTAGGTCATAATGAGCCACAAGTGCCATAAAAATTCTAAATGAGTCTTTCGAGGAAACCGGAGAGAAAGTCTCATTGTAATCGATACCTTTCTTTTGAGTGAATCCTTTTGCGACTAGACGAGCCTTATATCTTTCGATGTTACCCTTCGAATCCCTTTTGGTTTTAAATATCCATTTGCAATCAATAGGTTTTGATCCTTTAGGTAACTCGACAAGATCCCAAACGTCATTGTCTTTCATAGATTGCATCTCTTCATTCATGGCATCAACCCACTTTTGAGAATTAGGACTCTGCATGGCTTGTTGAAGATTAATAGGATCATCTTCTCCAATGCCAATTCCATCTTCATGTTCTTGTAGAAAAACAATATAATCATCTGGAATTGCCCTTTTCCGCTCTCTAGTGGATCTCCTTAATGGCACTTCTTGCGATTCAAGAGGTTGTTGATTTTGCTGAATTGGTTCCTCATGGGGAATGTCAGTGTTGTCTTGAACCGGAGGGCCTTGAGCAATGATAGGTACGATAATCTCATCATTGTTCTCAGCAATGTCATGAATAGAATCATGACTATCTTCTTCAAAGACAATACTTTTACCTATACCTTCCCTCCCAAAATCAATTTCCTCAAAAAATCTTGCATTATCAGTCTCAAAAAAGGATATAGTAGTGGGATCATAAAATTTAAATCCGCGAGTACGCTCCGGATATCCAACAAAGTAGCAACTGACCGTCCTAGAGTCCAGTTTCTTTTCATTCGGCCTATATGGCCTTGCCTCAGCTGGACAACCCCAAACATGAAAATGCTTAATGCTAGGCATTTTCTCAGTCCAAAGTTTGTAAGGGGTTTCGGCCACTGCCTTTGTTGGAACCCTATTAAGGATATAAATTGCAGTCTTTAGTGCATCTCCCCAAAGTGCCTCAGGTAAAGAAGAATGACTTATCATACTTCTCACCATATCTTTAAGAGTACGGTTTCGCCTCTCAGCAACACCGTTCATATTAGGTTTTCCTGGCATGGTGTACTGAGGGACAATTCCACACTCCTTTAGGAAGTTAGCAAAGGGTCCTGGACGTTGCTCACCTGATCCATCATATCTACCGTAGTATTCACCACCACGATCAGACCTGACAGCTAGTATTTTACTCTTCAACTGAAGCTCAACTTCAGCTTTATATTCTTTAAACACGTCCAAAGCTTGGGACTTCTCATGTATCAAGTATAGGTAACCATACCTTGAGTAATCATCTATGAACGTGATAAAATACCGTTGACCGTTCCAAGAGGCCGTAGGGAATGGTCCACAAATATCGGTATGAATCAATTCTAAGACACTCGTAGCTCTATTGGCACCTAACTTTCTGGAGTTTGTTTGTTTTCCCTTAATGCATTCTATGCAAACCTGAAAATTACTTAAATCTAAGGGATCAAGAATTCTATCATCCACAAGCCTTTGAATTCTCTGTTTAGAGATGTGACCTAAACGCTTGTGCCACAACATGGCAGAATTCTCAGTTAACTTACGCTTCGTACCTCTTGCACTAGAGTGCAAAATCTCATTATTAAAAGTAACAGTATCAAGCATATAAAGATTATCAATTAAAGAACCAGTGCCAACCAAATTTGAATTTAAAGAGAAACTAACTTTATTATTTCCAAAGGAACAAGTGTATCCAAATTTGTCCAAACAGGAAATAGAAATTAGGTTCCGTCTAAAAGACGGTGCAACAAAAGTCTCAAATAAATCCAAATAAACACCAGTTTTAAACAATAATCTAAATGTTCCAACAGCTTCAACTGGAACTTTATTGCCATCGCCCACATAGATGAATCTTTCAGCATCAATTGGCGGTCGGCTCCATAGGCAACCCTGCATTGATACACTTATGTGAGTAGTAGCACCAGAATCTACCCACCAAGTATCCTTAGGTACAGAAGCTAAATTAACTTCAGAACAAACAAAGACAGAAGTCTTACCCTTCTTCACACGCCAAGCAGCATATTTGGAACACTCTTTCTTCATGTGTCCAGCCTTCTTACAAAAGTAGCAGGTTGGTCCCTTATCCTGCTTCTCTTGCGACTGCTTGGGTTTTCCACTTGCATTATCCTTACCTCTCTTTCTCTTCTTATCATGAGAGCTAGATGCCAAGTGAGCACTTTCAGTCTTGTCTCGCAATACCCTCTCCTCCTCTTGCACACAGTGTGAAATGAGCTCATTAAGAGTCCATTTTTCCTTCTGAGTGTTGTAACTCACCACAAAATGACCAAATTGAGGAGGGAGTGAAATAAGAACCAAGTGAACAAGTAACTCATCCGAAAGTTCTAACTTGAGTTCCTTAAGTTTGCCAGCAAGATTAGACATCCCAATGATGTACTCCCTTATGTTCCCCTTTCCCTTATACTTCATGGTCACGAGTTTTGACAGAAGATTACTCGTTTCCGCTTTCTCATTCTTAGCAAAATATTGCTCAATTTCAGAGAGGAACTTCTTGGCATTTGTGCTCTCAGCAATAGAGCCCCGAAAACCAGTTGGAATCGTTCGCTTCATGATCGCCAGACACATGCGATTAGAGCGTTCCCATTTCTCAACCTGATCCGTTTTCGGATCAGCCGTAGTAGGAACAGGTTGCTCTTTCCTTAGCGCAAGGTCAAGATCCATGCACCCAAGAACGATTTCAACATTCTCTTTCCATGTGACATAGTTTGTCCCATTCAACATCGGAATCATGCTCAGTTGAGCAGAAGCAGAGTTAACATTAGCAGTAACTGAAAGAGAAAACAAATATACAAAAAAAAATGCTCAAAACTAAATATATGTGATAAATTAAATATTGGCAACACCATCTCAAGATACCTAACGCAACACTAAATTTTAGTCTTTGGACAGAAAAATCAATTTGCAAGTGGTACTCTCAGTGCAATAATCAAGTATTAACAATAAATTCCTGTCAAATAATATGCCTTTCTTTGGACCGACCTATTATTCACATGAAAATCTTAATGTTGCTACACACTTATTATTACAAGAATATTTTAATTTTGGCCAAACTATATCTTCCTTTGGGCCGATAAAATTTGCATAAAATTAAATATTCAAACATCATAATAATATCTTTAAATTAATTAATCTACACAAAAGAGGTCACTTTGGCAACATATTGCTTCAATCAACTAAATTAAAAATATTAGACCACTTAAATAAATAATTTAATATTAATTTGCCAATAATTAAATTTAAATCACAAACTATTAAAGTTTTTGTACTTATCCGTATTATCCATGACTGTTCGAAAGGTTTCACCTATATAATCTGGATTGTCATAATGATTTAAACAAATAACTTAGGTTGACATTTCAGCAAGTAACAAGTGCTCGCATTATTGATTATGGATACTGGTCACCAAAACAAGCATGACATTTAATTTCATGGCCATCTAATTTCATGTTCATAAAAAACATATTTTAATACACTGTATCCATGAACAAGAATATTAATATAACATGTCAAGGCTGCTACATGACTAAATCAAACTGTATCCATGGATGCATATATAAGTAAAGTAGTAAACTAGTATATTGGCTACACAAAATTATACAGAATATTCACATAAAAAAAAATAACCAAATTCATTAGTGAATTCATGACTTGTACCAAAAACCAAAACCATGTTCATCAACCAGAGGAGACAATCGACAAACACTTATTACAAGAACTCCAGCACAGAAAACGTAACAATTCAAGTCACATATAAATTTCAAACACGTGATTAAGCCTTATAGGAAAGGCTCATGAAATCAAAATAGTGCACACTAACTCATATGCTGTTAATCGGAAAAATAACAACTCAACACTGAAATCCGATTTTATGCGCGTATACCAAAATTCATATTAAAAGAAAAATAATCGAGATTCCCAATAATCAAATATGAAGAAGCTCTGATACCAATTGATAGAATCTAACAATTCTATAAACAATTAATTCTCTAAAATAGAGACAAGGATCGAAACATCATATTCAATTATCGAGATTAGATTATAAGCGGAAGCGTACCTGTATCCATGAGTTTGTAGTGCTAGAGAAAACCTTTAGTTGGTGCTATTGTCTTCCTCAACCAAATACACCTTAGGGTTCTTGAGTAGCTATATTCTGATGGGGAGAACAAAAGCTTATTACGTATTTGATATATTGGGGACCATGACCGTACAAATTCATAACCGCCTAATTAAGTCTCCCATTATAACTTAATTGGGCTTGGTATTGGGTCTCCTCTCAATTAGTCCACACAATAATATATTAAATCTAAATGGGTTCCTTATTAGATCACTTTAAATTTAACCCAATAGAATAAATAGCTAAATATAATTGATATATTAATATGTAGCCCATAAAATAATTATTATTATGAAAATAATAATAACAGTACATTCATGTCTTATATCATTTTTCATAAGGTTTTAACCTTTTCATCTGGTAATTTCTCATAAGATTTTAAGGAAGTAATGTGTCGTACATGAATTGTTGTGTCTGGTCATTACTTTTACTTTATGTTTACAATCCACATAACAATTAACATTTCATGGTTTCAGCCAGATATATGCGCACCAGGAGTTAGTATAATAGCTGCATACTCTGAAGCAACAAGCGCCATAGGGACAGGAGTAGATATCCGGAGGACTCACTTCAATTCAGAATCAGGAACCTCCATGTCTTGTTCACATGTTGCTGGGATTGTAGGCCTCCTCAAGACAGTCCACCCTCACTGGAGTGCAGCTGCAATCAGATCTGCAATCATGACTACTCGTACATAAGCACTGCACTTGTTAACAAAAGATTCAGTGGTTTGAGTTATGTGTATGACTTTTTGAGTAAAACTGAATATTCTCCATGTTTTAGAAACAGAGATTAACATTGTGCTTATTTCTAAAGTGGCGCAACACTAACTAGCAATTATATATAGCAATTATATATAGCCAGGATCATAATAATTATTATGATGGTGATTTATAATAAGCCATAGAGAGTAAAGGAGACTGACATACGGAGACCAATCACTATGCCATAGATGGGCGTCCGCAATACTTTTCTAATGTAACACCCACTTTGTGTTACATTAGAGGTACCTTTTTCGACCTACTGCAACACTGTTGAGATTGTGTTACATTACCTCTGAAGGTACTGTTGCAGTAGAACCTGTACTGTTGCAATAGATTTGTTGTGTTACAATAGGGAATAAGCGTTGCATTTGCTATTTTAAACATTTAAAAAAATAAAAACAAATTAACATGCGGGTCCCACAGAAGTGTTGCATTTTTAAGAATCAGTGTTACATTTGCTGTAATCAGTGTTACATTTGAATGCAACAAATGCCACGTAGGACAAACTGCCACAGGTCACGTGGGCCCCAGTGTCACGTGTCACGTGGACCCACTGACACCTGTCACATGGGACCACTTTCTGCCACGTGGCACGTGGGCCCCACTACCACGTGGCACGTGTCACTTTTGGGTCCCACACTGCCACGTGTCAGGTGGTGGGTCCCACACTGCCACGTGTCAGGTGGTGGTCCCCACACTACCACATGTCAGGTGGTGGTCCCCAAATGCACTCAACAATAGATTTTGCCCTTACTTAAAAATAAATTGGTGCTGGAGGGATTCTAACCCCTGACCTCCAACACACATGACTTCTATTTCACCACTACAACCACTCCACCAACACTAACACTTGGTTCTTTACCTCCATCTTTAACATATAACCATTGTAACTTAGGTTTTATTCATTATTATTATTATTATTATTACTTTATTTTTAGAATAATTTTAATTAAATATTTATATTGATTATATTATATTATTCATTTAGGAGAATAAACCGTTCAAGTGTGGGGAGGTGTTTTCTATATTATTTGAAATTTAAAAATAAATATAATTTAAAATCCAAAAAAAATAGATATAAATCAAATAAATTAAGAATTACCCGATCAAATAAATTTTTTTTTCTAAAATTTTGGGAATAACATTAAATATGATGGATCTTAATTCCCATATGGTTGGGTGGTCGAGAAATATTTTTTAAAAAATCGAATCCTTAAACCCTGACGAAACCCTGTTTAGGGGTTCCGATCAAAATGATAGTTGACAATTGAATTACCCGATCAAATAAATTTTGTTTTTTTCTAAAAATTTGGGAATAACATTAAATATGATGGATCTTGATTCCTGTATGGTTGGGTGGTCGAGAAATATTTTTTTAAAAAATCGAATCCTTAAACCCTGACGAAACCCTGTTTAGGGGTTCCGGTCAAAGTAATAGTTGACCGTTGAATTACCCGATCAAATAAAAAAAAAAATTCTAAAATTTTGAGAATAACATTAAATATGATGGATCTTGATTCCTGTATGGTTGGGTGGTCGAGAAATATTTTTTAAAAAATCGAATCCTTAAACCCTGACAAAACCCTGTTTAGGGGTTCCGGTCCAAGTGATAGTTGACCGTTGAATAACCCGATCAAATAAAAAAAAATTCTAAAATTTTGGGAATAACAATAAATATGATGGATCTTGATTCCCGTATGGTTGGGTGGTCGAGAAATATTTTTTAAAAAATCGAATCCTTAAACCCTGACGAAACCCTGTTTAGGGGTTCCGATCAAAGTGAAAGTTGACCGTTGAATTACCCGATCAAATAATTTTTTTTTTTCTAAAATTTTGGAAATAACATTAAATATGATGGATCTTGATTCCCGTAGGGTTTGGTGGTCGAGAAATATTTTTTAAAATATCGAATCCTTAAACCTTGACGAAACCCTGTTTAGGGGTTCCGGTCAAAGTGATAGTTGACCGTTGAATTACCCGATCAAATAAAAAAAATTCTAAAATTTTGGGAATAACATTAAATATGATGGATCTTGATTCCCGTATGGTTGGGTGGTCGAGAAATATTTTTTAAAATATCGAATCCTTAAACCCTAACGAAACCCTATTTAGGGGTTCCGGTCAAAGTGATAGTTGACCGTTGAATTACCCGATCAAATACATTTTTTTTTCTAAAATTTTTGGAATAACATTAAATATGATGGATCTTGATTCCCGTATGGTTGGGTGGTAGAGAAATATTTTTTTAAAAATCGAATCCTTAAACCCTGACGAAACCCTGTTTAGGGGTTCCGGTCAAAGTAATAGTTGACCGTTGAATTACCCGATCAAATAAAAAAAAATTTCTAAAATTTTGAGAATAACATTAAATATGATGGATCTTGATTCCTGTATGGTTGGGTGGTCGAGAAATATTTTTTAAAAAATTGAATCCTTAAACCCTGACAAAACCCTGTTTAGGGGTTCCGGTCCAAGTGATAGTTGACCGTTGAATTACCCGATCAAATAAAAAAAATTTCTAAAATTTTGGGAATAACAATAAATATGATGGATCTTGATTCCCGTATGGTTGGGTGGTCGAGAAATATTTTTTAAAAAATCGAATCCTTAAACCCTGACGAAACCCTGTTTAGGGGTTCCGATCAAAGTGAAAGTTGACCGTTGAATTACCCGATCAAATAATTTTTTTTTTTCTAAAATTTTGGAAATAACATTAAATATGATGGATCTTGATTCCCGTAGGGTTTGGTGGTCGAGAAATATTTTTTAAAATATCGAATCCTTAAACCTTGACGAAACCCTGTTTAGGGGTTCCGGTCAAAGTGATAGTTGACCGTTGAATTACCCGATCAAATAAAAAAAATTCTAAAATTTTGGGAATAACATTAAATATGATGGATCTTGATTCCCGTATGGTTGGGTGGTCGAGAAATATTTTTTAAAATATCGAATCCTTAAACCCTAACGAAACCCTATTTAGGGGTTCCGGTCAAAGTGATAGTTGACCGTTGAATTACCCGATCAAATACATTTTTTTTTCTAAAATTTTTGGAATAACATTAAATATGATGGATCTTGATTCCCGTATGGTTGGGTGGTTGAGAAATATTTTTTAAAAAATCGAATCCTTAAACCCTGACGAAACCCTATTTAGGGGTTCCGGTCAAAGTGATAGTTGACCGTTGAATTACCCGATCAAATAATTTTTTTTTCTAAAATTTTGGGAATAACATTAAATATGATGGATCTTGATTCCCGTATGGTTGGGTGGTCGAGAAATATTTTTTAAAAAATCGAATCCTTAAATCCTGACGAAACCCTGTTTAGGGGTTCCGGTCAAAGTGATATTTGACCATTGAATTACCCGATCAAATAAAAAAAAATTTCTAAAATTTTGGGAATAACATTAAATATGATGGATCTTGATTCCCGTATGGTTGGGTGGTCGAGAAATATTTTTCAAAAAATCGAATCCTTAAACCCTGACGAAACCCTGTTTAGGGGTTTCGGTCAAAGTGATAGTTGACCGTTGAATTACCCGATCAAATAAATTTTTTTTTTCTAAAATTTTGGGAATAACATTAAATATGATGGATCTTGATTCCCGTATGGTTGGGTGGTCGAGAAATATTTTTTTAAAAAGCGAATCCTTAAACCCTGACGAAACCCTGTTTAGGGGTTCCGGTCAAAGTGATAGTTGACCATTGAATTACCCGATCAAATAAAATTTTTTTTCTAAAATTTTGGGAATAACATTAAATATGATGGATCTTGATTCCCGTATGGTTGGGTGGTCGAGAAATATTTTTTAAAATATCGAATCCTTAAACGCTTACGAAACCCTGTTTAGGGGTTCCGGTCAAAGTGATAGTTGACCGTTGAATTACCCGATCAAATAATTTTTTTTTTTTCTAAAATTTTGGGAATAACATTAAATATGATGGATCTTGATTCCCGTATGGTTGGGTGGTCGAGAAATATTTTTTAAAAAATCGAATCCTTAAACCTTGACGAAACCCTGTTTAGGGGTTCCGGTCAAAGTGATAGTTGACCGTTGAATTACCCGATGAAATAAATTTTGTTTTTTCTAAATTTTTGGGAATAACATTAAATATAATGGATCTTGATTCCCGTATGGTTGGGTTGTCTAGAAATATTTTTTAAAAAATCGAATCCTCAAACCTTGACGAAACCCTGTTTAGGGGTTCCGGTCAAAGTGATAGTTGACCGTTGAATTATCCGATCAAATAAATTTTTTTTTTCTAAATTTTGGGAATAACATTAAATATGATGGATCTTGATTCCCATAGGGTTGGGTGGTCGAGAAATATTTTTAAAAAAATCGAATCCTAAAACCTTGACGAAACCCTGTTTAGGGGTTCCGGTCAAAGTGATAGTTGACCGTTGAATTACCCGATCAAATAAATTTTTTTTTTCCTAAAATTTTGGGAATAACATTAAATATGATGGATCTTGATTCCCGTATTGTTGGGTGGTCGAGAAATATTTTTTAAAAAATCGAATCCTTAAACCCTGACGAAACCCTGTTTAGGGGTTCCGGTCAAAGTGATAGTTGACCGTTGAATTACCCGATCAAATAAAAAAAAAAATTTTCTAAAATTTTGGGAATAACATTAAATATGATGGATCTTGATTCCCGTATGGTTGGGTGGTCGAGAAATATTTTTTAAAATATCGATTCCTTAAACCCTGACGAAACCCTGTTTAGTGGTTCCGGTCAAAGTGATAGTCGACCGTTGAATTACCCGATCAAATAATTTTTTTTTTTTCCTAAAATTTTTGGAAAAACATTAAATATGATGGATCTTGATTCCCGTATGGTTGGGTGGTCGAGAAATATTTTTTAAAAAATTGAATCCTTAAACCCTAACGAAACCCAATTTAGGGGTTCCAGTCAAAGTGATAGTTGACCGTTGATTTACCCGATCAAATAAATTTTTTTTTCTAAAATTTTGGGAATAACATTAAATATGATGGATCTTGATTCCCGTATGGTTGGGTGGTCGAGAATTTTTTTTTTAAAAAATCGAATCCTTAAACCCTGACGAAACCCTGTTTAGGGGTTCCGGTCAAAGTGATAGTTGACTGTTGAATTACCCGATCAAATAAAATTTTTTTTTCTAAAATTTTGGGAATAACATTAAATATGATGGATCTTGATTCCCGTATGGTTGGGTGGTCGAGAAATATTTTTTAAAAAATCGAATCCTTAAATCCTGACGAAACCCTGTTTAGGGGTTCCGGTCAAAGTGATAGTTGACCGTTGAATTACCCGATCAAATAAAAAAAATTCTAAAATTTTGGGAATAACATTAAATATGATGGATCTTGATTCCCGTATGGTTGGGTGGTCGAGAAATATTTTTTAAAATATCGAATCCTTAAACGCTTACGAAACCCTGTTTTGGGGTTCCGGTAAAAGTAATAGTTGACCGTTGAATTACCCGATCAAATAAATTTTTTTTTTCTAAAATTTTGGGAATAACATTAAATATGATGGATCTTGATTCCCGTATGGTTGGGTGGTCGAGAAATATTTTTTAAAAAATCGAATCCTTAAACCCTTACGAAACCCTGTTTAGGGGTTCCGGTCAAAGTGATAGTTGACCGTTGAATTACCCGATCAAATAATTTTTTTTTTCTAAAATTTTGGGAATAACATTAAATATGATGGATCTTGATTCCCGTATGGTTGGGTGGTCGAGATTTTTTTTTTAAAATATCGAATCCTTAAACCTTGACGAAACCCTGTTTAGTGGTTCCGGTCAAAGTGATAGTCGACCGTTGAATTACCCGATCAAATAATTTTTTTTTTCCTAAAATTTTGGGAATAACATTAAATATGATGGATCTTGATTCCCGTATGGTTGGGTGGTCGAGAAATATTTTTTAAAATATCGAATCCTTAAACGCTTACGAAACCCTGTTTAAGGGTTCCGGTCAAAGTGATAGTTGACCGTTGAATTACCCGATCAAATTATTTTTTTTTTCTAAAATTTTGGGAATAACATTAAATATGATGGATCTTGATTCCCGTATGGTTGGGTGGTCGAGAAATATTTTTTAAAAAATCGAATCTTTAAACCCTGACGAAACCCTGTTTAGGGGTTCCGGTCAAAGTGATAGTTGACCGTTGAATTACTCGATCAAATAAATTTTTTTTTTCTAAAATTTTGGGAATAACATTAAGGGGGTGTTTGGAAGTTAGAGGTTTGGGATAAAATTAGAGGTTTGGGTGTAGATTAGAGGTTTGACCAAATGAAACCTCTAATGTGAGTGTTTGGTTGTTAGAGGTTTGAGTTAGAGGTTTGGGATCAAAAAGCTAATTTTCAAAAAGCTCATTTTAGGAGCTTTTTCAATTAGAGGTTTGCTATGTGTCACAAAAAGTTATTCAAAAAGCTATTTACCAAACACTTTTATTCAAAACAGCTAATTTCAATCCGCTAGTCAAAACAGCTAATTCAATCCGCTAGTCAAAACAGCTAATTCAATCCGCTAACAGCTAACAGCTATCAGCTAATTGCCAAACAGGGCCTAAATATGATGGATCTTGATTCCCGTATGGTTGGTGGTCGAGAAATATTTTTTAAAATATCGAATCCTTAAACCTTGACGAAACCCTGTTTAGTGGTTCCAGTCAAAGTGATAGTCGACCGTTGAATTACCCGATCAAACAATTTTTTTTTTCCTAAAATTTTGGGAATAACATTAAATATGATGGATCTTGATTCCCGTATGGTTGGGTGGTCGAGAAATATTTTTTAAAATATCGAATCCTTAAACGCTTACGAAACCCTGTTTTAGGGTTCCGGTCAAAGTGATAGTTGACCATTGAATTATCCGATCAAATAATTTTTTTTTCCTAAAATTTTGGGAATAACATTAAATATGATGGATCTTGATTCCCGTAGGGTTGAGTGGTCGAGAAATATTTTTTAAAAATTCGAATCCTTAAATCCTGACGAAACTCTGTTTAGGGGTTCCGGTCAAAGTGATAGTTGACCGTTGAATTTACCCGATCAAATAAAAAAAAAAATTCTAAAATTTTGGGAATAACATTAAATATGATGGATTTTGATGCCCGTACGGTTGGGTCTTCAAGAAATATTTTTAAAAAAATTGAAACCTTAAACCCAAACGAAATCCTATTTAGGGGTACCGGTCAAAGTAATAGTTGACCGTTGAATTATCCGATCAAATAATTTTTTTTTTCCCGAAATTTTGTGAATAACATTAAAAAGGATGGATCTATTACATTATATATATAATCTATTTTATAATTTAAATTTTAAATTTTATTATATATAAATATTAATTTTAACTTATAAAAACTTTAATAAATTGAAAAGAAAAATGTGCAACTTACGAGGTCAAAATTTGAGGCGGCATTTTTCCCCCAAAACGAAATTATTGGCTCTAGTTTTCCCCCTAAAACAAATACATACAATCAAATTAAAGTAAACCAGATCTATTTCTCTACTTCACTCTCTCTAGACCAATTAAAGACCAGATCCATGGTACTATTTCGGTTTGCGAATTCAGAGGTAATTGGGGTTTCAGAGTTGATATATAAACGAATATTTTTGGGCCTTTTCAAGTGATTTAGAGCTTCAGTTGGGGCTTCGATTCGATTTTTAGAATTTGAGTTTCGATTTGGCGCTATCAGGTTTGTGTTTTTGTGTATGTCCTTAAATATCGAGAAGTGGTTTAAAATGTCCTTAGATTTGGCTCGATTTTTTTGTTTTGGGGCTTAAGAATTTTGGGGCTTCATGAAGTGGTTTAAAATGTGATTCGATGATAAGAATTTCTAGGTAATATGTTGCTTTCCTGATTGGTATCAAGTTGTAGAATAATGTACAGGTACTTCATATATGTGACGGATGTTCTGTTTCTCGAGAGTCAATTTGAGAATTTAGTTTCAAACATTTACTTAATTGAAAGCATTTTGTTGGTAGACAATGTGTTCTGCAATTTTGTTCTACCAAACTTCGTTATTTTGAATCTCTATACTGAAAGAAAAGTGTAGTTCAAAAAATTTGATGTATGAGTTTTGTTCCATGGAGTCATACATTTTGTCTGATAGTTTTGTTCCATGTAGGATGATGAATATTTTGCATCACTACCAGTTGATCAGTCACAGTCTTCATCCTCTCTGACTTGCTACTTTATTAACATTATTTCAGATTTTGAGAGTCCCACAAACTTCAGGTATTTATTTTGTGCCAGTACTTTTTTAATAACTGAATAAGGGTTGTATAATAAGTTGTGACTTTATTTGCAGCATCTTTTTGACTTCATTGTCGTGCCTGTTTCAGCATTCATGCATTATTATATCTATTCCTTTGAAAGAGCTAGTTGAGCTGCTGTTTAGTAAATACAATGCAGCCTACATTGTATTACTAAACTAAACTAAAACAGAGGTACAAGGTTTAGTAGGTGTTGGTGTATTCCTTGCAGGAGTCAATGACAGGTTAGCATAAGCCTTTTGCTTTTGTAATTTACCACATTTTCTGGCGTTTTAAGTAAGTTCTAGGATGTTCAATTTTATTCATATGGCAATTTTAAGTAAGCACCGGTGTTCTATTTTGACCTAGTAAAGATAGCCATATCGCTGCCTGAGGTCAGCTTGGCAAATGGCAAGCCAGATGACATCCAGGCTCCTTTTCTATCGTAGATTCTCTATTATTGAAGCAGCAAACCAGCAGTGTGGCGCCCTTCTTGCTAGCTGCTTATACCCTTATGACTAGAACCCTCTAGATGGCTTTAAATCTTTTTAATTTTAGCAATGCGACAAAGAGTATGTAAACTTGTTTCCAAGATTAGTTCTTTGTAAACACATAAGCTTGTAAGTTGTAACATGTTAAGATCTTTATGTTGGGTCTTTATGTTTGTGGTATCATATATGCATATATATGGGCTTCATCTATGTTTTGTTCTTCATGTGTTCCTTAAGGTTTTTTCTGTGTTAAATGTGAATTATGAGTGAAATGAGGCAGATTAGGTGTCTAAATTTGTTCAGGATTTTTTTTAATTTGCAACGAACCCCAAAAATGGCGTCTTGTGGTGTAAAAGTAATAATAATATTTGATTATGATTGTTTACTAGCCATATCATTTCCACTCTTGAACAGTTAAAGTTGTTTGCTGCCTAAAGTTCTTAAATAAAGTTTAGTAGTTCTATGCAATTTAGTTAGCAGGCATATTCATGATTGCCTTTGTTCAAAGCAGCATCCATTGTGGGTTTGGTTTATTTTTTTTTTACAGATTGTAGCTTTGAAATAGATCTTGTGGCTTATCTTTTCACTTTTAAATAGCTACTGCTAAGTGTTCACCTTCGTTTTAATTCTAATCTACTGCTAATTACTTTGTTTATTTATCTTGTGGTTGCTATTCTTATATATCTTGTGGTCTATTTTGTAAAATTTTTATATTTAATTAAATTAGTTTCTTTCTGCTATACTGAATGAAGTTGAAGTTTTAGGTTATACTTAAGAAAAGAAAAGATACAAGTTTAACCTCTGAGTCTATTCGATTGTCTCAGTCCATTGATAGAATGGGACCTGATGCTGTTACAGAGTCAAATAAAACTTGCAAGCTGATTTTGGGCTTCACTTGGAGTATTGTGGTAATTTTAATTTCACTGTATTACTATGACATCTTTCATGTTGTCGATATATATAGGCTATAATCATGCTTTTAAATTAAAAAGTCAAAATATTTGTATATATAGCTGACCCCATATATTTTATCATATAGAATAAGGACTTTTCAGACACATCTTGATTGCGAGAGGCTGTCCGAGCAGTCATTGATAATAAATACCCCCAAATACCATAAGCATTATATTTTGTCAGGCAATTCTTCCTTCTCCATTTCACTTTACATTATGTGTTTTGTCCTCTTAATATATGTTTTTCTGAAAGTGGTCGCAGGTTCATTCCCTGTCTTATGTTACAAAAGATTTTAGCCTTTTGGGGTTCTTGGTTACTTATAGTTTATGTTGATTCCTTATGCTGCATTACCTGGAGAGATTTTAATATTGTTGGTTACATATTTGTTCAGCTGGAAAGAGCAGAAATGGTACTAACCAAACAAAAACCAAGTATAAAGAGTGTATTCCGGAAATTCAGGATTACTGGCATTAAACTGATATGGTACAGTACATTTAATCGTATCGTTTCTCCTAAATTCTTTTAATATTTCTGCTTTACAATGTCTTAAAGATTAACTCCGAGGGGATCGATTTGTACTTGTTGCCATCTGATTTTGCTATTTTGTGAAGTTGTTCAAGCAACAATATTCGAAAATCAACCATCTTCAATCAGGTAACTTACCAGTGAAAGCATTTGGAATACATGATTCAGTGTGTCAAAAGATTAAGTCATAGATATTGAGTTTGGGTTTTCACCAGTTTGTGACAGAAAAGAGAGATCTCAGTCACCTTCTTCAAGACCTCAGCAACCACACCAAAAGCAAATCCTGGTTTGAATCTGGACATTGTAGACTATTGTGCTACTGCTTCAAGCGAGGATGATAAATGATCAAAGTTCTAAGGTCAATAGTAGGATGATAAATGATCAACGTTCTTAAGTGAAACTGCTAGGCAGAAAACTACTATTCCAACAAAAAGCTCACAAGTTTTCGTAAATAAATGATCAAAGTTCCAAGGTCAATAGTAGGTTTTTCCCAAATTAAGTTATTGTTAAAGATTTTTTTGTGCTACAAAAAAATTAGAATCAGCTTTCTTTATAATAGTTTGTGAAAAAGTTGCTTTCTGCAGAAACTAGAAATTGTAGCTTTCCCTGAATGCAGCTAATCAGCTATTATGGAGAGTAGATTCAGTGTTACCAAACATGCTGTTTCTAACTAGATGCTTCTTACAGCAACAAAAATCTTGTGTTCTGATTGATTTCTGTGATATCAATGCAGGTTGTTAAGAGCTTTTCTTCAGGTAAAGTAGTAGAAGGTGGCGACTTCGTGGTAGCTTGTGTATCACTTAAAGCAGAATGGATATATTGTGTTGGTGAAGACAGGTATTACTAGGGTCAACCAATCACGGGGAAATTATACCTGTTGACAAATTTGTGTCAAAATCAATGTGTATATGGCTTATAATAAGATAGTCAGAAGATGTCTTATGTGATTTAGTATAGATTATATTTTGGCGAAGTGGTGTATAAAACGTTGTATAAGGTGGTTGGTACTTGAATTGTATTTTGGTGAATTTGTGGATGGAGATAAGTATTGAATTGTATTTTGGTGAATTGGTTGGTTTATTTTGTAAAGGGATTGATATATATATATAAATCAGATCTTGCAAAATTTTCAATTTTAATGTTGCAATTGCTATAGTTGCTAGTGTTGCATTAGATAATTACAGTGTTACATTAGATAATTATGTACTGTTACATTAGATAATTATGTAGTGTTACATTAGAAAGTGGCCCCTCACATGCCACGTGGCAGTGGGACCCACACCTGCCACGTGTCAGTGTGGCCCCCCACATGTCACGTGGAAGTGGGGACCCACACCTGCCACGTGTCAGTGTGGCCCCCCCACATGCTACGTGTCAGGTGGCCCCAACATGCCACGTGGACACTTGCCACGTATCACCCCTTGATCAGTGTTCTAAAAATCGGGATTAATCGGTGATCGGTGACTCTCCGAACGGGATTAATCGGGAAAAATCGGGATTAATCGCAAAAAATCGGTGATTAATCGGCGATTAATCGCTAATCGGTACCTTTACCGATTAAGTCCGATTCCCGCTTTTTACAACACTGCCCTTGATACGTCACCACCATGACACGTGTCACGTGGGCCCCAAATGCCACGTGTCCTCCGTCTTTTTTTGGCTAAGCTATGGTAACACCTTTCTAGTGTTGCATTTGTTTGATTTAGTGTTACTGTATGACCCTAAGGTAATACTTTTCTTAGTGTTACTATTGAGAACAAAAGCGTTACGTTAGATAGTAGAGGCAACATTAGCGGATGAAATGGTGAAAAAGTGTTACCTTAGGCCTATTGTAACAAAAAACGTGTCTAATGCAACAGTAGAAGTGCGTTGCGTCTGGGCATCTATGGCGTAGTGAATATAAAATAGGTATCACCATTGAAGATTTACTTTTTAATAGTATGAAGAATTTCAACGCTGTTTTGCCGAAGAAAGAGTTATGCCATCTCTTATAGTTTTTCAACGCTGTCAATATTGTATTCAGAGGAAGCTTATACAAGCTGGTTAATAATTTTTTTTGCTAATTAGGGCTTCAATTTGGAGCTTCGACTTTGAGGTATTTCAATCTTTTGGATTATATGTATTGCATGTTCTATTTGCGAAAAATTGAGAAGAGGAGATTATGTTTGTGATAAAATTGATATTGGCATGTTTGATTTTTTTTCGTATTAATATTAATTTTTCATGTTATATGTTGGTGTCGGTGTTAATATTATTTTGGGGTTTTGTGTCAATATTGATTTTTTGTGTAATTTTTTTGTTATATGTTATATGCTAATTTTGTGTTATTTTTTTTTTTGGTTGCTTAGTGTCTTGTTTTGTGTTACTCAATTAATATTGAGTTAATGTTTTTGTTAATATTATATTAATATTTTTTGTTTGTTTAGTGCACTGTTATGATGCTCTGTATAATGCGTTGTTTGTGTGCTAGTGTATTATTGTTTAGATATGTTAAAATGAAAAGCTCCCCATGAGTCACTACTATTCCACGACAGTCGGCAGTTAAGGTTGTGTGGTTTGTGTTTAACAGGAAATCTGAGTATACATTGAAAGTCCCTAGTTATGTTTTGAGCCTAACTGATTGGTGACTGGATGTATAGTTAAGAAAGACACTACTATTGAAATGGCTAAGAAACGTGACCAAGATCGTCAAAGGCTGGAGAGACTTGCCGAAATTAATCGGTTGAGTCGGTATTGACATCGGAGCTGGAGCAGAAGTTATAGTTGTTCCCCTCCAAGGTAAATTAAAAAACCAATCTGCCCATGTTGCATATGAGTATAATTAATATGTGTACAAAATTTCACATGGTACAAGCCCATCTGTTTCCATAGTGTGGTAGATTAGTTGAAAGTTGATGGCTGAGGGAACACCAAAAGATTGATTTGTTTGTATTCCATGACTTGTCCCTTATGGTCTTACTTCTGTGCGAGGTAGTTCATAGAAAGCCTCTCCCAACTCTATGTAAGCTGGAGCATGATTTCCTCGTTCAGAGGCACTACATAAAGCATGTTAATTGAAGAAGGAAAGTGGACCTATTTGTTAAAGAATATAAAGGCCAATCATATAAGCGAACTTTCTCAAATTATGTTCGTCAAAAGCTTTGCAGTGAATCTTTTTCTGTTATTATTGGGTAAATAGTTATGCAGTGAATCCTGCTAATCATGTAAAATAATTCTCCTTTCATTTGCAGGTTGGTTGGTGGGTTGGCTATTCGAAAGATTCTGATGATCCATTTGGTAAACTAATACACATAACTCCCTGCGTGGGAAGATTTGTTGGTAAAACTTTCAGCCCAAGGTATTACAGGGATCTTAATATAATAACTAGAAATTTCTACCTCTCGATGGCATATTATATGCAAGATATGCTGGTGATAATTTCTTCTATTGCAGACAGTTGATTACTGCATCTCCTGGAACTCCGCTGTTCGAGATTTTTGTGGTCAAAGACGATGAAGAGACATACACTATGCAGGTGTTGCTATCTTTGTGAACCTTTTTTTTAAAGGCCTGGTGTAGTTTAATGTGATCAATAAAGGTCTAGAGGTTTCAAAGACTAACTTGGGTCAGTTATCTTATGTGAAATTGTTTTTGTGTTTCTGTTGTAAGGTTGTTTCCTGATGCAAGTATTCTTCCAATTGAGGAATTGGGAGCCATATCAGCTAAAGGTGCTTCTGAGCTTATGCCTCCTGCTGTAGCTAAAGCCTTCTTCGGTGCCAAAAAAAGTATCTCCAAGGGTGAGGTTTAAAACTGATATTTAAACAGGCCATTTACTGGTTTTTTGTGTTTTTCTTCTATTGCAATATAGAAAGGCTCTTGTCTAGCGCATAAATATCTAAAGATAAAGCAGCAACAATCACTATTTACCTATTCTCTGTTAGTCTATGTATGCATAGTTAATGAGGCACAAACGTGCATATTACCTGTACTTAAATAATTTAGCCTGTCATTTATTTTTTGAAAAAAAAATCATGAAGTAGAATTATACTTTACTTGTTGATGTTCTATTTCCTATTATTTTACCAGTTCGACTGTCTCCATTTGTTTCTGAATTGGGTGTAGTACAGCTATCAGAATATACTGAAAGGCGATCACAAATTATGACTTATTCTTTTATGTTTATTTGAAGCTATACTAAAGCATCATCCCAAGTGTTGTTTATTCCTCTGCTTTAATCTTTTGATTGTAGTCAGATGTCCTTGCTGTAGATTTTTGTCTTTGAACTTGGCTATTATAGCATATATCCTTTAATTGTTCACAGAGAAGGGTACCCCTGCATGTCTTTAGATATAACTATTTTTGTTATATTCAAGTAATAAATATGAATTTTATTAACTAATAGAACATGCAAAGATGCTCTTTCCCATGTTACACTGGACAGTACTTTGCAGGTTTTTTTAAATTCTTTTGCCTATCAACTAGCTTGGGAGTTGTGTCTATTGCCATAGTTGATTTGAGTACTTTTCGGTCGGAGATGAGTTACTTTATTGATTAGATTTTCCCTTGTTTATGTTTTGAGAGCACATATTCTGCTTGTGTTCTCGTGGACCATGCAATTGCTTGTTGGGAACGACGGTGAACTTCTTTAGACATAACAAACTTGTTCTAAGGGTTGATGCAGAATTCAACGGCGCCCATTACAACAGAGGTTGCAGACAAGCTTTTTAGTGTATGACATTATCAAAAGCTAGTATTAAGTTTGTAGTTACCTAGTTTATTACGTATCTTGCGGTTTAGTTGGTTGATGACTCTAGTGAATCTAGATTGTTGGTTTCGATTATTATGTAGTATGATATGCCTGGTTGAAATGAAAAAAAGCAGGTTATGTTTGATTTGGGAATGCATATATTCATAATGTATATTTTGTCTTAAACAAAAAGTGTTGCCATTGATGCTATAAAGTGTTGGCAAAAGGAAAATTAATGTTAAGAAATGTTGCTGTAGGTCAAAATTTGTGTTGGCAAAAAAGTGGGCCCCATGGTGGGTCCCAAAGTGGGCCTCATGATGGGTCCCAAAAGTGGGCCCCACGTTGGGTGTGGCATCCCAAAAATCCGGGGTACAGATATGGGGCCACGGACCACAATCAACACAACATAAACCTGGACATAAGCCGAATATAAATATATAAACACGATATCACACATATTCCACCTTCCCAACAATATCCACATAATAACACTCATAATTAATAATAAATCTAAATTTATAAATACGAAATTTTCTAGGGCGTTATATCCTTCCCCCTTAATAGGATTCTGTCCTCAGAATCAATCATAAGGAAATCAGTAAAAGTACTCCTCAACATTTCGCTTCCAATTTGATATGTTATCTCTGTTTTCACATCTACTTCTCAATCTTGCTCGACCAATTCTTCGTCACTTAATCGTAGCTTTGACCACTTAGGATGTCATCGCGTCTATCTTTGCAGCTCTTCATCACTGGTAATCCAAAATAATCAAGGTTTCTGACAAAGGAAGTCAATAGAATGAATAGATATTAGGTATGAATGTACACTGAATTTTGTTTGATAAAACTTTTGGAAAAAAAGAATTTAACCGAGAGATCAATATGATCTTCGAACTGTTATCAGGTTGTATTTGTCACTTAGGTCAACCGCCCTCGTACAAAAGATGGCCAGTCTTTAGTACTTTCATGACAAACACAATCAGTGGCGTCCCACCAGACTTCTATCACAGAGATAAAATGTCCCTGAATCCCCTATATACATAGGTTGTTCATCTCAATTTAAATAAAGAAGATTAAATATTCAAGAAAAATGAAAAGAGTTCAAGAGTTTCAAAATTTTCAAGTATAGAGTTGGATCAAGTGTCCTTTAAAAATAGGGATATTTCTGAAAGAATACGATTGAATTCAAGTGAGTCTGATATACGAAACTCATCATCGATGGAAGTATAGTCAATTAAACAAACATTCAAGAAATTCATAATTATTCATAATCTCACTCTTGTCGACTAAGCATTAATATACCCAGCTACCAAAACCGGCCTGACAATAATGAGTTGAATAACTACGAAGATCTCTATTCATTCTCGATTTTAACCGTCACTACGCAACAAATGCTTCAGCGACAATATAAATCGTGAATTTGTTTATAACAATTCAGAGTAACAACAAGAATAAATTCAACTACCCAAATGGGGAATCAATTAAGAATTCAACCGAGATCAACAGCTAGTAGCGTGTAGCTATGCCCTCACTTCCAACTCATGCCAACAATCTCTTACCACATCTTATTTCTAGTCTTCTCGTATTCTGTCTATAACGTTCACATCGAAGCTAATTCGTAGAAAAGCTCTAGAAGGTACGTAAAAGTCTCGAGATAATGTCCTCCAAACTGGTACTCCAACTGCGCACTTAGCTCATATGGCTCTGGATTATATGTCTCGCTCGTCCACCAGTCTTCAAACGAATCGAACTCTTACTGCGCGATATATCGAAGGACCGTACAACGTCGCGATACTCGTATGAATATCTTAAGGCGAACCTTATCCTAAATCGTTCTATCTAACGTCCGTCTCACACACCTATACCCACCCATCCTAATTGTTTCAGTGACCATAACCTGTAGCTCTGATACCAACTGTGGCATCCCAAAAATCCGGGGTACAGATATGGGGCCACGGACCACAATCAACACAACATAAACCTGGACATAAGCCGAATATAAATATATAAACACGATATCACACATATTCCACCTTCCCAACAATATCCACATAATAACACTCATAATTAATAATAAATCTAAATTTATAAATACGAAATTTTCTAGGGCGTTATATCAAAACTGTGGCATCCCAAAAATCCGGGGTACAGATATGGGGCCACGGACCACAATCAACACAACATAAACCTGGACATAAGCCGAATATAAATATATAAACACGATATCACACATATTCCACCTTCCCAACAATATCCACATAATAACACTCATAATTAATAATAAATCTAAGTTTATAAATACGAAATTTTCTAGGTCGTTATATCCTTCCCCCCTTAATAGGATTCTGTCCTCAGAATCAATCATAAGGAAATCAGTAAAAGTACTCCTCAACATTTCGCTTCCAATTTGATATGTTATCTCTGTTTTCACATCTACTTCTCAATCTTGCTCGACCAATTCTTCGTCACTTAATCGCAGCTTTGACCACTTAGGATGTCATCGCGTCTATCTTTGCAGCTCTTCATCACTGGTAATCTAAAATAATCAAGGTTTCTGACAAAGGAAGTCAATAGAATGAATAGATATTAGGTATGAATGTACACTGAATTTTGTTTGATAAAACTTTTGGAAAAAAAGAATTTAACCGAGAGATCAATATGATCTTCGAACTGTTATCAGGTTGTATTTGTCACTTAGGTCAACCGCCCTCGTACAAAAGATGGCCAGTCTTTAGTACTTTCATGACAAACACAATCAGTGGCGTCCCACCAGACTTCTATCACAGAGATAAAATGTCCCTGAATCCCCTATATACATAGGTTGTTCATCTCAATTTGAATAAAGAAGATTAAATATTCAAGAAAAATGAAAAGAGTTCAAGAGTTTCAAAATTTTCAAGTATAGAGTTGGATCAAGTGTCCTTTAAAAATAGGGATATTTTTGAAAGAATACGATTGAATTCAAGTGAGTCTGATATACGAAACTCATCATCGATGGAAGTATAGTCAGTTAAACAAACATTCAAGAAATTCATAATTATTCATAATCTCACTCTTGTCGACTAAGCATTAATATACCCAGCTACCAAAACCGGCCTGACAATAATGAGTTGAATAACTACGAAGATCTCTATTCATTCTCGATTTTAACCGTCACTGCGCAACAAATGCTTCAGCGACAATATAAATCGTGAATTTGTTTATAACAATTCAGAGTAACAACAAGAATAAATTCAACTACCCAAATGGGGAATCAATTAAGAATTCAACCGAGATCAACGGCTAGTAGCGTGTAGCTATGCCCTCACTTCCAACTCATGCCAACAATCGCTTACCACATCTTATTTCTAGTCTTCTCGTATTCTGTCTATAACGTTCACATCGAAGCTAATTCGTAGAAAAGCTCTAGAAGGTACGTAAAAGTCTCGAGATAATGTCCTCCAAACTGGTACTCCAACTGCGCACTTAGCTCATATGGCTCTGGATTATATGTCTCGCTCGTCCACCAGTCTTCAAACGAATCGAACTCTTACTGCGCGATATATCGAAGGACCGTACAACGTCGCGATACTCGTATGAATATCTTAAGGCGAACCTTATCCTAAATCGTTCTATCTAACGTCCGTCTCACACACGTATACCCACCCATCCTAATTGTTTCAGTGACCATAACCTGTATCTCTGATACCAACTGTGGCATCCCAAAAATCCGGGGTACAGATATGGGGCCACGGACCACAATCAACACAACATAAACCTGGACATAAGCCGAATATAAATATATAAACACGATATCACACATATTCCACCTTCCCAACAATATCCACATAATAACACTCATAATTAATAATAAATCTAAATTTATAAATACGAAATTTTCTAGGGCGTTATATTGGGTCCCAAAAGTGGACCCCACTGGTGGGACCCACTATTTTTTAAAAAAATGTTTAACACAAAGGCAACATAATATTAGGTTGCTAAAGACTAATAATAATGTTGCTATAACAAGTCTATGCCAACATTAAAACTGATGTTGCCATAGAGAATAAGAATATTGCCATTGACCCCAAAGGCAACGGCAAAAATAGCAACACCAGCAAAATGTTGCCTTTGGGGTTTTTTGGGCCTACAGTAACATATTTTGGGCCTACAGCAACACTTTTTGGGCGTTGCCGTAGGCCTTTTTTGGTGTAGTGTTGGGGAATCATCAAGATCAAATCTGCCAAGACAAAGGGTATGGAGTAAAGCGCATCCCTTTGAACAGATCATTGGTGAACCGGACAAGGGTGTACAGACTAGAAGAGCAACACAGAAAGAATGCAATTTTGCAGGATTTTTATCTCAAATTGAACCTAAAAAGGTTAATGAAGCTCTTGATGATCCAGATTGGGTAACTGCAATGCAGGAAGAACTCAATCAGTTTGAAAGGCAGAAAGTTTGGAAGCTGGTGCCAAGACCAAAAGATAAATCTGTAATTGGCAATAGATGGGTGTTTAGGAATAAACTGGATGAAAATGGTATTGTTACGAGGAACAAGCCTCGATTGGTAGCAAAGGGTTACTCTCAAGAAGAGGGAATTGATTATGATGAAACCTATGCTCCAGTTGCAAGGCTTGAAGCAATCAGGATGTTCTTAGCATTTGCTGCACACTCCAACTTTAAGGTTTTTCAGATGGATGTGAAGAGTGCATTTTTGAACGGAGATCTAGAAGAAGAAGTCTATGTTGAACAACCCCCTGGGTTCGAAGACAAGGAATTTGAAGGTTTTGTGTACTTTCTCTTTAAAGCTCTCTATGGTCTCAAGCAAGCCCCTCGAACATGGTATGATACTCTTTCCAAGTTCTTACTTGAAAATGGTTTTACAAGAGGTATCATCGACAAAACTCTCTTTCATAAAAAGCATAAAAATGATATAATTGTAGTGCAAGTATATGTGGATGATATAATATTTGGTTCTACTAATGATTTGCTATGCAAGAGATTTGCTAAGCTAATGCAGAGTAAGTACGAGATGAGCATGATGGGTGAGTTGTCTTTCTTCCTTGGACTTAAGTTGTTCAGAAGCCTGATGGTATTTTCATCTGCCAATCAAAATACATAAAGGATCTTCTGAAGAAGTATGGGATGGAAGAAGCAGCTACTGCCAAGACCCCGATGCCAACTGCAGTCAAGCTTGATCAAGACAAATCTGGTAAGTCAGTTGACATCACGAAGTATCGAGGTATGATTGGCTCTCTCTTGTACTTAACTGCTAGTAGACCATATATTATGTTCGCAACTTGTTTATGTGCTATATTCCAGGCTAACCCTAAAGAGTCACATCTTATAGCTGTTAAACGTATTTTTAGATACCTTAAGGGAACCCCCAATCTTGGGATTTGGTACCCTAAAGGAACAGGTTTTGACCTAGTTGGCTATACAGATTCTGACTTCGCAGGTTGTAAGATTGATCGGAAAAGTACTTCTGGAAGATGTCAGTTTCTAGGAAGAAGGTTGGTATCTTGGTACAGCAAGAAGCAACACTCAGTATCTACCTCGATAGCCAAAGCAGAATACATTGCAGCAGGTAGTTGTTGTGCTCAGATCCTGTGGATGAGGAATCAACTTCAGTACTATGGACTCATGTTGGACAAAATTCCAATTATTATTTGTATCCGTTGAGTTATCCTCTTGGTATTTGGTTGTCAAACCCTAACAATCAAATAGGGGGAGATTGTAAAGCATAATGTAATGTAATATGTAATAGAGGAAATATATAACTCAACTAGGATAAAAGATAAATAATATTAACTCTATACAGGGATTGTGAAAGTTGAAGAACAGGCTCCAACAAGGATCAAGTCACTGAAAGAAGTTCATTAACATGATCAAGCCTCAGTGACAGAATAAGATGTACAGATGATTCAGTTGAAGGGCCAAAAGATTACAGTGGTCATAGAGACATGATACAAAGACCATGAGTGAATGTTAGTCGTCTGTGAACCAGACCAGTTGCACTAGGCATCAACACTTCACAAAGGAATCGAAGTATCTAACTCAGAAAAACTGTTAAGAGGTATGATTGAGTTTAGAGCAGTATTGATATCCTCCATTTTGGAAGCTGCATATTTAAGGATGTCAAATTAAGAAGAAAATGAATAGTATCCAAAATCACTATTCATATGAATAGTAACCGAAATCACTATTCACATGAATAGTAACCGAAATCAATATTCATATGAATAGTACTATTCATAAGAATAGTAACCGAAATTACTATTCATGAATAGTACCCAAAAGTACTATTCAATCAGGTGGGGCCCACACAAATATAAAATTCAAAGTTTTTGTCAGAAAGCTTTTGTTGAATTTTGTAATCAGAAGGTTTGAAGATTGAAAAACAAGAAAGGCGGCTGCTGAATCGTCATACTGTACGTAATTTTGGGGTACTATGCAACATAGTGATTTTCTAGAAAATCTATAAATAGGCCTATTGTATTTCATTTCAAAATACACCTCAACACACAACTCTCTCTTCTCTCTCTTATATCTTCTATGTGTAAGCTGCTAGACAGTCCATCTAGTAGGAAAGCCGGCTTAGCCCGCTTTTAGGAAGTGTCGGGTAGAAGGTCCTCGTGCCTAAACTATCCTAGGAGTGTTTGATTTTGTAGCTGATCTGTAGGATTAGATCGTGTAACAAACCTCCGGGTTTTATCTATTCAAAGATATTTCCCAAACAGTTGTGTTATTTCGATTCAGTATTTTTGATCTCATATCCACATCAAAAATCGAAATATTTTTTTAATAACGTATTCAACCCCCCTTCTACGTTATTCCGGACCTAACAATGTAGTGGGTAGAAAAAGCTTGTAATAAGAAGAAGAAATCGAGCTAATCTAAAGAAACCTGCAGAAGTAGAACTTTCCAAATTGGACAGTTGTATATTCTATAAGATTGAATAGAGCAACCAGTTATGTTCCAAGTGGTTGTAGTGTTGAGCCCTAAGAATGCAACAACAAAAAGATATTTCTTGTAACTTCATATATTCTGAACTGTACTAATTCTCATAAGAAAGCATGAAAAATATATAAACATACCAGGTTTAGTCGAATCTGGAGATAACTGATTAGATGAAGTCCAACGTTCGGAAGCTACAAAAAAAAATTGGCTAATCAGAACTCAATCTTTATCAAAACCATCATAAAACTCAATCTTTATCAAAAGTCAAAACCATCAAATTAGGACTGTTCTAGAATTCAGGCATGTTGTTATACCAGCTTTGGCTATCGAAATGGTTCAGTGAAACTAAAACAATAATTAAACAATTCAAATAATTAGTAGAACGGAATATAAATCTAAACAGTACTGAATACATCAAGAACTCAATACAATACTCCATTATATATTGGTAAAAGTTGCTCGGCGTCGCCTCACGGCGACCCCTCGGATCGTTTATATTAACCAAAAAAACACATATAATTGATTTATCTTCATGTTAAAATTTTTAAAAAATGTAATATTTTAATAGGACATCAATTAAAATTGAAATGACACAAAGAAACAAATTAAAAATTTCTCCTCACCCATTCGTGTGATAGCCTTCTCAATATCGACCCTCCCGTACTTTTGAAGTTGCTTTCTCATGGGCATAAATCCATCCTGTCAATGTGCTGATATGAATGTTAGCAGCTCAGATTTAAGAACTTCGACGTCCTTCTGTAAGCCTGGTATCCTTGGCCTTTGTCTTGAAGAATGTGGTCTATCATTACCAGAAGATTTCTCATCTGATTTATCGTCACACCTGTTATTGTCACACGATGAGATATTCTCCTCTGTATGAATCAGGCTGTCACATGATTCAAAAGAGTTTCCTGCTAATCTGTTCTCTGTATAATCTCGAATTGCACATAAATTTGATGGAAGATCTTCGTATATAACCTAAATTTGGAATAGCTTTAATTAGACAGGCCAGGAAGAAAAGCTTTAGGTATGAATTTGCAAAGTTAAAACACTTGGATAAATTATTCTTAAATATAAGCCAATTATAAGCTGATTTAGACATATATCTAGTTTATATGTTAATTAAGTAAATCATGATAAAAGTGACGCTCAAGTAGAGATTAAACTGAAACACAATGAGAAAAAGCATATATGATCCTGGATCCAATGAGAAGTGCACAGATCCTCACCTTTTGGATGCAATGAGCTATTGTAGATATTAAACTGCGCTAGCTTTCTCACTATTCTTTGTTAATAACATGAACTGCATATGGGAAAAATTAATGAGAATTGCAGAGAGAGTAACGCAAGGACCTTGAGAGAATTGCAAATGCATATCATATATCTTTCACATAAAAGATATATTGAGCAGCCCAATTGACAATTACACATCTAGATAGTTAGAAAGAAAGAGGGCTTATAAGAAGCCAAATTCTACAATAGATTAATATAGTACATATAATGGAAAGAACATAAAAAATGTACCTGTTCGAGAAGAAATAGGCAAAAAGCTTCCTGAAGTATCAAGTCAGTGCCTTCTAAAGCTATTAAGCTCTCAGAAATTACTTTTGTCTTGCTAATCTGCATGAAATATACAATATTAATGTAAACAAATGTAAAAGTTATATGTACACAGACGTGCGCGCGTAGGCATGCATCTTTATTACACACATTTTCATATTCAGTATCATTTGTCAGCTTAGATTTTAAATACTTGTTTATATGAACAATCAACATAAACCCCGCTTGTAGTTTAAATTTTCTGTGATCCAATATTAGCCACATGTGCAGATACAAAACGATTGATAGATTCACTTAAAAACCAACCATATGGCAGCAAACTATAAAAAAGATGCATATAGAAAGCAAGAACCTATCTACTAATAAAATGCATGCATACAGAAAGCAAGAACCTGTCTACTAATAAAATGCATTTATATTCAATCTTGTAGTTTTGCAGAAAAATACAAATAATGGATTCTCAGGAGTACTATCACTTGTTATCTATACGAAGGCTAATGTAAGCTCACCTTAATAATGCAACAGATCTTAGTACTTTTTAAGATAGCTTCGAGTGCACACCAATGCATTAATTATCTTTTGATACTCATCAACACAATTAAACCCAAAACACTTTTGTAGTCTTATCTTCATACTACAAAGAAGAAAATTCCATATAGTTTATCTTAAAGTGAGGAACCATCACAGTAGCAATAGCCAATACGAAGAACATGTCATTCAAGAACTTGGATATATGATAAATCAAAGAAAAAAAATTGGTCATAGCAGAAAGGAGTAACTACATTTTAATTTCTTAGTCAACCATACCCATGTCTTCATGAGATACAAATTGTTGTTTCAGTAGGTACATATAACTACACTCACATTGAACTATTAATCTATTACATAATTATGTGACACACAACCTAATGTGCACTAAAGCTTTAAGCGATCATACCTGATGCTCAGACGTTATTAATTTCTATGTTAGTCAAAAAAGAACCTAGAAAATTATATACTCTAGCAGAATCTATAAGATAATATGAAAAATTCAGATTTATGTGTGTTGAGAATGTATAAATATTATTGAGGTAAATACACGACAGGAACAAATATATATGCATATCAAACGGATACTGATCCTCGAGAAAGAGATGCATAAATAAAAGAATATAACCAATATAATAGAAACATAAGAAAGTACCTCTAATATATGTATTGCTCAGTTTTTGCCTTCTGCAAGGTCTCTAAGCAGTAATTCTTGCTTCCTTCCTCTCAGTACTAATACATATACATTTGCAATTATAACGCAGTTTAATAGACTTGATAATAAACACAATTTAGTACAAACAAAATTACACACAACCTCAAACAGATCAAATATATTGAGCAAAGAAAAACTACCTGATCAGTGACATGGTAATTGCTCATTGCTTCACCAACGCAGACTAATTCATCGGCCAATTTCACATGAAGTGCATCCTTGTCAATGTTCCAGTAAACAACAAGACGTGGAATCCCCATTTCATGAGTAGTTTGTATAAACAAACAAAAATCTCTCCCATATTTGTCATCATAAAACTACAATTAGACCTACTAATTTAAAAAAACGCTTCCCACAAATAAATCGTATTATTTTAATCTCAAAAAATTAACACTTTAAGAACAATCAAATAATAACAATTATGTACTCTGCACCAAGAAGATGCAAAAGATCAAGCAAGTTTAGAAATTATGCCATTTTTCTTGCCTCAAGCAAAAAACATATTATTTTATTGCAGGTTTAAAGACAATAAAACACTATCAAACTCTATCAGAAACATATAATTTAACATGCCTAAATAATTATAGATACATGGTAAAACAAACCTTTCTAGGATTTTCATCAAACACGTTGTCTGCAAAATAAAAAGTAAACAAATAGGATCTAATTTTATTGACTTTAAAAATATATATGGGTAGAATAAAAAAATACTATTGTTATATAATCGTAATAAAAAACTGGAAAGTGGAAGAGGCTATTCTACATACAGAGATAGAGATAGAGGATGTTGCTGGTCTCCGTGGCCTACAATAATATACTATAATCGATTTGATCACACAAAAAAAGAGAACAAAATATGCATTGCTTACCCGTTCGAACAGAAGGAAATATTGGACTCTAAGATAATCGTTTTCTACCTGTTTCACAATAGAACACAACTAAGAATACATACTTTACAATTAGGAATCATGGGTACACTTACATCCCGTTCAAAGATGCACACAAATAAGAAAACAAATAAATCATGGAGGATCGAAAAAACACACACCTGAACTATCCATAAATAACGGTTGCTTAGTCAACTTCATCAAAATCCACTTTCATAAAGAAAAAAGAAATAAAGACTGAAACAAATTTGCACTATTAACTTCAGAAGGCATTGGCATGTCCAGCAAAAGAAAATGGTTTTAGGGTTTTACCTGCAAGTGGTTCCTTTGCCGCTGATGTCTGCTGCTTGGAAAATTAAGCTTTTTTGCTACATTTGCTGAGGAGAAATAAGAATCATAGCATTACATGTTAATAAAGTCAGCATTATAGGCTAACTTGTAGTTGGGCAGAATCATTTCAACTAATTTCGAGAAATTATCAAAACATTTAATGAATAAAATTTTTAGCTAATCATAGCCAATATACTCCCATGGACATATCAAAACATAACAGATTAACAATGGGTGAAAATATTACATCAGCTTTAATAAAATAAAAGATAACTGAATCAATCATAAAAAATTACCACTTTAAGAGTAAAATTCTTTAATTTTTCTAGTACATAAATTGCATCTTTGAAAATATCCATTGAGCATATTGATCCTAATAGAATACAAAATCAAATTTTAGTATAGCATAAAGGAGATCTATTTGAACCTGTGAAGCGTCACAAATGAATTTCAACCTTTTCAGTAGTATGTGTAAGAAATATTCATTGTTCAGCTATAGTAGCATAAAATGTAACACCCCCAGATCCGGGGTCAGGGATCTGGTCGTTACGGTCTCAATTTCCATCCATAAAATCAACATAAATTGAATAACAACCTTGTGACCCAAACAACAATATAGAACACACCCGTTATAGTCCCAGAGATGTAATCAGAGTAACCAAATTTTATTAATCACACAATTGAGTTCTTACAACCCAAAGGATTACAATTTATACATTACTTACTCTTTGCCATCCATTTGTATATGTCATATAATAAATACATTTGATATTCAAATGCTAACAACTAGCCTACCAATAGCTTACTCTTCAGCAATGGTAGCTACGATCTCAGCGGTTAATCCTCTGACGGCTGACACCTGCTCGCACCAAGTGCACCTTGTGCGGCCATCTGATCTAACTGTTGTTGTGATATAAATAATAAAGCAAGGGTGAGCAATAGCCCACCAACAAGAATATAATTGAACAGTAATATATATGACAGTTCAAAGATATAATTTTGAAATCATATGCCATGCATTTGCGAAAATAGTGTCAGTTTAATATAAAGGATGAAGTTACAAGGTAACTCAACAGGTATATATTTTGTGGAAGCATATGATATGCCCGAATAAGCAAAATAGCATCATTTTCATAAAATAGGAACTTGCAAGAAATAGATTGCAATTCCAGTTTCAAATACTTTTCAACTCTGCCAACCATGATGACGGTGCAGAAAATTTCAAACATTAAGTGATGAACTAATACTGGAGTTTGACGCGCCAGGAGACATAGCATTTACACGATGATCAGTCACACGTTATGCTCCCCACCTCTTGTTTACTACATGTAGAAGGAAGCACCGACGGATTTACTTGTCTACCGCCCTCTGGAACCCCCTCGGCCAACGGTTGGGCCATTTTGCTGGACCGGCGCCACTGGGTCACTTACGCATCTCCTAGTTCATTTCACATCCATAACTTTGAAATGTAAAGTTCGTCCCCCTTTCCCCAAGTATAATACTTGTTGATAAGACTCCACAAAGTAGTCGTATCTAATTGGAAAGGAAAATTCACCAATATTTCCCAAGCTACCGCTTGTTAATGGATACTAACTTGTTCCAACATTCTTACCCCTCGAATAATGAGTGGGTATACACAATTCCAAGAATAATAGTAACCAAGTTGCGAGTGAAACGAATATTTTATGACCGGGCGGTCACAAGATAAATAACATTCCTCAAGTAAGGTTCCCTTACAATATAATCGAAGGAAGAATGGAATTACTGAGAACCTTCCTTGATAATATAATAATAATACTAAGACTCTATAATAATTTATATAATGTTCGAAGGTCGATGATACTATGTGAATGAAATCAATCATCTTTGAAACGAGTTCGAAGCATTAAATAAATATTCCAAGAATATTTATTAAGTCACAGTCATTGGAAAAGGGTTGCCCGGAATAATCTTTGAATAAATATTTAGAATAATATTCATTGAACGAATAATGAATATTCAAATTAATCATAATATTTATTGATGAAATAATCGTCAAATGGATATTTGAGATAATATTCATTGAATCAATAATGAATATTTAACTTAAGGATGATACTTATTGAGGAAATAATTAGCGACTAAATATTCGAGACAATATTCATTGAATAAACAATGAATATTCAATTAATAATATTTATAGAAGAAATGATTATCGAATGAATATTTGAAATAAGGTTCAATAATTGAATCGACTTTAAATGAACATCGAAGATAAGGTTCATCGTCTCAAGGGAATATTTAAAATAATATTTATCGAGTAACTGGAGTTCGAATCAATGCTCAACTAATATTTATGAAATAAATAGAGATTGAATGAATATTCGAAATAATATTCATTTAAATAAATAAGGCTCGAATGAATATTAAAAATAATATTCATTAAATAGATAAACTCGAATGAATATTCAAAATAATATCTATTGAGTAAATAAGATTGAATGAATATTCTTTAAGTAAATAACTTAAATGAGGTTTCGAAATAATATTCAATATTAAATCGACTTTAAATGAATATTAAAAATAATATTCATCGAATACATAAATATCTGATGAATAATCCGAATAATACTTATCAAATAATCTCAAGGAATATTCCAATAATATTCGACAGATAATAAATGGAAAATATTTACTTAATTATTTTCCTCTGAAAATAATATTAATATATCAAGGAATAACGACTCCCGGTCTATAATCAAAGATTGAGATTCACTACCCTTCGCTAAGGGTCTTTAGTAATTTTCAGCTTATAACTGATATATTAACTATCTAGCTTATAAGCCAACAATAATTCAGGGAACAAGTATATCAATATAACATTGAAAGTAGGCATGCATGCTATGGCATATGTATAACAGAAAACATATATAAATATTCACAACAACAGCCTTTAAGAAGGATTTAAAACTTGCCTGGTAATCTTGTGGGTGTAGTGTACCTCGGTTCAATCCGGTGATCTATAAATAGTCACAATATCCGGGGTTAATCACTTTAACACTTCGAAAGGCTAAGTATATATTTAACTTAGGCTAAATCACGTTTTCAAATTATCTCGTTAGGCAATCCCTAACATAACTCTTATTAATACCGTTATAATCCGACACTCGTCCGTTATCAAGGCACGTCATTGCATTTATACTTAATGCTTAAGCACTAAAGCAATTAACAAACAAGGCACTACGGGGTTTCCCTATACTCATACGAAGTCCATGTTAATCAACGAACTCTTAAGTCGTAAGTTTAGTCCAAATCACTCCTCGAATCCATCCTTAATGTCGGATCTTTCGTACATCTCACTTAATCATTTATAACCTCGTTCTTTGCACCAATATGTTGTCTTGATAATTCTTAACAAGTTTCGTGTTTTAGTAGACTCAAAATTCCTCTTTTAATCTAGCCAAAATGGGTGGTCAAAATAGTACCTTTAGAGTTGACTTCCCTGAGAATTACTATTCCGTGACTCACACTCCAACACTTTTAATAAATCACCGGAAATGTATTTAATTATGAAACCACTTCTAAAATCATCTTTGGTATTTGTAATATTTATCATAAAATTTCCAATTCGAAGCCACGGGTCTAGATAGGTGAAATGTATTTTCAAAGTTTAGTCCACTACGGATCTTTACTATTCACACCTCTTTCACTAAAACGTTCATAACTCGGTAACCGTTAACTCAAATGATGCACCGTTTTCGCGTACATGATCTAGATAATGTCTAGAAGGTAGCTAACTCAAAATTTGACTTTGGTCAGAAGATCAATTTTTCCAGATTTCACTAAAACAGGGCAGGAGCTTTTTGGTGAATAGTGCTACCTCTGAAAAGGGCTTCTTCGCACTTATCCTTGATTCGAACATTTTTATAAAATTGAAAAACGATTCGTTTAACATGAGGTTTTCTTTCACACCTTCCTTATGACCTCTAATATTTAATTACCATGATTCGTCACTGCATAACTCATTTTACAAAGGTTCAATTTCAGTTACGAACTTGCTTTTACGGTTTCGAACCACTTTTACGAATTTAATCATAACTCCTAAACCGTAAATCCATTTCATACGAAATTTATATCAAAACGAAGCTTATAACATAATCTAGATTATCATGGCAAAAATCGAAGATAACCACTGAGTTACATCTACTGTCAAGTTCGTGTTCTTAAGGTTAATGAAATTTTGGCATTACGATGGCTATAAATCGAATATTTCCAAATTCCAAACCTTCCAATAATCATGGTATCCACCCCAAACAACATATACATGACATATAATCATGAACTGAGGCCAAGCAATGCCTTTCCGTTCATCTAAGCTATTTTTAACATTTATCAAAACCCAATCATAATCATGCTTATAATCATGCTTATAACTTACTAACAACATCACTAAACATAGATCCTTCAAGAGCATGCTTAAAACTCAAAGTAGATCTAGAGTTTCAAGTTGTTATACCTTCTTGAGAGTGTGATTTAGCCTTACAAAGCTTGGTATGGTCCTTAGGAGTGCTTAAGCTTGCTAAATCAACCAAAGAAATCAAGGAAAAACAAGATTAGTTCATGAAAACACTATTCATCCTCCTCTTGAATGATTTATTTGAAAATGGAAACAAAGGAGTTTGAAGCTAAAATTTCTTGGAGATTACTTTTATGAAATATAGAACTCACCATAAAAATTGGAAGATCAAACAAGGGTTGGAAGTGGGTTTTTGATTCTTGAATTAAGAGGAAAGCCGAATGGCTTGTTTTGAGAGAGAGTTTGAGTTGCTTGGTTGGTTTCTTTGATAATAATGCATAAAGTGATTTTGCTTGGGATAATATCTTGCTAGTTGCATTATTAAGGGTGTGATGCAATGGATGATGCATTTGGAGTGGACACCTGTTGATGATTTGTGGTAAGATGAGAAGTATAAGCTAAGTAAGTGGTTTAATCTCTAAGTATGTTGGTTACTCATGTAACTACATGGTTGCTAGATATTTTTTTCTCACTTGCACATGCATGCATCTAGCTTCTCTGCTTGCTCTTTTGTCCGGTTATTGCTCAATTTGATCGATTGTTCGGAGGAATGTCTCAATAATTTATAGTTAGGGTTTTACCGGAAACCTTCTTAATATTTCTATCACCATTTCCATCTTTCATTATAATCCTCCAATTAATATTCCTCAAATATTAAATATTAAATCCTTAATCTATCAGTGTCTAGGGAAAATCTCGGAGAAAATGAAAGTGTTGTTTTTCAGAATCCGACAGTCTTTACATACACTTATTTTCCCCTCGGATCACTAATACGAACTCAGAAATTCATTCCGGGTACTTCTATATAGTGTCGTCTCATAATATTCTTATTTCCATCAAAAACACTATTCATCACTTATTCTCTTTTTAGTCCTGGTACTTAGAAAATATTTTTGTGCTTCCTCGAGTGTTCCTTAACTCTTTCATGGAACCTCCGTACTTGTAACCGATATCGATCTGGTTGACATGAGGGTATCTATTTCTCTCTAGGGAATCTTATCTTAACTTTCTAGGAGATAGATTATTCTAATCTAAGTTATCACCCAATAGCATCCTTCAGGACATATAACCTTGGAATCTATATCCTTTCATTATTCATTCATTAAAACCAGTATTACATTGTAGTTGTAACCACTATTCACTCTTACATCAATACATAATAAAAAGTTTTAATTCTACCCAAAAATCTGGGTTCTTACATAAAATGCATTAGTTGCAAGAGCAAATATAGCATACTGTAAAACATTTACAATGGTTAATTGTATTATAAATGTAGATAAAAAAACTACAGTACAGTAGTCTATGATTAAAGAAACTACCTTTTTCATTATCAGGCTCAATAGTCTCTCATTCGAGCTCAACATCAAACTCAACAATCTCCTCTTCTTCGTAATGGTGCTGAGGCTCTCCAAATGTAATTATCTTATTGGAATTCATGTCCACCAAGAATATTTTTGTAGGCTCATAGTCTTCATATTGAACCTTGCTGCTAGTAAACAAAGTAGGGGGCAACCTATTATGAAAGATCAACTTCCAGGCACTTGCGCCAGATGACTCGATTTGGTTAACAGATGACCTGCAACAATTATATAAAGAGATTGTATATTGGGACACAACTGGATGCAAATACAGTCAATATAACAAAATATAAAGATTAAAGAGATTGTAAATTAGCATTACCTTAACATTGAAGACAAGACTATCCAAATCCAAAATATCAGCAAAGTCCACATGTTTGGATGAAACAGCCAAAAACATAAAAAAAATCCTCTCAGGAGAATAATCAAACAATTAGAGCGCAAAAATATAGTCGGACATCAATTTTTTATATTAAAAGAAGAAGAGAGTACATATCAAACATGTCATAAATATATACGATTGAGAGAAAAAGGATAAACAAAGGAGTAAGAGAAAAATAGCGGCACCACCACAATTTGCAGTAAGAATTTGGAAATCTGCATCACAATACAATAAAGGATAACAAAATCAAAATCAAGAATCAATTTTGAGACAACGTATATAAAATAAATTAAGTACAATTTGGAGATGAGATCGCCGGAGGATTCTCTGATATGCGATAAAAATTAATTAATTGGTGATTTAAAATTCAAATTCAATTCTTCTGATTGTGATATATGTTAGTAATATAGCTTACAAACTTACAAACCTGATTTCTCCATGATCCGGCAATGGAAAAAGTGACGATGGAAGTTTGTGAAGATGATAACGCGTAGGTTTAATTTTGAAATTAGTGATGAAAATCGACTTGAAGATTTAATCTATGAATCAAAATAAACAAACGACATGATTATAGGAACATTTTGAAAAGAAGTTACCATAACAATATTTTGAAATTGACGTAGTTACTATTAGATAGATATGGATATAACCCATTTTGATTTGGATGACTCAGTTAAATGTAAAATAACCAAAAAACCTGTAAAGTTATATTGGATGTTTAAGAAGTGGAAGGATAAATTATGTAATTTTTTTGTTAAATGACCAAAAAGCATGTAAAGATATATAGGATGAGTAAAAAGTGGAAGGATAGATTAGGTAATTTAAGAATGCTAATGCTAGCACTTATTTAGAATATATTGATATTGATATTAATATGTGAATCATTTTTATTATTCAATAAGGTAAAAGTAAAATAATTAAAATTAATTGTAATGATTATTGTATAAATAATAAATAAATAAATGATTCTAATACAAAATATATCGTAGATATTACTCGCGTCGTCTCGCGACGACACCTCAACTCGTGTTTATTAATGAAAATGATAAATTTTTAATTTTTATAATTAATATCATGAAATTTATATACATTATTTTGCAATCTACATTAAAATAATTAATTACCTACACTTAATCTCTAAAATATAATTTTTTTTCTTTGTGTCATTGTGTAAATTGCTATAACTTTTCTTAAATTTTGAAATTAAAAAAAAATAAAAAAGTTCAAATGTTTCAAATTTATTTTATTATTTTAAATTTATATTGATATGTAATGGTTTAAATTTGTGGAATGGTTTACATTGAAATCAAAAATCGAATTAATGCTTATAGAATGGGATTAGAATTTTTTATTTTTTATACAAAACATCAAATTTGGGGTTGGAAAGTTTATAGTAGGTAACATATATGTGTGTATAAATAAAAATATATTAACAATTATTCAAATAAATTATCATCCATAATTTTATTAAACATGAACTAAACCTTTGCACTATATTTTGAAATAATATTTTTGTGCAATATTTCAACTCGTTTACATTAGTAACAATAAATTAATTTATCATGACAAAGTGCATAATATTAAAAAAATGTATTAATTCTTTTTCAATTTCCATTAACTTATTTGATTACATATGAAAAATAAAATTAATTAATGACTCTCATGTTTCTTAAAAATTGGAATTATAACATTGAATTTGGTTAAAATGTTGTATTGTAGTCCATTTATCACTAATTTACATTGAAATATAATTGTTATCATTATTGAAATATTTAAAAAAATAATTTAAAATCATTTATTATAAATAATTTTAATTTTAGTAATCGTATTATAGTGTTTAGCCTAGCCCATAGGCCACCGCCACTCCTTAACTTAATTATATTAATAAAATTAAAAATTAAAAATTTCATTTTTACATTAAAAATTAATAAAATCATCTTTCTTGCATCTCATTTATGTATGAGACTTGAAATTATTATAATTAACACTTATGATAATAACTTTTCAATTAATAATCTAATATATAACATTGAATTTGATTAAACTATCACATGTTAGTCTCGTTCATTTATATTGATATACATTTATTTACTATTGTTGAAATATTTAAATAAAAAATATAAATCAAAATAAATTATCATAATTAGTTATTGTATTATATTTTGGAGCAGTTGCTTGGCGTCGTCTCGTGTATACTCATATATACTATTAAAAATATAAAATTAATAATATTTTATTTTTATATCTTAATTAGTAGAGGAGTCTTGAAATTATTATGAGTAACACTTAAAATAATAACTTTTCAATTAGGAATCTAATATAATAAAATTAATTTTATTAAATTATCGCATTTTAGTTCATTTATTGTTAATTATATTGTTACAGAATTGTTTATTATTGTTGAAATATTTAAATAAAATTTATAAATAAAAATCAATTATTATTAAAACATTATATTTTGATTGTGATTTATACATTGATACTTGACTCGTTTAAATTAATAAAATGTATTTTTTTTCTTGATAAAGATTGATATAGGTATTTTTCAGTTTAAATTATGAAATGCCGCACATCACATTATTTAGTTATTGAAATTTGTGATATATGTATTATAATTAGGAAAGTTTGCTAAATTTTATTAAAATAAAAATTCTTTTTTATTTATTTATGTAATTTGTAATCTAATATATATTTATTTCTTGTTTTAATATCACGTTTAAAACTAATATATAAACAAACTTATTTATAAAAACATAATCAAAATTTTATTATTATTTTTGCATATTGCCAATTTATATTTGTTAGGAATATTACCAAACTGTATTGATAAAAATCCATCTAATAAGTTGAAATATTAAGATGATGAAATAATGCATGGCAAATAAAGTTATTAAATCATTTGCATATCAATTAATAATAATTACATTGTCTTTACTTCTTTATCAAATTATCCTAACGTGGAACTCATATCTTATAATATATTAACATTACACATATGTAAACTATTAACATAAAATTTTCAATATTATACTTTTTATACGTTTAAAATGAAAAGAGTTTTGTAAATCTTACTTTTAACCATATGTATTAAAACAATATATTTGTATTTAGAATAGCAATTCGATTCTCCTCATCACGGTCAGCTAGCAAAAAAATGAGCCCCATTTGCAGAAACATTACTTAACTCACAAATCAAAGTCTTACATTCATCAATTACACCCCTAAAATAGGAAATCAGAGAGATATTGCTATGTATAGATTGCACTACACTATCAGTCTCAATAATAGCACTACTCCAGGACATCTATTTGATCCAACTCAATGCCTCTATCTCTCACCCTCAGTGCCTCCGCTATTTCAAGTGATATGTGCCTAGAATGACAGCAAAACTTAGCTTCAATAACTGCCCCTGTAGCTACACACACAAAACTGTAATTTCTTGCTTCCTCCAATAGAACAACACCTACATTAATTTTAATAGAATCTCCGGAGGGCCTGGTCCAAACCTCCTTTTCCAACACTTATGAAAATGAGTTGCAAAAATACTTCACATATTTTCTTGGCTATGTCTTGTAAGGCGATGTCTTCTGTTTCGGGCATACACACAATGCAACGTTAGCAACTTAAACTGCTAATAAGACATTATTATCATACTATTGCCAACATGTACAATTCACTACAACACTGCAAACTTGACATTTGGGAAGGATGGTGTACAATAAAGTCAAGAAACTAAAATAATGTAATGCATTTCATCAAAAAAAATTGTAAAGGTGAAAGAGTTCCAGACCATCATTGAGAGCGTGTTTCAGTTGCTTTGTCCATGACAGATCCATTTTAAATAGTTGACCACCATTGAGGTTTCTAAAGAATGCACATGATCATTAAAAACCAATTGATGACAGGGATGTAAATTTGGCCCATTAGTCTCTTCGAGGTGTGAACCATCTTTGTGGGATCCCATAATCCGAGGTACAGATTTGGGGCCACTAACCATAATCAACATAATATAAACCTGGATATAAACATAAAATAATAAGAAATACCCCTGATCCAAGACCGCTTACAGGTTATGGTATGAAACAAACAATCAAATTTAATCATTACAATCCAACCTCAGAATAAAATTGTTATACAGTCTTATAACAACTAAGTCCACTGTCCAACTGGTAACCAACCTCTGACAAGCTCAAATCACTACCCGACGAAACCAATAACTCGAACATCACCTCTCGCTGCTGGAGCAGGAAAACTCACCAACCAAAAGGTCCACTAATCTCCTCTATTAACTGAAGAAAAATAAACAACAAGCAAGAGTGAGCCAACAATGCTCAGCAAGTGTAAATAGTGATAGCAATATCAAGAACAATATGGTTCTGATCAATAAGAATATTCATCATATGGTACAAAAGAAATCAGATGGAGAAATTCAATATCGTGACTCTAAGATGAGCCAACAGGCCTTCACTAGAATAAAATGCATCAACAATGAGAACTGATAAAAGTTCTAACAATCAAAGATAATCATCATAGGCTTCAAACGAATCAGGCTTTAAAGCAACTCATCCTAATGAATGGATTAGAATTGGATTTTTTTTTATATTTTAAAAATAATAAGGTTAGGCTGCTGATCAGTCACGCACTAACCCCAAACAAACGCACACATCAATGTCTTAAAATGGATCCACGACACACATTGGCCTTAACTTTTGACCATTAAACTGGTCTCCCCGAAGGGACTCCTCTGACCATTAAACTGGTCTCCCCGAAGGGACTCCTCTGACCATAATATGGTCTCCCCGAAGGGACATCAAAACATTCCAATTCTATATCCAACGTACTGGGCGTCGGAACAATCGACAACCTTTGTCAATTAAACAATCTGGAAAACTCACATTCCAGAACAACAACTCAGCAAGTAGAATAAAAGGAATCAACAATTCTATCCTCGATATCGACAAGTTCGATATAATAGATGGGGTGATAATTGAATAGCAACAACAATAAATGTCGACAAGATCGACAATAATTGGGGTGACATCATAATCAGAATAATTAAAAGAAATTTCCACTTGAGCAAGAAGTGAAGGGAAGTACTAGCAGTATGATTAGCAACAACTGAGACTACAAGAATAAGGGTATAGTCAGGTGCTAAACATCTAACAAAATTTCCCCAACATCTTGTAAAGTTTAAATCAACATAAGTGAATTAAGTAGTTTAAAACGATTGTTTGAAAAATAACTCCAAGATAATTAATTGTAGGTAAGTTTAAAGGAAACATCCCCTAAAGAGGGTCCATCAGTGAAAATATGTCATAATCAGGAATCGTACTAATAGATTTTATGAGATTTTAAAAATCCTGAATTTAATCTATTTTAGAACGTCCCTTAAAACATTTTTGAAGAAAAATAAATTTAAATAAAATAAAAGAAATAGTTCTCTCATGAGGAATCACATAACATACCATGTTTTAAAATATTATTAAAGAAAAGGATATTTGTAAGATCATTTGAAATTTTGCACTTGAGCTATATGGGGAAATATAAACATTTGCACGTCATTTGAAGAAGGACGTCACTTTGTAAACATAATTTGACCGACACATTTGATATATAAATATAACAGAATTGCATCACTTGAATAATAAGTGAGGAGCGATAACACTTGCCTCAATACATAGTTTCCAATATCAACATCTTGATCCGTGGTTAACTCCACGTCAATCTCTACTTCTCTACACGTCGTCCTCTACTCGCTTATATAACTGTCCTTTCCAATAACCATATCCTTCTTGCGCTTCCATCTACACGTGCACTGCTCTTGGCCAGGCCTCCTACTCATACCTACATATGGTAACGCGCTACTTTAGTACAACTCAACCAAAATCTTACTGTCGATCTAATCTACCCATACGCATCCTATAACGCTTTACAACTTAACACATTTAGCACAAATATAGACCACTTACTCAAAATAGCATAGTGAAATCAAATAATTCACATAAGCATTTAGCATATAACAACTTGTCTCCATATTATCCCACATATACACATTGGTTCACAAATAACTTTTTATTAAGAGTTAATTGCATATTGCATCCCTGTGGTTTTGGCCAATCGCAATTGTTACCCAAACTTCAAATAATTTCAGTTTGCATCCCATAACATGTTTTGGCGGTTCACTTTATACCCCTTTCACCGACTTCCGTCAAATGAGGCCCGTTAACATTATATTCACAAGGGTAAAATTGGAAAACAAATTTTTTTTTTTGTTATCAGATGGAATAAAATTTCATTAGTTATCAGCATTTGAGCTACTATCCGGTAATGTGTGTTGCAAGGGTTAATCTGTACTTGCAGACTTTGTTATTGTTGTGCTCAAAGCGAAAGATAGCAGATAGAGGAATTAACATATTTGGAACACTGGTTTTCTGGACTTGGTTTCCTCTACTTATTTCGTGCTTGCCTAATTGGCCAGAAAGAATCATGTTTGTGCTGGTAAGCTTCTGCGTCTGTGCAGTACAACATGTTCAATTCACATTGAACCATTTTGCTGGAGATACCTACGTAGGTCCTCCCAAGGGTACCAACTGGTTCGAGAAACAATCCGAGGGCACAATCAACATTACGTGCTATCCTTGGATGGACTGGTTTTACGGAGGGCTGCAGTTTCAGGTTGAGCATCATCTGTTTCCTCGTGTACCTCGGGGACAATTGAGGGGCATATCTCCTCTAATGAAAGAGCTCTGTAACTGCAGATGAGCTCTGTAAGAAGCATAATTTGCCATACAGGAGCCTGTCATTCTAGCTATCAGGCTAATGTTATTTTAATGCTATTAATCCAGAGGTCATCAGGATAAAAAAAATTTTGTTTTCCAATTTTACCCTTGTCAATGTAACGTTAACGGGCCTCATTTGACGAAAGTCGGTGAAAGGGGTATAAAGTGAACCGCCAAAACATATTATGGGATGCAAACTGAAATTATATGAAGTTTGGGTAAAAATTGCGATTGGCCAAAACCACAGGGATGCAATATGCAATTAACTCTTTTATTAATTTACTATAAGACTTAGAATATAATTCTGACGAAAATCGGACAACACCTCCTTTATAAAATGACTTATCCTGTCGGAATACAACCGACCCAAATCATCGATCAAACAATCTTATAATTAATTACCAACTCCATCTTATACTTACAACTCAAAATATACTACACAATTATAACTCAGATACATCACTGATCATTAGAACCGGGTTGCGCTGCTTGATGCTTCTGAATCCATTGTATTAATTCCACTAGAGTCTCATATAATCTCATAATTCAATCCAAGTTCACAAACAACATTTACTTTCTAAATCAATGTATAATCTAAAATTAGCATCTAATAAAACATGTATACTTCTAAGTCTAACATACAATTACAATTACTCACTATTATACCCATAATACGTAAACCCATAACGAACAACTCGAATTACAATATACTCAAATTACCGAACATTAATAGATTCGAAACCATTGTTTTCATTTCACTGTAACACAGCAACAACCATTCAGCACTTACACAATCGACAATCACACTCAGCTTGGCATCACACACATACCCAATGTACATACACACCCACAGCTGAATTACACAGCCACATCCTCCTTCCCCTTTCTCCCTTTTTAACCCCTCCGATAAATTGCACAACACAGACATATCTTCCCCTGTTTCTATCCCTCACTGTCTCCCTCTTACCCCTGCTATCTCCTGCCTTCCTCGAACAACACCACACGGTTGAACCTTACAGCCACAGTACAGTCGAATCACATAGCCTCCAACATCACCCCACTGACCAATCGAAATTTAAAACCCCCAATCTCGATACATACATGAACTCACACACAACCACACTTACCCATTCACTCGGCAGTTTACACACACACACATACAGTTCGGTAAAACACACACACACATCACAGCCACACAAACGCAGCAACCCACACCCACCACTGCTTATATACATACACAATCGTATCTACGCACAAACACACAATCGCGGACAACAGGACGCAGGGAAACCAGAGGGGAGGGTGAGTGATACCAACGAAGGCTGAGAGAGGAAAGCGAGAGAAATTGTGAGAGAGATTCAAGAGATAGAAAAGAGACAGCCGAGAGTAGTATTGGGGAAGAAAAGGAACAGCTGTAAAGATATTATTGCCCAAGGGCATTTTTGTAACTTACATTGATGGAAAACATTGTAAAAGAAAATCCCATACCTAGCTTTTAAAATCGAATTTAAATGGAAATTTTGTGAAAACATAAACTTTTCGTTTTTACAATAAAGAGTATAAAATTACGAACACCCATATATTTTTAAGAGTATAATGTTCCTGAGATTACCTCAGGGACTTACCTGAGATCCTTTGCCTAAATTCTTATAAAATATGGGGTGGAAATTTTTGTAAAATCAGAAATTTTTAATTAGCCTTGCGGGCCCAAGCAAATTTAAAGTATATTTTGTAGATATCTCAGGAAAAGTTTCCTGAGATCAATCTCAGGAACCTTTTTCTCTATTTTTAAAATATTTTTAGTATCAAAACTGAATTAAATATGAATTTTACAAGTTTTGATCATTTAAAAGCAACATAACTCTTATAATCATTTTAAAATAATTAAACATCCAAAATAATTCTCCCGAAAATTTAAAAACTAATTAATATCATAAAGATGATAACACAAAATATTTCGTGATTTTTAACAACTCTAATGATTTTATAAAAATCTCATAAAATCAATAATACATGATTTAGATAGATTTAAATCATAAAAATAAAATTAAAAAAACACGGACTTACACGGCACACGTAAACCATCATATAAATACATGAACACAATATCACATATATTGTCCTTCTCAAAATATTCACATCATATAATTCCACATTTAATATTAAATAAATACTTATAAATATGTGATTTTCTAAGGCGTTATAATCTTCATCCTCGGAAAGCATCCAAGCGACATGGATTGCTTCACGCATGAAAATAAAACAGATATCATGGCTTGGCTGGCAATTACGGGAGCAACTGTTGCTATCAAGAAAACTGGCCAGAAAAGACCATTTGTTTTTCCACCAATGTGTAAGAGATTAGTGATACAATGACCACATATGAAAATGATAAATCTTGTCCTCACAAAATTAAAAACATACAGAGAATCAAAGGAAATGTGAGAAGCTACATTTTGGCAAGAATCATCTGTCACAGAATCATAGAATATCCTGTTCACTGAGTTGCAGAAAAAAATTCCTCAGAGTAGTCGCTACTTGGCGTAATTGTTTGACTGTCATGCTTGGATACTTGGTATCATCAACCCTATACTTTTTTGTCTGGGAATTGTTTTACCACTTCTCGACCTGTCTTAAAAACAGTAAGTTAAGGTTATTAACATTTTACAGAAAGATGAACTTAAAAGCTCAGTCACCTTCATAATTTCTTCTTCATTCTTCTGTCGATATCTATAATCTTCAATATTCTTCACTCTTTTTTCACTGTATACTTAGATTTTGTAATATAAACATCGATTCTCTTTCTGCATGATTATCATTTCTGCTGACTACGAATTGTTCAACACATTACCAACATGCCTTTATGTTTATATATATAAGACGCCATGCTAGGAAGGTCTCTATATAGGGACTAAAGTCAAGAATCTATGTTCAAGATAACCATGTAATTCAACTTATGTATTATCGTCACTATACAAAATGATAATTTATGTGTTTTAGCACACAAAATCTTACAATAAGGATATATTAAATCTTAGTCAATATATTAAAACACTTTTCAAGAGAACCAACAGATTATAAAAGTAAGACATTGTAATTTAGTATTTTCAACTACTGTGCCAGACCAATTTCTCATAACATTTTACTAGGAGAACGAAAGAACTTTAACTCACATTTTTTACGGAACAACTTTGACATCAACATAAGCAACATGAAATAAATTGTCTGATGTTCTTATGGGGCATCATTGTTTGGAGTAGACCTTTACAGGTTAGCAAGGATATCCACTAAATGGAGCTTTCTCCAATTTTTCCATCAAAACATGCTTACTCTGCCTATAATTGTTGAAATTTTTCTATTTAGGCCCTCCTTCTATAAATTGAGCTGTTATAAGGTAGTTGCAACTATAGAGCCAGAGAGACCCCTTTGGTTATTTTCCAGTTTAGTATCTTTGCTAACTAAACAAATCTAGAGGGAATAATTTTTTTGCAACTCCAAGCATTGAATATCATATAGAGGGAATAAAGACCTTATACTAAAATGGTAAATAAAGATCATACCATATCATAATTTAACTTTTCAGGTTACCCCGCTTTTTCCGAGCCTGTGTATTTATATATGACATTTAACCTAATTCATGGTGGGTTGCGTACTTAAAACTGAAAAATTAAACAGAACTGAAAAATTGTACGCAAGTGCATTTATGTGAGTGAAAACGTGTATAAGCGCTTGTTATATTAGCACAACTAATAATAATTTACCTACAAATGATACCTTTGGCACTTCTGTCTAGTACAAAGTCAGCTTTTCCACTCAAACCAATGAAATACAATAGAATTTTCCAGAGCTACACATGTACAACGTTTTAACACATTCCTGGTTCTGCCAAAAAGTATATGTACCTACATATACCAAATCTTAAAAATTAATATTTTAGAACTCTCAGTCTTATTTATCTTGATACAATTCTCAAAATTCTTAATTTAATATTTAAGAGGTACAATTAAATAATTTTTAAATAATTGTTAAATAATTAAATAATATTTAAGAGGTGCAAAGACTTTAGCTAGCATCTGTGAGGCTTTTCTACCTCATATTCCTAAAGATTCTATAACGTTCACAGGGAATGGAGATCAGACTGATGAACAGATACAGTCATTCCTTAAAGCTTCTGGTTCCCAGAATTATGTTCCCGAGGAGGTGAGAAAAAAGTCAGTTACCTTGCAAATTTTTTGTGCATTGTTGATAGTTTTGTAAATGCTATATAATTGTAAATTTAAGACACTATTTTGGGCCGCAGGGTTGGTGAAATCATAACAAAGGGAGTATTTTAATCATATTCTTTTTGGTAAGGGAAGAAGCATAATAATTTAGGTACAAATGCAAATAAAAAACTACAAATCCTAAGATCCACGTGTGTTAGTTACCTGAAATGGGATTTGATAAAGTAATCTTTATAGGTTTAGCAAGGAACTGTCTGTGATTCTTTCGGATCTACAATGATGCTGCTAAATGGTGGATTACTTGAGTAAGCATCTTCTAGTTCACCACCTGCAATATAATTGATATCATTTGCTCTTAGCTGAACAAATAATATTAGTAAGAAAGTAACTAACACACGTCCAAAGCATAAACACGAAATGTTTTAGGTGAAAACATTTGCAAAAAAAATAGAATGTCCGTGATACAATTGAAAAAAAAAAGAGGATTTAGATAGAGAAAATTAAAAAAGTAACATGTTTTAGGTGAAAAAGATAATTGATTAATCTATAGTAATTATAATTTAATTATGTTATTTTACTAAATAAAATCGCTCGTAATGTTTTTAGAAAAATAGAAATTAATGTTGGCCGTGATATATCAAGAAAAATAGGGACTTTAGTTAGAAATTATATAAAAGATGATACGTTTTAGCTGAAAAATGTAATCGATTTATTATATATTAGTATTATAATAATATTATTTTATTTTATTAAATATAACTGTCCGTGATATAGTTGGAAAAAAAGAGATTTTAGTTTGAGAAAATATAAAAGGTAACGTGAAAATTAAAAAGGTGACGCGCTTAGGTGAAAAAGGTAATTGATTAGTTTATAGTAATTATAATTTAATTGTTATTTTACTAAATAAAATTGTTCGTAGTGTTCTTTGAAAATGAGAAATTAATGTTACCCGTGATATTTCTTGAATAAAGGAATTTAATATAAAAAAAATAAAAAGATGATACGTTTTAGCTGAAAAGGTAATAAGTTAAATATTAAAATTATAATATTATTATTTAATTTTTATTAAATTAAATAGTCCGTGATATAATTGGAAAAAAGAGAGGTTTTACTTAGAGAAAACAAAAAAGGTAATGTGTTTTGGCTAAAAAAAGTAACCCGCGATATAATTGGGAAAAGAGATATTTTAGTTAGAGAAAGGAGAGAAGATAATGTGTTTTGACTGAAAAAATTAGTTGATTAGTTAATAGTAATTGTAATATACTTTCTAATTAGATAAAATATAAAAAATATTATATGTTACCTGAAAATGAAATAATTATATTAATTAAATTATTAAATGATTGCATTTATCAAATAATTATATTAATGAAATTATTAATTGAAATTAATTAAAATAATTAAGATTATTTAACCTTTTATCATTTTTGGAATTTAAAACAAACTAGGTTAAAACCCGTGCGATACACGGATTTGTTTTAATATTATATTAATTTTTCATTAATTTTTTAAAAACATGAATTTTGGAGGTTTAAATTTTTAAATGAGATAATTTGATAATAATTATATAAATATTATCCGTGATATTTCTAGAAGACGAGGGATTTTAGTTAAAAAATATAGAAAAGATGGTAGGTTTTAGTTGAAAAAGGTAATCGGTTAATTATTAGTAATTATTAAATTATTATTATATTTTATTAAATAAAATACCCGTGATATAATTGTAAAAAGATAGGTCTTAGTTTAAGAAAATATAAAAGGTAACATGTTTTAGGTGAAAAGGGTAATTGATTTTTTTCATTGTAATTATGATTTAATTATGTTAGTTTACTGAATAAAATTGCTGGTAATGTTTTTAGAAAAGGAGATATTAATGTTGATCATGATATTGCTAGAAAAAGTGGGATCTTAGTTAAAAAATATAAAATAAATGATATGTTTGAGCTGAAAAAGGTAATCAGCTAATTATTAATATTATAATATTATAATTTTATTTTCTTAAATAAAATCGCCTATGATATAATTGGATTAATAGAGATTTTAGTTAGAGAAAAGGTAACGTATTTTGATTGAAAAAGATAATTGATTATTTAATAGTAATTATAATATAATTATATTATTTTATTAAACAAAATTGCTCGTATTGTTTTTTAAAAAAGGAGAAACTTAGTTAGATAAAATATAAAAAATATTGTATTTTACTTGAAAGAAAAAATTTATTTAGTTATTGAAAAATAGAAAAGGTAATATGTTCAACCTAAAAAATGAAATTGATTACTGAAGGAGAAATTTTAGTTAGAAAAAATATTTAAAATATTGTATTTTACGAAAGAAAGAAAATTATATAGTTATTGAAAAATAGAATAAATAACCTGTTTAACCAGAAAAAAAAAATTGATTATTGAATAGATAATATATATGTTTAACCTGAAAAAGGAAATTGATTAGTTAGTATGATGGATTTTATTTGTAATTAAGTAAGGGTAAATAAGTAAATTCAACATGTACCGTACCAACCAAACTTTTAATATTTCGGATTTTATATAATAGTATAGTATAGATAATAAAATAGTTTTCGAAAACAAAATCATAATTTCAGAAATTAATCTGAATTTTCAAAATGATTTTAGAAAACAATTTTCTGAATTTTAGAATTAAATTCAGAATTTTTGAAAAGTAAATAAAAGTAAACACAGATGGGATGTTTACATATTACTTTCAGATTACTGTCTTTAGTATTTCAATTTCAAATAAAAATTTAAAATAATATTAACATTCAGGGGTTTAAGTAAGACACCAATATTATAAACGTTCACTTTCCTGTTTATAGTCAAGTGGGTATCCAATATTACAACTATGTTTCGCATGTTAGGTGTTTGATATTAGTACCCTGAGAGGTAAGAATTGCTCTCGTATATTATTTCCCTAGGAATCTGTCTTCGAATATTCAGTTGGTAAAAACTCAAAAAGAGGATGAACGGAGAACGAAGAACGAAGGATTCGACAGAGGCATAGAAGGCATATTAGTGAGTTTCATCAACAGTAACGAAGATCTGGTAGACAAGGAAGTAGTCCGCAGGGTGAATCAGGGCAATGACAAGGCCATCACAGAAGCACTCATGCAAATTCATTAGAGAAGTCTACCAAGAGAAGACAAGAGGAAACTACACTCTACTGCAACTGAACCACAGTACGAAAGATCAGGTAGAGGGATAGGCATTCAGGTCAAGGAGAACACAGATGGGATGTACAACAAAGAAAATCCCTGGTATACGGTTCAAAAAGTGGGAGGGAAAACTCAGTTTGTCAAAGGTGCATTGCAACAGCCCCATAATAATGAGAAGGATAGCCAGTCTCTCAACCAAAAATCATATATGGAGACTTTGATGGGAAAAGCAGAAGGCAAAAATCCAGAACCACCAAAGATGAGACCCTCCCAAACCACAGTCAATTCAAAAACTACGGAACGTGGTGGCAGAAAGAACCCCACATCGATCTTCGTCCATAATATTTCTGAGAAGGCAAATGCCAAAGACGTCTGGGCTTTCTTCAAAAACAAGGGGACAATAAAAGACATTATTCTTCCTAGAAGCAGAGACAGAAAGAATATCAGGTATGGCTTTATTATTCCAACCAGCATCTCAGAAGCAAGAAAGATCATTGGAAATTGCAATCAAACTACCTTCCTAGGTAAAACTCTCTTCGTCAAACTAGCAATGCCAATGGGGGAGGGATCAAACGGCCAGAAGGGTAACAACCAAACAGGAGGGGTTAACCACAAAAAGGATCCAAAGTTTACTCGCTTTGACGAACAACAAAAGTAAAAAAACCCAGAAGAGGTGCTCACGGACTCTATTGAAAATCTTAACCACAGGGTCATAAAAGTCTCACTAGAAGAAGACACCAAGGAGGAGCTTGAAAGAAGTCTGATAGCTTACTCTAGGCAGGAGGAAACTGCCACGGTGTTAGAAAAAAAACTAGTGGCAGGCAACATTAAGGGTATAAAGATACAAGGGTTATCCACAACAAAGTTTCTATTGACATTTGCATCGAAACTTGAGAAAGAAAAAAGAGACTTAGGCTGGCTGGATCCTTGGGTCGCTTCTTTTCACGACGTAAGTCATGAAGACCTTCGTCTTCCAAGAAAAGTCTGGTTGAAATGCGATGGCTTACCCCTGAGTCTCTGGAACGAATCCAACTGGAAGCTCATAGCAAAAGAATGGGGACATTTTTCTCATGTCGAGCCCATAAACTCGAATGAAGGAATGCTTACAACCCCCCTCCTTTGTGTCAATACTTGCTTTGTAAAGGAAATAAAAGAAACTTTCAAAGTTCTATTTGGCAAAAAAGGTTATTGGGTAATTGTCAAGGAGGTCCCTGAACCTTTGTCCCATAGCAGCGCCAACAAGGTAAATAGAACACAGGATTCAGGACAGAACCCAAAGGAACAAGATATAAAGGATGACAAGATTCCAGAGACGCAAAGTTCGCACCACCCAGTAGGTGATGAATCTTACTCAAAGGCGGAATCTAACGAAGAAGCAAATAGTGTAAGGCCCTTCCCAGTAAATGAACAAAACTGGGAACCAAGGGAAGAGTTAGTAAATAGTACATCCCTGGATGAGCATACGACAGAACGGGGCAACTTCTCTATCTCGAGCATAGAGAGTGACAAAGAGGAGTCACCAGAGGAGGAAATTGACATCAACTGGAACAAAATTCACTTGGGAGGCAAAGGGGTAGACCTCGTAAGGTCCTTAAGATTAATTATTTTTTTGAGGTCAAGGGAGGAAAAAAGAAGTCGAGAAAGCAGGCAAGAAATCGAGATGGAAAGAGTTACGCGGAACCATCTAATTTTGCATTAGTACCTTTCTCAAACAACTTAAACCCCTCTACTGAAACACGAAATGATTTGGTAAAACAAATCGTGGAAGTGGGAGAGATGTTGGGTCTGTTTGATCCAGCGGAAAAAAGTCAAGTAGCAGAGCTAGTTAGCAAAAGTCTAGCAGACTAGCAGTCCTGCGAGTTAGACTCCTTGTACATTTTCAGTCGTTAATGGACACGGTATAAATTCTCTCTTGGAATGTCAGAGGAGCTTGCAACTCCATTGCTCGAAGGAATATTAGAGATCTAATCCAGTCTTCCTCACCAAACATTCTGTTCATTCAGGAAACAAAATGTGATTCATGGTCGGATGCCACCAAAGACTCAATTTGGCCGGTCAAAGGTCATGGATGGATTGAGTCACCAGCAAGGGGCTTATCTGGGGGATTATTAACATCTTGGGACGAGTCCCTTTTTAGCATTCAAAACAAATTAGTAGAGCAAAACTGGATTTGGATAAGATGCTCACTCATTGCTAACCAAGGCATCTTTAACGTAGTAAACGTGTATGCCCCTCAGGATGATAAGGGTAAAAAGAGGCTATGGTTGAAATTCAAAGTACTACTAGATCATTTCCCAGATGAAGCTTTCTGTTTCATGGGAGACTTCAACTGCATCAGAGATAAGTCGGAAAGAACAAACTGCTCTTATAGGTTGAAAGATACAAAAGATCTTAACTCCTGGGTCAAGGAAAATCACCTCAGGGATATCCCATTGCAAGAACATAAGTTCACTTGGTTCGGACCTGCAGAAAGAAAAAGCAGAATCGATAGGGTAGTGGTAAACGATTATTGGCCCATGGGGAACTCCTGGTCCTTGAAAGGACTAAACAGGAAGTCTTCAGACCACTTACCATTGCTTCTCAAATCAAAGACGCAAGATTGGGGACCTATTCCTTTCAAAGCATTCAATTCATGGCTAGAAAATGATTCGCTAAAACAATGGCTCTCTGAAAAATTAGGGAATGTCACAGTCAGTACAAACAACTTTGGAGCATGGAGGAAGGTCAAGTCATTGATCAAACAGTGGAGCAGGTCAATAAAGCAAGACATCAATAAGCACATTAGTATTCTAGAAGAGGAGCTAGACACCCTCGACAAAGGTACAGGTCCTCAGATAGGAAGATGGAAGACGGTAGAAGAGCTCCACAAAGCCTATGAGATTAGGGATTCAGAACTCAGGCAGAAAGCTAGAATGAAGTGGGATCTGGAAGGCAATACGAACTCAAAATTCTTCCACCAATACATTCAATTCAGAAGACGAAAGAACTCAGTCTATGGGATATGGAATAATGGTCACTGGGTTTCAGATCCAGCCGTGATAAGGGAATCCTTCTTCAGTTACTTCAAAAAACTGTTTAGAAAGAAAGACAAGAGTGGCTACATGTTCAACCTGAAAATTCTGCAACCTAACACTCTAATTTCTACCGATAGCATCTTGCTAGCCTCCAACTTCACTCTCGATGAGATTGAATTTTCCCTGAAGACTCTAAATCACACCAAAGCTCCTGGCCCAGATGGCCTCAATGGCAGATACATCAAAGAAGCATGGTTTTTCCTGAAAAACGACTTCATGTTAATGATAAAAAGATTCCAGGAAAATCTAGTACTACCAGGGGGCTTAAACTCGTCCTTTATTACACTAATTCCTAAACTAGAGTCACCACAATCAATGGGAGACTATAGGCCAATTAGTTTAATAAACTTTACTATGAAGATAATCTTAAAAACTATGGCAACAAGATTGGGAAGGGTCATGAACTGCTTGGTTTCAGAACATCAAACGACATTCATCAAAGGAAGGAGTATTACAGATGGGATCCTCATCACAAATGAAGTTGCAGATTGTATTCTCAGGAAAACTTGCAGAGGCATAATTCTCAAAATTGATTTCGCTAAGGCCTTTGACACAGTGAGCTGGAATTTTCTTTTCAATACCTTGAAATGCATGAATTTCAACGAAATTTGGATTAATTGGCTAAAGTCCATCTTCGATTCAGCCAGACCATCTATTTTGATTAATGGCTCTCCCACTAAAGAGATCAAAATGGAGCGAGGACTGCGCCAGGGGGATCCCTTATCCCCTTTACTTTTCAATTTGATGGGAGAAATGTTACACAAGCTGCTAGAGAAGGCCACAGATTCTGGGATATTCAAAGGTATCGAACTAAAGCAAAACTGTCATATCTCACATCTCCAGTTCGCAGACGACACAATACTTTTCATCAGAGATGATTTGGATTCTGTCAAAGGTATCAAAGTCATTCTGAAGATCTTTGAATTAATGTCTGGCCTACAAATTAATTACATCAAAAGTTATTTGTATGGATCTAATTCATGCCAAGAGAATTTGCAAGCATGGGCTAACATTCTGGAATGCAATGTGGGGTCTTGGCCACTGAAATATCTGGGAGCCTCAATAGGTAAATTGCCAAGGAAAATAGATTTTTGGCAGCCATTAATCCAGAAATTTCATAAAAAACTGCAAGGATGGAAACTTATGGGTACGGATATGGCTGGAAGGATAGTCATTCTCAAATCTGTGCTAAACAGTATTCCAACTTTCTGGCTAAGCTTATATAAAGTTCCTTCTGAGGTTATCAAAAAAATAGAGAAAATCAGACGAGATTTTCTTTGGAATGGCTTGCATACTCATGCGCGAAAGTTGCATGGGCTGAGATGGGAAAAAATTTACAGGAGTAAACAGGAGGGAGGCCTAGGGATCTCTTCCATGAGTCACAAAAACATATCCCTTTTAGCAAAATGGTGGTGGAGGCAAAAATCTGAAAAGAACAGCATCTGGCAAAGAATTCTGCAGCAAAAATACGGGGAATGGGACACTCAATTGCCAAATAGGAACAAATTATCTCCCATGATGGGAAGTATAGTGTCTGTTTTGAACACCTCGTCACTTAAATTGTTCACAACTCAAGATTTTATTTGGAAAATAGGAGATGGCAGTATGTCAAAATTCTGGGAGGACCATTGGATTGAGGTAGAACCATTGCGGGATAAGTTCCCTAGATTGTATGCACTAAGCAATTTCAAAGATGCTACTATCTCACAATTCAAGTCAGTTTGGTCCACTTCTCGCGAAAATGAAGAAACAATGCTATGGAGAAGGCCTCTAAGGGGATGGGAAATAGAAGAAAGTGAAAAGATCTATGAATTGGTGGCAAATTTCCACCCAACTGTACACAAGGATCACATTCTATGGAAAGCCAACATGGGAACGTACAAAGCTAGCCTGGGCACAGGAATCTTATCAGCATCTCCAAATGTTCAAGGTAACTGGTCATGGATTTGGAAATGCAAGGTCCCACCTTCAATAAAAATTTTCTTGTGGAAAATCAAACACAAAATTGTTCCTACCAAGTGCTTTCTAGTACAGAGAGGTATGCCCATCACCCAATTGTGCCCCTGGTACAATAATGCATACGAAGACTTTGATCACCTATTTCGGAGTTGTCAACTTGCAAACTCAGTATGGTCATTACTACAAAGCTGGTTAAATATTAACCTTGGTAGTTTTCTGCTCGAAGAATTCAACCTTGAGAAGCTCTACAAGTCAAAAATAGGCAAGGACAATGTAAAGTACTGGGAAATGTTTGCTTCAGCTTCGCTATGGACCATATGGAAAGCCAGAAATGAATGCACCTTCCAAGGAGTTAAGAAAGATCGACAAAGCCTAATCTTTAATCTTAAAAACTTCGCCTACTTGTGGTCGAGAAGGGCAGGCTGGACGTCATTTTCTTTTCAAGGTATGCATAATATCTGGGAGCTAAATCCAGTTGGTTTTCTAAAAATCCAAAGGGTCAACAGGAAAGACAATTTCCTAAATTGGTTGTTCGCAACCCATGATCTAGTGGCTTTTACAGATGGTTCATGGTCTGAAATCAACACGAACTCCCCAAGGAAAAATATTCGAGCAGGTATAGGAGGGCTCATCCTGGATAATCAGAGAGAATCTATCTTCATCTTCTCAGGCCCTTCAAATGCTATCACACCGCTAGAAGCGGAAAAAGAAGCCAGCCTATTCTTATTAAACAGTCTTATCTCTTCACAAGGGGCTTGCAAAGGAAGTTTAGTTCTTTGCACAGACTGTTTCTGGCTCATCAAAGAACTCGAGAGTTGGAAATCGCAGCAATCTTCTTTGTCAAATCTGCCTTTTAATCTATCGCTTCTACAATGTGACAGAGAAATAATTAGAGATGCAGATTTTCTAGCGAAAAATGGAGGGGGATTAAAAAAAATTATTTCTGCATGGTTTTAAATTTCAATTTTTCAGAAAAGAATCAGCCCCAGTATCTTCTTGCAAGCAAAAACTGGCTCAGTGGCATAGAAGATGCACATAATAGGTGGTACAGATAGGGGTTTAACATGTTGATGTTCAAAGGGTTAGAGTTGTTGAGCAGTCTTAGGTGTCAACTCTTAGGTGTCAGTCTTAGCCGCTGTTTTGTATGAATGATGCTTATGAGCCTGTTCAGGGGCTCTTTTGTAAGCCTTCATGGCTTTTATTATTAATATCATTTCCAGCTTTTCAAAAAAAAAAAACACAAATTTTTTTTTGAACTGACACTGTTCATCTTCTTCAACAGACCCCCCCTGGTTTTTTTCCCAGCGGCGGCGGCCATTATCCGGCAGCCCCAACCGCTGCTCCGACGAGCTCCAAACAGGTACCACACCAACAACAATCAGTTGCCTACCAACTGGGCAACTTTAACACAATAGAATCGTGGGAAATCTGATCAAAACTGACCACAAAGTTCAAAATCTGGCGAGCTTGGAGAAAAATCCGGCCAAAATTCGTTTTTACACATTTCTAAACCAAACTCAAAGAGTTATATCTCAAATCAAAGCTTAGAACACGTAGAATCTAACCCCTATAACCTTCATCACGAACAATCAACAGATTGTTCGAATGAATTAATTTTATATAAAAACTAAAAACACATAGATATGATCCTTAGGACCTCTAGAATCTATATAAACAATCAAATTAACCGTAAAATTACTCAATCAAAAAGCCCTAATTTAACTCAAGAACCCTAATTTTCGAATTGGATATTCTAGCAATAGAACAATGAAATTAAACATGGAATTGGACTCCTGGCATCAATATAAATCTATACAACCCATCAATATCACTGGAAAATAACAGAAAATAAAAACCTCAATTTGAACATGAACCTTAATTCGAAATTTTCAAAAGAGAATTCATAGATATTTAGGAAATTTACCCAACATAGAAATTGATGAAAGAGTATGGAAGAGGATGTCGAGAGCTTCGATTTGATTGCTTGAACACCAAAATCGGATATCAGAATCACCTTCAAAAGTAGCTTTGATCTTCAAGAACGATTTTTGAAAATATGATTTTGATAATAAAATTTGATTTTTGAAATTTTTGTTTTTGATTTCTGATTGGCCAGATATGATGATGTTGATTGGCTTAGAAAAATTGTTTGGGTTGGTCAAGATAAGGTTACGTATAATGGGGCCGTTTGGGAACCCTAATTAATTTTTAATTAGTTCGAAACGTACCAATTAAGTCAATTATGGGTCCGATACAAACAAAAATATTTTTACGAAAAATAACAAATTAAACACTAAAAATTTTAAAAATGAATAAAATACGAGTTTCGAATATTTTGAGATTTATCTGATGAATATTGATATGAAAATGAATTTAAATCAAAGTCCCAAGGATTTCGAAAACATGGTTTAACGGATAAGAACAACTAAATGGCACATTCTTTTTTTTTTTAAAGTAAAATATAATTATTCAGGGGTCTAATACAATCACTAAACACATATAGGGTCCCCAAACAGTCATTCCAATTAACATTTAACACGCTGACTCGTCAACGGAAATAAAATAATTCAAAATATTTTTATTCCAATTTACGAAAAATAGTAATTGTGGGAATTTAATATTCACGGTTCTTACAAATATGTTTAACCTGAAAAAGGAAATAGATTAGTAAAGGAGAAATTTAGTTATTTAGTAAAGGAAATTGAAAGATATAAATAAAAGAAATTATTTAGTTATTAAAAGATTGAAAAGGTAATATATTTAACCTGAAAAAAAAACTGATTAGTGAGAGAGAAATTTTATTAGATAAAATATAAAATGAGAAAAATGTTCCTACGGTTAACTCTAGAAAATTAACTAAAGTCACTTGCATTTTATATACAAAAGTTAGATGACATTTTTGTAATAATAGAATTCATCCCCCTGTATTTACAAAAACACCCTTACTTTTGTATTGAAAAATGAATTAACTTTAGGATATTACATATAGTTAACTATAGGATCTGTTATATGGAGAATATTGTATAACAATATTTTGGAGGTTTGCTGGAATCACAAAGCAAAATACGGATATTTTGCTAAGAACACGAAGAACACGGAAGGAGATTGGAGATCGTTTGTGGCTGATCTTGTATGGTGTTTTTAGGGGTGAACTGTCAATCATCCTTTACAAGATGCCTACGTACCCTATTTATAGGGATCAAGCCATACGTAGTTCTCTTGGATAAGAAGTTATCTAGACGGGCTAGGGTTTCTATGGGCTCGGCTAGGCCCAAATCCACTAGACATCTTCTTAGGCTGATATATTTTACCCATTTATTCTATCCATGATCCATGGTTCAAAGAAGGAAGCAAATGGTCTCGCATGGCTAGAGTCGGGACCTCTTGGGCGAGGCTAATAGAGAAGTAACAAGGGTGTAGCATGCAACCTCGAGGGCTTGTGTCATGCGAAGCGGACCCAAGTGTATTGATACTCATGCGACCTCGAGGGGCTGCGTCATGAGCCTTCCAGCAGAGAATGAGATAGCGATCTCGTGTAGTATGTGGATGTGATGATAGTACGAAGCGATCCCAATGAGGGAAATCGTAGCGAAGCGATCCCTTGACGGGAGTTATACGAGAGGTGATCCCTATAGATGCGACCTTGAGGCCGGGCTAGCATGATGCTTAAATCAACTGGCCTTGCTGACGAGGCGAATGGAGAAGCTGCATGGCCTCGCATGCGGCCTCGCTGGGCTAGTCATGCGAGGTGATCCACGCTGTACGGAGATAATTATACTCACGCGACCTCGCTGGGCCTGACCGTAAGCCTTCATAATAAATATGCTCTAGGCCTCGCTGGACCTTGCAGAGAGAGTATTCTAGGTCATGCTGGACCTCTAGGCCACGCTGGACCTTGTAGAGAGACATGCATGATAGATGTTATCCCATACTAGGGACTTTGTTGGCGAACTCGACCCGCAGCTTGGGGTCGCAAACTTCCACATTGTGCTTGATAGTATATTGGACTGACTCCTGATGGTGGGTTTTAGTGACCTAATTTTCATCTCTAGGCCCATTATGATTTGTGGACCTCTATTCAAACCCATTAGACCTGCTTAGGGCTTATGCCAAGATTTGGGCATAACAACTACCCCCCGAGTCCATATTGTCATTGGAGATGCGATGTGGACTCAAAAACTGCTTTGTCAAATATTCGATGCGAGGCCTGTTGTAACGCCCCCAACTTTCCCAATACTGAAAATATACCCTTTATAATAAAATAGACTTTGATATAGGGGAATTTTAGAAAATTTTGGCATGTAGTATTCGTAAATCGGACTATCCACCTGTATTTCAACCCAAATCAAATTCCAATTCAAAATCACAAATAAAACTCAAATACACCAACGATTCCTCACCGAGGATCGATCCCAGGTTATGGTATGAAACAACAATCTATACTATACAAAATATTACAACTTCTATCTCAGCTCCAAATACAAATCACTATACCGTCTAATCTATAGCTTAATCCAAAACCATGCTCGCCCGCATTATCTCTGAAATCTACTCCGAATAGGATCCTCCTCGCTCTCATTCGCGTATGAAAATATAAGTAGCTCATCCTTAAACCTAACTGCAAAGGGTTAGGTAAAACATAGCAAGAGTGAGCCAAAGAACGCTCAGCAAGTGCAAATAGTGATAGCAATATCATCAACAATTATAAGTTCTGAAAATCAGGAAGATTTATCATATGCTTCGAAAAGTATCAACCAAGTCAAATATCTTTATTATCACGAGGAACCAACATTGCTTCACTGGAATGGGTGTATCACAATAAGAACCGATAAAAGTTCTGATAGGGAATAATAATCAACAATTTAAATGCTCAAAAGCTGCAAGGATATGCCATTTATTTAAATCAGGAAATGGAATAGAATTGGACTATTATGCATTTTATAAAAAAAAAACATCAATAAGGTTAGGCTGCTGATCAGTCACGCACTAACCCCGGACAAACGCACACAGCAATGTCCTTAATTGGATCCATGGCACACATTGGCCTTAATTATTTCTGACCTTCACGGTCCGACCTTCACGGTCCACATTTTTAAAAAAACAACAGTCCAATCCTATAACTGACTACCAGGTGTCGGAACAATCGACCACCTCAATCCGCCAAACACCCTGGAAACTCACGTTCCAGGTCAACAACTCAAATCTCAAAAAGAAGTGAGGTCTAACAATTTCTGACCTAGATATCGACAAGTTCGATATAAAAGGGTATTGGTTCAGATTATATTACCAAAAAGAACTAACAAGCTCAAGTTTATGGTTTGGGACAGGATAAACAGATATTCGTATTTATCGAAAATTTAAATGGAGAATAATATCAACAACATGTCTGACTGATATAAAGTTCAAGTTATGATAAGCATAGTTCACTTGAAAGATAAGTGGAATGGTTTACTTGTAAAAATAATTACCGGATGATTAATGTCAAATTAGTATGAAGAACACATTCCTTGAAAGAATATTTATTGAGGGAAAATCATAAATCTTATTCAGGAATTATATTAAAAGATTTTATAAAGTCTTAAATTCTTGGATTCTCTTTTTTTTTTAAATATCATTTAATTACTTTTAAAGAAGATAAAATAGTACCCGACTGGGAAATCCGGTAAAATACCACGAAATAGAATATTAATAAAACTGAGGAATATTTGAAATAAATAATCTCAAAAGAGTCAACTCCTGAACGATAGGTATTGAGGAATCCGATAAAATATCAAGTATTGGAAACATTAATAAAGATTTGGAATAATTATTTAAAAGAAATATTTATTTAAAATAATTTTAACAGAATCAACACCTGAAAGATAGGTGGAGAGAATCAACAATTGAATAATATTTTTGAAAACAAACAATTAAATACTAGTCGAAGGAAAATATCACTTGAAACAATTGTAAGAGATATGGATCCTACTGAAACGATTTGGAAGAACACCTCATAATTAATAAGCACAGGTTCACATCATTCAACATAAATATGAAGGGTACAAAAGCTTGCACAAAGGGATTCGAAAGAACAGATAAATAATACATGAAGGTTCATATCACTTGAACGATAAGTGAGGGAACACTTGCCTCAATATACGAAGTTTCTAATTCCATCACATTGATCCGTCATTCACTTTTCATCAATCTATTCTTCTTTATACATTGGCCTCTGTTCGGCTATACCTTCCTCTTTCCTTCATAATTCGTTGGCCACTCTGCCTTTATACTCTATAACTTCGATGAATATCTCATTCCTCAAACTTCCATTCTTACGTATACTGGTTCCTCGCTGGGCTTCCTAATCGTACCTATATGAAGGTAATAGTACCAGTTTAGTTCCTTCACATTGTTTATGCGCAAATCAATTAGCTATCAACTAATTTCTACCCCAACATGAGTCACTTTATGTATATGTATATATATATATATATATATATATATATATACACACATTGAACCACATAACGTATGCCATATACAAGACCATATTTACCTTTGTTGGAAAAACCCTGGAATAAAATAAACTTATACATGATTTTGGTTTTTGGCATGATTAACAACCAACTCAATGACACCACTTACAAACTTAATCTGCCACTAATCATACAAATGTATACTTGCTTATAATTGACTATATCAATCTGATATATAGCAACATTTATACCTGAACTAAACAATTACTGCATTGTTTACTAACCATTAGAATCATTTAAGTCAAGTTATAAGTCTTCACATTCAAACAACTTAAACTTACAACAACAATCACCCTTGACACATACCCACACAACCATTATCTCTTATTCTTCTTCTCCCTTTTTCCACCTCGTCACCAAAACCCACACCTGATCACTCACACACGGCCATATAGTTTCAAAACCATCATCGCCTCTCCTCCATTGTTCCAACACCACCACCACATACTATCACACACCTTCCTGGACATACACAATACACGGGCATGTCTCATACCCCTTGCATAGCCTCTCGAACCTACCCCTGCACTCCCCTGGATCACCACAGTCCGATAGCCCAAACACGCATACACTCGAACACCCACTTCTCCATCTGCGTTAACACTCCGAACAAATGCACACACCATACAGCTCTTTCCTTCTTTCTCGACTTAACCATAAACACACACACACATATATCAATTTACACACCCCCTTCATCTGTTCACAGTCTCGCCTACACATTCAGACACATACATTACCTCCCCTATCTCCCTTGTCTCCTCATACCTGCCCCTTTTGCTTCGCACCATCTCAAACTCACGCACTCGAACATGCCTTCATCATCCTCCTTACCCATCCACAAGCTTAACCTTCTCCCTTCACCCTTACCTATGTTCTCTCAACCCCTCGATTTCACAATTCCACAACACAAACACACACCCGCAGAAATCCCATACTCACCAACACCAGCTTCCTCTTGCAACCAATAGCTCTCTATACCCCTGTATCTTCTTTATCCCTACACAACAAACACACAGTCACACGCACCTTCAAAATCGAACAATACAACGAAAACCCCAAAATCCCCTTTTTAAAACCCTTAATTTCGGCTCAACCAGCTCAACTATGCATACACAAACTCACGCCAATACCTCTGCAAGCATAGACGTAGCAACACACCCACACCCTCGGTTGTTAAGCACACACACACACACGTGCACACAGATATACACCCACCTGCCCAAATCAAACCATAGTAGTACTTCTAAGCTTGAATTCCACTCACCCACCTGCTAAACCCATACACACGTACACTATTTTGAACTCACACAAACACGCAGCAATACACAGCCCCACTCACAGCCCACAGTTCATACACACAACACGCACGCCACAAACCTGCAGCACAGACGCGCACCTCTCTGCACATATACACACAAGCCACTGATATATATATATATAGGTAGATGAAGAGAGTTGTGATTAGGGAGAGAGATTAAGATAGAGTAGAGTGTTCGAGAGAGACCAGAGCAGGACAGGCGAGAGAGAGAAATGAGATAGAACAGGGGAGAAGATTCGAGAATGGGGAAGAAAACAGGGGGTGGGGGTTTAAAAGGGGTATTTTATTTAAATCTTTTTCATTCTATAAATCTTAATATTACTATTAAATATAATGATTAAATCATAACATGGTTGAAATTATGGAGGAAATTCGAAGTAAAAAATTTTAAAATGTAAAGAGCAAAAATATTTACCTCCTCATATTTTTTTAAAATAATTTTAGGAAAAAAAAACGAATAAAAAAAAATGAATTTTACAAGATATAGTCCTTTAAATGCAATAAAACTCATAAAATTAATTTAAAATACTTAAACACCCAAAATAATTCTCCCAATAATTTTTAAAACTAATTCATATTATAAAGAGGATAACACAAAGGATTTCGTGATTTTTAATAACTCCGTTAATTTTATAAAATTCTCGGAAGATCAATAATGCATGATTTAAATAGATTCTATTCACCAAAAATACAAATAAAAATACACGGACTTATTCGGCACACATAAATCACCATATAAACATGATGTCACATATATTTAACTTAAAAAAAATCACACCATATATTCCACATTTAATATTAAATAATAATACTTATAATTACGAATTTTCTAAGGCGTTATACCTGTGCTCGCTATAGATTACTGTAGATGAAAGCATAACTATCTCAAGTGCCTTGGGATCGCACCGCGACCCCTATGAATTTAAATGATTTCGGATAGCTGTCGTGTCTCGAGATCTGCTCCCAACCGCTAAGATGATGACACGTATTGTGTGCTTTCAATTAATTTGAAGCCATATATAAGTGAGTAATGGTGACCTCGAAGGTACTTCCAAACGCCATGTGGTTCTGCAGGGACTTTGAGAGGCGATCCCATAGGGGCTTGCAGTCATAAATTGTTATAATTATATCTTCTGCCTGACTAATGTGTGAGCTCGGGCTTTCACCAATATTTTCAGGTCTTCTTAAAGTATGATGAGAGTGTTCTCCTCTGCTCCTTGTTATTATGATGAGAGGCCTCCTCGTAAATTGAGAGGACTCCTTATAGCTTCATATGTTGCGAGGCCTCCTTGCAGCCTTATATGTTGCGAGGCCTCCTCGCAGCCTCTTACATTGCGAGGCCTCCTTGCAGCCTCATATATTGTGAGGCCTCCTCGCAACCTCTTACATTGCGAGGCCTCCTTGCAGTCTCATATATTGCAAGGCCTCCTCGCAGCCTCATACGTCGCAAGGCCTCCTCGCAGCCTCATACGTCGCGAGGCCTCCTCGAAGCCTCATACGTTGCGGGGCCGCCCCAATTCTTGTAATGAGTCTGCTTAGAGTTTGTATCAATTTTCAAGCATAGCAACTACCCCCCAGTTCTTCGGTGCACGCAGATGTAGCGGAGAACTATTTTTTCTGGTCTTCAAAATTTCTTCAAAAATAAAATCAAAATAATTATTTGATTTGTCGGGAAGCCTCCTCGCTTGACAACTTTCAAATTTTTAATTTAATACGAGTCCATGTCTCCTCGTACTCGCCACCTCGCTACGCTTTATTTTTCTGCCCTGCAAGCTGTCTGCTTGCTTCGTAAATTTAATTCTCCTTGCAAACCAATTCGCACCAGCTTGAATATTAAGTGTGTATGTTTTGGTTTCCATTTTGCCTTGTATTGAGGTATTTTCTTCTGTATACTTACAGGCATGACTTCCAAGAAATATTATGCGATGATCCTTTTCATGAAGAAGGACAAAGCTGCGAGTACTTCTCTTAACCCTTCTAGATCTGACTCACCATTCCTCCCTTGTTGGGGGTTCAGCTACCAAGTCTGATGTTATCATGCCTCCTCCTAAGCAGACCACTCTCACAATGCCTCTTCGACAATCATCTTCTTCCCTCCATCCTAGTAGGAAAAAATAAACTGAGATAACGAGTCTTCATGAAGAACCACCACTAAAGAAGAACAAGGACGACATGAGTCTCTTCATCCTTCTCCTGGACTGGTCCGCCAGACATATGGCGAGTTGGCACTTGGCACATGCCCATGTTTCTAAAGTTGACATGTATGGTTGGTCCAAACAATCTCTGGAGGAGTCCAATGCTTCCAAGACTAAAACTATAGCTGAGCTTTTCTTCCTTCAATTGAGTCATCACAAGGAGGTTCGAGCCTTGGCTTCTTCCAATAGTAAGATGAGCGAAGAGATTGTGAATCTCAAATCCATACTTGCACAGGCTCAAGCTGACGCCGAGAACGCAAAGGATAGTTGGAAGAAAGAATTTGAAGGCACGACTGAGAAGCTTAAGACGGAGCTTCACGAGGAGAAGTCAGCTAGAAAGAAGCTTAAGCTGGATCATGCCGTTGAGAAGGAGAAATCAGACTCCCAGATCAAGGAGCTTACAGACCGCGTCGCTGAGCTAGAGAATGAAGTTAAAGATGCTGCTGATGCTCTCCCTACTATTATTGAGGAAGCTGAGACCCAAGGATCTGTTGACTTCATGAAAAAGTTCCTCGAGAAGGTTGACGACTTTGATTGGTACCGGTTGGACGAAGAGACTGGGAAGTTTGCTGATAACCTCAAGATGGAAATGAATGAGGAAGCGGCAAATGGATCCCCATGACTTCCTTATTATTGCTTTTAAACTTTATCTGCTAGACTCAGTGGAGATGAGGGCACTCCATTTATTTGCCTCGCGCTTGTAGACTTAATTTCTTTTGCTTATTTGGATACTCCTTGAACCTGGATTGACTTGTTTTATTGATGCTCTTTTATATTTGATATTTATAATATTGCAAAGTACCATAGACCTCGCATCTACTTGCACAAAGGGCTCATGTTGCAATGATTTTAGCATGTATAGATTCCTCCATAATGCCTCTTCATATCTGTTAAATTTTTCCCAAGTATTTTAGGATAGCTGATGGAGTCTTCAAATGATCCTGATTGCACCTATGGGGCCGAGAGGCCTCGCATCGCAAGGTGTCGAGTTTGCAGCCTCGCATCGCTAGGTACGGCCTCGCACCGCTAGGTACGGCCTCGCAACGCTAGGTGCCGGCCTCGCAACACTGGGTACGGCCTCGCAACGCTAGGTGCCGGCCTCACAACGCTAGGTGCTGGCCTTGTCTTGCAAATTTTCAAATGTCCTGCTAGAAGTGGTGTTTTATGTAATGCCACTACCCCCCGAGTCCTTATTATAATAGTAGATATGATGAGGAATCAACATGTTTCAGCAACCTTCTTGTATTATTTGGAGTTGACACCATTTGTAATGAAAAGAACTTGATGTGACCCCGCTATGAGTAGACTTGATTTCTTCAACGCTATCCCAGAACACTTGACCTCGCATTGCTATCCGGGGGCACTTGACCTCGCATCGCTATCCCAAGGCAGTTGGACTCTTCAAGGCTAAGCGAGAGCATTTAGTTTTTTCAATGTCATAACAGGCTGCCCTTTATTGCACATAAAATATTGAGGTCTTGAGCTCATTTTGATCTTCAAATACTTTGTCTTCTCTCCTTTCATCTCTTGTGCGAGCTTGAGGCTAATTGATGAGAGCCTCAGGCTCAGCCTCGTTATTTTTTGATTGCTCTTCCCAGTGTCTTGAGATAGTCGATGACCTCCTCTTTGCCGGCGAGGATCAGGGGCGTCCCCCCTCTCCCCGGCAAGGATCAGGGGCGTCCCCCCTCTCCTCGACGTAGAGGTATTTCACCAAGAAAAAGCATCTCATGTAAAGGTATCTCATTAATAGACATCTTGCTAGAAGACATCTTGCTAGGAGGCATCTCGCTAGGAGTCATCTCAAGATCTCGATAGTTACTCAATATTGGGGCCTTGCTAGGAGATGTGGGTCGCTTAGAACCTTGACCCTTGCCTTGGCCTCACTTCTTGTGATGTAGCTTATCCTTCTCGAACCCGGCCTCGCTCCTATGGGGTTTCTCTTGGGGGTCTTCCTCTTCGTGGGTCGCAGCCCGGAGTCGCATTTGGGTGTCATAAGCTACCCCGGGGTCTTGGCTTCGCTCCTTGGGGGTCGCAGCCCGGGGTCATATGTATCCCGGGGTCTCGCTCCTCGGCCTCTCCGTTCTTCTTGTTCGAGTTAGTCATCGTTCTCCCAAATTAATGACTAGCCCTCCTTCTAGCGCCAAATGTTATATGGAGAATATTGTATAACAATATTTTGGAGGTTTGCTGGAATCACAAAGCAAAATACGGATATTTTGCTAAGAACACGAAGAACACGTAAGGAGATTGGAGATCGTTTGTGGCTGATCTTGTATGGTGTTTTTAGGGGTGAACTGTCAATCATCCTTTACAAGATGCCTACGTACCCTATTTATAGGGATCAAGCCATACGTAGTTCTCTTGGAGAAGAAGTTATCTAGACGGGCTAGGGTTTCTATGGGCTCGGCTAGGCCCAAATCCACTAGACGTCTTCTTAGGCTGATATATTTTACCCATTTATTCTATCCATGATCCATGGTCCAAAGAAGGAAGCAAATGGTCTCGCATGGCTAGAGTCGGGACCTCTTGGGCGAGGCTAATAGAGAAGTAACAAGGGTGTAGCATGCAACCTCGAGGGCTTGTGTCATGCGAAGCGGACCCAAGTGTATTGATACACATGCGACCTCGAGGGGCTGCGTCATGAGCCTTCCAGCAGAGAATGAGATAGCGATCTCGTGTAGTATGTGGATGTGATGATAGTACGAAGCGATCCCAATGAGGGAAATCGTAGCGAAGCGATCCCTTGACGGGAGTTATACGAGAGGTGATCCCTATAGATGCGACCTTGAGGCCGGGCTAGCATGATGCTTAAATCAACTGGCCTCGCTGACGAGGCGAATGGAGAAGCTGCATGGCCTCGCATGCGGCCTCGCTGGGCTAGTCATGCGAGGTGATCCACGCTGTACGGAGATAATTATACTCACGCGACCTCGCTGGGCCTGACCGTAAGCCTTCATAATAAATATGCTCTAGGCCTCGCTGGACCTTACAGAGAGAGTATTCTAGGCCACGCTGGACCTTGTAGAGAGACATGCATGATAGATGCTATCCCATACTAGGGACTTTGTTGGCGAACTCGACCCGCAGCTTGGGGTCGCAAACTTCCACATTGTGCTTGATAGTATATTGGACTGACTCCTGGTGGTGGGTTTTAGTGACCCAATCTTCATTTCTAGGCCCATTATGATTTGTGGACCTCTATTCAAACCCATTAAACCTGCTTAGGGCTTATGCCAAGATTTGGGCATAACAGGATCATTAAGCCCAAAATATATAAATTAATTAGTTAGTAGGATGGATTATATCTGTAAGTAAGTAAGGATAAATATATAAAATCAACAGTTACCATACCAACCAACCAACCAAAAAGATATAAATAAACAAAATTATTTAGTTATTGAAAAATTGAAAAGGTAATATATTTAACCTGAAAAAGAAAATTGATTAGTCAGGGAGAAATTTTATTAGTCAAAATATAAAAGATGTAAATTGATTAGTTAATAGAATGAATTTTATATATAATTAAGTAAGGCTAAATGTTAGGTCGAATACACAATATATAATCAATTACCGTATGAATAAGTAACAAGAACACACGTTTTAACTCTTAAAACTGTTTGGAATTAATAATTCCTCTCTCGGTGATGTAAAGTATCACAGAGAGCTGCTTAGGTTACAAGAATGATATTCGTTCACGATGGATACCCTTCTAGGGTTAACCTAACTGTATTTATAAGATATACAGCTACGTACAATCGTAAATTGATTCTCCTAAAATTAAGCTATACAATTGATATCAATTACGATTGCTACACGTCTTCTAAGTCAACTCAATCTCTTTGACAGCTATCCAATCTTCAAAGATATCGCTTCCATATTAATATTAAATTAATCTTCAAACTCTGTTGACTTGTAGACGCTACCAGTAGACAGACTTTAGCAAACTCTGTTCTCTCTACGCTAACAGTGTTTGCGCTTCCATGTATTCAGCTATCAGTGTTTACGCTTTCCTCTGTCAGCGTTTGCGCTTCCAGCAATCAGCGTATACTCAAACTCTGTTACAACTGCTTTCAATAACAAGTTAAACTCTCTTTACCTGTAACACTTAAACACTGACATTAAAACACATCAATTATATTTAACAATCTCCCCCAACTTGTTCATTAGAAAAATGTACAAGTTCACAATAATTGATGATGTCAAAACTAACAAATAAAAACACAGTGTTTAACATATAATCAGAGTTTAAACTTGACTTAGCAAAATTTACAGAAAATACGAATTACTTACAAATTCTGTCTACCTAACCTCCTCAAGATCTGGAGTTGTTCTGAGATAATCAATCAACAATCTCCTTTCAGCATTTTCAAGCTCAATCTCCATAGCTTGCTTGATCTCTCTTAATTCTGGATCATTCTCATCAGTTTGAAAAATAGCAGCTCTGAGATCATAGATCTTGTTTCTTCTCATTTCATTTCCCAATCTGATAAACTTCACTTCTTCAGACTTTACATTAAAATCTAGAACTGTAATTCCAAGATCAGTCTTCAGCTTTGTAGTTCCTTTCTGCATTTCAATCAGATTCCCATTCCAGTCTCTGTACTTAGGAACATACTTTTCAGCAGACTTTGTTCCTGTAGCAACTTTAGCTTTCTGCATATACTCCCTTATAGAATTAGCAATAAGCTGTGTTCTTTGATTTCTAACTCTGAAGATATGCAAGACATACTGAAGTTCCTCAAATAATTTTAGTTTGATTGCTTCTTCATTCACTCTATACACTGACCCATCTGCCATAAAGTATAGTAGAAAGTGAATGTCTAAGCTCCTTTGATGAACTACCTGAACTGACTCCAACTTGTCTAGATTTTCTTGAGTTATACCAGAACCAAGAGATACAAGTGCAGAGGGATCTCTTGGACTGTTACTAACCCTCAAATCTCTTCTTGAACCTAAGCCAGAAGTATTCCTGCCTGGTGGCTTTCCTGAACATGCAACATTATGTTGATACCCACCAGTCACTCCTGCTTCTTCTTGCACTGGAATCTTTGGCCTTGAAAAACCAGGTAAGAGTTTACTTTGAGTCTGTACAACTTGTGTAGCAACAGAGGTTGTAACTATCATTTTGCCCTTGCTCTCTTCACCAATTTTCCCTTTTAATTTCAACTTTGCATCAAGAGAAGACTTTCTCACCAGCTTTCCAGTATCTTCTTCTTCTTCTTCAATACCAGATAGTTTTTCTTTGATTTCAATTCCTTTCATTACAGGCCTTGCAGACTCTGAAGCTTTAACAACTTTCTTCACTTTCTTGGACTTTTGAGCTTTTAAATGCTCTTTCTGCAACAGCTTTTCTTCAGCTTGAATATCCTCAAGTGTAGCTTCAGCATTCTCTTCACAAAATAATTTTGCAGCCAATTCTTCATCTGTTTGAGGATTGTCAGAGAATGACAAATCCTTTGGCTTTGAACCAGAAGCATTCTGAGTATTTGAATCTATCACCAAATTCGGCTTTGACCTTGAAGACCTTCCATGTCCTTGTCTAGAATTTGCATTTCTTAAGCCCTTCTCAGCATTGGTACCTTCATCATCAAGATGATCTTTCTTTGACAGAGTTTGAGTTTGCTTACACTTGGTTTTAGCAACTCTCTCCCCCTTTTTGACATCATCATCACCATCTTGAATCAGAATGGAGGTGATTAACTCAAGAGAGTTTGCAATGGAATCAACCTTCTCATTCAGTAAAATCTGATTCTTCTCAACTGTGCTCAGTCTGTCATTAATATTTGCTTGAGTTTTGGCAAATTGTTGAAAGAGCTTAGCATTAGCTAGTTGAGCTTTCTCCTCATGAGTAGCAACTTCTGTTCGAAGATCAACAATAGATTTCTGAGTATCATCAAATCTATTATTCAAAGTTTTGATTTGAATCACTGTGCCTTGCAAACAAGTGAATATTTCTGGATTTTTGATCTTCTTAGAATTGGCTTCAAGAAACATTGCTGCCCTTCCAGGAGGAAAAATACACTCTGACTTGTACCAATCAGCAGTTTGCTTTTTCAAATAAGCATCATCAACCTCATTAGCAGAAGGTCCAGCAAAATCTGGCTTTTCTCCTGTTTTCTGACCATCAGTTTGAAATTTGTCATTTTCAGCTCCTGTACTGTTGTCTTCAAAAGAATCACTCACAGACTCATGAGTAGGAGCAACAGAAGCAATATCTTCATCTTGAGCAACAACAGATTCTTGAGCAACCTGTTTTCCTTTATCAGCTTGAATCTGCTCTGAAGAAATAACCTTCTCTGGTTTATCAATCTCCTCACCATGCTCAGAACCATGATGGGCATCAGAGTTTAACTCAGTGTGTGATGCAACCACAGTGTCTTCAAGAACAACAGTAGGCCCATCAGCAACACCAGTATCAATAGAATGTATAACCTCATTAAAAGAAATTGGAGTTTCAGCAAATGAGATAGGATCAGAGAATTGTAGAACTGAATCAAGAACATCATCTACTGGTGAAAAACCATCTCTGTGACCCTTTGCTGCAGGCATGTCATCCTCTGCAGGTAAATCAGTGTTTACAGGAGCATCATCCTTTGCAGGTATTTCAACCTCTGCAGATATAGCAACCTTCTCTACAACCTCAACAGTAGGTGTTTGCTTGGAAACCACCTCTGGAGCTTCAACTTCCTGCTCATCATCAGAATCAGTAAGAATGAGCCTCCTCCGCTTAGCTTGAGGTACTGCAACCTGTTCTGCATCTTCACTGGAACTTTCACTAGAACTTTCCTCAACTGATGGTAGTGAAGGTCTATTTGCCCTTTGTATGAATCTTCTAGAATAAATAGCCTTTGGAGTTGTCTGTTTAGCCCTAGAATGTTTGGTGTTGACTGCAGTATGTTTCTTCCTTTTTGACTTAGGTGGTGGTTGTGGATGAGTGGTAGTGACAGGGTTTGTTGGTTCAGTAGTCATTTGGTCAGGTTGTGTTTGAGGTTCTGTTTGTGTTTGAGGTGATATGGGTTGATCAGTGGTTGTTGGTATTGGCTCAGGTGATTGAGTAGGTTGAGATGGGATGTTTTCTGTACGATCAGTGGCTAAAGGTTCAGGCATAGATTGTGGTGCTGGTTGATGTGGTTCATGGTTTGGTGATAGAGAATCTTGTGGTTGATTGACAAAGTTCTGTAAAGCAAGTGGCATTATGAAAGGAGGTATGTCCTTACCAACATCTTTGTTAGTCATATCAGAGAATATTCTCTTAGTGACTCGAAAAGGTTGAATCTTATCAGCTTCATCAACAACTAATCCAGGAACACATGCATTGAACAGAAGTTGACAAAATCTAGCAAAGTAAACTGTAGTAGACTCTGACAACTTATCACCCAAATTCATTAAAATATATCTACCAAAATCAAAATTACTGCCATAGAGTAGAGAATACCCAATTTGCAGACTGTCCATTGGAATAGCATCCCAGTTGGTGACCTTCTTCTGGAATGTCCTGGTGATACAATCAAAGAAAAAATTCCACTCTTTTCTCAAATTTGGCCTCTTCACACTGCCCAGCTTGGCAAGTGATTCCATGTACCCAATCTCTGTTAGCATCTCTCTCAGATTTTCCTCAGAGACAACAGCATACGAAGTATGTGTGTCGAAGTCCATGGCATCACGAACAGTTTGTGGAGTGATTACAAACTCTTGTTCTTCATGAGAGAAGATGATAGACGGAGTTCCATTTTCTCCTCCTTCTATATATCGTGAATTTTGCCAGAAGTTAACAACTTGGGAAGCAGATAGAGTAGCCGGTTCAACCAGCGCTTGCCCAATCTCAGAATCTCGAAGAAAATTTTGCATTAGATGGAACGCCTCTGGAGCCCGGTCGTTCTCAAGTAAAGCTGCATAATTGTTAGGCACAAAACGTAGACCAAAGACAATGAAAGGTTTAGTTGCCATTGAATCAAGAAATAAACAAGAATCAACTGTGAAAATGTTTTGCAAGAAAGGTGTTTGTGAAAATGCCAAAGTGAAAAACAAAGATGTTCTCTGTTTTGGTAAAGTGAATACGAGTGGGTAATAGTGATTGTGGCAAAAAGTAATTTGAGTTTTAATTAAGAACTAAACTCAAACGATTTTCCTTGAAAACACGCAACTGTTCCCTTGAAAAGTGTAAAAGTGAGACATAATGATGAGTGAGTGGGACACGTGTCACACATGCAACGGTTCACTTAATACATGCGCAGTAAACGCCATTATTACCGCTGTCGTTCCATTTATCAAGACACGTTACCACTAATTACACTAATTAACAGTTGTCAACTACTCCATTTACTCCAGAATTTTCAAATTATCTTAATGAAAATTTACCTTAGAGTACATAACACAATCAATCAGTGTTTGTCATATTTTCAATCTTAATCACAAAAACCCTTTCAAAAATGCACAGTCGTGATTTTCGTGTGTGAGTAGCAGAGTTTACCAAATCAATTTTTATAGCATCTAATATTTCATAAAATCCATAAATCAAAACAATAAACACTGAATGCACAAACTCTCATATCAAACACAGAGTATATGATGAATGCTAAACTCTGTAGTTCCTTAATTACAGAAATCTGAATATCCCTGTTCCAGTTTATGATCATGATTATCCACATAAGCACACAGTCATTAAAGACAAAAAGATCAGGAGATAAACATCAAAGCATCATTCAGTGAGTTACATGTCAAGGATTGTCTCACAAACTCTCACATCACACAAGTGTTTAGGTGAAGTGTTTACTCTCAGATTCAATCAGTAAAAGCAGATACTACCATAAGCTTGAATGTCCACCATATCTACACCACTTCGATTACATATATGCACAAATCAAAAGGACTTTGTTCAAGGTTTTAATTGAGTGAAATCAAACAGATGAGAAGAGATGTTTTTGAATGAGAATTTCGAACTGAACAATTTATTTGATCAAAATGTTCAGTCAAATGGTTAGTACATTTTTGTACAAGATGATCAGTATATATACCCTTTTTTTTTTTTTTAATTATTATTTACATATATATATACTGAGTAAGATATCTTTTCTTGAGAAATACTCACCTGCTTGAATTTGATTTAACAAACGAATATAACTGCTCTTAATACGTCAGTATTCAAGAACAATAAGCAGTTAATTTGGCTCAAAGGGTTTACTAAGGGTAGTGTTTTATGAACAGTGTTTATTATCAGTGTTCAAGGATGTTTTGAACAGTGTTTGAAGAAAGATGGTTAATCCTAATGCCTTTATCATCTTTATGCACACATATATCATGTAGTCCCAAAATGGTTTAATGCAAGTTCTAGAGCAACATACTTACTGATGAACATCACACAACAATAAAATCTGATTGATATAAAATGTATCAATCACTTATTCGGCTCAAAATCTCACAGGGTGCAGACATGAACTGTTTCTCACCAAACTAAACAATGACATATCTCAAGTTTTAAAATTTTCACAAGTGCAAACACAGAATCATCAAGAATCAAGTATGACTTGGAAACAGAGTGTCACTAATCAGAGTTTAGAGTTCATCAATATCAGAGTTATTCATGAGAGGCAATACATGCAGTATTCATAGATTCAGAGTTTAGGATCAAATAAACTAAGAGATGCTCTAAATATGAAACAGTATCATGCTGTGTTAATTTACTGCACAATTTCTGATTAGATCACAGTGACTCAAAAAGAATCTTGATTTTTCACTGAGAATCATGCTCCATACATTTTTCTTCATTGGTATTTTCATTCAGACAAAAATCAACTCAGAATTCACAGAGTTTAACAAACATATTAACAGTGTATGACCAACAATCATGCTGACAGAGTAAAATTAATAAGGTTCACATAGCACTTTAGCAATTTACAGAGATATGAGCAACACATTTTATTTGAAAGAGTTTGAGTCTAACCAACATGTTTAGTCAAAACCAGATACCATTCCTAGTTCATTGACCAGTCTTGTAAATGTTGCTTCACTTAGAGGCTTTGTGAAAACATCTGCAAGTTGTTGATCTGTAGGCACAAAGTGAAGCTCTATATTGCCTTCCTCTACATGCTCTCTGATAAAGTGATACCTTATGCTGATGTGCTTGGTCATTGAGTGTTGTACTGGATTACCTGTCATTGCAATAGCACTTTGATTATCACAGAAAATAGGTATTTTACTATACCTCAACCCATAATCCAGTAGTTGATTTTTCATCCATAATATCTGTGCACAACAGCTACCAGCAGCAATATACTCTGCTTCAGCTGTAGATGTAGATATTGACTTCTGTTTCTTGCTGTACCAAGACACTAGTCTGTCACCAAGAAATTGACAACTTCCACTTGTGCTTTTTCTGTCAATCTTACAGCCAGCAAAATCTGCATCAGAGTAACCAAGTAGCTTAAAATCTGATTCTCTTGGGTACCACAGTCCTAAGGTTACAGTGCCCTTGAGATATTTGAAAATTCTCTTCACAGCTGTTAAATGTGGTTCCCTTGGATCTGCCTGAAATCTTGCACACAGACAGGTGGCATACATGATATCAGGTCTACTAGCTGTTAAATAGAGTAGAGAACCAATCATCCCTCTGTAGCTTGTCATATCCACTGATGAGCCTGTATTTTTGTCCAGTTTTGTTGCAGTTGCCATGGGAGTTGTTGCAGATGAACAGTCAAGCATGCCAAATTTCTTGAGAAGATTTCTGGTATATTTTGCTTGATTTATGAAAATTCCATCATCTGTTTGCTTCACCTGTAAGCCTAGAAAATAGCTTAATTCTCCCATCATACTCATTTGATATCTAGACTGCATGAGCTTGGCAAATTTCTTACAGAGTTTATCATTAGTAGATCCAAAAATGATATCATCTACATATATCTGTACTAAGAGCAGGTCATTACCAGATTGAAAGTAAAACAGAGTTTTGTCAATAGTACCTCTGTGAAACCCACTTTCTAGCAGAAATTTAGCAAGTGTTTCATACCATGCCCTAGGTGCCTGTTTGAGTCCATAGAGTGCTTTGTCTAACCTGTAGACATGATCTGGATATTTTGGATCTACAAAACCAGGTGGTTGTTCAACAAATACTTCTTCTTCAAGTTTTCCATTCAGAAAAGCACTTTTCACATCCATTTGAAAAACCTTGAATTTCTTGTGAGAAGCATAGGCAAGAAACATCCTTATTGCCTCCAACCTGGCAACTGGTGCAAAAGTCTCATCATAATCTATTCCTTCTTGCTGTGAATAGCCTTTAGCTACCAGTCTTGCTTTGTTCCTTGTGATCACACCATCACTGTCAGTTTTATTTATGAAAACCCATTTAGTACCAACAATAGATCTATTCTTTGGCCTTGGTACAAGGGTCCACACCTCATTTCTCTCAAATTCATTTAGCTCTTCTTGCATTGCTGTTATCCAGTCAGCATCTTTCAGAGCTTCTTCTACTTTCTTTGGCTCAGTTTGTGACAAGAATGCATGAAACAGACATTCATTTGTTGTTGCACTTCTTGTTCTTACTCTTGCATCTGGATCACCAATAATCAAATCAGGTGTATGTGACTTAGTCCATTTTCTTGCAGAAGGCAAATTGCTTCTGTCATTATGTGATCCTCCCCCTTGATCCATGCTCTCCTGATTTTCTTGGTGTCTCTCTTCATTTTCAGATGCTCCCCCTGAATGTGACTGCTCAGAATTTGAATGATCGATCAGAGTTGGAATCAACAGTGTTTGATTCAGAGTTATCAATTGAGTCACTATCAGTGTTTGAATTTTCACTTTGATGTGATTCTTCATGCTCCCCCTCAACTGGTTCTTCCCTTGTTTCTGATTGAAAAGTTTCTTCAGTGTTTACCAGTAGAGGTTCAGAATTGACCTCAACAGTGTTTGTCAGATCTGTATCATCCGAGTTTAATAAATCTTCATTTTCAAAGTGCAGTTGATCATGCTCATTAACATCTTCAAGTCCAGTTATTTTCTTGTCATCAAATGACACATGAATAGACTCCATGATCACTCTGGTTCTCAGATTATAAACTCTGAATGCCTTTGTTGACAGTGGATAGCCAACAAAAATTCCTTCATCTGCCTTTAGGTCAAATTTGGTCAACTGTTCAGGATGAGTCTTCAACACAAAGCACTTGCATCCAAAAATATGAAAATATTTTAGATTTGGCTTTTTCTTCTTCACCATTTCATATGGTGTTTTACCATGCTTGTTGATCAGTGTTGCATTTTGAGTAAAACAAGCTGTTTGAACTGCTTCTGCCCAGAAATATGTTGGCAACTTTGCTTCATCTAGCATGGTTCTGGCAGCTTCTATCAAAGTTCTGTTCTTCCTCTCCACTACACCATTTTGTTGTGGAGTGCCAGGTGCAGAAAACTCTTGTTTGATCCCTTTACTCTTGCAAAATTCTTCGATAGATGAATTCCTGAACTCAGTTCCATTGTCACTTCTGATTATCTTCACTTGATGCTCTGACCCTTTGTCCAGTTGGATTATATGATCTGTCAGTGTTAAAGCTGTTTCATCCTTCTTTGCAAGAAAATATACCCATGTGAATCTGGTATATTCATCAACAATGACTAATGCATATTTCTTCTTTCCAAGAGACATCACATTTACTGGACCAAAAAGATCAACATGTAGTAGATGATAAGGATCAGCAATTGAAGACTCAGATTTGCTTTTGAAAGAGGTTTTTCTCTGTTTGGCCTTTTGACAAGAATCACACAGGCCTTCTACATTCAACAATGACTTTGGTAGTCCTTTTGCAAGATCATTCTTTATAAGCTCATTAATGTTGTTCAGATTCAAATGAGAGAGTTTCTTGTGCCACTTCCAACTCTCTTCACTGGACATTCTTGTTGACAGACATACTGCTTTGCCATCAGTGTTTGTTGACAATTTTATTTCATAGATGTTGTTGTGTCTGTTTCCAACTAGAGCAACTTTCCCTGTAGATTTACTGATCACTTGGCAGTATTCAGGCTGAAAATCTACATGATATCCTCTGTCACAGATTTGACTCACAGATAGCAAATCATGCTTGAGTCCTGGAACCAGAGCTACATTTGTGATGATGACATTTCCAAGATTAATATTGCCATATCCCAGTGTATGTCCTATGTTGCCATCTCCATAGGAAACTTCTGGGCCAGCCTTGTCCTCATACTCTGATAGCAGGGCTTTATTTCCAGTCATGTGTCCTGAACATCCACTGTCCACGACTAGGGTACTAACCCTGTTGCCCTGCAATCACAAACAATCACTGATTATTAGTTTTAAGGATCCAGACTTGCTTGGATCCTTTGGCTTTCTTAATTCTATTAGCTTTTGCAGCGGAATTTTCATTAACAGAGTTTAAGCTAACTTTTTCAGAGTTTACATTTGCAGAGTTTACTTTAACCCATTTCAAATTTGGCTTGGGTTCATAGTAATTATAGTAAATAGCATGATAATCTCTGCAAGTATAAATAGAATGCCAAGTACTTCCACAGTGTTTACATAAAGTTTGTGGTCTAGATTTCACATAATCATTTTTAACTGCAGTTTTAGAGGGCAAAGAATTAATGTTCTTATTCTTACTGCAGAAACTGGCAAGATGATTAGTACTACCACAATTAAAGCATGTTTTCCTGGGAGCTAATGAAGCAAGCATTGGCTTAACTCCTGAGGTTATGCCTACTTTTCCATTTCTGTTTTTCTTAGGCATTCTCTGTTTGTTGACAGACTTTATCTCCTTAAGCTTATGCTTGAGTTGTTTATCTGTCATTAAGCCAATGTTAGCCTCTTTAACAAAAGTTTTAGCATATGACTCTTTAACAGCCTTTTTCTGTGCTTCAGTCTTAGGTCCACCTGTTCCCATGACATTACCCTCAGATGAACAATGTGGTCTAACCTTTACCTGATTTTCAAATCTAAGTTCATCTCCTACAGAGTAACCTAGACCTACTGTATCTGACTGAAACACTTCTTGAGTGTCTTTACCAGAGTGTGTCCAAGTCTTAATGATGTGTTTAGTATCCTTCAATTCTGATTCTAGTTGCTTATACTTACCTAGCAACTCCTGTTCAATAAACACTGCATCATCTCTCTCTTTTTGAATTTTATTCATGTTCTCTAGCTGTTCCTCAACAAGTTTATTTCTCTCTTTAAGTTGAGAACACTCAGACTTTATCCTTTCATTTTCTAAAGTCTGATCCCTATAACTGATATGCAATGCTTTAAGATAAATTCTCAGTTCAGTTATATTATCAGTATTATAAACATAGGTAGTTGGAGGTACCTTGAGATCATCATTTTCAGTCTGAGTAGTAGCCATGAGAGCATAGTTGACTTCCTCATCTGAATCTGAAGTGTCTGCCCAATCTCTGCCTTTGGTGTAGAGTGCCTTTTCAGTTTTACCCTTCTTGCACTCAGGAGCATAGTGACCCATCTCCTTACACTTGTAGCATTGAATCTCAGACTTATCTTTCTTACCAGATTTGAAGTCCTTTCCCTCAGATTTCTTGAAATTCTTCTTATCAAACTTTGAGTAGTCCTTGGAGAATCTCTTTCCCTTCTTGAAGTTCTTGTATCCCATCTTCTTGAAGGTCTTTACCATCAATGCAGCCATTTGCATCATCTCCTCATCATCTTCAGAATCAGATGATCCATCTGTGTTTGAGTCAACATCAGTGTCTGATGACTCATTTTCTGAATGTATGACTAAAGCTTTTCCTTTTGCCTTTCTCCTTGATGCTTCCTTCTTTGATGGTTTCTCCTCAACCTTAAGAGCAACAGACTTTGACTTTCTACTAGATCTTTTGTTTCTCTGCTCCAATTCCAATTCATGGGTTTTGAGCAATCCATAAATTTCATCAATCTCTGTTTCACCAAGTTCATAATTATCTCTTATAGTGGTTGTTTTCACATCCCACTTTTCAGGTAGAGAGAGAAGAAACTTGAGATTTGAATCTTCTAAATCATACTCTTTGTTCACCAATGACAAATCATTGAGCAGTTTACAGAATCTGTCAAATGTTTCTGTCATGGTTTCATCAGATTTTGCCTCAAAATGCTCATACTCCTGAGTGAGTATGTTCCTTCTGTTCTTCTTAATTGCAGGTGTTCCTTGACATCTAACCTCAAGTGCATCCCATATCTCCTTTGCAGTTGTGCAGTTTATCACTTTATTAGACATAACATTGTCTAATGCACTGTGAAGTAAATGTCTCACTTTTGCATCCTTTGCAATAGATGAAAGATCCTCAGCAGTTAGATCTTTCTTTTCCTTTGGAATGACCTTTGATTCCTCACCAGCAGCAGCAGCAGATAATTTTGTTGGTTTGTGAGGACCTTCATATATTCTGTCCAGATATTCTGGATCTGTAGCCTCCAGAAACATGGTCATCTTCACCTTCCAAATTGCATACTCTAATGGCCTCAGTATAGGAACCCTAATTGTTTCATACCTACTCACAGTAGTAGGGGCTTTCTCAGATAGTGGAGGTATCTCTGCCATTGATTACTATTGTGTTTGGATCTTTAACTGTAATAAAGTAACAGATTTGGCTCTGATACCACTTGTTAGGTCGAATACACAATATATAATCAATTACCGTATGAATAAGTAACAAGAACACACGTTTTAACTCTTAAAACTGTTTGGAATTAATAATTCCTCTCTCGGTGATGTAAAGTATCACAGAGAGCTGCTTAGGTTACAAGAATGATATTCGTTCACGATGGATACCCTTCTAGGGTTAACCTAACTGTATTTATAAGATATACAGCTACGTACAATCGTAAATTGATTCTCCTAAAATTAAGCTATACAATTGATATCAATTACGATTGCTACACGTCTTCTAAGTCAACTCAATCTCTTTGATAGCTATCCAATCTTCAAAGATATCGCTTCCATATTAATATTAAATTAATCTTCAAACTCTGTTGACTTGTAGACGCTACCAGTAGACAGACTTTAGCAAACTCTGTTCTCTCTACGCTAACAGTGTTTGCGCTTCCATGTATTCAGCTATCAGTGTTTACGCTTTCCTCTGTCAGCGTTTGCGCTTCCAGCAATCAGCGTATACTCAAACTCTGTTACAACTGCTTTCAATAACAAGTTAAACTCTCTTTACCTGTAACACTTAAACACTGACATTAAAACACATCAATTATATTTAACACTAAATAAGTAAAATCAATAGGTACCGACCAACCAAACTTTTAATGTTTCGGCTTTTATATAATAGTATAGATTTCTGTTGCCTATTTTGAATAGAAAACGAGTTTTTTTTATAAAATTGACCTTGCTAATGAACTAAATTACAAGGATTGCCATTACTTTTTGTTTATGAAGTGTGATAACTCGATCTTGCAAATCGGATAATCGGATCGGTTTCTGATTGAATCCATTTCAGATCGGATCAATTTTCGGTTTTGATATATTTGGATACAATTCGGATCGGATCGGATCTAAATTGGTTCGGGTCTAGTATCGGTTTTACAAAATTTTAATCGATTTCGGTTCGGTTCAGATCTAAACCAATTTCAGATTAAAATCGGATAAATTTCGGATTAAGATCAGATAAAACTTAGTTCGGATCTTTTCGGATTAGATTTTGTCGGATCGAAAATATTTGGTTTCAATTATGTTGTATAAATTTTGAATTATCATTGAAATTAAATAAATGTCATTAATAAATTTGTAAAAGCATAGTTATAATGCGAAAAAAAATGCTTAATTGAGTAATATAAAACTTGATTGTTTTTTTGTGTATTTAATATTTAATATTGTTTTTTCTAGTCTCCACTCGGACCAGTAATACAAAATAATATTTTTGCTAAATGTATAATATTATAATTTTAGCAAAATAATATTTACTATATTATACATTATCCATTTATTTTTAAAATATGAAATATATTCACCTTTATTTTCACTTGTCACAAAATTAAAAGTAAATTTCATTTTTAAAAGTTTGTCATTATTGAATACACACTATACCATATATAATTTAATTATATATACATGTAGTATTACACGATGTTTCCGGCAAACATGTGTATCGAGGAGATATGAAGGTTCAACATGTGTAAATATACAGTATATTTAATGCCTATTTTCTTGAATAAATAATATTGTTCATTTTTATTTCCAAAATTAAATATTTACTATACATGAATATTTTAATACATACTCCCTCCGTCCCACTCATTTCTTTACAGTTTTTTTTTCATTACTTGACACATATTTTAAGGTTTCTAAATAACATAGTTGCATAACTTATTTTTAAGAGAAAAAGGTTCCTGAGATTGACCTCAGGGAACTTTTCCTGAGATACCTACAAAATATATTTTAAATTTGCTTGGGCCCGCAGGGCTAATTAAAAATTTTTGATTTTACAAAAATGTCCACCCCATATTTTATAAGAATTTAGGCAAAGGATCTCATGTAAGTCCCTGAGATAATCTCAGGAACATTATACTCTATTTTTAAAATATACTGTAAAGAACCAGGGGGGTAATTATCAAAAAAAAAAACCAAGGGGGATAGAGGGAGTTTTCCTAAAATATAGAATGGTTTGAGTTAGAGAGAGAAATAAAATATAATCTCAATAATATCATTTCATTATATAATTTTCGGTATAGGTGTTTTTAGATTTCAATTTAGAACGGATATAGTACTTTGAGTCATATTCTATTCGAATAATATTTTTTTCCTGATTTGATCGGTTTCGAATCATCATCAGATCAAGTATTTCGAATTACTATCGGTTAGATATTCGTTTCGGATAATTTTTGGATTGGATGAGATCGGTTTTCGGATAATAATCGGATTTGACTATATCGGATCGGATTTCGATTCGGATCTAATTGTTTCAGATTCGGTTAAATTTCAGTTAATCTAATTCAAATATAAAATTAGATCTCGATTTCATGAATTTGGGATTGGTTCTTCGGATCCAGAACCAAACACGTCTAGTGACAACTGCTACTTGCTTTGCACTATACCCACGTGCTCCTTTCTAGGGATGGCAATGGGTCGGGTCGGGTCGGGTTTGACCAAAACCAAACCCGAACCCGGTTAAATCCACTAAACCCAAACCCGAACCCGATTAAACTCGAAATTTTGAAATCAAACCCGACCCGGTTAAACCCGAACGGGTTTTCGGGTACCCGAAACCCGAAAAAAATAAATAAAAAATATTTATTTTTTATATTAAAAATAATATAAAACATAAATATATAAAATATTTTAATTTTTATTACATATTAAATATTAAATATATATAATAATAGATAATATATATTAAATATTAAATATTATGTATAAAATAATAGAAATAATAATATATATTAATTCGGGTTTCGGGTCGGGTTCGGGTTTGGAACGGGTTTTCGGGACGGTTCGGGTCGGGTTTGGGTGGGTTTTCGGGACGGTTCGGGTCGGGTTTGACCAAAACCCAAACCCGACCCGAAATTGATTCGGGTTTAAAAATCAAACCCAAACCCGAACCCAAACCCGAAAATTTCGTGTTTGGTTCGGGTTATTCGGGTCGAAACGGGTCGGGTATCCATCGGGTCGGTACAAATTGCCATCCCTACTCCTTTCTTTCCAATTTTCTATGCAGACTAATTCATTATCTTCTAGTTTCTTCTGCTTCGAGTATTGTGTAGTTTAATTTTGGATTTCAAAATTCAAATCATCGTACAGACATTAAATGGATATGTTTTCTTTCTTATTAAACCACCATGGATCGATTAATTATTAGATAAAGTGATAATGTATCACTTGTAAAATCCAAGAAGGTCTTGAATGGTTAAACTGTCATCGTTGTTTTTCTACCTTGTAATTCTTTGTTTCAGTTTTAAATTTTTATAATTATTTCTTGTGAGAAGTTTTACTTTTTATAGTATTATTCTATACTATTCTATTATAAGCAAAATAGGGTATATTTGGTTTGGTACTCTTTTTTTAGTCACTCTTTTTTAGTACTCTTTTTTTGGTCACTCTTCAGTTTGGTTAAATCTCTATTATTAATAAAATTAAAAAAAAAACACGCACACGGCAAAGCCCACGAGAGTCATTTCTACAGCTAACAAGTCGTCAAGACGTCAAGTAGTTTGTCTGTTACAGTGTACAATTTTTGTAATCAGCATTAAAATTAATTTTGTCACAAAAAAATTTAAAAAATAATTAATTAATAGAAAAGATCGTTTCGAAATTTTGGAGTTTTGAAAGATATAATGGTCTATTTTATATTAAAAAAAAGACTATCAGTTATATCAAAAACCAATAATCATATTTTATTATCTTTTATAATTTATATTATTACTAATTAATTAGCAAATATTAAAATTATAAACAATCAAATAAAAATATTAAGATAAAAATATTTAAAATGTTAAAAAAACTACTTTTATATAATATTTTTATATATACATATGTATTTGAAAGTAATAATTAAAATACGTAATTAGAACAACATTTATTTTCATGAAATTTATAAAATTCAAAAAATATTTTAATAATAAAAACCTATACAACTTAAAATTTTAATGAAATATAATTAAACAGTTTACAAGCAACCGTGCATCGCACGGGTTATAGGCTAGTACTTAAATAATAATCAAAACTAGCTATCATGATATCCCGTGCAAAACATAGATCACATTCTATTTCATAGGATTTTTATAAATGTTATGAATCGATATCATATTCTCGTGTCACTCCATTTCACGTTTTTAATCTATCTAAGATGTTCTAATTTCAAAATATTATTGAATTTTGAAATTTAAGGGTTATATTATAGCGGTACTTGGTTACTGTGAGAAAAATGACTAAATGACTGCTAAAAGCGGTAGGTAATAGTTAATTGTAGTTGCCAATTAAGTATTACCACACTAATAATGACATTTTAACACGCATGAAAAAATAAGTGTCATATTTATTTTGGGATGGAGGAAAAATTTAATATTGTATTTTTTTATTTTGAAAGATATAATAATGTGATCAAAGAATACAAATAATAAAGTCATATATGTTTGCTAACAAAATTGGAGCACACTTTCCCAATTTTGTATTCTTTTCTCGAACCAATTTCGGAAAACAATAATTTTTATCCTATTAATTGTGATGTGTGCTTTTCGGAGAATTATAATTTTTATCCTATTACTCCCTCCGTCCCTAATTAGTTGTCAAGTTTCTATTTTTGTTGGTCAAATTGACTCAAATTTGATTGAAATTTATATATATTACATAATGAAAAATATTTAAAAAAATTATACCATTGTAAACTACTTCTAATCTATTTTAATATGTGATTTTTAGTTTTTTAAAATAATAAACGAATTAATTTTAATCTTTAATCAAAAGTTAGTCAATTTGATCACTGAAAAGTCAAACTGGTCAACTAATTCGGACGGAGGGAGTAGCACATATTAACTCAATCAGATCATATGCCTTCATGTAAGAATTTGCCCACAAGGCTCCACCACTTGCAGAATCAATGATGAATTTGCACTAATTGTAGTTTCACCAACTAAAATAGATTTGCACTAATTATAGTTTCTATTTATAATAATATCATTATTGAAATAATTTTGTTCTAATTTATAATTTCAAATTATAATAATTACATTTACTACAAATGATATGATAATTTATATAACCGAAACAAACACCATTGTTAAAAATTTTGTTTTTGGTTATAGGATTGTCAAAGACATCTCCACCAATATTTTATAATTAAGAGCCCGTTTGGCCCCCCCCTTTTTTTTTTTTTCACTTAAAGTTTGCATGGAGGTGTTTGGCTCCCCTTAAAGTGGAGCCACTTAAAGTGGAAAGTAGGCTAAAAAAAAAAAGTAGCTTGGAGGTACTTTTTTTCCACTTATTTTTTTTCGTATATCAATTTTTATGTATTTGAGTCACCATTTAACTTGTATTGTATTCTTTTCATATATTTGTATTTTATACTTTCAAAAAAATATAAATTTCTTTTTTTTTAATTAATTTTTTAAAAATAAATTTACTTTAAGTGGAATTAGCCAAACAGATACACCTAACTTTAAGTAAAAATTATCACTTTTCACTTAAAGTGAGTAAGTAGCACTTTAAGTGATAAGTAACATTTTTTAAGTTAAGCCAAACACGCTCTAAGAGTATCTTCACACATATGAAAGCATTATCTAAAAAATTTACATGACATATCTAAACTAAAAAGTGCTTTATTCAAAAATACCAAAGTTGCAAATTTGTTTTCCAAAAATCCGGTACAACCTTATTTGCAACCGATTTTTATCTGCGATGCAAACATTGCAACCTCTTTTGCAACTTTTTCCGTATTTTTGAAAAAGGGATAAAAAGATTGGATATTTCTGATAATTTCTCAAATAAAAAGTATAGGAATTTTATAAAATTTTTGGCCCTGCATGTTGGCTACATTTTTTGAACATCTATTGACCATCATTCATTGCCAAATTATAATTATTTATAACAACTTAGTAACATATAATTTTTAAAATATAATCATTTATCATAGTCGGAGCACATCACCTCGTAAGTTAACTGTAATAACCCTAACTTTAGCAATGCTATAGTGATTACATGAATAGTAAATTTCGGGGATTTAGAGAAATGGTATGTAAGTACTCTATACTTGAAACAGAAAATGAGTAAACAGAAACCATATTAGTGATACACTATAAAAATAAGTGACTCGAAATGACGATAGATTTTAGAAATTCCTGAATATGGATTTTGAGGATTTTGATTTCGAATAAACTTCTATTATTAAGGAGCATGGAAATATTGAAGGAATTATATATTGAGGAATTAGTGAATTAGGGTAAACTAAGGGATTTTTAAGTTAAGGAAATACCAAAGGAATTTGGATTATTAAATGATTTCAGAACCACTGAGATAATGAGGTATATTCGAAACGAATCACAATTAGACGAGTATGGAAACCAAATAACCAAGATTAGTAATATAACAAGAATTCATACCACATTATTAATTACCAATGTGATTGGCATTTTACTTAGAAAATTAAGAAATTAGGAGATTAGATCATCCAAGTGACATAGTAATGACATCATTATCCACTAACACTTGCTAAGGGGTAGATTAGTCTTTTAACATGATTTTTAACCACAAAAATCTCCAAAACTTCCATGACACTCTAGAATTAACAAATAATTACCAAGATAAGATCAAACCAAGAGCAAAAATCTCTCCCCCACCCCATTTCATTCTATTCGGCCATTTCAAGGAAAAAAAAGAAAAAGGAAAATAAAAACCCTAGCAAAAATCAACTACAAATCTAAGGAAAATTCATGGGTGTTCTTGGAGATTAGAAAGAGTTATCCACAAAGTTTCAAGGCCAACCATCATCATTTGCATAGGTAATAAAATTTCAAAGTTGCTTGATGAATAGTGATGAAAAGTAGTTTTCAAGAACTAACTTGTGTTTTATGGTTTCTTTAGACTATACAAGCTATTGTAAGGTTGTTTAAGGGCTAGCTAAGGATTATTAAGTGTTGTTAAAGCTTCAAGAAGGTATAAATACTCTTGCCCTTTTTATATTTATGATGGATGTTGAGTTGGTTAATGATAAGTGGTGTAAATGTTAAGATCATGATGATATATGTGTTTGTAAGTGATTAAAGTTGAATATGGAAGGAGTATGTGCTTGTAACCATGGTTGGTAAGATGACCACATGGTGTAGGTAATGGTGTATAAGGTGGATGGTTGATTTGGAGGAGTTGGATTTTGGAAAGTATGAAAATATAGCCGTTATAATGTCCGATTTTTGTTTAACCAAAGAATACCCTGTTTTGGAGCAACAGACTTGTACGGTAGCTTCCTGTTTAGAACACCAACTGACCATGAGATGATAGAGCTTGGTTCATAGATTGTTTTGATATAAGGTGCGTTAAAATCTGATGAACGGTTTAGGAGAAAAGTCAGTTTTAGTGAAAGACGTTCAACCAACCAAGCTCTCTCCCACCTAGCAAGCTCCTCTACCACTACTATCCGGCCTCCCGAAGGGCTGCCCAAGTTCGTCCATAAGCCAAAATCCGGCCGAACCTCCGGCGAACTTTTTCCGGCGATCTCCAAAAAGTGGTAACTTTTAGCTTCAAAATCCGAGTCTTAACCGACCATATTTATATACATATAAGAGCTCTATACCTTCATCTTATCTTCTTTATTAAGCTCTTATATCGGATCTCGAAACGAGACCATAAAAATCCGTACAAGGATTAATATTCGAACAACGATTCGAAATATTACAACACCTCAAAAAGAGGTTATATTTGACGACGGTCAAATTATTATATCGAGCTTGATTTAATTCCCTTCTATCACCTTAGTGTTCCGAGGGAAAAGAATCTATAAGCCACTTAACTAAAACTTTAACGCACTTTGGCGATTAATATTTTATTATTGTGATATATATATAATTGTGCTAAAGCGTGATTTGTTTCCCTTCTATCACCTCTAGTGTTCCGAGGGAAATAAGTTGTTAAGCTTCTATTTATATATTTTCCGCACTTTTTATTCTCGTCCTCACACTTGTGAGTGATTTTACTTTCCGCTCTTTTTACTCTCGTCCTCACACTTGTGAGTGATTTTATTTTCCGCACCTTTTTTACTCGTCCTCACACTTGTGAGTGATTTTACTTTTCGCACTAATTTAACGCATAATAGCGGCCCTCGGTTTATCCTATAGATAAAACGACCTACTTTTCTGCACGTGTGTGTTATATTTATGTGTGGTGTTTATTTGGCCAAATTAATATTAAAGTGCAAATTGTTAAAGTAAAATTGTAACACTCTCGTTTAAATATATACGAATAGTCCAATCAAGACTATATCGAACGAGAAGTTGTTTATCAAAGATCCTTAAGCTATAAAGCTTATAAAGGATTTAATTTAGACATTACTTCAAAAATAGACGTATTTTCAATAAAGGAGTAATTTCGTGTATACTTCGTTCTTTACAAAAAGACGAACCAAAATATACGATTATAAGCCTTATAAGCCTACGAGCTTAAAGGACTTAAATATTCACAAACTCCGAGATATATTTACATCTCACTACACGGAGTATTGTATCATAAAGTCATAAGCAAATAAAGGCTTATTGAACTTAATTTTAATTAATATTCGGGTAAGAATATTATAGTCACCCTAGGACATATTAAGTCCAAAACCTCTCTTATATTACGGTTTGTTTTCGTAGATATTGTTTTCTAAGTTTTGCAGTGAGGTGAAGTTGAAGTGAGGTGATTCTCGTTCTAAGACCCAAGTCCTAGGCATTAACGGGGAGTTAGTGGCCTTTGCACCGTGAAGAAGAGGAAAGACCCAAGACCTTTCATCTAAGATCCAAGACCGGCAAAAGCTAGGAATTCAAAGACTACACCAAGGGTTCTACATCAACTTTGAAGAAGTAGCGGGGAGTTGCTGTCTAAGATAAGTTGTGTAGGTTTCACAACGACTTTGAGGGAGTAACGGGGAGTTACGGTCCAAGACAAGTCTTGTGGGTATTACATTTATTTTGAGGTAGTAGCGGGTAGTTACGTATCAAGATAAATATTGTAAGGTTGTGTAAGGCTTCTCCGCCTACTATAAATGAGTCTCTTTATAGTGGAAGAAATCTCGAGTCCGGAGAGGAGCTCGGGGACTGGAGTAGGGGTGAGCGAATCCATTAGGGGTTGCGCCATCGCGAACCAGGATAAAATCTCCTGTGTGGTATTTTCTTTCCTTGTCTTTTACTTCTACACTTATAAACTGCATAACGACTCGGTAAAATTTTAAAAAGGGAAAATTATTTTAAAAACGCCATAATAATTTTTAAATTGGTAATTAAGCTATTCAACCCCCCCTTCTAGCTTAATATAGCCCTCTTACGGGACCCAACAATTGGCATCAGAGCGGTACTTTTTAACGTGCTTGTTGAGTGAATTGCAGATTTACAGGCACATCAAAAAGTGATCCTACATGGTATATCTAAATACCATCGGTTGCGGTGAAGGCCTATCTAGCTCTCACCCTCCTCTATTTGATGGCACCAACTTTGGAACATGGAAAACGAGGTTTCGCATCTATGCTAGATCTCAAGGAGTCAAAGTGTGGATGGCCATAGAAGACGGAGTTGTTATTCCTACCGAAACAGTTGACGGTGTCATTGTTGAAAAGAAGGTTAGTGAATACACTCTCGCCGAGGATAATATGATGAATATAGCCGCTAAAGCGGAAATGGTTCTCACAAGTGCACTTGCAGAAAAAGAATATAAAAGAGTAAACAATTGCAAGTCCGCACAAGAAATGTGGAACAAGTTAGTGGTTACCTACGAAGGAACCATCGATATAAAAGATTCTCGAATGGATACTTTAATCCACGAATACGAGAACTTTAAACTCCAAGAGGGAGAAAATATCATCGATATGGAAACAAGATTTACTCGCATAATCGATGAATTATCTCAACTCGGAAAGAGTTATACTCGAAATGAAAAGAACCGAAGAGTTCTTAAATCTTTACCTCCTAGTTGGAAGGTTAAAGTTACTACAATAAAAGAAATGCATAATCTAAATGATTATGACATTGATAGTTTATCCGGGAATCTTCGTGCATACGAAGAAGACAATATTCCGGATAAGGTCATTCCTAAAGTGGAAGACAAAAAGAAAAATATGGCTTTAAAAGCTATATTAATTGATGAAAATGAAAATGACGAGGAGTTGAACGAAGAACTCCAAGATCTCGATGAAAGCGAAATTTCTTTACTTACGAGACAACTTCGTCGTGTGCTACAAAGCAAAGCTCAAAGATACGGAAAAGGCTTCCTTAAATCGAATAATCAACAAAGAGTTTTTAACTCTAAAGGAAGACCTAATTACTACCAAAATTATAGTCCTAACTATAAGAGTAATTTTCCAACAACGAGCTATAATAAAGGCAAAGGCACTCAAAATACAAATGCCTATAATAATGCCAACAACAATAATAATCCTCCTTACACTCCTCCAAAATATAAGGAACAAAATCCGGAGGAAACACAAGAAGTGTGTTTCGAATGTAAGCAACCGGGTCACTTCAAAAAAGAATGTCCTAAGCTCTCTAAAGGAAGAATTCTCGTGGCGGAAAATGGTTGGGATTTAAGTGAAGATGAAGAAGCTCCGGAAGCTAGTGAAGAAGTTGTCAATTTGTGCTTAATGGCTATCGGGGATGAAGCTACTTCAACGGGAGCCTCCACTTCTCATCAAGAGGTTTGTCTTGCCGCTAAGCAAGACATGTGGTACCTTTATAGTGGTTGTTCGAGACACATGACCGGTAATGAGTCACTATTGAACAACATCAAAAAGGTCACTACGGGAAGTGTCACATTTGGAGATAGTAGTAAAGGCATCATTGTCGGCATCGGAGACATCGGGAATAGTCGCTTCAAGATTTCAAATGTACAACTAGTCACGGGACTAAAGTATAATCTTCTCTCGATAAGTCAACTTTGCGACAATGATTATAAGGTAATTTTCTATACTTCTCATTGTTGTATTTTGGATAAAGATTGGAAATTAATTCTCACTTGCCCTCGAAACAAAAATGTCTACACATGTGACATGAGCAAGAATGAGAATATATGCCTAATCACAACAAACGATGACCCTTGGCTATGGCATCGAAGATTAGGACCTGCCAACATGAAGTTGATTAAAAATATATCAACTAAAGAGCATGTACGAGGTATACCAAAATTGAATTATAAAAAAGATCATACTTGTGAAGCTTGCGAAATTGGAAAACAAATTCGAGCATCTCACAAAGCTAAATTCATGGTATCAACCTCTAGACCTCTCGAGCTTTTACACATGGATCTTATTGGTCCGGTTCCAATACAAAGTCTCGGAGGTTGCTCATACACGTTAGTAATCGTTGATGATTTTTCACGATTCACGTGGACAGAATTTCTCAAATCAAAAAGTGATGCTTTTGAATCTTTCTCTACTATATGTAAAAAGATTCAAAATCAACAAAATAGTACCATCGTCTATATACGGACGGATCATGGTAAAGAATTTGAGAATTCTAGTTTTACGAATTTTTGTGATGAAAATGGAATCACACATAATTTTTCCGCACCATACACTCCACAATCAAATGGAGTTGTAGAAAGGAAAAATAGAACATTACAAGAAATGGCAAGCACTATGCTTAATGAATATCGTCGACCTAAATATTTTTGGGCCGAAGCCATGTCAACTTCTTGCCATATTCTTAATCGGGTTTTGTTACGTCCAATATCTCAAAAGACTCCTCACGAGCTTTATTTTGGCAAAACACCGAAGCTAAGTTACTTTCGAGTATTTGGTTGTAAATGCTCACTACTAAAAAAACGTTAATAGACATCGGTTTCTGGCCGATGTCTTTGAAAAATTCTGACCGATGTCTTTGTCGGTGATGTCTAAAGTCTGAACGTTTAGACATCGGTTTTTGGCCGATGTCTTATAGCGTATAATACATCAGTTTTAAAAATATTTCTGATGTTTATGAACTATCTTCTTGGGTTAACTGCATGAGGTTAACTTTTAAATTGTTATATTATAATTCTTAGATGCTATTTAACATATAGCAAACATAGAATAATTCGACATAGACATCTATTTTTTTCCAAATATTGATGTCTAAGCCTTTATTAACATCGGTAAATATTAAGAAAAGCGATGTATAATGTGACCATAGACATCAGTTTTAGACGATGCTGAAGATATATATTGCATTGGTTACCTATTTTTAAAACCGATGTCTGAGATCCCTCAGACATCGTTTTCAACCGATGTTTAAAACTTCTAATATATCAATTTTTTTTAAGAGAAACGATGTGTAAGGCCTCATATGGGACCTTCATTCATATACATCATTTCTAGCAATATTTGTGCACACCAATAACCAAACTAAAACAATACCAAGTCAGAACTAACCAAACACATATATTAACCAACATAAATATCAAGAATCAAGTATTCTTACATAACCAATCAAAACCAAACTAATGACCAAACCCAAATATCAAGTACATTACAAATATCAAGTACATTAGCAATATTTGATGCTTTTTTCCAATCTATTCCAGCATCATTGCAGCAAACTCCTCATAACTTATGCACCCATCCTGAAAACATTAAATAAATATAAAGACCAAAACTTGAGACATGAACAAGTATATAGTAAAACTACATCAGGATGATCTCGCAGGCCTAATTAAGTGTGATTGGATATTATAGTCATTCGATGTTAAGAGGCACAATTAAGTGTGATTAAGATGATTCAAGAACTAGAGAAGCTGGTGTGTCATGAAGAGATTGAGAATGATTATGGTCTCCTTCGTATGTGACTACCAACATTGTTGGATCATCCAATGCCCTCTCTACATGCTTTCTTGCTGGACATCCTCTTACACTGCTGCACTTGTAATATCCTCTGCATTTTTATTCGAAATTCGTCACTCTAATGTTCGAGTTATAATGAAATACGAGATAAGAAGATAACCAACTAATAATTCGACTATAATTGATACAATTGCGAAAACAAATTTGAAGACATGAATTACGATAAATCTATAATGATACCAAACCAAATTGACGCATTTACAAACACGAATTTAAAATCGACAAAGACTAAGAAATGGTCTAACCTGGGATGAGGAGAGCCTTTGATAGGTTTTTGACCATATTTTCTCCAAGAAAACTCATTTGGAGGAATATTAGACATCTTCAAACTTATGGCCGGCACTCTCACCACTTTCTTCATCCTCAATTTCCTACTGTAATTTCACAAACACAATAATTTTACGAAATTATATTAGTCACATTTCAAGCAAAACAGAAACGATACTAACAATTTTTTAACAACTACTATAAAATTTACCTTTTCTTAGGACAATGCATCTCCCGGAAGAGCCAGAGCATCTAGCTGCAGAATTATCCACAAAACTACACTTCTGCTTAAACGAAGACGTCGAAACAAGCGGCCTACTACCCGAAGACAAATTCGTAATCTGAAAACCCGATCCATCAGTATAATTGGCAGGTGTAACGGGTTCCATCAGTATAATTGGCAGGTGTAATGATTTCTGATTAAGCTATCAGTTGGATCCATGTAAATCCCCCCCACCCCCACCCACACCCACACCCACACCCAGTAAAACTTGAAAAGCACTATTCCAAAAGCTAAAAAAAAACTTACACTTCTTCCTCTGGTTCATTCTTTAGAGCATTCTTTGCTATACACTCGAAAGCAGCTTCTACATTGAAACCTTCTTTAGCAGAAGTCTCAAAATAAGGAATATTTCCTTTGGAAGCACACCATGCTTTCTCCTTCTTCTCAGAAACCTGAGATTTGAAAACAAGGACACATGATAATAGTATTCAAGACAAAGCTCCGAACGTTGCAACACTATATAAAACAACTGAGAGAATATAAGTTACCATACCACTCGGCTGTTGCCACCATCAACATTTATCTTGTTCCACAGTACAACAAAAGGAAAATTTTCAGGGTCATGGGGACTGGCCTAAACATCAGCAGAAAAAAAATTAAGACTTAAAACATGATCACAACTGTTATAAGAATACTATTTTTGATTATTTGGTGTTCACCTGAATCAGGAATTCCTCCCGCCAATTGTTGAGGTTGTCGAATGACTTCATGGATTAACATCATGTACAAGAACACAACAGTCTACACCACGGTAAAAAGCAACATTGAGGCTTTGAAATCATTCCTGTCCAGATGTATCCCATATCTAAAAAAGAAAGTCAAGTGTTGTTAAACAATGCAATCAAGATAGGTTCAGATGGCTCTTATGTCTAGGATGAGAGACTTTATATAACGGACATTTTTATTGATTCTATTTTAAAGTTAGCATCAAACTATTTAAGATATTTAATTGATCCATAACAGATATATAATGAATACAATAATACATTAATTTTACATACCAAACAAATCGCGCTTAGACATACAGATATGTATGACATGCCGTACTCTAATTGTTTAGTTTTCGTAATCTTTACCTATGAAGTCAGAAGATTCTAGAAATGTGAACGCCTCAAAACTTCATGCCATTAAGTCACCACTGACTGCTAAAACTCGTAAACTTTTGCACAAATCTCAACATTTATCAAGAACTGTAGTTTCTAAGAACAACAGGTGGAATGAAAAAAGAAATTAATAATATAGTTAATGCTATCTTTTATATGTTTTACTTTAAGAATTTTTGGAGGTTTAGGTATAGCCTAGTGATATGGCAGCCCTTTCAGTTACAAATATATAGATATAGAAATAACCAAATAAAAAAAATGATTTATAAATGTTTTGAACTCCTCAGGTTACACTTGGTCCATTGATAACTATGCTAATGATCAACTAGAGATGGCCTAATCAGTATCCATCAGAAATCATCAGTGATTTATCGAGCAACGAAATAAATGTTTTAAATTTATGGACAGCGATATCCGTGACAGCCCGATAATCCGGTATGTTAGTTTCATGCGAAGTTGATGAAGAAGAGGATGAAGAAATATTTGTGTAATGTTAAGATGAGTGCGAGATCATCCTGATGAGATTATCGATGCTTTCGAGGCCTGCGAGAGCTGCTTCTTGCACGGAAGGTATCTAAACTGGTCAAAACTGAAGGTGTCTAAACTGACACTTTATAGAAACAAAGAGAGTAATACTTAACTATTTCTATTTCTCAAATCCAGCTATAAACAGATAGCTGGCTCTGGTTTAAATTCTCGTCTTTTTCATCTCAATCCACGGATATGCCTGCAGCATTCGCCAAAATTTCTCTAGCATCTGTTTCTGGATCAGCTAGCTCACTTGGAATCTGCTAAATCAAAGTATTCAGAAAAATGAAAACACGAGGACTAACACTAGTATATGTCTACTGTGCACAAACCTGTCCACAACTATTTGTCTTTGTTGGAGAAGCTCCATTAGCTAGCACCAACATAATAACGTTTACATGTTCACCCCTTGCCGCATGATGAAGAGGCTGTTAAGAAGAAATTTCTGATTAGTAGAAATTTCTGCAGCATTGTTTCACATCTTAACTATCTATCAAGCAACTGGAGAGTTGGTTGCTTCCACGAAACACTTTCCAACGTCAAACTGAGTTATAGACTGAACTCAAACTGAATTATATATGTCTTGTTCTTGCATGTTATATATACTTTCCAACGATTTCTTTAACCAGTTTTAGACTAATTGGTTTTTCAGAAAAAAAATATTATTCATACCTGAGTTATAGGCTGAACTAAAACTGAATTATATATGTCCTGTTCTTGCATGTTAGATGTGATCCGTTGACAACCCTAGATGTGATCAGAATACATCAAACTGACATATATATTTCTTATTTTGAATGAATTAATTGGTAAATAAAAATAAATAGTTGAAGTTCCAATAAACTCTTCATGCATTGGCAAATTAACTTTATCAATAATCAACCACTTAAACCAAAAATCTTTTAATTTAAACTATTCATCTAGAAACATTTAACCTCTAAATGAAAGCCCGTTTACAGATGAGAAATGCAGCAGATGGCAGCGAGTCCCCTGTTTGCTTAAAAAGGAACAGTGTAAACTGCATTCTTGAAAGCTCTGAAACTGACAGATGAAAATACATAGCAGACCAACCTCAGCTTCTTCACTTATCCTTTCCAACCATTCCTGTGTCCTTTTCATGGAAAATGCTAGAGTACACACATAAATCCTCCTTCATTTTTACTTAATAAGCGTAATTAACAATTTAATATCATCATAATCATACGAACTTAACATCCACGTGACCAGTCGGGACAGCTAGATAAATAAAGCTTTCATTTATAAGCTCTTTACATATAGAATACACTTCAGTTCCTCATTAGTATTCACCGTATGTTTCGTGTTTAATATATACTAACTGGCGATTAAAAAAAATAAATAGACACTCCTGTAAATACATATGTTAAGTACCATTGTTTAATATTTACTAATGATTATGAAAGGAAAATAACTTGTAGAAATGTTAATTACATGGATTGTCTTTGACATTACTCAAAAGTTGCTCTCCAACAAAAGTTGGTCCAAACTCCATATTTCAAGTTAATTCCATAAGGAAATTCTGATTATAAAATCTAATCCTAGGCCTCTATTTCACAGAATTAAGCACATTAATGTTAGCATAGAGCACAGTAAAGGGTGATTAAAAAATTACCAACTAATACAGATACGACAAGCAGGAAGCCCATTTTCAGGTCCAGCAATCCCCAGTCTTAGCTCTCCGCTTTCACCTCTACAAAATCTCATACGGAATAATATCATTCAACAGTAGTAAATAATTAATTAGTATTACATGACTAGCTCGTAGTAGTTACCTGCTAGCTTTCGGGGCGAAACCAATTGTTCAACCTAAGAACAAATTAAAAAAATTAGGGATTCGAGCTTAAAAATCCCCAATTGAAAATTAAATCGAACTAATTGAAATCAAACACAAGCTTACCCACTTACCAATTTGAACTTTAAACAAATCGAATTCAGTTCACAGTTTTGTAGATTCGAATCGAACAATCTCCGGTCGATTGATTTTCGAGAAAGAGAAGGGTCATTAATGAGAGTATAGAGAGAGGGGGAGGGAGAAAGAGAGGGGGGCGAGATTTAGGGTTCTTGAGGGAGGGGGTGAGAGTCGCGAGCGAGAGAGAGAGAGAGGTGAGGTCAGTCTGTCGAGAGAGGGAGGGGGGGTTTTGGCTTTAGTTTAATGAATTATTTTGATTTAATATGTCTGAATGTGGAATGTAGTATTAGAATTGAGGGGAGGGGGAAAATACAAAAATTTGGGGAAGGGGGAACAAATAGCGGGCAAATGAAACTTAAAGGGGTAAAATAAAATTAAGGGGGGAATATTTCACAGGGGGCGCGCGTTTAATTTTTTAAGCAGAGATTTAGACATCGGTTCACAAATAAAGTGATGTCAAAATATTTTTAAAGAAAGATTTAGACATCGGTTGATAACTGAAGTGATGTCTGAATGTTTAAAAGACATCGGTTTTATTTTCACTGATGTTAAAAAGACTTTTAACATCGGTTTTATTTTAATCGATGTTAAAAACCGTGATGTCTATTAACAGTTTTTTAGTAGTGGCTTCATATTAAACTCGAAAGACTACATTACCAAATTTGATCCTAAATCAAATGAAGGTATATTTCTTGGATACTCTACGAATAGCAAAGCCTATCGAGTATTCAATCTTAAAACACTTGTGGTGGAAGAATCTATGAATGTTGCATTTGATGAAAGAAAGCCACCATCTAAGTACAAAGATCTTGTTGAAAATGATAAAGTTGAACAAGACGATATAGAAAATATTATTCGATAATTCGAAAATATGGATCTTGGAACTCCCATCCCAAGAAATCCATTAGAATTAGCCGAAACGGAAGTAGAACTTCCAAAAGAAATTCCTATTATTAAAAGTCATCCACTAGATAATGTTCTTAGAGACATAAATAAAGGAGTTCAAACGCGGTCACAAGTACAAAATGTTGTGAATCATCTTAGTTTTCTATCTCAAATAGAACCTAAGACCGCTAAAGAAGCTTTGCTAGACGAAGATTGGATCTCGGCAATGCAAGATGAATTACTACAATTCACTCGTAGCAAAGTTTGGGAACTTGTTCCAAAACCCAAAGATACTTCCATAATTGGAACCAAATGGGTATTTAGAAACAAGTTAGATGAAAACGGAACCGTTGTTAGAAATAAAGCGAGAATAGTCGCTCAAGGCTATACCCAAATGGAAGGGATAGACTTTGATGAAACTTATGCACCCGTAGCACGAATTGAATCAATTCGAATGCTATTAGCATACACGTGTCATAAAGATTTCAAAGTATACCAAATGGATGTCAAATCGGCTTTCTTAAACGGGATATTAGAAGAAGAAGTTTATGTTAAACAACCTCCCAGTTTTGAAGATGCCACACATCCGGAGTATGTATACAAACTATACAAAGCTCTATACGGCTTGAAACAAGCTCCAAGAGCTTGGTATGAAAGGTTGAGCAAGTTCCTATTAGAAAATAACTTTAAAATGGGAACGGCCGATAAAACCTTATTTACAAGACAAGAGAAAGATGATATCTTGCTTGTACAAATATACGTAGATGACATCATCTTTGGTTCAACCAATGATGCACTATGTAAAGAATTCTCTCAAAATATGAGCAAAGAATTCGGAATGAGTATGATGGGTGAATTAAATTTCTTTTTAGGATTGCAAATAAGGCAATTGGACGAAGGCATACATATTTCACAATCGAAATATTGTAAAGAAATGCTAAAGAAATTTGAAATGGAAAATTCAAAACCCATATCTACTCCTATGTCGACTTCTGATAAATTAACAGAAGATCCCAACGGAATACCCGTTGACACTAAGAAATATCGAGGCATGATTGGTAGCTTGCTATATATTACCGCAAGTCGTCCCGATATTCAATATAGTGTTGGAAAGTGTGCTAGATTCCAAGTAGCACCAAAAGAATCTCACTTATCCGCGGTAAAATGGATATTGAGATATTTAAAAGGAAACACTGACGTAGGTCTTTGGTATCCAAAAGGAGTACCATTCGACTTAGTATGTTTTTCTGATTCGGACTATGCCGGGCATTTAGTCGACAGAAAAAGTACAAGTGGTACATGTCAGTTTCTGGGAGGATGCCTAGTATCTTGGTTTTCCAAGAAACAAAATTCGGTATCTATCTCCACTACGGAAGCGGAGTATATAGCGGCCGCAAAATGTTGTGCTCAAATATTATGGATGAAGCAAACATTAGCCGACTATAATACCAAATTTGATGTAATCTCAATCTTATGCGATAACACGAGTGCTATTGATCTTAGCAAAAATCCCATGTTACATTCAAGATCTAAGCATATAGATGTGAGACATCATTTCTTACGTGATCATGTCAATAAAGGCGATATAAAATTGACTCATATAGAAACTGAGTACAATCTCGCAGACATATTCACGAAACCATTGAATTCCGAACGATTCACTAAACTCCGTTTGGATTTAGGAATGTTGGAAATTCCAAAATAATGGTTTATATTGATATATCAATATTATCAATATTTATATATTCTTGTGAGAAAATTTATCATTATTTATACTCATCTCACGAATTATACATCCTTCGGGATAATTGTTTCTCTAAAACTCAGATTCATCGATAATGATAACATATGAAACTTTATCGATCGGGTTTTATCGAGAACTATTCGAGTAAATATTTATCGGAATTAATTTCGGAAATATTTCTGAGATACTAAATAAATGATATTTATCTCAAATACAAAGAATCAACACATTAGTATTATTACTCATATTTTAGTACTAATATTTAATATATTATTATAATAATATATAATTATTATTATTAATCTTCAAAACTATTTTCGAAAATATAAATATATTATTTTCAGATTATTGGTGTATTTTGACCCAATCCATAAATTTTGGCCCAGCCCAACTCAGCTGACCCAGTCCAATTCACTAAAACCCTACGATCTTGACCGTTTATTCTTAAGATGGGTTAATCCTAGCCTTTCGTTTGTAAAATATATATACTCATTATACACACAATTCATTTGTGCGTGTATACTTTTCAGCCGCAGAGCTCTCGTCTCTCTCTCACAAACCCTAATCTCTCTCTCTTCGTTTCTTCTAAACTCGACTCTAAACCCTAATTTCTTCCATAATTAGAGTGTCTAAACACTAAATCGAGTCTATCTATCATTGTTTATATCGATTAATCCAAGAATCGATATGAATCGCAGCTGAGTTAGGTTAGAATAAAATGATTTTGAAAATCAAGTCGTTATCACTTCAATTGATATCAATTTATGGATTAAAATCGACAAATATATACATATATACATCATATCTACACACACGAACGCACAAATTCAGTTTATTTACAAAGTTTATTCAAAACCCTAATTCGTTCTTTGAGTTTTTGTGCAGGGATGACAAAGTTATCACTAGATCAAGGCGTAGCTATGATAAATAGCTTCAGATCGAGCTTTGAAACAACGTAAATCGTTGGAAACGTCCTCGACTCGGTGAGTCAACTCACGAGTCACCTCGGCACTCAACGATTTTGGATCGGTAAGTACTCGAGATGACTACGAGGCCTCGAGCTAAGGTATTATTTCAATAAAACTTGAGAAATTATGTGTTCTTCATGAAAAGCTATGTGATTACATGTCTATCTTGCTTGATCTGTCGAGAGTATTGATGTAACCTGTTTATACGAGTTCGTATTTGATTAAATTCTAAATGTCTACTCACCTAGACTTTTGAATGTGTACAATTTTGATATATTGAGATACTTGTGATATGCCGAGCTGGATGAAAATGTTTCACTATAAGTATAAACTTGAGTTCTTTACTTTAGACTTTGTGGAGTTGTAAAATGAATCTATGTGGCTGGTCAGTTGCATGCTTAATATAGTTGTTTATTCAGTTCGAAAGCATGTATTAGTAAATTGTTGACATATGAGAAAGGATGTTTTTTTTGTAAAGATATAGATGGTGCTTAGTTTGACTTGGTCAATCATGTGATATTTACCAGTCTGGAAATTGAGTTATGAGGTTTATGTTATAATTGTTTATTTGCTTGTTAATCTCGAATGATATAGTTGCTATGAAGGTCTACTTGTTCACTAGTTTTAATGAGTCAAAGTTAATAGAGATAATAATTACTTATACAGACCATCTGTACTTGAAATCTTTGCTTACACTTTGAAATCTGATTTAAATATGAACCTTGAGGATTATACAGTAATTGAACCTTGTTGACACAGTGAGATCTTAAGAAATGGAAATTGTTTATCTTAGTTCTTTGCTTGGTGTAACTATGATTTACATATTATTGTATGATGTTGAACTTTAGTATGATGTTTTGGCTGTTTAGTTCCAACAGTGAGTTTTGGTTACACTTTGTATGGAATACCTTAATAAGTTTATAACCATAGACATTCATGCATACACTCACATACTTGCCCTCACTCAAAGACCTGGCTAGGGATCCCTTTGAGAACCCTAGTATCTGGACACTGGGGTGAAACGGCCACTTAGAACAAATAGGATTCATACTTTGCATTTATACTATTTTTTTAATCTTATGTTGTGTTCTGTGAATTGATACATGTGCCTTGTCCTGCAATACATATATGGTTTTTCTTGTCTGACTTGGTCTATGTGTGATAAATGGTCCTTAAATGCAAGATAGTCTGGTTGTCTGGTGTGCAGAGTCTCTTTCAATCAATCATTAGTCATATATTGCCTAGAGTGATAAATATACTCATATACTTATAAAAGTAGTATCTTGGCATTAAATGTAAGTGACATCAGCTGGATTTTTAAGAGATATAAACTTTGTCTTTAGGAGATAGCTTTTTAGTAGAGTCAGCCATGTGTCCCCTTCTATGCAGCCTTTGAAAAGTCAAACTTGTCTTGCTCCCTCATTTACTTCATTCTGTGAGTATATTATAGTTGCATTGATATACATGCCTGACAAACTCTTACACATACTTCTATCTACTCTTTTTCAAAAGTATCTCATTTAATTGAACCACTATTCTATGTACTATATTGTCTCATAACTTGTATACTATTACACTTAATCTATCTCACATGCATGCTCTCATCCGGTTCTGGACTTAAAATTTCATGCATTGAGCCACACAATGGATGTCCTTTGTACTACAACTATTCTATCATTTGCATACAAACCTATATACTCATATCTATCCATGCAAGCTGTGAAATTCATTAAATGAAAACACTATAGAGTTTTCAAATTGCATCAGTTCTAGTGGGATTTCATGAAAACCTGTGCATGTTTGAATTAATCCTTATATGTGCTATCTGCCTATATATATATATATATATATATTCATGTATTCATGCATTCACAAGCACACTCACCAGCACTATCATCATTCTATGGAATTTAAACCATTACACCCAAACCCTAAAGCCAAAAATCTTACTCTTCTTCCTTTGTTTCCAACCATGAGTAGGAAAACTTTCAACCATTCTCTTTATGCTCCCTTCACATCTTATTGTCACCCTGATAATTCCAAAGAACATTATCACAAGAAAATCAAACATGAGCCTTCAAACCTTAATGAATATGCTTATTTTTCTCAAGCAAATAAGCTGCCTGCCTTAAAAAATCCTAACCCTAACAATGCTTTTCAAACCATGCCAATTTCTGAAAAGTCTGTCAACTCACACAAAGCAAGAACCAACATCAAACCTCCAAGCCCTACCATAGTAAGACTTGCAAACACTGGTAAACTCAATCGAATGCTCAAAAACAATCAGCCAGGAATGATGATCTTTGTCCCACCAAATGGTGATATTCACAGCATGTTTACATCTGTTAAATGGGAAAATTTTGTGTTCTATAGGGGTCCAAACTTCTATACTCATTTGATTGCTGAATACTATGCTAACTTAGAGGTACAACAAAGAGTTGATGGGGTTTATTACTTGAGTTCTTTTGTGAATGGTAAAAACATCTATGTTGATCATAAAGTGCTTAGCAAGTCCCTTAGGTTAGGAAATCACCATTCTGACCTTCCTTGTGTCAACATATTTGAAAAATTTGTGTTTGTTCAAAGTGAATTTGAATTATTTCTTGGACTGTTTTGTGAAGAGGATGTACCTGATGGTCTTTGTGCTAGAGAATTTGCTGTCCATTTTAGACACTTTTTGCCTAGGTTTCAACAACTTGCCATAATTCTTAGGGAAAATGTCTTGCCAAAACCCAAACATGATAACTTCTGATTGTTGGTTGTATTGATTTGGTATTTTGTGAATGCATATTTTAATATATTTGATTTTCTGGTGGAAATAGAAAAGTGTTGCCATTGATGGTATAAAATGTTGGCAAAAGGAAAATTAATGTTAACAAAAGTTACTAGAAAATGTTGCTATAGGCTAAAATTTGTGTTGCCATAAAAATGGGTCCCACAGTGGGCCCCACAATGCTTCCCATAAGTGGACCCCACAGTGGGTCCCAAAAGTGGGTCCCACTGTGGGTCCTAAAAGTGGGCCCAACTGGGGGGTCCACTGGTGGGACCCACTATTTTTTAAAAAAATATTACACAAAGGCAACATAATATTATGTTACTAAAGACTACTAGTAATGTTGCTAAAAGAAGTCTATGCCAACATTAAAACTGATGTTGCCATAGAGAATAAGAATGTTGCCATTGACCCCCAAAGGCAACGGCAAAAATGGCAACATCAGCAAAATGTTGCCTTAGGGGTTTTTTGGCCCTACAGCAACATATTTCGGGCCTATGCCAACACTTTTTTGGTGTTGCCGTTGGCCTTTTATGGTGTAGTGATGTTTTTTTTTTCATTTGTAATTTATTGTATGTGGTTATATGTAAGTGTTTATTTTTAGTACTCTTTTAATTTTTATTATTAATTTATCGATGATTTTTTTAGCTTGATACGTGATTAATTTAAATAGTACTAATGCTATGGCTTAATTACATTTAAAAATTTTGATGAACAGAACAGGTAAAGAGAACCAAATACAAGAACATGAATCTGTTGGTCTTTTATGCAACAGAAATTTAGCTTGAAGGACATAGTTACCTAAAAGTTAATCTTGTATATGTATTTATTTGTTGATATAACAGATGAAACAAGATGTTAGAGATTTGGATGGTTCCTAATGGTTTATTATATGTATTTATTTACCTCCCTCTCGTCAACTTTAAATAAGCTTCAGGTATTTCATCTACATTCTAATGCATTTCACATTTTGAATGACATCTATCTGTGTCAATAATGTGGACCATATTAACCTTGTTTTGTTGGTCCGTGGTTTATGTTAAGAAGCCATTCTTGTCATTTGTTTCTCATATGTACAGAAGAAGTATTTTAAGACATGCGGCCTCTAGTTCAGTTGGTACTTGATGGGTACAATGTATGCATATTTGCCTATGGTCAGACAGGATCTGGGTAAACATATACTCTGTACCATGGTAAAATATTTAATAGATGCTGTGTTATTCTTTATAGTATCTCCCTCTTCTCATGAGACATTCGGTCTCTTATTAAGTACTTTTAACTGATTTTAGTCAAATATTTGTTTGCAGAGTTCCTGGTAAATAAATGGGTATGCCTGTGCGCTGGGGATGGATTATCTAAAATGTCTACAGATGATCATGACACCTTTTGTTTACCTAGCTGCAACAGAGGATGAAAATCTACCTGATTTGGTGTTAAAGAAACCTCAATTTTTTTTAACCAAACAAAACTCGATGGTTCTTTTTCTACTAATAGAACCACAATTCTACTACGAGGTCGGTACTTTTTAGAGGTTAGCTGCCGCTCTAGCACCATTTTTATGCAGATAGTCTTCAATATTCTGGGTCAGGTTTTCGGTTGTGACGCCTGTTACATACTTTTGGAACTGACTAGGTTCTTTTTTGGCAATATTTAACAGGCTCTAGATTATTGTCACTCACAAGGCATAATGCACAGAGATGTCAAGCCTCACAATGTTATGATAGACCATGAGTTGCGTAAGCTCCGGTTGATAGATTGATAAATTAGAAAGAATTTTTGTAAAATTGAAGAACTTGATTTTGTAAATTAATTTAGAAAAATTTTTTGTTAGCATTTTCAACATTACTGTATTTTTTTGTATACTAGCATAAATTCTTTAATTTAAATTTATTTAATCAAAATTTGTGTTATAATTTTTATTTTTTGTAGTTCCTGTTTGTTGATGTGGCTGTATCATTGTATATTAAAGTGAAGCAGGTTAAAAATAGTATATTAATTTTGAAATTTTTATTTTTTTTTTAAAATTGACCTATAGCGTCGGTCATTTGAAACGGCGACGCTATAGACTTTTTTTTAAAAAAATTAACCTATAGCGTCGGTCATTTGAAAAGCGACGCTATAAGCTATACCTATAGCGTCGGCATTTTAAAGGGCGATGGTATAAGCTATACCTATAGCGTCGGCATTTTAGGGGGCGACGCTATAAGCTATACCTATAGCGTCGGCATTTTAAAGGGGCGACGCTATAAGATATACCTATAGCGTCGGCATTTTAAGGGACGACGCAGTAAGCTATACCTATAGCGTTAGTCATTTAAATGACCGACGCCTAAAGTAGACTTTACCGTCACCATTTTAACCGACGCTATAGGCCTATACCTATAGCGTCCCCTGCATATACTACGCCAACAACCGACGCTATAGGCCTATATAGGCGACACTACAGGTCCAGTCTGTAGTAGTGCATGTGGTTGCATTCAGTTGCATATATGGCTGCATGCAAATAACTTTATACGCAATTGAAAATTTGATTTTCATATGTGGCTGCGCCTTATATACAAAGAAGTTGAATTTGCACTTTTTGACTGTGCAGCAGCTTGCATTCAGTTGCATGTGATTGCATCCAGTTGCATATGCAACCACATATGCAAACTCCGTATTTTTGCAAATTATTTTTTTTAGAAAAAGTATTTTTGCAAAAAAGTTTTTAGCCTTGAATATTTATGAAAAAACCCCATAAAATTATTGTCTCAATAAAAGTATCATGACGCTCCATATTTTCTATTTTAAATGTTAATTTTGATTTTTTTTTAAATTTTCGACCATTAATTAGTGCCTATTCCAATTCTTTTTTTTTTTTTGCTAAATACCTATTCCAATTCTTATTTAGAACAAAGATGCTGATATTAAAAAACAGTCATTAAACTACAAAAATAGTACAAAACAGGTCCCTAAACTGCAATTTAGATTCACGGATGGCATATGCGTAAGCATATACGTCTTAGAAGTCCAATCACACTTTTTACAAGGCCACAAAACACGCAGCCAGTCAGCCACCACACAACATTCACACAAGTACACAACACACAAATATACATACTTTACAGGAAACGAACATATAGCAGGAGACAAATATATTGTCATGGAAGGTCCTCCGACCACCATACCACCCTTACTCCTCAGAAACATCATGACCTCTATCTTCATATATGCCGATAAATTTCTTTTTAATCTCGGAAAACGATATAGATTTCTCGGTTCCCTCCGATGCATCCTTGTTTCCACATTCTTTTTCTTGTTACAATTCTTTCCTTCCCATGAATATTTGAAAAAAAATCGTGACAGGAATACAAAAATATCCGTGGTCGCCAGGAGTTATCCTGGCGACACCAGTATTTCTCGTGCACTTACGCAATTATTATCGACTATGAACGATGTTCCCGTAAGTTCGAGAAAGTACGAGATTGTTCGCACGTTATCGGAGAAAGTGGTTAATGATAATATTTCAGAATGTCATGCAGGTCTTGAGGAAATTAACGTTGTTGTACTTTCGGCAGCGTTTTCGAGGACATTATTACAGCTTGAAAATAGGGTTGCTGTTATCGAGGATGATTCTGTGCATGAAATAATTGAGGGGCCAAAACGTAATTTTATTAAGCTGAGCCGTGTGACACGAGCCGTATGGTATTGTTTCGAGGCGGCTTGGAGCCGGATGGGGATGAGTGAAGTGAATAGGTGTGGGAAGTCGGCTGAGAAACTGGCGGCTGAGGTGCTTTGGCTGGCTCAGAAGCTGGCTCGGTGTGGGAATGTCGAGGAAGCTGTGGAGAGATGGGGTTCGGCTAACAAGTTGGCTTGGCTCGCTTTATCGGCTGAGCCGAGGTTACAATGTTCTCTTGTGAAAGTTTCAGGTATGCAAGTTTTTGTTTGACTTAGATTGTAATTTGGCTAGATGTTGTAGAATATTATTTGAATGATGCTATGTATTTAGTCTTCCTGAAATTTGGAATACCTTTTTGTGGCTAGAATATCAATCATGGTCACTTTGGTAAATACTAGAAAAGAAGAGATCAAAAGCCAGGACTTCTTACATTTGTTGCCAAAAACAATAGACGGGCAAAATCGGTTGTGTTGGATAGCTATACTAACTTTCTTGAAGATAATGCAGTTCTTAGCTCAAATCTTTAGTTTGCTTTGTGGTGTCTTTGTTAAAAGGCACGTAGATAATGTTAAAAGAAGTTAAAAATTCGGACAAAAGGAACTCGAAGAACATATATATTTTATGTATGGCTTTAACAAAATGGTGAAAAGAAAGAGTTAATAGCCACAGGGCCTTTAGGATAATTACCCTAATTATTTTGAAGATGTAGTTCTAATTTTGTTTAATTTGTGCTGTTGTAGTGTTTTTAATTAAACAAGCGAAAGTACTTGGAAGCGATAAAGAAGATGATGAGGGAAATCGAGAGCGTCAAAAGGAAATGAAAATAAAGTTGTTGATGTCCTGGCTACCATTGTTATGTAGAGCTACCAATGGCACAGATACTCCATTGTTGAGCTTTAATGAAAAGGCTGAGGTTGAAAAAGTCTTGGAGGAAATCATAGAAGCTTTAAGTAATGAAGAACAAGAACATATATTGTCTCTATGGCTACATCATTATATCCACTGTCCTATCTCCGACTGGCCTAACCTCCAGGATTGCTATTCGCGGTGGTGCAACAGTTCGAGGAGACTCTTAATCCATCAGTAATGGTAATGCATACGTAACTAGTTAGCCAGAAGATATCTTGGAATGACTTAAATGTACTCTAAATTATATGAATTGAAGGGAAACCAGAATATTTCTATGATACAGAAGGCTATGATCAACATCTTGAGCTTTATTTTATTGTTGTTATGGATTACCCTTTTTTATTTTACCATGATTATGCAAGATATGATATGGTTAGTTCAGGTGGATGTATTGCTGTCATCGTATCGGAAGATTAAGACTAATTAGTGTTCCTCCCTCCCTTCATTTAAAAAAATCTCTCTAGCTAGGTAGGTCTCTGTTATGAAATTAACAATATCGGTTATTTAGCTGAAATTTGCTTGTACTAGCAGCCGCCTTTGGAGCTCTGGAATTACAGGAAGAGCATATGATATATGCTAAAGTCGCGAATTATCCCTACGACTGATTTGAGATGTTAAATTCTTATGGAAATTCCACTTCATAACATTAATACTGGTTTTTATTACTCAACACCGGCTTTCCTTGTGATTTGCTGAACGTGACATATACTTGCTAGAGACTAATGGTCTACTAAGCTAATGTAGCATTTGATAGTTTATACGATATGTCAATGTCTGCAGTTTGAATATCGAGTCATTTCTGCAGCTTTGATGCTTGGATTTGAATAAGCAGCCTATACTGTTTGGGCTGTTCTACAAATTGTATTACTTTTACAATTTTACAGAAAATGAACACTAATTTATCAGTACAACTGTAACTGAAAAAATAGTTCTGGTTAACAGTTAGTTTGTTGCAAATCGAACAAAAATTTTACCACTAGCTTTTGTGGATCGAAAGAGGACGGCTGAATATGGTCATGTCCTCAAGTAACTTCTAATTCCCTTCGACTTCTCTCCCAAAGTACTATGAAATGTCGGTTCCCAAATTCTTCTGGGAACTCCTTCAGTTTACAATTTTACCATGCTGTTGAAACTTTGTGAACTTGTGGAGTACTCCTTGATGAGCTTTGAAAAGAATGAATCCTGTCGCTCGAGTAGTCTGATGGGAGTGTCATACTCTGCTATTTTTCCTGTTCATGAATAAATCATACTTTAGGTTCCTCCTATCATCTGAAACAGATAAACGCATAACACTCTTCAGGCATTTTTTAATATAAATCATATAATACTTACCTTCACTAAGGACCAATACCAAATCGCTGTCAATAACCGTGTGTATTCTGTGAGCTATTGTGACAATGGTCCTGTCTTTAAACTCTTGGCTAATAACCTTTTGTAATATCCCATCAATTGCTGAATCAACAGAGGCTGTTGCTTCATCTAAAAGAAGAATGCTCTTTTTCTTAAGCAATGCTCTTCCAAGACAGATTAACTGTCTTTGCCCAACACTCCAGTTCTCCCCATTTTCAACAACTGCAAAAGTATACGATAAAACATTCATTAGTCAAATGTGCACTTATACCATAAATGATACAAAAATGATGTACTTGACCTGTAGATTCCAGCTTCTCTTTGCTTTCTCGAACTATATCTCCTAACTGACATTTGTCTAGAGCCTGAAGATATATAATGTAAGTGAAAATAATTTTAATGATGTTACATGATTCCTTCCAACTGGATCCTTTTGAGTGAATATAATGTTAATCTGGGGAAATACATTAGAAGTTAGCTGGATGGTCTTTTTACTTCCAGTTCCAGACAAACTATAATTGCTGTGTAATAATGTGTGTAATAGTTTATCATTTTGCATCACTCCAGTATGCAGGTATGTTGCAATATATTGTTTCAATGCATAGTAGCAGGTTACAGTTAATACTATAAGCTGGATTAGAAGAATACCTCCCAAATTTCACCGTCAGAATATTGCTCCAGTGGGTCAAGGTTTCTTCTAACTGTCCCCTCGAACATAGTTGGGTCCTGAGGAATGATGCTAAGATTTGATCTCAAGTCATGAAGGCCTATCTTGGATATATCTACATCATCAATAATGATTCTTCCCTCTCTCGGTTCCACAATCCGGCAGACGGCTTGTAAAAGGGTTGTTTTCCCACTCCCGGTCCTTCCTACTACACCAACTTTCTTCTTTCCAGGAATTGTGAAGGTTATATTTTTGAGGACAGATGGAAGATGCTCAGCGTAACGAAACTGAAACCATATGCATACATAAATAGATGCAACTATGAAAGTATGATTTCATGGTTCTGAATTTCCTCTCTGAATTCTTAAATCATTGAACTTGTACTTTACATCTTACAAGAAAGAATTAAGAAAAAATTTTGAGGTTAAGCAGTTCAAAATTGTACTTAAATCAAGGGTTTTATTTCACAAGTAAAATTGAAAAATCATGAGTAAATCTAACAGCAACTATTTTTTCAGGTTATACTTTTTGAGAATATTTCTGGCGAGACTTACTTGCAAGTTTTCGAAACAAATTGTCCCAGTTTCTGGCCAGTTCTTTGGTGGTCTAGAATCTTCAATAACCAGTGGTGCTTCACTACTAATATTTGAGTACTGTAGAATTCTTTCAACTGAAATCATTTTGATTTCGGCATTGATAATATTCCATATGAAATATGTTTGCTGGACATTTAAATTGATTGCATATGTGACCGCCAAACCTGCAAGGCCTGTGAAAAAACCACCCGGGTTATTCTCTGTGCCTGCTTTCCTTTTTCTTTTAAAAATAAAAGAATAAAAAAATATATACAATGGAGTCATTGTGAATTAAATTTCTGCTTACTTGGATCGATAATTCTCTCAGGGAGCGTCACCAGCAAAACCAATGAGAAGGCAAATACGAAATTGCATAACTGATTCAATCTGTAAGAAAGCCACTCCATTGCCGCATAGTTATGAAACCATGGCCTTGAGTGGTTGTCAACTAGGCAAAGGTTTGCATTAATAAAGCGGGGTTTTTGGCCAAAAGCACGAATTGTTGCTACTCCTGCAAGTGACTCTGCAAAATGGTGCAGGATTGGAGCCCTTTCTACCGCTGCTAAGCGTCCTAGTTCTCTTGAAGTAGGCATCGAATATTGCTGGCATGGTAAGCAGATATGTTATAATGTATACCAATACAAGAACAGTTATTCGGGAAATTAATGTCTGTAATTTGTGTGTTCTCTTCTAAAACACCACAAATTATATAGCTGTACAAAATTCAAGAATCTATTTAATCTATGTTGACTTCACTGCTTTTATTTTCATGATGAAATCTAGAATTCAAGTGCCTTTGGTTCCAAAAGTTTTTTTTTTTCACTTTTATTAGCGTACAAGCATAAATATAAACGGTTTGAAAACTTCGCTCAGTGATAACAGAAGACAAGTAAGATCTCTTACTTGGTACCATATGCAAATGGCTGTAACTGGAAGGAAGACGATAAATACTTCCCATGCCGCCTGAGACATTACAAAAATAATCCCAAGAAGTTGAATTGTGGAGAAAGCACACCAACCTAATTTGTTTGCTATTCCCAAGTCTAACACATCTTGGTCTGTCGAGGCCTGTAGAAAATTCGAGTAGAAATTGTGAATTAAATTTAATTCAATCTTGCTATGCATTACATGACGTAAATATTGAAGATATAATATATCTCCTCAGATCCTGGTTTCGATATAATCTGAAATCATTCCAGGATAGTGGTACATGCTTTACAATTATCTGCGATTCTTTTTGTTACTAGTGACTAGTGAGTATTACTTCATTCTATGAAATCTAGAAGTTATCTAATGATATATAAGTATGTAAGTTAAAAAATTCTAGTAACGCCCAAACTTAAGAAAGATAATCACATATCATCACAATATGTTCATGAAACAAATTACAATAATGGTTTTCTGTAACCCCAGTTTCCCCTGCAAGATAAAGTGGCATCATGCGTATACCTTTAGTATCAAGAAATTGATAGAATATATTATCATATGTGATTTTGGTCAATGTGGAAAGACATAATACCCGATTCAGTATTCTTCCAGCTGGAGTTGAATCAAAGAAGGCCATAGGAGCGCGAAGAACACTGTGCAACATATTGTGGAAGAGCTTCTCAGCTGTTGCAAGGCCTGTAATAGCTAGTAGAGAGGTTCGTACAAGTACACAAAACGAACCCCCAATAGAAATCATCAAGTAAATAAATAATATGTAGTTTATGTCCTTGACTTCCTCAGTCTCAGCTGTGGGACAAGCCCATGCCATCCAGTAGGTGCTGAGAATCAGCAATCCTTGGAAACCAGAGTGAGCTAGAACAATTATTGGAACAAAAGCGCCACCCTTTACCGTAGTCAAGTAAGCCATGTAAACTCCCTTTCCAATGCTTCCTTTTCCTCTTTCTTCTTCGTTTATCAAATTTCCTTTCTTTTCAGTTGTTTCTGCACAAAGAGTACTTTCTAAATCTTCTTTGATCTGTGCAACTTCATTAATCGAGGTAGGTTTTGAAACAGATTCACCATTATTTGATGCATCTGGAGGTGCTCTACTTGCAGTTTCAACTGTTACAACTGAATTTAGAGCCTGGCTGTGAGCTCCTACTAGCACTTCAAATCCAATATTCTGATTCAAAAGTTCTTCAAACCTGCCAACTTGTGCAATTCTGCCGTTCTGGATCAGCTGTTAGGATTTACAAGTTAGAAACCATTTAGCAAATTTCATATACACCATCACAGATGTCTTGCAGGGTGCCTGTGTAAATTGTTTCATATAGTAGTACACTTCACAACAAAATGATCCTGATTTATGGAAATTGTATATAACAAATTGTATGTCAGTAAACAGAACTTTTGAGGTCACAAATTACTGTGCTATTCACTCTGTCAGTACAACAGCTTGTTCAATTATATCAAAACAAATTTTAATTATTTCTTCCCTCTTTCTTTCATATGTCTTGTGAGCAAAAATTAAAATCAATTTCTCAACTGGTGAAAAAAAAAAAACTGCATGTTAGCTTCTTATTGTTTACCAGGATGACATCGGCTGCTGGAAGAAACTCAACTTGGTGAGTCACATAAAGTACAGTCTTTTCCTGTAGAATCCCCAATAGACATTCCTGTGCATTGTCAAGGAACAATATCAGTGTTCCAAACTTCATATATATTATAATCTCTTTTATATCAGAACTGAATCCTTGAACAACGTGAAAATCATGAATCGCATCATATTTGCCATGTGGACTTCCACTTGCACAATCTTAAAAGAGAAATAACCACTAACCTCGAAGAGTTGTCTGCCTGTGTGTGCATCAACAGCGCTAAAAGGGTCGTCAAGCAGATATATATCAGCATCTTGGTATACTGCACGAGCAATTTGTATTCTTTGCTTTTGTCCTCCACTCATATTTATCCCTCTTTCTCCAATCTCAGTCAAGTCACCAGTGGGAAACAATTCGAAATCCTTCGTCAAGGCGCATGCTTTTATTGTGTCATCATACTTGGAGCTATTATATGTATTTCCAAAAAGAATATTCTCTCTAACAGTTCCTGAGAGTATCCATGGAGACTGAGGAACATAAGCCGTTGTCCCACTAATCTTCACTGTCCCAGACAACTTTGTCACCTCTCCTAGTATGCTCAAGAGAAGACTCGACTTCCCTGACCCTACAGTCCCACAAATAGCTACCTTCATTCCCCTCTTTACTTGCATATCTATTCCATCAAGTGTTGAGCTTGTTGATCTAGCATCCCAGCTAAATTTTCCACGTTTTATCTCAATGTCAAATTCTGTTTGATCTGGAGAAACAAATTCAACTGAACTATGCTGAATTTCTTCTTCTTGAAGGTAAGAAGCAACTCGGTCTGCAGAAACTTTTGCCTGTGCATACACAGAGAGGAGATCAGGTAGATTGTAGATAGGATCTTGCAGCATTTTAAATGTAGCTATTGCAGATAACACTCTCCCGGCTGTAAGTGGAATCCCCATGATGATACATCCTCCAAATGTTGCAACTGAAATAAATGCCGGTGATACCCAAAAAGTAAAGTCCAATATAGCTCGTAGTCTGATTGACTTCCAAAGACATCTGTACTCAGTTTTACGAAGACTTTCTATCTTTTGAAGATAATGACCATCCCATGCTTGAAGTTTCAGTGTCTTCATGTTTCGAAGAATTTCTGTAGTGGATTTCATCCTATCATCCTTTGCTTCCATTATTTTAGATTGATATTTCTTCTGGATCTTAGTTATTGGTTTGTTTATAGCCATAACAATAATTGTTGCTGCTAATGCCACCAAGGATCCCATTCCCAGGTTTGTATGTAATATAAATATTGCCAAGAAAATTTGAACGGGAAACATCCAGATTGAATTAATGTACCACATGAAATCACTGACCCTTTGGATGTCAACACTCATGTAGTTGATAATCTCTCCACTTGTATGGGTTTGACAGGACTGATTTGACAATGCAAGACCCTTTTGGTAAACATGAGAAATCAGAGCAGCCCTAAGTCGAAGGCTAAGTTGGCGAGCGCCAAAATTCCACTGCCTCTCAGCTGTAGTCTCGACAAGTTTTGCAGTGAGGAAGCCGAATACAAGAACGTATCCACTTTCTAAGCTCCGGATATTCTTCTCACCAAGGAATGTAACAAAGTCAGAAATAAGGTAGGGGCCAACATATGATGCCCCAGCACTTATCATTGCTAAAAGTGCATTAATAGCTGCTTTTTTCCACACAAACCTATATATAGCCTTATATGTTGAGGATTTTGTGGTTCCATCTCTCTCTCTAATATGCTCTAAGATTTCATCAAAGGAAACTGATAAAAACTCAGCAGAGTCTTTGATATGAACATTTGGTACTTCATCTTGATTTAGGGGATTCTTGTTTCCAACTGCCAACAACTGGTTGAGCCAAGAAAAGGTTACAAGTTGGAAAAGGGTAGCTTTACCATATGGACAGTCCCTATTCTTTTCTGATATTTCTGCAGAATCTACATTTAAAAGTGGCTCAGTGATGTCATCTGACAATTTAACAACGATGTCTGTCTTTCCTCGGACTGAAATAACCAACAACAAGGTGGATGTAAGAAGAAGAACATATATAACATAATTAGGTATTATATTGTGGCCATCATCTGTAAATGAAAAATAAGCCTCGAGAGCTGCCCGGACTAGAAACATCAAGAAACTGCAAAACCACCAGATTCTCAGAACTAAAGGGTACTTGCTGCACTTATCTTTCAGCACTTTGTATAGTGCAATCAATGTAATGGCACATGATATTGCTTGCGTGATCCCTGAGGTAAGGACCTGGCCTGTTATCCTGCATTCTAACCCACTTCTACTTTGTGGCAGGAGTAAAATGTTTATTACTTGTTCTCCGAACAAAGAAATGGAGCAAACTAGGCAAAACTTGTAAGAAAATCCAACAATTACATTGATTTTGTCATTTTGTCCAAGACCTTCTCTTGTTTTCTGTTGGGCTAATGATGAAACAATTCTGCGCATAAAATGGAGCACAATGAATCCAAGGAACCCTAGTTGCAGAACTATGTTTGCATTCTCCCAAAAGCAGGAGGAACGTAATTGCAGCCACGACATCCGAAACTGGATATGCTGAAGATCTGGCACAGGAATATACAATATCAGGACACAGATCATTTAACAAAACTTAACTACATTTTTTCGTTAGGATGGTTAGAACATTATAATATCTTGTTATTTAAAACAATTAATGCCGCTATACAATAACAGGATTTAAATCAATGGAGACCATATAAAATTGGAGACCACATATATTCTGCTTGCAGAACATTGCAAAATATTTTATCCTGCAAAACATGTTGCAAAATATTTTGTCCTGCAAAACATGTTTCAAACTTAACATGTTTTTATTTTGATTTTGATAGGATTTTTCCCTGCAACGTAATTAGATATTAACTAGAAACCGATATCAGCGCCAATGGGGGAACTCATAACTTCCGTAACTTTGATATCCAAAATAAACGTAGGGTAGCCTTAACTCAAATTGGAGACAATTCTAGATAAACCTCTGTTTTTGCACCATGTAAGGTAGAGAAAAGTACAACTAATATGGTTGATTAATCTCTTACATCTATTTCAGCTTACTATTCTTCTTCTTGCTAATTGATAATGGTCCATAGGATAACATAGCTATGGATAGTCATGGACGGGAATACATTCCACTCTTTCAGGGTTTTACTTCATCAGTAACAAAAAAAATATGTTATCTGTATGAGGAGTTCACTGTGTGCCTGTGAAATATGGAAAACATAGTAAGTTCATCGTGTATTGAGTTAAGATAGCTTACTTGTTATGCTTCTGCTACTGGGATCAAACATCTCTGCAGACTCAAAGACAGCTTATTCTATAGTAGCTTTCTCACTAGGTATTTTAAAGTTGGCCAATGAGTTGGCCAATGAGTTTGTGAAGTGTCATAGATGAAAAGAATTTTTCATCTATGATTTTGATGAAGATAGGAGAGACAGGGGAACTATTTTATTGGTTTTGATTCGAAAAAGACAATCTCTGGGTTGGTATCTTAATATAGTGAAGACCAGGATTTTTGAGTCTTCTTAATTTATGTAAACACTTTATGACCAATGCTTCTTTAGTCCATTTTTTAATTTTTGAAGTTGCAGGGAAAGCTCGGTGGTGGCTGAGAAATCAAAGTGTCCAATAATACCACTTTCCGGAGGGGATTTATAATTATACATACTAGCTTATACGGAGTAACTCTTTTTCAAATATTTATTATATTATTATTTTTTATTATTTATTTGTTATTAGTTTACATATTAAATTGATGTTCTGAAATTTATATATACTAGCTTAAAACCCGTGCGATGCACGGATTTTTTAATATTATATGAAAAATTTTCATTATTTGAATTAATTTTTTTAAAACATGATTTTTGGAGGCTTAAGTTTTTAAATAAGATTATTTGATGATAATTATATAAATGTTATCCGTGATAATTCTAGAAAATGAGAGATTTTAGTTAGATATTTAGAAAAGATGATGGATTTTAGTGAAAAAAGGTAATCGGTTAATTATTAGTAATTATAAAATTATTTTTTATTTTATTAGATAGAATGCCCATGATATAATTGGAAAAATCGAGGATTTGGTTAGAGAAAATTAAAAGGGTAACATGTTTTAAGTGAAAAAAGTAATTGATTAGTTTATAGTAATTATAAGTTAATTATGTTATTTTACTGAATAAATTGCTCGTAATGTTTTTAGAAAAAGAGAAATTATTGGTGCCCGTAATATTTCTAGGAAAAGAGAGATTTTAATTAGAAAATATAGAAAAAATGATATGTTTTAGCTGAAAAAGTTAATCCATTAATTATTAGTATTATCATATTACTATTTTATTTTATTAAATTGAATTGCCCTTAATATAATTGAAAAATGAGAGATTTTAGTTAGAGAAAATAGAAAAGATAACGTGAAAATTAAAAAGGTGACATGCTTTAGGTGAAAAAGATAATTGATTAGTTTATATAATTATAATTTAATTATGTTCTTTTACTAATTAAAATTGATCCTAGTGTTTTTTAGAAAGTGTTTTTTAGAAAATGAGAAATTAACGTTGCCCGTGATATTTCTAGATAAAGGAAATTTAATTAGAAAAAATAGAAAGATGATAAGTTTTAGCTGAAAAGATAATCGGTTAATTATTAGTATTGCAATGCACTGGTTTCTTATATTATGTTATAAATTTTATTTTATATTATAATTGTATTTTATATAATCATTATTTTTAACAATTTTTTTAATTTTAATTTGATATAAATTAATATACTCATGTTTAATAATGTTTCCTTATTATAAACAACGTATATAATTTATAATATATTTTATTAATAATTGAAAATTTTGGTGTGATATTTTCGGGTATATATTAATGATTGTAAGATTTGTTGTAAATTAAAAAGGTAACGTGTATTAATTAGAAAGGAAATATTAATGATTGAAAGATATGATACAATTGATCTTTTTTGCTGTTTATAAAAGGTAATATCTTCAGCTAAAACTAATATGAAAAAGGTAATCGACTAATTATCATTAATTATATTATATTATTATTTATTTTAAGTGTTATATTTTACTTGAAAATTATGGTGCGATGTTTTCGGGTATATGTTAATGATTGATAGATTTGTTTTAAATTAAAAAGCTAACGTGTTTTAGTTAAAAATGAAATATTAATGATAGAAAGATATGATATAATTGATGTTTTTAGGTGTTTATAAGAGGTAATATCTTCAACTAAAAGTAAATAAGAAAAAGATAATTGACTAATTACCGTAAATTTTATATATTAATGTGAAAAAGGCAATTGACTAATTACCATTAATTTTATTTTTTTAATCGACTAATTATCATTAATAAAATTATGTTATTATTTATTTTAGGTGTTATATTTTTCTTGAAAAATATTGTGTGATATTTTCGGGTATATATTAATGATTGTAAGATTTGTTTTAAATTAAAAAGGTAACGTGTTTTAGTTCGAAAGGAAATATTAATGATGTAAAAATATGATACGATTGATGTTTTTAGGTATTTATAAAAGGTAATATCTTGACTAATTACCATTAATTATATTATGTTATTACTTATTTTAAGTGTATTTATCTTTCTTTAAATGAAGGATAAATAAGCAAATTCACGAAGTACCAAAAAACAGGTACCAAAAAATAGGTATCAAAAAACTGGTACCAAAACTTTTAATGTTTCGGCTTTTATATAATATAGTATAGATATATAAGATTTTACATGTTCAATTTATTATGTGTTTTATCTTGAATTCTTAAAACTTGATTTGGATGATTTTATCGCTTACGTGAAATTAACAAAATAATCTTTAATTTAATGATGATTAAACAATTTTCACCAAGTAAAACTACCATGAAACAAAAGAGAGATGAAATTAACGATTTTTTATATTGAAAATTCTATTCTATTTAGGAAATCTACTTATATTTTGTTTTGATTATTAAAATAACATTTTTATTATTTGAAGATAGTTGTACTAACAATCAAATACAGTGTTAATAATAATAAGTGTAGGAGGGATTTTGTCTAAAACTTTGGTAGTTGGTAGTCTGGTCTTCCGTACAATAAAATAAATAAGAACTGTTAGATCTTAAAATAAATAGATAAAATACGTTAAATCTAGCATAAAAATATTTAATTTTTTAACATGTAAACTAAAAAGTGTATTTATATTAAATACGAAAAGTGTTTGTCAATGATTTAAATCATATATAATTATGTTTTTTATATTGAATATGATTATTAATGTTGGTATTCTACCCTAAATAGGATTAATGTAAAAATTCGTAATTATATTTTCTCTTGAGATTCTGAGTGTTTTCATTTGGATAATAATTGTTAAATCATCACTAAATTAAAGATAATTTATGAGTTTCGCTTGGACTGTAAAATCATCCAAATCTGATTTCTTTACCTCGAGATAGAGCATAAATAGTAAATATGAACCTTTTTTAATATTAATAAATAAATAAAATTCAGTTCTAATACAGTCTTTTATATTCCTTTCAGATTATAACTTATTTTTAAAATTCAATTCTAATACAACTTTTTCAATAATATCCTTTTTAGATTATAATTTTCTTTTTAATATGATATAATCTTGATCGTCAATAATATTATATTCAACGGTTGAGATTATTTTAACGGTACAGTGACCAAACTAAAGTGACCAAACCAAAATTATGGATAAACCCGTGGAATGCACAATATTTTATAATTTTTGCACACGGTTTTTTATATGTTAAATGTTGTGTGTTTTGTTTTGAAAATTGCTATTTTTATGTAAAGTATTAACAAAATTATTTCATTACATTTGAGAGTAATTTTACAAATAGTTTACAACATGATTTTATATTTTATTAATAATGTTTTACACAAATAAATCTTTAAATAATTTTATCTTTTTTTATTAATATTAATAAAAAATATATAATTAATATTAATATCAATATAATTTAAATACCAATATAATTTAAATATAAATATAATTTGAATATCGATATTAAAATTATATCCTATTATATAATAAGAGTAAGAGGGATAATAAGCGAGTACTACCATAGGTCAAGGGTTCGAATCTCACTAACAACATAATTAAATTTAATATTTGTAATTTTAAATATACTAATAAAACATATGATAAAATTCACTTTTCAAAACTCATTAATCATCTAATAAAGTTAATATTGGAAACTTATTAATCATCTATTAAATTTGATATTAGTACACGCCAAAAATTTAGTTTACAAAATTGTATTGAAAAATTAGTGATGGATTAATAATTATTAATTATTAAAATTATCTTTAATTTAGTGATGAATTAATAATTATTATTAAAATGGAAACACTCATAATTTTAAGAAAAAATATAGTTACGATTTTTTACATTAATCCTATTCAATGTAGAAGTCCTACATTGATAATGATATTTGTTAGGAATAATTCATAAGTTGTGATGTTAAGAATAGAATTTACACATTATACTTCTTGTAATCCTGATCTTATAAAGGATTTAGTACTTTATATAGGATTTATATGTAAGACAGTTATCTGTATAGTTTAGTCAGGAATGAACAGTGTATCGGAGACTACATGTCAGGAACAGAGGGCAAATCCTGATGATGGTCCAATACTGATGGTTGATCAGATACTGATGCAGTGTGCAGATCCTGATATCAGTTTTGTTACTGATGATGTCATTATGGATGCTACAGAAACTGGCAAGTGCTATAAAACAGGATCGTTGTTTGAAGAACAAGCAAGAAGTTATTATGAAGGAAAGAGTTTTCTATTGATGGAAACTATCGACTAGAAGGCAGAACATTGTCATGTAAAGATTATATCTTTCTGTTATTAGTTGATAGGTAGCATTATAAATATTCTCTCAATATCATTGTAAAGAGTGTGTGTTAAGCGAATGTGCGTAGCTCTGTATAAGGTTTGTATTCGAGAGTTCGAAACAAACAGAGAGAGAGATTTGTATTGTCAACAGCTGCTAAAGGTATTGTACACCTTTGGTAGAGTTTGTATTTGATCTTATTAATACAAACAGAGTTTGATTCATTCGTTTATTCTTGTTCATATAATCAAGCAAAAATCAGACACGATTATATAACTTGTATTCAACCCCCCCCCTTCTACAAGTTATTCGATTTAACAATTGGTATCAAAGCGGGTTGATTTCGAATAATCATAAAGATCTGCAATCATGTCTGGTTACAAGGATGGGAATACTAAAATTCCTATGCTCAAGAGAAACGAATATACTCTATGGGAAGTAAAGATGTTGCATCATCTGGAAGCAACAGATCCTGATTATCTTGACAGAATCAGAGATGGACCTTTTGTTCCAACAAAGGTCATTGGACAAGCAACTGTTGATAGTGTGGTTGTTCCAGAACATACAGCAGAGAAGCCAAAATCTGAATGGTCAGATAAGGACAAGGAGAATGTTCTTAAAGATGCTAAAGTGAGAAACATATTATTCAACAGTCTTGATTCTGTTCTCACTAACTATGTTCTCTCTTGTAAAACTGCTAAGGATATATGGGACAATCTTAAGGTTCACTGTGAAGGAACTAAACCTGTCAGGAAGAATATGAGGACATTACTTATACAACAGTATGAGTACTTTGAATCCAAGTCTGGTGAGTCACTTACTGATACCTTTGATAGGTTTACAAAACTCATCAATGAGATGGCCATGCATGGTAAATATTATGACTTGGAGGATATGAATACAAAGTTCATGAAAGCTTTGCCTGATTTCTACAATGAGAAGATATCTGCGATTGAGGAAGCTAATGATTTGGATGAAATTTCATTAGAGGCAGTATATGGAAAATTGAGAGCTTATGAACTTGACAAGCAGCAGAAGAACAGCAGGAGTGAAGGAAAGATGAAGACTATTGCACTTACTGCTCAATCTGAAGTTAAGAAGCTTCCTGAAGAACAGCATGAAGAGATTGCTGTAAAGAATTCAAGGAAGAAGAAAAGCAAAGAAAGTTCTGAGTCAGAGACTACTGATATGGACTCTGACAACAATGATTCTGAATCTGAGATGCAGGAACTCTTTGCTATGTTTGCTAAAGCTTTCAAGAAAGGAAGATTCAACAGGAGAAGATTTAGCAAAGGACCTTTTCAAAAGAAGGAGGAGAAGAAGAGTGACAAAAGCAAAAGTACAATTATCAAGCTTGATAAGGCCAAGATCAAGTGCTTTAACTGCAGCGAGCTTGGACACTTTGCTAGTGAGTGTAAGAAGCCTAGGAATTCAGGAAAGGGTAATGCACTTATGGTCACACAGAAGGATTGGGCTGATTCCAGTGACTCTGAAGATGAATTGGATTATGACAACATTGCATTGATGGCTAATAGTTCAGACAAACCTGGATCTCCAAAGAAAACTTCTCCATCCTCTGTTAAGGTATCACTTCACTCTCTTGATTCATTTGATAGCTTAAATTCTGATGAAATTAGATCTATCCATGCTGAGTTTAAGAATCTTATGACTAATTTTAGAATTCTTACTTGTGAAAGAGATGAACTTAAGGTTAAGAATGATAAATTAGTTGATAGAAATAATTTTCTTGAATCTGAATTAATTCAAATGGAAGAATACAAGTTAAGTTCTGATAAAGCTAAGCATGATTATAGTGTTATTCTTAAGGCTTATGACTATGTCAGAAAAGAACTAGAAGAAGAGAGAGATGTGATTAAGACCATTAACAATTCCAGTAAGAAGACTATAGAAATCTTTGAAAGTGGAATTCGTGGTAAGGTTAATGGTTTAGGTTTTGATAAGGCTAGACAAGAAGAAAAGGTTGCTATTGTCAATGATGATAGTAAGATAGAAGCTAACACATCTAAATCTGAAGGTAAGAAAATTGTTTCTGAACCTAATCATGTTAAATTTTTTGATTCAAAAGGTATTCCTGTTGTACACAAAAGGATTAACAATAGTAATTCAGATGAGAAGGTGTTAGAGAAACCTAAGAATGTAAACATAGGGTTTCTGTCTAAGTCTCAGTTGAAACAGAGATTAGATGGTCTTTCAGAGTCTAGCAAGATCAAAAGAAATAGGAATGGAAAAGAAGGTATTAACAAAAAGAATAATTACAAGAATGTACCTGATGCATATATCTAGGAAAAAATGCTATAAGTGTGGAAATCATAATCATTTGGCCCTAGACTGCAATCAAAAACCTTCTTGGAAAACTGAGTCCAGATTCCCCAAGACTCAGAAAATTCAATACCAACCACAAAAAGCTTGTTATCATTGTGGTAGTTTACTTCATTCCATTTACATGTGTAGAGAATATCATGAACTGTATTATGACTATTATTCTTTGAAATCTGAAACTCCTATAGTCACAAACAGTTTGTGAAATCAGAGTCTAAAGTTGACTCTGCAACAGGTAAAATAAAAGCAAAATCTTTAAAGTCTGTTGTCTCTAAATCTAGTAAGAAAGGATCCAATCAAAGTTGGGTCCTAAAAAATTCTAACTAGTTACTTTTTGTTTGCAGGGCACAGGAAAGAAGCATTCAATTATCTTGGACAGTGGATGCTCTGGACATATGACTGGAAAGAAGTCCCTGCTTACAAAGTTTGAGAGGAAAGCTGGCCCAGTAATATCTTTTGGAGATGGCAACAAAGGAGAAACTCTGGGATATGGCTCAATTGTTTTTGGGAATGTCATCATAGAAAATGTAGCACTGGTTGAAGGCTTGAAACATACTCTTTTAAGCATAAGTCAATTGGGTGATAAAGGTTACAAATCAATCTTTGACAGAGAAGGATGTAAAATCTTGAATATGCAGAATGGAGACATTGTTCTAACTGGTCAAAGACATGGTAACATATATGAAGCCAGCTTAGGTGATACGTACATCTAAAGAAATTGTTAGATGTCTCTACAGCAAAGCAACAAGTGATGAAAGCTGGAATTGGCACAAGAAGCTCTCACATCTTAATTTCAAGAAGCTTAATCAACTTGTTAAGCACAATTTGGTGAGAGGCCTACCACAGGCAAATTTTGTGCAAGATGGACTTTGTGATGCATGTCAGCTTGGAAAGCAAAGAAGAACCACTTTCAAGAGCAAGACTGAAAATTCAATTACTGAACCATTTCACATGCTACATCTTGATTTGTTTGGTCCAGTAAACATTATGTCTATCAGCAAGAAAAGATACGCTCTAGTTATGGTGGATGATTTCACAAGGTTCACATGGGTGTTTTTCTACACAAGAAGGATGAAGCTCCTCAGCAAATCATTGAACTCATCAAGAATATTCATAATAACTCTGAGTACAAAGTCAAGGTACTTAGAAGTGACAATGGTACAGAATTCAAGAATTCTACAATGGAGGGGTTTTGTGCAGACAATGGAATCACTCAACAGTTTTCTGCACCTGGTACACCTCAGCAGAATGGTGTAGTGGAAAGAAAGAACAGGACTCTCATAGAGGCAGCAAGAACCATGCTTGCAGATGCAAAACTTCCAACCTACTTTTGGGCAGAAGCTATTAACACTGCATGTTTCACTCAAAACTGTACCTTGGTAAATTGTCATGGAAAAACTCCCTATGAGATGATCAAAGTAAAGAAACCAAGTGTGAAATACTTTCACATCTTTGGATGCAAATGCTATGTCCTAAAAGTTCATCCAGAACAACTTGGAAAATTTGAAGCCAAATCGGATGAAGCAAGTTTTCTAGGATATTCAGCATCTAAGGCCTTCAAAGTTTATAATCTCAGAACTCACATTGTTATGGAATCAATTCATGTTGCATTTGATGATAAGAAATTTGGAATTTTGCAAACCGATGAAAGCCATGACAAATTGGAATTTGAAAATCTGAAGAATTCTGAGATACTCTCAAGTGATGATGAAGGTTCTCCTGAAGGAATTTCTATTGCTTCTCAAAGGAATGCTACTGTTGAGGGGGAGCAAATAAATCAAAGAGAACACAGTGATCATCAGGAGCAGACTAGCCTTTCAGAGTCTATTCCATCAGGAATTGACGTTTCAGAGTCTACTCCATCAAGAACTGATCTTTCAGAGTCTTCTGAGGAAAGATCAGTAACTAGCAGCAATATGGAATCTACTGATTCTATTGATCAAAGGAGAGTTTTTGAAGGTAGAGAGAATTCTTCTACAAGAGATACCACTAACTTAGGGGGAGAGACTAGGAGAGTTAATCTACCACCTGTTAGAAAATGGACAAAGGATCATACTGAAGATTTGATAATTGGTGATCCAAATAGTGGTGTTCGAACTAGAAGATCAATTCAAAATGAATGCTTGTATAGTTGCTTTCTCTCAAAGAATGAACCTAAGAAGGTTGAAGAAGCCTTACAGGGTCCTGATTGGGTAATTGCAATGCAGGAGGAGTTAAATGAGTTTGAGAGAAACAAAGTCTGGAAACTGGTACCAAGACCTAAAGATAGATCTGTTGTTGGTGCAAGATGGGTTTTTAGAAACAAGCTAGATGAATCTGGTATGATTGTAAGAAACAAAGCAAGACTGGTGGCCAAGTGTTATTCTCAGAAAGAAGGCATTGATTATGATGAGACCTTTGCACCTGTAGCAAGATTGGAAGCAATCAGAATGTTTCTTGCATTTGCAGCTCATTCAAAATTCAAGGTATACCAGATGGATGTAAAAAGTGCTTTTCTAAATGGCAAACTTGATGAGGAAGTGTATGTGGAACAGCCACCTGGATTTGTTGATCCAAAGTTTCCAAATCATGTCTACAAACTTGACAAGGCGCTCTATGGACTAAAGCAGGCACCAAGAGCATGGTATGAGACTTTGTCTAAATTTCTTCTTGAAAATGGCTTCACAAGAATTACAATTGACAAAACTCTATTCTTTAGAAAGATAAAAGGTGAATTGCTTTTAGTTCAAGTTTATGTTGATGATATTATTTTTGGTTCTGCTAATGAAAAGTTGTGTGCTAAGTTTAGCAAGCTTATGCAGTCTAAGTATCAGATGAGCATGATGGGTGAATTAAATTATTTCTTAGGCTTGCAGGTCAAACAGACTGAGACTGGTATTTTCATTAATCAGTCAAATTATATCAAAGATCTTTTAAAAAGGTTTGACTTTCAAGACTGTGCAGTTGCAAAAACACCCATGGCAACAGCCACTAAACTAGACTCTGATCCTAAAGGAAAGAGTGTGGATAATACTAGTTATAGAGGCATGATAGGCTCATTGTTATATCTAACTGCAAGTAGGCCAGATATAATGTTTTCTACCTGTTTATGTGCTAGATTCCAAAGTGATCCTAAGGAATCTCATTTAATTGCTGTGAAGAGAATTTTTAGATATCTCAAAGGAACTCCAAATCTTGGTTTGTGGTATCCTAGAGAATCTGATTTCTTTCTAATTGGCTATTCAGACTCTGATTATGCAGGGTGTAAGATAGACAGGAAAAGCACTACAGGTACATGTCAATTCTTGGGAAATAGATTGATTTCTTGGGCAAGCAAGAAGCAACAATCTGTTTCAACCTCAACTGCAGAAGCTGAGTACATAGCAGCAGGCAGTTGTTGTGCACAGCTCCTTTGGATAAGAAATCAGTTGATGGATTATGGTATGACACTTAGTAATATTCCTATGTTTTGTGATAATACTAGTGCTATTAAAATTGCAGAAAATCCAGTTCAACATTCAAGGACTAAGCACATTGATGTCAGGTATCATTTTATTATAGAACATATTGAGAATGGTACTGTGGAACTTCATTTTGTTCCTAATGACAAACAGCTTGCGGATATTCTAACTAAACCACTTGATGAGACTACATTCAGTAGATTAGTAAGTGAGCTAGGAATGTTAAATTTTTAGATCTTTAACATCTGCAAAAGTAGCAAGGTATGTTGTTCTTAGCTTATAGACTTGATATTTCTGTCAGGATCTATAATTGATAGTTAAATGCTTGAGCTATAACACTTTGCCTTGATAAATTTCAGTATGATAGACTTGTTAATAATCATCAGGATTAGATTTGTTATCAGGATGCTGACGTCATCAGTATTTTGTCAGTATCAGGATTATGAAAATTGTTTCAGATCTTGACGTTTACTTTGTGTAGTAATCTGATGTTGTGATGTGTTAAGTCTATGCCAGCAAGTTTTAATATTTGCATACTGATAATTTATACATCATTCAATAATCAAAAGACAAGCAGATAACAAGAAACTGTATTTTCATTAATAGAAATCATTACATGGAAATGAAATACAACATCTTTTTGTCTAAATTTCTACTGATAATTCTATACTTATCTATTGATATGAACTCTGAGGTACAGGACAAGGAGCATCTCAAGAAATCCATCAGGGGATGAACAGCCTCATTTGCTCTTGGATTCCTTGTCTGGGCGACTTGAATGAGAGCAGCTAACTTAAATGTATAGCATCTGCATCAAGATCAACCTCAGACTCTCGGCCAAATTCTTCATCCTCAAGTTTTGAGGAGGTTAGGGGAAGATTGTATCCAACAGATGGATGTTCTAGGAGAAACCTCTGGATGTTTTTGAAAACCAATCCATTCATGATTAGTTCGATGAGAAGAGTTGTCTGTTCAAAGAGATGATCGAGAACAGGATGTTCATCGATCGAGAAAAATCTGAAAAATGGGTTTGAAGGGAATTTTGGTTTGAGAAGCATTGTTGAGAAGAAAAGAAATTGAAAGGTTTATGGAGAATGACATAAGACGTTTGTTTCTTTTAAAGAAAGACGTGAGAAGCTGAACAGTCATTTGGAAGTTTTAATGAAGTCAAATGCTAATTATTGCGTGTGACTATATTTCTTGTTTTCAAGAAATGTTGAATATATCTAACCAACTGATTTTTGTTCAGATTAATTGTTTATTTCTTTTTCAGATAAAAGAAGAATGCCACGTGGAAACTCAATATTAAGTCTCTGGAATCAGGATGATATTGATCAGGATTTCATGTGTGACCATCAGGATTTGAGAATTATTATCACATTGTGTTTTGTGATTATTTTTATGAGAGGTCAACAGGAAAAGGAAGCTGATCAGTATTGATTATTTATACCCTGATTTATTTCATGAAAATCAATTTTGGATTTTATTTTCCAAAAATCGTGGTTAACAACATTTTTCAGGGACTGACACCTGTCAATCTACGTGTCAACGTGGGATAGTGGTCTGAAAGAATTGTGAAATATATTTGTTTTGAAACTCTAATCGTGTAATTTTACATTCTCTAAAGCAAAAACCACTCTTGAGTTTTCAAAATCACTAATCCATTTCAAGAATTTTTCAAGTTCTTTTCAGATTAAAAAATGGCAGCTCAGAGAAGATTACCTAAATCAGTAGCCTTCAAGTTTGGTGACTTTGATTTTACGACAAACAATCATGTAGCAGCTATCACCAACAAGGAAGGAGTGTCATCTGATTTTCATCCAATCATGGACTTTCTGGCGTATGGACCATTAAGTTATGCATTGACAGCATCTCCACAAATTAATCAAGTAGCTGTTTCACAAGCTTGGGAGAATGCTGAGGTAATTGATTCTACTCAGAGTCAATCAGGTAAGATTGTTCTACATTAGGACAAGATTCATTTGACATTACCGAATCTGTTGTTAATTCAGTACTTTGCTTACCTGTTACTGATAGTTATGAGAATGTACCATCTGATGATAATATAAGAACTATGTTGTCTGAATTAGGTTATAGTGGACCTCTAGATAACATGATCCAGTTGAATAGGTCTTTTCTTAGAAAGGAATGGTCTTTTTACTTTGATCAAATTGCTAAATGTTTTACTGGCAAATGTAGTTCTTTTCAGCAAATTACTTCTGTTACATCACATATTGCTTATAGTTTGCTTTATGACAGAGTAATTAACATTGGTCATATTATCTTAAGTCAGATGAGTATCAAACTTGGGTCAAGAGATCAAAACAGGAAAATGGTTTATTATCATAGATTTATGCAAATGTTTGTTAACCATTTCATTCCTGATGTAGAAGCTAGATTTGGTAGAGAACATTGTGTTTCTTCTTATGAACAGCAAAAGAGAATTTTCTCTGACATTACAAAGAAGGACAATGAAAATAATCTAGATGAAATACCTGCAATTCATTATCCACATCATGTTCAGGTAATTCTTAAAACTCATCTTCCTACTCTCTACAATTCTTCTTTCTTTTGTGGTGAAATGGCTCAGGAATCTCAATTGGAGGAGAACCCACCTGTGTCTACCCAAGTAGCCCAAAACATTATAGTCTCTGAAACAATTCAAGAACCAAATTTTGATCCATAGCCTATTGTTTCAAAGAAACCAACCTCTGGTGTTTCTCAAAAGACATCAGTTGTAAGGAAGAGAAGATTTGTTGTGTCAAGTAGTAGTAGTAATTCTAGTGAAGATGATGATTTAACTCTTGCTGAGAGAGCAGAATTGAAGGCTGTAATTCAACTTTCTTTGTTAGCACAAAGAGATGAAAAACCTAGTCACAGCCAGGCTGCAGTCTCTCAAAAGGCTGTAGTTCTTAAAAAGGGAAAACAGTTACTGGATACTGTCTCTCAAAAGACTGTGTCTATTGAACAAAGATCTCATCCCAAGATCACTTCTGTGGCTACACCTCTTGAGTCTTCTCAGGATAAATCTTTTGCTCACTATATCAGGAGAACAAGGAGAAAGATTTAATTGTCACCTACACACACAGAGTCTAGTCCAACTAACATTATGCAGGTTTCTACAAATCAAGCTACATCTATGTCAGTATTTGACAAGAGAGATCTGGATATTGATTCTTCATGGGAAACTACATTATCATACAGACTGGCTATGGGATTAATTTCTCTAAAAGTGAAGTTGTCAAGGCCTGTTCTAGATTTTCTGGTTGAAAGAGTACCAAAACTTTTATTTCCAGATGAATATGGACTTCTACATCAAAGACTTGACTTAATGAAGATGTATTTCTATGTATCTGTCAGAAGACAATTAGTCAAGAAATTTGGACTCTCGAAGCATGTTGCACTTCAACCACTTCATGCATATTTATTTGACAAGGATGTCATTATTGAAGATGCTTTAGCTCAAGGTGAACAACTGGAGAAAGTAGATAGAGGAAAGCAGTCAACAGAAGATACTATTGCACCAGTGGTGAATAGTAGGAAAGATCATATCACAGTCACTGTAACACAAGAACCATCTAGTCAGAGGAAGGATGACTCAGGAGCTGTGATAGCTGATGTTGAAAGGTCTTTTGTGATGACTGAGAATGCAAGGGAGATACCCTATGATATGGGAGGAATGACTTTAGTTGATTTTTCTGAAGATCAAACAAATTTTGTTCAGTCAGAGTCTATTCACCTTGAGGGTGTGTCTCAGCAAACAACACTTAAAGACGGTGATGTACTAACTATGGTGTCTAATGAAGTATTACTGAAGACATCAGAGTCTAGTAAAGAACCTGAAAGTGGTATACTGGAGCCTGTAGTTTCTGAAAGGAAAGAAGATGATTGTAAGGGTTCAGAGACTATAGCAGCTCACTCCTTGGAGAAAACCTCAAGCCACATGCCATATGAGGAACCCTCTCTCCATGTGAGTTCAGGTATAAAAACTCCTTCTAAACCCTATTTTTCTGTAGGTCATGAGATCACTTATCTAAATTTGAGTGATACAGTTGAAAAGATGGACTTAGATCTACAATTTGAGCGGCTGGCTCCTGACCAGGCAAAAGGTGAGGTAGAAAGAGTGTTGACTTTAGTAAGTCAAAGTGAGAATGAGGGTATGGATGATCAACTCCATAGTGAGGGAGAGAAAATTAGGAAACCATCATTTGATTTCTGGGATCAGGTTTTTCCTGAATCTTGGTCTGAAAATTTGGATATGGATGCTGGTACTTATTCATTCATCAAAATGTATCAGAAGAATGACCTAGCACATCACAATGCAAAGCCAGAAGTTAAAGCTCAGAAGCAAATGGAGAGGCTTGCAGGAATCATTAACAGAAGAGGTGCCAGGATAAAGCAATCTCTTGATACATATGTACCAGATGAAGTTCCTAATGATCCTAATGTTCCTTTGTATGTACTTCCAATATCAGCTCGAATTGAGACATCTACAGTCTCTGATCACTCTAAGGAGGAGTCAGGATTTGAAGATGTTAGTACACAGAATACTGGTGAAGGAGATGATGATCATGTTTCCGTTCCAGATCAGAAAGATGAAGATGTTGATACTTCTAATCAGGTTTTATTACTTGAATATCATACAACTCAAGCTACTTCTTCTACAAGACTTGAAGATACAGTTCTTTCTGATTCTGATACTGAAGATACTAGAAGCACTTCCAACATTGAAGTTCATTCTGATGTTTTGAAAGATATTCAGAATTCTCAAATTGCTATTCAAACAAGACTTCAATCACTTGAAGATAACCAAGTCACAATTATGGAAAATCAAGCAGTTCTAATGAATCTCATTTGTTCTGTTTCTGAATCTCTTGGAATTAATGTTGCTGATGTCAAAAAGGGGGAGATAAAGACAATTCAAAGACAACAACAACACCACCAGACTGAGGATGATAAAACTGGGGGAGATAAAGAGTAGACAAAGGGTAGTAAAAAGAAGAACCAGGAGTGACAGTGGTGAATCTCAACTAGGAAGAGGTAAAGGAAGAGCAGCATTAATAGTTAAAATTCTTTCTTCTAAGTACTAGATAAATGTCTACATCTGAGAAGGAGGTACTTAACTTCATAATTCTACATTCATAAATTCTATTCTGGTTGTATTGTTATATGTTTTGACATCCACAACTTAGATTTATGCTTCAGATTTTAAAGCATAAATAGGGGGAGATTGTTAGGAATAATTCATAAGTTGTGATGTTAAGAATAGAATTTACACATTATAGTTCTTGTAATCCTGATCTTATAAAGGATTTAGTACTTTATATAGGATTTATGTGTAAGACAGTTATCTGTATAGTTTAGTCAGGAATGAACAGTGTATCGGAGACTACATGTCAGGAACAGAGGGCAAATCCTGATGATGGTCCAATACTGATGGTTGATCAGATACTGATGCAGTGTGCAGATCCTGATATCAGTTTTGTTACTGATGATGTCATTATGGATGCTACAGAAACTGGCAAGTGCTATAAAACAGGATCGTTGTTTGAAGAACAAGCAAGAAGTTATTATGAAGGAAAGAGTTTTCTATTGATGGAAACTATCGACTAGAAGGCAGAACATTGTCATGTAAAGATTATATCTTTCTGTTATTAGTTGATAGGTAGCATTATAAATATTCTCTCAATATCATTGTAAAGAGTGTGTGTTAAGCGAATGTGCGTAGCTCTGTAAAAGGTTTGTATTCGAGAGTTCGAAACAAACAGAGAGAGAGATTTGTATTGTCAGCAGCTGCTAAAGGTATTGTACACCTTTGGTAGAGTTTGTATTTGATCTTATTAATACAAACAGAGTTTGATTCATTCGTTTATTCTTGTTCATATAATCAAGCAAAAATCAGACACGATTATATAACTTGTATTCAACCCCCCCTTCTACAAGTTATTCGAGTTAACAATATTCAATGTAGAAAACCTAATTATATATGATTTAAATAATTGACATACACATTTTCGTAACTTATTATTATAATTGTATTTGGTTGTTAGTAGAACTATCTTCAAATAATAACAAGGGTATTTTCATAATCGAAACGAATTATAAGTAGAATTCATAAATCGAATAGAATTTTCAACGTAAAAAATCGTCAATTTCTTCTCTCTATTGTTTCTATGTTAATTTGATTGGAAAATAATCGTTAAACCATCAATAAATTAAAATTTATTTTGTTAAATTCATGTGGACTGTAAAACCGTCCAAATCAAATTTAATTATAATAGATAGAATAAAAATATTAAATTGAATATGTAAAATCTTTTATATTATATCAATTTTTCAACAACAATTGAATATGTAAATTAATTAATAACATATAAAATTTAAAAATTGTTATAATTATAAATTAAAAATATTTAAAAAAAAGTCGTGCGTTGCACGGGTTATAAGCTAGTAATACATAATGTTGTTATCTTCGCAAAGAATCACTAATTTACCATCTAATGGTTCCTATAAATGGGCTTAACAAGCCAAACCACATGCATGCTAACTGCTGAAGACACGTAATCCCATCAAATTATAAACTTTGACATACGTAAACCACGTAAATAATATCTGAATATATAGCTTGATTAAGCTTGAATGCTTGATTCCCAAAAATAGTATATGATCAAAAATATAGTATGATAATATTAATATCAAATATAATATTTAAACGGGTTCTATTTTACATAATTACATACTTTTATTTTGTTATTTCAAAATAATTTCAATCATTGAATCTAATAATTTTAAAAATAGACAACTAAGATTATATCATATTAAAAAAAATTATAATATAAAAAATATATAATTAAAAAAAGGTTGTATTATAATTGAATTTTAAAAAGTAATCATAATCTGAAAATGATATAATAAAAAAGCTTCCATTTTGAAATATTATCGCGGAAAAGGGGATTTTATCCATAATTTTGGTCATTGTACTACCAAATAATCTCAACCGTCGAATTTAATATTTTTAAAAATAGACAATCAAGATTATATCATATTAAAAAAAAATTATAATCTAAAAGGGATATAATTAAACAAGATTGTATTAGAATTGAATTTTTAAAAGGATCGAAATTATAATATGAAAAGGATATAATAAAAAATGATACGAATGAATTTTATTTAATTTTTTATTAATATTAAAAAGTTAATATTTACTATTTGGACTCTATCTCGAGATCTAAAAATCAGATTTTGATGATTTTATAGCTCACGCGAAACTCATAAAATTATCTTTAATTTATTGATAATTTAACAATTATTATCAAAATGAAAACACTCAGAATCTCAAGAGAAAATATAATTACGAATTTTTACATTAATCCTACTCAATGTAGAAGACCTAACTTGATAATCCTTTCCAATGTAGAAAATCAAATTATATATAATTTAAATCATTGATATACACTTTTTCGTATTTCAATATAAATACACTTTTTAGGTTACACGTTAAAAGATCCAACGTTTTTCATCTATTTATTTTATAATCTAACGGTTCTTATTTATTTTTGTCATATTGAAAACCAGACTACTAACTATCAAAATTTTGGATAAAATCCTCTTACACTTAATATTAAAACCGTATTTGGTTGTTAGTAGAACTATCTTCAAGTAATAAGAAGGGTATTTTGATAATCAAAACGAATTATAAGTAGATTTTATAAATCAAATAGAATTTTGAAGGTGAAAATCATCAATTTTTTCTCTCTTTTGTTTCTGCGTAACTTTAATTGGAAAATAATTGTTAAACCATTACTAAATTAAAAATTATTTTGTTAATTTCGTGTGAGCTGTAAAATCGTCCAAATCAAATTTTAAGAATTCAAGATATAGCATAAATATTGAATTGAACGTGTAAAATCTTATAAATATATCAATTTTTTAACAAAAATATGATATGTAAATTAATAACATATAGATATTAAAAAAAATAATATCATTATAAATTTTAAAAAAGAAACCGTGCGTTGCACGGGTTATAAGCTAATATTAATAATTAATGGAAGCATCAGCTACAGGTGGTACGACCAGTGAGAATCCTTCGAAAATTGTTGCCCAGTAAATAACAATTGTAGAAGGGGGTTGAATACAATTGTATAAGATTTTTGACTTAAAACAAATAACACAAGTATGAATCAATAACAGCTTTATTAATTCTGATATAAAACTGTTACAAAACTCTCTTAAGAAATTCTTATGTTCTTAAGAGCTGCTAGGTTACAAGATAAATCGTGTAAGCGAATACATTATGTAAAACCTAAACTGTGTTTATATAGAGTACACAGTTACACTATCAATTTACAAGATATTCTAAATCAATTACATATATCTCTGAGTGTATATCTTGTATGATAGCTGCATTCCTACAAATTATGAACCGACATATCAATCTTCCTTGATCTCTGGTCTGATGAGAATCTTCATGAAATACTGACCAGCTTCTAATCCTGATGATAATCCAATACTGACGTTGTATTCCTAATGACGTCAGCATCAGTATCTGATCAGTAATACCCAGATCCTGATCATCACTTGAATCAATATCTAACAATCTCCCCCAATTTGTTCTTTATAAAACAAAGCACAAATTCCTTGATTCAAGATGTCAAAAACTCAAAACAAAATACCTTCTAAAAATCATCAGGAACAGTTTCAGAAATTCTTTGATAAAACAGATTCAATCTCAAGAATTCAGATAACAATTCTTCTTCCTTGCTTTCAAGAACTTGAATCAGTTTCTTCTTCAGATTTTTGAGTTCTTCATCTTCCTCATTAATCTGATAGATAGCTGCCCTGATATTCTGAATTGAGCTTCTTGGAAGATCTAAGTCACCTAGCAACACATAAGCAATTTCCTTCCCATCTGGATTTAGAGACAGTTGTTCCATGCCTAGATACACTTCTCTAACAGCTGTACCTTTCTTCATTTCAACCTCTATATCTCTTAAATTTAAGTACATGGGAATATAATTGCCATCATACCTCGTTCCTCCATCCATAAATCTCTGTCTAATTTTCCTGTAAATCATGACACACCAATTATGGTAAACTTCTCTTTCACTAACATTTATTCTTTTACTTCTGAGAAGATACAGAACATATTTCAGCTCTTTTGCAGATTTACACAACAATTCATGAATAGGAATCTTCTTCACACTTCCATCTTTCATAAAGTACACCAGTTTTTCTATTTTCTTTGCATCAGCATGACAATCAGCAATGATAGCAACAGCTTCAAGTTTCCAGAGATGATCTACAGTTAACTCATCCCCAATCTTGTCAACTAGAGCATGTTGATCAGTTTGTGCAATGAAAATAACCAGTGCATGACTATATCCAATTCCTCCTCTTGTGCCAGGTTCCCATCCTCTCAACCCAGATTGCATACTCACCCATTTTGGTGGACTTTCAGCAATAAATGTAGTAGACTCTAATTTAACAATCAGTAATTTATTGATCAAAGAAGACTCTGTTATCAGTCCAGCTGATTTGAACACAACTGGTTTCCTATAATCAACCTTATTCTCCTCCTTTTTCTTACTCTTCTTCTTCTCATTTGTTGGATAATCCTGCTGATGTTCAGGAACAGATCTATCTTTATCATACCATAACTTCCTGTTTGATCTATGAACATTTCTTAAGTAATCTCTGGTTGTTATCCTTTCTGCTTCTCTAGCATTAGTTCTGATTTCACTTTCTCTCTCAAATCTTCTGAAGTTTTCTTGTTCATACTCCAGTGTATCTTCAAAAACTTCCATATTGTGAAATTCAACCACAACCTTAAGAATCATAATCTTAAGTTCTTTTAAAATTTCAGCTTCTTCAGAATCAGAAACAACATCAGGAATTGAACCAACGACTGACTTCTCATTAGATGCAGTAGATTGAACAGCTACCTTACTCTTTCTTTTCAAAGGCAAAATCTCCTCTTCAATTTCTTCAGGAGCATTGAATCTGTTGTCTGGAGTTGATGCAAGAAATATTGGAGTTTTCTTCTTTTCATTCCCAGAGACATCTTTCAATTTGATTCCACTAGATCTTGTTTGCCTTGTACTTGTTTGAGTAGATAATCTTCCTCTACTTCTGTATCTTCCTCCTCTGCCTCTTCCTCTTCTTGCAGCAGGAGCTTCATTCTGTTTTGCAAACTCTTCAAAGATCCTGTTCTGTTCTTCTAAGAACTCATCAGTAGTCATGTTTGGATTTTCTCCAGTAGATAAGACAAGTGCTTTCTCAGCATGATACTGTTGAACTCTTTTGTCTTTATGAAATAGTTTAAGAACACGACCATCCCCAGTGTCAAGTTCATGAAACAGATTAGCAACATCTTCATCCTGTTCCACATACACATCATCCTCAGGAATGGTTGACAGAGTATGACCAGGTGTCACAAACTGTTCTTCTTTTGGATTCTGAGATTGCATCATTGTTGTCACTGTCTTCTTTCCAGATCTAGAAACGTGAGTTGACTGCTTAGTTTGAGTATTAGTTCTCTTTGTTACTAAAGCAGCATTAGAGGTTTCAAATTTATGATGTGACTTAGCACCACCATCATTTCCAGAATTATCATCATCCTTTTGTACAACTGGATTAGGTGAGCATTTTGTTTTGACTACCTTCTCCCCCTTTTTGACATCAGTATCTTCCGCAATGAAGAAAGACAAAATAAGCTTGAGGGTTTCATCAATAGTATCAACTTTTGATTCCAAGATAGTCATTCTAGAATCCATTTTCTTACCAAGAGCTTTAATATCATCTGCAAGAAGGCGTGCTTGAGAAGTAGTAGCAGATATAGAAATAGATGTTTGAATACCCGCTTGAAATTTATCAGTTACAGCCTTCATAGAGTCAATCTCACTCTTCAATCCCTTCGCTAGAAGAGCATTTGTTTTGAGAAGAGCCTTGAGTTCAGGAGTTGGCATCCTCGTAGCAATATGACCAGAATGAAAAAGAGCATTTTGAAAATTCATCTCAGCAATCGGTACATTCCATTCTGTATCCCATTCATATCCCCTTGCAACTTGAGTATCAGGAGGAAGAATTGAACTGTACTCCCCTCTGAATTCTTCTTGAGTCATTGACTGCATGTATCTACTTGAAGACCCATAAGTAGATTGGAGACTTGCTTTTATAGCCGCCTGCATTTGCTTTGTTTCAAGATCAGCATGATCATCATCATCATCATCTGAGCCACCACCAGCCTCAGGAAGTTTATTTTCAACATTGTCATCAGGAAGCATAACACCTTTCATTTTCAAAACACCAGTAGATACAGCTGGTGAATCCTGATGCCCTGCAGACAGATTAGTAACATTTCCTAAATCTCTCGTTTCTTTTAAAGTGATCTCATCACTTCTCACAATGTTACCTAAGTTACTTTCAATAGCAACTTCTACCTCACTAGAAGTTAATAACTTCTCACTCTTTTCTACCTCTCCTTTTGCCAGTTCAGGAGACTACCTCTCATCACTCTTCTTTTTCTCTAAATGTTCACTCTCAATCTCACAAGAAAGGTTCTGGCTCATTAAATGTGAAGAAATAAGAGATGGCTGAGAAGAGTGGTCTGAAGTCATACAAATAGAGGTATCCCTTTTATCAGGTCTATCTGTAATCATACTATCAGTAGTAAAGGAAGTAGAGAAAGAGATGTTACCTGATGAAGTAATTAAAGAATCCATTGGCCGTGCTGAAATTGGCTCAATAAGCAATGGAATAAGTGGATCAGTAGTACTTACATCAGGATTGACCACTGCAACTATAGCATGACTTGCATCAGTATTTGCTACTGATGGTTCTTGTGTAGTCTGAGGTTTTGAAGCTTCTTCAACACTTTGAGTCAAAGGTTCTTGTGTGCTTCCCTCAAATGCAGTGTCAGCAATCACTTTATCACATTCAGCAATGTGCAAATCATGAGCAGCTTTATCTGCCAAACTTCTAGCAAGTTCAATTTCAATTTCAGAAGCCCCTTGAGCATTATCAGGAAACTCCCCTGTTGATGTGATTTTGCCAGCATCTTCACTTTGAGAAGATGGTTCTTCTGGGGCAGGAATACTCTTGTCTTCACCTTCCCTTTGAGAAGATGGTTCTTTTGTGACTATTCCTTCAGAAATGTCTGCACCTATACTTTGAGTAGGTGGTTCTTTTGTGACTGGATCTGCAATAGCTTCTGAACTCTTTTGAAGTTCAGGTTCTTGTGGGCTAGATCCTCTCAGAGATGACATAGTAGTTCTCTGTTTCTTCTGTCTGTGAAATACGTTTGCTTCAACAGTTTTTACTTCAAGTGGTGAAGGTTTAACACCCAGCTGAGCAGCAATAGCATTTACTTGATCGACAGACATCTCAATAATTCTTCTCTTTGGAGATGCAGATGCTGGAGAATCAGAAATCTCAACAGTCTTCATAGGTGAATTATCAGGAGTAGAGATGTCAGGATTAGCAGTAGCGTCAGGAACTGATGATCCATCCTGATTAACAACATCAGGATTGCCTTCCATAGCATCAGTAAGATTCAGAAATTCTGTGTGATCAACAAATTTGCCTTTGCTGATTAATCTTCTTCTTTTCTTTGGCTTTTCAGAGACAGCCACTTCTCTTGTATCAACAACATCAATCTCCTTCTTTTTCAGCAAGACTGATATAGGCATTGTGTCATCATCAGAATCAGAATCAGAAATAACTCTTTGATCAACTTTCCGCTTCACTCCTATTTCAAGAACCCTTTGTTCACCTCCTTGTGACTTCATTTGAGAGTGAGTTGGAGTGGAAAAATCCTTTGATCCTGATTGCCTCTTAGACACATCAGATCTAGCTGATTTATTTGATTTTACAACTGATGCCTTTTGTGAGACACCAGAGGTGGTTGACTGTTTAGATAAGTGTTTAGGTTGTGTGCTTGTGTCAGGAATAGGATGTGTAAGGTCCTGTTCCATAGCACCAGTTGCAGGGCCATATTGAATAGGCATTCTCTTTCTTAAAAGAGACCATACTTCATCAGGAATGTATGGAGTTCCATCAAACTTATTTGTCTTATCAGAATTGATTAGACTCTTTATATTGTTTTCTGAGATTTTACATATAGGCAAAATTGTATCATTCTCAAAAACAGCATGAGGACATAAGTGAGAGAATATTAATTGGAAAAATCTAAGAAAGCAAACATAACCACATTTATCTGCTTTTCTTTCACTTAATGCCTTTAGTATAAAAGAACCATAATCAAATGAGAGATCATGAATTAGAGAGTACCCAATTTTGGCTGAACCTGTGGATAAGGCATCAAAGTTTGACACTTTGTTCAAGAAACATCTGCTGATAGTGTCAAAGAAGAAATTCCATTCCTTCTTGAGCTTTGTTCTGTAGAGCTCTCCAAACTTCTTTGGTGTTCCATTATAACCCAAGCTTACAACATACTCAAGAAGTTTTGAGTCAGGAACTTTGAATACAGGCTTACCAATGATTGATGGTAAGTGTAGGGCTTCAGTGACAATCTCAGGAGTCACATAGTATGTAACATTGTCATATTCAAAGCTCATCTGAGGATTTTCTGATGGAAGACCTTTCCCAAAAACACTTGTGTTCCAAACCTGCATAACAGACTTAAAAGATATCTTGGTAGGTTGGGTTAGAGCATAATTGATTGGGCTTGAGGCTAAAAAGTCCTGAATAATGTGGAAATCATTGGGCAAGTCCTGATGATCTAGAACTGCAGTGAAGTTATTAGTATTAAAAGTAACTCCATTGATTACCACCTTGCTGTTCATGAATAAATTCTCCATTGGAATTTCAAACACAAAAGATGTGTTAATTTTGAAATTAGGGTTTGAGAGTGCAAAGATAGAGAGAGACGATGCTTTACTGATAGTTTGAGAATAAGAAATCAATTAGTAAACTAAATTGATATTGGACAATACTTATAATTTCTCAAAAATAGATGTCAGTAAATCATTCGTTTATGCTGAGGTAATGGACCAAATTACATGAGAGAGTGGTGAGGATTACACGCGTCATGACTTACATCTATAACTGTATGTAAGCAACGAGTGAACACACGCGCTCGATTTATTCGAGAATAAAATTGTGACCAAAATAAAACATGGTAATTTTGTTTTAAATAAAGAAAATTTAAAACATCACAATTGAATAATACCTGATACTCATACTAGTAATATGAATCGTTTCATATTCTTGTACCACCCTTCTCTATTTAACCTTAGAGACTTGTCCACTTACTTCATTAACCCTTCATTCTCTCCTGAAAGAAAAGTAAGAAAAACCCTTCACAGCAAAAAATTTTAACAATGTCGAACCTTACCATCAAAGAGAAGAACCTTCATCTCTTAGAGAAAAGAGATATATTCAGTTATACTCGTGAAGAGTTTGATGCTTTCGACTGGGAAAGACAACTGGAGACTCTCTGGTTGCAGATGGATGCAGGTCTCGAAGAAATCGAGAAGGAAAAACCTGCAAAAGTGATCGACATCGATGCTGCCCTCCAAACAGCATTCGCATGGCTTTCATCTAAGGCATCCTCATCCAACTCCATCAACCATTGTTAATGAATATGTCACCAAAAATAACCTTATCCCTATCAACTTCCACCCAAACAAAGTGGCAAAGATGGGATCTGGGATGGCTATTAACAATGGAGTGGATTGGTCTTTTATTTCCTGTTGAATAGATTAGTAGATAGAGAACACAAAAGATGTAATCTTTGAATGTAATCTCTTTCTTATTATCAATGAAAAATCTAGTTTTTCTATTCTATTCAATGTTTTTCCTGATTTAACATGTTAACTGAAAATAAATATGAGGACTAATTAAAGTGATCACATTATCAGGAATTCAATAACATAAATCATAGCTTTAATCAGGAAAGTGAGATAAAACGAAGACAGTTAAATTCTGACAAAATACTGATTATCGAATCGTTGCATCAGGATTCGACGTTGACCACTGTCAGGATTGACTTCCCATCAGTATTTGCAAGTTGTCAGTATCTGATGACTTCTTTCTCTCAGGAACTGCCATAGTTTACCATTCCAAGTTCATTCACCAACTTTGTAAAAGAAGCCTCAGGTAGTGGCTTGGTGAATATATCAGCTAACTGTTGATCAGTAGGAACAAAATGAAGTTCAATTGTTCCTTCCAGTACTTGTTCTCTTATGAAGTGATACCTGATGCTGATGTGCTTTGTAAGAGAATGTTGAACTGGATTTCCTGTCATAGCAATAGCACTTTGGTTATCACAATAAATAGGTATTTTTTAAAATGACAAACCATAGTCCATTAGCTAATTTCTCATCCACATGATCTGAGCACAACAGCTTCCAGCAGCAATGTACTCAGCTTCTGCAGTTGATGTGGAGATAGACTTTTGCTTTTTACTAAACCAAGAAACTAGTCTTCCTCCAAGAAATTGACAACTGCCTGAAGTACTTTTCCTGTCTATTTTACATCCTGCAAAATCCGCATCTGAATAACCACATAAACTAAAGTCTTATTCTCTAGCATACCAAAGGCCAAGAGAAGAAGTGCCCTTTAGATATCTGAAATCCTTTTCACTGCAATGAGATGTGGTTCCTTAGGATTTGCTTGAAATCTTGCACATAGACAGGTTGCATACATGATATCTGGTCTGCTAGCAGTTAGATATAAGAGTGAGCCAATCATTCCTCTGTAGTTGGTTACATCTACTTCAGTTCCTTGATCAGGATCAAGCTTTGTAGCTGTAGCTATAGGAGTTGAAGCTGTAGAGCTGTCTTGCATGTTAAACCTTTTTAGTAAATTCTTTGTGTACTTTGACTGATTGATAAAAATCCCCTCATCAGTCTGTTTAACTTGAAGACCTAAGAAATAGCTCATTTCTCCCATCATGCTCATTTGATATCTAGACTGCATTAGCTTTGAAAACTTCTCACACAGCTTAGTATTAGTTGACCCAAAAATGATATCATCAACATATATTTGAACTAACAGCAAATCCTTACCATGATTCAAATAAAACAAGGTTTTATCAATTGTACCTCTATTGAATCCACTTTCCAGTAAGAATTGAGCTAGGGTTTCATACCAGGCTCTTGGAGCTTGCTTTAGTCCATAAAGTGCTTTATCCAGTCTATAGACATGATCTGGATGTTTGGGATCAATGAAGCCAGGAGGTTGCTCAACATATACCTCCTCTTCCAGTTCTCCATTGAGAAATGCACTTTTTACGTCCATCTGGAATACTTAGAATTTCTTGTGGGCTGCATATGCCAGAAAAATTCTGATGGCCTCCAGTCTTGCAACAGGAGCAAAAGTCTCATCATAATCTATTCCTTCCTGTTGAGAATACCCCTTTGCTACTAGTCTTGCTTTATTCCTCACAATTGTGCCATCTGAATCAATCTTGTTTCTGAATACACACTTTGTACCCACAATAGACCTTCCTTTGGGCCTTGGTACAAGTTTCCAGACTTCATTTCTTTCAAACTCATTCAGTTCTTCTTGCATAGCTGTCACCCAATCAGCATCCTTAAGTGCATCTTCAACTTTCTTAGGCTCCTCCTTTGACAGAAAGTTATTATATAAACATTCATTTTGAGTTGCACTTCTTGTCTTAACACCTGCTTCAGGATTCCCAATGATTACATCAGGAGTATGACTTTTAGTCCATTTCCTTGCTGATGGTAAGTCATTTCTTGAACTGGATGCTCCCCCTGGATTGGTGTTTTCTTCAAAAGAACTAGAGTTGCTAGAAGCTCCCCCTGAGATAGTGCTATCTCCTTCTGATATACTGTCATGTATGTCACTTGAATCTGTTTCTGATGAGTCTCTACTTGATGTTTGAGTTGCATCAGCACTGGTGATGTCTCGCTCTTGCTCCCCCTCAACATTTGCATTATTTGAGTCATTATCAGTAACAGGTGTTTGATCAGGAATTGATCGATCGTCAGGATCTGACAGAATATCAGTATCTGACGTGACTTCATCAGAATTGTTGGTAGCTTCATTTGCAAAAGACAAACTATCATGAGAGTCTTCTTTTATTCCTGTTATTTTTCTATCATCAAAAGATACATTAATAGACTCCATGACTGTCTTTGTTCTCAGATTGTAAACTTTAAAGGCTCTTGTTTTTGGATAGCCAATAAAGATGGCCTCATCAGCTTTTGTCTCAAATTTTCCTAGCTGTTCTGGATGAGGTCTTAGAATAAAGCACTTGCAGCCAAACACATGTAAATGCTTCAAACTTGGTTTCTTTTCCTTAATCATCTGATAAAGAGTTACACCATGTCTGTTGATTAGTGTAATATTTTGAGTGTAGCATGCTGTGTTGACTGCTTCCACCCAGAAATATGTAGGTAGTTTAGCTTCTTCCAACATAGTTCTGCCAGCTTCAATAAGAGTTCTGTTCTTTCTCTCAACAACTCCATTTTGCTGAGGTGTGCCAGGAGCAGAGAATTGTTGAACTATTCCTTTGTATTTGCAGAACTCTTCCATTGCTGAATTCTTGAATTCAGTCCCATTATCACTTCTCAGAATCTTGACTTTGTATTCCGTGCCAGTTTCAATAAGTCTTACATGGTCCAGTAGTATTTCAGCAGTTTCATCTTTTCTGTGAAGAAAATAAACCCAGGTAAATCTAGTATATTCATCAACAATGACTAGAGTATACCTTTTCTTACTGATGGACATAATATTCACTGGTCCAAACAAGTCAAGGAGTAGCATGTGATATGGTTCATCAATTGAGGATTCAGATTTACTCTTGAATGATGTTCTTCTCTGTTTAGCCTTTTGACAAGCATCACAGAGTCCATCAGGAGTATATAGAGCCTTTGGTAATCCTCTAACCAAGTCTTTCTTAACCAACTCATTTATATTGTTGAAGTTGAGATGAGAAAGCTTCTTATGCCAATTCCAACTTTCATCTACAGACGCTTTACTGATGAGGCATGTAGTTGGATTTTCAGTATTAGTGTGAATGTTGGCTTCATAAATGTTACCATGTCTTTGACTTGTTAATGCAATCTTTCCTGAAGATTTGCTGATAACTTCAAAATGAGTATCATTAAAATTGACACGATAACCTCTGTCTGTGATCTGACTAACACTCAACAGATTGTGCTTGAGTCCTTTCACCAGAGCTACTTTTTCAATGATGACATTTCCAATTACAATGCTACCATATCCCAAAGTTTGTCCAATGTTGCCATCTCCATAAGACACAGTTGGGCCAGCCTTCTCTTCAAATTCTGATAGCAAGGTTTTGTCTCCAGTCATGTGCACAGAGCATCCACTATCCATGACTAACACATTTTTTGTTTACCCTGCAATCAGAATCACAAAGAACTCAGTTAGAATTTTTAAGAACCCACACTTGTTGGGTTCTCTTTTCATGCAATTTAACATTTTTAGCAGCAGAAGATTTTCTTGTAAAGACACCTTCATCAGGATTAACTCCATCAGAATTAATCTTTTTCTTAACAGATGCATGATTAGTATTCAAGTTCTTTGTTTTTCCAAAATTTGCACTTTTATTGAACTTAGGCAAAGGCTCATAATAATTATAGTACAAATTATGGTATTCTTCACATGTATAGATAGAATGCCATTTACTGCCACAATGGAAACAAGGATTCTGTGGTTTATAGAATACTAATTTATTCCTAATGTCAGACTTAGGAACTACAGTTGGCTTCTTTTTACTCCTCCTGCAATCAATAGCAAGATGATTAGAATTACCACAGTTAAAGCATACTTTTCTTGGTGCATTTGGAATATACTTGTAGTTATTCTCCTTGTTTATTCCAACTTTACCATTCCTGTTCCTTTTGATAGTTGGAACTCTCTTCCTATCTGTTACATCACAGATTCTATCCCTTAATTGTTTCTTGGACAAAAGACCTACATTTTTGTTTTTGACAGTTCTAGACTCAGAATGATGTGTAGAAGTAGATCCCTTTTCTGAAGTAGATTTGGGAATTTCTGGATACACATAATTAATCGGTTTTAATTTGGTTTTAGTACTGTCTGTAACATACCTGTAGGTTTTTGGATTTGTTGAGTCATCAACTATAACTCTTCCAGGATTAGATGAAACAACCTTTTCTTTGTCCTTTTTCTCATTTTCTGGCTTATACCCTAGACACTCTTTCCAGTTTTTATCAGTAATAATTTCATGAGTTTTTGTACCAGAATGTGTCCAGGTTCTGAGTTTTTCATTAGCATCTTTAAGTTGCATTTCAAGTTCATTACATTTAAACTCTGTTTCAAGTTTCATGTGTTTAGCATTATCACATTCTGCTTGAACTTCATGCAAGAAAATTAATTCAGCTTCTAAATGATCATTTCTCTTAACAACCTCTACCATTTCAGATTTTATTCTTGTATTTTCAAGAGATTGACTCATAAAACTAATATGCAGAGATTTTAAGAAAGATCTTAGCTCACAAACATTATTAGTATCAAAATCAAATAAAACTTCAGATACCTTATTTTCACCAGCAGAAGTCTCATCAGTTTTAGCCATCAAAGCATAATTCAGTTTTTCTTCTTCAGACTCAGATGATGAGTCCATCCAATCCTTGCTTGAAGAAATGAGAGCTTTGGTTTTGGTCTTCTTGCACTCAGTTGCAAAATGACCCATTCCATCACAGTTATAGCATCTGATTTTTGACTTGTCAAATTTGCTGCTTTTGCCTTCTTTCTTCTTGTACCTGTCTTTGTCAGCATTGAAGGTTTTCTTCTGGAATTTCCCTTGCTTCCTAGCCTTTCTGAACTTCATCTTTTTGAAGCCCTTGACTATCATAGCAACCATTTCCATCATATCAGAATCAGTAGAGTCATCATCAGTATCAGGATCAGACTCAGTATCAGTATCTGATGATGAGTCATCAGGAATTGACTCTTCGACTCTACTCTTTCTGTTAAAAACCTCCTCATCTTTTCCCTTTGATTTTGATTCAACATTCAAAGCAACAGCTTTTGCTTTGACATTTTTCTTGTTCTTCTTTTGTTGAACCTCAAGATCATGGGTTCTTAGCATCCCATAGACTTCATCAAGAGACAGCATCTTCAAATCATATTGATGCCTTATGATTGAAGCTTGAGTATCCCATTCCTCAGTTAAGGCTCTGAGAAACTTGGTATTTGAATCCTCTGGATCATACTCTTTGCCAACCAGTGATAGATTGTTCAGTAAAGTCAAGAATCTATCATACATATCAGTAAGGCTTTCATCAGATTTAGCATCGAATTGCTCATACTCCTGAATCAACAGAGCCCTTCTATTTCTTTTGATAGATTCAGTACCTTGACATTGAGTTTCCAAAGTATCCCAAATTTCCTTTGCAGTCTTGCATGCTATTACCCTGTTAGACATGACATTATCAAGACTGTTATGCAAAATATTTTTTACCATTCCATCTTTGAGTACTTGAGCCTTTTCTTCTGTCGTCCATTCACTCTTTGCCTTAATGACATAGTGTTCAGCAACAGTCTCTGTTCTTGCAACTAGTCTTGTTGGAAGAAATGGTCCATCATTGATCCTGTCAAGATAGTCAGGATCAGTTGCTTCCAGATACATCATCATTTTCACTTTCCAGGTTGGATACTCAGTCTTCTTGAGAATTGGAATTTTGATGCTTTCATACTTGCTTGTCGACATCTTAAGATCGTTTCTGATTTATATTAATCAGTTAAGCTCTGATACCAATTGTTGCCCAATAAATAACAATTGTAGAAGGGGGTTGAATACAATTGTATAAGATTTTTGACTTAAAACAAATAACACAAGTATGAATCAATAATAGCTTTATTAATTCTGATATAAAACTGTTACAAAACTCTCTTAAGAAATTCTTATGTTCTTAAGAGCTGCTAGGTTACAAGATAAATCGTGTAAGCGAATACATTATGTAAAACCTAAACTGTGTTTATATAGAGTACAAAGTTACACTATCAATTTACAAGATATTCTAAATCAATTACATATATCTCTGAATGTATATCTTGTATGATAGCTGCATTCCTACAAATTAGGAACCGACATATCAATCTTCCTTGATCTCTGGTCTGATGAGAATCTTCATGAAATACTGACCAGCTTCTAATCCTGATGATAATCCAATACTGACGTTGTATTCCTGATGACGTCAGCATCAGTATCTGATCAGTAATACCCAAATCCTGATCATCACTTGAATCAATATCTAACAAAAATATTCGATTCATTATAATTCATAGCCTGATCATTGTTGAAAGTGGGTAGTGTGGCATGAGAAAACCTTTGAGACCCTTGATGATTATAATCAGAAGGTATGTCATAATCAGACATAGTTTGTTGGTCGTATAGAGTTTTATGCAATATGAATTAATTTGGATCGAATTTACGTATACTTTAATTTTTTGTGGCGATTTTTTTTAATTATAATCCTTTTCATATTATATATATTTTTTTAATTCAATTCCAATACTACCTTTTTTAATGATATCCTTTTTAGATTATAATTTCCTTTTTAATATGATATAATCTTAATCGTCTATTTTTAAAAATATTAGATTCGAGGGTTGAGATTATTTTGGAAGTACAGTGATATCCTTTTTAGATTATAATTTCCTTTTTAATATGATATAATCTTGATCGTCAATTTTTAAAAATATTAGATTCGACGGTTGAGATTATTTTGACGGTACAGTGACTAAACCACAGTGACCAAAACCAAAATTATGGATAAGATCCCCCTTACGCTTATTATATATCAATAAATTTTATATATTTGATTACTCTCCATTTTTTATATAAGTAAACTTATATGTTTTACAAATTAATATATATTTATTAGCTTATTACCCATGCAAAGTACGTGTTACTTTTAATTTTTTATAATTTTTGTATAGTGCAGTATAATATTATAAATATTAATTTTAATATGTCATTGAAAGAATTCGAACCTTACATCTTTGTATATAATATTTTTTAGTGTACAATATAAATTAATATGTTGTTGGCGGGAATCGAATATTAGACCTCTCTCTATATAATAACTTTTAGTATTGTTATATCTAACGGTCAAGATCTATTTGATTTGAACATTCAACGGTTATGAAAGCGGGATAACAAAAAATGAGGGGATAACCAAAAAAATGAGTTAATCAAACTACAAATTATACGCTTAGTATAATATAGTACTAGCTTATAACCCGTGCGATGTATGGGTTTCTTTTGATATGTTATAAATTTTATTTAACATTACAATTATGTTTTTATATAATTATTACTTTTAGTATTTTTTAAATTTTAATTTAATATAAATTTAATTAATGATACGCATGATTTAAAATTTATATTGTAAAGTTTTAAATTAAAAATGTCGTTGACGGGTTCAAACCTTGAATTTTTAGTAAATTAATTTATTCATATAATATACCTTATTATTAGATCTAACGATTCTTATTTATTACTAAAAATAATGATTGGAAGATATGATGTGAGATTTTTGGGTATATATTAATGATTGCAAGATTAGTTTTAAATTAAAACGTAACATGTTTTAATTAGAAAAAAATTATTACTAAAGATAATGACGATAAGATATGGTGTGATATTTTGAGTATATATTAATTATTACAATAATAGTTTTAAATTTAAAGGTAATGTGTTTTAATTAGAAAAAAATATTATTAATGATCAAAAGATATGGTTTAATTAATGCTTTTAGGTGTTTATAAGAGTTTATATCTTCAAATAAAGGTAAACGTGAAAAGGCAATCAACTAATTACTACTAGTTATATTATTTTATTATTTATTTTAATAATTAGGATAACTATATGGAAAATCAAATCGATAAACTTTCAAGGTTTCGATTTTAATATAATAGTATAGATTGTAAGATTAATTTTAAATCAAAAAGGTAACGTGTTTTAATTAGAAAGGAAATATTAATGACTAGAATTTAATTAGAAAGGAAATATTAATGATTGGAAGATATGACATGATTGATATTTTTAGGTGTTTATAAAAGTTAATTTGCTCTGAAAAGGACAATCCGCTAATACCATTAATTCTATTTATGTTATTATTTATTTTAATAATTAGGATAAGAGTATAAGTAAGAGTCCAAGAAGAAGCTCTGTGTGGGTGGAGAAATTTTAATCGGAATATAATTATGTTAACATTAGTAATTAGCTTTAATACGAATTTTAATCAGAATATAATAACGTTAACATTTGTAATTAACTTTAATAATATTATTATTTATGTTTCGACTTTAATATAATAGTATAGATTGTAAGATTAGTTTTAAATAAAAAAGGTAACACGTTTTAATTAGAAAGGAATTATTAATGATTGGAAGATATGATATAATTGATGTTTTTAGATATTTATAAAAGTTAATATGTTCTATTAAAAGTAAATGTGAAAAGGGCAATCCACTAATTACCAGTAATTCTATTATGTTACTCCCTCCGTCCCTCTCATTTATTTACGGTTACTATTTTGGAGTGTCCCTCTCATTTCTTTACATACCATAAATAGTAAGTTTCTTCCACTATTACACCCACTATTTTCCCCCACTATCTCATATTTAATAATAAAAAACACTATTACATCCACTACTTTCCTCCACTATCTCAAATCTATTATTAAATATTGATAGATCCCACCACTTTACCCACTTTTTATCTAACTTTACTCATTTTTTATACATTTTCTTGGTCTTCGTGCCCATTCCTAATGTAAACTACCTAGAGGGACGGAGGGAGTATTATTTATTATTATGTTATTATTTATTTTAATAATTAGGATAGGAGTATGTATAAGAAAGAGTCCAAGAAGAAGCTCTATGTGGGTGGAGGAATTTTAATTGGAATATAATTACGTTAACATTAGTAATTAGCTTTAATAAGAATTTTAATCATAGTATAATAACGTTAACATTTGTGATTAACTTTAATAATACTATTATTTAATTTATTTTAATAATTAGGATAACCAAACCGAGAACCAAACTTTCAATCTTTCGGCTTTAATATATTAGTATAGATAGATAGTATAGATTCTCATAAACTACCAAGATCTAAGACGAGAAGAGACAAGCACTTGTTGGTTACTTTCATTTGACTCATTGATATCACATAGTTATTTTATCTAGAGAATTTATAAAAAAAGGCTTAATGGCCCTAAAGTTACCTTTAGGTAACTACCTAAAAAATTAAATGTGAAGGCTTTTTAATAAATACCAAGGGACAAATTCAATTATTACAAAAATATCATCCAAATTTTATACACAAAATGCCATGGACTTTAGGTAAGCTATCTAAAATTAACTTTAGGAACATTTTTCTCTATAAAAAAATACTATGTTTTCTACTTTGTTTTGAAAAGATACTAGTTTTTGAAAAGATAATAGTTGTTTTTTGGCAACACAGTTGTAACATGATTTAAATCAATGAAGACCATATCAAATTGGAGACCACATATATTATGCTTGCAGAACATTGCAAAACATTTTGTCTAGCAAAACATATTTCACATATTTTACTTGTTGAACATATATGATCTCAAAGGTTTTCAATTAAAAAATGGTTTTGATAGGATTATTCATGCAACGTAATTAGATACTCCCTCCGTCCCATTTTATATAACCCTTATTCCTTTTTGGTACGTCCTAAAAAGAATGAACCTACTATATATACTTACTATTTTTTAACACTAATTTTACTATTACACCCACTACTTCTCCATTTTATACTCTTTTTATATTAAATAAACATTATTACAACCACTACTTTGCTCCACTATCTCATATTTATTATTAAATATTGATAGGTCCCACCACTTTACCCACTTTTCAACTAACTTTACTCTTTTTCTATACCATTTTCTTAATCTCCGTGAAAGTCAAACAGGTTCATTCAAAATGGGACGGAGGGAGTATTAACTAGAAACCTGTTGTGGAATAAAATCTAGGGTCTGCGTGTATTTAATGCTAGGGTTGGTGAGCTTCGAGCTTTAATGGCTGTTTCCATGTTCGAGACTTAATCGGTCCTAACAGAGTGCCTACGTATTTCGTTATTGAGAATCAAGCCAAGACGTAGTTCTAGGTGATGGTGCCCTCGAGGCTATGGCGGTGAGAGCTCACCTAGGACGCAATGACTTGTTTGTCCTTATACGAGGATTAAGCCAAAACGTAGTTCTGAGAATGAGGGGTCAGGCCCTTATATAGGCTGAGAAGCCTTAGAATTATGGTAGGAGTTAGAGTCTTGGTAGGCAAGTCACCGCCTTGAGGAAGATTCTAGACTCCTTCCTTGTAGGAATCAGTTTCCTTGTTGAAGTAGGTGCCTTGGAGGCTAAGTCAGGCAGGAGTAATATCCTTTTCTGACTCTTATCGCTGAGCTGTTTATTACCCCTAATATGAATTACGAAATTAATATTAAAAATAGGGTTTTGGACCCATATGGTGGGCCCCACGTTTGGACCATACTTGGTCTAATTAATGCCACATTAAATGTGTCCTTAGGGCTTATTTTTAACCCATATCATTTGCCCCCCAACTTCTGGAAAAACGTTCAAGTTTTTGTAGAAGTTTTAATTTGCCTTTTCGAGACTCGGGGTTTATTTTCGTTCCCTTACCGGGGATTCAATACACTAGTGTTTCACGAGTATCATCTTGATTGTAAAGTGTGGAGCGACCTACACGTTTACGACGATTTACCTTATTCGAGGCTTTAACTTGTGCTTGCTTATAGCAATTTCGGCACTTTTATAAAGCTTTTATGCATTATTAGCATAAATAATTGCTAAATTTGTCAAGAAAATTTTCTATAATTTTCCTTGTATTTTCTGTACTTTTCTTAATATTTGAGGAATTTCCATGTACCCATAGGTATTTATGTCAATTATTCCTAATATTTTAGGAATTTTCTTGTACCTACAGGTATTTTTCTTGATTATTCCTAATAATTTAGGAATTTTAATGTACCCACAGGTATTTCCTTAATTATTCCTAATAATTTATGAAAGGGGAGATTGAAAGGAGAGATAGAAGTGAAGGGAAGTAACTCACTGCACTTTCATGTGTACTAGAAATGCTAAATGTAATCCCTATGTAATGGTTGACGATAACTCAACAATAGAACAGGACATGTAATAATATACAGGTGCACAGGAATCTTGGAACACAGAGTTCAGTTAAGACAAAATATCAAAGGATCATCTACAGACTTGAAGCTCACTGGAAGAAGTTCATTAATATGTTCAGGCCTCAGTGGAGAATAAAGGATGGTAACATCTACTCAAGGATGTGGAAGTTACAGAAGATTGTCTTAGTCTCAGAAGATTTTATTGTACCACAATCGAAGCTGCAGTAAGGTTTAAATAGAAGAGTGTGGAATCATATTCGGAATCAAGAGCCCCTATCAAGACTAGTCACTTATGAACCAGACCGTTGCATCAAGTGTCAGGACATTGGAGGCAAGCTCTCGTCAGTTAATATGGTTTTAATCATTCTAAAGTTGTTGATCTTCTTAAGTCATGTGAAGGATCAACACAGGAGGTAAATTAGTGTTGAAGTGCCAAAGTTCCAGAATATGCATTGGAGCTGTATTGGAAGATCGAGATACAGGTCGAAATACAGTATTCAATGTTTAAGGAACGAGAATTAAATGTACGAAGAATTAGTGGCACAACCTGATTGGACCTTTACTAAAGCTTCACATAATTGAAGGCCAAATACTTGGACGTGGTGGAGTCACGTATACGGGGCCATGTATTTGGTTGAGGAAGTCTACAAAAATTGAAGAGTGGAATGGAAATATTTAATTTAATTAAATAAAGTATTTATTTAATTTAATTAAATAAAGTACTTATTTAATTTAATTAAATAAAGTATTTATTTAATTATTTATATATTTTATAAATAAAGATATTCTTTATTTATATTTTATATAAATATTAAATATTACTTTTGTATTAAATATTTCCAAAGGCATGCTTGGCACATGACTTTGCATTAGGGTTTGGTGGAGCAAGAAAAGAAAAAGGAAAAAGGAAAAAGAAATGCTTTTCAAATTGATAAAAGAGAAAAGCAAGTCTTCTCTTTCAACAAGCAAGGTGTGCAGCCGCAAAGAAAAAAAAAGAGGGGAGAGAGAGAAAATTATTTTTCTCTCCCCCATGGCTAGATCTGTTCTTGGAAATACTTGTAGCCATGATTTTCTTTGTTACACCACTCCTCTATCTTTCTAGTGTAAACACTTGTTAAATCTTGTATAGAAGATAGGGTTGATTCTTGCCTCCTAAGTCCATAGACTTTAATATTTTTAGAGGAGCCAAGAATCATTTCTTTGTTGTGTTCTTGAGCTTATGTTCTTGAACTTGTTTGTAGCATTGCCCCCACTTCATAAATATAAATTTATATTTGTGAATCTTGTTGTGTTGTGTGTTTTGGGTGATTTTCTGTTCTTGGTCTTGGTTACTTTAATGGAGTTATATGCTTGGAGAAGACCATGAACAGTAACTGGGTTTGAGCCAAATTAATTTTTATGTTGTCCCAAAAATAATTAAAAGTCATAATTTTTTATTTGGGAATCGTATTCACCCCCCCCTCTACGATCTCCGGGACCTAACAATTGGTATCAGAGCTTTTCGGTTGACATACAAATCGATTGGATCCATTTTTTTGAGATTAAAGAGGGTATGAAAATAAAAATTATTTTTGTTCACTGGGCATCCAGGAAGCAGTAGGTGTTTTGTTAATCGTTGAAGCCCAGAATTTTTCTAAGTACTTACTAGGGAACCTATGTAGAAATTCCTATCTAGAAATTCTAGATAAGTTTCTACTTAGAGCCAAGTAGAAATTCTGGAGGTGGAAATATTTTCTAAGTACTCAAGGAGGGAAGCTATCTAGAAATTCTAGATAAGTTTCTACTTAGAGCCAAGTAGAAATTCTGGAGGTGGAAATTTTGGCTAAGTCAAAATTTTCGAGATAGGAATTTCGAGATAGCTAAGTAGAAATTCCTATGTAGAAATTTTGTTAACTGCTGAAATTTTGGCTAAGTCAAAATTTCGAGATAGAGTTCGACTTGGAGTTCGACTTGAGGTTCGACTTGAGGTTCGACTTGAGGTTCGACTTGAGGTTCGACTTGAGGTCCGACTTGAAGTTCGACTTGAAGTTCGACTTGAAGTTCGACTTAGTAGAAATTTTGTTAACTGCTGAAATTTTGGCTAAGTCAAAATTTCGAGATAGTCTATGTAGAAATTCCTATGTAGAATTTCTACTTGAACTTCGAGATAGAGTCTATGTAGAAAATTCCTATATAGAAGTTCTACTTGAAGGACTGTTTCAACATGACACATGGCTACATAGCTTAACTCTTGTTTAAACAAAATGTTTCATTAAACAAAACAACAGGAGTTGTTTCTTCGTTCGTTGAGGACAAACGAATTGGCTGAAGAACATTCTAATGGAGCTGGTTTCTGATTTTACCATTGGAGATGTGTTTATACATCGGTCTACTCAGTGGATCATTTGGTTATTGAAAGGGATTAGTTCGGTTAGGGAAGAGTCTTCGATCAGTGGTTTTTGAATCAATGTCTGAAGAATTTAGGATTTTGAAAAGGAATTCAGTTTATCTGTCAAGAACCAAAACACCTGAATATTTGGTTAAAAGGACATCAGTGGCAGAAACACATAAGGTTGATTATCACTGGCTTATGATAATCTGGGGTTATTGCTACAAACACACAAAGAAGAGTGATCTTTTCAAGCAGAACATGAGACATTCTATGTCGGGGTTTTTAAGCAGAACAGTCAGGCATCAGTTTGGGTTGAAGCAGGAACTGTTGAAGTCAAATGCAAGGATACTTCCATGAGTGTCAGTGGAATGGAAATTGACTGGGTTCAATTGATTATCACTGGAGATGGAATGTTAAGCATCGTTCAGGTATACACTCTAACTAGTCTATCTTTGTTTGATTCAATTATAGAAGTATTAAGTGCTGAACTGCATTATGTTGTAAGCTTGATGTAATGCATGTCTCACTTTGATTTCTATGTGAATTAGATAACTTATGTTAGTCTGTTAGTGTTGCTTATTTATTCGTATTTGACTTCATGATTAAATCTTATGTGATTTAATACTTGCTTCACGACAATTGATCATGTCAGCATATAGAGTCTTAGGTAATTGTAAGGGTGCATTTACCAGAAAGAGTATGTGTTCCATGCCAAGTGCCTTGATGTTTACATTGTCTATAATCTGCTTATACTCGCATAGTTGTGTTAAATGCTATATCTGATCATGTGCTTATTAAGAAGAGTTCATTTTTATTTTGGGAATTACCTAAGGGTCAGTATAATAAACCATGGATTAAATGTTTAAATCTAAACTGACTTAGGTAATTAGAGATGACATAATGATTAGTGAACAACAAAGGTGATTTAGGAGGCTTAATAATTTGAGTGATTGATTCTTCTATTTCTACATATTTGTAAGACATGATTCTTACAGACTGCTAGTCCATCTTATGGTAGGTTGGAATCACTGAGCTCATAGCCAAAACTACTAGTTAAGGCTGATAGAGATGAGGAGTGATCAGTCAAATAAGAATGAGCATGTTAAACTTAAATGCTCTGTTGTTAACTATGTTTATAAATATCTCTAACCCTATTGGACTCAATTAAATTGAGGACCACGTGTCTTAATCATTTGTGAATGCAGAGTATCTCTCTACAGGTATAAGTTATATATCTATGACATTTTCATGTTCAAGGCATATAACTACTTTTGCTCTGGTATTCAAATGGTTAAGCAAGGATACCTATTTTTCTTGAATGATCTGAAGCACAACATTAAGGAAGACCTAGGGAATTATTTGCGAAGGGTTTCCTGGTATCAGTTCGAGGTTGAACAGTGTTGATCAGGATCAAGAGAAATGGAAGCTCACTAAGCTGGAAGTGAGGTTGTTGCTGACACGAAATGTAAAGCTTATGATGAAGTCAACTATTCGTTGAATTTTGTCAGAATGGAGTTAGCCGCAACAACAAGTGATGCTCTCACACTTGGTTTATCAACAAATACTTGGTTTATCAAGACAATGGATTCGATGGTAAAGATGAAGTTGGTGAGAAAGGACTACTTCTAGTGAAATTCTTTTAAAGAAGGACATTAGTGAAGTATGTCAGTTTAGGGAAGTCAAGTCAAAGACTACCCTGGTTAAGTTTGATGGTTGTTCATGCATTCTTTAGATGAAGCATCTCAATGATTAATCACACTAAAAGGATTAGACAGATTGTTGTAAGAACACTTTGAGGGCAGGTAATAGAATTTGATTGACGAATGAAGTTCTATGGTTTGTCTGCACTGAAAGGAGTATTCTATAGTAACGTTCTGTTTCCGGACTTCATGACCAAATGGAGGAGTTGATAGGAAAATCCAGAACTTGAGTGGAATTACAAGGATAATGGATAGACTTAAGGTTTCCTATCTACTACGGCTGAATCAGTTAATATAACAAGTCTAATCAACAATTATAAAGAGAAGACATCAAGTAAGATTAATCATGCCTAAAGTCACATGGTGTGATAGAGGGTTATCTCATTTGGAGTTAAGAACTTATAAAGAGTTTGTGATTGAATTGAGGAGGTCTTAGATGCAGTGAACATTATCATCATCAAGCTCCCTAGCATTCATTTGGTTTTAGCTCTGAATTCCTAAAGGTTGACATCCTGTTTAGGGCTCGAGATCAGATGACACTAGATGAAGAAAAGTTGCAAGCAACATCGCAGGGGGAGCATTAGCAAGTTGGATCACCTAGTCGAGTTTAATGGTTCTGAGGCTAGCAGTGCTCATTGGGTAAGAGTTAAAGATTCTTAGGAGCACTGAGTGATCCATATTGAGTGATTGCATATTGGAAATGAATTTGCCAGTTTAAATTCAATGCAAGATGATCTCAACTAAATTGAAAGAAGACTAATCTACCCACTGGAAAATCCAAGGAAACATTAAGGACATTTCTGTCATGACAAAGGGTTTTGTGTAACAACATTTCCTAGAGTCAGTTCTTAATGAATCTGGGAAGTAGAGTAGTGATTAATAGTATCGTGCTTGAATGAGAGTGTTTCATTGGTGTTTCTGAGTGAATTCAATGAAGACTAAAGATGCACTAACTAATCAAGATTGAGTTGAGTTCGTTGGAGTTTGATCCTAAGAAATTAGTTAGGGTTCGAATCAAGGGACTAACTAAATTGAAACAGAGGCAGATACACTTAGCACAAGGAATCAATCCACATGAAGACTTGGTAGTAATACAGAAGCTGAAGGGTAGTTCAAAAATTCTGAAGGTTCTACTCTGCTAGTATCAAGACTGTTGGTTTCTAGTGTGCTGAGTTTGGTGAAGCTGCCGCCAAGACCAATTTCTACAAGGAAATATTTGGGTGTTGAAGGTAATGCAGTTTCCATCTGGATGAGCAAGGCATTGCTTCGAAGATCAATGTCAACTGGTAACTGGAGGGTTATTCCTGTCCAAATGGAGTAAACGTTCGATCTCAAAAGGAGTCAACGTTCGATCTCTCGGACTCAAAAAGGGAGTAATTGTTTATTCAACGATCATACACCAGTAAAGCTTCATTGACTAAGTTCTTTTTGGATTTTAAGTAATTCAAAAGAATGATGGCAATTAAAGTAAGTCAAGGATCTTTTGAAGATGCGCAACTTAGAAGATTCTAGACCTGCCAAAACTTCTTGCCAACAAACCGCTATGCTTGATCAGGGCAAATTAGGTATATGAACCGAAGTGACAAGCTTTAGAGGTATGACCAGCTCATTACTTATTCATGTGCATTAGACCATATATTTTATTCTCTATGTTATGCCCATGTGAAATTTTACAAGCGGATACTAGAGAATCTCATCTTGTAGCCACAATATGAATTGTTTAAGTATCTTGAGGGGGATCACCATTAATTTAGTGCCCTGAGGATACTAGATTTAATTGGCTTTATAGATATAGTGATGCAGGTTGTCAGAAAGACAGGGAAGTAATTTCTAGATGCTGTCAAATTTCGTGGAAGAAGTTGGATCTTTGTTAAAATAAGGGGAAGCATTCGACATACAAAGCTACTTCAAAGGATGAACCTAAAGCAGCTTGTGGATGGTGTGCTGAAACTTATGGACAAGGGAACTACTTCAACTCCAACAACTCTGTTGGATTCTGTCTACACCACTTGTTGAAATCAACGCATGGACATAAGGTATCATTTTCTTCGAGAGTTGTCCATAGTTGAATAAATTGCAGATATTTGCTAAACAACTTAATGAATTCATTTTGTCTAAGTTAGTTAGTGAAATTGGGATGTTATTCTTATGTGCATATTTGTTGGAAATCCCACCTGCAAGGAATTCTTAAATGACTTCACAAGTATTGAATTTTAAATATTTTTAGGACTTGTGAAGTTATTTATATCTAGGACATCGTACTTTGTGCTGTCATATGTTATTAATGCTATATGTTAAATGTTTCAGCATAAGTATTTATATGTTTTAATTAGTTGTATGTAAGGTTATTGACTTATATCAGTTAATGGTAGTTAGTCGTAATTTTATTTACTTCTGATTGATTAATGCTATTATTAATGGAATCACTTAATATGTAGTTTAAGTGAAGCATCATGTCTTATAGAAAATCCATTAATTTTAGTTGTCATTCTTTTGATGTTAGTGATATCACTTAGAATTTCTGCACTAAGTAAAAAAAAAATAAAAAAAATAAAAAAAAAAAAATATTTCAAAAACACTAATATTGAAAGTGATTTACTACATCGCGAGGGGTTGTCAAAGATCATAAGTTTTAGTATGAATATTTAAAGGACTTTGATCTTTGATGCAACTAGTACCTCGAGCTTACATACATTATGATTGTCATGAGCATTTTTAATATGCTTATGTGATAATTGTTGAGATGTAGTGTAAGAAGTTAAATGCTGTTATTCGATCAATGTATATTCAGTGTTTGGCGGATGCTTATATTTTATGCTTTAGAATTATCATGATCTATGGTATTGCATTATGTGTTTGTCTCAAGCGACAAGTGGTAATTTTCAAGCAAAATGTAAGTGTCTTATGTGCTTAATTGTTTTGTAGTAAGATGCGTTTTATTACAAAATGATTGAATGATGTTAGTACTTATGAATGTTTTGTCACTCTTAGATATGAATTCCATCCGTTTTGGTAGTCATTGCTTGGTTAAGACCATGTAGTTGGAATTCATACCCTTGATAATTCATTAGTATTAATATGTGCGTTTCATTATTTAGAACTTGAATGCATAAAGAAATTTCTTGTCTATTTCTTATGAAAAAAATGTTTTATCTAAACAAGCATTCATTTACCAGAGAATGAAAAGCAACGAAAAGACTTTTTCAAAATTCTCCTTGAAAAGTTTCTTGAGGATTATCTTTCTATTTCAAAATCATATATCCTCTCTCTCTAAATATTTTGTAATGCAAAATGTTTGCTTTCCACGATTTGTTTAAGTAAAGTTACTTGATAACTTGTAACTTAGGTTGCACGGTATCAGGCTATTTTATTTGAGTAAATTGTTTTAATTTTTTTTTTGGGTAGCAACCATTGGCAACTCGTTTTTCAAAATTCTTGTCGGTGTCTGTTTCACATTGACTCGTAATATCTGAACAATGGTTGTTGTCTTAAAAATTAGTACCTTGGACTGTATGACTAAAGCATTCATTCGATCTCCTTTTGTCATAAATGATCTATGCTTTACGTCGGAGATAATATCATATAGACGAGTATGATGTATATAATACCTAAGTATATATCGGAAATCATAGTCATCTATTTGATAAGAATGAATTGCAAAACAATTTTTGAAAAAAAACATACAGTGAGCAAGATGAAATGGATTTGAGTTATTAATCAAAATGTTTTTGTTAAAAGAGGTGAATTTCAATTGGACATTTTTCTAAGAAAAATTCAAAAGAACACTTTTGGAAATTTGTTAAACTCTTTGTCAAAATTCTGATTAACTCTTTCTGTTTAGCCGAAATGGCTTAGCCTCAGTGGCTATAGGGGAAGGTCGTGACGTTGATTAATCCATCAATTTCTAACCAAGACCTTAGTACCAAACACCGTCATTCTAATTCAAACTTTCAACCATTGGTGATATAAGGAACTTATGTAAGTTAGCGGTTGTTAAGGGAGAAACTGCATTAGTTGCAGCAAATAAGGATGTGTCGGAAGTGCACCCACAGCTCTACCTCTCGAGAAGTAAAGTAGCATACAAACTGAGGTAACTGTAGCTCGTCTGTATTCTCTCAAAAGGATGCAGAGCTGAAAAGGCAATTCAACTGTTTCTGGATGAACTCTATCAACAGGGTGATTCCATTGAAGATTCGCTCGTCAGCCAGAGCACCTTGTAATGAGTCAAGTACACCAAAAGCATTCACGCTGATGGTAAGCCTAAAGGACTAAATTTTTTTTTTTAACACATTGCAAGGAGTGCACTTTGTGAGGTATAGGTGGAACCCCTAAACTTCTTTGTTTACCATTCATGGTGAATGAAGTTGTTGAGCCGCCTTCACAGGCAATTGAGGTACACTTGGATTTCTTGCCATATATTAGAATCCTTGTCAATCCTCCTAGGAGAAATAGTCCTAGTTCCCTATCGGGATTTCACATCCGCAGAGCAATCTGTTGATGTTGCAAGGCAATCACTAACAGCTTTCCATGACTGAAAATAGTGAGTTAATTCATCTTCACAGGTGATTGAGAGAGATGTTTGTACACGTCTACTCTCCCAGAAATTCAAATTCTGGAACACATGGAATGCTCAAAGCTTAAACGCATATCACATTCAACGATCCAGTGCATGGATTTGCATATGGGGAGTTTGTTGATGCTAAAAGTAGCTGAGCAACAACTCATTGACTATGATTCAGTTGGTTTACCAATTTGATGAGTCTTTTGAGGATCAGGGTTTTGGAATTTCAGTCACTCCTGGAATGGAGGAGATTCAAATTTCAGAAGGGTTATTCCCCGACAACGAGCCACGTGTGCATGGATTTGCTCATGGTGAGTTGGGTGACGACCTAACTGAAACTCTGTCTGAGATTACATCTCAGAACCTAGAGATCTTCAGTGATCGACAACATGCTTTAGTCAACGATCCATAATATCTTGGTGAGACTAGCATGGATTTACTTGCAGGTACAAATTGCTATAAATGGAATGAGAGCAAGTAAGGGAGAGAAACACTTGAGTGAAGTGAGAGAGTGATACACTTGAGTGAGAAGTAGGGAGAGAAATGAGTGGAGCACTTACGCTTGAAAGTGCAAACACCAACAGAACGTAGTAGATGTGAGGAAACCATAGACCAAACACTAACCTTGCTAATATGTCTGAATCCTGTAACTATATTTTCCTGCTCTAAAATGTTGAAGAGATTCTTTTCTGGAAGACAAGCCAAAGAGGAGTCTAGCTGAAGCTTAGTGGGAATGTCCAAGCTATTACCTTTGGGTGTATTAATCCGTGTTGTTCTCAATCTCAAAGGGGGAGACATTGATTTTTAGGCCTAAGGAGGATTTTATGTTCAATTGGAGGAGAGTTCCTTATTCGATTGGATGTAGATGATACTTTTATTGTCTTAGAGGCTATTCTCAACTAAGGGGGAGAATTTGGTGATACAAGAAACAAGAAATATAGTTTGGTATTAAGAAATATAGATTGATACCAGGGGAGAATTTGAAGAAACTTGGAACATATTTTGTGGAGGTTAAATAGAGGACATCTAATGACACAAGATTGGATTGGATCTTGCAAGAACTAAGGGGGAGAATTAGATAACATTTAAAGCTTAGTGATGCAAGAGCTGAGAAGGAGAAATTACTAAGGGGGAGAAATCTTAGTAATATGTTGGAGCCTAATTCCTAAAGGTGTTGTAGATTTAACTGTCTTTTCATCTGAAGTGCAGAAGTTACTTTTTGTCAAATGGGAGAAGTTATGGAGAATCTTAACATCTTGATTTTAAAATGCTATATCTTATTCTGAAAAGATATCTAAGGGATTTTGCTCTGTTTGTTTGAAGATCTGTACTTGGAACATTCTTAGGAGAGGTTCGGCAGAAGAATTCTTTCTAGCACGATCAATGAATGAAAATGAGGATTTCTTTAAAGAGCATCAACTCAGGGGGAGTTTTTGCTAAGTAGAAGTTTTCTAGGTAAAGAAGAATGTTGAGGGAGATTTTCAAGGGGCATTTGAAAAGTGTCCAAGTATGTTCTATTTCTTGTTTCAGTGATAGATGAAGTCAGTGGAGCAGTACAGGGAAGAAAGAAAAATATATCTCCTGGAAATAGAACATCCTGAAGAAAAAGAAGAAGTGACTTTCATTCCAAGAGAGAACAACCTTAAGGGGAGAATGAGTTGACCTCTTATGGGGAACATAGAGAGCTGTATGTTCTAGTTCAAATTGCAAGATGAACCGGAATGATTGTTAAGGAGTCTCTACTAATGATTTTATTCTTTATTGAAAGAACCCCATCTTTGAAGAACAACGAAGTAGAGAAAGCTCAAGGAAAATGAAATTCAGAAATTCATCATTCATTTTCAGCAACTCAGGAAATCTGGATTAAACTGATTATATCTTTCCAGAACTTTTTGTATATTATTTTCATATCCAGTACTTTCATTGTTTCTTGTATGTTAGTTGAGTTATCCTCTAGTAGTTGATTTTATTTAATTGCTATTGGGGGAGAGTGTTTGGAAATAGTATTTGATTGTTATTCCATATCAACCAAATAGGGGGAGATTGAAAGGGGAGATTGAAAGGAGAGATAGAAGTGAAGGGAAGTAACTCACTGCACTTTCATGTGTACTAGAAATGCTAAATGTAATCCCTATGTAATGGTTGACGATAACTCAACAATAGAACAGGACATGTAATAATATACAGGTGCACAGGAATCTTGGAACACAGAGTTCAGTTAAGACAAAATATCAAAGGATCATCTACAGACTTGAAGCTCACTGGAAGAAGTTCATTAATATGTTCAGGCCTCAGTGGAGAATAAAGGATGGTAACATCTACTCAAGGATGTGGAAGTTACAGAAGATTGTCTTAGTCTCAGAAGATTTTATTGTACCACAATCGAAGCTGCAGTAAGGTTTAAATAGAAGAGTGTGGAATCATATTCGGAATCAAGAGCCCCTATCAAGACTAGTCACTTATGAACCAGACCGTTGCATCAAGTGTCAGGACATTGGAGGCAAGCTCTCGTCAGTTAATATGGTTTTAATCATTCTAAAGTTGTTGATCTTCTTAAGTCATGTGAAGGATCAACACAGGAGGTAAATTAGTGTTGAAGTGCCAAAGTTCCAGAATATGCATTGGAGCTGTATTGGAAGATCGAGATACAGGTCGAAATACAGTATTCAATGTTTAAGGAACGAGAATTAAATGTACGAAGAATTAGTGGCACAACCTGATTGGACCTTTACTAAAGCTTCACATAATTGAAGGCCAAATACTTGGACGTGGTGGAGTCACGTATACGGGGCCATGTATTTGGTTGAGGAAGTCTACAAAAATTGAAGAGTGGAATGGAAATATTTAATTTAATTAAATAAAGTATTTATTTAATTTAATTAAATAAAGTACTTATTTAATTTAATTAAATAAAGTATTTATTTAATTATTTATATATTTTATAAATAAAGATATTCTTTATTTATATTTTATATAAATATTAAATATTACTTTTGTATTAAATATTTCCAAAGGCATGCTTGGCACATGACTTTGCATTAGGGTTTGGTGGAGCAAGAAAAGAAAAAGGAAAAAGGAAAAAGAAATGCTTTTCAAATTGATAAAAGAGAAAAGCAAGTCTTCTCTTTCAACAAGCAAGGTGTGCAGCCGCAAAGAAAAAAAAAGAGGGGAGAGAGAGAAAATTATTTTTCTCTCCCCCATGGCTAGATCTGTTCTTGAAAATACTTGTAGCCATGATTTTCTTTGTTACACCACTCCTCTATCTTTCTAGTGTAAACACTTGTTAAATCTTGTATAGAAGATAGGGTTGATTCTTGCCTCCTAAGTCCATAGACTTTAATATTTTTAGAGGAGCCAAGAATCATTTCTTTGTTGTGTTCTTGAGCTTATGTTCTTGAACTTGTTTGTAGCATTGCCCCCACTTCATAAATATAAATTTATATTTGTGAATCTTGTTGTGTTGTGTGTTTTGGGTGATTTTCTGTTCTTGGTCTTGGTTACTTTAATGGAGTTATATGCTTGGAGAAGACCATGAACAGTAACTGGGTTTGAGCCAAATTAATTTTTATGTTGTCCCAAAAATAATTAAAAGTCATAATTTTTTATTTGGGAATCGTATTCACCCCCCCTCTACGATCTCCGGGACCTAACAATTTAGGAATTTTTATGTACCCACAGGTATTTTTCTAAATTATTCATAATAATTTAGGAATTTTTTATGTACCTACAGGTATTTTTTGTCAAAATTATATACTCCGATATTCTTTCTGTTAGTTTGTAAATTGCAGGGATCAAGATGCAGGAATGTCAGAACTCTGGTGACTACTTGCATTTTTTCCAAAAACATTAACCTGGTCGAAGTCGACCAGGCCTGGTCGAAATAAGGGCCCAAGTTTTGCTGGTCGAACGAACTTTCGAGCAGAAATCCTGCTCGTTTCGAGCAGGAATGAGATCGAGTAAATTTTTTTTTTTTTTTTGCTTTTTGCTTCTTTTTTTAGAAAATATTATTATTCAATAATAATATTTCTTTTGTCCGAATCTCGGATAATTTCGAACCCTAAATTGGAGGTGTCCCACTCGGATAAAATTTCACTCGAATAAAATCCGACCCGGATTTTATTATTATTATTTTTAATAATAATAATAATAAATTTTGTAATTAGAGGGGTCCTCAGCCCTAATATTTTCGTAGTTTAAGATCGTATTTTTGGCCTCATTGGCTCGAAATTCGTCCTGAATTGAGGTTATTCATGACTCTAGGCACTTAAAAATTTTCATTACATACCCCTTTTTTTTGTACCAGGATTTTCGATCAGGAATGCCGATACTTATGTCAGGATTTTCGATCAGGAATGCTGACCCTTAGGTCAGGATTTTTGATCAGGATGCTGACCCTTAGGTCAGGATTTTCGATCAGGAATGCTGATCCTTAGGTCAGGATTTTTGATCAGGATGCTGACCCTTAGGTCAGGATTTTTGATCAGGATGCTGACCCTTAGGTCAGGATTTTCGATCAGGAATGCTGATCCTTAGGTCAGGATTTTTGATCAGGATGCTGACCCTTAGGTCAGGATTTTTGATCAGGATGTTGATCCTTAGGTCATGATTTTCGATCAGGAATGCGGACCCTTAGGTCAGGATTCTGATCGAAATAAGGGCCTTCTCAGCTTCTTGGTCGAAAGGATTTTCGAACAGGATTCCTGATCGTTTCAACCAGGATCTTGGTCGAAATAAGGGCCAACTTTTAGCTTGGTCGAATTGATTTTCGATTAGGAATCCTGACCCTTAGGACATGATTTTCGATCAGAAGTGCTTACCCTTAGGTTAGGATGTTAACCCTTAGGTCAGGATTTTCGATCAGGAATGCTGACCCTTAGGTTAGGATTTTGATCAGGAATGCTGACCCTTAGGTCAGGATTTTGGATCAGGATGCTGACCCTTAGGTCAGGATTTTCGATCAAGAATGCTGACCCTTAGGTCAGGATTTTTGATCAGGATGCTGACCCTTAGGTCAGGATTTTCGATCAGGAATGATGACCCTTAGGTCAGGGTTTTCGATCAGGAATGCTGATCGAAATAGGGGGCTTCCTAGCTTCTTGGTCAAAAGGATTTTCGATCAGGATTCCTGGTCGTTTCAACCAGGGTCTTGGTCGAAATAAGGGCCTCTTAATGGCTTGGTCGAACGGATTTTATATCAGGAATCCTGACCCTTAGGACATGATTCTTTATCAGGAATGCTGACCCTTAGATGAGGATTTTCGATCAGGAAAGCTGACCCTTAGATCAGGATTCTCGATCAGGGGTGCTGACCCTTAGATGAGGATTTTCGATCAGGAAGGCTGACCTTTAGATCAGGATCCTCGATCAGGGGTGCTGACCCTTAGATGAGGGTTTTCGATCAGGAAGGCTGACCCTTAGATCAGGATTCTGATCGAAATAAAGGCCTTCCCGGCTTCTTGGTCGAAGGAATCTTGATCCCTTCGACCAGAATTCTGATCGAAATAAATGCTTTGATTTGGATGACGTGTGGCCTCTCTGAGCCTTTAGCTCTTTTCAACTAGCTTACATGCCTCTATGGCATTGTTTGGTAACCAGCCATTATCAAGATGTGCTTTGATAGGATCTAACTAGTACCCTCCTATTCTGATAGGAGCAATAAGCTTTGAATCAGCTGTAAGAGTTCTCAGAACTAGGAAGTAGATGTTCCCAGAACGGGTCTCGACCCTTGAACTGAGATAAGGCATCGACCTTTGTATTCTCCTCCCTTGAGATATACCTGGCACTCATTTAACTGGGCTATCGCAGCTTTCATAATCCTCAATTATTTGGCCATATTCTCTTCTATAGTCTCAAACTCTCTTTTATCTTGTGAGACTACCAGCTTTGAGTCTCCTCAGACTTTCAGGTTTTTCACCCTCAAAGCTCTTGTCAATCCAAGGCTGGCTATTAGAGCTTCATACTTCGCCTCGTTGTAGGTTGTTTGGAAGTCCAACTTCAAGGCATACTCAAGTGTTAACCCATCGGGCCTTTGCAGAACTAAACCTGCACCACTTGTTGTCGTTTTTGATGCCCCATGAAAATAGAGCTTTTTTTCATGAAAATAGAGCTTTTTGTTTTTGATGCCCCATCAAAATACGGCACCCAATACTCCTTCTTCTCTTCCAGGGGTTTCTCACCTTACTGACCTTCCTGGTCTATCACCTTCTGCCCCCCGACTTCTTGGTTGTCAATGGTATATTCAACCACGAAGTCAGCTAGAGCCTGGGCTTTGATGGTCGTCCTAGGCTTGTACTTAACATCGAATTCTCCTGGCTTGATTGCCCACTTGATGAGCATTCCATTGGCTTTCGAGCTATGCAATATGTTTCTTCAGTGGGTGTTCCATCAGGACTTCAACGTTTATCCTTTATCCAGGGTCCTTCAAGGACTTAAACTCTTATCTGTTTGTTTTTGATGCTCCATCGAATTAAAGCGCATATAAATCCTTCTGGTATCTTTCTTATTATCACTACACCACAAATGGTCTATGGCAACACTTTTGTCAATTTTGAAGGTGTTGGGAATTTGCATGTGGGCTTAGAGGTTAAGCTAACACATTTTGTCAAAACTATGGCAACATCAACACGATGTTGCCTTAGGCACTTATGCCAACATTTCGTGCAAAATAGCAACACTATTTCTGGTGTTGGCATAAAGTCTATCGCAACACTGTCTACTCAACACCAACAGCCTTGCGATGTTGCCATATAGCCTATTCCAACATCTTTGTCCCTCTACAGCAACACCAGTTGATTTAACAATTCACATTTTTGCCAACATCCTAACATGTTATAGTAACACTTTTTAGTTAACATTGTTCAAGTTTTAGCAACATTTTTACAGGATATGGTAACATCTTTAGTAATAGCTGGCTTCCTAAATGAAACATCCTTAGACAAAACATAATTCATCCTAATATAAATAACTTCCAACACAAATTTTCAGTAATATTTAAACCAACGATTACATAAACAAGTCAAATATTGTCAAACATAGTTAATAGTACCATGAATCTAAGTTCTTCATAATGTCTCAAAAGATTTTATAACTACTAATAAGATCGAAGCATCAAGAAGTATCATTTTCGGCTTCACTTGCATCATCGTTGTTAGGTGGCTCCACACTAGCTCTTCAATATGAACCTTCAGCTCTGGACACTTTTCTGTCAGTTTGAACATCATCTTAACATTTTGCCGAACCTTCTTCTCCACTTTTTCAGTGTAATGGAAGCTTCATTTGTTAGAGCTTCCTTCTTTGCCTCCAACATTTTCATTTCTGCTTGAGTATGCGTCTACAACACATAGGTAGTCTATCAGATCACTGATGTATATAAAGTTACATATATTACCGTTATAGCAACTTCTCCTACTTGAATTCCCAGCACGCTTTCATCCCATCCTGTTAAATGAAATTACTCATAAGTACTCATAAGTACCAATATGATCAGAACCTGGGAACAAAATGTATCAATATAGGACAAGATGCAATACAATAAAATATAAACCATTTTCTATAATAAGTAATAATAAATAAAAAGTTCGATCATGGAAGTCTTAAAACTCAAGCTAGCCATGTGTTAATTATTTATTTTAAGCTGCTTGACACTAGTGCTGATTCAATACCTGATTCATCATAAATCAACTTGGAGTCAGAGCATGCCAGAGGGATACCTGCATGCCATAAGAATATACTTGTCAGTTCTTAATTGCTAAGCATCTTTGCATAAGAATATCAACTTGGCAAAAATTTGAAGAAAAGAATGTGGCCGTGAGAGTGAAGAATGAAAGAGAAAATATAAGCAATTTGGCACCATAATAAGCAATATGCCAACGTTTCCTAGTATATATCACATCCTAGACATTAAGCAAAAAGTGTAAAGCTAATAAAATAAATATATAATTTAGTTTAGTTTAATATCTATACACAAAAGAAGACATTTCCATCGAAAATTTAGCTGGAAACTCCTGTAGGTAGAATAAGAAGGAAGAAAAATAATTAGAATACTTGAAATAATTCTTAGATAGTATACTTTGAAAGTTTTTATACATAAAGGCAACGGATGGAGACAGGATTAAATCCAGCAAGCGTTTCGCGCGCAAATTCTTCATCTGTCCTCCATGCACTTTCGTCCACTGCAGTTAATTCCAAGAGACATTTAATTAGTGTGTTTGTATACAAATTTTACGGTTTGTCTGCAAAGAGGTTTGTTACAATTACCTTTAATGACATCGGGCATGGGGAACTTGAGGATTTGCTCACCATCTGAACGAACAAGTTCTTTAAGCATCTCCCAGGGAATACACTCCCTTATTTTACTGAGTTTCTGTCCATCTGGTAACTCAATACCACCTTCATAGAGGTCGAACACATCTTTGAAACTATCGAACTCATTTGGAGTCCTAACATAAATAGCTTTGATCTCTGGTGCTATTATTTGTCAGAGTGACTTTACAGCATAAGCAATCTACTTTCAGTATCAGGATCTGTAATGTTAAATTCAAGTAAAATAAAAACTGTTACAGTATAGTATCAAGTGACAAATAGAAGTACTATTACTCTGTTTCTGGACGGTTATATAAGTTCCTTGAGAATTTCTATAATTATACATGTTCAATGATATCTAGTATGAGTCGTTTCTAATATAAACAAGTAGGTTGATGAATTATGGTTCTTACCATTTTTTGTTTGCTTGCGTCCTGTTCTTCCTCTACGAGGGTATGGGTATTCCTTGGATCCACCAAGCACTGGGCGAGCATATTCTTTGCCCTTCTCTGCACTTCCCAAATCATTATAGTATGCATAATCGTAAACTCTATCCCACTCCTTCAGCATGCCTGATCCATTTCCGCGAAGATTTTTAAGTTCTTCTTCTCTGTGTTGTCTTAAGAATTCGGGTGTTTTATATGGCATGTAACACTAGTATACAAAATTAAATTAGGAGTCAGATTATATCTTTCTGTAAATTAATCTGTATGGTTAGTTATACCACTCTACTTATGAACAGATTATACTCTATTTTAACCTTAAGCTGGTAGGCCACAAAATATCTAGTATTAGATATCCTTTCGGACTTCAGAGTGATGATACAGAAATTAAAAAACAATGGGTTGTTTAGAGCGGTTGCACCAACTATGAACACTATAAATTTGCACCTTAAAGACTGCAAATTTGATAAAACAATCTATGTACTATGATAATGTTTAAAAAAATGCTAAGAGCCAGAGTAGCTAACACGAGATCCTATATGTTAGAATACTGATTATATGATGTGTATTTTTCATTATTTTATATCAGGCTGAAAAAGTACCTTGTTTGCAAAGAACATTACAAACAAAAGCAGTCAATAGTCCATGACAATATTCTAACATGGAAGATGTCGTCAAGAGGTTTAAACCTAGCGCTGCCTTGATCAGGTAAAGAGCAATGAATATAAAGTCAATGTGAAGTCTAAACAGCTATAGACTACATGGATATGACTCTACCTCCTCTTGTGGTTTCTTCAGGCTTTCTTCCAGTTGGGCCTTTGCTGGAATCACTGATTCACATCTCTAATGAAGTTGCATCAATTGAAAAGTTTCCGGTTGTAACGGAACTTTTTAACCTTGCAGTTTATAATGTAAACAAGGCAAGTGTGGTGGTTTCCGGGGCCATTCCGTTGCTCATTGATCTATTGATGGATGACAAGGCATGTATAACTGATGATGCCTTGGCAGTGCTTGCACTTCTTTTGGGGTGCTCTGAAGCATTTGCTGGTAAATTTCTATAATACAAGGCATATTCAAGCAATATTGAAACCAAATCAGGCAAAAAATCGGTGATTTTGTAAAAGATTGAATACAGAATCATATAGCATACCAGCAGTCCCTGTAAGCAAAATGGCCCTACTAGCAGGGGAGAGATTCCTGGTGTCCCTAGAAACATCCAGGTGTTTGAGATGAACATATGCTGCACTTGTTAGCAACATTAATTCGTGTCCGCTCACTGTCAATTTCATCAACAAAACAAGATTAGAATAATCTTCATATACAACATGAATACTTTGCATCAAAAGACCTATAAATCCATATCAAGACTAGTTCTCTTATCAACCTACATTATGAAAACAATATTTACAAAATTTAAGTACCGATTATAAACAGAATAACGTGTCATCGGATTTACGAAAGGTGAATATCGAAAAATGAATAAAATAAAGCCGATGATTGTTTACAAGTACAACCTGAGATTATAAGGAAAGTCCTCAAAGGTGACATTGATTTCTTTACCATCTTGAACTAACCGCGAAAGCTCCTGCTCAATCTGATCACCGGTATCTCTAGGGAGGAGAGCATTAGCTCCTTTCCATTTACTCACAGTTTGTCCTGAGGCCAAACCAAGGCCTACCCCTACCCCTACCCCTACGCTCAATGCTGATATAAGAATATGCTTCTGAACTACTGAATTATTGACTCTAACAGAAGCTCGGTAATAGTATTTGCCCATATGGCCATATCTAGACAAATAAGGTCATTACCTGACTTGACTGGGCCCGATGTGAAGAGCTCAGAGCATATGGCATCAACAGGGATTGCCTGGTAGCTGTCCAGGTTTCACTATGTCCTGCAATTCATATGTAAAAACTTATAGCTACTAGATCAGCCATTACAAATCCATTCAAAAAATGTTTGTTCTGAGAGTTCTATTGGGAAAATAAAATTACATTTTGACTTCCCAACTATTAGTAGCATAAGCATACAAATAAAATAATAGAGAGAGAGAGAGGAGAGAGAGAGAGGGGAGAGATATACAAAGATAGAGACGAAGGGAGGAGCGGGGGGGGGGGGGAGACACAGAGAGACAGAGAGGGGAAAGAGAGGTCAAACCAAGCAAAAAATATGCAAATCAAAGCATACGAATAGAGAATTATTTGTACCACAAATTGATATCAAATACCTTCAAACACAAACCATGCTTCGATTAATTCTAATTGAATTCTTTAACCAAACTTTGATTAACCTAGCATAAACCCTAATTGATATCTTGAACCAAATTTTTACACCCATCTCGAATCATCTTTGAACCCTAATTGAATTAGTGAGAGAGCGAGTGGGAGAAGAACAGTAATAGAGGCGAAAGAAGTGAGAGATGAAAGCGGAGAGAGATGAGAGTGTGAGCGGAGTGAGAGATATGAGAGTGAGATGAAAATGGGTGTTTATTTTGTTTTAATTCCTGAGCGGGCTGTTTAACTTAGACTGAATATTTGAGCGGGTTTTTTATTTCATTAATATCAGGCTTCTTCCCCCTTTTTTTACATTTTTTCAGGTATGTAAGGCAACACTCGTTCATGTGTTGGCATTGAGTACTAAAATGAATCTAAGGCAACATGAATGGCAACATCCGGTTATGATGTTGGCTTATATCAAATTTATTCAATTTTTAGCATCTAAGGCAACATTTAACGTGGCAACATCAATTTTCAGTGTTGGCAAAGACCATTTATGGTGTAGTGTATTCTGAGGTTCACTTCCTGCTTGGGGTACTACCTCCTGCCCCCCGACTTCTTGGTTGCCAATGGTACATTCAACCACGAAGTCAGTTGACGCCTTAGCCTTAATGGCTGTCCGAGGCTTCTATGTGATGTCCTCTGCTGGCCCTTCTTGGTGTTCCTTACCTCTGCGGACATCCATGTCTTCAATCAGAAGGACCTGCCCCCCGACTCCGTCAGGCCTTAACGCGGCTACATAACAACTCCTAGCCATTTTTCTGGTCACCCTTTTGTTCTTCACACCATTCCTGGTTGGAAACTTGATCTTCATATGATAAGTTGAGGCTAAAGCCTTGAATGCATGAAGTCCAGTCCTTCCAAGGATAGCGTTGTACGTTGAAGTCGCCTTGATTACCAGGAAGTTCAACATCTTAGTGGCCTCATTGGGCTCTATCCGATGGTGACGGGCAACTGAATAGTTCCCTCAACTTTAGATTCTACTCCATTGAATCCTTATATAGATGTGTTGGAGGGGGTCAACTGAGAGTCGTTATACCCCATCTTCATAAAAGCATCATGAACAAGATGTCAATGAAAGCTCCATTGTCTATCAAGACTCGCTTCACCTCTAAGTTTCCAATCACAAGAGCTATGACCAACGGGTCGTCATGGGGGAACTTCACCCCATCCAAGTCGGAATCATCGAATATGATTGCTACCTCAGTTCTTTCAAGCTTCGGTGTTTCTCCAACAATGTGAATTACCTCTCTGGCCTAAGCCTTTTGAGAGCTCTTGGTTGCCCCAGCCGATGTCAGGCCTCCCGAAATCATATGGATACAAGCCCTCGGGGCTGTGGGTTGTGATCTTGATCGTCATCCCTTTTATAAAATCTAATTTGATTACCACAATCTTCACCCTTAGTGAAGTGGCTCAGTTTCCCTCTACGGATCAAAAACTCGATCTCATCTTTGAGTTTCTTGCAATCATCAGTGTCATGCCCCACATCTCTGTGTAATACTCAATATTGATTCTTGTTTCTCTTTGCGGGATCACCCCTGAGTGGCTTCGGCCATCGGAAATCCTTATCCTTCTCAATGTCCAACAAGATTCGACTCCTATGAGTATTCAACCTTGCATACTCAGTGAACCTTGGTCCTTGGTTGTTCGTAGGGGGATAGTCAGAGTCTTTGCTAGTTCGGGGATACTTGTCCCTAGCATCATACTTTTTCTCCGCCCTTCTCTTCCTGGAGTTGTCATTGTTCCAATTGCTAATGTCAGATGTATCTTTCATTATGCTGTATTCACCCTTAATATACTTGCTTGCTCTCAGCCGGAGCTTAATCATGTCCTCTGGGGGATGCTTGGCTAGCGACATCTTAAAATAGACGTTGGTCGTTCTATGCTGTAAGGCCACCTTATTCTTCAGGTCAGTGATATTCAGCGTCTCCTTAGTGAATCGCTTGAGGTACTCTATCAGATTTTTGTTCTTCCCTTGTACCACGTACATAAGGGATGCGAAGCTCTTCTCATGAACTCTCCCACTTATGAATTGGCTGACGAAAGCAGCACTCAACTCCTTAAAAGAGCTAATAGAGTTCGCAGGCAATCTGCTGTACCACCTTTGAGCCATACCCGATAGGGTTTGAGGGAACGCCCTACACTTCAGGGCATCACTTGCAGGCTACAGTAGCAGTGCGTTCGAGAACGTCCTAACATGATTTGCAGGATCACCCGTTCCATCATAAGCCTTTATAGTAGGCATCTTAAACTTCATAGAGATGTGAGCTCTCATCACCTCCTCAGGAAATGGGGGGTATAAGATTGTTAGGTTTTCCGAGCAACACCAAGTTCGCAGCCCTTGGCCTAGGGGCAACCATACTTGGTGCTTCAGTTAGAGGGACCTCTGTCCTCCTGTCCCTTCTCGGGGTTTCATCCAAATTCACCACAGGGTCCTATGCTCTCTTGCGATGTCTTCTTTCAGCCTTTGAATCTCAGCCTCAAAGGTTTGGATTCTTTCTAGGGCAGTGGTTGAGGGTCCATCGTGGATTCTTTGAGAACGCCTATGGGGTTCTCGGCTTGCTCGGTGCCTCCTCGGGGCTTCATCACGATCATCATCCTCAGATGAAGAATTAACAGTATAGAGACCAGAGTATTCATAATATCCTTGATCAGGGCCCAAGCCTCTAATGTAAGGAGGGTGATACAGCTCATGTATCTGCAAGACATGGCCACTTAGTCCAACACCTCGAGTATCCGGGGGGTAGTTAGGCAGACCATACTTGGGGTTAGTATTCAAGGGGAGATCCGTAGTGTGGATTCGTACCCCTGGTGATGGATTGTTCGGATCAAAGGGAGGGGAGACCACCATCTGGAGAGGTTGGTTCCTTGTCCTGCCTGATTGATCAGAGGTAACGTACTCTCAGTATGGGGGATCGCCCCTAGTTGTTGAGAAACTTGGGATTGGACGGTGACAGCTGATGTTGGGGGAGCCTATTGGACAATCGCCCCTCATGCTGGGGGAACCTGTTCGGTGATTGCTCCTGATGCCGAGGGCACCTGCTCGGTGACTGGTGGAGCAGAGTTGAGAGGTATGGCCTCAGTTGCAACTGATGTCGTTCTTCGTGTGTTCATCATGGTTGATGTTGTTTTCCCACAGACGGTGCCAAATGTTGTGGAATAAAATCCAGGGTCTGCGCGTATTTAATGCTAGGGTTGGTGAGCTTCGAGCTTTAATGGTTGTTTCCGTGTTCGGGACTTAATCGGTCCTCACAGAGTGCCTACGTATCTCGTTATTGAGAATCAAGCCAAGATGTAGTTCTAGGTGATGGTGCCCTCGAGGCTATGGCGGCGAGAGCTCACCTAGGAGCTCTCGGACACAGTGACTTGTATGTCCTTATACGAGGATTAAGCCAAAACGTAGTTCTGAGAATGAGGGGTCAGACCCTTATATAGGCTGAGAAGCCTTAGAATTATGGTAGGAGTTAGAGTCTTGGTGGGCAAGTCACCGCCTTGAGGAAGGTTCTAGACTCCTTCCTTGTAGGAATCAATTTCCTCGTTGAAGTAGGTGCCTTGGAGGCTAAGTCAGGTAGGAGTAATATCCTTTTCTGACTCTTATCGCTGAGCTGTTTATTACCCCTAATATTAATTACGAAATTAATATTAAAAATAGGGTTTTGGACCCATCTGGTGGGCCCCACGTTTGGACCATACTTGGTCTAATTAATATCACATTAAATGTGTCTTAGGGCTTATTTTTAACCCATATCAGCGACAATGGGGGAACTCATAACTTCCGTAATTTTGATATCCAAAATAAATAATGCACGGATTACTTTATTAATATTTTATAATATAAAATATTATATATATTAGACATCTCTGCAAACTCAAATAGTAACTTTCTCACTAGGTATTTTATACTCCCTCCGTCCCAATGATTTGTTATCGTTTGCTTTTAACACGGAGACCAAGAATTAAGATTAAAATAAGTGAAGTAGTGGGTGTAATAGTAATTTTATTGTTAAAATAAATGAAGTAGTGGATGTAATAGTGATTTTATTGTTAAAATAAGCAAAGTAGTGGGTGTAATAGTGTAAAGTATGGTTAAAATAAGTGAAGTAGTGGGTGTAATAATGTTAAAACTTACTATTTTAGGAAACGTAAAGAATTGGTTATGATTTTCCAAAAGGAAAAGTGTAAACAATTGATTGGGACAGAGGGAGTAGTTGAGAACACTCGAATGGAATAAAAGTTGGCCAATGAGTTTGTGGAAGTGTCATTTGGGCTGTTTGGCATAGCTTAATTATGCCGATTTATGACTTGTTTTCGACTAAAAATTTTATATTTTGATAATTTTTTTTTATACAAATGTTTAATGTATCCTTAAGATTCAATAAGTTGCAAAAATAAGTTGGAAAGTAAGTCGGAATGTTAGGAATCTCTAACTTTGTCTTAAAATAAGTTGACTTATTTTGGAAAAAAGTTCCCCCAAACACCCCCATTGTGTAGCAACTTCTCAAAAGACTATGATTTTGACGACGGACAGGAGAGACAGGGGAACTATTTTATTGGTTTTGATTGAAAAAAGACAATCTCTGGGTTGGTATCTTACTACAGTGAAGACCAGGATTTTTTTAGTCTTGTTAATTTATGTAAACACTTTATGACTAATGCTTCTTTGATCCATTTTTTAATTTTTGAAGTTGCAGGGAAAGCTCAGTGGTGGCTGACAAATCAAAGTGTCCAATGATACTACTTTCACGAAGGATTTATAATTATATTTTGTTTTTATATCAATAAATTTTATATATTTGAGATTGATTTTGGTTGCATTTGCTTTAACCGATGCAACTTATTAAACAATCTGTTACGCAACCAAAGATGATTTTAATTATTAAATTATTAAAGTTGCATTTATGATTAATTTAAAGATGATTTTAATTATTAAATTATTAAAGTTGCATTTATGGTTAATTTTGGTACATGTTGGTGGTGCATAACGCATTTTTGTAAATATTTTATAAAATTTGGTATTTTTACAAAAAAAATTAAAATTTTAAAAGTATATTTGAAAAAAAGGGGGCTTGGGTATTTATAAATTCTATAATTAAAATTTTTCCTATATTATAAGATATATAGAAATCTTTTTTAAAAATTAAAAAATTTGGCTATTTTACTATAGCAAAAATGTAAAAAAATATACTATATTCAAGTAAGTCTTCCAAATACGTAACTTAAAAAAATATCTCATTAATAATTTACGAGAGAATCAAACAATTTTCCAAAAAAAATGTACAAAATGATGTGTTAAAATGTAATGTTATGTTTGGTTGGGGTGAATCAAATTGGAGGGAATGAAATGGAATTTGAATAAAAATATAGTTAAGTGTTTAAAAATTTCATTGCTTAAATCATTCCATTCCTAACCACCTAAACTAAAGTTTAAACACATTAAAGGAATGATCCATTCCACCTCCAACCTATTTTTTTCCCAAATTCTATCATACAAAATTTGTACCCACTCTTTTGTTTTTAAATCTTATTGCTCATTATGTTCCTTTAATTTCTATTCATTTCATTCCATTTCATTCTCTCCAACCAAAACAACATAAAGGTTTAATAAATAGAAGGTTTAATAAATGGAATTGATATAAATGAAGGAATCCATCTCATTTATTATTCCTGTCACATCATTTTGAACAAATTTATGGAGAAATTGTTTAGTTTTCTAACATTTTTCATAAATTACATAACAACCACTTTTTAATTAAGACTTCAATACATTTAATGACCTGCAACTTTTGCTTAATCATTAATGAGGTTATTTAATTCTCTAGGTTGTTTTTCAGAAAATCAAATTCTCACGGCTTAGCTGTTTTCCTTTTCATTTCTTATTTTCGGTCCTTAACTTATTGATCATTTTCGAGAAATGATCCTTTATAACATAATTTAAAAATAAAATATCCATATATCAATGAAAAACAGTTTGTTATAAAATAAGAGTCATATATGGCTACGGCGGCATATTGCATTTAGTTGTATATGTGGTTGCAAATGGTTGGAGTTGCAAATATTTGTATTTTGTTGATGGGATTCATGACCTCAAGTCCATTTTTCTCTTTTGTTGATTTGGTTGCACATCATTTTTTTCAAATAAATCGGTATTTTCATAAAAAAAAATTTGAAAACAAAAAAATTTGAACTTGGGTATTTATAAAAAAAGCCCAAAAATTAATTACGGGAAAATTTTGAATTTTTATGATGTTCTCTGAAAAATCTCACAGGAATCTATTGCAATTTGTAGAGTCTTATTTGCATTTTCTGAGAAAGTCCAGAGTTGCAAAATCCATAATTGCTTCTTTAAGATTTTTGCCATCACTAAAACAATCTCCAGTTTCTTCCAATTCTTTCCTCTTATTTTTCCCTTCAATCCTTCATTTCCATTCCAGTAACAATCCCATTCCCCATTCCTCCTATTCACACCCAACTCACATACATTTGCAGCATTACTCTTCGAAAAATATTCCAAGTCTGGTTTCGATAATCTCAACTATGCTGTCAAGCTTTACGAAAAAAATGCACCTAATGATTAATGAAACCTCTACTGTCTGTTATGAAATTTAATCAGCTCTTAGCTGACCTCGTAAAAACGAAACAATACTCAGTCGCTGTCACTCTTTTTACAGATATGTCTTTTTTATCCGTCTCGGTTGATCTATTTACGTTTAATACCGTCATTAACTGTTGTTGTCACCTCAATAGAGTGGATCACAGGTTCTAATTGTTGGCTGGTATCCTCAAGCGTGGTTTCGTACCTAGTGTAGTTACTTACAACACTCTCGTTAGGGGTTTGATGCCTGTTAAGGCTAATTTTCGTAAGCCCCATATTGAATTTGTAATTAGGGTTGAACGTATAGAATAGGGTTTTTATTAATTTGGGACTGTGCTTGAGAGGTATTATCCGTGTGTATGGGATTCTGAATGAATGATCTCTCAAGGTGCCTACGTATCCTTTATGTAGGAAATCAAGCCCACGTAGTTCTAGGGTTCGTTCGTCCACCGACTTTATTCTTACGCGCAAGTAACGGATTATTTCTTCGTGCGCAAGTAACGCTCTGATTGACAAATTTCCTTCCATAATAATATTCATACTTGCCTTGAAATTTATATACTTGTGTCGGTGAAACGAATAGATAATAATGTATTTGGGCTCAGGCCAAATACTAGGCTAATAACAATTTAATGAGTCGTCCGAACGGACAATAATGGTTTGTCAGCCCAAACAAGCATAATTGAATTCGGTAAACTCAAACTATTCTTAGGCCTAACTTGAATTAATATAATTCAGATGACCTAAAATTTATCGAGTCTATCCTATATCAACAAGTCCCCGGTCTTTTTTTGAACTTGTTCTAAAGAAGACTCAAATAATTTATGAGACCATAAAATTTTATTGAAATAAAATAATTAAATTTATTTCAATTTTATGTTCCTCTCGCCATTAAATCTTTTCAACAAAAACAGTTTCATGTCCCACCACCTCTTCGCCTATAATTATAGCACGCAGGCGGACGAATGAAAAAAGAAAAAATAAAAACAGGCGGGCGAGAGACTTCAAAGATATGGTCGGGCGAGGATGCATGACCGGGCGAGCACAAAAAATAAAACACGGACCACATGCAGTTCCATTTCCCTCATGCCATTTGCTAACACATAAGCTAAGATATTTAATGTAATAATAACAAGCCTTCCACGTGAGTTATGACCTGGTTTTATTAATACACTAAATACTTATTTAACCATCCACTTGGTCTTTCAATTTGGCCAAGAAAATTGAACTGCATGGTAAGGCGAGCGAATGAGTCATGCAACTATATTCCTTTATGTGCATTTAATTTATTCACTTATTTTATATAATATTATTTTTGACACTACACCATAAAAGGTCTACCGCACTTAGAGTCTATGTTGATGTTGCCTTTGCCATGCATGTTTTTGGCTATTACAACATTATCATTTTAATGTTGCCTTAAGTAACAAAAATATTTTGGCATACAATAAAAGTGTTTGCATGTTGCCGTAGGTATAAAATTGTGTTGCCATAATTTTGTAATGAACAAAATTTTACATTTTCTAAAAAAATAAAAATTTAACCTTTTTTCACATGAATTTTTTTTATTTAGATAAAAATACAATCAAGAAGTTTTTATAAAAATCAAGAATATGCCCGTAGAAGTGAATATTTCATGAAAAATGATAAAACGTTTTAAGGTGAATAATTTTATTTTTATGTTCATTAAATATTATTGAACAAAAATTTTAAAATGCTTTTTTTAAATAAATTTAATATATCATTAAAAATAAACATATTGTCATATATGATTAAAAATATTTGAATATATTATTTCAGATTATGTAAAATGAATTGAATACTTAATTAAAAATTAAATTGCTTTTCCAAATAAATAAAAGAATGAAAAATTAAATTATTTTTTTCCTTATAGAGACAAAAATATGAAAATTTGGGAGAAATTGGTGAGCGATAAATAATTCACTAAAAAAATCAAAACAAAATTTTGAGATGGATAATTAATTTTTTATAATTATGAAATGAATGATTTTTTGCTAAAGTTTTTTTGCACAAGTGTAATAAATTGGAGAAAGTTTTTTTCACCGATGAGCGGCAAAAATCCCGCTTAATCCAAAATTTTCGGACATCATAATACAATACAGCTCACAAGCACACAGTCTGTCACTTTTTCTCTGGTAGCATATCTTACAAGCACACGCACATATCTTCGTCTTTCCCTTTTCCTCTCCCACTCTTACAAGCACACACACATGCTCCTCGGTTTTCTTATATTATCCATACATACATATAATATACACTCTTCAATTTCCTTCTATTTGTATGCTTCTTTAATTTAGGACTTTTATCTATATACATACATATGTTTCTTTAATTTAGGATTGATTTTGATTTGTATTTTTGATCTTTCAGGGTTGATATTGAAATTTGGGCTTCAATCGAATCGGGTTCAATCGGGTTGTTTGGGTATTCAAAATTAGGGCTTCAATGGGGTTCAATTTGGGGCTTCGAGCTTAAGGTAGTTTTATCTTTTGTGTTATATATATTGAATGTATAATTTATTTTGTGAGTTAGATTTTATTTTGTAGGTTCAATATTAGGGTTTAAATCGGGTTCGATTTTGTTTTTTATTAAAATTTAGTTCTTGTTTGCCATGGAACTCAATTTGAATGTAAAAGAATTAATTCAAAATAGATTCCACTTCCTCCATCTTTCTCCATGTATGCTATCTGTTGTAACAGGAGTCTCCAAATCTTGTTGTGGAAAGGCGGGATGAACGTTCTTCGGCACCTGTTACTATGAATGCGTTTGAGCTTATTTCCAAATCGCAGGGCCTGAATCTAAGTTTTTTTTTTGAACAAATGGTATGCTTAGACTTTTAGTATATCAATATATATTCTACTGGGGATCTTTTATTAAATTTTTATATGCATTATTGAAAAAAATAAGTTAAAGCGACAGTTATATTTAACATTTCCTTTGGTGAATAGGGGCTCGTAAAATGAGAAACAAAATTCACATCTAAAAATTCTACCATTGAGATAATTTCTAAAATAGAGGAAGCTGCTTTGCCCTTTGGTTTTGATGTGAAGAAAAATTTCTGGAGATTTCTTCATTACACGAGAGAGCTATGCAGGACACTATATTCCTCAATTACCACAACTAATTCTGTACAACAACAAAATTACTAATCAGACGGTCATTAACCTAAAAGGAATTGTTGTAAGTTTCTATTAACCATGTTTCCTCGAAGTAAAAACACACTTGCACACATAGAACATATATTAAGAGAACTGACATGGCATAGTTATGTATTCAATGGTAGTTAATTTGTCTGACCTTGTTATAGTTATGCTAGTTTGTCGAATTCTTATTGTTGGTAACTTGGTTCTCTATTTTGACCAAATGGCGTGCAGATATGTTGTTTAAGTCATGGCATAACTCATACATTTTTTATAGGTATGATTTGCGTGAGGTTATCTATATGACTGTATGCTATTTGTCAACATTTTTTAAATTGTACTTGGGTTTGTTACATCTTCAGGTAGCATTTTAAGCAAAAATTGGAAAAGAATATCAGTTACCACACAAGGAGATCATTCCAGAAGAATTTGGAGTGGTATTTTGTTTGCCTAAAACCTTAAGATCTGGTTTTTGTTTGTTACCGATCTTTTAGTTTCCTACAGTTTCATAGTTCTATTTAATCTAATCTGATGCTTTGTCATCCTCGGTGATTGCTAAATGTATCCCTTTAACTTTTGATATATGTTGTACATTAAAAGTGGACCTGTTATTGGATTTGTCTATTGGGCTAAAATACCACATTTTGGTGTTCTTTAATCAGTTGAGGCTGCAGAAATAGTTACCTGCGAATTTTGTACACTATTTCATTATATACCCAGATTTTGTAGGTAAGTCCTCTATCCAGCCTTCTATCATATTAATAGCTTAGTCCTCTATCCATATTTACCGGCATAACTTTTATTATATTAGTAGCTTCTCATTTCATTTTCATTGAAGTAGGCTATAGTGTCTTTTGTATTGTTTTGAGTATCATTTATGCAGTTTATGACTTTTTCGTAGACTGCTATGTCAGAAACTGATATCATTGCTATTTAAGTTTGTGCAAGTTGACGTGTAAGTAATTGAGTATTATATAAAAAATATAAATATTGCATATTGAAAAATATGGTCACATATTGTTTTTTCGATTGTAATTGGCTTTGAACATGCATTGGCTTTTATGACATGCTTTCTAATTCTTTGAACATTCATTGGCAATAGATGTATATTTCATCTTTTTATTTATCTATAATTTGTTTACTGGTACTTTTATTGTCAAATTTATCAGTTCTTTGCTGCGAAAGAAAAATGTTCTTTAGTCTAAATTGTTAAACTTTTTGGCCAGTGTCCACTTCTCAGTATAAGTTACTGTCCTTCATTGGAGGCTTTACTGTCTAATGGAAAAGGCTTGGTAAGATCAAAATCCTTTTCTTCATATAGTTTCCTTACAGATTTTTTTGGAAATCAATTCAAGTTCATCATTTATCTTTCCCTATCCTTTTTAGGTGGTTATTTTCTATAACCCATTAGGATGGAAGAGGGAAGAAGTTGTTCGAATACCTGTGAGTGCTCACTTTTTCTTTTCAGCAATGTTTTATCTTTCATATATCAAAATAGATGCTTTAATGTATTAAAATCTATGAGGTGTTGAATTCTTGTTTCCGATATATAATTCATTTCAATTGTATTTTACTGTAAATGTTTTCTCTTCAAATCTGAACCTATAATAATGATGTAAGCCCAAGAAACCTTCTTTTAGTTATGTTAATCTAATTTAATACTGTTAATTTATTTTTTTAAAAGTTCGGATACTTGTAAACTCAACGAAGCTCCAATCTGTTACAACCCGTGTATAGTTACAAAATCCAATACTTTATTTGATGAAATTCATCTTGTATTCAATTTTGTATTTAGATATTATATGCTACTCGTAATTTTTGTTCATATTCCGTTAAAACTAGTTTTATCTTATCAACTCAACAATTCACCACACCAAAAGGATTAATAACCTGTTGAGAAAAGATTATGTTAACTCGAATAACTTGTAGAAGGGGGGGTTGAATACAAGTTATATAATCGTGTCTGATTTTTGCTTGATTATATGAACAAGAATAAACGAATGAATCAAACTCTGTTTGTATTAATAAGATCAAATACAAACTCTACCAAAGGTGTACAATACCTTTAGCAGCTGCTGACAAAATAAAACTCTCTCTCTATTTGTTTCGAACTCTCGAATACAAACCTTATACAGAGCTACGCACACGAATTCACAACACACGCTCTTCGACTCTTTTTACAATGATATAGAGAGAGTATTTATAATGCTACCTATCAACTAATAACAGAAAGATATAATCTATACATGACAATGTTCTACCTTCTAGTCGATAGTTTCCATCAATAGAAAACTCTTTCCTTCATAATATCTTCTTGCTTGTTCTTCAAACAATAATCCTGTTTTATAGCACTTGCCAGTTTCTGTAGCATCCATAATGACATCATCAGTAACACGACTGATATCAGGATTTCATCTTGCATCAGTATCTGATCATCATCAGTATTAGACCGTCATCAGGATTTGCTCTTTGCTCCTGACATGTAGTCTCCGATACACTGTTCATTCCTGACTGAATTGTACAGATAACTGTCTTACACATAAATCCTATATATAGTGCTAAATCCTTTATAAGATCAGGATTACAAGAAGTATAATGTGTAAATTCTATTCTTAACATCATAACTTATGAATTATTCCTAACAATCTCCCCCTATTTATGCTTTAAAATCTGAAGCATAAATCTAAGTTGTGGATGTCAAAACATATAACAATACAACCAGAATAGAATTTATGAATGTAGAATTATGAAGTTAAGTACCTTCTTCCCAGATGTAGACGTTTATCTAGTACTTAGAAGAAAGAATTTTAACTATTAATGCTACCACTTCCTAGCTGAGATTCACCACTGTCACTCCTAGTTCTTCTTTTTACTTCCCTTTGTCTGCTATTTATCTCCCCCAGTCTGATGTTGTTGATGTTGTTGTCATTTTTGAATTGTCTTTATCTCTCCCTTTTTGACATCAGCAACATTAATTCCAAGAGATTCAGAAATAGAACAAATGATATTCATCAGAACTGCTTGATTTTCCATAATTGTGACTTGGTTATCTTCAAGTGATTGAAGTCTTGTTTGCATAGCAATTTAAGAATTCTGAATATCTTTCAAAACATCAGAATGAACTTCAATGTTGGAAGTACTTCTAGTATCTTCAGAATCAGAATCAGAAAGAACTGTATCTTCATGTCTTGTAGAAGAAGTTGCTTGAGTTGTATGATATTCAAGTAATAAAACCTGATTAGAAGTATCAACATCTTCATCTTTCTGATCTGGAGCTGAAACATGATCATCATCTCCTTCACCAGTATTCTGTGTACTAACATCTTCAAAACCTGACTCCTCCTTAGAGTGATCAGAGACTGTAGATGTCTCAATTCTAGCTGATATTGGAAGTACATACAAAGGAACACTAGTATCATTAGGAACTTCATCTGGTATATATGTATCAAGAGATTGCTTTATCCTGGCACCTCTTCTGTTAATGATTCCTGCAAGCCTCTCCTTTTGCTTCTGAGCTTTAACTTCTGGCTTTGCATTGTGATGTGCTAGGTCATTCTTCTGATACATTTTGATGAATGAATAAGTACCAGCATCTATACTCAAATTTTCAGACCAAGATTCAGGAAAAACCTGATCCCATAAATCAAATGATGGAGGTTTCCTAATTTTCTCTCCCTCACTATGGAGTTGATCATCCATACCCTCATTCTCACTTTGACTTACTAAAGTCAACACTCTTTCTACCTCACCTTTTGCCTGGTCAGGAGCCAGCCTCTCAGTTTGTGGATCTAAGTCCATCTTTTCAAGTGTATCACTCAAATTTGGATAAGTACTCTCATGACCTACAGAAAAACAGGGGCTAAAAGGAGTTTTTATACCTGAACTCACATGGAGAGAGGGTTCCTCATTTGGCATGGGGCTTGAGGTTTTCTCCAAGGAGTGAGCTGCTATAATCTCTGAACCTTTACAATCATCTTCTTTCCTTCCAGAGACTTCAGGCTCCAGTATACCACTTTCAGGTTCTTTACTAGACTCTGATGTCTTTAGTAATACTTCATTAGACACCATAGTTAGTACATCACCATCTTTAAGTGTTGTTTGCTGAGACTCACCCTCAAGGTGGATAGACTCTGACTGAACAAAATTTGTTTGATCTTCAGAAAAATCAGTCAAAGTTATTCCTCCCATATCATAGGGTATCTCACTTGCATTCTCAGTCATCACAGAAGTCCTTTCAGCATCAGCTATCACAGCTCCTGAGTCATCCAACCTCTGACTAGATGGTTCTTGTGTTGTAGTGACTGTGATCTGATCTTTCCTACTATTCACCACTGGTGCAATAGTATCTTCTGTTGACTGCATTCCTCTATCTACTTCCTCCTGTTGTTCACCTTGAGCTGAGGCATCTTCAATAATGACATCTTTGTCAAATAAATATGCATGTAGTGATTGAAGTGCAACATGCTTCGAGAATCCAAATTTCTTGACTAACTGTCTTCTGACAGATACATAGAAATACATCTTCATTAAGTCAAGTCTTTGATGTAGAAGTCCATATTCATCTGGAAATAAAAGTTTTGGTACTCTTTCAACCAAAAAATCTAGAACAGGCCTTGACAACTTCACTTTGAGAGAAATTAGTCCCATAGCCAGTCTGTATGATAATGTAGTTTCCCATGAAGAATCAATATCCAGATCTCTATGGTCATTTGTTGACTTAATTGTAGCTTCATTTGTAGAGACCTGCATGATATTAGTTGGACTAGACTCCGTGTGTGTAGGTGACAATTGAATCTTTCTCCTTGTTCTCCTGGTATAGTGAGCAAAAGATTTATCCTGAGAAGACTCAAGAGGTGTAGACACAGAAGTGATCTTGGGATGAGATCTTTGTTCAATAGACACAGTCTTTTGAGAGATAGTATCCAGTAACTGTTTTCCCTTTTTAAGAACTACAGCCTTTTGGGAGACTGTAGCCTGGTTGTGGCTAGGTTTTTCATCTCTTTGTGCTAACAGAGAAAGTTGAATTACAGCCTTCAATTCTGCTCTCTTAGCAAGAGTTAAATCATCATCATCTTCATTAGAATTACTACTACTTGACACAACAAATCTTCTCTTCCTTACAACTGATGTCTTTGGAGAAACACCAGAGGTTGGTTTCTTTGAAACAATAGGCTGTGGATCAAAATTTGGTTCTTGAATTGTTTCAGAGACTATAATGTTTTGGGCTACTTGGGTAGACACGGGTGGGTTCTCCTCCAAATGAGATTCCTGAGCCATTTCACCACAAAAGAAAGAAAAAAAGTAGAAAGTAGGAAGATGAGTTTTAAGAATTACCTGAACATGATGTGGATAATGAATTTCAGGTATTTCATCTAGATTCTTTTCATTGTCCTTCTTTGTAATGTCAGAGAAAATTCTCTTTTGCTGTTCATAAGAAGAAACACAATGTTTCCTACAAAATCTAGCTTCAACATCAGGAATAAAATGGTTAATAAACATTTGCATAAATCTATGATAATAAACCATTTTCCTGTTTTGATCTCTAAACCCAAGTTTAATACTCATCTGACTTAAGATAATATGACCAATGTTAATTACTCTGTCATAAAGCAAACTATAAGCAATATGTGATGTAACAGAAGTAATTTACTGAAAAGAACTACATTTACCAGTAAAACATTTAGCAATTTGATCAAAGAAGAAAGACCATTCCTTTCTAAGAAAAAACCTATTCAACTGGCTCATGTTGTCTAGAGGTCCACTATAACCTAATTCAGACAACATAGTTCTTACATTATCATCAGATGGTTCACTTGCATAATTATCAGTAACAGGTAAGCGAAGTACTAAATTAACAACAGATTTAGTAATGTCAAATGAATCTTGTCCTAAGTGTAGAACAATCTTACCTGATTGACTCTGAGTAGAATCAATTACCTCAGCATTCTCCCAAGCTTGTGTAACAGCTGCTTGATTAATTTGTGGAGATGCTATCAATGCATAACTTAATGGTCCATTCGCCAGAAAGTCCATGATTGGATGAAAATCAGTTGACACTCCTTCCTTGTTGGTGATAGCTGCTACATGATTGTTTGTCATAAAATCAAAATCACCAAACTTGAAGTCTATTGACTTAGGTAATCTTCTCTGAGCTGCCATTTTTTTCTGAAAAGAACTTGAAAAATTCTTGAAATGGATTAGTGATTTTGAAAACTCAAGAGTGTTTTTTTGCTTTAGAGAATGTAAAATTAGAGAAAGCAATTACACGATTAGAGTTTCAAAACAAATATATTTCACAAATCTTTCAGACCACTATCCCACGTCACTACGCCATATATGGCCTACGGCAACACTGAAAAAATGTTGGCGTAGGCCCAAAAATTGTTAGCGTAGCAAAAAAAATCTCTACGGCAACACTTTTCCGGTGTTAGCTTTTTCGATGTTGGCGTAGGGGTGAACTGCAACACTTTTAGCCCTACAGCAACATCACAAAATGTGTTGGCGTAGGATAGTAAATAAGCAATGACACGTCACAGCACCCATGACACGCGGCAAGACTCATGACACGTGGCAGGACCCCCTACGACACGTGGCTGGACCCCACTCACACGTGGGGCCCACTGACAGGTGGGGCTCACTGACAGGGGGGCCACTGACACGTGGCTGGTCCCACTGACAGGTGGGCCCTACTGACAGGTGGCCACAGACAGGGGCCTACTGCCACATGGCTGGACCCATTGACAGGTGGGACCCACTGACAGTGGCCCACTGAGTGGGGCCCACTGACACGTGGCTGGACCCACTGACAGGTTGGGCCCACTGACAGGTGGCAAAACTTTGCCATAGCTACTGCGACACTTTGTCATAGCTACTACAACACTTTTGTAATTGGAAATTAAAATACACAGCTGATGATTATATACAAATTCTAGTACAAAAGTACTTAAAACCTGTTTTTTCATTTCACAATCAACTCCAAAATAAATCATCAGATTCATAGTTACATTACATCAGTCCAAAATGAAGTAAACATCAACTTCCTAGTGAAGCAACCACATTGCAAATCTTATAAAGTATTTCACAAACATCCGGATACTAGGAAACCAAAAGATGGCATAATTAATCTACTACATAAATACCAGCCTAAGAGCTAGCACCTCCGGTCATCGGAGTGCCATTTACCAAAGTAAACAAACATTTTAAGTTCTTGATAGACGTCGAGAAATAATACGTAAGTACCAAAAGCAAGACCACATAACTTATGGTCATCATAATTAACTGCAACATCTGCCTAACTACTAGTACCTCCAGTCACTGGAGTACCATTTTCGTTGTCAGTAGAAATGGTCGCACAAAGTTCTCCCAAATCAATTTTCATACCAGGATTTGCTTCACCTAACTTCTTCAACAGCAATGTCAAATTCTCTTGTACCTTTCGATTCACCTTTGAATCTACTTCTTCCTGGACCTTTTTGTTGACCTTGACTTCCATTTCATCAACAAGATTTTGCTTTATCTGGGCTGTCAACTCCTGTACGTATGTGCTTGTCGGAGCATTGGTTGAAACTTGTGCAGAATTTACATGTCGCCCTTTAAACCAAGAAGGACCATGTGATTTACCATCACGAACAAGTTCATTAAGAGCATCACTGTCTCCTGCTCCAGCCATTGCTTTTCAATCTTTTTCTACAAAATAAAGTCAAATAGAATTGTGACACTGGAAACTGATTGCCATTGGATTGACTAAAAAATAAAATACTTACAATTCTGTAATTCATTACAGCAGTGTCAGACTTGTACTTGCGTCCTGGTTTCCTCTTACGAGTTTTCACAAAGACCGCTGCATCTGATGGTACGGGCTGATACAAAAACAAATTCCGACTTATGTTGCATATTTTTCACATTAGAACTCCAAAATATGGGTATATATAGCTGTTGACCATATTGAAAGAACTATTACTGAACATAATACACTAATCTAATAAAAGTTGAACGTACAGTGATATAATTAAGAATTTTTCTTAACTCGATTTCAAATTTATTTAATAATTGGAGAAATGAACACTTGTTACTAGAATGAACATGGTCAATAGTACAAGAACTACAGAAGGTTCCAAATTTAATCAACCAATTCGATGGATAAAACTAATAAAATAACCAAACTTCATACGACACTAATTATTAACAAACAAAAAGTTCTACGTACCAATTTGGTTTTGATTTGAGCAAAAGTTTTTGGACCAGCAGTGTGTGTCCGTATACGATCTACGGCTAACAGCATTTTTCTTGGCCTTCACCTAGAAAAACAAGAAAGGAAGACAGTTGTTTATCTCACATTAAATTCATACATAACACTGGACAAATTTATGTCAATTAATTGTAAAATTCTACCTCGACATCTTTATCTGCCCAATACATCATGAGCATTTTAAAATCCTCCAGTGGAATTTCCTCGGGCCTATTTGCCAGCCTCTCCTCATCAGTTTCATATGCCAGGTAATGATTCTTTTTAGTGCGACTCTTCAACCCTCTCCAAGAATCACGAATTGACTTGATACAATACTTTTCTAACTCATCAGGGATAATATACCGTTGCTTAAATAAAAATCAAACAAGAAAATGAAATAATAAATCAGGGAACTGTTTGACAAATTTCATTCACTAAGTAAACAAACATCTAATTAATGAAGTACCTTGACATAATTCCACATAGTTTTCTTCTAGCTACGAGGAACATGAGCCCAATTTTTATAAGTAAGTGACACAGACCTCCTTAGTGTTCCCAGAAAATTACCGAGTTCACATACATTTTGGTCATCATCAGAAATGGGTTGCTTCAGATCATTCATCCAAATGACAGGTCTTTTGTCTTGTGGCCTGGTATGAACACTATCCATCCTAGTTTTTCCCCTGAGTCTTTTAGGAGCTGCATCTATGATTATGGAATACATAAAATACCAACAAAAAAGCAAGTCAAAAAATATCACAAATTCAGGCAAGTCATTAATATGAATTAAATACCTTCAACTTCTTCATTTTCAATGCGAGGATCAGGCAAGTCATTTGCCATTCCACTTCCACTTGCACCACCATTTTCCGCAACAGCCTTCTCATTTGCCGTTCCACTTCCACTTGTACCACCATTTTCCGCAACAGCCTTCTCATTTGCCGTTCCACTTGCACCACCATTTTCCGCAACAGCCTTCTCATTTGCCGTTCCACTTCCACTTGCACCACCATTTCCAAGATCCTTCCTTTGGCATTCCCGCATAGCCAAATAAGCAGCCATTGTTCCCAGTCCTTCATTACTTGGCAATTGAAGGCTACAAGTTGGTGCAGGTGCTGTAGGTGGTGCAGGTGCTTCCTTCTCAGTTGCATCTTTATTGGTTGCATTTAAAATATTGGTCCTCGAACGAGTCGTTGGGCCAGTATTTAGATTTGTCTTCTCAGCTTTCTTGGTTCTCTAAAGTGTACATACAAATATACAATTAGGAGATAAAATCAAAATTTTGTTTTTACGATGCAAATAAGCAGAAAAAAAACAAAATTTTAGCCACGACACACCTTTTTTGGAATTTTCAATGTTTCTTCTTCACTCTGCTCCTTCTCTTGCTCTGGAACATATTCCTCACTGTCCACTTGCCCATTTTCTGTTCGTTTTCCTTTACATTTCTCGAATGCATTTCTCACACCAATTGTTAGCTCATGAAGTTTCATGGATTTATAAACTTCATTATTACGCATGACATTTAGAATTTTCTTCCTTTCATACTCAGGCAGGTTATTGATATGAATAGCCACCTTCTTATCAGCCGGTGATAGTGGTGGTGGAGGTGGTAAATGATGCTCCTGCAAATAACCAACAAAAACATCATATATAGTAAGTTTAGGCTAATGATTTTAAAGATTACATCAAGATAAGACCGAAAGCAAACTTCTAACCGGAATTTCATTTTCATCCGTAACTTCATCTTCACATGGTGGATCATGTAAATTTAATCTCCTTTTAGTAGTTCCAGAGTTCTTCACTGATGCATCTTTGACTTGTTGCTGATTTTTCAAAGGTGCTGACTTCCTATGACTGGTGACTTCAGGTGACTTCCGATTCACAGTTGAATTGCTCACATGTGGATTTATGACTTGTTGCCTATTCAACCGTGGCGACTTTCTGGGACCACAGACTAGATTTGACTTCTTGTTTCTTTGTTGCTGTTGTAGTTCATGAGTGGTCATATACTTCCGCTTTGGTTGTGGAACAACTGAAACATTTACAACCAAACAAAATGTATTTTAATGGTACCAAATGTAGTAATTACATAAAAAAACTAAACAAGCTGCAAACGAGGTTCAGAAATTAATTTCAAACATAAAATAGATTACAATATCGTACCTGCAAATAGATTCTGCCTTGGCCTTACTAGCACATGTGGTTGCATCTTCAGTGGCTTCTCTTATCGATCACATGGTCGATATAAAGATTCAGGTGGTCACCATTGCTTGCTCCGTTAAGCAGTTTCGTCAGTTCAGCATCAGTAGACAGTAATTTCCACTCACCTGTCTCGTCATTTTTTATATATATTCCCCCGATTTCAGTGCATGCAAGCTCATCCTTCACATGCTTCATCACTACTGGTGAAAGGCATATGATGTAGCCTATTTGTATTTCGAGGATACAACTCAACTTAAACAAGATTGTATTAGTAAATAGTATATAGACTGTCACAAGGAATCTCATATTGTATTATCTGTCAGAAGAAAAAGATCAAGGTCAATCTACAGACTTGAAGATTTACTACATTGAAAGAAGCTCAGTCATCTGATCAAGCCTCAGTGGAGTATTCGTTAAGAAGTGGATTCATTTAAAGTGACAGAGATTTCAACAGTGACAGAAACAGTACAGAAGAATTGAAGAGAGATGAGAAAAGAAAAGGAACCAGATTTTAAAGTCAATATATGAAGAACAGACATTGCGGTTAGTCACTCATGAACCAGACAGTACATCGAGTGTCAACATTAAACAGTGGTTGTTCGTCATTAACTTCAGTGGTTCAAGCTATCAAGATTGGTATAAGGGAAAATCATTGTGCAAGCAACAGAAGTGTTAAATTCATTAACCACAATGATTTTACTATAAAGTGGACTGGCTACGAGGAAAAAGAATTTGCGCTATCAATAGATTTATATTAATTCTTATTTAATTAACATATTTATGTATTTTATTTAATTAATAAATTAATTCATTCTGAATTAATTTATTTATTAAATTAATTATCATGTTAATTAACGTTGAATTAATGTATTAATCTAAATTGATTTAATTAAGTATTTAATGAATTAATCATTATTTGTTTAAATGATTAATTGATTAAGTAATTAATTAAATTAAAACAAAAGAGATTTGGGTTATGAATTTGCATGGGCTGAATCCAAAAGAAATGAACTGGGCCGGTTGAAAAGCCATTGGGCTCAAGGCCCAATTGAAGTGCAAGATCTGTTGAAAGTGAGGTACTTAGTTGCATTTTTGTGTGTGAACACAAAATTGTGTAAACAATTCGTATGAATTGTTTAAACAAATAAACTAACAAAAGAATGCAAGTTGTTGTATGTGGTCACATGCTGTTGTCGGCAAGCTTTCACTCACCATGTCTAGCGCGTGGAAGGCACGCGCCCAGGGGCAACCAACAAACAGCCGCGTGCTGTCCACTCTCCTGTCCTGCAACTGGACTTCGTCATCAGCTGGCAATACAAATCAGTTTTCTCAGCAGACAGTTTATGTCATACCGAATTAATTGATTATATCATGACATAATTTATGTCATACCGATCATATGGATTTATGTCATGGTCCAGTTTTTGTCATACCGAACATATTCAATTATGTCTTGACACAGATTATGTCATACCGAGCTTAAAGAATTATGTCATGACACAGATTATGTCATACCGAGATTATGAAATTATGTCATGGTACAGTTTATGTCATACCGAAATTACCAGATTATGTCATGGAGCTAGTTATGTCATGGTGGCAGCAAAATATCAACACATTGTTATAAAAGAGACAGAAGGCAGCAGAAACACATAGACATACACGGACACACTTCCAGGAAGAAAAAGAAGAACACAAACATATCATCTCTTTCATCTTTCAAGCTCAATTCAAGCAATTAAATTACCATAAATTCTTGAGTTCTTTGTATCAAAAATTGTATCCATTGGAACTTAATTATTTGTGATTCTTGTACTACTAGCGAATTAAGTTTCCTAGTTCACAACTTGATATCTTGATTTTTATTAACTAAATTAGAAAAGTTCATGTTGAATTTTCTAATTAGTTATTAATTACTTGATAATCATTTGTACTGAAATTGTAACACCCATCAAGTTAATCTATTGTTATATTCAACTTGAAATTTGTGTTAATTTATTCCGCACAAATTTGTCTAAACTAAATTTTATTTAAAGGACAAATTTCGATAAATTGGTATAGATTGTATTCAACCCCCCCCCCTTCTACAATCTTATCGGACCTAACAACTGGGTAGGAGAACAAGTCAGGATCGGCGGCTACAACATTCTCTTCTCCACCAACATATCCAGTATCTTGAAATTTTCCCTTGTGATGAAATATGACATTCACGATTTTGTTTTCCATCCTGGATAAAACAAAGAAATTAACATCAGAATACGACACAAAGCAGTTATGCACAATGAAAATTATTAAAATATGCACAATAAAGCACAATAAAGCATATAATTAAAATGACAATCATAATGCAATACATTTGATTAAAAGGCGGGGAAGAATACGATGATTAATATAAGTATCGTAATGCAATAAAAATTATTAAAAGGCAGACAGTACTAAGCAGTTATTTTAATAATTGCAATATATTAAGCAGTTACTTAGACAATTGCAATACATTAAGCAGTTACTTATACATATTTGATACATAAAATTTAAGCATCCTTTTTAACTTTGTCAGAAATTCGAATTTTTCTAATTGGGACATCATCTCTACACCACCGATAATTGGTGACTTGATTTCCTATTCCATAACCACGGTGAATATCATCTAAAACTGGATCTTTCACACATTCTTCATTCGGTACACTTTCGACATCACACCAGTCCCTTGGCAATTTCTTGATCACATTGTAGTACCCCTTCTCAGCTGGATCTTCTACATAAAACACTTGTTGTACTTGGGAAGCCAAAACATAGGTATGTGGGCCTGTGGGAAAGCCTCTCTTAACAGCTCTAAAAGATCCCCAAGCGCGAACTCGGTAATTCCATGTATGCACTTTAAAGAATAAAGTCGGATGATAAAACTTAAGCTCGAAAATGTTGTACAACCCGGATATAAGGGCTGTTTACCCTCTTCAACACGGCGATACATTTTCTTAGTACCAGCAGTTGCTCTATCAGAATGTCCATCTCCACAATTCTGCATATTTCCTTGAGTACGTAGAAACATCTCTTCGAGATTATCTCCAAAACCTTTACCAGTTTCGTAATCCATATATTCAGTAGTCCTTCCTAAATTTGGGCAAGAAACCTCATAAATCCATTTCACGTGCAGTGGAGATAGACCATGATAGATGAGATGATCGTATATAATATCTTGACGATGCCACTTGCGATTTTTACAATTTTTGCAAGGGCATGTAATTTCATCACCTACACTGAATCTAGAAAATGCATTTCGAATAAAATCTTGTACCCCACTCATATATTTGTCACTAAACTTCGAAAGTTCTATCCAGATCATTTCCTCACCATCCATCACTACATTCATGAAGCAAAATAAATTAACTTAATTCTAACTAGTTAATCTAGTCAGCAACTTAATTCTGACTCATGACTACAGGAAAAAATAACTACGATCAGAAACTAATTCTACCTAGTTAATCTCGTCAGTTTTAGTAACTACCTAATAACTAATTAAACAATACCTACAACTTGTAGATAGTCTCATTTTAAAACACACCAAGTCCAATCACACTATGGACACGTATGACTATACGTGTCCATGGTATACACTATTTGAAGATATTGCAATTGTATTTTGCAATAAATTTCAGACAGAGTACACCATGGACACATATGTATCCATCATGACCACAGCATTTTGGAAACTCATTTAAAGTCAGACAACACAATGAAATCGTAAATTGTTGAAAGTACTTTCGACATACTAACAATTCCCAAGCATTAAAATATTTAGAAAAACTACAAGCTACTTCATGTCTGGAGTAATAAAAGAGAGATCAAAAATAAAGCAAACTAAACATGTTCATATATATATGAAATCATTCGATTTGCATCATGTTAGAGACATGGCTGTTGAGTACCTGAGCACATCAGTGTCATAAGCAATCATATACAGAGTGAGAGAGAGACAGAGAGAGAAAGGGAGGGAGAGACAGAGAGAGAGACAGGGAGAGAGAGGGGGGAGAGAGTGAGAGAGAGACAGAGACAGGAGAGGGAGAGAGAGAGAGAGAGAGAGAGAGAGAGACATAAAGACATAGAAAGAGATGGAGGGGGTAGAGAGATAGGGAGAGAGATGCAGAGGGAGAGAGATGCAGAGAGGGAGAGAGATGCAGAGAGAGAGAGAGAGAGTGAAAGAGAAACACAAGAATCAGCACAAGAATCAAATTAACAACATAAATTAACAAAACTAACAACTAATTAACAAAACTAACAGCAAATTAAAGTTGGGAAGAAGGATACCTAAATTCGCAAGCCGTAATCTGACTCGGGTATGAGGTCTTGAAGCTCTAATCCGACTCCGGTATGAGGTTTGAAGCTCTAATCGAACGTAATTAGATCTTGAAGCCCTAATTCGAACCTCCCCTAACAAAAACCCTAAATCCCCTTCGAGAGTGTTTGAGTTTTGGAGATGAGAGTGCGGCTGCTATTTTCTGAGTGTGTTTGTTCTGAGAGTGTGCTTGCCCTATTCTTTGACTTGGACAATTATTGTCCAAATTTTAGGCGCTATATTTACCCGCTACTGAAATTTCATTTTCAACTCTCTGTTCATTTTTTTTCTCTTTTAAATTATTTGTTTCAACTGAATTTTTTAAAACATTTTTTTAACAAAATGTTTCAATTTTAGATTATTCCAAAAAATTATCATTTGTATTCCAATTAATATTTTATTTATTTTTTTGGATAAATACAATTAATATTTAATGTAAAATGTTTTTTGTGAATTATGTAAAATGTTATTTATTTTTAATTTAAAATATTAATATTTTTAGGTTAAATGTTTTATGTGAATTTTTTTATTCTAAAAAAAAAAAAAAATTCATGCGGGCCCCACAGATGCCACGTCAGCATGGGTGGGACCCACTGCCATGTCAGCAGGCCACGTCAGCAGAGTGGGTCCCACCTACCACGTCAGCAGGTGGGTCCCACTGCCACGTCAGCAAAGTCAGTCAATGAATGGGGTCCCACTGCCACGTCTGCGCTCAGTCAGCATTATAATATAAAATATAAAATAAAAATAAATACATAATTGTGTAAAAATATCTACGCCAACATTTTTCATGTCTACGCTAACACAAAACTTGGTGTTGCAGTTGGTAAGGATGAAAATAGCTACGCCATCACTTTTTTAAACGGCAACACTTTGCAAAAGTGTTGTAGAAACCCATATATGGTGTAGTGCGTTGACACGTAGATTGACAGATGTCAGTCCCTGAAAAGTGCAGTTATCCATGATTTTTGGAAAATAAAATCCAAAATTGATTTTCATGAAATAAATCAGGGTATTATTAAGATAAAAATCAATACTGACAGCTTTATTTTCCTGTTGACCTCCCATCAAAATAATCACAAAATGCAATGTGATTTAAAAATAATAATACTTCTCAAATCCTGATGGTCACACTTGAAATCCTGATCAATATCATCCTGATTCCAGAGACTTAATATGGAGTTTCCACGTGGCATTTTTCTTTTATCTGAAAAAGAAATAAACAATTAATCTGAACAAAATCAATTGGTTAGATATATTCAACATTTCTTGAAAACAAGAAATACAGTCATATGCAATAATTAGCATCTGACTTCATTAAAACTTCCAAGTGACTGTTCAGCTTCTCACGTCTTTCTTTAAAAGAAACAGACACCTTATGCCTTTCTCCATAAACCTTTCAATTTCTTTTCTTCTCAACAATGCTTCTCAAACCAAAATTCCATTCAAACCAATTCTATAGATTTTTCACAGTCGATGAACATCCTGTTCTTGATCATCTCTTTGAAAAGACAACTCTTCTCATCGAACTAATCATGGATGGATTGGTTTCCGATAATATCCAGAGGTTTCTCCTAGAACATCCATCTGTTGGATACAATCTTCCCCTAACCTCCTCAAAACTTGAGGATGAAGAATTTGGCCGAGAGTCTGAGGTTGATCTTGATGGGGATGCTATACATTTAAGTTAGCTGCTCTCATTCAAGTCGCCCAGACAAGGAATCCAAGAGTAGACGAGGCTATTCAATCCCCTGATGGATTTCTTGAGATGCTCCTTGTCCTGTACCTCAGAATTCATATCAATAAACAAGTACAGAATTATCAGTAGAAGTTAGACAAAAAGATGTTGTATTTCATTTCCATATATGTAATGATTTCAATTAATGAAAATACAATTTCTTGTTATCTACTTGTCTTTTAATTATTGAATGATGTATAAATTATCAGTATGCAAATATTAAAACTTGCTGGTATAGACTTAACACATCACATAATTAGATTACTACACAAAGTAAACGTCAGGATCTGAAACAATTTTCATAATCCTGATACTGACACAATACTGATGACGTCAGCATCCTGATAACAAATCTAATCTTGATGATTATTAACAAGTCTATCATACTAAAATTTATCAAGGCAAAGTGTTATAGCTACAGCTTTTAACAATCAAATATAGATCCTGACAAGAATATCAAGTCTATAAGCTAAAAACAACATACCTTGCTACTATTGCAGATGTTAAAGATCTAAAAATTTAACATTCCTAACTCACTTACTAATCTACTGAATGTAGTCTCATCAAGTGGTTTAGTTAGAATATCTGCAAGCTGTTTGTCAGTAGGAACAAAATGAAGTTCCACAGTACCATTCTCAATATGTTCTCTAATAAAATGATACATGACATCAATGTGCTTAGTCCTTGAATGTTGAACTGGATTTTCTGCAATTTTAATAGCACTAGTATTATCACAAAACATAGGAATATTACTAAGTGTCATACCATAATCCATCAACTGATTTCTTATCCAAAGGAGCTGTGCACAACAACTGCCTGCTGCTATGTACTTAGCTTCTGCAGTTGAGGTTGAGACAGATTGTTGCTTCTTGCTTGCCCAAGAAATCAATCTATTTCCCAAGAATTGATATGTACCTGTAGTGCTTTTCCTGTCTATTTTACACCCTGCATAATCAGAGTCTGAATAGCCAATTAGAAGGAAATCAGATTCTCTAGGGTACCACAAACCAAGATTTGGAGTTCCTTTGAGATATCTAAAAATTCACTTCACAGCAATTAAATGAGATTCCTTAGGATCACTTTGTAATCTAGCACATAAACAGGTAGAAAACATTATATCTGGCCTACTTGCAGTTAGATATAACAATGAGCCTATCATGCCTCTATAACTAGTATTATCCACACTCTTCCCCATAGGATCAGAGTCTAGTTTAGTGGCTGTTGCCATGGGTGTTTTTGCAACTGAACAGTCTTGAAAGTCAAACCTTCTTAAAAGATCTTTGATATACTTTGACTAATTAATGAAAATACCAGTCTCAGTCTGTTTGACCTGCAAGCCTAAGAAATAATTTAATTCACCCATCATGCTCATCTGATACTTAGACTGCATAAGCTTGCTAAACTTAGCACACAACTTTTCATTAGTAGAACCAAAAATAATATCATCAACATAAACTTGAACTAAAAGCAATTCACCTTTTATCTTTCTAAAGAATAGAGTTTTGTCAATTGTACCTCTTGTGAAGCCATTTTCAAGAAGAAATTTAGACAAAGTCTCATACCATTTGGTGCCTGCTTTAGTCCATAGAGTGCCTTGTCAAGTTTGTAGACATGATTTGGAAACTTTGGATCAACAAATCCAGGTGGCTGTTCCACATACACTTTCTCATCAAGTTTGCCATTTAGAAAAGCACTCTTTACATCCATCTGATATACCTTGAATTTTGAATGAGCTGCAAATGCAAGAAACATTCTGATTGCTTCTAATCTTGCTACAGGTGCAAAGGTCTCATCATAATCAATGCCTTCTTCCTGAGAATAACCCTTAGCCACCAGTCTTGCTTTGTTTCTTACAATCATACCAGATTCATCTAGCTTGTTTCTGAAAACCCATCTTGCACCAATAATAGATCTATCTTTAGGTCTTGGTACCAGTTTCCAGACTTTGTTTCTCTCAAACTCATTTAACTCCTCCTGCATTGCAATTACCCAATCAGGATCCTGTAAGGCTTCTTCAACCTTCTTAGGTTCATTCTTTGAGAGAAAACAACTATACAAGCATTCATTTTGAATTGATCTTCTAGTTCGAACACCACTATTTGGATCACCAATTATCAAATCTTTAGTATGATCCTTTGTCCATTTTCTAACAGGTGGTAGATTAACTCTGCTAGTCTCCCCCCCTAAATTAGTGGTATCTCTTATAGAAGAATTCTCTTTACCTTCAAAAACTCTCCTTTGATCAATAGAATCAGTAGATTCCATATTGCTGTTAGTTACTAATCTTTCCTCAGTAGACTCTGAAAGATCAGTTCCTGATGGAGTAGACTCTGAAACGTAAATTCCTGATGGAGTAGACTCTGAAAGGCTAGTCTGCTCCTGATGATCACTGTGTTCTCTTTGATTTATTTGCTCCCCCTCAACAGTAGCATTCCTTTGAGAAGCAATAGAAATTCCTTCTGGAGATCCTTCATCATCACTGGAGAGTATCTCAGAATTCTTCAGATTTTCAAATTCCAATTTGTCATGGCTTTCATCAGTTTGCAGAATTCCAAATTTCTTATCATCAAATGCAACATGAATTGATTCCATAACAATGTGAGTTCTGAGATTATAAACTTTGAAGGCCTTAGATGCTGAATATCCTAGAAAACTTGCTTCATCCGATTTGGCTTCAAATTTTCCAAGTTGTTCTGGATGAACTTTTAGGACATAGCATTTGCATCCAAAGATGTGAAAGTATTTCACACTTGGTTTCTTTACTTTGATCATCTCATAGGGAGTTTTTCCATGACAATTTACCAAGGTACAGTTTTGAGTGAAACATGCAGTGTTAATAGCTTCTGCCCAAAAGTAGGTTGGAAGTTTTGCATCTGCAAGCATGGTTCTTGCTGCCTCTATGAGAGTCCTGTTCTTTCTTTCCACTACACCATTCTGCTGAGGTGTACCAGGTGCAGAAAACTGTTGAGTGATTCCATTGTCTGCACAAAACCCCTCCATTGTAGAATTCTTGAATTCTGTACCATTGTCACTCCTAAGTACTTTAACTTTGTACTTAGAGTTATTCTGAATATTCTTTACAAGTTCAATGATTTGCTGAGGAGCTTCATCCTTCTTGTGTAGAAAGAACATGTGAAATCATCCACTATCACTAGAGCATATCTTTTCTTGCTGATAGACATAATGTTTACTGGACCAAACAGATCAAGATGTAGCATGTGAAATGGTTCAGTAATTGAATTTTCAGTCTTGCTCTTGAAAGTGGTTCTTCTTTGCTTTCCAAGCTGACATGCATCACAAAGTCCATCTTGCACATAATTTGCCTGAGGTAGGCCTCTCACCAACTTGTGCTTAACAAGTTGATTAAGTTTCTTGAAGTTGAGATGTGAGAGCTTCTTGTGCCAATTCCAGCTTTCATCACATGTTGCTTTGCTGTAGAGACATCTAACAATTCCTTTTGATGTATCACTTAAGCTGGCTTCATATATGTTACCATGTCTTTGACCAGTTAGAACAATGTCTCCATTCTGCATATTCAAGATTTTGCATCCTTCTTTGTCAAAGATTGATTTGTAACCTTTATCACCCAGTTGACTTATGCTTAAAAGAGTATGTTTCAAGCCTTCAACCAGTGCTACATTTTCTATGATGACAATCCCCAAAACAATTGAGCCATATCCTAGAGTTTCTCCTTTGTTGTCATCTCCAAAAGATATTACTGGGCCAGCTTTCCTCTAAAACTTTGTAAGCAGAGACTTCTTTCCAGTCATATGTCCAGAGCATCCACTGTCCAAGATAATTGAATGCTTCTTTCCTGTGCCCTGCAAACAAAAAGTAACTAGTTAGAATTTTTTAGGACCCAACTTTGATTGGATCCTTTCTTACTAGATTTTGAAACAACGGGCTTTGAGAATTTTGTCTTTACTTTACCTGTTGTAGAGTCAACTTTAGACTCTAATTTCACAAACTGTTTATGACTAGGAGTTTCAGATTTCAAGGAATAATAGTCATAATACAGTTCATGATATTCTCTACACATGTAAATGGAATGAAGTAAACTACCACAATGATAACAAGCTTTTTGTGGTTGGTATTGAATTTTCTGAGTCTTGGGGAATCTGGACTCAGTTTTCCAAGAAGGTTTTTGATTGCAGTCTAGGGCCAAATGATTATGATTTCCACATTTATAGCATTTTTTCCTAGGCGCATCAGGTACATTCTTGTAATTATTCTCTTTGTTAATACCTTCTTTTCCATTCCTATTTCTTTTGATCTTGCTAGACTCTGAAAGACCATCTAATTTCTGTTTCAACTGAGACTTAGACAGAAATCCTATGTTTACATTCTTAGGTTTCTCTAACACTTTCTCATCTGAATTACAATTGTTAATCCTTTTGTGTACAACAGGGGTACCTTTTGAATCAACAAATTTAACATGATTAGGTTCAGAAACAATTTTCTTACCTTCAGATTTAGGTGTGTTAGCTTCTATTTTACTATCATCATTGACAATAGCTACTCTTTCTTGTTGTCTAGCCTTATCAAAACCTAAACCATTAACCTTACCACGAATTCCATTTTCAATGATTTCTTGTGTCTTTTTACCAGAAATGTTAATGGTCTTAATCACATCTCTCTCTTCCTCTAGTTCTTTTCTGTCATATTCATAAGCCTCAAGAATAACACTATAATCATGCTTAGCTTATCAGAACTTAACTTGTATTCTTCCATTTGAATTAATTCAAATTCAAGAAAATTATTTCTATCAACTAATTTATCATTCTTAACCTTAAGTTCATCTCTTTCACAAGTAAGAATTCTAAAATTAGTCATAAGATTCTTAAACTCAGCATGGATAGATCTAATTTCATCAGAATTTAAGCTATCAAATGAATCAAGAGAGTGAAGTGATACCTTAACAGAGGATGGAGAAGTTTTCTTTGGAGATCCAGGTTTGTCTGAACCATTTGCCATCAATGCAATGTTGTCATAATCCAATTCATCTTCAGAATCAGCAGCCCAATCCTTCTGTGTGACCATAAGTGCATTACCCTTTCCTGAATTCCTAGGCTTCTTATACTCACTAGCAAAGTGTCCAAGCTCGCTGCAGTTAAAGCACTTGATCTTGGCCTTATCAAGCTTGACAATTGTACTTTTGCCTTTGTCACTCTTCTTCTCCTCCTTCTTTTGAAAAGGTCCTTTGCTAAATCTTCTCCTGTTGAATCTTCCTTTCTTGAAAGCTTTAGCAAACATAGTAAAGAGTTCCTGCATCTCAGATTCAGAATCATTGTTGTCAGAGTCCATATCAGTGGTCTCTGACTCAGAACTTTCTTTGCTTTTCTTCTTCCTTGGATTCTTTACAGCAATCTCTTCATGCTGTTCTTCAGGAAGCTTCTTTACTTCAGATTGAGCAGTAAGTGCAATAGTCTTCATCTTTCCTTCACTCCTGCTCTTCTACTGCTGCTTGTCAAGTTCATAAGCTCTCAATTTTCCATATACTGCCTTTAATGAAATCTCATCCAGATCATTAGCTTCCTCAATCGCAGAAATCTTCTTATTGTAGAAATCAGGCAAAGCTTTCATGAACTTTGTATTCATATCCTCCAAGTCATAATATTTACCATGCATGGCCATCTCATTGATGAGTTTTGTAAACCTATCAAAGGTATCAGTAAGTGACTCACCAGACTTGGATTCAAAGTACTCATACTGTTGTATAAGTAATGTCCTCATATTCTTCCTGACAGGCTTAGTTCCTTCACAGTGAACCTTAAGATTGTCCCATATATCCTTAGCAGTTTTACAAGAGAGAACATAGTTAGTGAGAACAGAATCAAGACTGTTGAATAATATGTTTCTCACTTTAGCATCTTTAAGAACATTCTCCTTGTCCTTACCTGACCATTCAGATTTTGGCTTCTCTGCTGTATGTTCTGGAACAACCACACCATCAACAGTTGCTTGTCCAACGACCTTTGTTGGAACAAAAGGTCCATCTCTGATTCTGTCAAGATAATCAGGATCTGTTGCTTCCAGATGATGCAACATCTTACTTCCCATAGAGTATATTCGTTTCTTTTGAGCATAGGAATCTTAGTATTCCCATCCTTGTAACCAGACATGATTGCAGATCTTTATGATTATTCGAAATCAACCTGCTCTTATACCAATTGTTAACTCGAATAACTTGTAGAAGGGGGGGTTGAATACAAGTTATATAATCGTGTCTGATTTTTGCTTGATTATATGAACAAGAATAAACGAATGAATCAAACTCTGTTTGTATTAATAAGATCAAATACAAACTCTACCAAAGGTGTACAATACCTTTAGCAGCTGCTGACAAAATAAAACTCTCTCTCTATTTGTTTCGAACTCTCGAATACAAACCTTATACAGAGCTACGCACACGAATTCACAACACACGCTCTTCGACTCTTTTTACAATGATATAGAGAGAGTATTTATAATGCTACCTATCAACTAATAACAGAAAGATATAATCTATACATGACAATGTTCTGCCTTCTAGTCGATAGTTTCCATCAATAGAAAACTCTTTCCTTCATAATATCTTCTTGCTTGTTCTTCAAACAACGATCCTGTTTTATAGCACTTGCCAGTTTCTGTAGCATCCATAATGACATCATCAGTAACACGATTGATATCAGGATTTCATCTTGCATCAGTATCTGATCATCATCAGTATTAGACCGTCATCAGGATTTGCTCTTTGCTCCTGACATGTAGTCTCCGATACACTGTTCATTCCTGACTGAACTGTACAGATAACTGTCTTACACATAAATCCTATATATAGTGCTAAATCCTTTATAAGATCAGGATTACAAGAAGTATAATGTGTAAATTCTATTCTTAACATCACAACTTATGAATTATTCCTAACAGATTATATAGTGAGTGAATTGTATCAATTAATTATTGTTTAGAAATTTTTCATCACTTTTTGTCTCCTCTCTTTCCTGTGTATAGTTATATAAGCTAATGTTAAATTTCTCTTTAATAAATAAATAATTTATACAATGCAGCATGTTGATGAGGTTCAAGGGATTGTGGAATACATACATGCAGGAGACTAAAATCAGCTAGTGGTAGCCGGAGAAAGTGAGTCAAGTGACTACTTAGAATCAGATGTTGGACTAGTTTGTCGTTAACTAGAGAAATTTATTTTAGTCATTATGTACTTAGTAAAATTTTGTGTGTTAACTAGTTTTTCGAATATTTTGTTTGGTGGTACTTTCCTAGTTGGTTGATTATAGTGAATTTGGGTAGTGATTGTAGTGAACCTAGATTATGTATTCGAATGTTGGTTATTAAGGGAATGAATATTTTCATATTTATGATTTTTTGTTTAAAATAGAAAAGTGTTGCCATTGAGGCTATAAAGTGTTGGCAGAAAGGAAAAATAATGTTAAGAAATGTTGCTAGAAAATGTTGCTATAGGTAAAAATTTGTGTTGCCATTAAAGTGGGCCCAATGGGTCCCAAAAGTGGGCCCAAACAGTGGGTCCCAAAAGTGGGGTCCATTGGTGGGACCCATTATTTTTTAAAAAAATGTTACACAAAAGCAACATAATATTATGTTGCTAAAGACTAATAATAATGTTGCAGTAACAAGTCTATGCCAACATTAAAACTGATGTTGCCGTAGAGAATAAGAATGTTGCCATTGACCCCAAAGGCAACGGCAAAAATAGCAACATGAGCAAAATGTTGCCTTAGGGTTTTTTGGCCCTACAACAACATATTTCGAGCCTACGGCAACACTTTTTTGGTGTTGCCATAGGCCTTTTATGGCGTAGTGTGACTTTTGACCTTAATCTAGTCTATATGTAATGCACAAGCTACATGGTAAAACATTATTGTGAGTCACTTTAAAGAAGAAACTTACTATTGATAGCTTCCGGCTAATCGGCGTACTTCTTTAGCACACATATTTGCCAAGCTTTAAGTCTCCATTTTCAGTAGATCTGGTTCACCACCTTCTGGGTATCCACAAGTAAGTCTCCATTCTAAATTTCATTGACTAAAACTCATATTATTTGCTCTTGAAGTATTATGTTCTTGATTTTCCGATGAGCTTCTTTTTTCCTTTTTGAAATTTCGGAGTTGGAATATGCATCTATATAATATATATATATGTATATATATATATATATATATATATATATATATATATATATATATATATATATATATAGTAGGGATCTAGGGAGAACTTTTTATATATGAAACTTAGAGAACTTCATCTACAGTGTTGATTAATTCATTTTCAAATTCATTTTAGAATTCATCTGACTTGTCTTTCGGGTCCACAAATTTTATTTTATTTTTTAATATAAAAAATATATATTTAATATATTTTTTATATATGTACTATTTTTTGTATATTTTTTATACAATTTCCATAAAAAAAATTTTGAAGTTTTTTTTTTTGGGTTTGTTAATGTGTGTGAGTGTCTATGTTTATTATATAAGGGGGCCCCTGGCGGGGCCATTAGATCATAAATCTAAAGGTTAAATGGGGAGTTCTCTAAGTTCTCTTTTTAAGGGGTTCTCTTTTGAGCATTAGCCTATATTATATATATATATATATATATATATATATAAGGGGCTACTCCAATACAAACCTCCTTAAAATACAAACCTACAAACCAAGCATAATCTAATATTTCAAGCTAATCTAATGACCAAACTAGGGGTACCCCAATACAAAAAATTCTTAAAATAATTGGCTCTATCCAACAAAAAAAAATAAAAAAAAAAAATCACTGTTCACGTGATGACGTGGCAGTGGATTTCACTGGTTAACGGTGCTTCGCACCTTCTTGTACGGCGCTTCGTGCCTTTATCATTCTAAAGTTGTAAGGAATGTCAATCAATGGTAAAGGCAATAGACGATTGACGAGTATGTCGAGAGCCTTCGGCCCTCATGACTACCTAACTCATCCGTTTACTGTCTTAAATGCTTCGCATTTTCACGGCAAGATTTTTATTTTTATTTTGATTTTTTTTTTTTGGTTGGATAGAGCCAATTATTTTAAGCATTTTTTGTGAAGGTACCCTTGGCGGAAACCTTAGAATAGATAAAATATAATTAATTTAGTGTTGGTTTGTAGGTTTGTATTTTAAGAGTGGTTTGTATTTGAGCACTTGCCTATATATATATATATATATATATATATATATATATATATATATATATATATATATATATATAGTCCAAAAATGAGGTCGAAAATGACAACTGACAAATGGAACCTGAAATCAGAAATTTAGTTGCATGTGGTTGCAAATTTAGTTGAATTTGGTTGTATTCATTTGAATATGCCCTGCGGGGACAGGAAACACAAATCCACCAAAATAGCCCCCACCTTAAAAAAAAGAAAAAAAAAGTACATCCGAGCTTCACAGAAAGGAGGGGAGGGGAGGGTTAGGGTTAGGGTTAGTATTTTTGCAATTTAGAAACTTAGTTAATAAAATTGCAAATTGGATTCTTAACAAAAGTAAATGTGCAAAAATTTATTTTTTCCTATTTATTTATGAAAAGAGCCCTAAAAAAAATTGTCAGCCACGGTTAAATTGGATATTATAAGACGTGAAGATCCAGTTAAAAGTACAATATTGAAAATATTGAGTTACTATAGTAAATTATTTTAAATATTTCATCACACGTTAATAACGTATTAAAATCTAATATTTTTGAATATGATTTTCAAATTAAAATAACAACAAAATTTAATAACAATATTTAGTGAAATGTTAAGATTTCAGTACTTGACAAAATATATACACCTATAGTAAAATCATATATAATTCTATATAATAATATACTACAAGAAATTTAACTTGAATTCGACTCAGTACTAAAATAATTTGTGTAATTCAGGTAATTTGAAATTCATATTGTAATTAATAGAGCATATATTTATAAGTGTTTTGTATAATTTTAATATCATATTTGTTGTATTCTATGAATAATGGAATTTAATTAATTAGAGCTTAATGTTTAATGACGAGAAATAAAGAATTCCTAAATTCCCAAGAAATTAAGATTATTTGAACATAAAGGAAATTTGAATTTATTGGACATGCAACAATAACCAATTTATCAACAACTCAAAAGTGGTCGATCTAATATTAATATTCCAACTCACATTAAGAATGCAATTTGTTTCGGGAAATTAGTTTTATTTTTGTGGAAAGTATTAAAACTCTTTACAATATTAGGTTTGTACAGATAATTTAGAGGCACGCCATCATAACATAGGAAAAAATATAGAAAAGATCGAATAAGATGGTCACTACGACAGATAGAAGTGATAGAAAAACCTTCAGAGGGAAGGAATGATTGATTCATGGGGATTTTATACTCATTTCAAGTAGTATTATTGGTACTTCAATTATGCTCTCTGTATTAATAGATTTGGGTAGCATCATGGGTTATTAGGTTTGTTTGATTATATTGTCATTTGTGTTAGTTTAATAATCCGTCATCCAGAAATTTTAACAATTAGAAGAGTGATAAAAGTTATTCCTCCACTCTCCTCTAATATTTTTGGTTAAATTACGAGATACTAGCTTTATACCCGTGCGGGTAGCTTTATTAAAATTTTGTAGTACATTTTTTATTATAATTTTTTTCTTGTAAACTTAGTTTATAGCATTTTAAATAGTTTGTTTTTACTTTTAATGATTATAATACATATGTTATATGATTTGTTTGGTAAACATCTGTTTTTTTCTTGTAAATAGTTTTTCTATAATTTATATTTTAAAATTTAGGTTAACATATTTTTTAGTATTTCATTATTATTTTTGATTTTTTTATTTTATTAGATTACATATGATATACTTGAATCATATAGGTTTATATTCCTGTAACAATTTCTTTCATTTTTTTTTATCATTTTGATTATATAATTTAATGGTTACCTCAAAATTTTTAGATCTTTTGTTCTGGTGTTTTCATAGTTTTTGAAGGTATTTTCAAAAATTTTGTTGGAAATATGTGTGGTATTAAACCTTTTATTTATTTGAATATTAATTATTTTTTTCATGTTAATTTCATTTTTTTCTATGTTTATTATGTGTTTTTGTTTGGAGTAATCTTAGGGGTTTATATGTTGTATTATATTTAGGTATTAATATAAATTTATTTTGTGGGTGTTTGGATTGTTTTTTAATTTAAAATATGTTCATTTATTGATTTGTGTTTACTTTTTCTAATTTAATTTTTTTCTTTGCAAAGTACGAATTTGTTTATTTGTTGATTTTTGCTCACATTGTTTTAATTTAAATTTTAGAAACATATTTGTTGTCGAACCTAAAAATAGAATCTTTTCTATTAAAATAGTTTTTTTATTAAAATACTTTTTCTTAAAGCACTTTTATTTGTTAAAGGTTTTTTTTGTAAATTATATTTTAAGATTTAGCCTAACATATATTTTAATATTTCATATTTTTTGGGGAGTTTTCTTCTATTTTATTAGAATATATATAATATATTTTAGACATTTGGGAACTTATTGGTTTAAGTGTTCTTTATACATATGATTTATGTAATTGTGAACAAACATATATTTAATTTAACATACATGTGAACACACATATATTTGTACTTTTTTTAAAAAAAGTTTGTAATATCTTTTATATTTTTTTTGTTGGTTTATACTTGTTCTAGGTGTATTATATTAAAGTTTATTTTTGATTTATTTTTCTAAATTTAAATATTTTTTTGAATTAGCGTTTGTTTTGTACATACATGTGAGCACACATATATTTGACATGTTTTTTGATTACTTTTTTAATATCTTGTTTTAACATATATATTCTTTTAAAAAAATTTGTTTTGTAACTAAATGTAAATTCTAGTTTTTTGTTTACTTGTTTATTATATATAAAGAATGAATTTATGACTTATTTTTAATTATGGTTTAAGTTATATAGGATATAATATTTACATTTTAACGTGTGTGTTTGTGAACACACATACATTTGTACTTTTTTACATAAAATTTGTACTATATGTTTTTGTGTTGATTTATATTTGTTTTAAGTGCATTATATTAAAGTTTATTTTTGATTTTAGTTTTCTAAATTTAGACATTTTTTGAATTGGTGTTTGTTTTGTAGATTACATTTTTTGTTGAAGTTTGGTGTAATTTCCAATTATGACATGTTTTTTATTACTTTTTTGATATCTTATTTTATCATATATTTTCCTAAAGACTTTTTTTTTGTTTTTTAATTAAATATAAATTCTTGTTTTTAAAAAAATTATTTTGAATTGAAATTCTGATGGTATGCTTTGTCTACTTTTTTATTATATATAAATAATGAATTTGTGACTTATTTTTAATTATGGTTCTTTGCTATTTTGTCCCTGTTTGTTAATTTTGGAAACATATTTGTTGTCAAACTTAAAAATAGAATCTTTAATAATTTTAATTAAAATAATGTTTTTCTTAAAACACTTTTATTTGGTAAACGATTTTTTTTCTAAATTATATTTTAAGGTTTAGCCTAACATATATATTTTAATGTTTCATATTTTTTGGCGTGTTTTTTCTATTTATTTGAATATATGTAATATACTTTAGACATGTGGGAACTTGTTATAATTTAACATGTCATTTCCAATTATGACATGTTTTTTTATTACATTTTTAATATGCTATTTTACCATATTTTTTCCCAAAAAAATTGTTTTGTAATTAAATGTAAATTCTTGATTTGTAAAAAAATGTTTTTTGAATTGAAATTCTGTTGGTGTGTTTTGTTTACTTGTTTATTATATATAAAGAATGAATTTGTGATTTATAAGTTTTGTGCTACCACAACTCTTTTTCCTAGAATTTACATGTTTTATGACTTTTTTTTAATAATTAGGTTTTCTTCAAACTCTTTGTTGTGGTAAGGTTTTTTTTATGAAATTTAATATTTTTGTAACTTTTAAATTATTAAATTATTATAGGATTTTTTGTGGTTATTATATTTAGATTCTCTAAAAATTATTTTAGTTTGGATTTTTGGATTGTTTTTAATTTATTTACAACTTTAGTACCAATTCTAGAATCTTTACAAAATAATAAAATGTTAATTTATTGATTTGTGTTGACTTATAACCTTTTTTAATAATTAGGTTTTTTACATGTGTTATTTTAGTGCATTCTTTTTTATCTACTTGTTTGATATTCTGGTCCAACTCTTCTCTGGCCCATTTCTAATTTCTAATGAACTTACTTTTTTAACCCTGACGACCAGACCACCTAAACCTCCTTACGCCAATTATATATAGGATATAATTGAGGCCAAAGGAGTCAACAGTACCCCATACATTTCTACTTTTATATTTTGTGTAGTCACAAGTCATAATTTTACAAATGATTTTATATTTATATAGTTCAAAACTAAAATTCAATTTACATTTGAAATAAATTTCAAAATAAATAGACCTTTAAATATATTTTCTAAAAATATATTTAATCCAAAACTTGATGATCAGAATTTTTTGTGGTTCGTAAATGAACACTAGGTTAAAAATAAAGTGACTCAACTTTGATTTTTACCCAATCAAAAATAATGGAATGCACACATTAATTGTAACCTACTACAACTATCATTTCCATTTTATTTTTAATTTGTTTTAAGAATTCAACACTAATTTTGGTGTTTGCATTTTTTTGAACAAAAACATAAGATCATCTTAAAGTTCATATCTTTGGAAATCAATGTACTGTTAGCAATGCATTTTTTTTATTAACAAGGAATACTATTGACATTTTGAATTGCTCTAAATTGGAAAAGGACGTTGTTTACATTTAATAAATGAACTTGAGGTTTCTAGAATTTAGTAATCATGACCCAGATACTTCAACATGCCGTTGTTGCCCTTTTGCGAAGAGATTTAGAAATCACATGTTATGCTTGTTGCTGCTAAAAACAAGCAACTTAGCCTCCATCAGACGTGTAAATTATTGATAGAGATACCATAAGAGATAATTTGAAGGTTCTGTACTCAGTACCATGGATGAATACACATAAGCAACATGTGGCCTATACCTTTTGATGTATTTCTCTGACTAAACTATATTCACTACAAGAAAACAGCTTTAAACCGACCGTCACAAAACCGACCGTCACAAATCCAATGATTATAACCGACCGCTGCCGTAGGTAGTCGGTTTTATGATAAAACCGACCATCTAAAACCGACCGATGCGGACCCGGGCCCATTTTGCTGACTCACATTTTCGATTTCTGTGACACGTCATCTAAAACAGACCGATACCACTGTGGTCGGTTTTAGGTGGTCGGTTATGCAAATTTCTAAATTTCGAAAATACCGCCCAAATGAAAATTTCAAATTTTTGATCAAACTCATAACCGACCACATATCGGTTGGAAATAAGCCTTGATTTCACAAAAAATTTAAAAATGGAGCTCAAACTAATTTTTTTTCGAAAATACCGCCCAAATGAAAAATTCAAATTTTTGATCAAACTCATAACCGACCACATATCGGTCGGAAATAAGCCTTGATTTCACAAAAATTTTAAAAATGGAGCCCAAACTAAAAAAATCAATTTTTTTGCCAAATTTCATTTAAACAAACCACTTCACCAAATTTCATCTCTATCCCTACATCCACTTCACCAAAATTCCTCTCCCTTTTAATTTTCATTTTCGAAATTTGGAGTAAAAAAACTCTTTCTCCAAATCATCCCGCTTATACATGGATCAATGGTTTTGGATTTCGAATTTTTTTCATACTTATCATTGTTATCGTTGTGTTTTACTACATGGAAATCCTACAATGGTATCCTAACTACTTGCATCAAATAATGATTTGGTTATATCTTTGGTGTATTTTGATGATAATGACTGTTTAAGAAGAAGAAGAAAGTGAAGAAAATGAAGAAGAATAAGATCGTATTGTCTGGTGATGATGAAGACGATGATGGTTTTGACGAAATTGAATAATGTTTGTAAACTTAGTTTTGATGCTTTTCACGAAGTTGAGTATTAATGTTGTTTGTGAACATTAAATTCGTAGCATTTATGTTTGTATGTTTAATTATGTTTTTATGAAGTTGAATGGTGTGGTGAATCTGTAGTTTATTAATGTTGAATGGCTTGGTGGTGATTGTAATATTGAAATGTAATGAAATGGAATGACATAACCTGCAATTTTTTCTTTAAAAACCCAGAAAACCGACCGTCTTCATATAAAACCGACCATTTTTTACCATTGCAACGCCAGAAAACCGACCGTCTTCATATATAACCGACCGTTCTTAAAAATAAAAACAAGAAAACCGACCGATTCTGTATATAACCGACCGTTATCGCTAGTCAAAATACTAGTTGACTGTTAAATTATCCAATCAAATAATTTAATTTTTTCTAAAATTTTAGCAATAACATTACAGTTGATGGTTCTTGACATACTTAAGGTTCGATCATCGAATAAATCATTATAAAAAGTTATTCAGTAAATCTAGATCGTGCCCTATTATCGGAAGATGCACTTTTACTACATTTTTTTTTAAAATCCCCTACCACCAAACCTTTTTATTTTTTGATTATTTTTTTCCAACAATAAAATGAGTGTTTATTAACATCCGTACGGCTCGATCGTCGAAGAAATAATTCAAAAAAATTATTCAGTGAATGTAGATCGTGCCCCGTTAAAAGAAACAACACTTTTACTACATTTTTATTAAAATCTTGAACAAACCGACATTTTTATTTTTTGATTATTTTTTTCCAACACTAAATTAGTGTTTATTAACATTCGTACGGTTCGATCGTCGAAGAAATCATTCAAAAAAACTATTCAGTGAATCTAGATCGTGCCCCGTTATAGGAAATAACACTTTTACTACGTTTTTGTTAAAACCTTGAACAAACCGACCATTTTATTTTTGACTATTTTTTTCCAACACTAAAATGAGTGTTTATTAACATCCGTATGGAGCTAATCAGCCTCGTGAACCAACACGTATCAATATCTCTTATGGACAGTAAACCTCGTTATCTAGTGTTATGTTTCTTTCACTGATTTCTTTGATATATTATGAAATCACATTGCAAGCCAACCGATGTCATTGACATATAATTGAAATATCAATGACATCGGTCAAAACACAATTGATGTCTAAGATATTGGATTTTATAAATTTATAAGAAATTTAGGATATTTGAATTTTTTAAATAAGATATTGTTGTAAATAAGATATTGGATGGTATACAAATCTTACAAACAATAAATTTATACAATTTTAAACTAAGAATTTTAAAAGTAATAAAATTTTAAAATATGAATTAAAAATAATATTAATAGAAGAATAATATGAATCTCATCCACCTTTAATACGAATATTAATATTTAATCAACTAAATTATGAATTTTAAAAATTTTATAAACGAATTTAAATATTATAAAATCATCAAATGTAAAAATAAATTATAAATGGTCGATTTTAAATAAATAAAAAAAATGAATAATGGCTAAAAAATTAAATAAAATAGAAAAAATATTCAGAATTTATACATACCCACATAGTCATACAAAGTTATTTTTCTTAATGTTATTTAATTTTTCAATTTATTTTACAAATTAGTTAAAAATGGGGAAAATATCATAAAAATGAAACATTAGTGTAAAATATTTTTTCCGCTGAAATTTTGGAAATAACATTATAAAGGATGGATATTGACTTCCATAAGGTTGGGTCATCGAGAAATATTTTTAAAAAAAGCGAAACCCTAAATCCCGACGAAACCCTGTTTAAAGATTTTAGTCAACGTACTAGTTGACTGTTAAATGGCCAAACCAAATAATTTTTTTTTCACTAAAATTTTGCCAATAACATTAAAAAGGATGGATATTGACTTCCGTAAGATTGGGTTGGTGAGAAATAATTTTAAAAAAATCGAAACCCTAAACCCTGACGAAACCCTGTTTAGGGTTCTAGTTAACAGATACGGATACGGGCGATGAAGGAAGGGCAACAGACCCGATGATTGGAAACATGACTGCTATAGAGGCACGCCAGTGGCGAGAAAGGAGGGCTCGATCACATTCAAGTGGAGTTTATGGAGCTAATAAGCCTCGTGAACCAACACGTATCAATATCTCTGATGGACAGTAAGCCTCGTTATCCAGTGTTATGTTTCTTTCACTTTGTCAATGTAGTGCAATTAATCTTAATATATATGCTCAATGTATGCTAAATGCGCAAGTACTTATATGATTAATTAAAATATAAATTTAATAATCATTTTACATAAAAGTGATAAAAATTCTTAAAAAATGATTTTTTTTTATTTTTTTGGAATTTGAATTTATGGTTAACTTGCGCTACAACAGAAATCGAATCAGAAAACACCCGTCACACGATGGTCGCGAAAATCACCGTTGTCCAAAAAAATTTAATAACGGTAAACTTTGTGTTTATTAACACTAAAATGAGTGTTTATTAACATTCGTACGGTTTGATTATCGTAAAATCATTAAAAAAATTATTCAATGAACCTAGATCGTGTCTCGTTATATGAAGTAAAACTTTTACTACGTTCTTGTTAAATCTCGTACATTAATTAAAAAATTTTAAATTTATCTTATATAATATTTTTATAGTCATTTTCAAAAGTAATTAATGAAAATAATTAAAAATTGCAAAAATTTCAAATTTATCATATATGAAATTTATCTTTTCGATTAATTTTTTCACCGACTCGTAATTTTTTTTTTATCCATAATTCACTTCCTTCATTTCCCCTTGTAAATATTTCCCCCCTTTCTAATAACAAACATTTCCCCCTTCGAAATTTTATTCCCCCGCCATACAACATTTTCCCTAAATTATTTCCCCCCTTAGAACATTTCCCCCAAATTAGTGTCACTCATCTCTCGATCCTCTCGCTCTGTCACTAGACCCTCTCTCACCCGCATCTCTCTCTCTCTCTCTCTCTAATTAAACCCTCACTCTCGCTTATCTCTTGACCCTCTCTCTATATCACTCGACCCTCTCTCTCACCCGCATCTCTCTCTCTCATTAGACCCTAAATAATTTCTAAATCGCAATAAAGAAGAGGAAGCTCGAATTAAGAGAAGAGGAAGCTCGAATTAACATGTATTCTTTCTCAAGTGTTTTGGTTTTATGTGATAATTCAGCATAGGTTTTATGGGAAATCAATGCCATTTGGTAAAGACTCCTACAAGTCTGCTGAGACATTGGGCTACTTGACATCGCAACAAGCGTTAGCTGATTTTGCTGTTCTGATTAGGAGCTTGAAACAGAACCTCTCCTCTGAGGCTTCCCCAGTTGTGGTCTTTGGTGGCTCATATGGAGGAAGTAAGTTCTTGGATTATCTTAACTTATGAGTATACTGATTCTTAGCTTCTCACTTGATACATTTCCATTTCTAGAAGCCTCTTTGCTAGACAAAGGGTCTTTCTAAGTTTTCACTGTCATTATATGTAATTTGATGTTCATATTTCTAATTTACTAATATCCATTTTTGATATGAGTTGCAATTTTCATTTCCATTGAAGAAAAAGTACTGATTGTTACACTATGCACATTTCCATTTTAAGTTTCTGTTTAGTGGATACAATAATTGTAGTGAAATTTATGTCAGATACGAAACAACAATTATTAGCTTTGAAGACTTAGGCTCTTAGTACAGTATTATTAATCGTGACCTTGTTTTAACGTTATGGTTTTGTTTCTTATTATTCACCCTCTTTCCTCTTACAGTGCTAGCAGCCTGGTTTAGACTGAAATATCCACATATAGCCATCGGAGCTCTTGCTTCTTCAGCTCCCATTTTGCAGTTCGATAACATAACTCCATTGTCTAGCTTGTACGATGCTGTCTCCCAGGATTACAAGGTGAGACTGTTGAATAATGAGTTTATTTATTTAGACTTCCATAATGAGACTTTGATGCTTAATATAATGAGCTTCTGTCGGCTAGAGGCGTAACAATGTTGATGTAATGTTTTAACAAATATCTCCTGTTCTAAATAAATCGAAAAATTACCATTGGGAAAAAACTTTATCAGGATGTAAGCTTGAGTTGTTATGAAGTGATAAAAGGCAGCTGGGATGAACTGTTTGCTCTGTCAACTAATGCAAATAGTCTTCCTCAACTCAGCAAAACTTTTAAAACTTGCAAGTAAGTTACACAGTTCACACCTTTGGCTTCTATTGGGTAACATAGTATATTTAATTTCGTATGGATTTTAAGCATGTTTTGAATTTAAACCTAAATGGACAACATATATATGGTATTATGTAGAAAAAGTTGCCTATGTATATCAATGACAAGTCTTGTTTTCTTTTCAAAACCTAAATATTTCCTTTTGATTTCAGGAATCTTGAATCGGTATATACCGTAAGAAATTGGTTAATGTCAGCGTTTATTTACACAGCCATGGTAAATTACCCAACAGAAGCCAATTTCATGAAGCCACTTCCTGCGTATCCTGTAAAAGAGGTGCTTCTGCTTACATTAACAGATATGAACTTAAAACTGTAGTAATAATTTCAAGAAACTTTAAGTAATATTTTTGTATTACAATTATACTTCACATTTTTTGGTGTGCTCTGGATGTAGATGTGCAGAATTATAGATGGTTTACCTGCTGGAACTCCCAAGCTTATTAGAACTTTCGCTGCTGCAAGCTTGTATTACAATTATTCACGCACAGAAAAATGTTTTGACATAGGAAGTACCAGTACTGATACTCATGGTCTCCATGGTTGGGACTGCCAGGTATTCATTTCCAGTACATTAACAATAAAAAACTAGTTTATATGTGATAAAAGTTCAAAACCCAAGTGGTCTGAATCTGGCTGGTTCTTTTACATTAAAAAAAAGAATAAATTTTTAAGGTAGAACATGATTCTGGCTGATTTTAGCTTATGTCTAAGAACGCATTATATAAAAAAGAATAAGTTTTAAAGATACAAGTAAAGTTTGTGGTTCGAATTTACTGATATTTTGCATAACTGGAATTATTCTAGGCATGCACAGAGATGGTCATGCCCATGACTTGCTCGAACGAGAGCATGTTTCCTCCATTTTCCTATAGTTACAAGGATTTTGAAGAGGATTGCTTAAAAAATTATGGAGTGAAGCCCCGGCCACACTGGATCACTACTGAATTTGGTGGAAGTGTATGCTTTCATAATACAGTTAATATCAAAATAAGAAAAATGCAGGTTAGTGGAATATGTATACAACAAGATTGAATCTAATCCCATCATTTGTTTATATACAGAGAATAGACCAAGTGCTCAAGAGATTTGGTAGTAATATCATATTTTCTAATGGAATGCAAGACCCGTGGAGTAGAGGCAGGTCAGTCAATATCCACCCTCTTGAACAAACTCAATTGATCATCTTCGGAATCATTAAACCTTTCTTAGAAACTACATTAGGAACATGGAACATGCAGAGAAAACCAAAAAGATAAAACCTGTTCGTTTTCCTAAAGTTCTCCGAATTCCTCAAGAGATGCTTTAAGAAGCTCAATATTGCTTCTGATGATGCGAGGAGAATAGCAGGAGAGGATCCCAAGGGCTGTCCTATCTTCCTCTTCTTCTCCGTAAGAATTGTTTTTAGTTTCCTTTTCTGATATTAGAGTCCTTAGTGTGCCTCTTAAGTAGACAACATAGTTATTCAGTAAATGATAGCTTTTGGTTGACTATAGCAAATTGCAGTTTACTATCCCAAGCAATCCATCACTTAATGTACACATGTTGTATGCAGTTAGTATTTTATGAGTATGGAAGTTCAGGCATCGGTTTATATATGGTCGGCATATATGAGTATGCAGTTAGTACACATGTGGTCTGCATATATGGCAGGCTGCAGTACTGGCAAAACCTGCAATTTTTTTTAAAAAAAAACTCAGAAAACCGACTGACGAGCATTAGAACCGACCACTTTTTACCCTTCAATTCCCAGAAAACCGACCATAACAAGACATAACCGACCATTTTTTACCATTCGATCCCTTCGAAGGTGGTCGATTATATTACAGTGGTCGGTTATAGAAATTAACACACCTACTGACATGAAACCGACCGATTGTGCACGTTTCACTATGGTTGGTTATGTGTGCCAGTCAAAATGTATTTTTATATTTTTTAAGTCATAACCGACCACTGTCGGCGGTCGGTTATGTGTTGATGACGTCTATCGACAGCTGTCGCTACGTAGTGACATGTGGCACGTCCAATTCGGACCCCACATTAAAGAATTTGTAAACATATATAACCGACCAAATTATTGGTCAGTTATGTGTGTTAAACCCGACCAAATGACATAACCAACCAGGCTTAAACCAACCATCGATTTTGGTCGGTTTTAATCGTTAAACCGACCGATTCCTTTTATAACCGACCATTTTTGACGGTCGGTTATAACCGATTTTCTTGTAGTGATTGTATCTATTGAATGAGGTTTGGTCAATTTGTGCTCATGGGGAGACTTCTTCAATGGCCACTATGGCCTAAGATTTTGTGTTAAAAAAAGATATTTGTTCTATTTTTCTATTGTGTTAAATTATGGAATTTTCCTTTTGTATGGTGGTTTTAAAAAACTTAACTTCAATAGATTCGCCCTATGTTCCAATCTTTCTTGTTGATGTCGATGTAAACTTATTTGACCAACTATTAAAAAGTATTGCATGCTCTCCAATGAAAATTTGAAATTTACCTATGAAGTGTAACATCTAATGATAATTAAATTTTTAATTCTCAGCACTAAGAAATCTTTCTTGTTGATGCCGATGTAAACTTATTTGACCAACTATTAAAAAGTATTGCATGCTCTCCGGTGAAAATTTGAAATTTACATATGCAGTGTAACATCTAATGATAATTAAATTTTTAATCCTCATCGCTAAGAATTGAACAAGTTTTTCGCTATACCTTTGAACAGGATAACAACTATTACAAGCAGGACTTGGTAACGAGAAGACACTAATTCACGGCTTGGTAATGAGAAGACACGAGATTTATTTTGATTTACTCTTAATTATTAATTTTCACCACACTGCCCCAGCTCTCCCACACACAGATACAGATAGCATATTTTACTTGTATTTTCGGGATGGTTTCTCTTCCTTTTGTGAAAAGCAGCAGGTTAAGATGGTGGAGAAGAAATCATAACAAGACTATATCCTTCTCCTTGGTAATTTTGTTGTTGATTCTGCTTTAGCCACTAAACCATAACCGTACTAGCTAGCCCTTACTCCGGGAGGATGCTGTTGTTGATTTCGCTTGTTCTTAAGCTCCTCAAAATTCTGACCAAAGAAAGTTTGAGAAGCCATTGTAGTAGATTTTTTTGATGGCTGGAAATGTAACACCTATTACATAACACACTAAGTTATTACCATTTGATGTATATCTATGTATATACGTCATATAGTTCTGCATAAGCCCTGGTTCAGAACTTTCTATGTTGAGTATATGTTCAGATTAAGTAGATATCCAAAATTCAGAAGACAACCCAATAATTTAAGATTACAAAGAATTAAACACTTTGCATAAATTTAATAAATTTAAAAGATTATTACGACTAAAATAGAGTATTACATGATAAATTCGTGGAGCATTTTCTTCATTGTTTACCTGCAAATATTTCAAAAAAAAGTGATATAAGAATTTGGCCAAAACACATTTAAAATATGAGCTATCAAGTATGTTTTAATAGCGTCTATTACCATTACTACTGATATATCAATTGAAAACAAGCCAAAAAGCAAAAATTAATATAAATTAAGATCTTCATTTGGATTTTACGCAAATTAGACTAAAATCTAAAGTATCTAAAGCTTCGCACAAATTTAAAATGTAAATATTTTTTTTAGAATTGAGATAGTACTTATTTTTGGGATTGGAAATCAAAAGAAGTAAGAATAGCTTATAAACCACATTAAACATGTAAAAATAACACTTTAAAACATCAATCAGCACAATCAAACATAAAGAATGACAAAACAAAGAATTATAAGAACACTTCTTTATTGAAAAAATTAGTGGATAACCATATACCTCGTTGTATCATGATAGAGTAGTCCATATGACTTTTGCACACACTACGTGATTTTAATGATTAGCCTTGCTACCAACATTCAGATGATAAGATGAATCGCTTTGTGTTGGGTAGGGACATATGAATTATGAGTTCTACTGCGGCTAGGGTTAAACTATGGCCAAGTAGAATGATATTAGTATATATATAACCTAAAATATTTATGGTATTTGGGCCGCCTAGGTTGATAACTAGATTGGGCTAGTAGGTGTAGTAATTAGATAGTGATTTTGGGCTACTTTTATGAATTGAAAAATAGCCATGTAGATATAATTTTTGGCTGCAAACATTTGAAACAAAAATTTGAGATGGCCATGGTGGAGAATGACACACAAAGAAAAGAAAACTCAAATTATGTAAACATAGAAAAAATGTGATTGAAACTTTAAATTTTTTGAGTATATTTAAATAAAAATGTTGAGAAATTCTTGTTAAGAAAAAAGCATTAGATAATGTGTAAGTATAAAAAAAAAACCTAAATAGAAGTAAAAAAAAATTGTCAAGGGCTGCCACATTTAAATTGGATATCATCGTGAAGATCCAGTTAAAAGTATAATATTGAGCTACTATAGTAAATTATTTTAACTATTTCATTACAGGTTACTAACATATTGAAATCTAATATATTTTGAATCCTTAGAAGTATGATTTTCAAATTAAAATAACAACAAAATTTAATAAAAATATTTAGTGAAATGTGAAGAATTCAATACTTGACAAAATAATATACTATGTAATAATATACTATAAGAAATTTTTATTTGAATTCTACTCATTAATAAAATAACTTTTGTAATTCATGTAAAATGAAATTCATGTTGTAATTAATAGAGTATGTATTTATATGTGTTTTGTATTAATAGATGATTACTAAAGACTTATGTTTGATATTAATACCACAAATATTACCTTATGTACGAAATTCCCAGATATTACCTTATGTCTACACATACATAAGTCTAACTCCCTTATCCAACACGCCTCTACCTGAGACTTACAAAGGATTTCCTCGTAGTGACACTAGGTGGTCTACATGTGACTAATAATAGCAGAACAACTAAAAGATAATTAGAAGCAATCGTAAGACACTATTAATGAATCGAAAACAGGAATAGATATTCAGTAACTCAATGATTACATTATCGGTCTTTGCTCCATACAGAACACTCTTATTTAACAAATAATAAAGAACACCTTAGATCTATTAGATCCTTTGGCCCCGCCAGGGGCACCCAATACAAAAAGTTGTTATTTTTTTACCCTCTATCAAGCCAGCAAAAAAAAAATTTAAAAGTTTACTGTTCATGATGACGTCACTGATGACGTCATCATCATGAACAGTAACTTAATTAATTTTTTTTTTTTTTTTTTGAGATGATGGATGGATAGAAAGTAAAAAAATAAGAACTTTTTGTATTAGGTGGCCCCGCCAGGGGCATTGGATCTATTAGATCTAAGGTGTTCTTTATTCTTTGTTATATAAGGTGTTTGTTATGGAGTCCAACCCTATATATATATATATATATATATATATATATATATATATATATATATATATATATATATAGAGTCCTACTCCAATAGAAACCAAATTAAAATAGAAACTAGAAACTAAACCATAATCTAACATTTCAAGCTAATCTAATGACCAAACTAGGGGTACCCCAAAAAAAATGTTTAAAATATGTACTTGGCTCTATCAAAAAAAATAAATTATCACTGTTCATGTGATGATGTGGCAACGGATTTCACTAGTAGTTAACGGTGCTTCGCTCCTTCTTGTACGTCGCTTCGCGCCTTTATCATTCTAAAGTTGTAAGGAATGACAATCAATGTTAAGGCAATAGACGATTGACGGGTGTGTCGAGAGCCTTCGACCCTCACGACTACCTAACTCATCCGTTTCATGTCTTAAATGCTTCGCATTTCCACGACAAGAATTTTTTTTGTTGGATAAAGCCAATTATTTTAAGCATTTTTTGTGAAGGTACCCTTGGCGGGAACCTTACAATAGATGAAATATTATTTATTTAGTGTTAGTTTCTAGTTTCTATTTAAGAGTTGGTTTCTATTTGATACTTTGCCTATATTTATATATATATGAGTAAGGATATGGGGAAAACTTTATTTGATGGAAAACTTAGAGAACTAAATATACACCAATCATTACTATAATATGGAATCTGATTATAATGATAAATACAAATACAAATAAGGTAATTATCTCATTCAAATACATTTAAGATTTAAGTCAATATTCAAAAATGGAAACTATATAATAGCATTTAATTCAAGATATACTCTAATTTCAATGAGATCTTGTTGATTATTTTGAATTTATAAAAGAGTAGTGCTACATACCCCAAATTGGGTACCAAATTTTGACACCAAATGATGTGGCACTAATTAATTGGCATTTTGGAATATTTTAATTGGATGGCCCTGGCGGGCCCATCATAATTATAACCAATAATTACTTGCCATGTCATTTGGGAAAGGAATTTGGGGTACCAATTTGGGGTACCTAGCATTTCTCTTTATAAAATGTTTCTACAAAGTTTCTATCTAATATTTCACTAAAATATAGAGATTCTAGTGATGTTCTACATATTCAATTATAATTATATAAAACGTTTCACGGGTAATTTTAGAATATAATAAATTCTTTAATTATTTTGTAGTAAGATTAATATATTTAATTTTAATAAAATAAATTTACAAGCCTATTAAGCATTCTACTTATAACATTAAGTGTTCGACTAGGTGTTCTCTAATTTTAACTTAAATTAAATCAAATATTTCATTAATTAGAAAAAGATTCAATGTATAGAATATATTATAGTAGGTGTTCGATTAGATGTTCTATATATTTAATCAAAATTATATTAAATATGTCACTATTATTTTTAGAATAAAATTTATTCTTCATTTATTTTTTAAAAATTTTAATAAAAAAATTGTATCCGGCGGCCTGATTTTTAAACGCTTTAGCGTTTAAAAATCAGGATAAAATTTAAATCCGTGTACGGTTTATTCATCATTCTAAATATTTCTAAAACCTAAAATGGAAACATTAAACCCCAAAAATTAATTGTTGAAACTCCAAGGGAATACAGATAAAATTTAAAAATTTTAATTAAAAAATTTAATATTTCTAAACTCCAAATAGAACCCGTTAAACCCAAACAAAAACTATTTTAACCCCAAAAAATATTGAAGCCCTACACATTTATTATATGCGTAGTCTGTGTAAGCATTACAGGCCTGCGTGTATAATAATTTATTCATTGGCCAAAACAACACAAAGCTGTTGACTTTATTTTTGTTCATGAAGAATACGCATTGTGGTACTGCGTAGGCTGAGTACGCATTGTGAACATGCGGATTTTGTGGGCAAAAAGGGCGGTGTTTTCAACGTGTGGGTATTTTGGGTAATGGATTCCCAAAAGTGGTGTAATTTGGTCATTCTTTCAATTCTCTATCCCTGACTTTCCAGAAATAATCTAAATTAAACTTAGACTTTAACTATTAAATAGTTACGGTTGAAAATAAAAATTCATTTTTGTCTTCTGTATTTCATATGTGCATATAATTTACGTTAATTTTGAAAAAAAAATCAAGTAACAATAAGATGTAATAAAAAAGTCAAAAAACAACTTATTATTAGTTACATATATAAATTTCTTACAAAATTATATCGTTATATATGTTATATATAATAAGCATAAGAGTGATCTTATCCTTAATTTTGGTCACTGTACTACCAAAATAATCTCAACCGTTGAATCTAATATTTTTAAAAATAGACGATCAAGATTATATCATAGTAAAAAGAAAATTATAATCTAAAAAGGAAATAATTAGAAAAGGTTGCATTAGAATTGATTTTTAGAAAGAAAATTATAGTATAAAAAGGATATAATTAAGAACGTTTCTATTAGAATTGAATTTATAAGGAAAATTATAATCTGAAAAGGATATAATTAAAAAAGGTTGTATTAGAATTGAATTTTACTTATTTTTTTATTAGTATTAAAAAAATTCATGTTTACTATTTGGCCTCTATCTTGAAATTCTAGAAATCAGATTTTGATAATTTTACAATCCACGCGAAGCTCATAAAATTATCTTTAATTTAGTGATGATTTAATAATTATTATTCAAATGAAAACACTCAGAATCTCAAGAAAAACTATAATTACCAATTTTTAAATTTATCCTATTCAATGTAGAAGTCTGATTATTCTATTCAATGCAGAAAACCTAATTATATATGATTTATATCATTGACATACATCTTTTCGTATTTCAATATAAATACACTTTAGTTTATAACATATTAATATATAAAATATTTTTTTATGTCAGATCCAACGGTTTTCATCTATTTATTTTAAGATCTAACGGTTCTTATTTATTTTATCGTACGGAGGACCAGACTACCGATAATCAAAGTTTTGGACAAAATCCTTCTCACACTTATTATCTTCAAATAATAATAAAGGTATTTTGATAATCAAAACGAATTATAATGTAGAGTTCATAAATCGAATTGAATTTTCAATGTAAAAAATCGTCAATTTCTTATATCTTTTGTTTCTACGTAGATTTAATTGAAAAATAATTGTTAAACCATCACTAAATTAAAGATTATTTTATTAATTTCACGTGAGTTGTAAAATCGTCCAAATCAAATTTTAAGAATTCAAGATTGTGACGCCCCCAAGTCCGCCCTGACCGGGGACCCGGGTCGTCACATTGTCTCGATATCTTGCAGAACACGTTAGCTCAATAATAAGCAAATATGTATTACAACGGAGCGAAACAATCCCACTCCACAGATCCAAGATCGGTCTCACACTTTATTACAATATGATCATTACATTTCCGAATAATATCCTGTAAAAGTCTATAAAGGTATAAAAGCAAAAAGGGTTCCAGCTGGTCATTCTAATCCTTGCCAGCATAGCCTGTAGCTTTTCCCTTGCCTCTGGATCCTTGGCTGGACGTCTCACATCTTTCTTTCTTGATAGCTGAACAAATGTTGTAAAGCAAGAGTGAGCAACTATGGTGCTCAGCAAATTCTCTACTTGCTCGGTTTATAAATATAATAAGATTTATTGAAAGAAATACTCTAAATGTAAATGAAAATCGAATATCAGAAATCTGACAATTTGACGCATGACTCATCTCGAAAATAGGTACTCGAAAGACTCATCTCAAAAATAGATACTCAAAAGACTCATTTGGTGAAGCTCTGATGACTCAAGATAATTGAATAACTGGTCTTCCATCCTTTCGGTATCTCGGCGGGGCGATCAACTATCCGACCGGGAATACCGTCCTCCAATGACACCGCACTTCGCCCGATCACGGCTACAATACGATATCAACGAATATAATATATAGTATGAATGCTAGCATCATAGTGGGTGATTATATCAACCCTGGCATCATAGTGCCTAAAATATTCTTGTGTCCATATAAGGTACACAAGTCTCTCTTTCTCTATAATGGGCCTCTTTCCCAAAATTGACCAGTAGAATACAGAATTCCCGAACATTTAATGAACTGACACTTTGAGATAAACTTCAAAGGAAAATATTTAATTGATCTGGCGGACTGCCAGTTTTACTCAATGTACCACCAATTCGAACAATGGACTGATGTAAACTCTCAATAAACATATTTAAATTGGTTGACACGAACAAAGTGCCAACCTTTGACAAGAAAGGCAACTATCTCGAAATAATGAGAATAGTCTCAAAATGAAACATAATGAGTTGTACTGAACAAATAGTACCACTCGAATGATTATAATACTCAAAATTGATGAACGTTAAATAGAATATTTTTCACTTGATCAATGAGTAAAACTCTAACGATTTAAATAGTATACTCCTATCGGTTGATTCGGACAATGAACCAACTGAAAGATAATCAATAAATATTGTTGAATTTGTACAATAAATTCAACTGAAAAGAATAAATTTAACTATCTCGAACGAATGAGATTAGTTTAACTGAATAAAAATAATAGCCGTCTCGAATTAATGAGATCGACCTGATAGCAACGAATTTGCCTCTACGCTTATAGGGAGTATAATTCACAATGAACCTAAATTAACAGTATCGTAATATTTAACGAGAAATAATGCTCAAAAGAAATTATTGCATCATAAAAAGGTAACAGATAATTCTCATATTTGATAGCTCGAAAATAATTATGGAATAAAATAATATGACAGAAATACAAAGTTTCCGAGAGTTAGGGTAGGAATGAACTTGCCTCTGTCTCCATGCTAAATGCTACCAAATAAATAAAAGAGTGCTAACCGCGATCAAAAGTCTCAATTCTCGAAAAGGGAAACTCTATAATAATTACCAAAATGATTTTAGTACTCGGTAAGAAATTTATCACGCAATGTCAAAATAACTCGGTAATAATCATAAAATTTTTCCAACATATAATTAAATTATTCTCGTACTCTGAAAATCTCGCTAAGGCATTATTCAAAATATTTATTAAATGAAGGCTCTATTCGCTTTTCCCATTAATTTTTAATAAATCAGATTTTTATGACATCACAATAAAATTTATACGTGAAAATCTCGCTCTATATATTCGTAAAGGAATTTCTCACTTAAAGGTCGCTAATTATTCCTAAATAAATGTTAATACATTGAGCTGTATCACATCTCGAAATTAAAAGGCATTTGTAAAACTCTCTCTAATTATCTATAATTCTCAAATTATCTAAAATTCTCTAATTCAAGTAAGTCTCCTTTAAGAAAATCATCCCTATTTTATTCTTAAAATAAAATGGTGCGAGAATTCATTTTTATTCATTTATTATTTCCACTTTTAACAAAATATAAATCTATCAAAACAATTCTATTTTAATTATCCTCACAATTTCTAATCTCTTTCCTATTTTAATATTCACTAAATAAATCAAAATTCCATTTTATTTCTAAAAGAATATTTAATTGCATCTCAACTATCCCTTTACATCAAGAATCCTCTTTTACTCTAATTAATAAATATCTAGAAAATGAATCAAATTTTCAGTGACTTAAAATTTTACTCCATTTCTTTTCTTTATTTTTAAATCCCAATTTTTAATAATTAATCTCTATTTCATTAAACACATTTTATTAAGAAATTAATTAAGTCCCATTTTATATGTATCTATACCCTGTATGTATGCACCACCACTGTTGGGTGGTCGCCGGCTGGACGTCGCGGCGGCGTCGCCGGCGGCAACCACCATCCCCACCACCATCTCTCTCTCCCTCTCTTCCTCTCTCTCTTTCTCCCTCTCTTTCTCTCTCTCTCTTCCCCGTCTTCGTCAATCTCTCGCTCGCTCTCTCTCCCTCAATCTCTCGACCTCCATCTCTCTCAAATCTCTCCCCGTCGTTGAATCTCTCCCTCTCTGCCTCTCTCCCTCGCTGTCTCCTCCTCCCTCCGCCCCTCTCTATCTCTCTTAATCTCTCCCTCAAATCCTCTTATTTCCTCCCCCTCTACTCGCACGCCATCGCCTCCCTTTCTCCTTCGTTTCCGACATCACCCACCACAACAACAATCCCCCTCCGATTCACAAACCCAATCTCAAAATCAATCTCCAATTCACCCAAATCAATTTAAAACTCATTACATAATTCAAATTTATAAAATCCCTAATTAAGTATTATAACCCTAATTTAAAATAACATTTTAAGGTACCACAACAAAACATATCAAACATGATTACAAAAAAAGGTTTTTAAGCGTATGAGATCATACCCTCTTATGAAATCAAGTTTTTAAAGCTTGCTTTGAAAACCAATTTCTTGAAACACCTTAAATATATATACCAATATGTAGAGCTAATTATGGGCTAGCTAAATCTCTGATTGCATGTAAAAATTGGATATAATCCATGTGGTTTAGAGCTTTGCAAGGTTGGTGTTTTAATGGTGAAAAGGAAAGAGGTGGGGGTGTGCTCTGTTTCTTAACCGAGAGTGGAGATGAGAGGAAATAAATGGGTTTCTAATGCTAACTTCTCATTATATACTCATTAACTAACCACTTGGGCTCTAGTGGGCCAAAAGAGTTTTGGGATCAATCTTGACCCAAATGCTAAGATTATCTCTACTCAAAATATAGAATAATACCCATTAGAAATTTCTAAAATAATGAAAACATTTATTAATAGCCTCTAGAATTATGACAATTTTATTTGTTAAACAATCCTAAATTCCTAATTATATAATAGTTGCTAAATAAATAAATTTGGTAGCAATTATAATAATAATAATTGTTATGCCTGAATTTGGCATAAGTCTTAAACAAGCTTAATGAGCTAGAATATCAGTACATCTCACATAATGGGCCTAAGAATGAGGAATGGGTCATTAAAGTCCGCCATCACCGGGAAGTTCGTCACATTATTTTACAGCAGGTCGCTGATAAGTGGATTTTATATCCACTTATTATGCGCTAAATGGACCTAAATTGGTGGTTTATCCTTAAGTATTTTGTGTCTTTTAATTAGTTTTATGTTGTTTCAAGTCTTTGTAGTGCAGAACTCACAGCTTCAGGTATCCTGGCAATAAAAGGTTAAAAGACGGTGGATTTCTGGCTCAGATGGACTGGCTACGAGGAAAAAGAATTATCATAAAGATGTTCTGAGTGATATATTCTTAAAGCAGGAATCCCGGTTGGAATTGTTATATTTTTTTCTAAGCAAAAGGAGTCCGGTTTTAGAGCCTCAAGAGACCGTAACTTGCATCTGGACGAGCAATGAAGAAATAAGAATTATCACAAAAATATGGAAAGTGATATTTTCTTAAAGCTGGAACCCCGGTTGGAATTGATATATTTTCTGTTAAGCAAAAGGAGTCCGGTTCCAGACGACCAGAGACCGCAGCTTAAACAATAAAGATTTATTTATATTATTAAATTATTTTATTAATTTAGAAATTTATATTTATAAATATCTAATAATATTAGATATTTATTTTTATAATTTCTGGATTAAAATAATTATTTATTAATTAAAGATTATAAGCTGTGCGGGTTAAAAAAGCATTTCTACGGAGCCGCTTATTAAAAGTCAGCTACCGCGAGTTGCGGAAGAAGAATTGAACTGGCTTTGCAATTGTCTTGTTTAGTTGTTAAAGTTAGGCTAGAATTTTTTCTACACAGCTGACTTTGTAAACTGTGTTAGGTATGTTAAATTGTACTATAAATATGTATTAGTTTGCATAGGTTGAGAAGACGGGGAAAAGCTGAATTCTTTCATTCCTCTCACAGATCTCTCAACTGAATGTTTAGTTTATTCTCTCCGCAATTTATTAGCTTCTGTTGTAATTTCAGTTTCATTTTATACATTTTAAATTTCTGCAAACAGTTTATTTTTATACAATTTAAATTTCTGTAATATTAATTATATTTTAAACACTTTGAATTTCTGTAATTTAATTTTATTTTATACACTTAAAAATTTCTGAAATTTTTTTATAAGAATTAGTTTAAGATTTTAAGGGGACTATCAGGAGGGCTTCTCTATTTTATACTATGATTATTCGGAAAGCACAGCAGGTTGCTTTTGAATTAATCAAATTTTTTTATCACATTTTCGTTCAACACAAACATCATTATGCTGGAGTAAGCAACACACGCGCAGGAATTTAGCTGGCCATACTGGCGCGTGCGCGCCACGCGCGGAAAGGGAGAGTAGATTCGTGATAATTCTGCCGAGAGTTCAGACCCCTGGTGAGTTGTCTTGCTTTTGCTTTTGTCCGAATTTCTTACTGTATTAATTTAAGTGGCCACTTGAGTGCTCCTCTGTTCCAACAATTCATTCGGTTCTATTTCTAAACTCGGATAATTTCATATTTAATTTCTCGTAATTTTTAATTTAGTTATTATTTTTTTTTTTTATTATTATTATTATTATTATTATTATTATTAGGTTCTAATTCTTTTATTTTTATTTTTAAATTTTCGTAATATTCTTAAATAAATTGTAAAATTTTCTACCATGATTTTATTTAATTCCATAAAGTTACCTAGTTTAATTATGAACTAAATACTTTCATGGGGTTCTAATGTAATGAATTGTTAATGCTCATGTTAATTTGATAGATAATTTGTGTTTACAATTTCTATATAAGATTGCCTTGCATGGTTGTTTAATTGAATATAGGTGAATAGCTAACATCTATTATGCCAAATCTCTAATGATTGCGAAAGTGGATTTAGAGATTTAGGGTTTGCCATGCTAGCATAGGTATGTCGGCTTCTCCGCATTTCGGATTATAGTTTCGAAAGAACATTATTCCCCTATGTAGTTAATTGCGGAACTTGTAATTAAATCGATTGTATCACCCATTCACATAGACATATAGTGTTTTGGATATAATTGATGCCCTTATAACTTCTATCTCTTTTGTGGATGTTTATTTGGAATGGTATGGGTTAATTGAAAGATGGCTCATATTAGTTTTGTATTCCCGCTAGCATTCTTAACAATTGTAACACATTAATTCTTGATAATTAATAAAAGTTAAAACATTCATGAAATTAGGACCCCATGCCACTATCATATTATTTCAAACAAATTAGCCGTACTTCATTAGTTAATTGTTATCTGCAAATAAACCATTTTAGTTCGTTCATGCTTCTAAAATTAACCAAACATTGTTGAATAGACATATTTACTTAAATAACCGAGTCTTCGTGGGAACGATCCTTATTTCCCTATATTGCTTTTGGACTGCGTACACTTGCGTAGAGAAAATAGCGAACAAGTTTTTGGCGCCGCTGCCGGGGACTCGGTGTTATTTTTGTTTATGTGTTTTACTACAATAGAAGTTAATTTGTTTGACTTGAACTGTTTTTTTTAATTGATGGATTATTGGGAGCAGGACTACGTAATTGTATGTGAGCTGTGTGCAGGTGGACATTACACTCATCAATGTGAGTATAACAGAAACCGGCCAAATTTCAGCTGGGACTATAATTAGAGTGGTATGGAGAAATCCCAATATCCATCCTACCTGCTCCAAAATCAGCAGTTTGGAGATGAACCATACAGTCCATGGGGAATACAGCAGCAACAGAGGCAAGAATTTCAGCATCAGTATGCCCCAGTGCATCAACACTTTCAAACTCATGAATTTCAGCAGCAGCAATTTCAGACTTGGTCTAACCAACAGTCGACCGAAGAAGCTGAATTAAAAGAAATTAGGTTGATGATGGAAAGCAATGCATCGTCTCTCCAGACAATAGGAGATCAGATTGGTCAAATTACAAATGCATGGAAAACATGGAATCAAATTGCAAGTGACACAGAAGGCCTAGCTGTAGAGGAGGAGGACAAGAACCTTCCTATCAGTCTTGACTGGCCTTTCTTAGCCACGGGTGAGACCATGATCGAAGTTCAGGATGAAGAGTCTGAGGGCAAAGATGACGAAGAAGCAGAACAGGAAGCTGATAAGGAAGAAAGGTCAGAAAATGCAGTTCTGAATATTCAGCCACAAGCACATCCTTTGCAATCTGAAAATGTTGAAGATGTTGAGAAGAAGAATTTTGAAATTGTGTTAGTTGAGACCCATGAACTTGTTGAGGTGTCTCAATTAAATTCTGAACATGAAGGATATGTGGAAGAATCTTCAACAATATCAATGAAGGATGTTCCGGTTTATGATAAATTAGAGGATAATTTGTATGAAGATCCATTGGAGCAGCCTATGTTTCTAGAATTGGGACCTGAGAAGAATGAAGACGAGCATCTAACGTTGTTAGAAGATAATTCACAAAGTGGAATGATGCATTGTTTCAAGTCACTAGAAGTGCTATCTGCAGAAGGCAAACCTCCAAAAGCCTCTATCAAGGAACCACCTGACTTGGAACTGCAGTTGATATCCTCTCAATCTCAGGAGTTTGATTCGAGCTCATTTGTATCATCTTCTATCATCATCTCAGCAGAATTACCTCCGGACAAGAATTGTGAAAGGGTTATTTCAAATTTTCGTGACAGTATGCGCTCTGCAGATGTGCAAAATTTGTTAGTGGACAATACGATTGGTTTTGTTGAGAAGCAGAGAAGGTTGACATCTCCAACCTTATCCACTATTATCTCAGCAGATTTACCGCCTGATAAGGAAGAAGTACGTTTGGCGGATTTACAAAAGCATACAGGTAGTGGATGGATGATTTCAGATAATCAGGATATCATCTATTCGTTGGTTATTCAAATATGGTGTGGGAACAATGTCACGGACACTTTGGAAGAGCGAAGGAGGTTGAAGCTTGTCGTCAATGACGTTGCTCCGAAGAAGATCATTAATTGGCCTTATAGAGATACGGTGCAGAAAGTTTTCAAGAGGAAAATCGTGGCCAAGTCTAGCTAAAGACGTTAAAGAAAGGCGCTTCGTGGGAGGCAACCAATGTGTTTCGGTGTTTTCAGGTATGTTCTCTACTATCCCTTGTATTTACTTCCATTCAATGCGGACATTGAATATTATAAGTTTGGGGGTGGTTTGAGGGATAAGTAGTATGTATATGTGTTAGTAGTTTTTGTGAGTCGGATAAGTAGTATGTATATGTGTTAGTAGTTTTTGTGAGTCATTGTGTTCATGTAGGATATCATGTTTTGCATATTAGTAGTAATTCATGCATGTATGTTCGTGTTATCTATGTTTGTTTCATATAGGACATTCTGTTTTTATTTCCGTATACCATGTGAGTCCATTATAGTTGCATTTCATGGCATGCATTTTTCATGATCCCTTAGGACGAGCTAATTCTGATTGGTAGGTAGATGTCTAAGTTAGTGTGGTAATGATGAATAGAGGGTTGATTTAGAGTTCTTATGAAATTGACTTGCATGTTTCAGAAACACAACTTTTACACAGTCTCATTGGGTGCTTTTAGGGCTAGGTTAGGGTCATGCTTGTTTGGTTGTTTTAGATTTAATCACCTGTTTATATTTAGAATTTTCGTTATTCCCTTGATGGCGTAGATTGCACCAAAGTCTAAGTTTGGGGGAAAACAGGAATTTCATGCTAGTTGTTTAGTGTTAATGGCTAGGTGTCAAATGGCTAGTAGCCAGCTCATATTTATATGAGTAGTCTAGGGTTGGAAATAAGAATTCTCATTCCAGATTGCATATATATATATATATATATATATATATATATATATATATAAAAGGAAAAAAAAAAGAGAGTCAATAGTTTAATTGTTTAAATGCAAAATTAACCAGAGTGAGCTCTTTAATACTCGAGTAATTAAGTCTGAGGGGACTTAGTCCTAGTAACCTAAAGCCCTTGAGGTTTGGGATTGCTGACCTAACACTCGCTACATGGGTATTATTGTATAAGCCTTTTGGGGTCTCATTCATTGCACGGTTAAATAAGCATGCGTGTACATATGTGTCATAGTTGCTATTTAGTAATAAAGCATGAATTTCTGTCTAACTCGAATAAAGATGGAGGTGTTCCTAGGTTATGAAGTGTCTACATTCTATTATATTTATAAACCTGCGATTGTCTTGGCGAAGAATTTGTATGATTTTTGACCTAGTGTTGGGAGTATTTCTGATGAGCATCGCACCCACGCACGTTTCTGTTCATGTATTGTTAGTATACGGGGACTTAGTCGAGCTCTATTTGGATTTAGTTGCATTCTTTGAGATATTTGCGTGCTAATTGGTTTTGGTTAGTTTAAAGGGGATCGTTGCATTTTCATATTAGTTGCATTCATGCATTGCATTGTTTAGTTAGATGGATTTTGTGGGTACATTCGCTATAGGCCCTAACGAGACCTCACTCGTCCACTGGGGCTACCTAGGGGTTTAAAGGGCTTATTGCATATGCCAAATGCAATCGTGATCACCTACGGAAGTGGTACTAGTTAGTTGTATATAGTTATATTGTTTATGCTTGAGGACAAGCATCAGTTTAAGTTTGGGGGTGTGATAAGTGGATTTTATATCCACTTATTATGCGCTAAATGGACCTAAATTGGTGGTTTATCCTTAAGTATTTTGTGTCTTTTAATTAGTTTTATGTTGTTTCAAGTCTTTGTAGTGCAGAACTCACAGCTTCAGGTATCCTGGCAATAAAAGGTTAAAAGACGGTGGATTTCTGGCTCAGATGGACTGGCTACGAGGAAAAAGAATTATCATAAAGATGTTCTGAGTGATATATTCTTAAAGCAGGAATCCCGGTTGGAATTGTTATATTTTTTTCTAAGCAAAAGGAGTCCGGTTTTAGAGCCTCAAGAGACCGTAACTTGCATCTGGACGAGCAATGAAGAAATAAGAATTATCACAAAAATATGGAAAGTGATATTTTCTTAAAGCTGGAACCCCGGTTGGAATTGATATATTTTCTGTTAAGCAAAAGGAGTCCGGTTCCAGACGACCAGAGACCGCAGCTTAAACAATAAAGATTTATTTATATTATTAAATTATTTTATTAATTTAGAAATTTATATTTATAAATATCTAATAATATTAGATATTTATTTTTATAATTTCTGGATTAAAATAATTATTTATTAATTAAAGATTATAAGCTGTGCGGGTTAAAAAAGCATTTCTACGGAGCCGCGTATTAAAAGTCAGCTACCGCGAGTTGCGGAAGAAGAATTGAACTGGCTTTGCAATTGTCTTGTTTAGTTGTTAAAGTTAGGCTAGAATTTTTTCTACACAACTGACTTTGTAAACTGTGTTAGGTATGTTAAATTGTACTATAAATATGTGTTAGTTTGCATAGGTTGAGAAGACGGGGGGAAAAGCTGAATTCTTTCATTCCTCTCACAGATCTCTCAACTGAATGTTTAGTTTATTCTCTCCGCAATTTATTAGCTTCTGTTGTAATTTCAGTTTCATTTTATACATTTTAAATTTCTGCAAACAGTTTATTTTTATACAATTTAAATTTCTGTAATATTAATTATATTTTAAACACTTTGAATTTCTGTAATTTAATTTTATTTTATACACTTAAAAATTTCTGAAATTTTTTTATAAGAATTAATTTAAGATTTTAAGGGGACTATCAGGAGGGCTTCTCTATTTTATACGATGATTATTCGGAAAGCACAGCAGGTTGCTTTTGAATTAATCAAATTTTTTTATCACATTTTCGTTCAACACAAACATCATTATGCTGGAGTAAGCAACACACGCGCAGGAATTTAGCTGGCCATACTGGCGCGTGCGCGCCACGCGCGGAAAGGGAGAGTAGATTCGTGATAATTCTGCCGAGAGTTCAGACCCCAGGTGAGTTGTCTTGCTTTTGCTTTTGTCCGAATTTCTTACTGTATTAATTTAAGTGGCCACTTGAGTGCTCCTCTGTTCCAACAATTCATTCGGTTCTATTTCTAAACTCGGGTAATTTCATATTTAATTTCTCGTAATTTTTAATTTAGTTATTATTATTTTCATTATTATTATTATTATTATTATTATTAGGTTCTAATTCTTTTATTTTTATTTTTAAATTTTCGTAATATTCTTAAATAAATTGTAAAATTTTCTACCATGATTTTATTTAATTCCATAAAGTTACCTAGTTTAATTATGAACTAAATACTTTCATGGGGTTCTAATGTAATGAATTGTTAATGCTCATGTTAATTTGATAGATAATTTGTGTTTACAATTTCTATATAAGATTGCCTTGCATGGTTGTTTTAATTGAATATAGGTGAATAGCTAACATCTATTATGCCAAATCTCTAATGATTGCGAAAGTGGATTTAGAGATTTAGGGTTTGCCATGCTAGCATAGGTATGTCGGCTTCTCCGCATTTCGGATTATAGTTTCGAAAGAACATTATTCCCCTATGTAGTTAATTGCGGAACTTGTAATTAAATCGATTGTATCACCCATTCACATAGACATATAGTGTTTTGGATATAATTGATGCCCTTATAACTTCTATCTCTTTTGTGGATGTTTATTTGGAATGGTATGAGTTAATTGAAAGATGGCTCATATTAGTTTTGTGTTCCCGCTAGCATTCTTAACAATTGTAACACATTAATTCTTGATAATTAATAAAAGTTAAAACATTCATGAAATTAGGACCCCATGCCACTATCATATTATTTCAAACAAATTAGCCGTACTTCATTAGTTAATTGTTATCTGCAAATAAACCATTTTAGTTCGTTCATGCTTCTAAAATTAACCAAACATTGTTGAATAGACATATTTACTTAAATAACCGAGTCTTCGTGGGAACGATCCTTATTTCCCTATATTGCTTTTGGACTGCGTACACTTGCTTAGAGAAAATAGCGAACATTCGCCAGCGAGCCCTAGGGTATGGATCGCAGTTCATGAGGTCTAGCGAGGCCTAGAGGTCCAGTGTGGCCTAGAGCATGTGTACTACAAAGGCTTATGGTCAGGCCCAGCGAGGTCGCATAAGTAGGTTATCTCCATGCAGCGAGGATCGCCTCGCATGGTTAGACCCAGCGAGGTCGCATGCGAGGCCATCTAGTCAGTATCGCCAGAAAAGATAATTATAGCATTATACAAGCTGCAGGTTCCCCTTTATTGGTCATGAATAGAATAAATGGGTTGAAAAACAACCCAAGGAGATGACTAGTGGATTTGGGCCAAGCCGAGCCCATAGAAACCCTAGCCCATCTAGATAACTTCTTCTCTAAGAGAACTACGTATGGCTTGATCCCTACAAATAGGGTACGTAGGCATCTTGTAAAGCATGAGAAACAGTTCACCACTGATTATCAATATACAAGAGCAGCCACATCAAAACACATAAACCCTAATCCCAATTCTTCTTATAGTAAAATATCCGTATTTTGCTCCGTAAATCCAGCAACCTCCATAAATATTGTTATACAAGATTCTCCCTATAACATTTGGCGCTAGAAGGAGGGGAGTCATTGATTGGGAGAACGATGACTAAATCTCACAAGAAGAAGAAAGGAGATCGGGAGACCCCGGGGTCGCATAAGAAGGACATAAACGACCCTCGGAGGAATAATATACCAGAAAGCGAGGCGCGCATAGATGGGATCGAGGACGAATCTGAGAAGCCGCAGACCCCCCCTGTTGTCCAACAGACAGCCTTGCCTGGCGAAGTCATGTCGTTCTTGAAAGGCCTTGGTGATCAAATGATCGAGGTAAGGGCCTTGGTGGCCAAGATGGAGAAGCGACATAATTCTAGAGGCTTCAAGAGGAATACAAGGACAGGGGATCGAACTCACCAAGCAGAAAGTAGCAAGGGTCCCACCAAGAGGCTAATTGAGGACTTTGATGATGTGGTGACAGATCGGACGAACCCTGATTGGGTAGAGGAGGAAGTAGCTACGATTGATAAAGAGGGATCGAAAGCGAAGCCCGCCTCGTCAGAAGGACGGTCCGTTAGTGTCTTTGACCGAGTTGGAAAGAAACTCAACGAGCACGATCTTCGTCTCAAGTTGGTAAAGCTCAAATCTAACAAAGATGGAGGACCCAAAGACAAGAGTAAGGGCTCTCATCAACCCGTATCTCCTCGAAAAGATCGTGAGCGGTCATATCATCGCAATGACAGACCCCCCTCTCCTCGCAGAGAGCGTGAGCGGTCCCATCATCGCGAGGACAGACCCCCTTTCAATCGAGAGCGTGAGCGATCCCAGCATCGCGAGGAAGACCCTAAAAACAAGGATCGCAGGAATGACCAGGAAGAGTCTAGTGCCCCAAAAAAGACTCAATCTCATCATGCAAGCACTGGAGGAAAGAAGGATGGAGACAAAGAGGCGAGAATTGGGGATTACAAATTAGAAGATTTAAAAAAGGCACTAGATGCGATGAATAACGAGAAGGGGATTTTCAGCAATATGGGTTCCTCCTCGCCCTTCACTCATGAAATTCGCACTGCCCCACTTCCTGTAGTGTTTCGAGGTCATCACTCTGACATGACCTATAACGGGGAGACTGATCCAGCGGAGTTCGTTATTCGATTCAACAATGAGATGGACGTGTACCAAGTATCATTACTAGCGAGGTGTAGGCTGTTTGCAGCTTCGCTAAGGGGGAGTGCTCAACAATGGTTTTCAAAGCTAGGGTCCCTAGTTGTCATAGATTCTTGGGAACAGCTCGTGGACATCTTCATCAAACAGTTCCAATCTTCAATGCTTTATGCACCTCCTGTTTCCACATCGGCAAACATAAAACAAAAGGAAGGAGAGACTCTACATGATTATTTCAAAAGGTTCAATGCTGAAGTACCTCGTGTTCGAGGTGCAAATGACGAGGCCGTGAAAAATTTCCTTATCGTAGGGGTAAGAGAAGGAACTAAATTTTGGGAGAAATTACAGGAGCAAACCCCTGTAACACTTTCGGAGTTGTATCGGGTCGCTGAGCCCTTTAAGCGTGTTGAGAAATCATTGGCAGATCTCAAGAAGAATGTTGGGACTAGTAGCAATGGAAGTAAAGGCAAAGGGGTAAAAAGAAGGGATTCTAGAAGCCCCAGGCGAAGACAGGATCGTAGCCCGAGCCCGAAAAGAAGGGATCGCGATTCCTCAAGACGATCCCCACCTCGTGCTCGTCCTGCTAGAGATGAAGACAAATTTGTTCCATTAGTGGCTTCAGTTGATCATATCTATGCTGTCAACGCTAATAAAGGAATGTTCACGAAACCCCGTGCTATGGGTCCACAAGGAACATGGAACACTACAAAGTATTGTGATTTTCATGAGCAGAAGGGGCATGATACAGCGGACTGTTGGCAACTTAAAAAACAAATTGATCGCGTGATTCGAGAAGGGAAGTTAACAGAATGGGCGGTCCGCGAAGTGAAAAAGCATCAAGAGAGCTCGGGAAAATCAGGAATAGGATATCATGCTGTGCCTCATGAGGGCCAAAACATAGAGCCTCGCAAGGAGAGAGAGAAGAGCGAGGCAATAGCATCCATGTGATCATTGGTGGGCCACATATTGGAGGAGAGAGCAACAAAGCAAGAGAAAGATATGCTCGCGAGGCCAGGGAGCGACCCCTCACCAATGTGCATCATTTGCAGGAACGACCCCCAAAGCTTTTCAAGGGGGAAGATACGAATATAATGTTCACTGAAGAGGATGCGAAGTGGGTACATCATCCTCACTCTGATGCTCTAGTGGTTCGAGTTCGCATTGGTTCCCAGAATATTTACAGAGTGTTAGTGGATAATGGGAGTGCTGTGAATGTCTTGATGTATGATGTCTACAAGAAAATGGGATACGTAGACAAAGATCTAATTCCTACAGTAGGCCACCTTTATGGATTCACTGGAGCATCTATTAGTGTAAAAGGACTTATCAGGCTTCCTATCACCTTGGGGGACGAGCCCTGCATCACTACGCAGGTCGCTGATTTCATGGTCGTGGATCAACCATCTGCCTACAGTGCTATTGTGGGGCTGTTGGGTTTGTGGAGTCTATCAGGTTTCAGAATTAGAATTGGATTCTGACTTGAGTTAGGAATCCTGAATTGGACTCTAATTAGAGTTAGGATTAGAGTTAGGATTTCAGAATTAGACTCTGATTCTTAGAACCAGTTTCTTCTCTTATAAATACTCATGTAATTGTAACATAACAACACAATAAATTGTGAGAGATCAATACAAAATTAGTGCGGCTTGTGGAGTAGGAATTTCTGAACCACGTAAATCTTTGTCTTGTGTGATTGTCGTTTATTTTCTTGTTCTTGTTTATTCGCTTTGGGTTTTGCTTTCGTTGTTGTATACTCAACAACTGGTATCAAGAGCCTAGGTTTTCAGGCGAGTGGGAGCGATGGCAGAAGAAGGGAAAGTAAAGATCGAAAAATTTGATGGCAGAGATTTTGGGTATTGGAAGATGCAAATTGAAGATTATTTGTATCAGAAAAAACTACGCGAACCGCTGGAAGAGAAGAAGCCAGAAAAGATGGATGACAAAGATTGGAATCTATTGGATAGGCAGGCTCTGGGTGTTGTCAGATTGACTTTGGCGAAGAATGTTGCTTACAATATCGTCAAGGAAACGACAACTTATGGATTGATCAAGGCGTTATCAAATATGTATGAGAAGCCGTCTGCTTCGAATAAGGTATATTTGTGTCGCTTGTTGTTTGCCACGAGATTGAATGAAGGTGATTGTGTTGCTGATCATGTTAACGAATTTAACTCTATCCTATCAAGATTGACATCAGTGGATATTAAATTCGATGATGAAGTACAAGACTTATTGTTGGTATCCTCGTTACCTGACAGTTGGTCAGGATTTGTCACTGCTATTTGTAATTCATCTGGGAGCAGTAAGATGACTTTTGATGGAGTTCGAGATGCGATTCTTGGAGAAGATATTCGTAGGAGAAACTCAGGAGAGTCATCAGGTTCCTTGTTGAGTACCGAGAGTAGAGGCAGAAAGTCCGATAGGGGGCAGAATCAGGGGCGTAGCAGATTGAAGTCACAGAAGAGAGGACAGTCCAAAGATCGCAAGGAGATTGTTTGTTGGAATTGTCAGAAGAAAGGTCACTTCAGAAATCAGTGTACGGCTCCCGCAGCTCCTAAAGGAAAGAAGAAAGAGGATAATTCAGCTAATGTAGTTGAAGAGGTGGTGAGTGACGATGCTTTGATTTGTTGTGTTGAACGTTCGGTTGAATCATGGGTTATGGATTCTGGTGCATCATTCCATGCTACCCCTTGCAAGGATTTGATGTTAAATTTCAGACTTGGAAATTTTGGTAAAGTCCGTCTTGCTGATGATGAGACTTTGGATATTGCGGGCATGGGAGATATTAATCTCAAGACCTCTTTGGGGACTAGCTGGACATTGAAAGATGTAAGATACATTCCTGGACTGAAGAAGATGCTGATATCTGTGGGTCAGTTAGATAAGGAAGGGTATCGAGTTACTTTCGGAGACGGACAGTGGAAGGTTATAAAGGGGAATCTAGTTGTTGCTCGTGGAGAGAAAAATGGGACGTTGTACATAGTTGAACAATCTAGCTATGAAGCAAATGTAGTTGCTGATGAGATTGGGTCTTCAACTTTGTGGCACCAAAGACTTGGTCATATGAGTGAAAAGGGTATGAAGCTGTTAACTTCGAAGGGGAAGATTCCAGAGCTGAAGAATGTGGAAGTTGGGTTCTGTGAGCCATGTGTTCTTGGAAAGCAGAAACGAGTTACTTTTGCAAAATCAAGGAGGACACCCAAGGCTGAGAGGTTAGAGCTGGTTCATACAGATGTATATGGTCCAACAACAGTTGCGTCGTTGGGAGGATCTCGCTACTATGTCACTTTCATTGACGATTCCACTAGAAAGGTATGGGTTTATTTCTTGAAGAATAAATCAGATGTGTTTGCTACTTTCAAGAAGTGGAAGACCGAAGTTGAAAATCAGACTGGTTTGAAGGTTAAGAGTTTGATGTCAGATAATGGTGGTGAGTACAGTAGTGATGAGTTTAAAAGCTATTCCGCAGAATATGGGATTAGAATGATCAAAACAATTCCAGAGACACCGCAACAGAATGGTGTTGTAGAGCGCATGAATAGAACCTTGAATGAGAGGGCCAAGAGTATGAGGTTGCATGCAGGGTTGCCAAAGATTTTTTGGGCAGATGCAGTTAGCACAGCAGCGTATCTCATAAACAGAGGACCTTCAGTTCCTTTGGGGTTCAAGATTCCTGAAGAAGAGTGGCAGAAAAAGGAGGTAAATCTTTCACACTTGCGAGTTTTTGGTTGTGTTTCTTATGTACGTGTTAAAGATTCTGACAAAGACAAGCTTGATCCGAAAGCAAAGAAGTGTATTTTCATTGGTTATGGCTCAGATGATATGGGTTACCGTTTCTGGGATGAATTAACGAAGAAGGTCGTTAGAAGTAGAGATGTTACTTTTAACGAAAGTGCAGTGTACAAGGATAAGCTTGCAGTCGATTCTGAGTTGGCAAAGGAACAACCTGAGAAAGAGAAAGTAGTGCTTGAAGATATTACAGAAGAAGATCTTGCAGGAAATAGTGGGAGTTCGGGGAATGGTGATGACACGGTTCCAGTTACTCCACAAGCTGAGGTAAGAAGATCTAGCAGAATTGTGAGGCCACCACAAAGATTTTCTCCTTCAGCATATTATATGTTATTGACCGAGGATGGAGAGCCTCAGTGTTATTCAGAGGCAGTTCAGGTGGATGATTCAGTTCAGTGGAAATCAGCCATGGAAGAAGAGATGAGTTCTCTTGAGAAGAATGAGACTTGGTCTTTAACAGAATTACCAGCAGGAAAGAAGGCTTTACAGAATAAGTGGGTGTTCCGGATCAAAGAAGAACCTGATGGCAGCAAGAGATACAAGGCGAGGTTAGTAGTCAAGGGTTATCAACAGAAAAAGGGTATTGACTATACTGATATATTTTCTCCGGTTGTTAAGATGACTACAGTTAGAATTGTGATAAGTATTGTGGCTGCAGAGGAGTTACATCTAGAGCAACTAGATGTTAAGACCGCGTTCTTACATGGTGATCTTGAGGAAGACATCTACATGGTACAGCCAGAGGGATTTCAGGTAGCTGGGAAAGAAAACCTTGTTTGCAAACTTATAAAAAGCTTGTATGGTTTGAAGCAAGCACCAAGATAGTGGTACTTGAAGTTTGACAGCTTTATGATGAAGAATGGGTACACGAGAAGTGCCATGGATCATTGTTGCTATTTTAAACAGTTTGATTCATCTTATATCATATTGTTGTTGTATGTTGATGACATGTTGATAGCAGGATCAAACATGAGGGAAATCAACAGGTTAAAGAGACAGATGTCTGAGGAGTTTGAGATGAAGGATATGGGTGCAGCAAAACAGATACTTGGTATGAGCATCATAAGGGATAGATCTGAAGGTACTTTAAAATTATCTCAAGAGAAGTATATTGAGAAATTGTTGCAGAAATTCAGTGTCCAGGATGCGAAGACCAGAAGTACACCGTTGGCGACTCACTTTAATCTCACGAAGAAGCAGTCACCTAAAACGGATAAAGGCAAGAAAGATATGGCTAAAGTTCCGTATGCATCTGCAGTTGGCAGTTTTATGTATGTTATGGTGTGTACAAGGCCAGATATTGCTCATGCAGTGGGAGTTGTTAGCAGGTTCATGTCTAATCCAGGAAGAGAACATTGGGAAGCAGTCAAGTGGTTGTTGCGCTACTTGAAAGGCACATCCAAGGTTGCATTATGTTTCAGCAAGAAAGATGTTATCTTAGAAGGGTTCTCTGATGCAGATTTAGGTGGATGTTTGGATACAAGAAAAAGTACTACGGGATATATTTTCACTTTGGGTGGCACATCAGTTAGTTGGATGTCTCGACTTCAAAAGAGTGTTGCTCTTTCAACCACAGAAGCAGAATATATGGCTATCTCTGAAGCTAGCAAGGAGATGATTTGGTTGAAGAATTTTCTTGAGGAGTTGGGCAAGAAACAGGCGGACAGTGCTTTGTATAGCGACAGTCAGAGTGCTATTCATCTTGCGAAGAATCCTGTGTTTCATACTAGGACGAAGCATATTCAGCTGAGATATCACTTTACAAGAGAGTTGATTAGCAATGGTACTTTGTCCTTGAAGAAAATCCTTGGTTCAAAGAATCCTGCAGATATGTTGACTAAGGTGGTTACTAATGAAAAGTTGAAGCTTTGCATAGCTTCAACTGGCCTTCAGAACTGATTGATGAGAAGGCGCTGCACTAGTTAGAGTTATTGATCGAAGGATGGTGTTACTAGATTTACAAGAGTGAAGTGAAGATGTGCTCAGACTCCAAGTGGGAGATTGTTGGGTTTGTGGAGTCTATCAGGTTTCAGAATTAGAATTGGATTCTGACTTGAGTTAGGAATCCTGAATTGGACTCTAATTAGAGTTAGGATTAGAGTTAGGATTTCAGAATTAGACTCTGATTCTTAGACCCAGTTTCTTCTCTTATAAATACTCATGTAATTGTAACATAACAACACAATAAATTGTGAGAGATCAATACAAAATTAGTGCGGCTTGTGGAGTAGGAATTTCCGAACCACGTAAATCTTTGTCTTGTGTGATTGTCGTTTATTTTCTTGTTCTTGTTTATTCGCTTTGGGTTTTGCTTTCGTTGTTGTATACTCAACAGGGGCGACCCATCTTGAAAGAAATGAGGGTGGTAACTTCTATCTATCACCTCTCGATGAAGTTCCCTACCCCGCAAGGCGTGGGATGTGTTAGAGGAATTCAACATGAGTCTCGAGAATGCTTTAATCAGGCCCTTAATTCAGCAGAAAAGGGAAGAAACTTTATGGAAAGCGACGAGGATGAGAGGGCTCGCAAGTCGGCATCACGACCCTCAGTTGGTTGCAACATAATTTCTATTGAAGAGTTGCCTGATGATTATTTTGACAACTTGGGCATACAGGTAGAACCAGTACCAGGGGCAATTATGATGGAGGCCTCGCAACCTGTGTTGGTTCTACAAGAAGGAATTGTTGAAGAAGCTAGCGATGAAGAAGAAAGTCCAGAGCAGGCCGCTGTGCGAGCCCGAAAAGGGAAATGGGTTCGCAAGGAAACATCAACATTGGTAGACCTGCCTAATGGTATCACAAGAGAAACAACAATTGTGAATGAGTATGGACATGTTGGAGCGACCCCTGACTCGGGGGCGGGAGTCATGAGGCAAGATGAAGCAGAATCTAGTCAGGCTCGAGATGTTGAAATTGACCTGGACCCTCGCATCCCTGAGCATGTGGAGCGAGCTGGGGCCGCAGAGGATACCATATCTGTTCTTGTTGATCCCAAGGATTCTACGAAGGTTTTGAAGATCGGATCGCAGTTGAATCCCGATCTTAGGGGAAGGCTCGTGGAGTTTCTTAAAGCTAATTTGGATGTATTTGCATGGTCTCATGAAGATATGGTAGGGATCGATCCCAATGTGATGTGTCATAGACTTAATCTTGGTCCATGCAAAAAGGGAGTGAGGCAGAAAAGAAGACCAATAAGTGGAGAGCGAGCCGAGGCTTTAAAAGAAGAAGTTGACAGGCTACTCGAGGTCGGGCTCGTTAGGGAATCATTTTACCCTGACTGGCTCGCAAACCCCGTCCTAGTCAAGAAGCCAAATGGGAAGTGGCGAACATGTGTGGATTCTACTGATCTAAACAAGCATTGCCCGAAGGATAGTTTCCCTCTTCCAAGAATTGATCAGTTAGTAGATGCAACAGCGGGCCACGCACTCTTAAGCTTCATGGATGCCTATTCTGGGTACAACCAAATACCAATATACGGGCCTGATCAGGAGCACACCTCGTTTATCATGGACAGAGGTCTCTACTGCTATATTGGGATGCCCTTTGGTCTCCTCAATGCAGGTGCTACTTATCAGCGGCTCATTAACATGATGTTCGAGAAGCAAATTGGAAAGACAATAGAGTTCTATGTAGATAACATGCTTGTGAAATCCAAGGAGGCTGGGGATCATATAACTCACCTCGCAGAAATGTTTGATATATTGAGGAAATTCCGAATGAAGCTCAACTCCCAGAAGTGTGTTTTCGGGGTCGAATCTGGAAAGTTTTTGGGTTTTATTGTTAACCACAGAGGCATTGAAGCTAATCCAGCTAAAATAAAGGCATTGATGGAAATGAGGTCACCAAGAAGTGTCAAGGAAGTACAAAGTCTGACTGGGAGGATCGCAGCATTGAATTGATTTGTTTCTAAATCATCAGACTAGTGCCATGAGTTCTTTAAAGCAATCAAGAAGGTGGGAAGGAGTTTTGAATGGACACCTGAGTGCGAAGAAGCTTTTCAAAGGATAAAAGAGCATCTGGGCTCGCCTCCATTACTCTCTAAGCCCAATGAAGGTGAAGTTCTTATTGTTTACTTGGCAGTTTCAGAAAATGCCATCAGTGCTGTCCTCGTTCGCGAGGAGGAAAAGCTTCAGCTCCCTGTATATTATGTCAGTAAAAGACTGCTAGATGTCGAGACTCGCTACACCAACATGGAGAAGCTCGCCTATGCTATGGTTTTGGCTTCGCGAAAACTGAGGCCATATTTTCAGGCTCATAGTATCCAAGTTCGCACTGCGTACCCACTCAGGAAAGTAATGCATAAACCCGAGGCCTCGGGCAGACTTTTAAAGTGGACCATAGAGCTGAGTCAGTTTGACATTGAGAACTGTTATGCAAAATCACGCAAGCGTACGTGGTCACAAGTAATATATAAGGTTAAGTCCAAATTCGTTCCCACAGGGATCAAGTTATGGTTCTATTCAGTAAATATGCCTATGCAACAATGTATGGTTATTATGCACTGCTAAGACAATAACAATTTTGGGTTTATTAAACTAAATTAACTAAGACACAAATTAACAAAACTAAGAATTAACTAACTAACAAGAATTAAAATCTAATTACGTCTGCAAGAAAAACCATGGAATCCTAACTTCATTAAATACTTCGCTTAGATCTGACGCCTTTAATCACTATATGCAATGGTTATGATATCTGATCGGATAACACGAAAAGAGTAAAAGTTACCTCTCGGTATACTAGTACCAATCTACACATACATCCACAAAAGAGATAGAAGATGAATAGGCACCTATTATGTTTAGACCCTATATCTCTATAGAATTTGAAAACATAGAGGTTGAAGCACAAGTTATCCACTTAGATCACATAGGGTAGCATAATATCTCTATTCATGCCACAAATCATGATGATTAACATCAACCTATCCTATGCTAGCATGGCAAGTTCTAAATCTCAAGATCCACTCTCGTTTAGCAAGAGATTAACAAATTAGATGTTAGCTACGCATCTAAATTCAATAAGCACAACCATACGAGGATATCAGATATACATCACACACAGATCTTTAAAGCAATCAAGATACTAAAGCTCCATAAATAACTCCGTTAGAATCCCATGACAACGATTAGTTCATAATCGAACCTCTCGTCATCATGGGATCTGATGAAACCATGATAAAAACAAAGTATGAAAATATACAAATAAACCTAAGTAATTGATATGTAATTGTTCTACTCCTAATGATGATAATCTTAATAATCTAATTTACAAGGGTTGGATGTGTTTATATAGGCTCTAGACACCTTGCCCAGCAAGAAAATACCAAAATAGAATTATAATAGAATTTCTGCAAGATACGTTTCCTAAACTGATTCTGTTTTTTAAGGGAAATTCGTAGCTGACTTTTCTTCTGTTTTCCAGAGCCGTTCCAGACGTAATTGGGCTTCTGGACCACCTTAGAATGATAGAAAATCTCGTTATCTTCGCGTGGACTGCTTACGGGCTGAAAACAGACTTATAAAACTCAAGATATGGCCCAAACAGTGAATCTCACGCGTGCAGCCCAATAAATCCGAATTTTAATAAATTAAATCTCCAAAAACGACAAAAACATCCACCATAATCAACATCCTTGTAAATCTGCACAACTAAACAAAACACATCAAAACTACAAGAAACTTGAGCCCAAGACAATCAATTTAAGCCGATTTAGAATGTTCCAAGTGGATATACATCCACTTATCACACCCCCAAACTTAAACCGATGCTTGTCCTCAAGCATAAACAATTACAACTAACTAACTAACTAACTAGTACCACTTCCGTAGGTGATCACGGTTGCATTTGGCATATGCAACAAGCCCTTTAAACCCCTAGGCAGCCCTAGTGGACGAGTAAGGTCGCGTGAGGGCCTATAGCGAATGTACCCACAAAATCCATTTAACCTAATGCAATGCAATGCATGAATGCAACTAATATGCAAATGCAAGATCCCCTTCAAACTCACCAAAACCAACTAACAAGCAAATATCTCAATGAACGTAACAAATCCAAGCAGAGCTCGACTAAATCCCCGTATACTAACAAATACATGAACAGAAACGTGCGTGTGTGCGATGCTCATCAGAAATACTCCCAAAACTAGGTCAAAAATCATACATGCTTTCCGTCAAGACAATCACAGGTTTATAATCAGAATAGACTGTAGACACTCCATAACCTAGGAACACCTCCACCCTTATCCAAGGTAGACAGAAACTCATGCTTTATTACTATGACACATAATAGAATATACAATACGCATGCTTATTTAACCGTGCAATGAATGAGACCCCAAAAGGCTTATACAATAATACCCATGTAGCGAGTGTTAGGTCAGCAATCCCAAACCTCAAGGGCTTTAGGTTACTAGGACTAAGTCCCCTCAGACTTAATTACTCGAGTATTAAAGAGCTGACTCTGGTTAATTTTGCATATAACCAAATAACTTATTGACTTTTTTTTTTCTTTTTCTCTTTTTTTTTTTTTCTGCAATCTGGAATGAGCCTTTCTCATTTCCAACCCTAGACTACTCATATAAATATGAGCCGGCTACTAGCCATTTGACGCCTAGCCATTATTAACAATTATGAACAACTAGCATGAAAATTCCTGGTTTCCCCCAAACTTAGACTTTAATGTTCCTACGCTATAAAGGGAATAACGAAAATTCTAAATATAAACAAGTGATTAAATCTCAAAACATCCCACAGGCATGACCCTAACCTAGCCCAAAAGCACCCCAATGAGACTGTGTAATAAATTTTGTTCCCGTAACATGCAAGTCAATTTCATAGAAACTATAAATCAGCCCTCTACTCATCATCATCACACCCAAATCAACATCCACCTATCAATCAGAATCAGCTCGTCCTAAGGGATCATGAAATATGCATGCCATGAAAATGCAACTAAATGAAAACTCACATGGTATACAAAAATAAAACAAAATGTCCTATATGAACACACGTAGATAATACGAACATAACAATCATGCATGAATTATCACTACTATGCAAACATGATATCCTATATGAACACAAAATACAACAATATATATACAACTACTAATCCCCCAAATTACCCCCAAACTTAAAATATTCAATGCCCTCATTGAATGGAAAGTAATACAAGGGAAAGTAGAAAACATACCTGAATCCCGAAGCATACCCAACAATTTTTTTTCTCGCAAAAATCCCCTTTCCTTAGCAATTGGCCTCAAAACAATCGATTAAATTTAACCTCCGCCGTCGAAAACGAAAATTCCCCAACATTAGCACTATCTCTCCCATGCTTACAAGCCAAAAGAATCAATACCCAACTCACAAGAAGCTCCACCAAAAATTACCAAACAATAACACACCAAAAATACCCCAAAATATCAAGAATAATACAAATCCCAATTTACAAGAACATAAATTCGTAATCAAAATAAAATTTGAGAGAAGAAATAAACCCACTACGAATTGGAGAGGTGAACTTGCAATTAATTCCTCTTTAGAATTGAATTTTTAGAGATTTGAATAAATAGAAGAGGAATTGGATTTGTATGGCTAGGTGTGTATATATATATAAGATGATGGATAGATGAGATTTAAAAATTTAGAGTGTAGGAGAGATTTGGAGAGGTTAAGATTTGATGTAGGATAGATATAGGAATTTAGAATTGAAGAAATATGAGTTAGGATTGAATTTGGGGGAAAAATTGTAGGTTAAAACACTGAAATTCGGAAAAAATCTGGGCAGAAAGGGGTGTAACGCAGCAGAAGGCTGCGTTTCAGGGTGGTTGGGCGCGGAAAATGTAGTAACGCATGACAGAAATGCGTTACAGGGGTTTTAAATGGGCTATAACGCAGGGACAACCTGCGTTACCCAGGCGCAATCTGCGCGAATTGCAGTAACGCTGGCGCAGGTTGCGTTACAAGGGCGCAAACTGCGCGAAATTTCACTGTTCACGATTTTTTTTTTTTTTTTTTCACTACACTCATTCTTTTTTTTTTTTTATCATACAACACTCAATTTTTTTTTCTTCCTACACTAATGGCATGGGTTGCCTCCCACGAAGCGCTTCTTTAACGTCAATAGCTTGACGTTACTTCCAAGTTTCCATTAAGGATGATAATAGTTCGCCTGGTCCTCTCTTCGCAATACTTCATCATCATCTCGGCGGCACACTTTTTGCTCCTTCTCCTTGCTTGACCTATTCAGGTAACAACCATGTCCTCTTCCAATGCCTTCATCTGTTGACCCAAAATCTGACAATTTGTAGAACAACACACCTTCGCGGGCTTCACTTGAATATAATGGAGGAGGGTAAATGTAAATTGCTGAAACCTTTGGTTCCTCAACGAGAACTTCCTCCATTGGCTCTAATGCGCTACCTCCATCTTTAAATTCTGAGACAAGTAGAAGACCTGCATCTTTCTCATGATCATCAACCTCTTGGTTCGCACATACCAATTCTTGAAATTTCTGTAGCCCAACAGTGTCTTCTAGGTTCGCACAAAACAATTCTTAAAATTTGCGTAGCTCATCAGTGTCTGTCTCAAATAGTGCCCTTTCCAAATCATCCACCTCACTAGCTTGATCAAATTCCTCACATGGCTTGTGAACACTCTCCTCCTCTTGGAATTTGTCTTCTTCAATTAAGCATGCAGTACCTTGCTCCAAGTCATCAATATTTTCTGGAATTGCTTCTGGTATGAATTGCTGATTCTCTTGTTCCAAGGCTCTCACAGCTTGAGCAACTAGAATCTCCAAAGATTTAAGAGACTCCTCACTACTCTTTACAAACATCATAACCTCATCCCTAACATTAACCTCATCTGACTGAAAAGTAGGAGTAGGTTGCTGATGTTGAAACTCTTCACTTCCATAGTAATATGACATATCTGGAACATCTTGCTCGTACTGTTGAGGATGGTATTGAAAATATGGTTGTTCCTCATAACTGACATATGGATCAACTCCTCCGTAGTAACAATATTGTGAGGGATCATGAACGCCAAAACACCGCTCACATGGCTGAGGCTGTTGAATACCACCTTGGTTGCTCCAGCACTGATACGTCTCATGTGCGCCCGCACATAGCTCACAAACACTAACCACCTGCTGAACTCCATAGTAATTTAGAAAATCCATCTCCAACTACAATGCTCTCTGACAAGTACCTGAAACACCAACTAACTACAAGAATAGATGAGAAAAAGAAATCTGAGTCAGTGAACTCTAACGACCACTATTGACAAGCACATAAACCAAAAATAAAACACCGATGATCCCCGGCAGCGGCGCCAAAAACTTGTTATGCAAAATCACGCAAGCGTACGTGGTCACAAGTAATATATAAGGTTAAGTCCAAATTCGTTCCCACAGGGATCAAGTTATGGTTCTATTCAGTAAATATGCCTATGCAACAATGTATGGTTATTATGCACTGCTAAGACAATAACAATTTTGGGTTTATTAAACTAAATTAACTAAGACACAAATTATCAAAACTAAGAATTAACTAACTAACAAGAATTAAAATCTAATTACGTCTGCAAGAAAAACCATGGAATCCTAACTTCATTAAATACTTCGCTTAGATCTGATGCCTTTAATCACTATATGCAATGGCTATGATATCTGATCGGATAACACGAAATGAGTAAAAGTTACCTCTCGGTATACTAGTACCAATCTACACATACATCCACAAAAGAGATAGAAGATGAATAGGCACCTATTATGTTTAGACCCTATATCTCTATAGAATTTGAAAACATAGAGGTTGAAGCACAAGTTATCCACTTAGATCACATAGGGTAGCATAATATCTCTATTCATGCCATAAATCATGATGATTAACATCAACCTATCCTATGCTAGCATGGCAAGTTCTAAATCTCAAGATCCACTCTCGTTTAGCAAGAGATTAACAAATTAGATGTTAGCTACGCATCTAAATTCAATAAGCACAACCATACGAGGATATCAGATATACATCACACACAGATCTTTAAAGCAATCAAGATACTAAAGCTCCATAAATAACTCCGTTAGAATCCCATGACAACGATTAGTTCATAATCGAACCTCTCGTCATCATAGGATCTGATGAAACCATGATAAAAACAAAGTATGAAAATATACAAATAAACCTAAGTAATTGATATGTAATTGTTCTACTCCTAATGATGATAATCTTAATAATCTAATTTACAAGGGTTGGATGTGTTTATATAGGCTCTAGACACCTTGCCCAGCAAGAAAATACCAAAACAGAATTATAATAGAATTTCTGCAAGATACGTTTCCTAAACTGATTCTGTTTTTTAAGGGAAATTCGTAGCTGACTTTTCTTCTGTTTTCCAGAGCCGTTCCAGACGTAATTGGGCTTCTGGACCACCTTAGAATGATAGAAAATCTCGTTATCTTCGCGTGGACTGCTTACGGGCTGAAAACAGACTTATAAAACTCAAGATATGGCCCAAACAGTGAATCTCACGCGTGCATCCCAATAAATCCGAATTTTAATAAATTAAATCTCCAAAAACGACAAAAACATCCACCATAATCAACATCCTTGTAAATCTGCACAACTAAACAAAACACATCAAAACTACAAGAAACTTGAGCCCAAGACAATCAATTTAAGCCGATTTAGAATGTTCCAAGTGGATATACATCCACTTATCAAGTACAAGCCTCGAGGTGCAATAAAGGGGCAAGCTTTAGCAGATTTCATATTGGAGTTTCCTTCCCAATCTGAGGAAGATGCCTGGGCTCTCAAAGCGATCCCAGAAGTGGTTGACCCCAAGCTCAAAAATGAAAATTCAGCCTCGTGGTGGGAATTATATGTTGATGGGGCATCTAATAAAGAAGGGGCCGGAGCTGGGATCGAGCTTGTTACACCTGAGGGTCGCAAGTTGAGTAGTGCTGTTCACTTCGCCTTCGAGGCTTCTAATAACGTAGAAGAATACGAGGCTCTCATAATTGGCCTCAAGCTCGCAATAGAAATGAAGGTAGAGAATCTCAATGCATATAGCGATTCCATGTTGGTTACGGGTCATGTTGGATGTGGATGGCAAGCCAGGGGACCCCAGATCGAGTTATATTTAAGGTGTGTGCAAAGGCTTATGAAGTCATTCAAGCAAGTAAAGTTGGAGTTTATCAGGAGGGCAAAAAATCAAGGAGCAGATGCCCTCGCAAAAATGGGTTCGCGACGCGAGGCTACTTTACTTGGGATTATCCCATTGGAAATTCAAAGTAAACCTAGCGTACCAGAAGAATTTGTTATGGAAATAGCAAGCCAGGAGTCAACATGGATGGCCCCTATATGGGAGTATGTAAAGAATGGGATGCTACCTCAGGATAAAATAGAAGCGAGGAGGGTCAAATATCAGGCGGCTCGCTATGTTATCTATGACGAGGTCTTGTATCGAAGAGGGTTCAACACTCCACTTTTGAGGTGTGTAGATGGTGAAGAATGCAACTATATTTTGAGAGAGGTCCATGAAGGAATGTGTGGCAATCACTCGGGTGGTTCCCTAGCTCAGAAAATTTTACGACAAGGATATTTCTGGCCCACATTGAAAAGGGATGCTTTTGAGTTCGCTAGGCGATGTGACAAGTGTCAAAGATATGCAAATTTCAGTAATGCCCCAGTTGTTTACCTCACCTCGTTGATGAGCCCTTGGCCCTTTGCTATGTGGGGAATAGATCTTATTGGTGAACTCCCTAAAGCTAAGGGAGGAGTAAAATATGCAGTCGTGGCTGTGGACTATTTCACTAAGTGGGCCGAGGCCGAGCCTCTTGCTACCATCACAGCTAAAAAATTGAAGGACTTCGTGTACAGAGCAATTGTTTGTCGCTATGGGATTCCATATCAGCTCATTTCAGACAATGGGAAGCAATTTGATAGCAAGGAGATGAAAGAGTTTTGTGAGAGTTTGGGAATCAAGAAGAGTTTCTCTGCTGTGAGTCACCCTCAGACAAATGGACAAACCGAGGCCATCAACAAGATAATCAAGCATACCCTAAAAGCCAAGTTGGAAGAGAGTAAGGGTAATTGGCCCGAAGAGCTACCAAAGGTCTTGTGGTCATACAACACGACCCCAAGCTAGGTCTACCACAGGCGAGACTCCATTTTCTTTGACATATGGGTGCGAGGCCATGGTGCCCGTGGAAGTAGGGTCAGGCTCGTTCAGAAGGGAAATTACGACCCCAAGTCAAATGAGGTCAATCACAGGCTCTACTTAGATATTATTCAAGAGTCAAGAGAAGAGGCTCAGCTTAGGCTCGCAGCTTATCAAAGGCGAGCCGCAAGGTATTATAATGGAAAGGTTCGCATGCCACATCTTCGCGTGGGGGACTTGGTGCTTAGGAGAGTGATGCCTAACACTAAGGTCTCGTCCCATGGGGTCTTTGGAGCCAATTGGGAAGGGCCCTATAAAGTTTATGGTGTCATCGATGAAGGGACTTATTATCTAACTAACATGGATGATAAGGTCATGCCACGAGCCTGGAATGCAGAACATTTGAGAAAATACTACCAGTAGAAGCTTCGCTCCTGGTGGTCTCCATCTACTACTACTTAGCATGAATAAATTCATACAAAGTACTCGGGGGGTAGTGATCATATAGACACCTCCTCGTTATGATGTAATGAAAGTTGGACTTTGTCCCTAGTATTTATATATATGAAGTTTTTTCTCCAAAAAAGTTGTGCAATTTTATTCTTTTGTCAGTGTTAAAATTTTCAGGACTAGGCCAGCACAGCGTATGCGAGGCTGAACACCACTCAGGTCAACGAGGTCACGAGCGTGCACTTACTGTGGCCTGAGGGAATGTCTTTAAAGTTTAGTTAAAAAAAAAAGGAAGTTCAAAGAAAAAGAAGTCAAGGTGCGACCTCAATCTCCGGATCGTGTCTGCGACCTCGCAAGGAAGGCATCGCAAGTCTTGATCCCAAAGAGACAGGGTCCACCTTGAAGTTTAGCAATTTAAAAAAGAAAAAGCTACAAATTCTACAAGGGAAGCTTCGCAGATGTGAGGCCAATCTATAAAGAAGACAAGCTATCTATAAAGCAAAAGCAAATACAAGACATGAAGAAATGAAGATAGTTACATAAACACAAAAGTTTCTGGGTCGCTACGCGAGCCCAACATACTCCAAAGTTATCAGAAGGTTATCAACAAAATATTACAACTTGCGAGACATTCAAGGGGTGTCCGCATCCCCAGTTCAAAATGTTGGAAAACAGATTATGTCGCAGCCTCATTGGGTTTCTTTTGGTTAGCAGCATTGGCCTTGGAAGCCTCGCTGGCGATCCTGGTATCCTTGGCATCTTCTTCATCAATCTCCTTGCGGAGGTCAGCTGCATACTCAGCATTGCCAGGACCAAGCTGCGACCAGTCAAAATCAGGAACCTTCCTAACGAAGCTCTTCATAAAATCAGCCTGGGCAGCTTCCTCAATCTCCTCGCGATTGGCTTCAGCAGCAGCGAGCTCTTTCTTCAGATTGGACAGCTCCTCCTCGTGCTTCTTCCTCAGCTCCTCCTTGAGTTGCTCCGCCTCGGTTAAAGCCTTATGGAGAGCTGTCTTTTCATCACCAACTTTTTTAAGCTCGGAGCGAAGGGTCGCTGTATCAGCCTGCAAGGCTCGCTTGTAGCTCTCCATCATAAGCTTCTTTTCTTCCTCAGCCTTGGCTTTCAGGGACTTGACCTCTTTCTCCAACCTTTCATTAGCCGAGACAACGCATCTTAGCTCGCGTAGATGCGAGGCCTGACGAATGAAGCCTTCAGCTAAGCATTTGGAAACCGCCTCAGAGTTTTCAATTAGCTCGGCCCCCACCTACTCAGTGCACTCCTCTTCAGTAGCATGAGTGTATCCATGCTTAGCATATAAATGGTGTACTGGAGTTGTATCAGCAGGTTTTGTTACCTGAGGCAGAGAACCAGTCTTGCGCTTTTTTGGAACGTGCTCAGGGGTCGTTTGAGGAGGTTGAGGAGCGACCTGGGCAGTTGTTGTCAATGGAGGAGGAGGAGGAAGATCATTTTTCTTCTTGGATGGAGTGGCCGTTGGATTTTCAACAGGGGCCTCCTTGTTTTTTGAGCAGAAAGGGGGTCTGCGGCTTCTTCCTGACATGTCTACAAAAAGGAGAGGAAAGCAGTTAGACACGATTATTAAAAGTAAATAATGTGAAGACAGTAAAAGACAATTACTATGAAGAAATTATTAAACTACAGTATAAAGTATTCTTACTCTCTTCCACTATCACTTTAGAGGACGAGGCCTCCTCTCGCATTTTTCTCTTTAGCGAGGCCTTCCTCGCACTTGAAGGCCCCACCTCAGAAGGAAGCACGATCCCCTCCTTTAGGAATCTGCATTCAATTAGGTTTTCTAAGGAAAGGAGGGTTCGTACATTCCGGTCTTCACGAGGCATCTTCAATACATCATCAGCTCGTGTTTTTTCCTCGCCCTTAAGGACGGTTCGCACCTGGCCTACCGGAAGATAGTTAAATGAAGTCTTTATTCTGGGCACCTCGTGAACGTAAAGATAAGGCCCCTTCCATGAGCCCGCGTTACTTGGAACGCTGTGGTAAAGATTTTTCTTATTAAATTCTTGCCAGACTGAGAAGTAGACATAGCCGAAGTCAGATGGTCCGCATCTCTTCAATTGCAAAAAATAGCCCATGGTCCTTGCATCGAGGGGGGGATATCTCAACTTATGATAGATAATGTAGAGGGCTATCATTGCTCTATATCCATTGGGATTAATTTGGATAGGAGCGAGGTGATAGGTCTCGCACACGTCTCTGATGAATGGATGGAGAGGCGAGGAGACACCGATTTTCATCATGGCGGATGACAACACCATGCGAGGCACCCTTCCTCCGTTTTCTGTATAATTGAAGCGGTAGCATCGCATTGAAGCCTTTGGCAGAATGATTTTGCCTTCAGGTCTGTATGTGTCGACTACCTTTTTCAAGGACTCAGCATTAAGAATTGTGGACAAGTCCCTGCATCCCAAGATGCGAGGTTGACCAGGCTTCACTTTCGAGCCCTCTTCAATGTCCTCGGGGCGAGGTCCCCCAACATAAATGGTACCCTCTAGTTCAGGTTGAGGGGTTGGTATGTAGGGTTCTGGAGAAGCTTCAGGCACATAGTTGTAATCTTCAAAGTTAACTACTCTAGCCACTTCATCGAGGCCGCCATCGTCAGAGGAGGGTTCTTCATAATCGGAGTCATCGGAGTTCGCCTCGTTGTCACCTCCACCCTCAATCTCGTAGTAAGCATGGCCAAGGGAGTCTATTGATGAAGTGCTGGTCAATACTATGGGACTTATGTTGAGGAGATTCTTGTTGAGAGGAGAAAGGGGTTTGGGGAAGTTAGCAAAGAACTCCTGTCCTTTCTTTAACAGTTTGTCGACCTCGCCTTGAACTGAGGAGGGGGGAACGGTTATAGATGCTGGGTTTATCGAGCTCGAAGGGAAATCAATAGAATGGCTCTGCGAGGTGGAAGGTCGTCGTGTTCTCCATGTTGTTAGAGGAGTCTCTCGGGTAAATTCCTCCTGTGACCATTGAGGATCCATGTATAGTTTGAAGGAATTGGTGCTTGCACTTGTGGCCTTAGCAATGTTCGCGGCCGCTTGTTCGCTAATGGAAATGTGAGGGAGAGGTGAAGGAGTCCTTGAGCTATCGCTAGACATCTGAAAAGATGGTGGAATATTAGTGTGTGCACTTACAGAATATCAAAGAAGATAAAAGAAGAAAAAATGTCTAAAGAGAAGGCTCTAAGTGTTCCTACTTCGTACATAAAGAATAGGGGGTCGCATAACTACTTTGTTTTGAGATCGCAGGCCTACTTATTAAAGGATACGTGTTCTCAGGCTTAGCGAGGTAGGGCTCGCAGTGTGAAATTAAATGTGTGGGGTTGCAATTAGTAAGGCTCGCATTGCATGTAATTTTCAGCAAATTTTTACAAATTTATGGGTTACACATGTATTCAAATGAAGAACAAGAGAGAGAAACTTACTTTTTGATGAAGAAAGGTTGAAGATCTTGAGAAAGATTGGCCTCGTTCTTGATTGATAGCGAGCTGGGTCTCTGTTTGATCCGGGAGCAAATTGGCAGCACTTCGGTATGTTGTTAATAAGGAAAGTGACAAATGATTTGAAATTTGAGGTTTATATAGTAGTAAGGAGAGAGACGGACACGCTACACGTGTCATCATCTCAGCAAGTGTGACCAGATCTAGAGACGCGCCAACTGTTAGCAACTATTCAAATTCATTGGGCCTGCGATGAGAGCCCATAAAGGAGTAATCAGTAATGGGCCTTGGCCTCGCATTCAATTTTCTAGAAGACATTCTTTGAGTCCACATCGCATTTCTAATGGCAATATGGACTCGGGGGGTAGTTGTTATGCCTGAATTTGGCATAAGTCTTAAACAAGCTTAATGGGCTAGAATATCAGTACATCTCACATAATGGGCCTAAGAATGAGGAATGGGTCATTAAAGTCCGCCATCACCGGGAAGTTCGTCACAGTATTTTACAGCAGGTCACCAGCGAGCCCTAGGGTATGGATCGCAGTTCATGAGGTCTAGCGAGGCCTAGAGGTCCAGCGTGGCCTAGAGCATGTGTACTACAAAGGCTTATGGTCAGGCCCAGCGAGGTCGCATAAGTAGGTTATCTCCATGCAGCGAGGATCGCCTCGCATGGCCAGACCCAGCGAGGTCGCATGCGAGGCCATCTAGTCAGTATCGCCAGAAAAGATAATTATAGCATTATACAAGCTGCAGGTTCCCCTTTATGGGTCATGAACAGAATAAATGGGTAGAAAAACAACCCAAGGAGATGACTAGTGGATTTGGGCCAAGCCGAGCCCATAGAAACCCTAGCCCATCTAGATAACTTCTTCTCTAAGAGAACTACGTATGGCTTGATCCCTATAAATAGGGTACGTAGGCATCTTGTAAAGCATGAGAAACAGTTCACCACTGATTATCAATATACAAGAGCAGCCACATCAAAACACATAAACCCTAATCCCAATTCTTCTTATAGTAAAATATCCGTATTTTGCTCCGTAAATCCAGCAACCTCCATAAATATTGTTATACAGGATTCTCCCTATAACAATAATAATAATAATAATAATAATAATAATAATAATAATAATAATAATAATAATAATAATAATAATAATAATATTCACCGTAATGATAATAGTCACCATAATATTAATAATGAAGCTTAATCAACAAATGGATAACGTGTCACTAAATAAATATTTGTACGCATTCCTAAAATTAATAGAAAAATCGAGTTTATAAAATTTATTCGGAGAGGTTCATCATTAAAATTATTAATAAAATTCACGGTTATTACAATCTCCCCCCCTTAAAAGGATTCCGTCCTCGGGATCAACATTATAAACTAAACAATTCGGGGTATTTATTTTTCATTTCATTCTCAAGTTCCCAAGTGGCTTCCTTGATTTGACGGTTCCTCCAAATTACTTTGACTAAATTTATTCTCTTATTTCACAACTCATGCACTTTGAAATCTACAACTTCCACTGGTTACTCTACGTAGGTCAGTCGGCTTTGACATCAATGGGTTCGTATTCTAATATGTGACGATGGTCAGGATGATAAGCTCTCAATATTGATACATGAAATACATCGTGAATGTGCTGAAGATCTGACGGTAAGGCTAATTGATATGACACAGCTCCAACCTTCTTAAGGATCTCAAATGGTCCGATATACATATAGGACTCAGCTTCTCTTTCTTCCCAAATCTCATCACCCCTTTCCACGGGGAAATTTTCCGCAACACTTTATCTCCTATCTCAAATGACTTATCCTTTCTCTTTAGATCTGTAAACTTTCGCTGACGGTCTTGAGCAGCAACCAATCTCTTCCAAATCTTCTTTATGGACTGCTTTGTCTGGTGGACCATGTCTGGCCCTAGTATTCTTCTTTCACCGACTTTATTCCAACAAAGTGGAGATCTGCACTACCTTCCATATAAAGCTTCATACGGGGCTAGACCGGTACTGGAATGATGACTATTATTGTATGCAAACTCAACTAACGGTAGGCGATCATCCCAACTTCCCTTGAAATCTAAGGCGCAAGCTCGTAGCATATCTTCTATCGTCTGAATTGTCCTTTCACTCTGTCCTTCTATCTACGGATGGTAGGCCGTCCTCAGTTTCAGTTGGGTACCTAGGCACTCCTGAAAACTCTTCCAGAATCTAGAAGTAAGCGAGCATCTCTGTCTGACACAATTGACGCAGGCACTCCATGACGAACTACCACTTCCTTCAAATACAAACCTACTAGTCTTTCCACTAAATGTCTTTCACTGATCGGAAGAAAATGTGCTAGCTTTGTGAGTCTATCAACTATAACCCACATGGCATCACAATTCGCTCTAGTTCGAGGTAAAAACATTTAGTGAGCACTTATCTTGAGAGGCTAAAAACTCTTATCTTGTCAAGTCCGATCTTCTTTCTTCCATCACTTGTTCCTGACAGAGGCGAATCTTTTCGAGTAGTTCTGATTGAAAATGAATGTTGTAGACTCTTTCATTGCCTTGGACTTCTAACTCCATTTTCTCGAATTCTTTGATTGAGTCGTTCCTTTCTACTTAAAGCATCAGCTACAACATTAGCCTTTCCCGGGTGATAGTTTATCGAGCAGTCATAATCTTTAATCAATTCCAACCATCTTCTCGGTCTCATGTTAAACTCCTTCTGCATGAATATATACTTTAAGCTCATATGATCCGTGTAAATCTCACATTTCTCTCCACAAAGGTAATGTCTCCAAATCTTGAGTGCAAAAATAATAGCAGCAAGTTCTAAATCATGAGTAGGATACTGGGACTCATATTCTTTCAGTTGTCGAGAGGCATAAGCTATTACTTTCCCATGTTGCATCAGTACGCATCCTAATCCCCTGCGAGAGGCATCGCTGAAAATCACGAAATTGCCTTTTTCATCAGGTAAGGTCAGAACTGGGGCAGTAGTCAGTCTTTTCTTCAATTCTTGAAAGCTGTCTTCGCAATCGGAGGTCCATTCAAGCTTTTCACTCTTTCTGGTAAGTCGGGTCAGTGGCGTAGCTCTCTTTGAGAAATCCTTCACAAATTTACGATAATAACCGGCCAATCCAAGAAAACTTCTAACCTCTATTAGAGCCGTGGGTCTTTCCAAATCTGCTACTGCTTCTATATTAACGGGGTCTACAGAAATTCCTTTACAGCTCACAATAAGCCCTAAAAATTGAACTTCTTTCAGCCAAATTCGCACTTCGAAAATTTTGCATACAACTTTTCCTTCCTCAAAGCTTCTAGAACAAGATGGAGGTGTTCAGCATGTTCCTCCGGAGACTTCGAGTATATCGGAATGTCATCAATAAATACAATTATGAACTTATCCAAGTATCTCTTGAATACACGATTCATTAAATCCATGAAAGCAGTTGGAGCATTCGTCAATCCAAAAGTCATAACTAGGAACTTGTAATGTCAACATTGGGTCCTAAAGGTAGTCTTAGGAATGTCTTCAGGCTTGATCTTCAGTTTATGATATCCGGATCTCAAATCGACCTTCGAAAAATGCGTAGCTCCCTTAAGTTGATCAAACAGATTGTCGATTCGAGGCAGAGGGTATCTGTTCTTGATGGTCATCTTGTTCAGTTCATGAAAATCAATACCTAGTCGCATAGATCCGTCCTTCTTTCTCACGAACAAAACTGGAGCTCCCCACGGGACACACTTGGTCTGATTACACCTTTGTCAAGTAGCTCTTGCAGCTGTGTTGCCAAACCCTTCATTTCCACTGGTGCCATCCTGTAAGGCGCTTTTGAGATGGGCGCGGTTTCTGGTGCTAAATCAATGGTAAATTCTGTCTCTCGATCTGGTGGCAATCTAGGTAACACATCGGGGAAAACATCTTTAAACTGATTGACTACTGGAATCTCATCGATGGTAGGGGTCTGTTTCTTTTCATCTATCACATGAGCCAGATAAGCTTGACATCCTTGTCCAAGTAGTCTCTTAGCTTGGATTATTGACAGAAAATCTTTAGCCGGTTTACGTCCGCGAAACGGGATTCTCATACCGTTAGGTCCACTTAAGCTAACCTTCTTTCGACGACAATCAATTTGGGCATCGTAACGTGCTAACCAATCCATCCCTAAGATTACGTCGAATTCCCCTAACTTAAAGGGAATGAGGTCTGCGTCGAAACGTTGACCCTGAATCTCTATAGAGTAGTTCGGGCACAAACGGTTTACTGGAATGACTTCCTGATTTGCTACTTCTATTCTCAAAATTCCCTCTAAGGGTACAGACTCAAGATTTAGCTTATTCATGAAGTTCTCAGAGATAAAAGATTTGGTGGCTCCGGAATCAACTAGAATACACGCATTCTCAGAATTTACTAGAAGCGTACCTGCGATCACATCGCTGTCGTCCATGGCATATCTTACAATCATGTTGAAAGTTCGTGCTGTCGGCTTATTGTTAGGAGGTGATGTGAGTCGAGGCACTGGATTCTCCTTTGAAGGCTGTCTGTATTCTCAGGACACGTGACCTTTCTTTCCACAGTTGAAACAGGCGACAGATTTATCCTTGCAATTAGAAGCATAATGACCTTTCTGTCCACACTTATAACAATTCACGCTGGCTTGATGACAGGGTCCAGGGTGTTTCTTTCCGCATCTCTTGCATTCTAGCAGAGGTGTTCTTTCGAGTATCACATTAACTATCTGCGAGGATTTAAATCTCTAGATGCTTCCTCTAGTGTCATTGTTCCCAACTCTTCTAGTATCAGTGCTTTTATCCTCTCTCTTCACAAAAGATTTCTTCTCGCTCCGATGATCAACTTCTTCCCAAAGTTGTTTCCACTACTCTGGAATCTCCTCTTCTTTCCGTCCTTATCCTTCGGGTACAACTCGCATCCACGCATCTTATTATCTTTGGCAGGTGGTCAACTTCTACTTAATGAAACTACCCGTGTAGTTTGAACTTCCTCAGATTTTCTCTTTTAGCATTTATGTTAACATTGTACATGATTCTCTCTTTCCTTTATCCCAGCAGCTTCTTTGTCACATTCTAACGCCAATCCTTTTATTACCAAAAATATTCTTAATTTCACTTTCATTACGATTATAATCCTTGGGATATAATTCTCTCTCATTTATCTCTATTACCACTCTCTAAACTGATGGGGTATAATAAATATCTTCTTAAATAGTGGCTTGGTTTAACCCATGCTTGTAATTCTTATAAGAATATTTAGCTACAGTCTCATTGGTATCTTCATGTCATGACAAATCTAGAGAGTCCAATTCACTTAGTTTCGAATACTATAACTAATATTTCCTTTTTACTTCAATCTTAAGGAACTTGATCCTCGTGCGATTGTCTGAATACTAAGCAAAGTACCCCTTAATAGTTTTAGCTCATAACACTATCATTGTGCCTTAATAATTCTCATTTACCTTTCACTAATACTTTAATTCATTCATCAATATTTTCATAGTAACGATGGTCTTCCTATTATATTCAACACAAACAATCTCAAGAATCTTCTCTACTTCTCTCAACCATGCTCTTGTCTCTTCAGAATCAATGGTCATTGAGTTTCTCAATCATAAGATGAATTTCTTCTCGTAGTTTTTTTTTTTAAAGAAAATTAGAGAACAGTTTCAAGGAATCACCCTTAGTTTTGGTTTAAATTATAATTACGTCAAGTTCATGATCTTAAGGTATTCTCACCTGGGATTCCCTCAGGTCTAGGCTGAGTGTTTATTCAAATATTTCACCTTAACGACATCTCTCTAAAACATTGTACCAACGGACAGGTATGTTTAAATAGGTAAAATTATTGTCATACTCAAGGTTAAACTTTTAAAACACGACAAGACATGATTTAAATGTTGGAAGAATCACTAACAAGTTATATGGAGGCAAAGAAATAGGCGTTAGGTATGTATATATAGAACAAGTCACAATGAGTTCTTGAATGATTTCACTAGATATGACTCTAAATACCTTTGTCTTTACCTTGTGCGTATCATCTCCCATTCCATTCCATATCGTAAATCTTGATGTCATAATTCCATTGAAAATACTAATACTATGTAGTTATCAACCACATTGATACCTGGTTAACATTCGTAGCAATACTCGACTTTTAATTTGTTGGGAAAAGGTCGATCCAAACTAATTCATAGTATCTTCGATGAGTTCTAATATGAAAAAGGCTCAAGATCCTATAAAAATTCTCATACAATAAATTTCCATACTTCCAAAAGTTACATCATCCTTTAGCTAGTATAGTTAAACTAAAAGATAGGAAAAATGTAAATTATTACTCTTCCATCATCTAACACATACCGTAAGTGACCTCACTTCATTTCTCATCTTGAAAGAATTGGTTTCAATATTTGCTCTTTATCCAACTCATATTCATAGAACCTCAGTACAAAACTACGAAACACTATGTATGAGTTTTGAAGATCTAAACAGGAGAACTAGCGCGATGGTCTAATTCTGATCAGTACTTAAACCTGATTTGCTGAAATTCCTATTTTCGAAAGAGAAGTTTTCATCACTCCCAAATTCTAGTATACACTCTTGAAATTTTGAAGCACTAATCATTTCAGGTTTAATTAGAACTTTGAAGGAAAAAGAATAATTCAGAATATAATAATGTGAAGCAATAACATGGGTATGATCAACTCTTGATAGTGAGAATTTTTTGTAAAGGGATTAACTGAGCGATCAATATGATCATCGAACATTTGTACATTGCATGTCACTAGCATAACTGCCATAGTACCCAAGGTGGCCAGCCTTTAGTACTCTTATGACAAACACTCATGACAGACAATAGCACAACCGGTGGCGTCCACCAGACCTCTATCACAAGGCCAGATAGTCTTCCCCTATATATGTAGGGTTGTTCATCTTAGTATCATAAAGGGTGTCAAATATAGGAAGGAAAATGAAAGGGTTTGTATTTATGAATGTACATAATGCTGGGTAAATTAACCTCTAAACAATATAGATCCTTTTCAAACCGGATAGAATTAAATTGCCTGAGTAAATTCGAATGGTACGAATCTCTGATAATCATTGCTAAGGAAGTTATTTAAAGAACAATTTTCCAGCACCAAATAAGCTCTTAGGAACAAGTATCGATTCTTGAACAAAAGCGACACTTGCAGACTTTGGTAGCTCGTCAGGGAAGAAAGTCTCTAAGAGGGGATGTACGAAAAACACATTACCATAGAGAATCATTTCAACCTCTATAAGGTATATCTTTAGAAAAACAAAACTAATGTCGGTCATGAAATCGTGTAAGAGTTTAGCCTCGAACTTGGAACACATAGTTGTATCTCTCTTTAAGTCCATCTCTGGTGCACGTACCTCGCGCTGGTTCAACTCTGACTCTGGTAAAGGTATTGACAACATCTAAAATATGTGGAAACTCTGTAGCGTATCATCCGATCTTAATAATAATGGAAACTTAGGCATCCTATCTTAAATTAATTAAGAACTAGGGGTCCATCCGGATAAGGTGTAGGAAATCTATCTCTAATTGAGCGGAAATCATCTGGTTCTGAAATAGACATCTACAAAAGAACAAAAAGTTTCGGTCACAACCAGGTTCTAGTGGACTAGATATGCATATAGATATATATATATATATATAAGGGTATAAAGCACTTAGTGCTAAAATCTCAACATCGTATTATATCTCTAAACTCTCACGTCGTGTTATAATTCTAGGCTCGTACGTTTCCTAAAAATATAACTAACGCTCTGATACCAACGTTGTGACGCCCCCAAGTCCGCCCTGACCGGGGACCCGGGTCGTCACATTGTCTCGATATCCTGCAGAACACGTTAGCTCAATAATAAGATCGGTCTCACACTTTATTACAATATGATCATTACATTTCCGAATAATATCCTGTAAAAGTCTATAAAGGTATAAAAGCAAAAAGGGTTCCAGCTGGTCATTCTAATCCTTGCCAGCATAGCCTGTAGCTTTTCCCTTGCCTCTGGATCCTTGGCTGGACGTCTCACATCTTTCTTTCTTGATAGCTGAACAAATGTTGTAAAGCAAGAGTGAGCAACTATGGTGCTCAGCAAATTCTCTACTTGCTCGGTTTATAAATATAATAAGATTTATTGAAAGAAATACTCTAAATGTAAATGAAAATCGGATATCAGAAATCTGACAATTTGACGCATGACTCATCTCGAAAATAGGTACTCGAAAGACTCATCTCAAAAATAGATACTCAAAAGACTCATTTGGTGAAGCTCTGATGACTCAAGATAATTGAATAACTGGTCTTCCATCCTTTCGGTATCTCGGCGGGGCGATCAACTATCCGACCGGGAATACCGTCCTCCAATGACACCGCACTTCGCCCGATCACGGCTACAATACGATATCAACGAATATAATATATAGTATGAATGCTAGCATCATAGTGGGTGATTATATCAACCCTGGCATCATAGTGCCTAAAATATTCTTGTGTCCATATAAGGTACACAAGTCTCTCTTTCTCTATAATGGGCCTCTTTCCCAAAATTGACCAGTAGAATACAGAATTCCCGAACATTTAATGAACTGACACTTTGAGATAAACTTCACAGGAAAATATTTAATTGATCTGGCGGACTGCCAGTTTTACTCAATGTACCACCAATTCGAACAATGGACTGATGTAAACTCTCAATAAACATATTTAAATTGGTTGACACGAACAAAGTGCCAACCTTTGACAAGAAAGGCAACTATCTCGAAATAATGAGAATAGTCTCAAAATGAAACATAATGAGTTGTACTGAACAAATAGTACCACTCGAATGATTATAATACTCAAAATTGATGAACGTTAAATAGAATATTTTTCACTTGATCAATGAGTAAAACTCTAACGATTTAAATAGTATACTCCTATCGGTTGATTCGGACAATGAACCAACTGAAAGATAATCAATAAATATTGTTGAATTTGTACAATAAATTCAACTGAAAAGAATAAATTTAACTATCTCGAACGAATGAGATTAGTTTTACTGAATAAAAATAATAGCCGTCTCGAATTAATGAGATCGACCTGATAGCAACGAATTTGCCTCTACGCTTATAGGGAGTATAATTCACAATGAACCTAAATTAATAGTATCGTAATATTTAACGAGAAATAATGCTCAAAAGAAATTATTGCATCATAAAAAGGTAACAGATAATTCTCATATTTGATAGCTCGAAAATAATTATGGAATAAATTAATATGACAGAAATACAAAGTTTCCGAGAGTTAGGATAGGAATGAACTTGCCTCTGTCTCCATGCTAAATGCTACCAAATAAATAAAAGAGTGCTAACCGCGATCAGAAGTCTCAATTCTCGAAAAGGGAAACTCTATAATAATTACCAAAATGATTTTAGTACTCCGTAAGAAATTTATCACGCAATGTCAAAATAACTCGGTAATAATCACAAAATTTTTCCAACATATAATTAAATTATTCTCGTACTCTGAAAATCTCGCTAAGGCATTATTCAAAATATTTATTAAATGAAGGCTCTATTCGCTTTTCCCATTAATTTTTAATAAATCTGATTTTATGACATCACAATAAAATTTATACGTGAAAATCTCGCTCTATATATTCGTAAGGGAATTTCTCACTTAAAGGTCGCTAATTATTCCTAAATAAATGTTAATACATTGAGCTATATCACATCTCGAAATTAAAAGGCATTTGTAAAACTCTCTCTAATTATCTATAATTTCAAATTATCTAAAATTATCTAATTCAAGTAAGTCTCTTTTAAGAAAATCATCCCTATTTTATTCTTAAAATAAAATGGTGCGAGAATTCATTTTTATTCAATTATTATTTCCACTTTTAACAAAATATAAATCTATCAAAACAATTCTATTTTAATTATCCTCACAATTTCTAATCTCTTTCCTATTTTAATATTCACTAAATAAATCAAAATTCCATTTTATTTCTAAAAGAATATTTAATTGCATCTCAACTATCTCTTTACATCAAGAATCCTCTTTTACTCTAATTAATAAATATCTAGAAAATGAATCAAATTTTCAATGACTTAAAATTTTACTCCATTTCTTTTCTTTACTTTTAAATCCCAATTTTTAATAATTAATCTCTATTTCATTAAACACATTTTATTAAGAAATTAATTAAGTCCCATTTTATATGTATCTATACCCTGTATGTATGCACCACCACTGTTGGGTGGTCGCCGGCTGGACGTCGCGGCGGCGTCGCCGGCAGCAACCACCATCCCCACCACCATCTCTCTCTCCCTCTCTTCCTCTCTCTCTTTCTCCCTCTCTTTCTCTCTCTCTTCCCCGTCTTCCTCAATCTCTCGCTCGCTCTCTCTCCCTCAATCTCTCGACCTCCATCTCTCTCAAATCTCTCCCCGTCGTTGAATCTCTCCCTCTCCGCCTCTCTCCCTCGTTGTCTCCTCCTCCCTCCGCCCCTCTCTATCTCTCTTAATCTCTCCCTCAAATCCTCTTATTTCCTCCCCCTCTGCTCGCACGCCATCTCCTCCCTTTCTCCTTCGTTTCCGACATCACCCACCACAACAGCAATCCCCCTCCGATTCACAAACCCAATCTCAAAATCAATCTCCAATTCACCCAAATCAATTTAAAACTCATTACATAATTCAAATTTATAAAATCCCTAATTAAGTATTATAACCCTAATTTAAAATAACATTTTCTAATAAGGTAGCACAACAAAACATATCAAACATGATTACAAAAAAGGTTTTTAAGCGTATGAGATCATACCCTCTTATGAAATCAAGTTTTTAAAGCTTGCTTTGAAAACCAATTTCTTGAAACACCTTAAATATATATACCAATATGTAGAGCTAATTATGGGCTAGCTAAATCTCTGATTGCATGTAAAAATCGGATATAATCCATGTGGTTTAGAGCTTTGCAAGGTTGGTGTTTTAATGGTGAAAAGGAAAGAGGTGGGGTGTGCTCTGTTTCTTAACAGAGAGTGGAGATGAGAGGAAATAAATGGGTTTCTAATGCTAACTTCTCATTATATACTCATTAACTAACCACTTGGGCTCTAATGGGCCAAAAGAGTTTTGGTATCAATCTTGACCCAAATGCTAAGATTATCTCTACTCAAAATATAGAATAATACCCATTAGAAATTTCTAAAATAATGAAAACATTTATTAATAGCCTCTAGAATTATGACAATTTTATTTGTTAAACAATCCTAAATTCCTAATTATATAATAGTTGCTAAATTAATAAATTTGGTAGCAATTATAATAATAATAATAACAATAATAATATTCACCGTAATGATAATAGTCACCATAATATTAATAATGAAGCTTAATCAACAAATGGATAACGTGTCACTAAATAAATATTTGTACGCATTCCTAAAATTAATAGAAAAATCGAGTTTACAAAATTTATTCGGAGAGGTTCATCATTAAAATTATTAATAAAATTCACGGTTATTACAAAGATAGAGTACAAATATGAAATCGAACGTGTAAAATATTATATATATCAGATTTTTAACAATAATTTGATATGTAAATTAATAACATATAAAATTAAAAAATTAATATCATTATAAATATTAAAAAAGGAACCGTGCATTGCACGAGTTATAAGCTAGTATATATAATAAGAGTAAGAGGGATTATAAGGAAGTACTACCGTAGGTCAAAGGTTCGATTCTCACCAACTACGTAATTAAAATAAAACAAATATACTTTGAATTTTAAGAATTTTATTTTTCTAATTGCGAAAGGAGTCAGTATTTAAAGAGAAACATTATATCCTATTATATAATAAGAGTAAGAGGGATAATAAGCAAGTACTACCATAGGTCAAGGGTTCGAATCTCACTAACAACATAATTAAATTTAATATTTGTAATTTTAAATATACTAATAAAACATATGATAAAATTCACTTTTCAAAACTCATTAATCATTTATTAAATTTAATATTGGAAACTTATTAATCATCTATTAAATTTGATATTAGTACATGCCAAAAATTTAGTTTACAAAATAGCATTGGAAAATTGTGAGCACATAAGCACGCTCTAATCTCTTTTATAAAAAAACTATTATCTCTAGCTTTCGGGAAACAATCCAAATCAAACCTGACTTTAACAACTAAATAGTTCCGATTCAACACAAAAATTCATGTTTGTCTTCTGTACTTCATATGTGCATATAATTTAAGTTAATTTTGAAAAACAAATTCAAGTAATAATAAAATGTAACAAAAAAGTCAAAAACAACTTATTATTAGTTACATATATATTTTTTTACAAAAAAAATTATAATATAAAAATACATGTTAGCTAGTAATTATATCCTTATATATAATAAGCGTAAAATGGATCTTATCCATAAGTTTGGTCATTGTATCGTCAAAATAATCTCAACCGTCGACTCAAAAATGTTTAAAAATAGACAATCAAGATTACGTCAAATTAAAATAGAAATTATAATAATAAGTTGCATTAGAAGTGAATTTAAAAAAATTATAATTTAAAAAGGATATAATTAAAAAAGGTAGTATTAGAAATAAATTTTAAAAAGAAAATTATAATCTGAAAATGATATAATTAAAAAAGGTTGTATTAGAATTGAATTTTATTTACTTTTTATTAGTATAAAAAAATTCATATTTACTTGGTCTCTATCTTGAGATCTAGAAATTAGATTTAGATCATTTTATAATCCACGCGAAACTCATAAAATTATCTTTAATTTAGTGATGAATTAATAATTATTATTCAAATGGAAACACTCATAATTTTAAGAAAAAATATAGTTACGATTTTTTACATTAATCCTATTCAATGTAGAAGTCCTACATTGATAATGATATTCAATGTAGAAAACCAAATTATATATGATTTAAATAATTGACGTACACATTTTCGTAACTTATTATTATAATTGTATTTGGTTGTTAGTAGAACTATCTTCAAATAATAACAAGGGTATTTTCATAATCGAAACGAATTATAAGTAGAATTCATAAATCGAATAGAATTTTCAACGTAAAAAATCGTCAATTTCTTCTCTCTATTGTTTCTATGTTAATTTGATTGGAAAATAATCGTTAAACCATCAATAAATTAAAATTTATTTTGTTAAATTCATGTGGACTATAAAACCGTCCAAATCAAATTTAATTATAATAGATAGAATAAAAATATTAAATTGAATATGTAAAATCTTTTATATTATCAATTTTTCAACAACAATTGAATATGTAAATTAATTAATAACATATAAAATTTAAAAATTGTTATAATTATAAATTAAAAATATTTTAAAAAAAGTCGTGCGTTGCACGGATTATAAGCTAGTAATACATAATGTTGTTATCTTCGCAAAGAATCACTAATTTACCATCTAATGGTTCCTATAAATGGGCTTAACAAGCCAAACCACATGCATACTAACCGCTGAAGACACGTAATCCCATCAAATTATAAACTTTGACATACCTAAACCACGTAAATAATATCTGAATATATAGCTTGATTAAGCTTGAATGCTTGATTCCCAAAAATAGTATATGATCAAAAATATAGTATGATAATATTAATATCAAATATAATATTTAAACGGGTTCTATTTTACATAATTACATACTTTTATTTTGTTATTTCAAAATAATTTCAATCATTGAATCTAATAATTTTAAAAATAGACAACTAAGATTATATCATATTAAAAAAATTTATAATATAAAAAATATATAATTAAAAAAAGTTTGTATTATAATTGAATTTTAAAAAGTAATCATAATCTGAAAATGATATAATAAAAAAGCTTCCATTGGAAAATATTATCGCGGAAAAGGGGATTTTATCCATAATTTTGGTCATTGTACTACCAAATAATCTCAACCGTCGAATTTAATATTTTTAAAAATAGACGATCAAGATTATATCATATTAAAAAAAATTATAATCTAAAAGGGATATAATTAAACAAGATTGTATTAGAATTGAATTGTTAAAAGGATCGAAATTATAATATGAAAATGATATAATTAAAAAAGGATACGAATGAATTTTATTTAATTTTTTATTAATATTAAAAAGTTAATATTTACTATTTGGACTCTATCTCGAGATCTAAAAATCAGATTTTGATGATTTTACAGCTCACGCGAAACTCATAAATTATCTTTAATTTATTGATGATTTAACAATTATTATCAAAATGAAAACACTCAGAATACTCAATGTAGAAGACCTAACTTGATAATCCTTTCCAATGTAGAAAATCAAATTATATATAATTTAAATCATTGATATACACTTTTTCGTATTTCAATATAAATACACTTTTTAGGTTACACGTTAAAAGGTCCAACGTTTTTCATCTATTTATTTTATAATCTAACTATTCTTATTTATTTTTGTCGTATTGAAAACCAGACTACTAAGTATCAAAATTTTGGACAAAATCCTCTTACACTTAATATTAAAACCGTATTTGGTTGTTAGTAGAACTATGTTCAAGTAATAAGAATGGTATTTTGATAATCAAAATGAATTATAAGTAGATTTTATAAATCAAATAGAATTTTGAAGGTGAAAATCATCAATTTCTTCTCTCTTTTGTTTCTGTGTAACTTTAATTGGAAAATAATTGTTAAACCATCACTAAATTAAAAATTAGTTTGTTAATTTCGTGTGAGCTGTAAAATCGTCCAAATCAAATTTTAAGAATTCAAGATATAGCATAAATATTGAATTGAACGTGTAAAATCTTATAAATATATCAAATTTTTAACAAAAATATGATATGTAAATTAATAACATATAGATATTAAAAAAATAATATCATTATAAATTTTAAAAAAGAAACTGTGCGTTGCAGGGGTTATAAGCTACTATTAATAATTAATGGAAGCATCAGCTACAGGTGGTACGACCAGTGAGAATCCTTCGAAAATATTCGATTCATTATAATTCGTAGCCTGAACATTGTTGAAAGTGGGTAGTGTGGCATGAGAAAACCTTTGAGACCCTTGATGATTATAATCAGAATGTATGTCATAATCAGACATAGTTTGTTGGTCGTATAGAGTTTTATGCAATATGAATTAATTTGGATCGAATTTACGTATACTTTAATTTTTTGTGGCGATTTTTTTTAATTATAATCCTTTTCATATTATATATATTTTTTAAATTCAATTCCAATACTACCTTCACTACAAGAAAAACACGATCCTGCAACTGTTTTTCACCGTTGTCTGACCTCCATTTTTTTCGTTGTCTATCCGGCAGTTGTCTGATTAAAATCAGACAATGGTTTTTTACCCGATGGTAGAAGAAGGTAACACAACGGTTTTAAATTGTTGTTAAAAATTACGTAACACAACAGTTGTATAATAAGAACCGTTACTGGAAACAGCATAATGCAATGATTTTCTAACTAATAGACAACATGGAATACATGTCATGTAAGAGTTCTCAATTAACTATTTTTCACCGTTGTCTAACCTCCATTTTTTTCGTTGTCTATCCGGCAGTTGTCTGATTAAAATCAGACAATGGTTCTTTACCCGTTGGTAGAATAAGGTAACACAACAGTTTTAAATTGTTGTTAAAAATTACATAACACAACAGTTGTATAATAAGAACCGTTACTGAAACATCATAATGCAATGGTTTACTGACAAACACAACAGTTATTAAAAACCCCTTCATTTGCTAAAATTATACTCCCTCCGTCCCTTTTGATTGTTAACATTTCACTTTTTCAAAACTTTCTGGCACGCATTTTAAGGTGCATTTTTAGGATAGTTAAATAACTTTTTTTTAAAATTTTCTTTTTCTGTATAAAAATTTAAACATTAAATTTTTATACAGAAAAAGAAAATTTTAAAAAAAAGTTATTTAACTATCCTTAAAATGCACCTTAAAATGCGTGTCAGAAAGTTTTGAAAAAGTGAAATGTTAACAATCAAAAGGGACGGAGGGAGTACTAGACAATGATTTATTTACGAAAAGAAAACTAAGCTAGACAATGCATTGACCATGCCAAAATTAATATAAATTAAAAACAATATCAACATTGTAGATTTAATACAATTCATTACATAACCATATATTATTAACAAATCTCTAGGAAAGCTAGTTGCTAGAAACATTTACATTATAACTAAGTTTCCACAAATACATTAAGAAATTCCCGCAGAAATCAAGGATGCAAACAGGAGTCTTGGTCGCTTCACGGATTTCTTTTAATGCGCTGCAACACCCAGCAGTTGGCTCATGCTATTCACCTATGTAATATGCACCGCACATTGATTAATACTCTTTGTGCTTTAATCTGAGAAACTAGATTAATGTGCATACCATTAAAGTGGCAGATATAGGCTCTCATAAGAATAGACACTACCGTGAAGAGTTTCCAAATTGAATTGATATAAGTACTATCTGGAAGCAACTGCGGCATAACTATACTGCCATCAAAACATTTGAAAACTGTAATTCCTGCAGTAATAACTAGGTAACCTATTGCCATTGCAACTGCCAAGCCAGATGTGAAGCTCAATGAATCTGGAAAAATCAACAACATAAATCAACATTCTGTTTTGCACGGGTATATGATACAAATGTAGATAAACAAAGACAACATGGACATATAAAATAAAGACAACATGGATATATAAAATCAGCTTGACACTGCATTATAGTTTTTCCTTAATTGTAGCTATTCCTTAATTGTTATTTAGAAACTAAGGTAAACGAGACAATAAAGCTAGAACACTTTTCAACTGAAAGTACTAAAAAAGAGAGGAAATGATCAGCAGCAAAAAGCAAATATGTTACGGTTTCTCTCTTTAAAAACTGATAATGAAGTCAAACATGGTCATGACAAATGGTAAGCTTCTTTTGCCCATATAACTTTATCGAGACAAAATGTTGTTCGAGCAATTTTCAGGTTATGAACTACTAAAAGAAACATAATACTTATGCTTACATTTTGTACAGCCAAGAACACAAGGCACAAATCTCTGGCCACAAAGAGTCGAAACTTTGTTTTACGCCATGAGCTATCCTCTAACTTTACTAATTGGAGATGAAACTGAGCTTTACAAGTTGTACAACGCGAGAACGCAAAACCTTCCTGTGATTAATTGAAAAAATAAGTCAGCAATTATATATCTTCCAAAAGAAACTTTTGGAGTAAGTTTAATATTTATGAAACTGAGAGCAAGCTATAACTACTCGCCTTAACTGAGCGCCAGTGATCCAGGCACATCCGGTACACAAACTGCTGGGTGCCTTTGCACATGCAGGGAGATATCAATTCATCATCTAAGAGAAGTAAACAATGGATGCACTGTAAGTTAGTTTATTTAGATATGACGCAGGAGTAACATCAAAATAATAAATTGAGGGAAATAACATTATCTCAATCTTCTATATGTTACTATGAGACAGTAGCCAATAAGTACCCATCTTACTTTTCTTCTGACTTGGAATAGGGCAGACAAAACTAAGCACAAACTAGCGAACTCCCATGGTAAAGCTGATTAATTTAGCCTCACTATTTCCTTTTCATTCGATATAATACAATATTAAAGCAAATTGGACCTACATAATCTTGTCAATTTAAACTATCAATGAACACAAAATCAGTAGTAGTAACATAAAAAAGGAGAAGAGTTAACTAAGACATACAGTTTCATATCTATAGTAAGAATAATATAACCCTCTATGTAAACATATAAAAAGGCTACCCTCTTGAGAAGTAACCTTGAAAGGAACATAACAACCAGCAGCTTTCATAATTATCACCTAGAGATGTAAGGCAAAGAATTGAACCTTTACACGATCTGCATCCGACAAGGGCCTAGAAGAGATTTCCCTGTTTAAAAGCTATGAGACGAATTCGATAAAAGGCATAGGACCTGCAGTATATAAGCTCTTCCTACCATCATATGCAGGAAGACGCTTTCCCAGATGGTAAAATCTCTGTACAATTTTACCAGTTCTCCCATAACAGCACGGTTGACGCCGCGGGATGTTACCTCTGGAGTAATGATGACCTAAACATCATAACAATGGGAATATGATGTATCTAAATGAAATTTATCAGATCTAAATACCAAGATGTAAAGATAAATTACACAAGGGAAACTCACATCATATTGATGCAGATCCTTGTCTGGAAGTTCAGCAAAAAAGTTGTTAGCCTTTACAATACAACGGGAACCAATACTGCCCCTGCCTGGAAGAGGAAATCCGAGTGATTTGCTTGAGGCTGGAATAGGCCCAACAATCTAGAACAGAACCAGTAGTAGAACAGAGTATTGTCTAGAATACTAAAACCAAAAACCTTCACTATCCAAAATCCACTATACTGGCTATTGTCTAGTCATCTGTACACTGTGAAATAGACACACGCACAGAGAGAGAGAGAGAGAGAGAGAGAGAGAGAGAACAGTAGTTAATAAGGCATAGCCACTTTAGTTGGTGTTGCAAAACCTAGAAATAATTATCATGCTAAAAAATAAAAGTTTAAATCTGAATTGTGGCATGTAGAAACTTCAAAACATAGCAAGTGATGTCCGGAAAAAGTGGGTTTAGAAAGGGGGAGGTGGAGAGTGTTTGGTGAAAAGAAAGGGGGGAAAGAGGGAGAATGAGAGAGAGGGGGAGAGACAGAGAGAGAGATTGAAGCAAGTTTAGAATATGTGGACAAGAGAAAGTTTGGGGAGATAAGGGGGAGAGGGGGAAATGAAATGCTGAAAATTTTGGGATGGGGGGAATTTATCCGCCTTTAACATTTTCGGTTTTTCAATGTACTGTTGTATTTCAGTTTTTAACATAACTGGTAAAAATTCTAATTTATTTAATTTTAGTAAGAATATATTTGATTTCAATTTTAAAATTTTAATTTTTACATAAATGTATATACTCATTTTAGCATTGAGAAAAAATAAACAACAAAGAAAAAGGTCGGGTTGTACGAGATTTATACAAAAAATGTAGTAAAAATGTTGATTCTCGTAATGGGACACATTCCAGATTCACTGAATAATTTTTTTTGAATGATTTTTTCGATGATCGAACTGTACGAATGTTAATAAAGACTCATTTTAGTGTTGAAAAAAATAATCAAAAAATAAAAAGGTCGGGTTGTACGAGATTTTAACAAAAGTGTAGTCAAAGTGTTGCTTCACATAACGGAACACGATCCAGATTCACTGAATAATTTTTTTTGAATGATTTCTTCGACGATCGAACCGTACGAATATTCATAAACACTCATTTTAGTGTTGGAAAAAAATAATCAAAAAATAAAAAGGTCGGGTTGTACGAGATTTTAACAAAAATTTATTCAAAGTGTTGCTTCACAAAAGGGAACACGATCCAGACACACTGAATAATTTTTTTGAATGATTTCTTCGACGATCGAACCGTACGAATGTTCATAAACACTCATTTTAGTGTTGGAAAAAAAATAATCAAAAAATAAAAAGGTCAGTTTGTACGAGATTTTAACAAAAATGTTGTCAAAGTGTTGCTCCACATAACGGAACACGATCCAGATTCACTGAATAAATTTTTTGAATGCTTTTTTCGATGATCGAACCGTACGAATGTTAATAAACACCCATTTTAGTGTTGGGAAAAAAATCGAAAAATAAAAATGTCGGGTTGTACAAGATTATAAAAATATGTAGGAAAATTGATGCTTCCTATAACAGGTCACGATCCAGATTTGCTGAATAAATTTTTAAAATGTTTTTTTCGGCGATCGAACCGTACAAATGTTAATAAACACTCATTTTAGTGTTGGAAAAAAATAATCAAAAAATAAAAAGGGTTGGTTGTAGGATATTTTAGCAAAAATTTAGTACAAGTGTAGCTTCTTATAACGGGGCACGATCCAGATTCACTGAATAATTTTTTTTAATGATTTTTTCGATGATCGAACCGTACAAATGTTAGTAAACACTCATTTTAGTGTTGGGAAAAAATAATTGAAAAATAAAAAAGTCGGGTTGTACGAGATTTTAACAAAAACGTAGTAAATTAATAGTGTTGCTTCTTGTAACGGGGCACGATCCAGATTCAATTAATAATTTTTTTGAATGGTTTTTTCGGCGATCGAACCGTACAAATGTTAATAAACACTCATTTTAGTGTTGGAAAAAAATAATCAAAAAATAAAAAGGTTTGGTTGTAGGAGATTTTAGCAAAAATTTAGTAAAAGTTTAGCTTCTGATAACGGGGCACGATCCAGATTCACTGAATAATTTTTTTTAATTATTTTTTCGACGATCGAACCGTACGGATGTTAATAAACACCCATTTTAGTGTTGGTAAAAAATAATCGAAAAATAAAAAGGTCGGATTGTACGAGATTTTAACAAAAACGTAGGAAAAGTGATGTTTCTTGTAACAGGACTCGATCAAGATTCATTAAATAATTTTTTTGAATGTTTTTTCCGACGATCTAATCGTACGAAAGTTAAGAAACACTCATTTTAGTGTTTGGAAAAAATAATTGAATAATAAAAAGTTTGGGTTGTAGAAGATTTTAACAAAAAACGTAGTACATTAAAAGTGGTGCTTCTTGTAACGGGGCACGATCAAGATTCACTGAATAATTTTTTTGAATGATTTCTTCGATGATCAAACCGTACGAATGTTAATAAACACTCATTTTAGTGTTAGGAAAAAATAATCCAAAAATCAAAAGGTTGGGTTGTACGAGATTTTAACAAAAACGTAGTAAAAGTGTTGCTTCCTATAATAGGACTCGATCCAGATTCACTGAATAATTTTTTTTAATGGTTTTTTCGACGATCAAACCGTACAAATGTTAGTAAACACTCATTTTAGTGTTGGGAAAAAATAATTGAAAAATAAAAAAGTCGGGTTGTACGAGATTTTAACAAAAACGTAATAAATTAATAGTGTTGCTTCTTGTAACGGGGCACGATCCAGATTCACTGAATAATTTTTTTGAATGATTTTTTCGACAATCGAACCGTACAAATGTTAGTAAACACTTATTTTAGTGTTGGGAAACAATAATTGAAAAATAAAAAAGTCTGGTTGTATGAGATTTGAACAAAAACGTAGTAAATTAATATTGATGCTTCTTGTAACGGGGCACGATCCAAATTTACTGAATAATTTTTCGAAGATCGAACCGTACTAATGTTAATAAACACTCATTTTAGTGTTGAGAAAAAATAATCAAAAAATAAAAAGGTCAGGTTTTACGAGATTTTAACAAAAACGTAGTAAAACACGCAAACTGTTATTTAACGATTTAAAATTGTTAAACATTACACAACGGTTTTTTATGAAAAGCCATTGTTGTGCTTACTATCACACAACAGTGTTTTTATCAGAAAACCGTTGTCTGAATATTTAATAATTTCCCACCAAATCCAATTCAAAATTTTCATTATTTCCCACCAAATTCAATTCAAATTATTTCATTATTCCCACTAAACATTTCATTATTTCCCACCCATTTCAATTCAAATTTCCCAGTAGTTCACACAACGGTTTTATAAAACCATTAAACAACGGTTATTCTACGTTGTATCCTTACTAAACAGACAGCAGTTATTCTACCAATGTTTATAACCGTCTTCTAAAGAGGATGTTCAAACAACGGTATTTTGCACTGTTGTATGATACCCATTTATCTCACAATGCTAATAACCATTGTCTATCAACTTTTCTTCTAACAACGGTATTTGAGACACATTGTCTAATGTTCCATACAACAACACTTCTAATAAACTGTTGTCTAACTTACACCACGATTTTGTCTAAAAGCGTTGTCTGAAGATAATATGAAGTTGTCACATACAACGGTGCTGCACAGTTGTATTAAATGGTTCCACACAACATATTTACAATAGAACTGTTGTCTGATTTTATCAGAGCATACCGCTTAGACAACGGTTTTAAAAAACACCAAACACAGTTGTCATAGAAAGACTCTGACAACGTTTTTACGAGGACAGGCCATTAACCGTTGTTTGTTTTTTCGGGACAACGGTTTTTTGATTAACCGTTGTGTGAAACGTGTTGTATGATGTAGTTTTTGTTGTAGTGCTTTTTTAATGATATCCTTTTTAGATTATAATTTCCTTTTTAATATGATATAATCTTAATCATCTATTTTTAAAAATATTAGATTCGAGGGTTGAGATTATTTTGGAAGTACAGTGATATCCTTTTTAGATTATAATTTCCTTTTTAATATGATATAATCTTGATCGTCAATTTTTAAAAATATTAGATTCGACGGTTGAGATTATTTTGACGGTACAGTGACTAAACCACAGTGACCAAACCAAAATAATTGATCTCAACAGGGAAAGTAAATCAACACAACATGATGTATCTACAGAGGTAGGGTTGTATGATAAAGTACTACTGAAACAATATTCGATATAATTTGAAGAAACAAGTTAAGGTCACTTGGGTAAATTATGCTAAAATCGGGAATTTCGTTAACAGGTATTTATAAAAATTTTGAAATCTGGATTCTTTTCTGTTCAACAAGTTTCTTAACACAAGCGAAGAAAATGAAGAAATGACATTGTGTAGAAAAATTATTGGTGAGGTTCGTTAAAGTTCCATAGTTGAACTGAGAGTGGGGAAATAAACATTTTCTAAATATACCTTGTCCTCATCATATAATATAACAAGAAATTGAATTGCATCACTTGAATGATAAGTGAAGAGCAAGACACTTGCCTCGATTTACGGAGTTCCTGATCCTACCATGAGTCCTCGACTCATACTCATATCAGCCCTTACTTCATATACTCGTCTGCTTCATTACTTATCCCTCTGCTTATCTTTAACCATACAAGGTCAGATACTGTTTCAGTGTCAAATCAAGCAACTCTTATTTGCTCTACTCTACCCATACGCGTCCTATAACGTTTACACATATAACAAACATACATAATTACATACAAATATATTCAATCACTTCCATATAATAGCCTTAGTACAGTTACTAAGTCATATAAACACGTCATATAACCACTTCAAAACAGCACACCATCTAATCATCAAAACCACGTTATAAACTCAAAATAATCCATTGACATATATACTTAAATCCTTGGAAATCATTACATACTTCCAGGCATTGAAATCAATTAACTTAAATAGATTTTTAAATAAATTATGCAGGGGATTTTTAGAAAATTTCGGCATGAAGTATTCGTTTATCGGACTATGGGCACAGCCCCTCAATATCAATCAAAAGCAAATCAACCCTGTTTATACAAAATATAAAGCTGCCTCAACTTCCAGCAACATAAAAGTAAACAAACAAGAAAAGTACCCGCCCAGACATGCGGCACCTAGCACATAATGATTTATATTAACACTACTACTTACGCTTCACCAATGATTGTATTTCTCACGCATTTTACTGATACACGTGACAACCAATCATTGACGTTCGTAAGCCCTAGGGAACAACCCCTAGCACTAACTATTACTTACGCTATATCAATGATCACATCACTCAAGTATATTAGTTATACTCGTGATAGCTAATCATGGATATTCGTAAGCCCTAGGGATTAGTCGAAAAGAATTACACAAGTCCTTTAAATATTGACATTTAAAAACTTGTGATCTTCTCATAACCCCTAGCACAATTCTAATTATTATAAAATTCTAACATTTAACATGTAAAGAAAATAAACTAACAGTTTATTCTTGTCGAAATTCACATTGGAAAACTATCCACATATAGGCCAACACCACATAGTTGACAATTATACATTCAACAAATACTAAGACCGGATTTATACCATTTAGCATATAAACATTTACCATTTAGTCCACTCGTATAAACTCCACAAATAATAACAACATCACCACATATTATCCGACAATTAGTAATTACCCACTAACTACTACTAAGCTCGAATAAATAATATCGAACCCACAATTTAATACCAAAATCATAATTAGCAACTAACAATTTAACAATTAACAATTATCGACCCTCCGCACTAATTCACGAAAATCAAGACAACAATCTTACAACTTAACTAATATACTTTCCAAATTAAATTACGGAAATTAATCACTAGCTCGCAATTAAATCAAATTAAATAACAACAATTAATTAATACTCGCAAATTTCACAATTAATCAAATTGCAAGAATACTAATTAAATAATTAAAGTACTACAATTTAAACAAAATACTCATAATTTACGTCTAATCTCGAAATTAGCAATTAATCTTGCAATTTAAAACTAATTCAATTACAACGATACTAATTAAATCACAATAACATATTCGCAATTTAATAAGATGGAAAAATTAAACTATATTGGAAAAGAGGATACCATTTCGTTGGTTGCTCCAATTCGATCCACAAAGACCGATCAGAGAGCTACTCCACCAAAACCATCTACCATCTCTTTCCCATCTCTCTCTCTCTCTCTCTCTCTCTCTCTCTCTCTCTCTCTCTCTCTCTCTCTGTCTCTCTCTGCGCGCTGCACAACCCAGCACCACCTCTGTCCGCGCCATTATTCCTCCCCACTGCTGCCGCCACGAACAGCCACCACCACCAGCGCAGGTCGCCACCGCGCGGTGGTCCCTTCCTCCGTTGTACCAGTCACGCAGCCCTCCCACACTCACACACGCACACACAGATTTATACATACACACTCACACACATATATGTATGTATATATAGATATACACACCCCAATCTCTCTTAATTTCTCTAATCTCTTTTCTTTCTCTTCCTCTCTCATTTTTCTTCCCTCTTCCCGTTGCTTTCTACTTTCCCCGACTGTCAAGAGAGTTCTACCGAATTCTTATTATTGGGCTTGGCCCAAAATGCAAATATTACTACTCTAATCTCTTTCGGCCCAATTAAATACTAATAACCGACTATAATAACTCCAATTAAATAAATTATTCAGAAAATTAGACTTTTCATTTTAAAATAAAGAATATAAAATTACGAACACCCACATATTTTTAAAATATTTTTCGGATAAAAAATGAATTAATATGAATTTTCAAAGTTTTGATCCTTTAAATACAATAAAACTCTTAAAATCATTTTAAAATACTCAACCACCCAATTTAATCCACCCAACAATTTTAAAAACTCAATAAATAAATAAAGATAATTTTACAAAAGATTTTATGATTTTTAAGCCCTCCGATAATTTATAAAATTTACAGAGGATCAAAAATACATGATTTAAATATACTTAAATCCTCAAAAATAAAAATATACTGACCTTCACGGCTCATACTAATCATCATATAAGCACATAAGCACAGATTCACATACATTCCACTTTCCAACAATACTCACATAATATAATTTATAATTTATAATAAATAAATATTATTAAAAATCGAAATTTTCTAGGTCGTTATATCCTTCCCCCCTTAATAGGATTCTGTCCTCAGAATCAATCCTAAGGACACAAATAACAATTCTCATCAAACATCTTACTTCCACTTCCCAGGTTGTATCTTCAACCTCTAGGATTCCATCATACCATCTCATAAATTTATAAGCTCATTCCTTGAGCCCTCAATTTTCCCGAAATAACCTTATGCTTTGGTCACCAAGTCCTTTTTAACTCTAGACGCTTATCACACGTATACGAATATCTTATTCCGAAATCAACATGACCTTGTCGTATAACGATCTATACCTCACGTCAAGACTGATATTACCCCGCCAATCCTTCGAATAATGCAATCGCGCAATTTGCTTTGATTTACAACGGCCTACACTTGGTATGACTTTCACGCTTTACGTATTACCACACGATTTCAAATAGAACTTCGAGAAAAGAATCTCAGGAAATCCCCTGATCGCTTCCACTCCACTTTTCAAGTACTATTTTAATCGAGAAGGGAATAATTAAAAAGTTTCTTTCTTTCTTTAGTCATAACATTTTACCGAGTACCCAATCGGAAACTTAACATCATTTTGTCCATTCTTAGTCGCATTCTCGAAATCGAATACTATAACCAAACACATTCGTCCTTAGATGCACATCAAGCATAATTTAATTAACGACCCAATTCTCAATCTTATAAAATAGTCTGGGTTGCTCAATCTTTTGAAACATAGCCTCGGATATTTGTAGCCTTTGGAAGCTATTATACCCGTCACCTTGACTGTAACTTCACTTTATACATGAAAAATTCTTGAGGTCACAACTCCACTTGATACCAATCATGATACAATTCTTTAACAATTCTCAACAAGCTCCCACTTTAACAACACGCATATACAACTTAATACGCATCATCGCTTATTGATATATCTTAAAACAAAATCTTCCTCAATTAAAACTTTGAGAAAAGGAACATTAAGAAATTCCCCGATCGTTCTTACTCCTCTTTCACGTGCAATGTTACTTGAGAAAGTAATAATCGGAAACTTCTATCCATCCTTCATCTCATTGTTTCACTGAGTACTTATCCTGGAAAATTAACCTTATATCATCTATTCCCAATTGCAATTTGCACGCGAACAACACGCTCAACTCTTATCGCATGGCATTTGCACCAACTACCATTCGGTTTAATACTCAATTTCTACCTTCATACAACGTCGGTTTGCTAAAACATTTAAAAGAAACCCTCAAATATTTTGTTGATTTAAACCATTTAAAAACCATTCGAACCAATTAAAAATCCTTTTGAAAGATATTTTTAAAAAAATCACTTTAAGAGAAAACATTTAAAATAATAGGGTTTTAATCGAAAGCCTTTTGGAACCAAAATATTTTTGAAAATTTTAAAAAATCAATTAACAAACCATGACCTTGGCTTCGACCTAATTCCATATGGTACAACATATTTAAAACTTACTTAAGACTTCACTGCCTTGCATCCTCAGAATTCCTTCCAAATCATAACTTTGCATACTTGGCGAGTCCTCGAACTTGACTCTTCCTATTACGACTCCAACGTTTAACATCACCATCATTGACCACAGAATCATAACATTCAAAATTCACACTAGAACTCTTATGCAAAATTTTCTTCCTTTTCTTGTAAACTCCTACAATCACTCTCGATTGATTTGCATACGCTTCCTGAATCTTCGATCATCTTGTTATGTGATCTCCAATCATGTTAATTTCATATTCTTAATAATCATAAAAGCAGTCTTGTCACTCTTTTCAAACTTCGGCTAGAGTTAACGTAATACTATTTTCGGCAAAATTCCCATCTTTCCGAGCTTATAACTCCTAGCTTTAATTTCTGACTTTGTTACTTGTTACCACACTTCCCTTCTGGCTACAACCACAACTTTCCACATTTATCTTAATAAAATCTCTAGAGATTCTACTCCCGAAATCTTATTTTCTGGTCATGGAATCTCGTTAATTTCTGCTAATTCTCATTCTATAGGCAACTACGGTGCCCCTTTTCTCTTCGAACTCCGCATCTTCCGGATTCCACATTCTTTTCTTGATTAAATTTTATATGTCTTCTATTTAATTGCTTCTGGAAACTTTCTGGTTTCTCTGTCTTCCACCTTATTGACATTTTATTCCATCTTGGTTAACTTTCCACCATCCTTGACAATCATGACTTTCTACCCTGGCTTGCATAAGTTATTTACTCCACATTTTCACCTTACCCCTCATTCAGTCTTGTTTCTTCTTGTTAATTCTTACAAACCTTTCCATTCTACTTCATTCTACTTTACTCAGGTCAACCTTCCATGTCTCTAGAATCTTACGTCTAACAACAAGTACAAAACATTCAAGATCTTTTAATTTTCCATTTACTATCTTCGTCATTCAGTCGACGTTTAAACAATCTTCCTTCAATATTGAATATCTTATACTCATATCTCCGTTACTATTATCTTTTCGCCCTTAACAATATCTGCAATCATGCATTCTTATTTACTGTCCTTCCTGTATTCAATTATTATTAGCCTCAGACCTTGTCCATGTTTTATCGATTCTGTAGTTATACCAATTTGACATGACATACCTGTCTCAATCTGTTAGATATAATTGATGTGATTTAATGTTAGTGTTTAAGTGTTACAGGTAAAAAGAGTTTAACTTGTTATTGAAAGTAGTTGTAGCAGAGTTTGAATATACGCTGATAGCTGGAAGCGCAAACGCTGACAGAAGAAAGCGTAAACACTGCTAGCTGAACACAAGGAAACGCAAACACTGCTGGCTAGGAGAGCGATAGAGTTTGTTAAAGTCTGTCTACTGGAAGCGTCTACAAGTCAACAGAGTTTGAAGATTAATTCAAGATTAATCTGGAAGCAATATCTTTGAAGATTGGATAGCTGTCAAAGAGATTGAGTTGACTTAGAAGACGTGTAGCAATCGTAATTGATATCAATTGTATAGCTTAATTTTAGGAGAATCAATTAACGATTCTACATAGCTGTATATCTTATAAATATAGTTAGGTTAACCCTAGAAGGGTAATCCATCATGAACGAATATCATTCATTGTAACCTAAGCAGCTCTCTGTGATATTTTACATCACTGAGAGAGGAATTATTAATTCCAAACAGTTTTAAGTGCTGAAACGTGTGTTCTTGTTATTTACTCATACAGTACTTGATTATATATTGTGTATTCGACCTAACAAGTGGTATTAGAGACAATCTGTTACTTTATTACAGTTAAAGATCCAAAACACAATAGTAATCAATGGTAGAGATTCCTCCTCCATCAGGTTCTGAGAAAGCATCTACTACTGTTAGTAGGTATGAAATGATTAGGGTTCCAATACTTAAGCCATCAGAATATGCAATCTGGAAGGTAAAGATGACCATGTTTCTGGAAACCACAGATCCAGAATATCTTGATAGAATTTATGAAGGTCCTCATAAACCTACAAAGTTAACTGCTGCTGCTGCTGGTGAGGAATCAAAGGTGGTTCCTAAGGAAAAAAAAGATCTAACTACTGATGATCTTTCATCTATTGCTAAGGATGCCAAAGTAAGGCACTTACTTCACAGTGCTCTTGACAATGTTATGTCTAACAAAATGATTAACTGCACAACTGCAAAGGAAATTTTGGATGCACTTGAGGTTAGATGTCAAGGAACAGCTGCAATTAAGAAGAATAGAAGGAACATACTCACACAGGAGTATGAGCATTTTGAGGCAAAGCCTGAAGAAACCATGACATAAACATTTGACAGATTCTGTAAACTGCTCAATGATCTATCATTGGTTAACAAAGAATATGATCTAGAAGACTCGAATCTCAAGTTTTTTCTCTCTCTTCCTGAAAAGTGGGATGTGAAAGCAACCACTATAAGAGACAACTATGATCTTGCTGATACTGAGATTGATGAAATCTATGGACTGCTCAAGACTCATGAATTAGAAATGGAGCAAAGAAATAGAAGATCGAGCAGAAAGTCAAAGTCTGTTGCTCTAAAAGTTGAAGAAAAATCTTCAAAGAAAGAAGCATCAAGGAAGAAGGCAAAAGGAAAAGCCTTGGTCATTCATTCAGAAAGTGAGTCATCAAACACTGATGTTGACTCAAACACAAATGGATCATCTGATTCTGAAGATGATGAAGAGATGATGCAAATGGCTGCATTGATGGTAAAGACCTTCAAGAAGATGGGATTCAAGAACTTCAAGAAGGGAAAGAGATTCTCCAAGGATTACTCAAAGTTTGACAAGAAAAATTTCAGAAAATCTGAAGGAAAGGACTTCAATCTGGTAAGAAACATAAGTCTGAAATTCAATGCTACAAGTGTAAGGAGATGGGTCACTATGCTCCTGAGTGCAAAAAGGGTAAAACTGAAAAGGCACTCTACACCAAAGGCAGAGACTGGGCAGATACCTCAGATTCAGATGAGGAGGTGAACTATGCACTCATGGCCTCTACGCTCAGAATGAAGATTCTGAACTAAAGGTACCTCCAACTACTTATGCTTATAATACTGATAATATAACTGAATTGAGAATTTATCTTAAAGCATTAGATATCAGTTATAGGGATCAGACTTTAGAAAATGAGAGAATCAAGAATGAGTGCTCTCAACTCAAAGAAAGAAATAAACTTGTTGAGGAACAACTTGAAAACATGAATAAAATTCAGAAAGAGAGAGATGATGCTGTGTTTATTGAACAGGAGTTGCTAGGTAAGTATAAGCAACTAGAATCGGAATTGGAGGATGCTAAGCACATCATTAAAACTTGGACACACTCTGGAAAAGACACTCAAGAGGTTTTTCAATCAGACACAGTAGGTCTAGGTTATTCTGAGGATGATGTGCTTAGGTTTTAGAATACAGTCAAGATTAGACCACCTCTTTCTTCTAAGAAATTTGGAACATTTGTTCATGGTACTGTTAAAACTGAACATGGAACTGTTGACCATGAGCCAGTAAAAACCTGTGTCAAACAGGTTAATATTGGTTCAATGATAGATAAACAACTCAAGCATAAGCTTAAAGAGATAAAATCTATCAACAAACAGAGAATGCCTAGGAAAAACAGAAATGGAAAGGTAGGCATAACATCAGGAATAAAGCCAATGCTTGCTACATTAGCACCTAGAAAAACTTGTCATAATTGTGGTAGCACTAATCATCTTGCTAGTTTTTGCAGGAAGAACAAAGACATTAATTCTTTGCCCTCCAAATCTGGAGTGAAAAAGGATAATGTCAAACCAAGACCACAAACTCTGTGCAAACATTGTGGAATTAGTTGGCACTCAATTTATACTTGCAAGAATTATCATGCTATTTATCACAATTATTATGAACTGATACCTAATTTGAAATGGGTTAAAGTTGATTCTGCAAGTACTAAGAATGAAAATGTTAGTTTAAACTCTGATAATGACAAATCCGCTGCAAAAACTAACAGATTCAATAAAGCAAAAGGATCCAAGCAAGTCTGGATCCTTAAAACTAACAATCAGTGATTGTTTGTGATTGCAGGGCACCAGGGTAAGTACCCTAGTCGTGGACAGTGGATGTTCAGGACACATGACTGGAAATAAAGCCCTGCTATCAGAGTATGAGGAGAAGGCTGGCCCAAAAGTTTCCTATGGATATGGCAACATAGGACATACTCTGGGATATGGCAATATTAATCTTGGAAGTGTCATCATCACAAATGTAGCTCTGGTTCCAGGACTCAAGCATGATCTGCTTTCTGTGAGTCAAATCTGTGACAGAGGATATCATATAGATTTTCAGCCTGAATATTGTCAAGTCATCAGTAAATCTACAGGGAAAGTTGCTCTAGTTGGAAACAGACACAATAACATCTATGAAATAAAATTGTCAACAAACTCTGATGGCAAAGCAGTGTGTCTGTCAACAAGAATGTCCAGTGAAGAGAGTTGGAAGTGGCACAAGAAACTCTCTCATTTGAACCTGAACAACATCAATGAGCTAATACAGAATGATCATGTAAGAGGACTACCAAAGTCTTTGTTGAATGTAGAAGGCCTGTGTGATTCTTGTCAAAAGGCCAAACAGAGAAAAGCCTCTTTCAAAAGCAAATCTGAGTCTTCAATTGTTGATCCTTATCATCTTCTACATGTTGATCTTTTTGGACCAGTGAATGTCATGTCTCTTGGAAAGAAGAAATATGCTCTAGTCATTGTTGATGAATACACCAGATATACATGGGTGTATTTTCTAGCAAAGAAGGATGAAACTGCATTAACACTGACAGAACATATATTGCAACTGGACAAAGGGTCAAAAAATCAAGTGAAGATTATCAGAAGTGACAATGGAACTGAATTCAGGAATTCAACAATGGAAGAATTTTGCAAGAACAAAGGAATAAAACAAGAGTTTTCTGCACCTGGCACTCCACAACAAAATGGTGTAGTTGAAAGGAAGAACAGAACTTTGATAGAAGCTGCCAGAACTATGCTTGATGAAGCAAAATTACCAACCTATTTCTGGGCAGAAGCTATTCAAACAGCTTGTTTCACTCAGAATGCAACTCTGATAAATAAGCATGGAAAAACACCATATGAAATGGTGAGAGAAAAGAAGCCAAACCTGAAATATTTTCATATTTTTGGGTGCAAATGCTTTGTGCTGAAAACTCATCCTGAACGGTTGACCAAATTTGATTTGAAGGCAGATGAAGGAATTTTTGTTGGCTATCCACTGTCAACTAAAGCATTCAGAGTTTATAATCTGAGAACTAAAGTGATCATGGAATCTATTCACGTGTCTTTTGATGACAAGAAAATAACTGGACTTGAAGATATAAATGAACATGATCAACTACACTTCGAAAATGAAGATTTAATCTCTGATGAACTAAACTCTGATGAGTCTGATCTGACAAACTCTGAACCTCTACTGGTAAATACTGAAGAGTCCTTTCAGCCAGAAACAAGAGAAGAACCAGTTGAGGGGGAGCATGAAGAAACTCATCAAAGTGATAACTCAAATTCTGATAATGACTCAGCTGAAAATTCTGAATCAAACTCTGGTGACTCAAACTCTGAAAGTCAAAAATCTGACAGTTCACAATCTGAGCAGTCATATTCAGGGGGAGCCTCAGAGAATGAAGAAAGATATCAAGAAAATCAGGAGAACATGGATCGAGGGGGAGGATCCAACTTTGAAAGAAGTCAATTGCCTTCAGCTAGGAAATGGACCAAATCTCACACACCTGATTTAATCATTGGTGATCCAGATGCAAGAGTAAGGACAAGAAGTGCAACAACAAATGAATGTCTGTTTCATGCATTCCTGTCACAAAATGAACCAAAGAAAGTTGAAGAAGCTCTTAAAGATGCTGACTGGATAACAGCAATGCAAGAAGAGTTAAATGAATTTGAAAGAAATGAAGTGTGGACACTAGTACCAAGACCAAAGAACAGGTCTATTGTTGGTACTAAGTGGGTTTTTAGAAACAAAACTGACAGTGAAGGGGTTGTTACAAGAAACAAAGCCAGACTTGTGGCAAAAGGCTATTCACAGCAAGAGGGGATAGATTATGATGAGACTTTTGCACCAGTTGCCAGATTGGAGGCAATATGGATGTTTCTTGCTTATGCTTCTCACAAGAAATTCAAGGTTTTTCAAATGGATGTGAAAAGTGCTTTTCTTAATGGAAAACTTGAAGAAGAAGTGTTTGTTGAACAACCACCTGGTTTTGTAGATCCAAAATATCCTGACCATGTCTACAGGCTAGACAAGGCACTTTATGGACTCAAGCAGGCACCAAGAGCATGGTATGAAACCCTAGCTCAGTTTCTTTTAGAAAGTGGATTCAACAGAGGTACAATTGATAAAACTCTGTTTTATTTCAAATCTTGAAGTGACTTGCTTTTAGTTAAGATATATGTTGATGATATCATTTTTGGATCTACTAATGATAAACTCTGTAAGAAGTTTGACAAGCTCATGCAGTCAAGATATCAAATGAGTATGATGGGAGAGTTAAGCTATTTTCTAGGCTTACAGGTGAAGCAAACAGATGATGGAATTTTTATCAATCAAGCAAAATATACCAGAAATCTTCTCAAGAAATTTGGCATGCTTGACTGTTCATCTGCAACAACTCCCATGGCAACTGTAACAAAATTGGACAAAGATACAGGGTCATTAGTAGATATGACAAGTTACAGAGGAATGATTGGCTCTCTTCTCTATCTAACAGCAAGTAGACCTGATATCATGTATGCAACATGTCTGTGTGCAAGGTTTCAGGCAGATCCAAGAGAACCACATTTAACAGCTATGAAGAGGATTTTCAAGTATCTCAAGGGAACTGTAACTTTAGGGCTGTGGTACCTAAGAGAATCAGATTTCAAACTACTTGGTTACTCTGATGTAGACTTTGCAGGATGTAAGATTAACAGAAAAAGCACAAGTGGAAGTTGTCAATTTCTTGGTGATAGACTTGTTTCTTGGTACAGCAAGAAACAAAAATCAATATCAACATCTACAGCTGAAGCAGAGTATATTGCTGCTGGTAGCTGCTGTGCACAGATTCTATGGATGAAGAATCAACTGCTGGATTATGGATTGAGGTATAGCAAAATACCTATTTTCTGTGATAACCAAAGTGCTATTGCAATGACAGGTAATCCAGTACAACACTCAATGACCAAGCACATCAGCATAAGGTATCACTTTATCAGAGAGCATGTAGAGGAAGGCAACATTGAGCTTCACTTTGTGTCTACAGATCAACAACTTGCAGATGTCTTCACCAAGCCTTTGAGTGAAGCAGCATTTACAAGGCTGGTCAATGAACTAGGAATGGTCTCTGGTTTTGACTAAACATGTTGGTTAGACTCAAAATTTTCTTATAAAATGTGTTGCTCATATTTCTGTGAATTGTTAAGTGCTATGTGAACCTTGTTGTTTAAACTCTTTATGCCGACTCTGTTCACATGTTTCTGTTGTCAAACTCTGTCAGCATGTTTGTTGGTCATACACTGTTAATATATTTGATAAACTCTGTGAATTCTGGATTGATTTTTGCCTGAATGAAAACACCAATGAAGAAATATGTATGAAGCATGATTCTCAGTGAATAAATCAAGATTCTTTCTGAGTCACTATGATCTAATCAGAAACTGTGCAGTAAGTTAATACAGCATGATACTGTTTCATATTTAGAGCATCTCTTAGTTTATTTGATCCTAAACTCTGAATCTATGAATACTGTGTGCATTGCCTCTCATGAATAACTTCTGATATTGATGAACTCTAAACTCAGATTAGTAACACTCTGTTTCCAAGACATACATAGTTCTTGATGATTCCTTGTCTGTACTTGTGAAAATTTTAAAACTTGAGATGTGTCATTGTTTAGTTTGGTGAGAAACAATTCATGTTTGCACCCTGTGAGATTTTGAGCCAAATAAGTGATTGATACATTTTATATCAATCAGATTTTATTGATGTGTGATGTTCATCAGTGAGTATGTTGCTCTAGAACTTGTACTAAACCATTTTGAGATTACATGATATGTGTGTGCATGAAAATGATAAAGGCACTAGGATTTATAACCATCTTTCTTCAAACACTGTTCGTAAATACCACCCTTAGTAAACCCCTTTGAGCCTAATTAACTGCTCATTTTTCTTAACCTCTGATGTATAAAGAGCAGTTATATTCTTTTGGAAAAACAAGTGCAAGCAGGTGAGTATTTCTCAAGAAAAGAAATTTTACTCAGTATATATAAAAAAAAGGAAAATATACTGATCATCTTGTACAAATATGTACTAACAGTGTGACTGAACACTTTGGTCTGTTAAAATTGTTCAGTCTGAAATTCATTCATTTTAAAAAACATCTCTTCTCACCTGTTTGAACTTACTACATTACAACCCTGACTAAAGTCCTTTTGATTTGTGCATATATGTGATCAAAGTAGTGTAGATTTGGTAGAAATTCAAGCCTATGGAAGTATCTGCTTTTACTGATTGAATTTGAGAGTAAACACTTCACCTAAACACTTGTGTGCTTTGAGAGTTTGTGAGGAAATCCTTGACATGTAACTCACTGAATGATGCTTTGATGTCTATCTCCTGATCTTTTTGTCTATATTGACTGTGTGCTTACATGGATAATCATGAACGTCAATGGGAACAGAGTTATTCAGATTTCTGTATTTAAGGAACTACAGAGTTTAGCATTCATCACATACTCCGTGTTTAAAATGAGAGTTTGTGCATCCAGTGTTTATTGATTTGATTTATGGATTTTATGAAATATTAGATGCTATAAAAATTGATTTGGTAACCTCTGCTACACACACACACAATATTCACGACTGTGCATTTCTGAAAGGGTTTTAGTGATAAAGTTTGAAAATTTGACAAACACTGATGGATTGTGTTCCGTACTCTAAGGTATATTTTCATTAAGGTAATTTGAAAATTTTGGAGTAAATAGAGTGGTTGACAACTGTTAATGTGTGTATTTTGTGGTAACGTGTCTTGATAATAGGAAAGACAGCGGTAATAATGGCTTTTACTGCGCGTGATTAAGTAATTCACTGCATGTTTGACACGTGTCCCACTTTCACCCACTCACTTATCATCATGTACCACTTTCACACTATTCTAGGGACGGTTGTGTGTCTTTAATGTAAAAACGATTGAGTTTTTTTTTACTACTCAAATCACTTTTTGTTCCTATCTCTTCACATCTACTCATATTCACTTTACCAAAACCTCAGACCTCCTGTGTTTTTCACTTTGACATTTTCACAAACACCTTTCTTACGTACCACTTTCACAGTCAATTTTTACTTATTCTTTGATCTAATGGCATCAAAACCTTTCACTTCGTTTGGTCTTCGTTTTGTGCCTAACAATTTTGCAGCTCTACTTGAGAACGACCGTGCTCCTGAAGCGTTTCACCTAATGCAAAATTTTCTTCGTGACTCTGAGATTGGGCAAGCGCTGATTGAACCTGCTACTTTATCTGCCTCTCAGATTGTCACGTTCTGGCAAAACTCAAGGTATATAGATGGAGGAGAGAATGGGACTCCGTCTATCATCTTCAATCATGATGAACAAGAGTTTGTGATAACTCCACAAACTGTTCGAGAGACCTTGGACTTTGAAACGCACACATCGTATGCTATTGTTTCTGAACAGAATCTAAGAGAAATGTTAACAAAGATTGGGTACATGGGATCTCTTGCACAGCTGGGAAGTGTGAGAAGGCCGAATCTTCGAAAAGAATGGAATTTTTTCTTCGACTGTATCACCAGGACATCCCAGAAGAAAGTCACCAACTGGGATGCTATTCCTATGGATAGTTTGCAAATTGGGTATTCTCTACTCTATGGTAGTAATTTTGATTATGGTAGATATGTGCTAATGAACTTAGGTGATAAGTTGTCAGAGTCTACTACAGTTTATTTTTCTAGATTTTGTCAGCTTTTGTTCAATGCTTGTGTACCTGGGTTAGAAGTTGATGCTGCTGATGTAATTCAACCTTTTAGAGTCAATAAGAGAATATTTTCTGATATGACTAATAAGGATGTTGGTAAAGATTTACCTTCTTTTGTTTTACCACTTGCCCTGCAGAACTTTCTCAACCAACCACAAGATTCCAAATCACCACAACATGAACCACACCAAACACGACAACCAGAAACACCAAACATGCCTGAACCTTTAGCCACTGACCACACTGAGACCATACACTCTCATCCTATACCATCACCTGAGCCAACACCAACAAACACTGTCCCTACTACATCATCACACACACAACCTGAACCAATAAACCCTGAGTCAACAAACCCTGTTACTACTACTCAACCTCAACCAACATCTAAACCAAAAAGGAAGAAGCATACTGCCCTCAACACAAAACATTCAAAGGCTAAACAGACATCTCCTAGAGCTGTTTATACCAGAAGATTCATTCAAAGGGCAAATAGGCCTTCATCACCAGTAATTGAGGAAAGTTCTAGTTAAGAAGAGGAAATGATTGCAGTGCCTCAAGCAAAGAGGAGAAGGCTGATACTTACTGATTCTGATGATGAGCATGTTGTTGAGGCTCAAGAGAAAGTTTCTCATGATATTCCTACTGGTGAGAAAGAGGTTATCATAGAACCTACTATAGCAGAATCAGGTGTCAAGATTGCTGAACTAGAACTTGCTGAGGTTCAGGCTAATGAAGATGTAAGAGATGCATTGCCTACAATGGAAGAGTTTGATGAAACTCCATTTTCTTTTGACAATGAAGCATCTACTCCAACACCCATGGTGGTTACAAACTCTGTTGATACTGGTGTTGCAGATGGGCCTACTGTTGTCCTGGAAGACACTGAGGTTGCATCACATACAGAATTAAACTCTGATGCACACCATGTTTCTGATCATGGTGAGGAGATTGATCAACCAGAGAAAGTTATTTCTTCAGAGCATATTCCAGCTGATAAAGGAAAAGAGGTTGTTCAAGAACCAGTTACTGCTCAAGATGAGGACATTGCTTCAGTTGCACCTACTGATGTTTCTGTCAGTGATTCTGAAGAAAGGAGTACAGAAGCTCATCAAAACCAATTTCAATCTGTTGGTCAGAAAACAGGAGAAAACCAGATTTTGCTGGACCTTCTACAAATGAAATTGATGAAAATTACTTGACACAGCAAACTGCAGATTGGTACAAGTCAGATTGTATTTTTCCACCTGGCAGAGCAGCTACCTTTCTAAAGGCAAACTCTTCAAAGATTTCAAATCCTGATATTTTCACTTGTCTGCAAGGAACAGTGATTCAGATCAAGTCATTGAATCACAGATTTGATGAAAATCAGAAGGCAATTGTTGATCTTAGAACAGAGGTTGCTACTCATGAGGAGAAGTCTCAACGAGCTAATTCTAAGATTTTTCAACAATTCTCCAAAGCTCAAGAGAATCTTAATGACAGATTGAGCAAAGTTGAACAGAATCAGCTTTTGCTAACTGAGAAGGTGGATTCCATTGCAAACTCTCTTGAGTTAATCACTTCTATTATGATTCCAGATGGTGATGATGTCAAAAAGGGGGAGAGACTTGCTAAAACTAAGTGTAAGCAAACTCAAACTCTGTTAAAGAAGGATCATCTGGATGAAGAGGGTGCAAATGCTGATAAAGGATTAAGAAGTGCACAAGGACATGGAAGATCTACAAGGTCAAAGCAAAATGTGGTGGCAGATACAAATCTTCAGAGTACTTCTACTGTAAAGCAAAAGGATTTGTCATTCACTGACAATCCACAAACAGATGAAGAGTTGGCTGCTAAAATCTTTCATGAAGAAAATGCTGAGGCTACTCTTGAGGACATACAAGCTGATGAAAAGCTGTTACAGAAAGAGCATTTAAAAGCACTAAAGTCCAAGAAAGGGAAGAAGACTGTCAGAGCTTCAAAGCCTGCAGTGAAAGGGATTGAAATCAAAGAGAAGTTATCTGGTATTCAAGAAGAAGAAGAAGATGAAGATGAAGGAAAGTTAATAAGAAAGTCTTCTCTTGATGCTAAGTTGAAGTTAAAAGGGATAATGGGTGAAGAGAGCAAAGGCAAAATGATAGTTACAACCTCTGTTGCTACACAAGTTGTATAGACTCAAAGTAAACCCTTACCTGGTTTTTCAAGGCCAAAGATTCCAGTGCAAGAACAAGCAGGACTGACTGGTGGATATCAACATAATGTTGCATGTTCAGGAAAGCCACCAGGCAGGAATACTTCTGGCTTAGGTTCAAGAAGAGATTTGAGAGTTAGTAACAGTCCAAAAGATCCCTCTGCACTTGTATCTCTTGGTTCTGGTATTACTCAAGAAAATCTAGACAAGTTGGAGTCAATTCAGTTAGTTCATCAAAGGAGCTTAGACATTCACTTTCTGTTATACTTTATGACAGATGGGTCAGTGTATAGAGTGAATAAAGAAGCAATCAAGCTAAAATTATTTGAGGAACTTCAGTATGTCCTGCATATATTCAGAGTCAGAAACCGACAAACACAGCTTATTGCTAATTCTTTAAGGGAATATATGCAGAGAGCCAAAGTCATTACAGGATCGAAGACTACAGAAAAGTATGTTCCTAAATACAGAGACTGGAATGGAAATCTGGTAGAGATGAAGAAAGGAACTGCTAAATTAAAGACTGATCTGGGGATTACAGTTCTTGATTTTAACTCTCAATCAGAGGAAGTCAAATTCATCAGACTGGGTAATCAGATGAGGAGAAATACAATCTATGATCTAAGAGCTGCTATCTTTCAAACTGATGAGAATGATCCAGAATTAAGAGAGATCAAGGAAGCTATGCAGATTGAGCTTGAAAATGCTGAAAGAAGATTGTTGATTGACTATCTCAGAACGACTCCAGATCTTGAGGAGGTTAGGTAGACAGAATTTGTAAGTAATTTGAATTTTCTGTAAATTCTGTTAATTTAAGATTAAACTCTGATTATATGTTAAACACTGTGTTTTTATTTGATTGTTTTGACATCATCAATTACTGTGAACTTGTACATTTTTCTAATGAACAAGTTGGGGGAGATTGTTAGATATAATTGATGTGATTTAATGTCAGTGTTTAAGTGTTACAGGTAAAAAGAGTTTAACTTGTTATTGAAAGCAGTTGTATCAGAGTTTGAATATACGCTGATAGCTGGAAGCGCAAACGCTGACAGAAGAAAGCGTAAACACTGCTAGCTGAACACAAGGAAACGCAAACACTGCTGGCTAGGAGAGCGACAGAGTTTGTTAAAGTCTGTCTACTGGAAGCATCTACAAGTCAATAGAGTTTGAAGATTAATTCAAGATTAATATGGAAGCAATATCTTTGAAGATTGGATAGCTGTCAAAGAGATTGAGTTGACTTAGAAGACGTGTAGCAATCGTAATTGATATCAATTGTATAGCTTAATTTTAGGAGAATCAATTAACGATTGTACGTAGCTGTATATCTTATAAATACAGTTAGGTTAACCCTAGAAGGGTAATCCATCGTGAACGAATATCATTCATTGTAACCTAAGCAGCTCTCTGTGATATTTTACATCACTGAGAGAGGAATTATTAATTCCAAACAGTTTTAAGTGCTGAAACGTGTGTTCTTGTTATTTACTCATACAGTACTTGATTATATATTGTGTGTTGTGGGAGGATTTTAGCACAACAAATTATGAGGCCTCGTGCTGGAATAGCGCCAATAATCAAGGAATCGTCTAACCACCCGGAAAGGCTCGTGGTTGAAGATCAATGGCTAGCCGCCCGGGAAGGCTCACGGCTAGGGTTACCGAAGAACACGGGATGTGGTTCCTCGGAAGGATCGGACTGAATCTACGGAATGAGAGTTCAAGGACCAAATGTTGGCCAGCCAAGAACCCTAATTTGACTGTGTCACACAAGAGTGCACGTGCTCTAGCTACTCAAGGAGTGTAAGTGTCGAAGAAGATCCCGTAAACTGCCTACATACCACTATTTATAGTGGATCAAGCCCGAATGTAGTTCTTGAATGATATGATTGTTTGTTCATGATGAGTTATCCTCTCTCCAGTGGGATAATAACTGTTATTTCTGATAATAATCGAGTATGATGTATAAAATCAGGTTACCAAGCTGTTTGGGTAACATAGAATGATTATCTCTTGTATTTATCATGATTTTGTATCATTTATCAAGTATATATGACATATATCCTCAAATAACTGAATGTTTATCTGTTTGAGAGTGTTTTTAGATGATATAGACGTATTCCTAAAAAATAGGAGGCGTGCCTTATCTGTATTGGCAGCCTAATCAGGCTTCCGGCGGAAGCTGGGGGTACCGCCCGGTAGCCTGGCTCCGGTACCCCCTCCGGTAACCCCTATCACGGGAGCTACTCTGGAAGCTCTACTGGATGACTGGTAATAGCTATAGGTTATCCTCAAGGGGATGCCTTGAGACCCTTAGCCATGTGTTCCCGTGCTACAGCGTACATGGTAACCCCTAGGGCTACCGTAGGCCTCCGGAAACCTGACAGATTACTCATTCTCTTCATGGATCTGGACCCTAATCCTCTAGTGGGCCTAAATCTAACCCATGCAAGATTTTGGTCACAGCAACTACCCCCTGGTTCCCTGAAGTACGTAGTGCAAGGGGAACCAATTATTCACAGGGTACCGCTTACTAGGAAAATTCATACTTTTGCTATCAGGACTCCTTAGCAAAATTTCGTATCCTCACTCCCTTTCCAGCTCATTGTGACAGGATCGGAAATTTGAAATTGCAAATACCTTGACCTGTATTATTGTTTTCATTCCTATAATCGTGTAACGAAAACTTAACTTGGAATTAACTCAAGCGAAAGCCTCATATTTTGGCTCGCTAAATACTTGATTACTCAATTTTATCTATTTGGAAATAGAACGGATAAATATTAGAGTAAAGGGGATTTAAGTTCAAATTCTACAACCTCTCTTGATAAGCTTGAACGGTCCATTTCCCGTGCCAACACGTTTCCCCCCATGTCTCGTTTTCTGTGCCATATTCAAGCACTTGGGACCGTGCTTTTTCTACTTTCCCTTTGATTTATATATCTATACAATCAGTTTTTTCTTTTCTTTTATTACTCTTCTTTTCATCTTCACGCAGTACTTCCTCTCAAGCATACAAGGGTTTTTCGAGGGTTTCCGACGAAACATCTCCGGCGAAGGCCTAGATACTTTTGCTCTTCCGTCTTCTCATCCATACCCAGGTATATCTTTGAATCTTTTAACCAATTCTTGTACCTGGTTCCTTGATTACATGTATAATAATTGGGTACAAATTGACTTCAATCGTGGAGCATGCATGCTATTCTCCCTGATGTTACACACTTAATTGTAGATCTTGGTAGCGTTTATGTCCTGAAATTTATAGGGATGCATGTGTTTTGAGGCTGGGGCGGTCTGTCTCCCGGCTCCCCCTTTTGATTGTTCATTAACACGTTTGTAGTATGTTTGATATCTGCTCTTAGTGAATCATATTGCTTTGGACTTGTTTTATTAAATTATCATTTGTGAATTATGGTTTTGGGGGTGTGGCTATAGTGCTCTAGGAAGTTTACCACGATTTTTGCCTTGGCCGGGTAACCTCAACACCGCCACATTAATCTGCTATGCCGATAGCTCTTCCTTAAACTCTGATTTTCTTTCGCATTGTGTATTCTGGGTACCTCTTGATCGGATTTAGATGGCCCCTGTCACACTTACCAGTCTCTAAATTACTCAATTACCATTCTTTCTTTGCTAACCTGCTTCCTCTTTGTGGTTGCAGATGTCAACCTCAGCCTCTTCCGGGGGTTCACCACAATTTCCCGGTAATCTGTCTCCCGTTTCTGGGCAACCTTCTGATTCTTGGTCTACTCATTTAAATGAGGTGCTTGTCTCTCAACCTTTGTTGCAATCTAAGCCGTCCGTAAGCTCTAGGACTCGCTCTCGAGTGGAGGTAATCGATCCCTTTGAAGCTGATATTGTGAGTCGGTATCCCAATCCTCTCTTGGAAGTGGGTTCGTCGAGCCTCATCATCGGGGATGCCGAAAGGGTTGCTCTAAGCTCCAATACCGATGAAGAAGGAAAGTCAGCTGGTATGCTATTTAATGATGATGGCTTGGTGAACGAGGACGAGCAAACTGGAGTTAGGATGGTAATGGGGATCGAGCGGAAGCTCCATATCCCTGCAAGTTTTATACCTGCATGTGAAGACATGGATTCCACCATGAATGCAGATAGATTAGAGAGATTGTTAGAGCTATGTGATCCAGGATGCAGCTTGGTGATACCTAGCGCCGGTGAGAGGTGCCACAACTTCGACAATTTCGAGCCTGACCAAGCCATTCCAAATGCTGTGCTATCTGCATCATTCTTTAAACTAGGATTCTCCCTTCCTCTGCACCCGTTCTTTGTTGATATGCTAGAATTCTATGACATTGCCCCTATGCAGTTGACACCCAACTCCTTTAGGGTTGCCGCTTGTATGTACATTCTGTATGATCAGACTTTCTCAGCCCCCCTTACCGCCAGAGAGTTGAGTCACTTCTACCAGTTGAAAGATGTTGGTAGGAAAGTTGGCGTTTTTTATCTCACTGCCTGGAACAATAGACAGGGGAGATGCATAAAGGGTAATAAGAAGGGGATGTATGATTGGTTGGAGCAGTTCTTATACTGCTATGAATGTGAGGGGGTTCGGACAGAATTTAATTTATCTCCTGGTAAGCCCTTTACCATCCTACCTGGGTATTACCCATCTGATTACACCAATAGTTCTAATTTTTCTTCCAATTACTACGTTACCTAGGGATCCCAGTGCAGACTCCCCTTAGTGGGATAGAGGAGAAAAGAGCCAGGAAGGTCATGAAGCTTGCCGCTAAGTTGGGTGATGGTGAGAGTTTACTTGTGCCGGAAACCCTCGAGAGGTTGGGTTTTTCTAAACTCAAGCGCGCACAAACCGAGAATGCTAATATGGAGACTGTGGGCGAGTCCACTCCCCAGGGTATCCCTGGAAAGGGTGACGCCGGTGATGGGGTTCCCGGTTGGTGCCACCTCGTCCATCCTTTTGTATTGATATACTGTTTTCCTTTCCTCCGTTTATTTGTTTCATTCATGCCTACTTGTTTTCGTTTTTTTTTATGTTCATAGGGATCTCCTTGATTTACCATGTTGTGATTATAACGCTATTGCTCTTCTGTTCTTTCAGGTATGTCGGGGTCAGTGCCGTCTTTTATCAAACCATCCGACAAGTGCGAGGATTTATTTCCTGATGATGAATTGACTCTACTTGAGACTCCTATCAGTGCTACTCCGATCTCTTGAGTCCCCGCTCCTTTGCCCATAAAAATTGAGCTCTCTGCTGCTGAAAAGCGCAGACTCTCACAGGCTTCAGGGGGTCTAAAATCTACTCCGGAAACCCGCTCCTCAAAAAGGGTTAAGGTTTCCCAGCCGGGGTCTCCTACGAATGAGGTAGAGCAGTTTTACCGAATGTGTGGTGGACAGGTGCCCCTGGAAACTATCACAGGGTGGGCCAAGCAGAAGACTCCGGATGCAGCAAAGTCAATGTTGTTCTCAGCAGGTGAGAGTTTATTTCATCAACTTCGGCTCTCCAATCAACTAGCTCTAGCCACTCGTGGTGACATGAGGTTGAGAGATGAGGTTAAGCAACTGAAGGCTGATATGCAAGCCGCTGAGGATGAGAAGAAAAAACTATCTGATGCAGGTAAGAAATTGAAGGGTGATCTGTCCGTGATGATCAAAGAGAAAGATAAATTGAGCAGGTTGGTGTCCACTCAAGAAGAGGAGAAAGAAGAGAGGGCAGCAGCCCATGCCCTAGAGGTTAAAGGGCTGGAAGTACAAGTTGATTCCCTGCAAGCTTCAGTTAGGAAACTCAAGGAGGCACTCCCGGAGAGGTACAAAATGGGTTTCGCTAAGGGTGTCGCGGATTATATGAAGTCTACTTGGAGGGTGATGCCAAACTTGGACTGGTCTCTCCTTGGTGAGGATGCTGTGGCGCAAGTCGAAGGCTTTCAGGCAGAAGCCGCAAAAGCTGGGGCTACCAAGTCTAAGGACGCGTCCATTCCTCAGGCGACTCAAAAGGATACTGCTGAAAATACTCCCACTCCTGATTCTGAGGTTGAGGCTCCCATCAAGGTGGTTGAGCATGCTCCGGGTGACCTTGACAAGAAGGGCAACCCCGTCGAGGACTCCCCTAGTTCAGATGCTACCAAGGATGCTCCTTCTGCTTGACTAGTCCTTTAAATTATCTTCATTACCTCGAACTTATATTTTGTTGGTTTATAGACTTGTGGTTTTAAGCAAAGGGGGTGGGCTCCTATAACGCTCCACAGATGTACTTTTGGATTTCTTAACTCTGCTCGCTTTATGGCCTCGGGCCTTAGTATTTTCGATTTGGTTTTTATCAACTTAATGCATGTTTATCTTATTATCTGGTTTTTATGTAGTAGGTATAGTCGTCACATCATTTCTGGTTATACAACGAGAACCAACCTGGACTTAATAATCCTTAATCATCGAACCCCCATAGTACTCATTCTCTAGGGTACCAATATGCTAAGTAAGAGAGGTACTACGGTAACTTAAAACAGTGCATAACTAGACGCCACCATCGAATTATATTCAGTAAAAATGACTCTCCTGACTAATCCTAAAACAAGTTTGTACAAGTTTTCAGAGGATATATGTCATATATATGTTGATTAAATAGATATTAAATCATGAATCAAGATAAGGACGATAGAATGGTATCGCAGTGTAGAAGAGTACAAGAGCAAATATGGCAACACATACCTGGATAGGTGGCAATAGAACTTATAGACTACTTGTACCTTTGTCTGCTTGGTTGTCACTGTGGGTGTGGGGGTACCGTCCGGTATCCCTATAGCATTTGGAAGCCCGAAGACAGGAACCTGACTCCGGGAGCCCCGTGGCCGGTAGCCCCTATCCGGTAGCCTGGGTACCGGAGGCTTAGCCTGGAAACCTTTGTTCCGGGAGTCCCAGTCATTTAATAAATCATGTGTGGTGATGCCATGTAGGCCAATCCTGCAAAGATGTCTTGTAATGAAGGGATCCAAGTGGGTCGACCAGGGTACCACACAAGCCCAAATAGTAAAGGGAACCATATATGCCGAACAGGGTTCCATACATGCCCTGATAACCAAGTAAGCCATGTGAACCACTCAAGGTTCCGTACATGTCTGGTATTGAAGGGATCCAAGTGTGCCAATCAGGTTACCACACAAGCCCAAGTAATGAAGGGAACCATGTATGCCGAACAGAGTTCCATACATGCCCTGAGAACCAAGTAAGCCATGTGAACCACTCAAGGTTCCGTACATGTCTGGTATTGAAGGGATCCAAGTGTGCCAATCAGGTTACCACACAAGCCCAAGTAATGAAGGGAACCATGTATGCCGAACAGGGTTCCATACATGCCCTGATAACCAAGTAAGCCATGTGAACCACTCAAGGTTCCGTACATGTCTGGTATTGAAGGGATCCAAGTGTGCCAATCAGGTTACCACACGAGCCCAAGTAATGAAGGGAACCATGTATGCCGAACAGGGTTCCATACATGCCCTGATAACCAAGTAAGCCATGTGAACCACTCAAGGTTCCGTACATGTCTGGTATTGAAGGGATCCAAGTGTGCCAATCAGGTTACCACACAAGCCCAAGTAATGAAGGGAACCATGTATGCCGAACAGGGTTCCATACATGCCCTGATAACCAAGTAAGCCATGTGAACCACTCAAGGTTCCGTACATGTCTGGTATTGAAGGGATCCAAGTGTGCCAATCAGGTTACCACACGAGCCCAAGTAATGAAGGGAACCATGTATGCCGAACAGGGTTCCATACATGCCCTGATAACCAAGTAAGCCATGTGAACCACTCAAGGTTCCGTACATGTCTGGAAATGGCAAAAATTTGAAATTCTGATAATTTCAACCTGTTAAGCTGAGAGGTGTATCCACTACTACCCCCCTAGTTCTGGATGGTAGCCTAGCTGCCATGTAGAACTATGCTTGTAGGTCTTACATATATTTCTGAAAATATTTATAAGTGGTAAATGTAAAAGAAAACAATCAGCTTCTACTTTTACTGAAAATCAAATAGTACGAATACATCAAATTTCATCCAGACGGGGTGTGCATCCACTACCCCCCGGGCATCTATTGAAAATCATGAAATCCTAAGAACTGAAAGGGAAATGGTGCAACCACAACTAGTAGGTTGCCTTTATTCATCCTAAGCCTGAAAGAGGCCTACGTTTGCTCTGAAAAGAGTCTTACTGATAGTACTTTTTTAGGTGCTCGGCATTCCAAGCATGGGGGATAGTGTTCCCATCCATGTCTTCAAGGTGGTAAGTGCCTTCCCAAAAGATAGACTTTATTTTGTAAGGCCCTTCCCAGTTTGCTCCAAAGGCTCCATGCCCGGGAACCCGCATATTGGGCATCATTCTTCTCAGTACTAGGTCGCCAACCTTGAGGGGTCGAGGGCGTACCTTGTTGTTATAGTATTTGCGGGTCCTCTGTTGGTAAGCCGCAAGTTTCAGCTGGGCGGTAGCCCGGTTTTCCTCTACCATGTCTAGGGCCAACCTCTGATGTATTTCATTTGATTCTTGACTGAAATTATCCCTCCGGTAGGACCCTGTCCCGACTTCCACTGGGACCATAGCTTCACAGCCATAGGTTAGAACAAAGGGAGACTCTCCGGTTGTGGACCTGGGAGTGGTGTTGTAAGACCACAAGACCATTGGAAGCTCCTCTGGCCAATTTCCCTTTTTATCTTCCAACTTGGCTTTCAGAGTGTGCTTGATGATTTTATTCACAGCTTCCGTCTGCCCATTGCTTTGGGGGTGGCAAACGGCTGAAAAATCTTTCTTTATTTCCACGTCCTCACATAGACTTCTCATTTCTCTACTATCAAATTGCTTGCCATTGTCTGAGATCAGCTTGTACGGTACCCCGTATCTACATATAATGGCTCGCTTAACAAATTCCTTCAGCTTACCAGCAGTGATGGTAGCTAGGGGTTCCGCCTCTGCCCACTTGGTAAAGTAGTCAACGGCTACCACGGCGTATTTCACACCACCTCTGCCTTTGGGAAGCTCCCCAATCAGGTCAATCCCCCATATTGCAAAGGGCCAGGGGCTTCCAATGGGTCTTAGTTCCACAGCTGGGTTGCTATTGAAGTTAGCAAACCTTTGGCATTGATCACAAGCTTTAGCAAAGTCATAAGCATCAGTTTTCATGGTAGGCCAGTAATAGCCCTGTCGGAGAATTTTGTGGGCCAGGGAGGTACCCCCCGAGTGGTTGCCACAAATGCCTTCATGAATTTCCCTTAGGATGTATTCACATTCATTTCCAGATATGCACTTAAGTAGACGTTGATTAAATCCCCTCCTGTATAGGATGCCATCATAGATCACATAACGGGCAGCCTTATATTTGAGTTTCCGAGCTTCATCTTTGTCCTCCGGAAGTGTCCCCTTGGTGATATACTCACGTATTGGGGTTGTCCATTGGCTTTCCATTGAAGAATCTATTTCCATGGTCTCCACTCGATGGATACTTGGTTGGAGTTGCACTTCAAGAGGTATTACCCCAAACAGGACAGCTTCTTTTTGGGATCCCAACTTGGCAAGGGCATCAGCATTGGCATTTTCCACCCTTGGGATTTGATTTAGATTTAGCAATTTGAACCTACTGATAAGTTCTTGGGCATACTTCATGTAGAGTTCAGTGCGGGGGCCTCGACTCTGGAAGCTTCCTTTAATTTGCCACACAATTAGCATGGAGTCACTAAACACATTTAGGTATTCTACCTTCATTTCCAGAGCCAGTTTCAAGCCAGCAATCAAGGCCTCATACTCTGCATCATTGTTGGTAGCCCTGAAGCCAAAGTGTATGGCACTCTGAATTCGGTGCCCCTCTGGGCTTACCAACTCTATTCCTGCACCTCCCCCATTATTATTTACTGCACCATCAACATACAGGTTCCACCATAATTGGGGGCTTTCGGCATCCCCTTCGGTAACTGGGGATACCGGGGTACAATCTTCTCCGGTAACCTCAAAATCAGGAGGAAACTCCAGTAAGAAATCGGCCAGTGCTTGGCCTTTAATAGCAGTTCGGGGTTTGTAATCTATTTCAAACCGTCCTAGCTCGACAGCCCATTTCATCATTCTACCGGAGGCTTCCTGCTTGTGCATCACTTGCCTCAGCGGGAAGGATGTTCTAACTTCAATTTTATGGGCCTGAAAGTAAGGCCTTAGCTTCCTGGAAGCCAATATTAGAGCATATGCTAGCTTTTCCATGCTGGGATACCGGGTTTCCGCATCCAGCAGCCTTTTGCTCACATAGTATACCGGGTATTGTACTTGTTCTTCCTCCCGAATCAACACAGCACTTATAGAGTATTCAGAAACAGCTAAATATAAAATGAGTACCTCACCTTCCAAGGGTTTGGAGAGCAATGGTGGGCTTCCCAGCTGTTCTTTTAGTTTCTTGAAGGCTTCCTCACATTCCGGGGTCCATTCAAAGTTTTGACCCTTCTTGATAGCCTTGAAAAACTCCTTGCCTTTGTCGGAAGACCGAGATACGAATCTATTTAGGGCTGCTACCCTTCCGGTAAGCCCTTGGACTTCTTTTACATTCCTTGGGGACCTCAGTTCCAGCAATGCTTTGATTTTGGCAGGGTTTGCCTCAATCCCTCTGTGGTTCACAATGAATCCAAGAAATTTTCCAGACTCCACCCCAAAAACACACTTTTGGGGGTTCAGCTTCATCCGGTACTTCCTTAGGATATCAAACATCTCAGATAGGTGCAACACATGGTCGGCTGCCACCTTTGATTTGACCAACATATCATCAACATAGACTTCCATAGTCTTACCAATCTGTTCCTTAAACATCATGTTTACCAGCCTCTGATAGGTAGCCCCGGCATTCAACAGCCCAAACGGCATCCCCACATAACAGTACAGTCCCCTATCAGTTATGAAGCTGGTATGCTCCTGGTCCGGTTCAAACATCGGTATCTGGTTATATCCGGAGTAGGCATCCATGAAACTTAGCAAAGCATGGCCTGCCGTGGCATCCACTAGTTGATCAATTCTGGGTAGCGGGAAGCTATCTTTAGGGCATGCCTTATTTAGATCAGTAAAGTCAACACATGTCCTCCATTTCCCATTAGGCTTCCGGACCAGTACTGGGTTTGCTAGCCATGTTGAATAGAAGGATTCTTTGATCAAACCAGCCTTCAATAACCGGTCTACTTCTTCCTGGAGGGCGGTAGCCCTTTCACCACTGACAGGCCTTCTCTTCTGCCGGATACCCCTTCTCTCAGGGTCGATGTTCAAATGATGGCACATGACTTTCGGGTCAATCCCCACCATGTCAGAATGACACCATGCAAACACATCAAGGTTGCTTTTAAGGAAAGCAGTCAACCTTTCTCTTGTATTTTTATCTAGCTGTTGCCCGATTTTCAAGATTTTACTAGGATCTTCAGCATCCACTAGTATAGGGATAGTATCCTCGGCAGCCCCTGCCTTTTCCAGGGTACCGGGCATCCTGGGATCAATGTCAATCTCAACCGGGAGTCCTCTCTCCGCTCCCTGGCTCTCGTTCTCTAACATTTCTCCATCTAGATCATCATCTGAGGCACTTTTTACTATGCCTTCCAGTGAAATGTTATGAGTTTCATCATTTTTTTCGGCAGCTTCCAACAACAAGCTTTGTGGTGGTACTACCCCCCGAAAATTAGGAACCTCTTCAGTAGGTTCATCTGGCAATTCCACTATCATGATAGCATTACAAGACGCTCTTTCAAACTTCTGTGGCTCATGCCCATGGCTTCTCAATAAGGCTTCTCCATCAGCCTTTTCTTCAACTTGAATAGGTTTGTCTGCTTTCTCGGCAGCCTGAACAGCTCTGTTATAGCATTCCCTTGACTCATGTTGACATCCCTTCACGCACCCAATGCCATTTAGTGTAGGAAACTTCATTGAGAAGTGGTATATTGAGGTTACCACCCTCATATCTTTCAGTGTTGTTCTACCAAGAATTGCATTGTGGGATATGTCTTCATCTACCACCATGAATTCTGCCATTTGTGTGGCCTTGCAGGGATCCACACCCAATGTCAAGGGTAATTGGACCTTGCCCATGATTTGGACTGGGTTACCGGTAAACCCATATAGCTCATTATTGGTAGGCAGTAACTCTTTGTCCAGAAGTCCTAATTTCTGGAATGTGGTATATGCCAAGATATTTACTGAGCTTCCATTATCAACCAGCACTCTGTGCACATTCATTCCAGCAATACTCACGGTCACCACCAAAGCATCATTATGAGGGTGGTGAACCCATTTGGCATCCTCCTCGGTAAAGGAAATATCAGCGGTTTCCCCTTTGAACAGCTTAGGGGGCCTTTCTGCAAGGTGGAACACATTAGTTAGGGGTTTGCCCCTGGCTTCCCGGGCATACCTATCTCTGGCATTCCGACTGGCACCCCCCAAGTAAGGGCCGCCAAAGATGGTATGGATGCTATTAGCTCGGGTAGTCCTTTCTTGGTTTCCAGGAGCTTTGTCCTTGTTATCTCTTCCTTCCTTATATTTTTTAGCCTCTTGGGCTACAAATTCAGTCAGGTATCCACCTCTAATCAACTCTTCAATTTGATCTTTCAAATGCCTGCAATCAGCAGTCTCGTGTCCATTTACTTCGTGGAATGCACAGTACTTTCCTTGATCTTTCACTCCTGGGGGCCCTGCCCGGTAGGGCCTCCGGAATAGCCCATTTTTCTCATTCACTTCGAGAATATGATTGATTGGGACAGTCAAAGGAGTATACTCTGAGTATTTCTGAAAATTCGCCTTTGGAGTGAGTCTGTCCTTGGCAGAAACTCTATCCTTAGTTGCATTAACAGCAATAGGGGCAGTCTTGTCATCATACCGGGGGGCTCCTAAGCCGGCAGTACCACTCCCGGAAGCCCTCTTGTTCGAATCCCTTTTAGGGCTGTAAGAACGATTTCTTTTGTTCCTGCTCCAACCTCGGGAACTGGAGTCTTTGGACAATTTTGCCATGGATTCCTCAATTACTTTGTGGCGTTCTGCTTGTTGGTAAAATTCCGCCAGGGTTCCGGGCTCCTCAGTTTGCAATTCCTTCCAAAACTCGGTTCCAGGCCTTACCCCGGCTATCAGGAAGTTCTTCAGAGTTTCATTTGAGGCCTTCTTCACTTTTGGCACTTGCTCATTAAATCTTTTGAAATACTGTCTTAAAGACTCGTGAGTTTCTTGCTTGATATTAGCCAGAGTATTCACCGGTGGGGCGTAGGCCACGGTAGCCCTAAATTGAGAGATAAACTGATCTCCCATCCTCCTCCAGGATTTGATAGACCCTTCGGCTAACCTTTTGAACCATTGGTGGGCATTTCCAGTCAGTGTAGATGCCAATAGCCTACACCTTGCTAAGTCCTCCACCTGGTATACATCCATTTCCGTATTAAAACGGCTCAAGTATTCAACTGGATCTGAGTTTCCATTGAATTTCAAGTCAGTATTCATCTTAAAGAACCTTGGCAAGGCTGCATTTTTCACTTTCACAGAAAAGGGGGAACCGGCAGTGATACCGGACTTAAACTTTTTCTCCTCCTTGATCTTTTCCAAGGCTTTTTTCCAGTCAGACATCCTGAACTGTCCATTTTCACCATCTGAAAGCGTATCGCTTTCAGAATCATCATCTTCATTGGCTGTCTTGCTTCTTCTAGGGACTGAACTTTGATGGGAGCCGGAATCCTGATCGGTACCCCCACCGGTAGGGACTCCGGTAGAGCGGGATCTCATGTTTCTATGCCAAGAAGAGTGACTGTTTTGCCTATAATTCCTTCTGCCATTAGATCTGGATCTCCTGGAAATGCTTTTTGGGGGTACCGTTTGGGACCTCTCTCGGCGTTCTCGGGAACCCTGAGTTGTGGAACCCCCATTGCCATCTCTCCGATCTTTACTTCCAGTGTGAATCAGTTTGTGACGAAGGTCTTTGTTAGTCAGTTTTTTGCCAACTCGATCAAAAACACTTAGACTTCTGGTGGGTGAGCCTTCGGCACCCTGAGTTTCCGGGACATCAGATTGGTCACCCTCATATTCTCCTTCCACAGGCTCTTCTGCGTCTTCTTCAGATGGGACATGATCAGTGTTGTCCTCAATATTGTCCTCAGACTCGAAGTTCAGCCTTGTCGGAGTCACATTCTTCTTTTTTGACTTCGACTTGCACTTCCTTTGCCATTTTTTCATTTTCTCGGAACCTTTTTCCAAGTTGTTGACTCTTTCATTCATCGTCTTCAGATAGTCCATGATGTCCTTGTTACTAACATCATCACCACCTTTGTTTCGCCCATTACCATCCTGAGACGGTGTTTTATCACTTTCAGAATTGTCACTCGCCATATCTCCTCCAAATGACGATTTTTGAGGCCCCTCCTTCGGGCGCCAATTGTTGTGGGAGGATTTTAGCACAACAAATTATGAGGCCTCGTGCTGGAATAGCGCCAATAATCAAGGAATCGTCCAACCACCCGGAAAGGCTCGTGGTTGAAGATCAATGGCTAGCCGCCCGGGAAGGCTCACGGCTAGGGTTACCGAAGAACACGGGATGTGGTTCCTCGGAAGGATCGGACTGAATCTACGGAATGAGAGTTCAAGGACCAAATGTTGGCCAGCCAAGAACCCTAATTTGACTGTGTCAGACAAGAGTGCATGTGCTCTAGCTACTCAAGGAGTGTAAGTGTCGAAGAAGATCCCGTAAACTGCCTACATACCACTATTTATAGTGGATCAAGCCCGAATGTAGTTCTTGAATGATATGATTGTTTGTTCATGATGAGTTATCCTCTCTCCAGTGGGATAATAACTGTTATTTCTGATAATAATCGAGTATGATGTATAAAATCAGGTTACCAAGCAGTTTGGGTAACATAGAATGATTATCTCTTGTATTTATCATGATTTTGTATCATTTATCAAGTATATATGACATATATCCTCAAATAACTGAATGTTTATCTGTTTGAGAGTGTTTTTAGATGATATAGACGTATTCCTAAAAAATAGGAGGCGTGCCTTATCTGTATTGGCAGCCTAATCAGGCTTCCGGCGGAAGCTGGGGGTACCGCCCGGTAGCCTGGCTCCGGTACCCCCTCCGGTAACCTCTATCACGGGAGCTACTCTGGAAGCTCTACTGGATGACTGGTAATAGCTATAGGTTATCCTCAAGGGGATGCCTTGAGACCCTTAGCCATGTGTTCCCGTGCTACAGCGTACATGGTAACCCCTAGGGCTACCGTAGGCCTCCGGAAACCTGACAGATTACTCATTCTCTTCATGGATCTGGACCCTAATCCTCTAGTGGGCCTAAATCTAACCCATGCAAGATTTTGGTCACAACATTGTGTATTCGACCTAACACAATCACCAAATTTTTAAACTTGCATAACCACTTCTTCGTCCATGCAGTTGTAGTTTTAATCATTTAAGACGCGTCACGCTTATCTTCACATCCCTTCACCATTAGAAATTTTTGAAATCATCTAATTTTCGACAAAGGAAGGCAATAAAATGAATGAACACCAAGCATGAATGGACACTGAGTGTATTTGATAAAACTTTTATAAAGGAATTTAACCGAGAGATCAATATGATCTTTGAACTATCTTCAGGTTGAATTTATCACTTGGTTAACCACCATAGTACATAAGGATGGCCAGTCCTTAGTACTTTCATGACAAACACAATCAGTGGCGTCCCACTGGACTTCTATCACAAAGATAAGATGTCCCTGAATCCCCTATTTGCATAGGTTGTTCATCTCAGCTGAAACAGAGAAAATCAAGTATTCATGATAATGGAAAGGATTCTAGAGTTTCAAAAATCTTTCTGTAACGATGGATCAAGTATCAATTGGAAATACTCATCATCAATTGATGGGTATTAGACTTTTCAACTGTAGCATCAACTACTGATTAGACAAACATTTAAGAAATTCCTAATTATTCAGTCTCACTCTTGTCGACTAAGCACTACTATACTTAGCTGCCAAACCGGCCTGACAATAATGAGTTGAATAAATAAGAAGATCTCAATTCATTCTCGATTTTTTTTGAACCATCACTGCGCAACAAATGCCTCAGCAACGATGCTAACCGGGAATTAATTTACAACAATTCAAAGAAAGAATAGGAAATTTCTTCAGGTAATAACTTTGAACGAATTAATAATTAGGGGTGCACAACTACGCTTAACCTTCCATCCTGGCTAATACTCGCTTCTCACTTCGCATTCTTAACCTTCTCGTACCATCTCCGAAACGTTCACATCGAAACTCATATCGCAGAATGTCCTAAATTTTACGCAAAAATCTCGAGATAACGTCTCCCGGACTGATAACTCCAGCTGCCCACTTAGCTTAAGCTGCTTTAGATTCACTGTTTTGCTAATAGCTCGATCCGTAAACGATTCGAACTTCTACTCACGCGATATGCCGAAAGATCGATTAACGTCGCGACGCTTGCCGAAGTATCCTAACACGATCCTTATCCTAAACCGTTCTACCCAACGTCTATCTTATACTCGTACCCTAACCCTCCTAATCTGTTTCAGTGACCATAACCTGTAACTCTGATACCAACTTGTAACATCCCAAAACCCGGGGTACAGATATGGGGCCACTAACCAACAACAATAATATACATCTCTGAATATAAACAACATTTAATAATAAAAACCCCTTAACCAAGATCGCATACAGGTTATGGTATGAAACAAACTATCAATTACAATATTACAACTCAATCTCAGAATAATAAAATATTATACATTCTGTGAATAAATGAAATCACTGTTTAACTCTATTTCCAACCTCGACTATTCTCAATCCTCTATCTGGTGTGATCCATAACTCGACCGTCTCTTCTCGCTGCCCGGAAATCAATACTCCCGGTCCACTACTAGGTCTACTATGCTTCACTATTAACTGCAGAAAAATAACAAAAGCAAGAGTGAGCCAACAATGCTCAACAAGTGCATAAAATGATAGCAATTTCAATTATCGAGACAATCTAATAGCAAGAGGATTTCAACTTATACTGGAAGAATTTGTGATATTTACTTTTAAATTGCCACAAGGGCTAATAATTCTCAATTACTGAGGTGCAACAGGAACTAGAACGGGTAATAGTCTTGTTCAACTAGAATCAACATTTGGAGACTTCCAGGAATCAGACTTTCACAATTCAAGAATGATACTCAAAAACCCAAGGTCAAATGATAGCCATTCGACAATAATACTTGAAAGTTCATGGTTAAGCAAAAAGAATCAATGTCCTACTGGATACTCAATTTATAGATTAAAATTGGATTTTTATATATTTTTATAAAAACAACATCAAGGTTAGGCTGCTGATCAGTCACGCACTAACCTCGGACAAACGCACACAGCAATGTCCTTTAATGGATCCACGGCACACATTGGCCTTAACATCTGACCATTAAACTGGTCTCCCCGAAGGGACATCCGTTGACCATAATTTGGTCTCCCCGAAGGGACATCTATTTTAAAAACATTCCAATTCTATATCCAACGCACTAGGTGTCGGAACAATCGACAACCTCTGTCAATCAAACAATCTGGAAAACTCACGTTCCAGAACAACAACTCATAATCCCGAATTCAATGAAGGATTCATGATCAACAAGTGTCGACAAGTTCGACACAACAATTGGATAATAATTAAGGAATACTAATCTCAAAAAGGTATCGACGAGTTCGATACAACAAGTGGGGTGTAAATGAATAAAAAATAGCAACAACAGGTATCAACAAGTTCGATACGATAAATGAGTGTAAATGAATAATTAATAATAACAGGTATCAAAAATTTCAATAGAAATAATTGGGGTGTAAATGAAGAACAACAATATAAATAGGTGTCAACGAGTTCGACCCAAGAATTGAGGTTATAATTAAAGAACAATCTCAAAGGGTATCAACAATATCGATACAAATACATCGAATTACGACCACAGCAGATTAGACAAGGAAATTCCATTTTTAAATGAGAAGTACTAATTCAGGTTCAATATACGTATAATCAAGTGAATACGATCAAAGCATAAATGAATTGACTTGATCTCAACTGGGAAAGTAAATCAACACAACATGATGTATCTACAGAGGTAGGGTTGTATGATAAAGTACTACTGAAACAATATTCGATATAATTTGAAGAAACAAGTTAAGGTCACTTGGGTAAATTATGCTAAAATCAGGAATTTCGTTAACAGGTATTTATAAAAAATTTGAAATCTGGATTCTTTTCTGTTCAACAAGTTTCTTAACACAAGCGAAGAAAATGAAGAAATGACATTGTGTAGAAAAGTTATTGGTGAGGTTCGTTAAAGTTCCATAGTTGAACTGAGAGTGGGGAAATAAACATTTTCTAAATATACCTTGTCCTCATCATATAATATAACAAGAAATTGAATTGCATCACTTGAATGATAAGTGAAGAGCAAGACACTTGCCTCGATTTACGGAGTTCCTGATCCTACCATGAGTCCTCGACTCATACTCATATCAGCCCTTACTTCATATACTCGTCTACTTCATTACTTATCCCTCTGCTTATCTTTAACCATACACTGCTCTTGGTCAAGTCTCCTATTCAAACCTTACAAGGTCAGATACTGTTTCAGTGTCAAATCAAGCAACTCTTATTTGATCTACTCTACCCATACGCGTCCTATAACGTTTACACATATAACAAACATACATAATTACATACAAATATATTCAATCACTTCCATATAATAGCCTTAGTACAGTTACTAAGTCATATAAACACGTCATATAACCACTTCAAAATAGCACACCATCTAATCATCAAAACCACGTTATAAACTCAAATTAATCCATTGACATATATACTTAAATCCTTGGAAATCATTACATACTTCCAGGCATTGAAATCAATTAACTTAAATAGATTTTTAAATAAATTATGCAGGGGATTTTTAGAAAATTTCGGCATGAAGTATTCGTTTATCGGACTATGGGCACAGCCCCTCAATATCAATCAAAAGCAAATCAACCCTGTTTATACAAAATATAAAGCTGCCTCAACTTGCAGCAACATAAAAGTAAACAAATAAGAAAAGTACCCGCCCAGACATGCGGCACCTAGTACATACTGATTTATATTAACACTACTACTTACGCTACACCAATGATTGTATTTCTCACGCATTTTACTGATACACGTGACAACCAATCATTGACGTTCGTAAGCCTTATGGAACAACCCCTAGCACTAACTATTACTTACGCTATATCAATGATCACATCACTCAAGTATATTAGTTATACTCGTGATAGCTAATCATGGATATTCGTAAGCCCTAGGGATTAGTCGAAAAGAATTACACAAGTCCTTTAAATATTGACATTTAAAAACTTGTGATCTTCTCATAACCCCTAGCAAAATTCTAATTATTATAAAATTCTAACATTTAACATGTAAAGAAAATAAACTAACAGTTTATTCTTGTCGAAATTCACATTGGAAAACTATCCACATATAGGCCAACACCACATAGTTGACAATTATACATTCAACAAATACTAAGACCGGATTTATACCATTTAGCATATAAACATTTACCATTTAGTCCACTCGTATAAACTCCACAAATAATACCAACATCACCACATATTATCCGACAATTAGTAATTACCCACTAACTACTACTAAGCTCGAATAAATAATATTGAACCCACAATTTAATACCAAAATCATAATTAGCAACTAACAATTTAACAATTAACAATTATCGACCCTCCGCACTAATTCACGAAAATCAAGACAACAATCTTACAACTTAACTAATATACTTTCCAAATTAAATTACAGAAATTAATCACTAGCTCGCAATTAAATCAAATTAAATAACAACAATTAATTAATACTCGCAAATTTCACAATTAATCAAATTGCAACAATACTAATTAAATAATTAAAGTACTACAATTTAAACAAAATACTCATAATTTACGTCTAATCTCGAAATTAGCAATTAATCTTGCAATTTAAAACTAATTCAATTACAACGATACTAATTAAATCACAATAACATATTCGCAATTTAATAAGATGGAAAAATTAAACTATATTGGAAAAGAGGATACCATTTCGTTGGTTGCTCCAATTCGATCCGCAAAGACCCACTAGAGAGCTACTCCACCAAAACCATCTACCATCTCTTTCCCATCTCTTTCTCTCTCTCTCTCTCTCTCTCTCTCTCTCTCTCTCTGCGCGCTGCACAACCCAGCACCACCTCTGTCCGCGCCATTATTCCTCCCCACTGCTGCCGCCACGAACAGCCACCACCACCAGCGCAGGTCGCCACCGCGCGATGGTCCCTTCCTCCGCTGTACCAGTCACGCAGCCCTCCCACACTCACACACGCACACACAGATTTATACATACATACTCACACACATATATGTATGTATATATAGATATACACACCCCAATCTCTCTTAATTTCTCTAATCTCTTTTCTTTCTCTTCCTCTCTCATTTTTCTTCCCTCTCCCGTTGCTTTCTACTTTCCCCGACTGTCTAGAGAGTTCTACCGAATTCTAATTATTGGGCTTGGCCCAAAATGCAAATATTACTACTCTAATCTCTTTCGGCCCAATTAAATACTAATAACCGACTATAATAACTCCAATTAAATTATTTATTTAGAAAATTAGACTTTTCATTTTTAAAATAAAGAATATAAAATTACGAACACCCACATATTTTTAAAATATTTTTCGGATCAAAAATGAATTAAATATGAATTTTCAAAGTTTTGATCCTTTAAATACAATAAAACTCTTAAAATCATTTTAAAATACTCAACCACCCAATTTAATCCACCCAACAATTTTAAAAACTCAATAAATAAATAAACATAATTTTACAAAAGATTTCATGATTTTTAAGCCCTCCGATAATTTATAAAATTTATAGAGGATCAAAAATACATGATTTAAATATACTTAAATCCTCAAAAATAAAAATATACTGACCTTCACGGCTCATACTAATCATCATATAAGCACATAAGCACAGATTCACATACATACATTCCACTTTCCAACAATACTCACATAATATAATTTATAATAAATATATATTATTAAAAATTGAAATTTTCTAGGTCGTTATACCTTACATCTTTGTATATAATATTTTTTAGTGTACAATATAAATTAATATGTTATTGGCGGGAATCGAATATTAGACCTCTCTATATAATAACTTTTAGTATTGTTATATCTAACGGTCAAGATCTATTTGATTTGAACATTCAACGGTTATGAAAGCGAGATAACAAAAAATGAGGGGATAACCAAAAAAAATGAGTTAATCAAACTACAAATTATACGCTTAGTATAAGATAGTACTAGCTTATAACCCGTGCTATGTACGGGTTTCTTTTGATATGTTATAAATTTTATTTAACATTACAATTATGTTTTTATATAATTATTACTTTCAGTATTTTTTAAATTTTAATTTAATATAAATTTAATTAATGATACGCATGATTTAAAATTTATATTGTAAAGTTTTAAATTAAAAATGTCGTTGACGGGTTCAAACCTTGAATTTTTAGTAAATTAATTTATTCATATAATATACCTTATTATTAGATCTAACGATTCTTATTTATTACTAAAAATAATGATTGGAAGATATGATGTGAGATTTTTGGGTATATATTAATGATTGCAAGATTAGTTTTAAATTAAAACGTAACATGTTTTAATTAGAAAAAAATTATTACTAAAGATAATGACGATAAGATATGGTGTGATATTTTGAGTATATATTAATTATTACAGTAATAGTTTTAAATTTAAAGGTACTGTGTTTTAATTAGAAAAAAAAATATTAATGATCAAAAGATATGGTTTAATTGATGCTTTTAGGTGTTTATAAGAGTTTTTATCTTCAAATAAAGGTAAACGTGAAAAGGCAATCAACTAATTACTACTAATTATATTATTTTAATAATTAGGATAACCATATGGAAAATCAAATCGATAAACTTTCAAGGTTTCGATTTTAATATAATAGTATAGATTGTAAGATTAATTTTAAATCAAAAAGGTAACGTGTTTTAATTATAAAAGAAATATTAATGACTAGAATTTAATTAGAAAGGAAATATTAATGATTAGAAGATATGACATGATTGATATTTTTAGGTATTTATAAAAGTTAATTTGTTCTGAAAAGGACAATCCGCTAATTTTTATTAATTCTATTTATGTTATTATTTATTTTAATAATTAGGATAAGAGTATAAGTAAGAGTCCAAGAAAAAGCTCTGTGTGGGTGGAAAAATTTTAATCGGAATATAATTACGTTAACATTAGTAATTAGCTTTAATACGAATTTTAATCAGAATATAATAACGTTAACATTTGTAATTAACTTTAATAATATTATTATTTATGTTTCGACTTTAATATAATAGTATAGATTGTAAGATTAGTTTTAAATCAAAAAGGTAACACGTTTTAATTAGAAAGGAATTATTAATGATTGGAAGATATGATATAATTGATGTTTTTAGATATTTATAAAAGGTAATATGTTCTACTAAAAGTAAATGTGAAAAGGGCAATCCGCTAATTACCAGTAATTCTATTATGTTACTCCTTCCGTCCCTCTCATTTATTTACGGTTACTATTTTGGAGTGTCCCTCTCATTTCTTTACATACCATAAATAGTAAGTTTCTTCCACTATTACACTCAATATTTTCCCCCACTATCTCATATTTAATTATAAAAAACACTATTACATCCACTACTTTCCTCCACTATCTCAAATCTATTATTAAATATTGATAGATCCCACCACTTTACCCACTTTTTATCTAACTTTACTCATTTTTTATACATTTTCTTAGTCTCCGTGCTCATTCCTAATGTAAACTACCTAGAGGGACGGATGGAGTATTATTTATTATTATGTTATTATTTATTTTAATAATTAGGATAAGAGTATGTATAAGAAAGAGTCCAAGAAGAAGCTCTATGTGGGTGGAGGAATTTTAATTGGAATATAATTACATTAACATTAGTAATTAGTTTTAATAAGAATTTTAATCATAGTATAATAACGTTAACATTTGTAATTAACTTTAATAATACTATTATTTAATTTATTTTAATAATTAGGATAACAAAACCGACCAGACTTTCAATCTTTCGGCTTTAATATATTAGTATAGATAGATAGTATAGATTCTCATAAACTACCAAGATCTAAGACGAGAAGAGACAAGCACTTGTTGGTTACTTTCATTTGACTCATTGATATCACATAGTTATTTTATCTAGAGAATTTATAAAAAAAGGCTAATGGCCCTAAAGTTACCTTTAGGTAACTACCTAAAAAATTAAATGTGAAGGCTTTTTAATAAATACCAAGGGACAAATTCTATTACTACAAAAATATCATCCAAATTTTATACACAAAATGCCATGGACTTTAGGTAAGCTATCTAAAATTAACTTTAGGAACATTTTTCTCTATAAAAAATACTATGTTTTCTACTTTGTTTTGAAAATATACTAGTTTTTTTCAAATTCCTAAGAGCATCTCCAACCATTACCATCTGTTAGCTAAAAAGTCTAGGTGTCACTATGATATACATATTACTTAAAAAATAAAGCCCTCCAACAGAGCTATTAGCAATATAATAGATATCCTCCATCTCGTCTTCTATATTTTTTGAGTTGTAGTCATTAGCTAAAACATCCATGTCACTTTATGCCATATTTAAACTACGCCTACACATTAATACATACCAATTAAATCAATTTCTACCGATCCGTTACACAATATATACTATTTTTGAATTATAACTGACCATTATAGCTAATACCATTGGAGCACAACCCCTTACAGATTCAACAAATTTTAGCTAACAATTATTATATATTATTTAGCTAACCATTATAGCTACTACACTTGGAGATGCTGTTACAAATATACTATCTTAATTGCAAATATACTCCCCATCTCCCTTCCTTCCCCAATCTCCACCTGTGCCATATCCTTCTCTGACGTCCCCAATCACCACCTCCTTCTTCAGCGACCTTCTCCGGCGACCTCCCAACCTTCACCTCCTTCCACTACACCATAAAAAGCCTACGACAACATAGTTGTTTTTTGGCAACACAGTTATAACATGATTTAAATCAATGAAGACCATATCAAATTGGAGACCACATATATTATGCTTACAGAACATTGCAAAACATTTTGTCTAGCAAAACATATTTCACATATTTTACTTGTTGAATATATATGATCTCAAAGGTTTTCAATAAAAAAAATGGTTTTGATAGGATTATTCATGCAACGTAATTAGATACTCCCTCCGTCCCATTTTATATAACCCTTATTCCTTTTTGGTACGTCATAAAAAGAATGAACCTACTATACTTACTATTTTTTAACACTAATTTTACTATTACACCCACTACTTCTCCATTTTATACTCTTTTTATATTAAATAAACATTATTACACCCACTACTTTCCTCCACTATCTCATATTTATTATTAAATATTGATAGGTCCCACCACTTTACCCACTTTTCAACTAACTTTACTCTTTTTCTATACCATTTTCTTAATCTCCATGAAAGTCAATCAGGTTCATTCAAAATGGGACGGAGGGAGTATTAACTAGAAACCTGTTATGGAATAAAATCTAGGGTCTGCGTGTATTTAATGCTAGGGTTGGTGAGCTTCGAGCTTTAATGGCTGTTTCCATGTTCGAGACTTAATCGATCCTAACAGAGTGCCTACGTATCTCGTTATTGAGAATCAAGCCAAGACGTAGTTCTAGGTGATGGTGCCCTCGAGGCTATGGCGGCGAGAGCTCACCTAGGACGCAATGACTTGTATGTCCTTATACGAGGATTAAGCCAAAACGTAGTTCTGCGAATGAGGGGTCAGACCCTTATATAGGCTGAGAAGCCTTAGAATTATGGTAGGAGTTAGAGTCTTGGTGGGCAAGTCACCTCCTTGAGGAAGATTCTAGACTCCTTCCTTGTAGGAATCAGTTTCCTTGTTGAAGTAGGTGCCTTAGAGGCAAAGTCAGGCAAGAGTAATATCCTTTTCTGACTCTTATCGCTGAGCTGTTTAATACCCCTAATATTAATTACGAAATTAATATTAAAAATAGGGTTTTGGACCCATCTGGTGGGCCCCACGTTTGGACCATACTTGGTCTAATTAATGCCACATTAAATGTGTCTTTATGGCTTATTTTTAACCCATATCATTTGCCCCCAACTTCTGGAAAAACGTTCAAGTTTTTGTAGAAGTTTTAATTTGCCTTTTCGAGACTCGGGGTTTATTTTCGTTCCCTTACCGGGGATTCAATACACTAGTGTTTCACGAGTATCGTCTTGATTGTAAAGTGTGGAGCGACCTACACGTTTACGACGATTTACCTTATTCGAGGCTTTAACTTGTGCTTGCTTATAGCAATTTAGGCACTTTTATAAAGCTTTAATGCATTATTAGCATTAATAATTGCTCAATTTGTCAAGAAAATTTTCTATAATTTTCCTTGTATTTTCTGTATTTTTCCTAATATTTGAGGAATTTCCATGTACCCACAGGTATTTATTTCAATTATTCCTAATATTTTAGGAATTTTCTTGTACCTACAGGTATTTTTCTTGATTATTCCTAATAATTTAGGAATTTTAATGTACCCACGGGTATTTTCCTTAATTATTCCTAATAATTTAGGAATTTTTATGTACCCACAGGTATTTTTCTAAATTATTCATAATAATTTAGGAATTTTTTTATGTACCTACAGGTATTTTTTGTCAAAATTACATACTCCGATATTCTTTCTATTAGTTTGTAAATTGCAGGGATCAAGATGCAGGAATGTCAGAACTCTGGTGACTACTTGTATTTTTTCCAAAAACATTAACCTGGTCGAAGTCGACCAGGCCTGGTCGAAATAAGGGCCCAAGTTTTGCTGGTGGAACGAACTTTCGAGCAGAAATCCTTCTCGTTTCGAGCAGGAATGAGATCGAGTATTTTTTTTTTTTTTGCTTTTTGCTTCTTTTTTTAGAAAATATTATTATTCAATATCTTTTGTCCGAATCTCGGATAATTTCGAACCCTAAATTGGAGTGTCCCACTCGGATAAAATTTCACTCGCCGGATTTTATTATTATTATTTTTAATAATAATAATAATAAATTTTGTAATTAGAGGGGTCCTCAGCCCTTATATTTTCGTAGTTTAAGATCATATTTTTGGCCTCATTGGCTCGAAATTCGTCCTGAATTGAGGTTATTCATGACTCTAGGCACTTAAAAATTTTCATTATATACCCCTTTTTTTTTGTACCAGGATTTTCGATCAGGAATGCCGATCCTTATGTCAGGATTTTCGATCAGGAATGCTGACCCTTAGGTCAGGATTTTTGATCAAGATGCTGACCCTTAGGTCAGGATTTTCGATCAGGAATGTCGATCCTTATGTCAGGATTTTCGATCAGGAATGCTGACCCTTAGGTCAGGATTTTTGATCAGGATGCTGACCCTTAGGTCAGGATTTTCGATCAGGAATGCTGATCCTTAGGTTAGGATTTTTGATCAGGAATGCTGACCCTTAGGTCAGGATTTTTGATCAGGATGCTGACCCTTAGGTCAGGATTTTTGATCAGGATGCTGACCATTAGGTCATGATTTTCGATCAGGAATGCTGACCCTTAGGTCAGGATTCTAATCGAAATAAGGGCCTTCTCAGCTTCTTGGTCGAAAGGATTTTCGATCAGGATTCCTGATCGTTTCGACCAGGATCTTGGTCGAAATAAGGGCCAACTTTTAGCTTGGTCGAATGGATTTTCGATTAGGAATCCTGACCCTTAGGACAAGATTTTCGATCAGAAGTGCTTACCCTTAGGTCAGGATGTTAACCCTTAGGTCAGGATTTTCGATCAGGAATGCTGACCCTTAGGTCAGGATTTTGATCAGGAATGCTGACCCTTAGGTCAGGATTTTGGATCAAGATGCTGACCCTTAGGTCAGGATTTTCGATCAAGAATGCTGACCCTTAGGTCAGGATTTTTGATCAGGATGCTGACCCTTAGGTCAGGATTTTCGATCAGGAATGCTGACCCTTAGGTCAGGGTTTTCGATCAGGAATGCTGATCAAAATAAAGGGCTTCCTAGCTTCTTGGTCGAAAGGATTTTCGATCAGGATTCCTGGTCGTTTCGATCAGGATTCATGGTCATTTCGACCAGGGTCTTGGTCAAAATAAGGGCCTCTTAATGGCTTGGTCGAACGGATTTTCTATCAAGAATCCTGACCCTTAGGACAGGATTCTTTATCAGGAATGCTGACCCTTAGATGAGGATTTTCGATCAGGAAAGCTGACCCTTAGATCAGGATTCTCGATCAGGGGTGCTGACCCTTAGATGAGGATTTTCGATCAGGAAGGCTGACCTTTAGATCAGGATCCTCGATCAGGGGTGCTGACCCTTAGATGAGGATTTTCGATCAGGAAGGCTGACCCTTAGATCAGGATTCTGATCGAAATAAAGGCCTTCCCGGCTTCTTGGTCGAAGGGATTTACGATCAAGAATCTTGATCCCTTCGACCAGAATTCTGATCAAAATAAAGGCTTTGATTTGGATGACGTGTGGCCTCTCTGAGCCTTTAGCTCCTTTCAGCTAGCTTACGTGCCTCCATGGCATCGTTTTGTAACCAGCCATTATCAAGGTGTGCTTTGATAGGATCTAACTAGTACCCTCCTATTCTGATAGGAGCAATAAGCTTTGAATCAGCTGTAAGAGTTCTCGGAACTAGGAAGTAGATGTTTCCAGAATGGGTCTCGACCCTTGAACTGAGATAAGGCATCGACCTTTGTATTCTCCTCCCTTGAGATATACCTGGCACTCATTTAACTGGGCTATCGCAGCTTTCACAATCCTCAAGTATTTGGCCATATTCTTTTCTATAGTCTCAAACTCTCTTTTATCTTGTGAGACTACCAACTTTGAGTCTCCTCAGACTTTCAGGTTCTTCACCCTCAAAGCTCTTGTCAATCCAAGGCTGGCTATTAGAGCTTCATACTTCGCCTCGTTGTAGGTTGTTTGGAAGTCCAACTTCAAGGCATACTCAAGTGTTAACCCATCGGGGCTTTGCAGAACTAAACCTGCACCACTTGTTGTCGTTTTTGATGCCCCATGAAAATAGAGCTTTTTGTCATGAAAATAGAGCTTTCTGTTTTTGATGCCCCATCAAAATACGGCACCCAACACTTCTTCTTCTCTTTCAGGGGTTTCTCACCTTGCTGACCTTCCTGGTCTATCACCTCCTGCCCCCCGACTTCTTGGTTGTGAATGGTATATTCAACCACGAAGTCAGCTAGAGCCTGGGCTTTGATGGTCGTCCTAGGCTTGTACTTAAAATCGAATTCTCCTGGCTTGATTGCCCACTTGATGAGCCTTCCATTGACTTTCGAGCTATGCAATATGTTTCTTCAGCGGGTGTTCCATCAGGACTTCAACGTTTATCCTTTATCCAGGGTCCTTCAAGGACTTAAACTCTTATCTGCTGTAACCCAACTCTACCCTTAGGGGTATGCATTTGTTTGTTTTTGATGCTCCATCGAATTAAAGCGCATATAAATCCTTCTGGTATCTTTCTTATTATTCTGAGGTTCACTTCCTTCTTGGGGTACTACCTCCTGCCCCCCGACTTCTTGGTTGCCAATGGTACATTCAACCACGAAGTCAGTTGATGCCTTAGCCTTAATGGCTGTCTGAGGCTTCTATGTGATGTCCTCTGCTGGCCCTTCTTGGTGTTCCTTACCTCTGCGGACATCCATGTCTTCAATCGGAAGGACCTGCCCCCCGACTCCGTCAGGCCTTAACGCGGCTACATAACAACTCCTAGCCATTTTTTTGGTCACCCTTTTGTTCTTCACACCATTCCTGGTTGGAAACTTGATCTTAATATGATAAGTTGAGGCTAAAGCCTTGAATGCATGAAGTCCAGTCCTTCCAAGGATAGCGTTGTACGTTGAAGTCGCCTTGATTACCAGGAAGTTCAACATCTGAGTGGCCTCATTGGGCTCTATCCGATGGTGACGGGCAACTGAATAGTTCCCTCAACTTTAGATTCTACTCCATTGAATCCTTATATAGGTGTGTTGGAGGGGGTCAACTAAGAGTCGTTATACCCCATCTTCATAAAAGCATCGTGAACAAGATGTCATTGTCTATCAAGACTCGCTTCACCTCTAAGTTTCCAATCACAAGAGCTATTACCAACGGGTCGTCATGGGGGAACTTCACCCCATCCAAGTCGGAATCATCGAATCTGATTGCTACCTCAGTTCTTTCAAGCTTCGGTGTTTCTCCAACAATGTGCATTACCTCTCTGGCCTAAGCCTTTTGAGAGCTCTTGGTTGTCCCAGCCGATGTCAGGCCTCTCGAAATCATATGGATACAGGCCCTCGGGGCTGTGGGTTGTGATCTTGATCATCATCCCTTTTATAATCTCTAATTTGATTACCACAATCTTCACCCTTAGTGAAGTGGCTCAGTTTCCCTCTACGGATCAAAAACTCGATCTCATCTTTGAGTTTCTTGCAATCATCAGTGTCATGCCCCACATCTCTGTGTAATACTTAATATTGATTCTTGTTTCTCTTTGCGGGATCACCCCTGAGTAGCTTCGGCCATCGGAAATCCTTATCCTTCTCAATGTCCAACAAGATTCGACTCCTATGAGTATTCAACCTTGCATACTCAATGAACCTTGGTCCTTGGTTGTTCGTAGGGGGAGAGTTAGAGTCTTTGCTAGTTCGGGGATACTTGTCTCTAGCATCATAATTTTTCTCCGCCCTTCTCTTCCTGGAGTTGTCATTGTTCTAATTGCTAATGTCAGATGTATCTTTCATCATGCTGTCTTCACCCTTAATATACTTGCTTGCTCTCAGCCGGAGCTTAATCATGTCCTCTAGGGGATGCTTCTAGCGACATCTTAAAATAGACGTTGGTCGTTCTATGCTGTAAGGCCACCTTATTCTTCAGGTCAGTGATATTCAGCGTCTCCTTAGTGAATCGCTTGAGGTAATCTCTCAGATTTTTGTTCTTCCCTTGTACCACGTACATAAGAGATGCGAAGCTCTTCCCATGAACTCTCCCACTTATGAATTGGCTGACGAAAGCAACACTCAACTCCTTAAAAGAGCTAATAGAGTTCACAGGCAATCTGATGTACCACCTTTGAGCCATACCCGATAGGGTTTGAGGGAACGCCCTACACTTCAGGGCATCACTTGCAGGCTGCAGCAGCAGTGCATTCGAGAATGTCCTAAAATGATTTGAAGGATCACCCGTTCCATCATAAGCCTTTATAGTAGGCATCTTAAACTTCATAGAGATGTGAGCTCTCATCACCTGCTCAGTAAATGGGGGGTATAAGATTGTTAGGTTTTCCGAGCAACACCAAGTTCGCAGCCCTTGGCCTAGGGGCAACCATCCTTGGTGCTTCAGTTAGAGGGACCTCTGTCCTCCTATCCCTTCTCGAGGTTTCATCCAAATTCACCACAGGGTCCTCTGCTCTCTTGCGATGTCTTCCTTTAGCCTTGAATCTCAGCCTCAAAGGTTTGGATTCTTTCTAGGGCAGTGGTTGAGGGTTCATCGTGGATTCTTTGAGAACGCCTATGGGGTTCTCGGCTTGCTCGGTGCCTCCTCGGGGCTTCATCACGATCATCATCCTCAGATGAAGAATCAACAGTATAAAGACCAGAGTATTCATAATATCCTTGATCAGGGCCCAAGCCTCTAATGTAAGGAGGGTGATATAGCTCATGTATCTGCAAGACATGGCCACTTGGTCCAACATCTCGAGTATCCAGGGGGTAGTTAGGCAAACCATACCTGGGGTTAGTATTCAAGGGGAGATCCGTAGTGTGGATCTGTACCCCTGGTGATGGATTGTTCGGATCAAAGGGAGGGGAGACCACCATCTGGAGAGGATTGGTTCCTTGTCCTGCCTAATTGATCAGAGGTAACGTACTCTCAGTATGGGGGATCGCCCCTAGTTGTTGAGAAACTTGGGATTGGACGATGACAGCTGATGTTGGGGGAGCCTATTGGACAATCGCCCCTCATGCTAGGGGAACATGTTCGGTGATTGCTCCTGATGCCGAGGGCACCTGCTCGGTGGCTGGTGGAGCATAGTTGAGAGGTATGGCCTCAGTTGCAACTGATGTCGTTCTTCGTGTGTTCATCATGGTTGATGTTGTTTTCCCACAGACGGTGCCAAATGTTGTGGAATAAAATCTAGGGTCTGCGCGTATTTAATGCTAGGGTTGGTGAGCTTCGAGCTTTAATGGTTGTTTCCGTGTTCGGGACTTAATCGGTCCTCACAGAGTGCCTACGTATCTCGTTATTGAGAATCAAGCCAAGAAGTAGTTCTAGGTGATGGTGCCCTCGAGGCTATGGCGGCGAGAGCTCACCTAGGACGCAGTGACTTGTATGTCCTTATACGAGGATTAAGCCAAAACGTAGTTCTGAGAATGAGGGGTCAGACCCTTATATAGGCTGAGAAGCCTTAGAATTATGGTAGGAGTTAGAGTCTTGGTGGGCAAGTCACCGCCTTGAGGAAGATTCTAGACTCCTTCCTTGTAGGAATCAGTTTACTTGTTGAAGTAGGTGCCTTAGAGGCAAAGTCAGGCAGGAGTAATATCCTTTTCTGACTCTTATCGCTGAGCTGTTTATTACCCCTAATATTAATTACGAAATTAATATTAAAAATAGGGTTTTGGACCCATCTGGTGGGCCCCATGTTTGGACCATACTTGGTCTAATTAATGCCACATTAAATGTGTCTTTAGGGCTTATTTTTAACCCATATCAAAACTCTTATGGGGGAACTCATAACTTCCGTAATTTTGATATCCAAAATAAATAATGCACGGATTACTTTATTAATATTTTATAATATAAAATATTATACATATTAGACATCTCTGCAGACTCAAATAGTAACTTTCTCACTAGGTATTTTATACTCCCTCCGTCCCAATGATTTGTTATCGTTTGCTTTTAACACGGAGACCAAGAATTAAGATTAAAATAAGTGAAGTAGTGGGTGTAATAGTAATTTTATTGTTAAAATAAATGAAGTAGTGGATGTAATAGTGATTTTATTGTTAAAATAAGCAAAGTAGTGCGTGTAATAGTGTAAAGTATGGTTAAAATAAGTGAAGTAGTGGGTGTAATATTGTTAAAACTTACTATTTTAGGAAACGTAAAGAATTGGTTGTGATTTTCCAAAAGGAAAAGTGTAAACAATTGATTGGGACAGAGGGAGTAGTTGAGAACACCGGAATGGAATAAAAGTTGGCCAATGAGTTTGTGGAAGTGTCATTTGGGCTGTTTGGCATAGCTTAATTATGCCGATTTGTGACTTGTTTTCGGGTAAAAAATTTATATTTTGATAATTTTTTTTATACAAATGTTTAATGTATCCTTAAGATTCAATAAGTTGCAAAAATAAGTTGGAATGTTAGGAATCTCTAACTTTGTCTTAAGTTAACTTATTCTGGAAAAAAGTTCCCCCAAACACCCCCATTGTGTAGCAACTTCTCAAAAGACTTAAGAATTTTTCATCTATGATTTTGACGACGGACAGGAGAGACAGGGGAACTATTTTATTGGTTTTGATTGAAAAAAGACAATCTCTGGGTTGGTATCTTACTATAGTGAAGACCAGGATTTTTGAGTCTTGTTAATTTATGTAAACACTTTATGACTAATGCTTCTTTGATCCATTTTTTAATTTTTGAAGTTGCAGGGAAAGCTCAGTGGTGGCTGACAAATCAAAGTGTCCAATGATACTACTTTCACGAAGGATTTATAATTATATATTGTTTTTATATCAATAAATTTTATATATTTGAGATTGATTTTGATTGCATTTGGTTTAAGCGATGCAACTTGTTAAACAATCTGTTACGCAACCAAAGATGATTTTAATTATTAAATTATTAAAATTGCATTTATGGTTAATTTTGGTACATGTTGGTGGTGCATAACGCATTTTTGTAAATATTTTATAAAATTTGGTATTTTTGCAAAAAAAATTAAAATTTTAAAAGTATTTTTGAAAAAAAGGGGCTTGGGTATTTATAAATTCTATAATTAAAATTTTTCCTATATTATAAGATATATAGAAATCTTTTTTAAAAATTAAAAATTTTGGCTATTTTACTATAGCAAAAATGTAAAAAAATATACTATATATATTCAAGTAAGTCTTCCAAATACGTAACTTAAAAAAATATCTCATTAATAATTTACGAGAGAACCAAACAATTTTCCAAAATAAAAGTACAAAATGATGTGTTAAAATGTAATGTTATGTTTGGTTGGGGTGAATCAAATTGGAGGAAATGGAATGGAATTTGAATAAAAATATAGTTAGGTGTTTAAAAATTTCATTGCTTACATCATTCCATTCCTAACCATCTAAGCTAAAGTTTAAACACATTAAAGGAATAATCCATTCCACCTCCAACCTATTTTTTTCCCAAATTCTATCATACAAAATTTGTACCCACTCTTTTGTTTTTAAATCTTACTGTTCATTGTGTTCCTTTAATTTATATTCATTTCATTTCATTCCATTCTCTACAACATAAAGGTTTAATAAATGGAAGGTTTAATAAATGGAATTGATATAAATGAAGGAATCCATCTCATTTATTATTCCAATCACATCATTTTGAACAAATTTATGGAGAAATTGTTTAGTTTTCTAACATATTTCATAAATTACATAGCAACCACTTTTTAATTAAGACTTCAATACATTTAATGACCTCCAACTTTTGCTTAATCATTAATGAGGTTATTTAATTCTCTCGGTTGTTTTTCAGAAAATCAAATTCTCACGGCTTAGCTGTTTTCCTTTTCATTTCTTATTTTCGGTCGTTAATTCCTTATTGATCATTTTCGAGAAATGATCCTTTATATAACATAATTTAAAAATAAAATATCCAAATATCAATGAAAAAAAGTTTGTTATAAAATAAGAGTCATATATGGCTACGGCAGCATATTGCTATATGTAGTTGCAAATGGTTGGAGTTGCAAATATTTGTATTTTCTTGATGGGATTCATGATCTCAAGTCCATTTTTCTCTGATTTGGTTGCACATCATTTTTTTCAAATAAATCGGTATTTTCATAAAAAAAATTAGCAAAAAAAAAATTTGAACTTGGGTATTTATAAAAAAAACCCAAAAATTAATTACGGGAAAATTTTGAATTTTTATGATGTTCTAAGAAAAATCTCACAGGAATCTATTGCAATTTGTAGAGTCTTATTTGCATTTTCTGAGAAAGTCCAGAGTTGCAAAATCCATAATTACTTCTTTAAGATTTTTGCCATCACTAAAACAATCTCCAGTTTCTTCCACTTCTTTCCTCTTATTTTTCCCTTCAATCCTTCATTTCCATTCCAGTAACAATCCCATTCCCCATTCCTCCTATTCACACCCAACTCGCATACATTTGCAGCAATTACTCTTCGAAAAATCCAAGTCTGGTTTCGATAATCTCAACTATGCTGTCAAGCTTTACGAAAAAAATGCACCTAATGATTAATGAAACCTCTACTGTCTGTTATGAAATTTAATCTGCTCTTAGCTGACCTCGTAAAAACGAAACAATACTCAGTCGCTGTCACTCTTTTTACAGATGTCTTTTTTATCCGTCTCGGTTGATATATTTACGTTTAATACCGTCATTAACTGTTGTTGTCACGTCAATAGAGTGGATCACAGGTTCTAATTGTTGGCTGGTATCCTCAAGCGTGGTTTCGTGCCTAGTGTAGTTACTTACAACACTCTCGTTAGGGGTTTGATGCCTGTTAAGGCTAATTTTCGTAAGCCCCATATTGAATTTGTAATAATTTGTAATTAGGGTTGAACGTATAGAATAGGGTTTTTATGAATTTGGAACTGACCTTGAGAGGTATTATCCGTGTGTATGGGATTCTGAATGAATGATCTCTCAAGGTGCCTACGTATCCTTTATGTAGGAAATCAAGCCCACGTAGTTCTAGGGTTCGTTCGTCCACCGACTTTATTCTTTACGCGCAAGTAACGGATTATTTCTTCGTGCGCAAGTAACGCTCTGATTGACAAATTTCCTTCCATAATAATATTCATACTTGCCTTGAAATTTATATACTTGTGTCGGGTAAACGAATAGATAATAATGTATTTGGGCTCAGGCCAAATACTAGGCTAATAATAATTTAATGAGTCGTCCGAACGGACAATAATGGTTTGTCAGCCCAAACAAGCATAATTGAATTCGGTAAACTCAAACTATTCTTAGGCCTAACTTGAATTAATATAATTCAGATTACCTAAAATTTATCGAGTCTATCCTGTATCAACAAGTCCCCGGTCTTTTTTTTAACTTGTTCTAAAGAAGACTCAAATAATTTATGAGACCATAAAATTTTATTGAAATAAAATAATTAAATTTATTTCAATTTTATGTTCGTCTCGCCATTAAATCTTTTCAACAAAAACAGCTTCATGTCCCTCCACCTCTTCGCCTATAATTATAGCACGCAGGCGGACGAAAGAAAAAAGAAAAAATAAAAACAGGCGGGCGAGAGACTTCAAAGATATGGTCGGGCGAGGATGCATGACCGGACGAGCACAAAAAATAAAACACGGACCACATGCAGTTCCATTTCCCTGATGCCATTTGCTAACACATAAGCTAAGATATTTAATGTAATAATAACAAACCTTCCACGTGAGTTATGACCTTGTTTTATTAATACACTAAATACTTATTTAACCATCCACTTGGTCTTTCAATTTGGCCAATAAAATTGAACTGCATGGTAAGGCGAGCGAATGAGCCATGCAACATGCAACTATATTCCTTTATGTGCATTTAATTTATTCACTTATTTTATATAATATTATTTTTGACTTTTGACCTTAATCTAGTCTATATGTAATCCACAAGCTACATGGTAAAACATTATTGTGAGTCACTTTAAAGAAGAAACTTACTATTGATAGCTTCCGGCTAATCGGCGTACTTCTTTAGCACACATATTTGCCAAGCTTTAAGTCTCCATTTTCAGTAGATCTGGTTCACCACCTTCTCGGTATCCACAAGTAAGTCTCCATTCTGAATTTCATTGACTAAAACTCATATTATTTGCTCTTGAAGTATTATGTTCTTGATTTTCCGATGAGCTTCTTTTTTCCTTTTTGAAATTTCGGAGTTGGAATATGCATCTATATATATATATATAGTAGGGATCTAGGGAGAACTTTTTATATAGGAAGCATCTATATATATATATATATAGTAGGGATCTAGGGAGAACTTTTTATATAGGAAACTTAGAGAACTTCATCTACTATATATATATATATATATATATATATATATATATTAGGGATCTAGGGAGAACTTTTTATATAGGAAACTTAGAGAACTTCATCTACAGTGTTGATTAATTCATTTTCAAATTCATTTTAGAATTCATCTTACTTGTCTTTCGGGTCCACAAATTTTATTTTATTTTTTAATATAAAAAATATATATTTAATATATTTTTTATATATGTACCATTTTTTGTATATTTTTTATACAATTTCCATAATTTTTTTTTTGAAGTTTTTTTTTTTGAGTTTGTTAATGTGTGTGAGTGTCTATGTTTATTATATAAGGGGGCCCCTGGCGGGGCCATTAGATCATAAATCTAAAGGTTAAATGGGGAGTTCTCTAAGTTCTCTTTCTAAGGGTTCTCTTTTGAGCATTAGCCTATATTATATATATATAGGGTTGGACTCCATAGCAAACACCTTATATAACAAACAATAAAGAACACCTCATATCTAATAGATCCATTGCCCCTGGTGGGGCCACCCAATACAAAAAGTTCTTATTTTTTTACCCTCTATCCATCCATCATCTCAAAAAAAAAATTAAAAATTACTGTTCATGATGATGACGTCATCATCATGAACAGTAAAATTTTTATTATTTTTTATTTTTTATTTTTATTTTTGCTGGCTTGATAGAGGGTAAAAAAATAACAACTTTTTGTATTGGGTGCCTTGGCGGGGCCAAAGGATCTAATAGATCTAAGGTGTTCTTTGTTGTTTGTTATATAAGAGTGTTCTGTATGCAGCAAAGGCCTATATATATATATATATATATATATATATAGGCATTCCAAAAATGAGGTCGAAAATGACAACTGACAAATGGAACCTGAAATCAGAAATTTAGTTGCATGTGGTTGCAAATTTAGTTGAATTTGGTTGCATTCATTTGAATATGCCCCTGCGGGGGCAGGAAACACAAATCCACCAAAATAGCCCCCACCTTAAAAAATATATATATATATAAAATTGCAAATTCGTATTCTTAACAAAAGTAAATGTGCAAAAATTTATTTTTTCCTATTTATTTATGAAAAGAGCCCTAAAAAAAATTGTCAGCCACGGTTAAATTGGATATTATAAGACGTGAAGATCCAGTTAAAAATACAATATTGAAAATATTGAGTTACTATAGTAAATTATTTTAAATATTTCATCACACGTAAATAACGTATTGAAATCTAATATTTTTGAATATGATTTTCAAATTAAAATAACAACAAAATTTAATAACAATATTTAGTGAAATGTTAAGATTTCAGTACTTGACAAAATATATACACCTATAGTAAAATCATATATAATTCTATATAATAATATACTACAAGAAATTTAACTTGAATTCGACTCATTACTAAAATAATTTGTGTAATTCATGTAATTTGAAATTCATATTGTAATTAATAGAGCATATATTTATAAGTGTTTTGTATAATTTTAATATCATATTTGTTGTATTCTATGAATAATGGAATTTAATTAATTAGAGGTTAATGTTTAATGACGAGAAATAAAGAATTCCTAAATTCCCAAGAAATTAAGATTATTTGGACATAAAGGAAATTTGAATTTATTGGACATGCAACAATAACCAATTTATCAACAACTCAAAAGTGGTCGATCTAATATTAATATTCCAACTCACATTGAGAATGCAATTTGTTTCCCGAAATTAGTTTTATTTTTGTGGAAAGTATTAAAACTCTTTACAATATTAGGTTTGTACAGATAATTTAGAGGCACGCCATCATAACATAGGAAAAAATATAGAAAAGATCGAATAAGATGGTCACTATGACAGATAGAAGTGATGAAAAACCTTCAGAGGGAAGGAATGATTGATTCATGGGGATTTTATACTCATTTCAAGTTGTATTATTGGTACTTCAATTATGCTCTCTCTATGTATTAATAGATTTGGGTAGCATCATGGGTTATTAGGTTTGTTTGATTATATTGTCATTTGTGTTAGTTTAATAATCTGTCATCCAGAAATTTTAACAATTAGAAGAGTGATAAAAGTTATTCCTCCACTTTCCTCTAATATTTTTGGTCAAATTACGAGATATTGAGGCCAAAGGAGTCAACGGTACCCCATACATTTCTACTTTTATATTTTGTGTAGTCACAAGTCATAATTTTACTAATGATTTTATATTTATATAGTTCAAAACTAAAATTCAATTTACATTTGAAATAAATTTCAAAATAAATAGACTTTTAAATATATTTTCTAAAAATATATTTAATCCAAAACTAGATGATCAAAATTTTTTGTGGTTCGTAAATGAACACTAGGTTAAAAATAAAGTGACTCAACTTTGATTTTTACCCAATCAAAAGTAATGGAATGCACACATTGTAACCTACTACAACTATCATTTCCATTTTATTTTTAATTTGTTTTAGGAATTCAACACTAATTTTGGTGTTTGCATTTTTTTGAACAAAAACATAAGATCATCTTAAAGTTCATATCTTTGGAAATCAATGTACTGTTAGCAATACATTTTTTTTATTAACAAGGAATACTATTGACATTTTGAATTGGTCTAAATTGGAAAAGGACGTTGTTTACATTTAATAAATGAACTTGAGGTTTCTAGAATTTAGTAATCATGACCCAGATACTTCAACATGCCGTTGTTGCCCTTTTGCGAAGAGATTTAGAAATCACATGTTATGCTTGTTGCTGCTAAAAACAAGCAACTTAGCCTCCATCAGACGTGTAAATTATTGATAGAGATACCATAAGAGATAATTTGAAGGTTGTGTTCCAGCCTTAAGTTGTGTACTCAGTACCATGGATGAATTTGAGCTTACCTCATGCACCTGCAAACAGTCCTCAGTCTTTGTTAAAACTTAAAAAAGTAGGTATACTTCCTATAATAGCTTCGTAGTTTGTTTCATAACTTCATGTATCAATCATCATACAATTCCAAAATATTTACCGAATACACATAAGAAACATGTGGCCGATACCTTTTGATGTATTTATCTGACTAAACTATATTGTATCTATTGAATGAGGTTTGGTCAATTTGTGCTCATGGGGAGACTTCTTCAATGGCCACTATGGCCTAACATTTTGTGTTAAAAAAAGATATTTGTTCTATTTTTCTATTGTGTTAAATTATGGAATTTTCCTTTTGTATGGTGGTTTTAAAAAACTTAACTTCAATAGATTCGCCCTATGTTCCAATCTTTCTTGTTGATGCCGATGTAAACTTATTTGATCAACTATTAAAAAGTATTGCATGCTCTCCAATGAAAATTTGAAATTTACCTATGAAGTGTAACATCTAATGATAATTAAATTTTTAATCCTCAGCACTAAGAAATCTTTCTTGTTGATGCCGATGTAAACTTATTTGACCAACTATTAAAAAGTATTGCATGCTCTCCAGTGAAAATTTGAAATTTACATATGCAGTGTAACATCTAATGATAATTAAATTTTTAATCCTCAGCGCTAAGAATTGAACAAGTTTTTCGCTATACCTTTGAACAGGATAACAACTATTACAAGCAGGGCTTGGTAACGAGAAGACACTAATTCTCGGCTTGGTAATGAGAAGACACGAGATTTATTTAGATTTACTCTTAATTATTAATTTTCACCACACTGCCCCAGCTCTCCCACACACAGATACAGATAGCATATTTTACTTGTATTTTCGGGATGGTTTCTCTTCCTTTTGTGAAAAGCAGCAGGTTGAGAAGGTGGAGAAGAAATCATAACAAGACTATATCCTTCTCCTTGGTAATTTTGTTGTTGATTCTGCTTTAGCCACGAAACCATAACCGTACTAGCTAGCCCTTACTCCGGGAGGATGCTGTTGTTGATTTCGCTTGTTCTTAAGCTCCTCATAATTCTGACCAAAGAAAGTTTGAGAAGCCATTGTAGTAGATTTTTTTGATGGCTGAAAATGTAACACCTATTACATAACACACTAAGTTATTACCATTTGATGTATATCTATGTATATACGTCATATAGTTCTGCATAAGCCCTGGTTCACAACTTTCTATGTTGATTATATGTTCAGATTATGTAGATATCCACAATTCTGAAGACAACCCAATAATTTAAGATTACAAAGAATTAAACACTTTGCATAAATTTAAAAGATTATTACGACTAAAATAGAGTATTACATGATAAATTCGTGGAGCATTTTCTTCATTGTCTACCTGCAAATATTTCAAAAAAAGTGATATAAGAATTTGGCCAAAACACATTTAAAATATGAGCTATCAAGTATGTTTTAATAGCATCTATTACCATTACTACTGATATATCAATTGAAAACAAGCCAAAAAGCAAAAATTAATATAAATTAAGATCTTCATTTGGATTTTACGCAAATTAGACTAAAATCTAAAGTATCTAAAGCTTCGCACAAATTTAAAATGTAAATATTTTTTTTAGAATTGAGATAGTACTTATTTTTGGGATTGGAAATCAAAAGAAGTAAGAATAGCTTATAAACCACATTAAACATGTAAAAATAACACTTTATAACATCAATCAGCACAATCAAACATAAAGAATGACAAAACAAAGAATTATAAGAACACTTCTTTATTGAAAAAATTAGTGGATAACCGTATACCTCGTTGTTGTATCATGATAGAGTAGTCCATATGACTTTTGCACACACTACATGATTTTAATGATTAGCCTTGCTACAAACATTCAGATGATAAGATGAATCTTGTTTTGTGTAGGGAGATATGAATTATGAGTTCTACTGCGACTAGGGTTAAACTATGGCCAAGTAGAATGATATTGGTATATATATAACCTAAAATATTTATGGTAATTGGGCCGCCTAGGTTGATAACTAGATTGGGCTAGTAGGTGTAGTAATTAGATAGTGATTTTGGGCTACTTTTATGAATTGAAAAATAGCCATGTAGATATAATTTTTGGCTGCAAACATTTGAAACAAAAATTTGAGGTGGCCATGGTGGAGAATGACACACAAAGAAAAGAAAACTCAAATTATGTAAACATAGAAAAAATGTGATTGGAACTTTAAATTTTTTGAATATATTTAAATAAAAATGTTGAGAAATTCTTTATAAGAAAAAAGCATTAGATAATGTGTAAGTATAAAAAAATACCTAAATAGAAGTAAAAAAAATTGTCAAGGGCTGCCACATTTAAATTGGATATCATCGTGAAGATCTAGTTAAAAGTATAATATTGAGTTACTATAGTAAATTATTTTAACTATTTCATTACAGGTTACTAACATATTGAAATCTAATATATTTTGAATCCTTAAAAGTATGATTTTCAAATTAAAATAACAACAAAATTTAATAAAAATATTTAGTGAAATGTGAAGAATTCAATACTTGACAAAATAATATACTATGTAATAATATACTATAAGAAATTTTTATTTGAATTATACTCATTAATAAAATAACTTTTGTAATTCATGTAATATGAAATTCATGTTGTAATTAATAGAGTATGTATTTATATGTGTTTTGTATTAATAGATGATTACTAAAGACTTAAGTTTGATATTAATACCACAAATATTACCTTACGTACTAAATTCCCAGATATTACCTTATATCTACACATACCTAAGTCTAACGCCCTTATCCAACACCGCTCTACCTGAGACTTATATGGTCTACATGTGACTAATAATAGCAGAACAACTAAAAGATAATTTGTATTATATAACTTATCCGTAAATTACAATGTCTTGATATAATGTACAATCTTAAGCATTTTAATAATTTGTAATGTAATTCCATATAACAGGAATATGGATTAATGTATTATATAATTATACTGATATCTTTAATATAATATGATCAAGACATTTTATAATATTATGTTATATAATATACCAACTTGTAAGTTATATAATTTATGTTATAAAATGATATATGACAATTATTGAAAGTAAGGTTATATTGACTTATATAAGTTAATTATAATTTTAATAATTATGATAGTATTAATTATCAAACAAATAATAATATTCCAAATCCTGACCCAGGATTTGAAATGTTATTATTTATTTATGGTAATTATGAATGGTATAAACAAATATAATTCAATTTAATATGTTATTGTGGGAATCAATATAGATAACACGGGGTATTTGATGATACACCATAATATAGGGTTTATAATAGAAATAAACCCTGATACATTATATTTTATGGTTATATTTCATCCCAATCTTCCACATTTCCTCTCTTTCCACCATACTTTCATCACCAAATTTACACATAGTTTGATACCATCACATCAACAAGCATCAAAACCCCCCAACAAATTCCACAACAAGGTACCCTATAAACAAACCATACATAACAAGAAAAGTACAAAAGCATCAATATTAAATTACCCTAAACATGTTTATTTACTATTTAATCATTGTAATTAATACAATGATATAATTGTATTATCAAAAAATAAACTAGATATAATTATTATTTAGGGTAATTTACTATTAACATATTTTCATTAATATTATTAACTTACATGTTATGATATGTAGGAGCACAGCATTAACATAAATTAATATTTATGTTAATGTTAAATTTGTTTAATCAATATATTAATTAATAGAGAACACCATTAACATCAGACATATAAGTATTTGCGACATTAAGTGTTCTACTTAAAAGAACACTTCAGTGTTGGAAGAGCACTCAAAAATTTAATAAACAAAACATTTATTTTTTGACATCCATTTTAACATGAATTTTAAGGATAGTTCTATAACTTTTTTTTAATTTTTTTTTTAAATAAAAATAGAATTGTTATACTTTTGCGTCATGAGGTAATTAAATCTTAGTCAGATGTTCTAATTGTCTTCTGTAATCAGATTTTAATTTACTCAATATGTAATTATAGATGGTAAAACATCAGGTTTACTTACTAACTTATTAATGTGATTAAACAAATATAATTAACATTATAATATTAAAATACCACGAGCGTTTCAAAATAACTGATTTCAAAAAAAATAATTTAATATTAGTAAATAATTATTATAATAAGTGTAGTTAAAATATTATATATTATAATATATAACTTTATATATTATAACTATTATAATATATTTATTATATATGTTAATGTTAATATTAATATTAATATATTAATATTGATGAGTATTAATAACATTAATAATACTCTAATCTATATATTTCATTGTCATAAAATAATTTATATCCATATATGGTTATTTTAATATAATTACATATTATGATAACAATATCATAATATAAATTTATATTATGTCATATTATATTTTATATAACAATTTGTGCTAATATTTAAATTAAATTATGGTTATAATTGATTACATTATATTTCATTAACTAATTTTTATTATTTAATCAAATATTTTATTATATTATAATATTTAAAAAATAACGCAATATTAACAATTGTTATTCATCATTTTAACTAAAAATAAACATAACTATATATAATTAATATTTAATATTGAAAAAATAACTATAATGTTCTACTAAAGTTTGCTAATTTTTAAACAAATTAAATAGAGTAAATTTAATATATGTTTAATATATGTAACCAGTGTTGTAGATTTCGGAAATCGGAACTATTCGGTTGAGGTACCGAATAGTTCCGATTTCCGAAATTGAATATTAACTAGTTTATTTCCAACAAATATTATAATAATATTATTATAAATTTAATAATTTCCATTATACATCACTAATTACATTATATAACCCCTTTTTTCATGGATTACCTTTTTTTATATAATTTAATATTATGATATAATATTAATAATTAAAATATTATACAATTAACTATTATAATAATATAATAACACAAAATATATATTATATATATAATATTTACCCATATATTACCCATCATACCTATATATTAAAATGATATAATAACCATAAATTTGTTAAAAATTTATGGTTATTATAATTTATGATATAATATTCCACTTTTTTAATTTAAAATATCCATTTTCAATGGTATTAATAATATTAACTTATATGATAGTAAGGTTATAAAAAAATTATAATTTGATATCAATCATACTAATTATTATTAATATAATTATAATAAAATAACTTTTAATAATGTTAATAATCATAGTACTTATATAATATTATTATATAAGTACCTGTTCATTATATAATTGTATTAATATAATTCAATTTATGTTATAAAAATTCGTTAATTTCTATCCCATATCAATAGGGATATAAATTAACGTACTAATTATGATATTATAATATTAAACAATCATACTATGGTTTTGGTAATTATATAATTACCATTATATAATTTAAATTATATTATAAGAACTATTTGTTTATATATAATTACAATAATATTATATGTATTAATACATACTTATATATTCACTTTCATATATGTTAAATATGAATATAATATTTTTCTATAAGTATTTGATATGAACATAAATATATATTTACTGTTAAATTAGATAGCAATTCTATTATAACCATAATTTGTGATTTTATAGTACGATAAAGTTGAAATATAGTACACTATGACTCTTCCTCTTGTAACTTATCTAGGCCATCGAAAACTAATATAGAATTGCAAATTCCCTCTTAAATGTTCTAGCCGCCCAAAGCAATTACCATAGTTATTAGAAGTATTAGAAGTAGGAATTGTGGCAATTTCATGTTTAGAATTGAATTCTAGCAATTTCTGTTGATTCTGTTTTGAAGCAAAATTCTCTTCAATAATTCTGGACTCCGGACCACCTTAGAATGATATAAAATTCCGTTATTTTCGCATGGAATAACTAGTAAAATTAATTTTACTAGTTATTCATAACTCTATGGTTATGAATAAACATTCACCCTTACAAATATTATATCATATTAGTTAAACTAATTATGATATCATTAGTTTAACTTTAATTACTTATTTATTGTCGTACATAAGTATTCAAAGCCCTACGTAAAATAATTGGAGTAACAAGTTTGATGCAAATAAAAATTAAAAATTAGATTAGGTTGTTAAATAAATATTTTATTAATTTTTTTATACAATTAACTATTAATATTTTAACGATAATGTATAGATTATTAAAAGAAACTTTTTATATATAGCAATATCAACTAATTAATTTGATATTAACTCATAATATTATATAGAATTATAATAATATATATAACAATTATCACTCGAAGAATTTTAAAATAATATAATAATATTAGATGACTAATTTGTCTTAGGTTAAATATGTACAATAGTAATTATATGGATTGCTTAGTAACGTTAATTTAGTAAATATCATACTATTATTATAAATATTTTATATTTATTACCTTAATCAATATTGCCTAATATTATGATAAATTGAATTATAACTATATTTGTGGGTATTTGATGACCTGAGTAATTATTATTATCTTATAAGTAATAATACCTGTTCATTTCATAAATAAGGTTATTATAAGGGGTTATATTAAATTATATAACAAATTTGTTCTTAACTCATAACGAAATCCCTAGAGTTACATGGTATGTTAGTGACTAAAATATTAATAACATCCATTTTATGGTTTTATGTTAACATTATGAATAATTTTATAAGTATATCTCAACTTGTAATAATATACACACACGAATATAGAATATTTTGCTCGTCTTTTTTAATTATTGATTTGATTTTTTTATTTATTTATTCCCCTTCATAAAATTGAAGGAATTTTTTGATACTTTTCACTGTGCAAATTAGTGAAAATATTTAAGTTAAAAATGTGAAAAAAGGGTTGTTTTTTAATATTATTACTAGAGGAATTATAATGATATAATAATTATATAAAATTATACTACCTATATTTGGTACAGTAATAACTACCTTTTATTAATAAAATAATTTATTAATTAATAATACAAAAATTAAGTTAATTTTATAAATACCATCCTAAAAAGAGAAAAAAAAGTACCACGCACCTTTTTGTATGTTTAATTCAATTTAACCTCGTTGGATTATGTGTTGTGATTTTAATTGGAACGCCTGATGTGGTGTAAGTAGTAGCGTAGGATTCCATCATAAAGTAGAAAACAAATACTGTATGCAACCTTAACATTATGTAACATTACAAAAACTTTAAATAATGTGTGTGATTATTGAGAATCGATCCTTTGACCTTTGTTAGTATTCGTTTAATATCCTCTTACTCTTATTATATATATATATATATATATATAAGGATATAATGTGTTAAATTTTAAATTTGGGAACAATAAAAGAACGATTATATAAATAGGAGGAAACATATTCAATGAGAGAACAGATGAACGAGGGAACAATTAATTAGAAAATGTTGAAAATATAAGTATGTTATAACTAATTACTTACATTGGTATTCTGTATAATTATGTAACATAACCATATTGTTAACATAACCATATTATATAACATTATAATATAAGTATGTAATCTCAATATATAAATCACTTTCTTAATAATAAACATACTCGTAATTAGGTTTTTCCAAATATCATACTTGTATGATATAAGTCAATTTTATAAGTTAATTAATATTAATGATTTAATATCTAGAAAAATATCATACTTATATAACATACTTATTATCGTACTATATCAGTTTAATGATATTAAATATGTTATAATTTTGAGTTTAAATTGAGAGTAAGTGCAACAGTCTTCATCTCTTCTTCTGCTGCTTGTCAAGTTCATAAGATCTCAGTTTTCCATACACTGCCTCTAATGATATTTGATCCAGATTATTAGCTTCCTCATATCTTCTCATTGTAGAAATCTCTAATTTACTTTCATTATATCAAGACATTGTAATTTACTTATCCGTAAATTACAATGTCTTAATATAATGTACAATCTTAAACATTTTAATAATTTGTAATGTAATTCCATATAATAGGAATATGGATTAATGTATTTAATGTATTATATAATTATACTGATATCTTTAAATATCACAATACCAATACCAATATAATAGTAATATACTGGAGATTATTAAACCTACCTGTTACCTTATTACAAGTAATAAGATAATTTTAACAAATTATAAGTAAACTAATTATACGTGCTATACTTATATAACAAGATTAACTAGTAAGACATTAAATTACCTTTAAAGCCTTAAATATATTAGTGTTTGGTTAATATTAATTTATTTTTACATATAACCACTTTATATCACTACAAGGTATGTTGATCATATTATTAATATATCAACTCTATAATTACCATAACCACCTTGAAAATTAACATAGTTTGAATTATTATAACTCTTTTTGAATATACCTCATAATTTGTTATTTTATAATATCATACTAATTATGACAATAGAAATTTATATTAACTAATTTTGTCCCTATATTATTCATATCATGATATGTTATTTCTTTGAATATATAAGTATGTATTAATACATATAATATTATTGTAATTATAAAAATATATACACAAGCCACCAAATCAAAGAAATTGTAATAACCGCGAATTTTCGAATAAATATTTCTACTCGATATTTAAATTTTATTTAATAATATTTATTTGGTGTTTAGTAAAATTAGAAAATTTAGGAAAATAATATTTTAATTTTGGGTCGAATTTATTTTGGAAAACGAAAATTAGAGTATCGTTTTCATTATCCAGCCAAAGGATCATCATTTTTTTTATTTTACTGAAAATAGCACTAACATTGTAATTATTAGGACATTTTAATTTGTTCCCCATATTTCATTTCTTTTTATTTATTAATAATCACACTACCGGTTTCATCATTGTTGAGCATTATTAGAGGTATACTGTTTTATTTTATAAAACCTAGCAAGCCCTGTCTATTCAGTGTAAGAAAAAAAAAAACCAGTTACTACTCTTCTAAAACAAACACAGCACACTGTCTCTTTCATTTTCCAAATCAAAACCGAGACCAATTCCTGACTTTCATATCTAAAAACTCAGACCTCATACACATATACAAACAAAGTTTACGTTTTATCACAGGTAGTTAATTTTCTTTTCTATCATTTGTTTATGTCGAGTTCGTGTAGAATAGATTGTGTGTGTTCCGACTTGAATTGAACTGTGATGGTGTTGTTGTGTGTTGTTGTGTATTGATGGGTGTTGGGTTGGTTTTTGTGGTGTTGTTGATGTCGAGAGGATGAGGGAGGTCGAGAGAGAGATTGTTGTGTTGATGGTGAAATAAGGGGGAAGAGGGAGAGATTGAATCGGAGAGATGGGCGTGATTGAGAGAGAGTTCAAGAGAGAAGAGAGAGTGGCGAGATGTCGAGAGATCGAGGGAGAGACAGAGAGATAGAGTAGGGAGAGATTGATGGGGAGAGGGATGGTAGTGTTGATGATGTTGTGGTGGAGTCGAAAAAGAGAGAGAAAAGAAGATGTGGTGTTGTGTTGTTGTAGAAGAGAGGGGTTAGAGAGGACGAGGGATTGAGGTGAGACAGAGAGATGAGAGATTGAAGTGGTGATGTTGTATTGGGTTGTGTGTTGTCGATGCAGAGAGGGGATTCGAGAGAGGAAGAAGAAGAGAGAGTAGAGGAGGTTGGTAGTTGTAGTTGCGGATGTTATCGGAGAAGGGGAAAACAGAGTTGTGTGGAGTGATTTGTGGCTTGATTGTTGCCGGTTGTCGAGAAACGACGAGGGGGAGGAGGAAGATATCGAGTATTGTTGTTGTTTGTTGTTTCCGGAGATTAAGGAGGGTCGAATAGAGAGATTGGGAGATGGGGAGGCTGTGTTGGATTGTTGTATTCCGGTGGTGTTGTATCGGGTTTGGTGGTGGTGACTTTTAACGGGGATGAGAGTGAGAGATTGGTAGAGAAGGAAGAGAGGCTAAGGAGATTTGAGAGGGAGAGAGGCCGGAGAGATTTGAGAGGGAGAGAGATTGGAGAGATTTGAGAGAGAGAGACTGGAGAGATTTGTCAGAGAGATTGACCGGGAGAGAGTTTCCGGGGAAGCGCGTGGCGGAGGTGGGTCCCACATAACTGTTGCAGTTAGATTGATAATAAAATATAAACGTACGACTAACTGTTTTAACCGGGAGTAATAAACGAATAAATAAAAGAGGTTCAAATGGGTTTCGTTAAAAGTGAAGAATTATTTAAAATTAGGAGAAATGAGTAATTTAATTAAAAATGGTAGTATAATTGTTTAATTAGTTAAATAGAATTAATTAGTGATTTTTAGATGTAATTTAGAGATTTAATAATTTGTTGATAAAAGAGATAATAATTGTGAGTAAATAGAGTTAAATACGATATTATTTTAGAAGAATGTTATTTAGCATTCCTGGACTATTTCAATTAATCGGATCGAGTCAGAATATTTTAGAGATTAAAAATCGGATTAATATTTAATTATTTACGAGATTAAAAATATGATATATGTTCAAGATTTAATTCCTGAGTTCGGAAAAGAGTTATTATCCGGAATTAATTTCCGTTATTTATGTAGAGATTTTCGAGAGATATTATTATTCAATATTTAGATCCTATATTAGCGATTTAGAAATACTTTATTTTGACGAGTCGCTCATGTTTTTCTGGTTGCCATTTTTAGAGAATATTTCCCGAGCTGTAGACCGAAGCCAAGTTCACGGGTAGAGTATATATTTTATCTTCATTCATTTGCACTACGAGATCGAGGCAAGTTCATTCCTACCCTAACCTTTGGAAACTGTGAATTTCTGTTCGTGTTATTTAATTCCTTAATTATTTTCGAGATATTATATGTTGAGATTTATCTGTTGCTCCGTATGATGCAATAATTTCTTTTGAGCATTATCTCTCGTTAAATATTATTATACTGTTAATTTAGTTTATTTGAGAATTATAATCTCTATAAGCTTATAAATAATTTAATTGCTATCGGGTCGATCTCATTAATTCGAGACGACTATTATTTTGATTCAGTGAAACTAATCTCATTCGTCTGAGATAGTTACCTTCATTCTTTTCGATTGAATTTATTTTACAAATTCAACCGTTATTTATTGATTATCTTTTAGTTAGTTCCTCGTACGAATTAACCGATAAGAGTTTAAAAATTATAATTGTTAGAGATTTTTTTTTTATTCGTCGATCAAGTGAAAAATATTCTATTTAAACGTTCATCAATGTTGAGTATTATAAATATTGAGAAGTACTATTTGTTCAGTACGACTCCCAATTACTTCAATTTTAAGACTATTCTCACTATTTCGAGATAGTTGGTTTTATTGTCAAGGTTTGGCATTTTGTTCGTGTCAACCGACAAATTATTATTATTGAGTATTTACATCAGTCTATTGTTCGGATTGGTGGTAAAAATCAAGTCAGACTGGCAGTCCGCCAGATTTGTAAATGTTTTCTGGAAGAATTATTTCAAGTTATCTGTACCCCAAATATTCGGGAATTCTGTATTCTACTGGTCAATTTTGGGTAAGAGGCCCCTTATAGAGAACTAGAGACTCGTGTACCGTTATACGGACCGAGAATAATTAGGCATTTGTTGCCTTGGTTGAATTGATAACCATTATGATGCTAGCATTCATACATATATATTATAGTTGATATCGTATTGTAGCCGTGATCGGGCGAAGTGCGGTGTCATTGGAGGCGGTATTCTCGGTCGGATAGTTGATCGCCCCACCGAGATACCGTGAGGTGGAAGACCAGTTTATTCTTAAATCATGAGTTATCAGAGTTATATCAAATGAGTCTTCTGAGTATTCTGTTTCGAGATGAGTATTGAGTTTTTCAAGTATTCTGTTTCGAGAAGAGTATTGATTCTTTCGAGTATTTTGTTTCGAGATGAGTATTGAGTCTTTCAAGTATGCTATTTTCGAGATGAGTTTGAGCCAATTCAGATTGTGATATCCTACATTAAAATTTTGAGTATTTCTTTCGGTAAATATTATTATATTTATACCCCGAGCAATGAAAGAACTTGTTGAGCACTATAGTTGCTCATTCTTGCTTTAAAACATTTTGTTCAGCTGTCAAGATGGAAAGATGCGAGATGTCCAGCCTGGAATCCAGAGGAAAGGGAAAAGTTTCAGACTATGCTGACAAGAATTAGATTATCCCGCTGGAACCTTTATTTTCTATTTTTATGAACTTATGTAAGATATTATCCAGAAATGAAATAAGTTGGATTGTATTATTTTGTGAGACGATCTTGGAACTGCGGAGTGGGACATTTATGTTACGTTGAAATAAATATTTTATTTTATTATTGCGTTATCGTGTGCTGCAGGATATTGAGACAATGTGACGACCCGGGTCCCCTGGGTGGATTTGGGGGCGTTACAGAAATAAATTAATTTGCTCTCCATAGCATCAGATTCAGAAATTCTGTGTGAATAATAAATTTGCTAATCCTGATGTAAGATTGTTGGCCTTTTGACATATAAATCTTACTGATAAAAAAGAGAAGAATTATTGGTAGTATTATATTATGTTAATAAATAATTACTAGGGAGAGAAAATAACTCATCACTATCAACAAATAGTAATGTACTTTAATATTAAATTTAATATTATTAGATTAACTTTAAGATTTATATATGTAAGAAAAGTATAGGATATTTATTAATAATATAAGAACAATATTTTTTAATATTGTTAAAAAATATTGTTCTTATATTACTAATTATATACCAATGTAAGTAATTAGTTATAATGTATTACTATTATACAGAATAACATATCTTAATAAATAGTGATATAAATTTACTAATATAAAATGTACAATATGAAAAGGAAACAACATTTATATTACATTAACTAATAATGTAATTCTGTAAAGAAGAGTGATGTACATTATAATAATAGTTTATTTTTAGCATTATAAGTAAATGTTTGTAAAGGTTGTGATGACTATCCCTATGATTACAAGTAGTAAGGGGATTAAAGTACAAGGTATATTATCATAAAATTAATATACATTCCTTATGATATCATATTAGTTAAACTAATTATGATATCATTAGTTTAACTTTAATTACTTATTTATTGTCGTACATAAGTATTCAAAGCCCTACGTAAAATAATTGGAGTAACAAGTTTGATGTAAATAAAAATTAAAATTTAGATTAGGTTGTTAAATAAATATTTTATTAATTTTTTTTATACAATTAACTATTAATATTTTAACGATAATGTATAGATTATTAAAAGAAACTTTTTATATATAGCAATATCAAGTAATTAATAAATTATCAATTTTTTGTTAAAATTTCTTTTTAAATATGAAAATGTATGATAAATTGAATATTTTCACTAATTTGTTAATTACAGGTAGTGAGATAATTTGTGGTGATAAATGTGTTGTATTTTCAACAGTATTTTACTCCAGTGGGGTAACATAAGACAGGTAAATGTACAAGTAAGATAACAGGTATTATATCCCTATTCACTTCAAAGTTTGTACATTAATTTTGTGAAGGCTTATAATTACTAGAGTGGAAGTAATCTTGTTATATAAGTATAGGACGTATAATTAGTTTACTTATGTCTTACGTAATAAAATAATGAGCTCTCTTCTTAAGGACCTGTAACCCATAACCCATATCCATAATAAAAACTATATCCATAAATATACAACCATAACCATAAAATCACAACATTGGCTGAGAAGTCATACACAAAAATTACAACCAAAAATATAATGTGTATTAATAAGTATGAATTATAGATATAATATAATATTAGCATAGTATTATATACATTAATATATAGGTTATGGGTATTATTATAACATATATTGTTAATATTAAATTAACAATATATGTTATATCAAGACATACCAATGGAGTAAAATATAGGTATGATGGGTAAACAAATAAATTCCAAGTTAATTACAATGTCGATGAATTTAATTATATTAAATTAATAATAATATTATAATTAATTGTTACAATTGTTAATATTATTTTAAGGATAGTTAATATTATAATTTAAATATCATAATAAAATTTTATAATATTAAATTATATAATTTATATATACCTAAAAAACCAAATTCAATTATTAATATTATCATAGTATAGATAATATTAATAGAATTAAGGTATATTTTTAATATATTTTATTAATAATTGAAAAATATTGTATGATATTTTCGGATATATATTAATGATTGGATATATATTAATGATTGTAAGATCAGTTTTAAATCAAAAAGGAAACGTATTTTAATTCGAAAGGTAATATTAATGATTGGAAGATATGATAAAAGGTAACATCAAACAAAGCATATTTTTAATATATTTTATTAATGATTGAAAAATATTGTATGATATTTTCATATATATATTAATGATTTTAAGATTAGTTTTAAATCAAAAAGGAAACGTATTTTAATTCGAAAGGTAATATTAATGATTGGAATTTATGATAAAAGGTAAATACTGTATTATACTAATACAATATATAGATATGATAATTATATTAATTACCATATCTATATATTGTACCATTATTATAAATTAATAATTTACTATAACTTAATTGTCATAATATGGTTAAATTCCACCAATAATATTATCATCCTTATATAATATTAATATTACCATATACTATCATTATACCATATTGGATAAAGCCTATGATGGATATGTAAAAGTGTTCTATTATTATTATTCTTGTATTATAATGGGAAAATATGTTATATTTTCCTTATAATATTATTCTTATATTACCATAAGTTATGTTATAGTATTATTACAATACTATAACCCCTTATATATTAATAAAATAACTATTATTTTATTATAATGTTATGTTATATGATAATATTATCTATATATACTAGTAATCTTTGATGTTATTAATATACTAATTAATTATAATATTATTAATATGAAAATTAGTTATTAACATTATAATATTATAATGTTCATATGTTAGATTAAATAATTAATATAATATTTTTATTTTTCCTCACGAAAGTGTATAAATTTAATAAACCCATAATTTATCGCAAACTTATATAACAATTGGTATGGGTATTTGAATATATACATAATATTATATCTATTGTTTGGTTAATAATATACTGGGGATTTCGAAATTATCAGACCAAGAACATATATCTTTAGAGGATTATAACAATTATAAATCATAAATAATATATTTAATAGGTCATTCCTAGTAGATTTAAAACTCACGATATAAAAATTAAGTTTGTACATTATATTATAATTATTGGTAAATGTATATAAGTATTTAACAGGTAAGATAATGTCATCTTAACATATTATAATTATAGACCATATCACTATTGTAATTCTATATGTTGGTAAATGTCTTCAGATAGGTAGTATGGTAAACTATTTTTATATTTATTAAATTATTACAATTAAAAAAGTCAATATAATTCAAATATATGAATTATATTAATACAATTATATAAAACAAACAAATAATAATATTCCAAATCCTGACCCAGGATTTGGAATCCCCTGGCTAAGTCTAGGGATGTCAACATCAGAGTGAGAATATTAATGATGTTTATAGGTGTTTATAAAAGGTAATATCTTCAATTAAATTAAAAAGGTAACGTGTTTTAATTTGAAAGGAAATATTAATGATTGGAAGATACATTGATGTTTATAGGTGTTTATAAAAGGTAATATCTTCAATTAAAAGTAAATGTGAAAAGAGGCAAACAACTACTTACCATTAATTATACTATGTTATTATTTATTATCGGTGTTTTAAAAGTATAAATATCATATATTTATTTTTCTTTTTAATAAAGGGTAAATAAGTAAATTCACGAAGTACCAAAAAACTGGTACCATAAAACAGATACCAAAACTTTTAATGTTCCGGAATTTATGTTACTACTAGCTTATAACCCGTGCGATGCACGGATTTTTTTTGATATGTAACAAATTTTAATAGAGAGGGATTCGAGGGAGAAAAGAGATTGTAATTGTTGATGTGTGGTTTAGACGAAGGAGCCGCCACCGGTTAATGGTGGTGGTGATGGTTGTTAGAGAGATTACGAGAGAGATTGTTGTGTTATTTGAGTGTTTGATGTGGTTGAATTTGGAGTAGAGAAGGTTGGAGAGAATTAGAGAGGTCGAGGGGGGGGGGGTTCGACCTTGGTCGAGAGGGAGAAATCGAGAGAGATACGGGAGAGGATTAGAGGGAGAGATAAGGGAAAGATGAGGAGAGAGTGGTGGTGGGAGAGAGCAGGCGAGAGAGAGAGAGAGAGAGATGCAGAGAGAGTCGAGAGAGGGTTGAGAGAGTTCGGAGAGACGACAAGGGAAGGGGGAGTGGAACAGGTGGACCCCACAGGCGGGCCTCACGTTGCTGTAGAATATAATATAATATTAACGTACCAAATTTAGTACCGTACGTTTTATTCGTGTTTTAATTAAATTGGATTTAATTGGGCCATTATAATTGGAACGTTATTTTTAGAAGATTAAATAGTTTTATTAAAAATGATTTATTTAAATAAAATGGTGATTGGTTATTAATTAAATAGTAATATTTATTATTTATTAATTAAATAAGTATTATTATGCGAGTTTGAAAACAAATTAGAGATTTATTAATTTACAATAAAAAGGTTATATTTGTGAATAAATAGAATAATATATGATTTTATTCTGGAAAGCTGTTTTTAATATTTTCCGGTTTATTTTTAATTAACCGGATTGAGTCAGATTTAATATTTTATTAAGTAAATTAGGATATATTCTCCAGATTTAATTCCTGTGTTCGAAGAGATGTTTATTTATTCCGGAATTAATTTTCGTGATTTATTCCGGAGATTTTTATGAGATATTATATTAATTATATTATCGGATCGGGAATATTTTATTCTGAAGAATCGCTCACGTATTTCTGGTTGCCATTTTTAGAGAATAATTCCCGAGACGTAAATCGACGCCAAGTTCACGGGTAGAGTGTATTTTATCTACATTCATTTGCACTTCGACATCGAGGCAAGTTCATTCATACCCTAACTTTTGGAAACTGTGAATTTCTGTTCGTATTATTTAATTCCTTAATTATTTTCGAGATATTATATGTTGAGATTTATCTGTTGCTCCGTATGATGCAATAATTTCTTTTGAGCATTATATCTCGTTAAATATTATTATGCTGTTAATTTAGTTTATTTGAGAATTATAATCCCTATAAGCGTAGAAATAATTTAATTGCTATCAGGTCGATCTCATTAATTCGAGACGACTATTATTTTGATTCAGTGAAACTAATCTCATTCGTCTGAGATAGTTACATTCATTCTTTTCGATTGAATTTATTTTACAAATTCAACCGTTATTTATTGATTATCTTTTAGTTAGTTCCTCGTTCGAATTAACCGATAAGAGTTTAAAAATTATAATTGTTAGAGATTTTTATTCGTCGATCAAGTGAAAAATATTCTATTTAAACGTTCATCAAGGTTGAGTATTATAAATATTAAGAAGTACTATTTGTTCAGTACGACTCCCAATTACTTCAATTTTAAGACTATTCTCATAATTTCGAGATAGTTGATTTTATTGTCAAGGTTTGGCATTTTGTTCGTGTCAACCGATAAATTATTATTATTGAGAATTTACATCAGTCTATTGTTCGGATTGGTGGTAAAATCAAGTCAGACTGGCAGTCCGCCAGATTTGTAAATATTTTCTGGAAGAATTATCTCAAGTTATCTGTACCCCAAATATTCGGGAATTCTATATTCTACTGGTCAATTTTGGGCAAGAGGCCCATTATAGAGAAAGAGAGACTCGTGTACCGTTTTACGGACCCGAGAATAATTAGGCATTTGTTGCCTTGGTTGAATTGATAACCATTATGATGCTAGCATTCATACATATATATTATAGTTGATATCGTATTGTAGCCGTGATCGGGCGAAGTGCGGTGTCATTGGAGGCCGGTATTCTTGGTTGGTTAGTTGATCGCCCCACCGAGATACGGAGAGGTGGAAGACCAGTTCATTCTTAAATCATGAGTTATCAGAGTTATATCAAATGAGTTATCGAGTATTCTGTTTCGAGATGAGTAATGAGTCTTTTGAGTATTCTGTTTTGAGATGAGTTTTGAGCCTTTCGAGTTTGATATTTTCGAGATGAATTTGAGCCAAATCATATTGTGATATCCGATATTTTGAGTATTTATTTCGGTAAACCTTATTATATTTATATACCGAGTAAGAAGAGAACTTGCTGAGCACTATAATTGCTCATTCTTGCTTTACAACATTTTGTTCAGCTGTCAAGACGGAAAGAGGTGAGACGTCCAGTCAGGGCTACAGAGGCAAGGGGAAAGCACAAGGCTATGGTGACAATAAATAGAAGATCCAGATGGAACCTCTATATTTCTACTTTTGTGAACTCTTGTAATATATTATTTCGAGATGTATCAAGTTGGATTGTACTATGTTGTGAAGACAATCTTGGACCTGTGGAGTGGGACATTTATGCTCCTTTGTAATAAAGTTTGGTATTGTTATTGCGTTATCATATTGAGATAATGTGACGACCTGAGTCCCCGGTCAGGGTGGATTTGGGGGCGTTACAGTTTTGGTATCAGAGCTATAGTTATATTTTTAGGAAGCGTACGAGCCTAAGAATATATCGCGACGTGAGAATCAAGAGATTTAATACGATGTTGAAATCTTTAGCACTTTACACCTTTAGCTATATCTATTTACGTATCTAGTCAATTAGAACTTGTTTCTGAGCGAAACTATTTGCTTTTGTAGATGCCTTCATCAGGATCTACCGATTTCTCACCTATGCGAAACAGAGCTCCTAAATCCTACCCACTAGGACCTATAGATCCTAGCTCAGGGTCGGATAATGACCCATCTGAGGAGTATATACCGATCGTCAGCGATTCGGAGGACTCTTCTATCCAGATTCTTACACCTTCTCCTCCACACATAATAGGCTTGGTAGATTCTCCTGACGAGGTTATCGAGGTCATTGAGATAGCTGATTCTCCTATGTTGGTGATTGACTTAGAGGCTCCCATTCCAGGGACTGAGCAACCAGCTCAGATTCCAGCTCCTATCGAGGCTTCAGAGACTACACCTATATATCGTCATGAGATGCTCAGAGCTGAGACCCCAGAGCCCGAGATGACTGATCAGGTTGATGAGGGCCAGCTTTCACCCATCCGCATCGAGGCCATAACTAGCCTGTCTGCTCGAGTGCCCAGAGTTGATAGATGCACCGTAGCATCAGCTCTTGTTGAATTGTTGACTTCTTCCGTTCCAGTATATGTTTCGGCTCCTACAATCCCTACCGTACCGGACTACATGTTTCCACCAGTCAGTGATACTCCTGTATGTGACACTGCTCCTCCTGCACCTGCTATTCATGTTCCTGCTCCAGTAGTGATCCCATCTGCTCCACCTTTCCCAGTACAGTCAGTTGGTGGGCCTGTACCGCCGATAGTGGATCGAGCGCCAGTACCTTGGGCTGTTCATGATCATCTTTACCAGCAGTTTCGTTGGGTGTGGCTTCGCTATGAGGAGGTTTTCACTACGAGAGATGCCATATTGCGACTGCTGCCAGTGGACCCTGCTGCAATTCATGGGGGAGGCAGCCTACTTATAAGGGATGTTGCTATGGAAATCGTACATCAGATTTCTATCTCTATTCTCACTAGACTGCGGACTGATATCGCAGCATTACCATCTTTCAGCACAGAAGCTGTTGATCGTGGAGCTATTACCAATGTGATTACCAGAGCCATCGAGGAGTTCCAGAGACGAGTTGAGGAGATGTTTGCTCGCTGAGACCGTTACTGATGACCCGAGTTCTGTTGGCGTCAGGGATAGACCCTCCCGTATAGGGTACTTATGTATTTTAGCTTGTATCAGTATGTTATAGGTAGGCGAGCACCCAGTAGATTGTGTGGTGTTGACTTGTGTATCTAGCTGGCTAGCTTATATCAGAGGTAGTCAATGAATGTACCTTATGGTACCATTCCGTTTTTATATGATATTTTCAGTATCTTTGCACCTTTATCTGTTATAGAACTGTGTTATATTAGAATGGCATATTAGTTTATTTTCCCATGTTACCCCTGAAATAGTTAACAACTTCTTTACTGATACTGCGACTTAAAAAGAGTTTTCGAGAACCAGAGCTTAATAACAATTGAATTTTGAACTTATAAGGTTTTCCCGAGAACCGCCATTTAAATTGGGATAGATCCTTACGAGTACTTGAAACCTTTTTAGTAACTAAGAATAAGAGTAATCGTTTATAAAGAGACCAGAGAGAATCACGATTTTGAGTATGATTTATTTTGAGAAACTAGAAATTTGATCGAGTAATTTATGAATGCCTATCATAACTGTACCAGCAATGGTGTCGTATAACTACTGAGACATAACATATCCTATTGCTTTCGTTTTATAGAAAAAGATGCCACCTAAGAGAGGAAGACCTGCAAGAAATCCCCGTCCTCAACCTGAAATGAATCAAGATTTTGAGGTTCCACTAGTAGAAAACTGGCCTTTTACGTCGGTTAAATAGGTCTTTTACGTCGGTTAAATGGCGACGTATAAGGTCAGAGTCTTATACGTCGGTTAAAAAGGCGACGTATATTGTACCCTTTTACGTCGGTTCTTCTAAACAACCGACGTATATTGTACCATTTTACGTCGGTTCTTCTAAACAACCGACGTATATTGTTATCCTTTTACGTCGGTTTCTCTAAACAACCGACGTATATTGTTATCCTTTTATGTCGGTTCTTCAAAACAACCGACGTATAAAGTCAAAGAAGGGCGACGTATAATGTCCAAAAAGCCGACGTATAATGTCTATGCTTTATACATCGCCCATGTGGGAACCGGCGTATATTGTCCACAAAAATTAAAAAAAAAATTTTGTTTCTCTATGCCAATACCCAAAAACCTGGTAAACAATCAAAATAACCAACTTTAACAAAATTTTGTACAATGAAAAATCTACAATAATTAAAATTTCCCAATTCGAGTTGAACACAAATATAGATTAAATAACATAATTACTGTTATACACTTGAAAAAATACATCTAAAATGTTCACAAATTTTCAATCGAACGAGTCAAGCATATCATGCAAGAGATATTGTACAAGTAACACTGAGATAATGAAATAACAAAATTTAAAACTCTGCTCTTCCACACAAGTTAAACGAAAACTGTTGCTTCATCCAAAACTCCATCCATCTCTCCTTTTATACTCTCCTGCCACCATCTGTATAATTATCACTGGAAAAATAAGATATGATTAACAACATAAAATAGTAATTCAGAATTAAGATATAACTGCTAAGAATAAATAAATAAACATAACACAAATTAATAAATAAATAACACAACAAGAACTTATACTAATATCCAGTCCACGAACAAGGCCAGGGATTTTTAATTCACAAAGTATATAATATGAAAAATCCTTTACTTAAGTTGCAGGCATTTCAGCATTTAACACTTTGACATCAGATGTATTTTGACATCAGTCTTATGTTACTCCTTAAAATGGAATCCTGACTGTGCCCTGTTTCCCTCACAGGACATGAGCACTAACAGGATCTAAATCAAATTCCCTATTTGTCCAGCTGTGACACCTTCAGTCACAATGATTGAATGTGTAACCCCACCCCTACCTCACAGCCCTTTAACGACTATACACCGACCAAATAGTTGAGATGATATTCTAAGGGTTACTTACATCTATGAAAAGCAACTTTAGTGAGCTTGGTCTTTAGGCATAAACTTATTACTTACGTACCAGCTAAGTAGTCAGTTGTGTAGACAAAAGATACACTTACATTTATCATGTTTCCTTCTTAGCGGAGCAGTTGCAAAACTTTTGGAAAAAAATTGATAAATTCCATATCAAACAAGAACCTAATAGTAAAGCTATAAAAATAGAAGGCTAGGGAGTAGGGTAAGTTCACAAGTCATACATACAGCATAGGATTCAGTTGACACTTGGAGAACAGTGAAAAACAAAGAATCTGCACTTTATTTATGTACTCGTTCACCAAAATTTGTTGTGCAGAACCTATGATTCTCACAGGTCCTCCAGTGGTCCAGTGGCATTTGAACCAAAGCCATACATACATATATATATATATGCACATATAAGTATAAGATAAATATATCTGTGTGTATATAATTCAAGATAAGTACTATGAAGATAGCTGCCTCATTCATTAAAATATCAAATGGCAAAAATTAACCAAATAAAAGAATAAGCATATAAGCTAAGTAAAGTGTACAACCCCAAGAACACCATTAAAACGTAAATTCATTAGTCATCCGCTTATGAAATAATAAGGATCATATACATACATGAGCTCCAGCAGAGATGTGAAGATATAAAGGTTTTTCACCATCAGATGGTCCATTTGGTGGTCTATATCTATCCCTGAATAAGTGCATTCATACAAATTAAGACTAGATAAAATCTGTAACAGATAGTAGCTATGTTAATAAAACAGACAAGGCCACTAACCTAGTTATTACTAGGGAACCTGTACACCTCTGGATCTGCAAGATGCAATATAAAACTTGAATCATATATATAAATATAAGATACCAGATATGTATATAAACTTTGATATATAAAAAAACAGAGAGAGCAGTTTTGTGATTTCACCTCCTCCTAGGTTTGTCGTTTGGTGAGTTTGTTCCGTATAGAAGACTCAGCATCATTTATGACAATTTCCCGAGCAATTAACTCCTCCTGCAATTTCGTCTATAAGAAAAGGTTGATAATTGTTTAGAAGAACATTATTAAAGTTAGCTCAAAAATATAGTGCACACTTCCATATTATGCCAACAAATTAGTATGATATGCTACACAAACAACCTAACAATGAGTCAATGACTCAGAGTCACATCTACAATAGACAACTAATAAAGATTTATGACATCCCTACAATGAAATAGTTTTGTGATTTCAGTCTAGATAATTGTAAAAAAGCATACAAGCAACATCCACATCTAATTAGCTGCTAGTGTTTGGAAACACTCTGATAAAAGCTAGTTTTCAGTTACATACTTCTATCCATTACCAGTTTTTAGTTAAATACTTCTACTAATCACACCAGTACTAGCAAATTATCATATAACGTGCTTTATTCCAGATAGGCATTTGGGAACTTGGGTTGACATCAAATTCATATGCTTCATAATCTTACCATTAAGATATAACACATGCATTTGGATTCTCCTCAACACTGTGATCAACATATTGGTGCATAACAATTCTGAGTACCGCATTTCAACCAAAAACAATTCTGCTAGTAGTTTTTGCAAATCATCAGGTGAGAAACCGATTTCATCAACTAAAACATGATAGTGAGCAGGTCGCGATATTCCCTGTGAGTGTAACAATCACCAAAGTGAGTAGAGAAAAAATGAAAAGAAATAAGAATTAACTGATATAGCACATAACACCGTAAACATGCGTAAACATGAGGAATATGAATATAAAAAACACAGGTGATAGCAATTTGAATTAGGATATGAGATATACTTCTTTTAGTTGATAAGATTATTACGGAGTCAGAACAAAGTTACCTTGGAATTTATTTTCAGAAGAACATACAGAGAATATAAGTCAGTATCAGCATCCCAACCTTAAACATACGGAGAAGAGAATTAATAAGTGCAAAAATGCAGCAAACTCGAAAAACATCGAAGAAATTGATTAACATCAAAGCAAAACTCGATCAAATTCATAATCAATCAGTTATTCCAGACCTAAAAACTCAATAAAATCCACAATTAATCAAACAAATTATCCGAAAACATCGAATAAATCGACTAACATCGAAGCAAAACTCGATATAATTCACAATAAATCACTGAATCGACACTTAAAAACTCGATAAATCACAATTAATCAATCAAATTAATCGAAAACTTCGAAGAGATTGAAACTTATCGAAGCAGATGAGAAAGAGGGAGAGAGAGAGGAACAGATCTTCGTGAGAAGGAAGAGTGCGGCGACTAGCGTTGAGAAGGAGGAGTGGCGTTGAATTTGGGGATAGCGTTGAGATGGATTAATTAATTAAATCCAGCGGTTCAAAGTGATCAGAAAGAAGCACAATCCTTGTGCTTCAATGTTACCCAATAATAATGTGACACGTGGCAACTTCTAATTTCTTTAATTTTTTTAAAGATTTTATACGTCGGTCATATTAAGAGCGACGTATAAAGTTGTATTATATACGTCGCCTTTTCTCAACCGACGTATAAAGTAGTATTATATACGTCCTCTTTTCTCAACCGACGTATAAAGTAGCATTTTACACGTCGCCTTTTCTCAACCGACGTATAAAGTTGCATTATATACGTCGGTCATATTAAGAGCGACGTATAAAGTTGTATTATATACGTCGCCTTTTCTCAACCGACGTATAAAGTAGTATTATATACGTCGCCTTTTTCTCAACCGACGTATAAAGTAGCATTTTATACGTCGCTTTTTTTCAACCGACGTATAAAGTAGCATTTTATACGTCGCCTTGTCCTCAACCGACGTATAATATGACCTTATACGTCGGCGTTTTCTTCAACCGACGTAAAAAATGTTAAAAATTGACCTTATACGTCGCCTTTATGCGGAACCGACGTATATAACTACTTTATACGTCGCCTTTGGCCAGAACCGACGTATAAGAGGCGACGTATAAGGTCAGTTTTGTACTAGTGTTCCACCTCGAAACCCGGTCCAGAATCCAAACCCGGAATAAGAGCCCGTTCAGAATCCCAAACCGATGAACCTACTTATGAACTATCTTCTCCAACATGCCCAGAACCTTCAACCCCAGCAAAACCAACAGCCAGTGGGAGGAAATCCACCTCCAGCCCAACTGACGCAGGCTACCATTAGTTTTAAATCATTCAAATCTCTGAATCCCCCTGAGTTTAAGGGTACTACCGATCCTGTTGAAGCAAGAATATGGTTACGTGAAATAGAAAAGACCTTTGAGATCGTAGGGGTAGAAGAAGAGAAGAAAACCATCTTTGCTGCTTACATGTTAAAAGGAGAAGCGAATTATTGGTAGGAGTCAAAGAGAGCAATGGAAGGGAACGTAGTCATACCCTGGACCAGGTTCACGCAACTATTTTTAGAGAAATATTTTCCTAAGTACTTGGAGAGTCAAATGGAGGTCAAGTTTCTGGAACTCAAGCAAGGCAATATGACTGTAGCTGAATATGAAGCTAAGTTTTCTGAACTCTCTAGGTTTGTGCATTACCATGTGGATACTGATGAAAAGAGAGCTAAACGTTTTCAACTAGGGCTAAAGTCGTGGATCCAGAATCGAGTTGCGGTTCTAGAAATCACAAACTATGCTACTGTGGTTCAAAAAGCATCTATTGTGGAAAGTGGATCTGAGTTGTACTCGAAGGACAAGGATATGAAGAAAAGGAAGCTTCAGAATCGTGGAAATAATTTTGAAAGGAAGCCAGAGGATCGGAATGGAAAGAGACCGTTTGTGAAGCGGGAAGATAAAAGCAATTATACAAAGAGAACTGAGAATCAAGACAATAGGGGAAACAATCAGAAGTTCAGACCCCCTCAGGCAGCCAATCTAATTCAAGGAAGGCCACCGCTACCCGAATGCAAAATGTGTGAAAGGAAGCACCCAGGACCTTGTAATCTTGCCAGCATTGTTTGTTACAACTGTGGACAGAAAGGGCACTATTCTTCTCACTGCAAGGATAAGGCCATTACTTGTTTCAATTGCTGAAAGAAAGGACATATTGCACGAGATTGCAAGTCACCACCAAAGGAGACAACTGTACCTAGACTCATGGCACCTCCCAGCAACAAACCAACTGCTCGTACTTTCAACATGACGGTGAGGGATGCTATTGCTGACAGTGATGTAATCGCAGGTACGCTTTTAGTCAATTCTGTAGATGCATGTGTTTTGTTTGATTCGGGAGCAACAAAATCTTTCATATCGGAGAAGTTTAGGAATAAATTGGATATTCAGTCTGTACCATTAGGGGAGACATTGATTATAGAAGTAGCAAATCAGGAAAAAGTCCCTGTAGATCAGATATGTCCAGATTGTGGCATCAAAATCCAAGGACAACGTTTCGAAGCAGACCTTCTTTCTTTTAATTTAGGGGAGTTTGATATAATTCTGGAATGGATTGGTTAACACGTTATGATGCTCAAATCAATTGTCAGCGTAAGTGGGTTAGTTTAAAGGGACCAAATGGCAAAAGAATACAATTTCGCGGAAGGAAACCTACCCATAATTTTCTGACTATGATTCAAGCGAAGAAACTACTAAGGAGTGGGTGTCAAGCCTACTTAGCTTATGTGATTGACAACGAGAAGCAAGCCCCTGCCATTGATGAAATTCCTGTAGTGAATCAATTCGAAGATGTTTTTCCTGAAGAGTTAGCTGGATTGCCGCCCAACAGAGAAATAGAATTCAATATCGATCTTGCCCCGGGAACTGCACCAATTTCCAAAGCACCATACCGAATGGCTCCAGTTGAGATGAAGGAGTTGGCTACCTAACTGCAAGAATTACTTGACAAAGGCGTAATTAGACCAAGTGTATCCCCGTGGGGAGCTCCAGTGCTGTTCGTGAAGAAAAATGACGGATCTATGCGGCTATGTATTGACTATCGTGAGTTAAACAAGATGACCATCAAGAATAAGTACCCTCTACCTCGAATCGACGATCTGTTTGACCAACTCAAGGGAGCTATATGTTTTTCAAAGATTGATTTGAGATCCGGCTATCATCAGCTAAAGATCAAGCCTGAAGATATTCCTAAGACTGCCTTTAGGACTCGATATGGACATTACGAATTCTTAGTGATGTCTTTTGGATTGACGAATGCGCCAGCTGCTTTTATGGATTTGATGAATCGTGTGTTCAAGAGGTATTTGGACAAGTTCGTGATTGTATTTATTGATGACATCCTGATATACTCTAAGTCTCCTGAGGAACATGCTGAACATCTCCGTTTTGTACTGGAAGCGCTGAGAAAGGAAAAGCTATATGCGAAATTTTCAAAGTGTGAATTCTGGCTAAAAGAGGTTCAATTTTTGGGACACATTGTAAGCGGCGAAGGGATTTCTGTAGACCCCGCAAAGATAGAAGCTGTAGCAGATTGGGAGAGACCCAAGATTCCAACCGAAGTTAGAAGTTTCCTTGGATTGGCCGGATACTATCGTAGATTCGTGAAGGACTTCTCAAAGATAGCTACGCCATTGACTCGACTTACCAGAAAGAGTGAAAAGTTTGAGTGGACCCCCAAATGCGAAGAAAGCTTTCAAGAATTGAAGAAGAGATTGACTACTGCCCCGGTGTTGACCTTACCCGATGAGAAAGGCGATTTCGTAATTTTCAGCGACGCTTCTCACAAGGGTTTAGGATGTGTTTTGATGCAACACGGAAAAGTAATAGCTTATGCCTCTCGACAACTGAAGGAGTATGAGTCCCGTTACCCTACTCACGATTTGGAACTTGCTGCTATTGTTTTTGCACTCAAGATTTGGAGACATTACCTTTATGGATAGAAATGCGAGATTTACACGGATCACAAGAGCTTAAAGTATATATTCACGCAGAAGGAATTAAACATGAGACAGAGAAGATGGTTAGAATTGATCAAGGACTATGATTGCTCGATAAACTACCACCCAGGGAAGGCTAATGTTGTAGCTGATGCATTAAGTAGAAAGGAGAGACTAAACCTGTTGACAACCTCAGAAGAATTGGTTAGAGAATTTGAGAAAATGGAATTAGAAGTCAAGGTCCTAGTCCAAAACAATGAAAGAGTTTACAGCATTCAGTTTCAACCGGAGTTACTCGAGAAGATTCGACGTTGTCAGGAACAAATGATGGAAGAAAGAAGATAAGAGTTGACCGGAGAAGAATTTCTAAGTTCAAAAGATGATAAGGGAATTAAGCGATTTGCATCAAGAATATGGATTCCTAATGTTACAGAGTTAAAGGAAGAAATTATGAGTGAAGCACATAACTCGAGATATTCCATTCACCCAGGAAGCACAAAAATGTATCAAGACATCAAGTTGAATTATTGGTGGCCCAACATGAAGAGGGAGATTGCAGAATGGGTAAGTAAGTGTTTGACATGTCAGAAAGTGAAGGCAGAACATCAACGACCAAGTGGACTTCTACAACCTTTAGAGATACCCGAGTGGAAATGGGAGCATATTTCCATGGATTTTGTCGTAGGATTGCCCCGAACTAGAGCGAGCCACGATGCTATTTGGGTTATTGTCGACCGACTCACTAAGTCTGCGCATTTCCTACCAATTAGTGATAAGTATTCCGTTGAGAAATTGGTGAGCATATACCTAAAGGAGATTGTGGTTCGTTACGGAGTACCTGTTTCAATTGTATCTGATAGAGATGCCCGTTTTACTTCGCGATTTTGGAAAAGCTTTCAGGAATGTCTTGGCACGAAGTTAAATCTGAGTACTGCATATCATCCACAGACCGACGGACAAAGTGAAAGAATGATTCAAACAGTTGAAGATATGTTAAGAGCCTGTGCACTTGATTTTAAAGGAAGTTGGGATGAGCATTTGCCCCTAGTCGAGTTTGCTTACAACAATAGTTACCACTCGAGCATATGTATGGCACCTTATGAAGCTTTGTATGGAAGGAAGTGTAGATCACCGTTATATTGGGACGAAGTAGGAGAAAGAAAGATACTAGGACTAGAATTACTTCAACAAACTAAGCAAGCAACCGAAGTTATTCGAAAAAGGTTAGTTGCAGCTCAAGATCGTCAGAGGAAGTATGCAAATCAAAAGAGAAAAGACAAAGCATTTGAAGTGGGAGATAAAGTGATGTTGAAAGTTTCACCTTGGAAGGGAGTAATGAGATTCGGAAAGAAAGGCAAGTTAAGCCCCAGATATATAGGACCTTTTGAGATTCTTAAGAAGATAGGACCACTAGCTTATCAGTTGGCCCTACCTCCAGATCTTCAGCATATCCACGATGTGTTTCATATTTCTGCGTTAAGAGAGTACCATTCTGATTTCAGGCATGTTATAACCTACGAGCCAGTGGAAATACGCCCTAATTTGACCTACGAAGAAAAGCCTGTAGAGATCCTAGATTACAAAGTGCAAGAGTTAAGAACTAAGAAAGTAAATTTAGTGAAAGTACTTTGGAGAAACCACCAAGTTGAGGAAGCCACGTGGGAATTAGAAAGCGAAATGAGGAATAAATATCCGGAATTGTTTAGTGCATAGTTTTGATTCCGAGGACGGAATCCTATAAGGGGGGAAGACTGTAATAACCGTAAATTTTCGAAATATATTTTTTATTTTTGAGCCGAATTTTAGAGTCTCATTTTAATTAGTCAGCGGGAGAAAAACGAAATCTTTTATTAAATATTTATATTAAATATTTCCATCATTATATTTGTCCCCCATTTTAATTTCTTTTTATTTATTAATTTCCACTTAATTAATAATGATTATGCTTTATTGTCCACTAAACATTTTTGCAATAATTTTGTTTCCATGATTTTATCTTTTTAAGTTTTTTAAACTGCATTATTGATATGCATAATGAGGATACAGTTGATTAGTTGATTCGTTTAGTATAAAATTCCTGCAGCATCAATTGTAAGTCAAAACAGGGAGTAACAAACACAGAGTTAACTAAACCAAAACACAGCCTATCTATTCTCTAAAACAGAGAAGTTCGAGTGTATACATACACATACAAAAACAGAGAGCAACAAACCAGACTACTTACTTCCCTTTAAACCATAAACTCGATCTATACTATATTATACAAAACAGAGCACACAAACTAAGGTAGTCAGTTTTCTTCTTTCCTTAATTTCTGTTTTACTGAATTGTTTTCGTGGTGTGTTGTATTGGGTATGTATGTGTGCGCGTTTGGGAAAGGTCGAAGAACGAGAGGGTAAGTGAGAGAGAGAGCGACGAAGCTAGGGGGAGAGAAAGGGGGCGAGAGATGCGGGGAGAGATTGGTGTTGTATCGGGAGAGAAGGGTGTGATGGTGTTGTTGTTGTAGTCGGGGGAGGGAGTCGAGAGAGACGGAGATTGATAGAGAGGGATTCGAGGGAGAAAAGAGATTGTAATTGTTGATGTGTGTTTTAGACGAAGGAGCCGCCACCGGTTAATGGTGGTGGTGATGGTTGTTAGAGAGATTACGAGAGATATTGTTGTGTTATTTGAGTGTTTGATGTGGTTGAATTTGGAGTAGAGAAGGTTGGAGAGATTTAGAGAGGTCGAGGGGGGGTTCGACCTTGGTCGAGAGGGAGAAATCGAGAGAGATACGGGAGAGGATTAGAGGGAGAGATAAGGGAAAGATGAGGAGAGAGTGGTGGTGGGAGAGAGCAGGCGAGAGAGAAAGAGAGAGAGAGAGAGAGAGAGAGAGAGAGAGAGAGAGAGATGCAGAGAGAGTCGGGAGAGGGTAGAGAGAGTTCAGAGAGACGACAAGGGAAGGGGGAGTGGAACAGGTGGACCCCACAGGTGGGCCTCACGTTGATGTAGAATATAATATAATATTAACGTACCAAATTTAGTACCGTACGTTTTATTCGTGTTTTAATTAAATTGGATTTAATTGGGCCATTATAATTGGAACGTTATTTTTAGAAGATTAAATAGTTTTATTAAAAATGATTTATTTAAATAAAATGGTGATTGGTTATTAATTAAATAGTAATATTTATTATTTATTAATTAAATAAGTATTATTATGCGAGTTTGAAAACAAATTAGAGATTTATTAATTTACAATAAAAAGGTTATATTTGTGAATAAATAGAATAATATATGATTTTATTCTGGAAAGCTGTTTTTAATATTTTCCGGTTTATTTTTAATTAACCGGATTGAGTCAGATTTAATATTTTATTAAGTAAATTAGGATATATTCTCCAGATTTAATTCATGTGTTCGAAGAGATGTTTATTTATTCCGGAATTAATTTCCGTGATTTATTCCGGAGATTTTTATGAGATATTATATTAATTATATTATCGGATCGGGAATATTTTATTTTGAAGAATCGCTCACGTATTTCTGGTTGCCATTTTTAGAGAATAATTCCCGAGACGTAAATCGACGCCAAGTTCACGGGTAGAGTATATTTTATCTACATTCATTTGCACTTCGACATCGAGGCAAGTTCATTCCTACCCTAACTTTTGGAAACTGTGAATTTCTGTTCGTATTATTTAATTCCTTAATTATTTTCGAGATATTATATGTTGAGATTTATCTGTTGCTCCGTATGATGCAATAATTTCTTTTGAGCATTATCTCTCGTTAAATATTATTATGCTGTTAATTTAGTTTATTTGAGAATTATAATCCCTATAAGCGTAGAAATAATTTAATTGCTATCAGGTCGATCTCATTAATTCGAGACGACTATTATTTTGATTCAGTGAAACTAATCTCATTCGTCTGAGATAGTTACATTCATTCTTTTCGATTGAATTTATTTTACAAATTCAACCGTTATTTATTGATTATCTTTTAGTTAGTTCCTCGTTCGAATTAACCGATAAGAGTTTAAAAATTATAATTGTTAGAGATTTTTATTCGTCGATCAAGTGAAAAATATTCTACTTAAACGTTCATCAAGGTTGAGTATTATAAATATTGAGAAGTACTATTTGTTCAGTACGACTCCCAATTACTTCAATTTTAAGACTATTCTCATAATTTCGAGATAGTTGATTTTATTGTCAAGGTTTGGCATTTTGTTCGTGTCAACCGATAAATTATTATTATTGAGAATTTACATCAGTCTATTGTTCGGATTGGTGGTAAAATCGAGTCAGACTGGCAGTCCGCCAGATTTGTAAATATTTTCTGGAAGAATTATCTCAAGTTCTCTGTACCCCAAATATTCGGGAATTCTGTATTCTACTGGTCAATTTTGGGCAAGAGGCCCATTATAGAGAAAGAGAGACTCGTGTACCGTTTTACGGACCCGAGAATAATTAGGCATTTGTTGCCTTGGTTGAATTGATAACCATTATGATGCTAGCATTCATACATATATATTATAGTTGATATCGTATTGTAGCCGTGATCGGGCGAAGTGCGGTATCATTGGAGGCCGGTATTCTTGTTTGGTTAGTTGATCGCCCCACCGAGATACGGAGAGGTGGAAGACCAGTTCATTCTTAAATCATGAGTTATCAGAGTTATATCAAATGAGTTATCGAGTATTCTGTTTCGAGATGAGTAATGAGTCTTTTGAGTATTCTGTTTTGAGATGAGTTTTGAGCCTTTCGAGTTTGATATTTTTGAGATGAATTTGAGCCAAATCATATTGTGATATCCGATATTTTGAGTATTTATTTCGGTAAACCTTATTATATTTATATACCGAGCAAGAAGAGAACTTGCTGAGCACTATAATTGCTCATTCTTGCTTTACAACATTTTGTTCAGCTGTCAAGACGGAAAGAGGTGAGACGTCCAGTCAGGGCTACAGAGGCAAGGGGAAAGCACAAGGCTATGGTGACAATAAATAGAAGATCTAGATGGAACCTCTATATTTCTACTTTTGTGAACTCTTGTAATATATTATTTCGAGATGTATCAAGTTGGATTGTACTATGTTGTGAAGACGATCTTGGACTGTGGAGTGGGACATTTATGCTTTGTAATAAAGTTTGGTATTGTTATTGCGTTATCATATTGAGACAATGTGACGACCCGAGTCCCCGGTCAGGGTGAATTTGGGGGCGTTACAATAAGTAGAATTGGATATAATTAGAAATTTGATACTAGATATCATATAGTGTTCTATGATATCTAGTATCAAATTTCTCACAATACTTATATTAAGACTAAACAGATATCAAGAAGTACTTATTATGGACCACTTAAAAACATACTTAATATAAATTAAATCCACTAATCAAAATGTATAATATTATTTTAGCACTAAAAAAGAGAAGAATTATTGATAGTATTATATTATGTTAATAAATAATTACTAGGGAGAGAAAATAACTCATTACTATCAACAAATAGTAATGTACTTTAATATTAAACTTAATATTATTAGATTAACTTTAAGATTTATATATGTAAGAAAAGTATAGGATATTTATTAATAATATAAGAACAATATTTTTTAATATTGTTAAAAAATATTGTTCTTATATTACTAATTATACAGAATACCAATGTAAGTAATTAGTTATAATGTATTACTATTATACAGAATAACATATCTTAATAAATAGTGATATAAATTTACTAATATAAAATGTACAATATGAAAAGGAAACAACATTTATATTACATTAACTAATAATGTAATTCTGTAAATAAGAGTGATGTACATTATAACAATAGTTTATTTTTAGCATTATAAGTAAATGTTTGTAAAGGTTGTGATGACTATCCTTATGATTACAAGTAGTAAGGGGATTAAAGTACAAGGTATATTATCATAAAGTTAATATACATTCCTTATGATATCATATTAGTTAAACTAATTATGATATCATTAGTTTAACTTTAATTACTTATTTATTGTCGTACATAAGTATTCAAAGCCCTACATAAAATAATTGGAGTAACAAGTTTGATGTAAATAAAAATAAAAATTTAGATTAGGTTGTTAAATAAATATTTTATTAATTTTTTTATACAATTAACTATTAATATTTTAACGATAATGTATAGATTATTAAAAGAAACTTTTTATATATAGCAATATCAAGTAATTAACAAATTATCAATTTTTTGTTAAAATTTCTTTTTAAATATGAAAATGTATGATAAATTGAATATTTTCACTAATTTGTTAATTACAGGTAGTGAGATAATTTGTGGTGATAAATGTGTTGTATTTTCAACAGTATTTTACTCCAGTGGGGTAATATAAGACAGGTAAATGTACAAGTAAGATAACAGGTATTATATCCCTATTCACTTCAAAGTTTGTACATTAATTTTGTGAAGGCTTATAATTACTAGAGTGGAAGTAATCTTGTTATATAAGTATAGGACCAGTGTTGTAAAAAGCGGAAATGGGACTTAATCGGTAGAGGCACTGTCCAGGGATTAATCGGGGATTAATCGGGTATTTGGGGATTAATCGGAATGATTAATCGAATAATCGGATTATTAATCAGTGCGGTAACCCATGGAACAGGGATTAATCGGTCATTAATCGTGATTAATCACCGATTTTTAGAACAGAGTATAGGACGTATAATTAGTTTACTTATGTCTTACCGTAATAAAATGAGCTCTCTTCTTAAGGGATCTGTAAAATACCATGACCCATAACCCATATCCATAACAAAAACTATATCCATAATCATAAAATCATATGCCATGACTGAGAAGTCATATACAACCATAACCATAAAATCACAACATACCATGGCTGAGAAGTCATACACAAAAATTACAACCAAAAATCACATTCATGAAAAACAAATGGAGACAACTACAATCTATAAGGAGTATGCACAAGAACATCATATTTTTGATAAAATATGATGTTCTTGTGCATACTCCATGGCATATACTAAATCAATTGCAGGATCCGAGGAAACTGAATATTGAAAAGAATTATTTGAAGCTTGCAGATACTCTACCAAATAATTTTAAAGGTTGAAATATAAGTTGTTATATTTCAAATAGGGATATTAATGTTCACTGATATTATTAAGTGAACATTAATATCCCTGAGATATGTTAAATATCTTATTACTTATAAAATTTATTTCTGAAGAAATAAATTAATATATTTATTAATTTTTATATGTATTAATACTATTTCTTGATATCTAGTTTATAGATATCAAATAGTATGATATTTTCAAGACATTAATATGATTTATATAATATGTTAAATTATATAAACTAATTAATATGTTGATCATATACTAATGTGCCTCAACCTTCAACCGAATATGTTAATATTCGTAGTGATAAGTAATATAAGTGATAAGTAGATCAGAAGTTATAAAGTAGAGTGTTTGGTAAATCAGAACTTATAAATCAGAATCAGAACTTATATAATTAAGGTATTAATATATAGATTAATATCTTGTTAATAGTAAATATCTATTATAAACCACTTTGATTTGGTAAATTTATCCCAGCTTTCATTCTTTACCATAAATTTATCTACATTAATAAAATGAGCTCTCTTCTTAAGGGATCTGTAAAACACCATGACCCATAACCCATATCCATAACAAAAACTATATCCATAATCATAAAATCATATGCCATGACTGAGAAGTCATATACAACCATAACCATAAAATCACAACATACCATGGCTGAGAAGTCATACACAAAAATTACAACCAAAAATCACATTCGTGAAAAACAAATGGAGACAACTACAATCTATAAGGAGTATGCACAAGAACATCATATTTTTGATAAAATATGATGTTCTTGTGCATACTCCATGGCATATACTAAATCAATTGCAGGGTCCGAGGAAACTGAATATTGAAAAGAATTATTTGAAGCTTGCAGATACTCTACCAAATAATTTTAAAGGTTGAAATATAAGTTGTTATATTTCAAATAGGGATATTAATGTTCACTGATATTATTAAGTGAACATTAATATCCCTGAGATATGTTAAATATCTTATTACTTATAAAATTTATTTTTGAAGAAATAAATTAATATATTTATTAATTTTTATATGTATTAATACTATTTCTTGATATCTAGTTTATAGATATCAAATAGTATGATATTTTCAAGACATTAATATGATTTATATAATATGTTAAATTATATAAACACTACGCCATAAATGCTCATATGCAACGCTTTTAGAAAGTGTTTCACTGAAAGTGTTTCGTTAGGTATGAAATTTTGGTTCTAATGAAACAGAACTTGAACTGGTGTTGCATTACATATAATTTAGTATTGCATTTGATCCACGGTGTTTCACATAATGCAACACTAACAACTAGCGTTGCATTAGATATTTTTTAATTTTAAAAAATGCTGATGTGGCAGTAGTGGGGCCCACACGTGCTGACGTGGCATTTGCTGACGTGGCAAGTGTGGGGCCCATAATTGCTGACGTGGCAAATGTGGGACCCACATTTGCTGGCGTGGCATTGGCTGACGTGGCAGAAGCGTTGCATTAGGTGAAAAAGGTATTGCATTTGTTGTTTAAAAGCGTTGCATTAGCTATTTTGAATTTTTAATAAATGATGACGTGGCAGTTGTGGGACCCACTAGGGTGACGTGGCAGTGTGGGGCCCACCAGGGTGACGTGGCAGAGGTCCACAGATGCTGACGTGGCAAGTGCGGGGTCCACAATTGCTGACGTGGCATATGTGGGGCCCACATTTACTTACGTGGCATTGAATGACGTGGCAGAAGCGTTGCATTAGGTGAAAAGCTGTTGCATTTGCCTCTAAAAGCATTGCATTAGCTAATTTTCAATTTTTAATAAATGCTGACGTGGCAGTTGTGGGACCCACCAGTGTGCCGTGGCAATGTGGGGCCCACCAGGGTGACGTGGCAATGGCCACGGATGCTGACGTGTCAAGTGTGGGTCCCACAATTGCTGACGTGGCATTTACTTACGTGGCAGAAGCGTTGCATTAGCTGAAAAAGGTGTTGCATTTGCTGTTTAAATGCGTTGCATTTGCTGTTTAAATGCGTTGCATTAGCTACTTCTCTTACCGGAATGATGAAACTATTTTTTTAATTGTTTTTTCCCGACGTTCCAATCGAACGGATGTCGAGATATAACGATTTTAGTGAAGTTGTAAATTTGCTAGATGTACTTGGTTTGGTTTTATAACGGTCAAACCGGTCAAAGTAGACTTTCCTTTTAACTAGTCTTGTGCGGAATGATGAAACTATTTTTTAAAATTATTTTTTCGACGTTCCAATCGTACGGATGTCGAGATATAACGATTTTAGTAGCTTTTGACATGTGGATCCAACTCTCTAATTTGATGTTTGAGACAAAAGAGTTAGGAGTGCGCAGATACATGGGTACCATCACAAGCATCAGTGATCTGGATGCCTCTCGTTGGAAAAGTTCGCAATGGCACAATCTTGAGGTATGGAGCACGCTACTTTGGGCGGCTTTTTATGTATGGATCAGGATGTCTTGTCCTTGTAGTGGGCATGGCATGGTTGGAGAGTACTGGCAAAAATATTAATGCCTTTGTGCACATTAATTTAGACTTAATCGTATATGCTTGTTGGTTTAGAATTATGTTGGATTCCTTTTGGATATATTAATAATGGTTTTATTAAGTATTAATATGATGTTGTGGATGATTGTAATTATTTGGTGGCTGGTTGAATGTTTTGGATGGCTTTGAATGCCCTTGAATGTATTTTGATGGGTTTCTTTATGTAAAAAATAGAATATTGCAGAAATTTTAATTAAAGCGCTGCATTTGATATTTCCAGTGTTGCATTAGATATTTTAGTGTTCCATTTGGTAAATATAGTGTTGCCTTTGATCAGATACTAGTGTTTTAAAAAGCAAAAAAAGCGTTGCATTACATAGCTGTGGGACCCTGTGTTGACGTGGCACGTGGGACCCCTCTACTGACGTGGCACGTGGAACCCACTGCTGACATGGCACGTGGGACCCACTGTTGACGTGGCATGGCAGGCCCCATCACTGACATGGCACGTGGGCCCCACATGATGGCATGGCAAGTGGGCCCCACATGCTGACGTGGCATGCCAGTTGGACTATTGCTGACGTTGCATGCCAACTGGATTGTTGTTGACGTGGCATGCCAGCTGGACCCATTGATGACGTGGCAAGCTAGTGGGACCCACTTATTGACGTGGAATTGTAATTTTATCTAATGTCAAATGCAACGCTCTTTTGGTGTTGCATTTGAATGCTCTGGTGTTGCATTATATGTCAGATGCAACGCTTATTGATGTTGCTTTAGATGCCATAAAGCGTTGCCTTAGGGGGTCTAACAGGACGGTGGCGGATGCAACGCCCCCTGGTGTTGCATTTGGTCTAACGCAATGCTTTTTTGGCCTAAAGCAACAGTAAACATGGCGTTGCATTTGTGCGTTTATGGCGTAGTAAAACTAATTAATATGTTGATCATATACTAATGTGCCTCAACCTTCAACCGAATATGTTGATTTTCGTAGTGATAAGTAATATAAGTGATAAGTAGATCAGAAGTTATAAAGTAGAGTGTTTGGTAAATCAGAACTTATAAATCAGAATCAGAACTTATATAATTAAGGTATTAATATATAGATTAATATCTTGTTAATAGTAAATATCTATTATAAACCACTTTGATTTGGTAAATTTATCCCAGCTTTCATTCTTTACCATAAATTTATCTACATTAATATTTATAATGTCTTGACATATTTTAAAGGTTGAAAATTATATTATTCATAGTCATGGTTGTCTTGACAATGATTAATATCCTACACTATTTGGCTGTAGTGGATATTATTTTCACAATATTATTAAAAGCAATTTTATCAAAAATTTATTTAAGAATATTATCTTATAATATTATAAGAAGTACTCAAATTTCTCAAATGATACGTACTTATTATTATATCCCTAATATAATAATAAGTATCCCTATGATATTTTAACATGACTATCCCTATGCTTACAAGTACATTAACTACATTCTCCGTGCTACCTGTTACCGTATTTAATTTCAAAAAATTTGAATGAACATTTCACATTGTATATACTCTAGTAATTAATGTAAAATGACGTCATCCCAAAAACTTTGATGACGTTATTTTGGTCACCAAAGTGCTAAACAAAAAAAAAGATAAGTCATCAAAGTTTTCACTTTGTAAAGTTGGTCTTCTAAATGCAAAAAAATTAAACTACAACCATCAAAGTGTTCACTTTTAAAAATTGGTCATCTAAGTGCAAAAAATTTAAAGTACAAGCCACCAAAGTACAATTTACTCTATAATTAATTAGTAGTAACTTGATATTTAATCCACTGGAGTAAATATCAAGTTACTACTAAATATTTACTCTATTTTATTATATTATTTAAAGTACTTTCCAATTCTTAATATTTTTTTGGTATTTTTTGACATCCATTTTAAGATGAATTTTAAGGATAGTTCTATAACTTTTTTAAAAAAAAATTTTTTTGTATAAAAATAGAATTGTTATACTTTTGCGTCATGATGGTAATTAAATCTTAGTCAGATGTTCTAATTGTCTTCTCTAATCAGATTTTAATTTACTCAATATGTAATTATATATAGATGGTAAGACATCAGGTTTACTTATATTACCGATGATATAAATAATTTTAACATCTTCAAATAATATGAATAATGTGTGTTGCTATGAAAATGGTGAAAATAATTTCCAGTTTATCAGGTTTACTTATATTACCGATAGTTCGGTATTACTTCTAAGGCATTAATTAAATTAGTAACGGATTGATAACTTCACTAATTTTTTTTTTTTTTTTTGCTAAATTAATAATATATTAGAAAAAAAAGGGATTAACCCTTGCTCTTAGCTAATGCAAAGAGAGAAGCTATCTACAACCAATCTAAGAATACAAAAGATTGTAGGGAGAAGGAACAAGAAAAAATGAAAGCACACTAAGCAAGAATCAAATGAAAATCCACCTATATAACTCTAATTTAGCATTGTTGATGAACCAATCTGAGTTAATAAGCTTCGCCTTAAGGTCCACCATGATACCCTTGATCAGCATATTCGGACCAAAATTCCCCTTATCATGAAGTCTTGCGTTTCTTTCCCGCCAGAGGTGATACGAGAAGATCTGAACAGCAAGCAGAGCAATGTTCCTGTGTATGTGGTTTGGAATGTTTCCAAGGGATAAAAGAATCTCTACCCAGTTTGTCCCAACAATATCAAACTGAATAACACCAGCTATTTTATCTAAAATGAAGCTGCTGTAAGGACAAGTGACAAATAGGTGAGAATCTGTTTCAATCCCCCCTACACAGAGATTACAAAACTGCATCACATCTAACCCAAAAGAAGCCAATCTGTGCGCTGTTGGAAGTCTGCCATGACAAAGAATCCATTCGAGATGAGCAAATCGCAGGATCCTAAACCTGTTCCAAACAAGCTTATACCAAGTAACTTGAGGGGAGATGGTTCGAATGGAATTCCAAATTGCTCGAGCTTTGATCTTATGAAGAGGCAGGCCATCCCATAAGATAACGTCTGAACAGCTGAGATCAAATCTTGGATAATCGAAGTTTTGGATCCAATGCACCAAACTGGGATGAAGGTGGTGGATCCTGGTAGACGTTCGAGGCAAAACCCAGGAACCCGTGGTGATAATGGAGTTCACCGTGGCCTCATTCGAGGTGCCTGTTTGAGCAATAATGCGATCGTTATTACTCTCTGCCAAGCAAATGTTGTGCCACCATGGATCGAACCAAAGAGAAGTCTTAAGTCCGTTTCCAATCTTGAAAGAGATAAATTGACGAGCCATAGAACGGAGTTTAAGAACATTCCTGAAAATCCAAGAACAATCATTCGGCATTTGCATAGACCAAAAATGCCGTTTCTTCAACACCGTTTTATTGACCCATTGAGACCACAGAGCCGTATTTTTACAGACTATCTTACACAGATGAGTAAGAATCTGAGCTTGGTTCCACTCTCTTGAGTTTTTGAAACCCAGACCTCCTTCTTCGTAAGGCAAGCAAACAGAATGCCAACTAATCTTAGCGCCCCCCTTAGAGTTAATATCTCCTTTCCACATAAACCTTGTGAAGATTGTTTGGAGTTTACTGTGAACTGATGCTGGAAGAATGAAATGATTTGTCCAATACGCTTGCACTGCAAATAGAACAGACTTGATAAGTAACACTCTGCCAGCCAATGAAAGAATAGCAGAAGTCCAACAAGAAATTCTAGCCGTGATTTTGTCCAGAAGCGGCATACAGTCGTTATGTCTGAGCATTGAAGAGATTAGGGGAACACCTAAGAAACGGATAGGTAATTCTCCATGAGCAAGACCATAAGTATCGTCAACCCATCTAATAAAATCTTCTGCGCAGTTACCAAAATAAGCAGTGCTTTTGGCCATGCTCGGGCGTAACCCACTAGCATTGGAAAAACGAGATACACAATCCATAAGATGCTTAAGAGAGGCAATGTCACCATTGGCAAAAAGCAGGACATCATCAGCATAGAAGAGATGATTCAACTTCATATCCTTGCATTTCCAGTGGAATCTAAAATTTTCTGGAGTTTGAGCAAGCATCGAAGACATGACATTCATAGCTACTGCAAATAAATAAGGAGAAATTGGATCCCCTTGACGCAGCCCCTTCTTACCTTCGAAAAACCCACATAAAGATCCATTCACCTTGACTGAGTATGATGTCGTTGAAATGCATAGAGAAATCCACCTCAAAAATTTTGGAGGGAAATTTAATTTCCGAAGAGCACCCATGATAAAGTCCCATTGAATTGAATCAAAAGCTTTATGCAGGTCAAGCTTTAAAGCACATTTGGATAAGCCTGTGTCGCGATGGTAACCTCGAAATAGCTCTTGGGCCATTAAAATGTTGTCCGAGATACTTCGTCCCGGAATAAACGCTGACTGAGAAATATCAATAATACTAGGAAGAACCAGCTTTAGACGAGAGGCAATAATCTTAGCAATACACTTATATGGGATTGAGCATAAAGATATCGGACGAAAATCTCGCATGGAGGAAGGAGTAGGTACCTTAGGAATTAGAGCAATGCTTGTGGCGTTTAAAGATTTATGTAACCAATCATTTGAGAAAAAACTTTTGACCGCCTCACAAAAGGTGTGTCCCACAATATCCCATGAAGCCAAGTAAAACTCAACCGTGAAACCATCCGGACCCGGGGACTTGTTTTTCTTCATGGCTTTAAGAGTTGCCAGAATTAAATCATTAGAGACTGGAGCTTCAAGAGCTATAGCCTGGGCAGTAGATACTTGATTACAATCAAAAGATTCAAAATTAAAAGGCTCCAGGTCGTTGTGAGTGCCCAGAGTTGAAGAGAAGAATTTAACAGCCTCAGTAGAAACGTTTTTTTGGCCAGAAACCAAGATCCCCTCCTCGTTCTCAATAGCTAAGATCTTGTTGACATTCCAGTTCGCTTTGATCTTATTAAAGAAGTACGCATTATTACCATCCCCACAAGTAAGCCACCTTACTCTCGATTTTTGCAGAAGGAAATTCTCTTCCTCTGATAAAGCAACGTGCAGCTTTTGGCACTCTTGTTTCTCTAAGAGAAGCAAGTTAGGATTTTCAGAATCATTTACCAGTTGATTTTGCACTTGAGACAGAGCATCACGGGCCATAGAAACGTTGCTACACACGTTACCATGATTTTTATTAAGCACCACCAGAGCAGTTTTAACCTCTTGTAATTTTCTAACCAGGATGGCCATAGGATCCCCGTACCATGGGTTTTCCCAAATTCTGGATACAGTTGGCAAGAAATCAGTAAGCCCAGTCATGTAGTTATGAAATTGAAAAGGTTTGGAGACCTTTTCTAGCTGCATTGGAACTGAACAGAGCAGGGGGCAGTGATCCATGATCCCTTTATTTTTAACCATTACAAAAGCTTCAGTGAATAAATTGAACCACTCTTTATTGACTAACATACGATCTAGCCGTTTCTGAATAAGAGAAAATTGTTTGTTAGTCCAAGTGTAGAGAGGACCAACCGTTTTGATATGCCCCAAAGCCGCATTAGAGACACAATCAAGAAAATCTTGCATACCATTAGTCCACTGCTCCCGTCCTCCTTTAACCTCATTTAACGCCAGAATACAGTTGAAATCTCCACTTAAACACCATGGCATTTGAATAGATTGACCCAGACTTTCAAGCTCCCTCCATAAAGGCTCTCTCTCATGAGGCTGATTCAGGGCATAAACAAATGAAACACAAAACGTGATCTGCTTTTCCAGAAACGTTACAAAACAGGTGACATGTTGAGAAGATTTTACATGAGGCTGAACCGACCAAATTGTGGGATCCCATCCAACCCACACTCGACCATAATCATGCTCCTCATAGTTGAAGATCCATTTCCACTTTTTATTAATTCGTCTTGAAATATTATCAGAATTATGAACTCGAACCTTAGTTTCCACTAAACCCATCAGAGAGATATGATTATTGGAAATAAAGTTTATCACTTCTTGTTGGTGAGGACTTTTATTGATCCCTCTAACATTCCAAACTGCGAAATTCATGATTAACGTTTTAGTAACGTTGGCGTACCTGCCAACCTGGAGCTTTTCCTATTAGTAACTCTGGTGGATTTAGAGAAGCCAGCCTCATCTATAACTATTGATTTAGGTCCAGTTGAGTTTGGACCAAAATCTACAATGAGAGAGATAGACTCTCCATCTTTGATTGCAACTGAAGATTTGAGTTTGTTCCGTTTGTTGCCTGAAGAATTTTCAATTGGCAACAAAGACTGTTCTTCATTAATAACATTTAGGACTTCAAACCCGTTCTTAGTAACGATAGGAGCAACAGTTTCAACCGTAAAGACATTTTCAGGATCATCTTCCTGCAAAGTATTGGATTCTGTCAATGCCTTCCACTTTACTAAATCATTCGAGCACCCTAATGCTTCTGGTAACTTGTCAAACTCCTCTAAATTGTCTTCATTCATTTGTTGTTGTTGAAGCTCACCCTCTTCAAAGTCCTCTTCCCCTTTTTTTAATTCGTTAATGATCTCATCTTCATCCATAACTACGTCACATCCATAGAATTTCCCAACAGTATAAGGGACCAACTCCATATTTTGTAAATAGTCCGTTTCATGAGAGGCATGTTGTTCTCGTAAGTCAGCATTTCCCATCTTTCGTTTCTTTATTACTCTGTCTGGATTATTGAAGCATCTTGCAAGCGAGTGTCCAAAAGCTTTACATAAGCTGCAAGAGTAAGGCAATTGCGGGTACTGAATCTCAACCCTTTCTTGTTCTTCAACATCATTTTTGTTTAAAACATTCACCCACACGTAATCTGGCCTTGGAGCAGAATAGGCCAGCTCCACTTGAACATTAGCATACTTCAAGGGTTCAAATTTAGCCGTGGCATCATCAAATTTCAGAGGTCTTCCTACAGAGCGGGCGATGGCAGATAGACTATTTTTAGACCAAAGTGAGTAAGGGACGTCTACTAATCTAATCCAGCAAGGGACCTTTTCAACAACGTTTCTTTTGAATGTCGAACCCTCCATCCATGGCATTAGATAGAGAGTTTTCCCACCCATTTGGACTGTGTTTAATCTCAAAGCCATATTCTTTTCTTCCATTGTACCAAAACGGAAAGTGTAGTATCCTTTAGAGCTATAGAATACCCCTGTCAAACCTTTATTTCTCCATATTCGATTAGCTTGCTCACGAACAAATTTAAACGCAAAGCCCCCCCCAATGAAATGACCGATAAGACTTGTACCCCATTTTTTCTGCGCGTTAACCATATAATCTCTAGAGAATTTGACTACAGCAGTACCATCTTCATTATAAGAAATAACAGTATCATCGTTATCCAGAGAAGGGATAGGATCTGGAATCGATTTAGCAACAATTGAGCTCCAGGTTGGCGTTTGTTTTTGGACATTTGAATTAACAACATGAGTATTATTTATCACATTAATACCTACAGTTGGATTAAGCTTACCATCTTTAGGCTTTTCAGGCTTTTCACCAAACACTTGGTGGGTAGGAGCCGAAGTAACTTCTAATGGAGAATTAGCATTTGAACGTCCACGAGAAGCAGCAGAAGAACCTGCAGCTAAAGGGCCCGTAGCATTTAGCTCTGTTCCATCATTCAAAATGAGATTAATTTGATCTCTCATACGAGCTTGAGCTCCAGGAGACAGTGGTTCTCCCATAACCGCATCATTGTTAGGAGACTCGATATCCACTTCAAAATGCAGAAAAGGATGGAAATTGTTAACAGGGACTTCATAATTATGTCCAAGAAGGACTGCAAACTCGTCGGAGTTCATAAAGCCCGAGTGTTCTGAGTTTGCGAGAAGATCGGAATTAAAATGAATGAGGGGATGAATGAGGGAAAGATGAACCAGGAAATCAAGAGCGTGAGGTACAAAGGCTGGAGAAAGAAGGAGAAATGGCTAGTCAACGGAGATGGAGGTAGAGTTTTACGATAGGAGGAAAGGGAAGTTGCAGAGAGAAAACCATTGTCTTTTATAACTTCACTAATTTGTACTTTATATTAGCTTTACTTATATTATTAAGATAAATCTTAAAGTTATATTAACTAGTAATATTAAGTAAATCTTGTCTAATTAGTTTTTGTCAATAATATTTTTTTAATAACATTTTAGTGTACAGTACTTTTCTTACATACCGATAAATGTAATTAATGGTATTTATTAACAACTAATTTAATTGTTACTTTAATAGTAACAATTGTTAATAATGGTAATTAAATAATTACTAATTCTTGTTTTTATAATAACAAGACATTAGTAGTACATTATATAATATCAGATTAACGAAATTTATCCCAACTAAGGGACCGTGCTACCTGTTAACTTATTATAAGTAATAAGGTAAAGGTATATTACTTATTACTTATAAAGTACAATTGGTTTAAAGGTAATTTAATGTCTTAATAGTTAAGACATTGTAATTTTAACACAAATCATTTGTACAATTCTGGGATAGTCTTATAAGTAAAGGTTGAGGCACATCTCAAGTCAGATACAATTAGAACATCTACGAATATGTTCATAACAGCTTATATAGTGTAATTTGTTATTAGTTTAATATGTTTTTAATATTAAAAAATAGGGTTGAACCAAACTACCAAACTACCAATTATCCCATAGTTTAATAATACTATTATAAGCGATAATAATAGTACATATATAATAGGGATATTATATATTATACAAGGATAATATAAAATTAATATATATATTAAATATAATATGAGTGGTATATTGAGTGAATAGTGTTAATATTCACTCAAAAATAAGTATATAATGCTACCTGTTTAGTCCTTAATTTACCATTAAATATAATATTTTTTGGATATAATTAGTATACCATTCATATTATATACTGTCTTATATTACCATTATATCAAGATATTTCATCCAGATCATTAGCTTCCTCAATCGTAGATATCTTCTCATTCTAGAAATCAGGTAAAGCTTTCATGAACTTTGTATTCATATCCTCCAAGTCATAATATTTACCATGCATGGCCATCTCATTGATGAGTTTTGTAAACCTATCAATTAGAACATCTACGAATATGTTAAAGGTCATTTGACCAAAAAAATCAAACCTGCTGCTAAATATTACTCTCAACACTCTTTACCGAGTGTTGAGAGTAATGTATTATATAATGTAAACTAATCATATAAAATGATTTACTGTATTTAATATAAACTAACTTATAACCCGTGCAACGTCCTTTTTAATATCTACAATTATATTAATTTTATGAAATTTTATAAGTTATTAATTTACATATTAAATTGGTGTTTAAAAATTGATATATATAAGATTTTACATGTTCGATTTAATATTTGTACTCTATCTTGAATTTTAAAATTTGATTTGGACGTTTACAACCCAAAATGGCGTGTATATTTAAAATTACCATCTGTAATTTTAAATATACAAAATTTACTACAGACATTTTCATAGAATTTTTTGAGAAATTCTCTGGTGTGTTTGAAATTTATTAGGATTCACTTTATTAGGTTATTTCTGAGTACATATAAAATTTAAATATATGTGTTGAGTTAATCGAATTATTAATGTTGAGATTTTTTAATCCAGGAAAAATAATGAAGCTAATATATATAGGCAAATGATCAAATACAAACTGGTTTTAAAATACAAACTAAGAACCAATCTGGACCAAACTAGGTCCTCAAACGTCCATATTGTTCAACCAATATGTAGTTATATGCAATTGATAGATGCGTCATGAACATCTAATTTGTTAATCTTTTGTGAAGTGAAAGTGAATCTTGAGATTTAGAACTTGTCATGCTAGCATAGGTTGATGATTGTTTATGAACATGATTCGTAGTATGAGATGAGAATAATGTGATCATCTGAACATCTTTTTACTATATAAGATCTACTTATCACTGATAATAAAAGGTATCTTACTTATATTTAAATGCCTTATTAAAATGTCAGGTTAAAAAAAAATTAGTGAAGTGATGACATAAAGAAAAGTATTGTACACCATTGTATAAATATCCGATATTTATACAGTGGTGTACAGTACTTTTCTTACATACCGATAAATGTAATTAATGGTATTTATTAACAAATTAGTACTTTTAATTGTAATATACCGATTGGAAAGTAAAGTACTGTTGAAAATGACAATTAGTGATGAAGGCTTTATATGTAAAATATAAATAGTGTTACCTTTACTTTCATAAAATTATATAATATGAGTATAAGTAAAGGTAATAGGGATAGTCATAAAAACATCTATTACTATATATTAAAGCTGGACATAAGGGCAAAAGTTGCCAGAATATTAGTTATGAAAGGACTAAATTAACCCTATTTTAGTGAAAATAACAAGAATGCCATTACAAGAATACCTCATTTTTTACCCGGCATGCTTTATCCCCAAATTCATCTGCAGAGCGGTCCACCCATAAACCCAAAAACGATCTTCAATCCTTGCCTGTGCTACTTTGTTCCTGAGGCACTCATCGTTGTCTCCCCTCGCTGCTGCTTTCACTCTCTTCCCTTTCTCCTTCCTCACTTTCACAATTTTATTGTCAGATTTCAAAGGTATGATTTTTGTTATTTACATATATGCTATGTAATATATTTGTGTGTTGATACTTATGGGTTTATTTGTTAAATTATGGACAATCCTTTTTAATTCGTGTACATTCTTGAGTTTTAGAGTTGATTAATTTATGTTTTTTGGGGTTTATGAGATTTTAGTTCTAATGGGTTGTTTTAAAAATTTAATCTTTGCTTAAGCATTGTGATGAATTTGAATTTGTTGTTTGCTTCTTAGTGTATGATTTTCTTGCTTAGAATGTGTTATTAGCATGTGTATATATCTGTACTTATATATAACTGATATAATGTTTTCACTGGTTCCATAAAATTTGATGGAGGTTTTGGCTTATTCCTGGCATTGTAGCATTCCTAGCATCAGTATATCGCTCTTTTCTTGGTAAACAGGGGTTGAAAAACGAAGAAGTGCCTTCTTATTTAAGTTCGCAATAATATATTAATAAACATCTTAGAATCTGGCGACTTTTGGCGACTTTGAGTTAGGAGTGGAGTTATTTTGATTTTTGTGTATTTTTTAGTTATCCAGGACAACCAGTAAATAAAAATTGAACAAAAAGGATAAGAAAAGAACGTTGTTATTAAAAAAAAAATGAAACTATTCCGGCCTTTCAAATATGCAGGACATTGTTATAACTTATACATGTACTAATCTATACGAGTACAATAAAATAAAGCCAAGCACCAGATGTGCAAATAGAAAACATTATTATTGAGATTTTACTTCACATGTTTAAACTTCAGTTATCCTCTGAACATTTTTTATATTATAAACAAATTTACGAAACTTACAAATGTAATAAAATCAACTGGTTTAAAATACAGTAAGTTATTCACACTTAATAATTATAGATTCATGTAATTCAGAATGATTTGAAGGTTTAATGAAAGCTTTTTTTTTCTTGGCAAAAAAATAATAATTATAGAAGGTATTACACAAATAAGTTATAAATGTACTGCAATTTGCTTTCTTAATACATATCTTAATTTAGCTATAAAAATGTCATAAAAACTTGAATAAGTGCCTTGTAATGTAACTTTTGCTTAGAGCTCGCTGGGTATAATAAATCTATTGATAATCCGAATTGCTAAATCGGCACTAAATTATACCGAGAAACATTATAGAGAGTAGAAGAAAAGTCCGGATAGTTGAAAGATGTACCCTTTTAAAAAGCACGAGGCCCATTGACAATTTCCGAATAAAACCAGGAATTCAAATTTTGCATGATGGATATTGAAGCCACGATATTAAGCCCCTTCTGAAGCTTTCTTTTGGCACATGTATAACAGTGGCATGGCAACATCAAGATAAACTATCATCAGAAGCAATTGGTAAATAAAAATATCAGCCTACTCATCTGTTAACATGATTTGTAGTTTGTACGCACAAGACTTACCAGTTTGTTGCGACCCTCCTTTAATTTTGGCGAAAGTTCATAAGTATTGACATTTTGCTTCAAAATCCTAAAGACGCTGCTACAGAACCAAGACTGCGGTCGATATAATGGCACCTCAAATTTATGGTTACTTGTAACATGTTGGTGTTGGCAGGCATCTGTTCGGTAATAACATAGAATATAAAAGAAGCACATGGCAGTTCAAGGACCCCAGCGCACCTAGAAAATTGACTAAATGTAATTGACCAAATTCTAAATACCAGTTTTCGACAGCAATGTTAAAAGGGGCTCTTTCATGATTTTAACTCACAATTAATCTGTTGTTATGCTCTGGTCTAGGAATGGCGATAAACAGTTAGGCGAGGGATATATAGAGAGCCGAGGGATTCACGGTATGTCTTCTAATTGCCAAAATAATTGCGTACAAGTATTTTTCATTTATCTGTGACACATATGAACTTTGCTCCATTTAATGTTTCTAAATACTTGGTGATGTTGACTTTGCTCCATCCCTGCACATTCTTGGTCAACGTGGATATACTGTTATTCTTGTCATTCCCGCTGGTGTGGGTGTATCATCTGCACTAAGTAATGCAGGTAGGTTCATTTGGGACTGGCCCAGTGTGGTTCGTGGGGAAGGCTTTGTTCCCCCATCTAAAACGGTAGTTCCTTTGCCTAGAGGTACAACTGATGTTTCAAGGTATCTTATGGGATGCCAGATCAATGAAAATCCAAACGGTCGAAATAAAGAAGCTGGTTATAGAGGAATCTCCCAGAGCTTTTATAATTCAATAGATTTCTCAGCTGCGCCACAGTCTTTATCTGATGCAATTCGACAACAGTATCTAGCCCTTATATTTCTACAGTAAGATCACACAGTCTTCCATCTTGTTTGAGTGAAGTGTCAGCAAGACCTGTTGCCACTTATGAGCAAAATAATTTGATGAGGGTACAACCTGGAGATATAAACGGTTTGAAAGATTAGTTAATCAAGATGCTTGAATTGTTTGGCGGAACTATGCTCTTTACTCGTGTTCCTGTTGAGTATTATAAAATTTTTGGAAGAACTCTATATGTTTCAGATTACGGGCCAGGCAAACTTGGAACCTTTTCAAAAAGATGGCTGACAAGATATTTGTTGAAGTAAAAGGTAAACAGAGGTTAATTTGTATACCTCCATGGCGTAAGAGGTCCTCAATTTGATTTGGCAAAGAATGATAAAACGGGGAAGGGGAATTGGGAAGTAAACAATGATGTTATTGTTGGCTCAGGATCTTCTGATGATTTCTCTGATGATAATGGCTGAAGGGACAGAGATTAGAATGATTTGGTTATCACTAACCAATCTGGAATTGTTGATCAAAATCTTGAACATTTCACATACAAGCTTCAAGAGATTTTAGTTAGCTACAATTGTCGTATATTCCTTGATTGCTTTGAGGCAATGTATAAGCAAAGGTACAAGAAATCGCTGGACTGTCAACGATTTGGTGTAAATGAATTAGAGGAGTTGTTTGACAAACTGAGGAATATCGTGGGGTTACATGTGGAACCCGTAAGCAAGAAAAAGTCTCTGGTTGCAGTTTATGGCTAAAAATATTGACAGTACCAGGCCATAGTTTTTAAAATTATTTAACTTGATCGACATTTAGGTGGTACAAACATTACCCCGTTGTTTCCAGAATTCCATTTATTTTGGAAAGGAATTCCAGGAGAGTATGCTAGAGCATGCGAGATGCACTTGGTTTATATTGTGCATTTCATAGTTGATCGCCTTGAAGTTTACGTTTTTCTGACTTGTAATTATTAAAGCCAGCCAGCCAGCCTTTTGTGGGTTTACATTATTATTACATTACATTACATGGACAAATATGACAAGTTTTCTTTTCTACAAATGATTAACGTGTGCTGAATTGATAAGTGAACAAACACATTTAGCAAAAAATAAAATAAAAAATCTACCTTCCTTAATTTAGTGTAGCAGTCTGCTTAATAATTGAAAGTATTTGTCCTGCATCCTGGGTTGTTCTCCACATATGAAAATTGTAAAATTTTCAAGTCATATGTTTCGAAAGTGAAATTGCATTTTATAAAGTCAATAGATAAACCAACAATAGTAATGTACCCTAAGGTTTAATATTTGTAATTGTTTATCTTTGTTCCATTGTTCAAAAAAATCTCAACCTGGATGTGTTTGAGTGGTTAATTACTCCGAAAAGCAAAAGTTGGTTGTGTGTTATGGGGATCAAGGTTCCTTTACGACTACTGCCTAATAAGGCCTTCTCTAAGGCAACAACTTAAACCTTTATTAGCTTAGCATAAGGCGTACGGATTTCCTTATCATACAAAATATGAGTAATAGCCCATTATTAGCCCGTGCTGTATATAGACTCCACTAATAATGTTTTAATGAAGATTGCAGAGGATGGGTTAGTGACGTGAAAATGACGTGAAAATTGTGCACTCTGTAATTATTAGAGTGTAAGATTGTTAGGAACCCTGACCCTTATTCATATTTAGTACAAGGGACCTAAGCTATCGAATAGGTAACTACTTTGCATCAAAAACGTGGGAGCAAGAATAATTGAGAGTTGTTCATATTGAGTAGCAGCGAACCTGGTAACCTATCATACAGAGGCCGGGTTTGAAGTATACAGTTTTGGTAGCAGTGTAAATTATAGTGTATGTATACAAGTTCAAAATGTAAATTTCATGTTAAGTAATGTAAATCGAAATGGTAAATCTGTAGCCCTTTTTTGGTTCTTAAAAAAATCAAGCAAAAAGAAATATTCATTTCAACGATCTAAAATTAATAAGAGGCGTTTATGGAGAGGCCCGTGCCTTGCACGGGCTGTTACGCTAGTTATACCATTATACGTCTAAGAAAAGTACTGTCTTGATATCTGAAGAATTAGACTAAACAAAATTTTTTTAATGTACCATCGAGGTATACCATCTCGTAAATATAATGTACTAAGCATTTGTACATTATATCCCTATTATCAAAAAATTACTTAAGATGACTTTATTTTTGTCTATATACAAACATTATAATAGAAGATATCACTACATTAAATTAATGCTAAAAAGTGGTTTATTTTCACCATTATAATTTGTACAGTAATCTAGTATCATATAGGGATAGTTTATAATAGATTAGGGATATCATAATTACTTATAAAGTTTGTAAAGTTAACATATAGTATGATATCTTCCTGAAAAGTAATATATACACACGATAAAGTAATTAAAGGGATATTAATGTTCACTAATATTGTTTATTCAAAGCAATTTTATCAAACAATGAGTTTTAAGTGATGATATTAATTTCACTATTAATTTTTAATGCATAATTTTAATTCATGTGTGGTCATCATATGCTCCAACCACCGGATACATTTACTCACTGCCGGCATTTTAATGCTAATCAAACTCTCCTTCTGGTATCAAATCTAGCACCATATTACCTGTGGCTTCTTCAATGACATTTATTTATATGTAAAATATATCGGGGTTTAAATATTAAAATAATAACGTTTTTCGCAATTATTCAAATTCAGTAGAAACTTATTAGAAAAATTCTAAATTCAACTTACTTTTAAAAATACGAAATATGTTTAAAATTAAAACAAACCATTAATTTTTAGCTTAATATTGGAACTTCAGCCTTCAATTAGTTTAACGAGCACTTTGGTAATATTTTCGAAATAACGTTTGTTTTCAATATTACATCAATAAACAAATAATATTATGAGAATAATAACATAAAAAATTTGCGAGATACTAGATGGTGTGTGTATGCAAGTACTGGGGTAAATTAATTAAGTGGTGGTATCTTACATTTTAATGGTAATTAAAATGTAACATACCTTAGAAGTAATAATATTAAGGACCGATGATGTTCATCTTCAGAAATTATTATCTCGGATATTTATTTCAAGCCAAATTATGTACGACAGTGATATAAAGTACTATTATACAGAATAATTAAAGGCTATTTTACATATGATCAGTTTACTAAGAATTATCAGCTTAAATATATCAAGACATTATAAGTATAGAATTGCATATAATTATACTTATACTAATATAAAATAATGTCTTCAGTTTTCAAGACAGTAAATGTCTTGATATAATAGGAATATGGATACTATATGGTAATCATAAGTACTTGGAGATGGTAATGGATTAAAATCAATGTCTTATAACCATAAAATATATATTCACTACATTATCAAGAAATTTGATAATAAGGAGTAATTAATGTACAAAGTGGTTTAGTTTAATTATACGATAAAGTAATTTAATGTATGTTTGAGCTAAAATATAACATTATTAGAAAGGGATATTTCATGAGTGATATATTAGGGATATTATATAAACTATTATAAACTTTACAAACATAAAGTAATAGAGAACACTATTAGCATCAGACATATAAGTATTTGCGACATTAAGTGGAAAGAATATTTGTCAAGACAACCATGACTATGAAGATGTTGAAAAAAGGAAAAATGCACAATTTACTTATAACATATACTAAGTATATTATATAAGTATGAATAGTAATAAATAGTATTATAACCATATATATCATATCATACTTATATAATGATATTAATTATAAGTATATTATTCATATCATACATTAATAATATGATATGAATAATATACTTATAATTAATATCTGACTTGTAATCTTATACGTATTAGAATACTTATATAAAATGGATATAATACCATTTTATATAAGTATTCTAATAATAAATTTTATACCACTGATAGTTTATATCATAAAACAATATGATATAATATAAAAATATTCACTGTTACCTTATTAAAACATTTATATTTTAACATTAATATCCCTATTATATAGAAAATAGGGATATTAATGTTCACTGATATTGTTTATTCAAAGCATATCAGTGAACAATTATATAGCTTATTTAACACATCAACTTCTATTTTCTAGCTTATTTAACACATCAACTTCTATTTTCATTAATACGTATATGAAATCGAAATCACCGATTATATCTTGACGTCATTATATGAAGACATTACTTCCACTCTAGTAATTATAAGCCTTCACAAAATTAATCTAGTAATTATTGGTAGTCTTTAAATATATACGTGCTAGTATATATTTAAAGAGTTTTTTGAATGATGAGCCTGTTTAGTACAGTGAGTGATTGACCTACATGCTTGGCCTGCAGCTACGCCTGACCTGACCTGTCAAAATTGATGATGCTAGAATTCTAAAAAAAAATCCAGAATATGTGCTTGTCAAGATATATTTCCAACTACATACATTATAAAACAGCTGTGAAATATATTTCCAGAGGCACATCTGACAAGCACATGAATATAATGTCTTATACCCCTATTACTTATACCACTCTAGTAATTAGACTAAATATAATACCGAAATAATTGGTCTATAACGTAAATGTCGTATATTTATAAGGTAGAAATTAATACCAATATATATTATTACTAAGTAATAATATATATATTACATTAGTAATATAATACATTAATTAGAAGGTATTAGTGATGAAGGCTTTATATGTAAAATATAAATAGTGTTACCTTTACATTAAATTACAATTAGTTTACTGACTTGATATATCCCCCAAATGTGTTACATTAAATTGTCATTCTTTAATTATACCTTTACTAATTAAATTACATACCGATGATGTTCTTACATTGACCTTTTCTTACATACCATATAAGTAATAATGTACATACCTTAGAAGCTGATATAAAGTAATACCGAATTCATCCGTTAATACCTTAGAAGTAATTATTTCAGGTTAATACTCAATCATCACTGATTATTTCAGGTAAATTAACTACTGTCCCTTACAGGTTTTATAAAAAATTACTCTCAACACTCTTTACTAAAATAATTACTCAATCATATAGAGTATTTAAAATAATTATGGACCAAAGCAGCTCATTAAGATCTATGAATATCTTCAAGCACGTGGAGTCCCCTTGTGTAACAACCCGACTTTTCGGATCGTTAACTAATATAGACAAATATCATAATAAATCTAAATTATATTTAATCGATATCGAAAAGACCCGATAATCCTGATAAATATTAATGTTTTAATCTTTAAAATGAAAATACTGAAAAGTCTGAAAACAAAATCTAATAAGTCCTCAAATTATTTAAACAACTATATAGACTGCAGCTAAAGTCTGGTTGGCATCACTCATCTCAACCCCGTTTACCCCTGATTACCTGCGGAAGGAAAACAATACGAGTGAGCCAAATGCCCAGTACGAATATAATATAAAAATAAAACAAGGTTTCAAATGTCCAAATGAATTGTGTCTTACCAACACAGAATTTTCAAAACAAGTCTAAATGTAAAATGAAGCAAGATAACTAACAAGAATAATATACTGAATCGAAGCAGAACAAATATCAGGCTGAATCAAGCAAGGTATGTATCCATAAGGGTCTCTTATACAAATATGCACTCGCACAAAGCGAAGTACAAAACAGAGAGTTCTTCCCCGGTAATCCACGAGAAGAAAACACATGAAATGCACAAAGCATTTCTACAAAACAGAGAATCCTTCTTCGGTAATCCAGAAGAAGAAAACACACATTAGCGATCATGATCTATACACAATCTCATACCCCAGAGACGTGCTCGTATACTCACAGCACCGATACGAGTAAGTGCCGAGTTCACCAGACACTCCGAACTCCATGAACTCGTCTATGATTTAACCACATAGATAGGTCTAAGAGCCCAACGAATAGGTTTCAAAAATATTGCCAGACTCATTGCACAGAACAAAATAAACAAAGCAATGTCGCAATAAAATAGCGAAACGAAACAAATCAAATATATATGAGCTGGCAATAAAAATTCCAACAATAAGGGAGACGAAACGAAAATACGAATGTGCACTAAAAGTACACAAGAATACAAGGGTCACAATTTTATAAAATTGAATCAACAATAAATGTAACGAGTAAAGAATAAAATTTTATAATGAGAAAGAGAGCAAATAACTCGTATCAAAGAGAGTACAGAAAGGTGTGACAATTTATAATTTTGACTAAACAATATATTTAATGAATATTTCTGATTTAAATGAAAAGAGAAAAGAATAAGAAAATCGTACCTTAATGTAGCGTCTAAATTAATTCAGAAATACCAAAAATCCGTTATAAGCTCCGAACTCAATCTAATCATAAAATAATATAAATAATTTTTAACCTCTGCTTTACCCGTATAGTAAGTAATATCATTATTAAATAATTAATATAAAACATATGTGCATATGATCCGTATAGATAGCACATTTAGATGATAACTAGCCTTAGCTAATTGACTTATGTACACATGCATGGCAAGAGACTTGGCAGGGAGTTACAAGAGAATCTATTACCCATTTAATACTAGAATTAGTGACAATTAATACTCATGGTTTTGGCCAACACCAGTACATATAATTTGTCAATCTATACTTATAAACAGTAATTCATGCATGGTTTACTGCCTTACTGGCCAACACCGCACTGCTGAATAGAACATGCACGTACACTACAATTAACATAACTAGTTTAAAATCGTGGTAGCTCTTATTAGTTAATATGAAGGATGACATGAAGCTACAAAAATGATAGAAGCATAAAGACTCAATTCTAAGTAACAAACCCTCTGTATAAGATTAATGCATGATATTTGTACTTAAATAACATGGCCAATTACAGATGCATGCGTAACAAACTTGATTATGTAGTAATTACTAACATCCACATTTTCCTGTATAATTTCTCCTGCAAGGCATCTCGTATATATAGTTTTGGATCCACCATAATCTATTATACTACATAAGTTAGCACATTCTTTTAATACAATTAATGCTATCCACGAACTTGACACAACTTCGTAATATATAAACTGAAGTTCACATACGCGGACATTTAATATAAATACGTTTAATTTAATCCATTAAAACTTATATACTCCCATCTTAGACAAGAGATCAATGGCAGCAACATTTAATAACAAGGTTTATTTAAGTCAAAATCTATTGAATATACATACCAACTTACATGAACCAAATGAGTGTCTATATATGCATCAGGTAGAAAATGAAACAAGATGCATTCATTGAGGTTAGGACATGCATGATTTATGTTATACCATTGTAGAAGGATTAATTAATAATATCAAATTAATCATGCATCGATCCATTTAGTGAACATACACTCACATGTTACATACTTACATGTGTCAAATTCAACAATATAAGTAACTGGGCACAAGAGGCAATTACTATTTGTTATTATACATGTGCAGAATCCGATCAATGACCATACCTGATTTACGAAGCCAATTGTGTACCGTTCTGTTTAGCCGAGTTCTCCCTTTTCTTCCTCCAACCTAATTCCTCTTTCTTATCGTTTTTTTTTTCCCCAATTTTCTATATCCTACTACTATATAACCATATACTTATAATAGGATAATGACCAAACAACCGAATTTTAGGATTTAGATGAGTATAATATTCAAACTGTATCCTTATCACAATGTAACAATATTCTTATCTACACATAAAATAATTTTAAATTTAATTTAATACTAATAATCCAATTTACAATAAAAACACATTTGTTTATAAATAAGTACTCAATTAAAATATTATATACATATATAAAATAATAATAAAAATAGGTGGGATATTACATTCTTCCCCCCTTACAAAAATTTCGTCCTCGAAATTGAAGTAACGCATATGATTAAAGAAATGAGAACATCTCGAGTGCACATAAATGTCGATTCCGGAAAATATATCATGGCCTCACAAATATCGAAATCCTTTCAAATAACTTTATGTAGTAAAATAGTCTAATCATATATTTTTTTTTTCTAAACACATAATTATTCTTTTGTAAGAATGACAACAACCTTTCACTTATTAACAGAACTGATAAGATGCCAAGTAGCATCATGAATTATAAATACAAGAATTCGTTACGCACACATCAAAAATTATAACATGCATCACAAAAATAACACGTGTTTTCAGAGTAGTACCTTAATTATTTGCAGCGTCACTTGCAGTTATTTGTTTGTTGTTCTCACCCTGATCATCGTTATCCTTTCGATTGTTGGATGGCATTTTACAATTCCGGATAGTGTGACCTTGTTCCCCGCACCTAAAACATGCGCCAGTAGTCCAATGACAAGTGTTTCCACCGTGCATCTTCCCGCAATGCTGGCAACGTGACTTTTCTCCATTGTGATTTTTGTTAGACGATCCATTTTGCTCATTCCCTTGGTTTCCATTTCTTTGTCGAAAGCTTCGAGTGTTGTACCCATGATCATTTTTCTTGAATCCACCAGAAGACCCATTGTCATTCTTCAAATTCTTGTTTTGCTCGGTAGAGTCACCATCCCATTTTCGTTTCTGATTCTGCATGTCTTGCTGTTTACGGAAGTCAGTTTGATGAAGTTCTTGATCTCTGGCACTGTCCACCAAACTGTCCATGGTAGTGTAGCGGTTTGCGATGATGTGGTTACGGATCGAAGTCTTCAGAGCCCACTTGAATTTCATGATTTTATCTTCTTCTGTACCAGCAATAGATCGTGCATATCCAGCCAACCTTTGAAACCTGATCTGAAAGTCAGCCACTGATTCATCTTCCTTCTGAGTTATGCTCTGATATTCCCGAGCATACTCCTCACGGATACTGGCAGGAAAGTACCTCTGATCGAATTGTGCCTTGAACACATCCCAAGTGACAGTATTCTCATATCCAGCTGCGTGAGAAGCCACCACTGACTTCCACCAAATGCTAGCGTCCCCCTCAAGACGGTAAATGCCAAAACGAGCCTTTTCCAGCTCCGAACAGTTAAGTACCCGAAAGATCTTCTCCATATGATCAATCCACGCTTCCGCATCCATCGGGGTCTTGGCCTCCTTGAAGCAATTAGGTCTTTGTTTCATAAAACGATCAAACATAGTCTGGCCTTCTTGATTCTGTGTGTTACCACCAGGATTTTGCGTTTGCTGAGCCACCACCTGTTGCACCATATGCATAAAGGTGTTTTGATCCATCACAATTTGCTGAGTAACATTTCCCCCAGTGTTTTGGCTAGTATTAGATTTCTTTGGCGGCATCCTGCAAAAATTTTCGTGAGTACACATACGAAACAATCATATCACAAGTCGATATTCAAAGTCATAATCCTACCCTTGCGAAGTCAACCCAAAACTCACAGGTCAATGCCTAAAAGACAGTCTACAGAATCTATAACCTTAGCTCTGATACCAACTGTAACAACCCGACTTTTCGGATCGTTAACTAATATAGACAAATATCATAATAAATCTAAATTATATTTAATCGATATCGAAAAGACCCGATAATCCTGATAAATATTAATGTTTTAATCTTTAAAATGAAAATACTGAAAAGTCTGAAAACAAAATCTAATAAGTCCTCAAATTATTTAAACAACTATATAGACTGCAGCTAAAGTCTGGTTGGCATCACTCATCTCAACCCCGTTTACCCCTGATTACCTGCGGAAGGAAAACAATACGAGTGAGCCAAATGCCCAGTACGAATATAATATAAAAATAAAACAAGGTTTCAAATGTCCAAATGAATTGTGTCTTACCAACACAGAATTTTCAAAACAAGTCTAAATGTAAAATGAAGCAAGATAACTAACAAGAATAATATACTGAATCGAAGCAGAACAAATATCAGGCTGAATCAAGCAAGGTATGTATCCATAAGGGTCTCTTATACAAATATGCACTCGCACAAAGCGAAGTACAAAACAGAGAGTTCTTCCCCGGTAATCCACGAGAAGAAAACACATGAAATGCACAAAGCATTTCTACAAAACAGAGAATCCTTCTTCGGTAATCCAGAAGAAGAAAACACACATTAGCGATCATGATCTATACACAATCTCATACCCCAGAGACGTGCTCGTATACTCACAGCACCGATACGAGTAAGTGCCGAGTTCACCAGACACTCCGAACTCCATGAACTCGTCTATGATTTAACCACATAGATAGGTCTAAGAGCCCAACGAATAGGTTTCAAAAATATTGCCAGACTCATTGCACAGAACAAAATAAACAAAGCAATGTCGCAATAAAATAGCGAAACGAAACAAATCAAATATATATGAGCTGGCAATAAAAATTCCAACAATAAGGGAGACGAAACGAAAATACGAATGTGCACTAAAAGTACACAAGAATACAAGGGTCACAATTTTATAAAATTGAATCAACAATAAATGTAACGAGTAAAGAATAAAATTTTATAATGAGAAAGAGAGCAAATAACTCGTATCAAAGAGAGTACAGAAAGGTGTGACAATTTATAATTTTGACTAAACAATATATTTAATGAATATTTCTGATTTAAATGAAAAGAGAAAAGAATAAGAAAATCGTACCTTAATGTAGCGTCTAAATTAATTCAGAAATACCAAAAATCCGTTATAAGCTCCGAACTCAATCTAATCATAAAATAATATAAATAATTTTTAACCTCTGCTTTACCCGTATAGTAAGTAATATCATTATTAAATAATTAATATAAAACATATGTGCATATGATCCGTATAGATAGCACATTTAGATGATAACTAGCCTTAGCTAATTGACTTATGTACACATGCATGGCAAGAGACTTGGCAGGGAGTTACAAGAGAATCTATTACCCATTTAATACTAGAATTAGTGACAATTAATACTCATGGTTTTGGCCAACACCAGTACATATAATTTGTCAATCTATACTTATAAACAGTAATTCATGCATGGTTTACTGCCTTACTGGCCAACACCGCACTGCTGAATAGAACATGCACGTACACTACAATTAACATAACTAGTTTAAAATCGTGGTAGCTCTTATTAGTTAATATGAAGGATGACATGAAGCTACAAAAATGATAGAAGCATAAAGACTCAATTCTAAGTAACAAACCCTCTGTATAAGATTAATGCATGATATTTGTACTTAAATAACATGGCCAATTACAGATGCATGCGTAACAAACTTGATTATGTAGTAATTACTAACATCCACATTTTCCTGTATAATTTCTCCTGCAAGGCATCTCGTATATATAGTTTTGGATCCACCATAATCTATTATACTACATAAGTTAGCACATTCTTTTAATACAATTAATGCTATCCACGAACTTGACACAACTTCGTAATATATAAACTGAAGTTCACATACGCGGACATTTAATATAAATACGTTTAATTTAATCCATTAAAACTTATATACTCCCATCTTAGACAAGAGATCAATGGCAGCAACATTTAATAACAAGGTTTATTTAAGTCAAAATCTATTGAATATACATACCAACTTACATGAACCAAATGAGTGTCTATATATGCATCAGGTAGAAAATGAAACAAGATGCATTCATTGAGGTTAGGACATGCATGATTTATGTTATACCATTGTAGAAGGATTAATTAATAATATCAAATTAATCATGCATCGATCCATTTAGTGAACATACACTCACATGTTACATACTTACATGTGTCAAATTCAACAATATAAGTAACTGGGCACAAGAGGCAATTACTATTTGTTATTATACATGTGCAGAATCCGATCAATGACCATACCTGATTTACGAAGCCAATTGTGTACCGTTCTGTTTAGCCGAGTTCTCCCTTTTCTTCCTCCAACCTAATTCCTCTTTCTTATCGTTTTTTTTTTCCCCAATTTTCTATATCCTACTACTATATAACCATATACTTATAATAGGATAATGACCAAACAACCGAATTTTAGGATTTAGATGAGTATAATATTCAAACTGTATCCTTATCACAATGTAACAATATTCTTATCTACACATAAAATAATTTTAAATTTAATTTAATACTAATAATCCAATTTACAATAAAAACACATTTGTTTATAAATAAGTACTCAATTAAAATATTATATACATATATAAAATAATAATAAAAATAGGTGGGATATTACACCTTGTGTTCTGCTCAGGTTTCACATCTTTTCGTAGATTATGGGGTTTTGATGCTTGTGTCTGATTGTTTTATCAATCTTTATACCCTTTTTATCTAATTCTCAACATTTGTTTACTCCCTGTTTGATTTATAATTTTCAAAAACTATTCGCTCACAACACGTTTGATGTAATCTCTTAATGATAATGATTCGTGAATTTGCGGTGCAAAATACAATTTCGATTCAACTAGGAAAAAGTAGAATTTTTGGAACCTGGATGTTTGTTAGTATGATAACTTGGAGATTTATCCTGTAAACGTTGGCAGTTGGTTTATCTAAAGCAAGTTTTTTTTTTTTTTTTTGCTAAATTAAGTATATTATAAAGAAGAAAAAGGGATTAACCCTTGCTCTAAGGCTAAGCAAAGAGAGAGCTACACAGCAAACTAGCCTAAACTAGTCAAATATAAATCCACCTATACAAATCTAAGTTTGCATTGTTTAGGAACCATGTAGAAGAAACAAGTCTAGCCTTAAGATCCATCATAATAATTTGGATTAGCCTGCTAGGACCAAAGACACCTCTATCATGAAGTCTTGCATTTCGTTCCTTCCATAAATGATAAGAATAAATTTGTGCTACAAGAAGAGCGACGAGGCGAAGGATGTTGTCAGAAATGTTCCCCAAAGACTCTAAGACCTCCCCCCAAGTAATGCCTGCAAAGTCTATATTTAGGAGGCCACCCAATTTAGCAAGAATGTAGCTGCTGTAAGGACAAGCTACAAATAAGTGTGAGTCAGTTTCGGTGCCTCCAATACAGAATTGACAAAGTTGAGAGACATCCAAACCAATTGAAGAAAGTCTGTGCATTGTTGGGAGACGACCATGACATAAGATCCATTCATGATGAGCATACCGAAGGATTTTGAGCCTATGCCATATGTACCCACTCCACGCCACAGTAGGAGATGGCTCTCGAATGCAGTTCCAAATGTGGCTGGTTTTTATCTTGTGAAGATGCAAACCATTCCAACGGATTGAGTCCGAAGCATTGAGGTCAAAAGTTGGAAAATCAAACTGATTAAACCAATGGACCAATACAGGATTTAAGTGATTAATCCTATTCGCGGGTTAAGGCAATACCCAAGCTCCAGAACTGATCAGAGAATGCACCATAGCACCAGAGGTCGAATTTTCTTGAGAAATTAACGGATCATGATTGTTTCTGGCTAAGCAGGTTGCATCCCACCACGGATCAAACCAAAGGGAGGTTCCCAGTCCATTTCCAATAGTGTAAGAAATAAACTGCATAGCAAGGGAGCGTAACTTGAGAACGTTACGAAGGATCCATGAACAATCCGTTGGCATTGGCAAAGTCCAGAATTGATACTTCTTTAGCACAGACAAATGAATCCATGAAGGCCATAGGGCTTTACTCTTACATACAATTCTGCACAAGTGCTTAATAATTTGAGCTTGATTCCAAGTTTTTGAGTTCTTTATACCAAGGCCACCTTCTTCAATAGGCCTACAAATCGAGTCCCAACTGATTTTTGCACCACCTTTTGAAGTTGCATCACCCTTCCAAAGGAAGCGAGTAAAAACTGTTTGAATGCTGCTATGCACAGAATTCGGAAGCACAAAATGGTTCGTCCAGAAGGATAGAACCGCAGATAGCACAGACTTAATTAGTTGTACACGTCCAGCCAGAGATAATAGCGCAGTAGTCCAGCAAGAAATCCTATTAGTAATCCTATCAAGAAGGGGAATACAATCATTGTGCCTCAGTCTAGACGAGATCAGTGGGACCCCTAGGAACCTAACAGGTAGATTACCATGAGCTATGCCGAAGGAGTTGTCAAACCATCTAACAAAGTTCTCATCACAGTTTCCGAAAAAAACATTGCTTTTTGCGAGGCTCGGATTCAAACCACTAGCAGCAGCGAATTGAGAAACACAGTGCATAAGGTGATTTACAGACTCCATATCTCCGTTGGAGAAGAGAAGCACATCATCAGCATATAGAAGGTGCGTAAGCTTCATTTCTTTGCATTTCCAATGGAATTTAAAATTTGTAGGATACCTAGCAAGCATAGATGAGAAAACAGTCATAGCAATGGAGAAAATATAGGGTGAAATTGGGTCCCCCTGCCGAATACCTTTCCTTCCTTCAAAGAACCCACAAAGTGAGCCATTGACCTTGACAGAGAAAGTTGTTGTGGTGATACATGACTGAATCCATTTTATGAATTTAATCGGGAAATTAAGCTTTTGTAAGGCACCAAAGATGAAGTTCCAGTTTAAAGAATCGAAAGCCTTATGTAAATCAAGCTTTAAAGCGCACTTAGGCACACCACTATCCCTGTGATAGCCCCGAAATAGCTCTTGTGCCATAAGAATGTTGTCAGAAATATTACGCCCCGGAATGAAAGCTGACTGTGAGATGTCAATAATACTTGGCATCACCACTTTAATCAGCATGACTGATTCTATATTTTTTATACAAATTTATTCTAATTATATGTTGTAGTTATAGATTTTTGAAGTAATGTAGTTTTTTTCCTGGTGTCATACATATTTTCAGGATATTTTCTTTTCATGTGCTCATAATGCTATGTACTGATTCTTTATATTATACAGGATATCTCATCAATCTAAGTCCATACCAATCTTACATAAGTGGTTTTGTGTCGCAGCAATGGTTGGACCGTATTAATGCTAAAACCTCTATTAAATCAGTTTATGTGTTTCAGAGAGAATATGCAGCGTCAACCCTTCCCACGTGAATGTAAGTTTATATATTTATCAGGTTTAGTATTGCAACTTTGGTTCTTGAAGGCTTTTGAAGTGCTAATGATTTGTGGTGAAATTTTTAAAATTTAGATTTGGAGTTTAATTTTCTTTACATAACTAAGAATTTTTTAAACAAGGTGTTTGCTATGGTATTTTTTCAACCAATATGTATAGGACTTTTGTATATTTGTTTTCAATATATTCCTTGAAAACAAATATACAAAAAAAAAAATATCTAATATTATTTGAAACTTTGGTTCTTAGTTTATTTCCAGTTTTCACTACTTGGTACACGAGTAGTAGTAATACTACTACTTGTGAATTGTATACATGATAAGACCATAGCAAAGATGTTAAAAAAATACAGCTTTAGTAGATCTGATATTCAACCTATATGGTAAGAGTTTTAAATACTGACATATAGTGCCTATATGAACAATAGAACATCTGCAAAGATGTTACTTATATTTATTTACTTATAATCATATTCGGTAATGGTTCATATAGTGCCTATATGAACAATCTAATTTTTAAGCCCAAATAATTTATCGGACTACTGTTCAGATGACGTCATCATTTGAACAGTAACTTCTTTAATTTTTTTTTTTGAGATGATGGATGGATAGAAAGTAAAAAAATAAGAACTTTTTGTATTGGGTGGCCCCGCCAGGGGCATTGGATCTATTAGATCTAAGGTGTTCTTTATTGTTTGTTATATAAGGTATTTGTTATGGAGTCCAACCCTATATATATATATATATATATATATATATATATATATATATATATAGTCCTACTCTAATAGAAACTAGAAACTAAACCATAATCTAACATTTCAAGCTAATCTAATGACCAAACTAGGGGTACCCAAAAAAAAATGTTTAAAATATATACTTGGCTCTATCCAAAAAAAAAAAAAATTATCACTGTTCACGTGATGACGTGGCAGTGGATTTCACTAGTTAACGGTGCTTCGCACCTTCTTGTACGTCGCTTCGCGCCTTTATCATTCTAAAGTTGTAAGGAATGACAATCAATGTTAAGGCAATAGACGATTGACGGGTGTGTCGAGAGCCTTCGACCCTCACGACTACCTAACTACCTAACTCATCCGTTTCATGTCTTAAATGCTTCGCATTTCCACGGCAAGATTTTTTTTTTGTTGGATAGAGCCAATTATTTTAAGCATTTTTTGTGAAGGTACCCATGGCGGGAACCTTAGAATAGATGAAATATAATTTATTTAGTGTTAGTTTCTAGTTTCTATTTAAGAGTTGGTTTCTATTTGATACTTTGCATATATATATATATATATATATATATATATATATATATATATATATATATAGGGAGTTGCTCAAGAGAAAACTATTTTTTGGAGAAAACCAAGAAACTTTTCTCATCCATTGATTTTATATCAATCTGACGGTTCATGTTATTTCATCAAATATGCTAGAATCTAATAAAAACAATATAAAAGTAAACCAAATTACTCATTACTGGATGCAGATTTGAAATATTTCCTAAATTTTACTTGCCAATTTTAACAAGATTTTTCTTATTTATTTATCAATAAATTCAAAATCTTTCCATATATAATTGCATGGAATATCTAATCTTTTAAATTCAAGAAAATCTAATTTATTTATATTGATGTAATTACTATAAAAGATATGTAACTTAATATAAAAACTTCCTTTGTTATCTAATTATATTTTAATTGAATATACAAAATTTTAATTATTATAATACTAATATAAACTTGAATTAATACAAAATTTAAATTGAATAAAGAACACCTAGCAGAACATTTAATAATATTATTTTCAAAATAATCTTTCACAAAATGCATTAATAAGTAGAAAAGGTAGCAAAATTTACCGAGCAGAACACCTACTAGAAAAATAACCTTATTCTAACAGTATAAAAATAAATTAATAAAATATTTAATACTCCTAGAACACGTAGTAGAAAACCTAAAGTAATTAGTAAAACACTTAATAAAATTAGTAGAATACTTAATGTAACTAGTAGAACACATAATACCTAATGTAATTAGTAGAATACTTAATAGAAATCTAATGTAATTAGTAGAATACTTAGTAGAATTAAATAGATATGGATATATGACTTAAACGTGTTATCTGTACATGTCTGGTTGTGTTTGTAGTTGTTATTATAACCACTTCTTAATTATTTATGAATTTCTAAAAATGAGATTTTAGAAAAAGATTTATGAAAAATACAAAATTTGTTTTGAAAAATTCTTTTCAATGCTTCATAATGATAATAATTATTTTTAGGACTTTTCAAAAATATAAAATATTATTTTCGTAGAAATTCGACTTTTTAAATGATTTAATATCAGTTTTTACTTCTAAATTATGTAATAAATTCAAAAATGATTCAAAAATTCTGAAAATTTATTTATAAGAGTTTTATAATATTATAATGCTCAGGTAAAATTTTCATGATTTATAGATAATTTTTCGAATGAAATTTATATCGTGTTAAGTGTGTACAGCGGTATAAAAATTGAATTATACGAGTAAAAGGAACACTTGGCAAGCATGTGGGAGTTGAATTTGCATGTGAGACACATGTCACCAGTTGGGGAAATCAATTAGATGAGTCATCTCTAGCATTTTTGCATGTATGACAAGTGTCATGGGAAAAAAAAACAAAACACACCACTTTCATTTCTCTCCACCTCCCTCTCGTCTCTCCCCTCCCCTTCAAACCCCGAACCCTCACTCCTCTTTACTAAGCCACCATCTCTAAAAATTAGTTGCTAATTAGTTTAGTTATCTTAATATATATTAAGAGGATTTTATTGGATTGGAGTTTGGGGGTGGTTGTGAGGTTGGAAGGCCATTTCGGCCACCACCATCGGTGGTGATCCAATGGTGAACCGGTGGTTGGATATGATTTTAATGCTTGTATTTAGTATATTTCTTGGTATTGTTATGATTATGTGAATTTTAGAGCTTGCATGCAAAGATTTTTGAAAAGGGTTTTTAGAGATTTTTTGAATCTTAAAGTTAAAGTTAAGAATTGATTGGAGTTAATTTTGGTGAGTAGTATTTGAGTCGTGTACATGAATTTTTCTTGGAATGCTAGTGAATTAGAGTTATGAATAATATATGTATGTGCTTGATTGCCAAATTGCTAAGTCTTGCATGAGTTTTTGGGTTAAATCATGTAGTACAAACATGTTGATTTCATTCTCTGCACTGCCACTGTTTTGGTCAGAGTCTTCGGACAACTTATGGTCATATATAAGAAGTGGGTTTGTCTAAATTGTGTTATGTTCAGAGTCTAGTTTAAGCCCTCGAAAATTTCATGTCATTCCGTTAAACGAGCTAGGAGATATTAATGTTTTAGTGGAACTTGCGCAGAAAATACTAACCTCTCGGGTAACTGATTTTAAATCCATATTTTACCCATTTATGATTTGTATTTTAAGCTAAAAATTTTACTGTAGATAGAGGAGGGGTTTAAGGTGATTCCATAAAAATTTCATGTAAAAATCTTAATTTTTCAATTTACTAAAAATGTTTGAGTGTGAGTGTTACAAAATCGACAAAATTGACAGCTCTGTTTTTAAACCAATTTTGGGTCTATACCTAGCCTAGACAAACTGATATTTTCAATTCAGCGTTTTTATGTTAGAAATGTATAAGGTTCAGGTTTGTAATAAAAGAGGTTTTGTATTCAAATGATGGTTTTCCGATTTATGGTAATTGTTGGAGTGCAGGTTGCGCAGAATTTACAAAACTGTTTTCTACTAAATTTGGGTTGGTACTTGATCTAGTTAAAATGATCATTTCAAACTAAATAAATTTATGTTAGGTAGAGATAGCATTCGAGATGGTATTAGAAAAAGGCTTCGTGTTAAAGTATTGGTTTTGTTCAATTTATTAAATATTATTAAAGCATGGAAATCTATTTGAATGTTTTGTTTAAGTATGCAATATGAACTTGAGTTTTTGGTCATTAACATCTTATATGCTCAAATGTGATGATTAATATTTTTGAGTTGCAAATGTATCTGATTGTGATTGACTTGGTTAGAAGGTGGGTATCTATTAGTGTTAATATATGGTACTTGTTAAAATGGCTAGCCGATAGTGGTCGTCGTAGTGACACACTATTCAAACTAGATTTTTTTTAAGTTTAGAGTTGTATTCAATTTATTAATTAAAATGTTACGACTCTAATCTAACGACTAAGAGTCCCTTTATGTTTATGTGATTATGTGATAACAACTATAAGGATAGTCGCTACTAAATTGGTATTAGTGTTTACGTCTATTCTCGGTTATCGATAAAGATTACGAACGAGAGTTAATTTGTTAATTGAGATTGATGTGTGATTAGAGATTGTCGGGCCTAAAGCCTTGTGTGTTATAAAGTTAATGTATGTTGATTTGGTTGATTTGATGGTTATTGTGAGGTGTTGAATACACCGGGAAGTGTCTACTTCTAAAGGGGACATTTCCATCTTTTTCCTTTAATAGAAATATTTGTGATTAAGTTAAACGTGTTAGAGTGGCGTGCTAGCGTCGATAGTCCGTAGAGTCATTTCGAAAACTGAAGTACCGTCTTGTGTTAACTATAGAATCGACGTGCGAACTCGATCGCGATTAATCAGACTGGAGGCAATCGCAAGTGCATCGAATCGAAAGAGGATCAAATCAGAGGATTAGACACGTGGGACAAACATCAAGTGTACTTATTAGCCAGGACCTAAGGCAAGTCTACTAACCGTACTCTTTCGTTCAGAGTATGCATGCTTTTAAAATATTATACTTTCTTAAAAATGAAAATTTTGCAAATGCCTTATTTAAACTCGTAAATTCGCGAGAAATCATTCAAGTTATTTAAATCAGTTTTATAACTGCTTTCAACTTATCGCAAGCATGTGATTTTATCCATTGTGTTATGAAAGTTTAAAATTGCTCTTTACCCCTATAAAAACTGTTTACATATCTTTCATGATTATGATACGCTTTAATATCTGTTGGGAATGTGAATCCCTTACGTTTGAATATCCTTATCATTTGGAACGCCCTTTTTGACCGAGGTACCGGTCCCCCTATCATATTCATATTAAGGCCTGTGTGTGCCTAAGGATCTTTTTTTATCGAGAATCACATTGTGTATGTGGTTCGGAGCTCTGTCGTGGGCTGATCACCCAGCTTAGCTCGTGGCGTCTTATCGTAGTTCCAATCTTGAATGGTTGTTCCTTCTGAAAAATCATATTTTATTGATGAGAATCAAATGTCGAATCTTCTTTTGAATTGTTCTTAATAAATTCGAGATTCAAATTATTACTGAAGCATTTGTTGCACAGTGATGGTTAAAATTGAGAATGAATTGAGATCTTCTTATTTATTCAACTCATTATTGTCAGGCCGGTTTGACGGCTAAGTATGTAAGTACTTAGCCGACAAGAAGGATATTATGAATAATTGAGAATTTCTTGAATGTTTGTTAAATTGAGAGTTGATATATCTTCGTGAATTTTCTTAAATGTTGTCTCTTAGTAGCTGAAGCATCTGTTGCTCAGTTATCATAGTGTTATCGAAAATTGCTATAAAAATTATTGAGATAAATATTAAAGACGTTTTATAAAGCTGTCGAGGTGAAGTCCTTCTTGAATTCTGTAAACCTCTTTCCTATTGAAAAATCTTCGTTATAAATATTTCAAAAATGGTACCATCCTCAAGTTGGATTTGTAAAACCTTCAAAGTTTTATTTTCAAAAGTATTTTAGTATACTCTATTACAAACTTGCTGAGCATTTCTTTCGCTCATACTTGTTGTTTTAAATTCTAACTTTTCAGTAAAGTAGTTCGGCGTGACTTATTCGCGTAGTTCAGAAATAGAAGGGGAAGACGCTATTTTGAAGATGACTTGACTCGAGAGTCCTGGATCTAGAGTAAGAATTACTTTATATAGTTGGACTCTAATTATTATTATGTATTAGATTAGTTGGCCTGGTATACTTCTAGTCGAAGTTAAACAAGTGATTTAAGATTGATCAAAGAGAATGTTGTAAAGAAGAAACTTTTTATTTAATGGAATTTGGATTCTTGTTTCTAGTCCTATAACCTAAAAGATCTTGGTTAGTTGGGGTCACAGAGATGATATTTCAACTTTGGATAACTACAAGGGATAGTGTGTTAATAAACAGGTTAATTTATTTGAGGATTTTTCGCGTAACGACCAAATCTCCTGACCCCGATTGAATATATAGAACATCTAATTGAACACTTACTAGAATATATCTTATACATTGAATCTTTGTCTAATCAATGAAATATTTAATTTAATTTAAGTTAGAGATATAGAACACGTAGTAGAAAACCTAATATAATTAACATAATGCAGGTTAGAATTGTAAATTTATTAGCTATTAAAATTAAACATATTAATTTTATTAATAAGTAATTAAAAAATTAATTTTATTCTAAAAGTATCGGTCAAACTTTTAATATAATTTTAGTTGAATATATAGAACATGTAGTAGTGGAACACCTATTAGATTCAAGTTAATGATAAGGAACCTAGTAGAACACATGTAATTAGAACAAATAATGTAATTAGTAGAATACTTAGTAGAACACCTACTAAAAAGAACACCTAATATAATTAGTAGAATACTTAGTAGAACACCTAATAGTACAATGTAATTAGAATACCTAATGTAATTAGTAGAATACTTAGAACACCTAATGTAATTAGTAGAATACTTAGTAGAACACTAGTAGAAAGAACAGCTAATGTAATTAGTAGAATACTTAGTAGAACAGAACAATGTAATTAGAATACGTAATGTAATTAGTAGAATATTTATAACACCTAATGTAATTAGAAGAATACTTAGTAGAACACCTAGTAGAAAGAATACCTAATGTAATTAGTAGAATACTTAGTACAACACCTAGTAGAGAAATGTAATTAGAATACCTAATGTAATTAGTAGAATACTTAATAGAGAACACTTAGTACTAATGAAATTAGTAGAATACTTAGTAGAATTGTAATTTTATTATTTGAAAAAAATATTTATATTAAATATTTTTTAAAAATAATTGAAGAATAAATTTTATTCTAAAAATAATAGTGACATATTTAATATAATTTTGATTGAATATATAGAACATCTAATCGAACACCTACTATAATATATTCTATACATTGAATCTTTTTCTAATCAATGAAATATTTGATTTAATTTGAGTTAAAATTAGAGAACACCTAGTCGATCACTTAATGTTATTAGTAGAATGCTTAATAGGCTTTTAAATTTATTTTATTAAAATTAAATATATTAATCTTACTACAAAATAATTAAAGAATTTATTATATTCTAAAATTACCCGTGAAACGTTTTATATAATTATAATTGAATATGTAGAACACCTAGTAGAACATCACTAGAATCTCTATATTTTAGTGAAATATTAGATAGAAACTTTGTAGAAACATTTTATAAATTCAAAATAATCAACAAGATCTCACAGAAATTAGAGTATATCTTGAATTAAATGCTATTATATAGTTTCCATTTTTGAATATTGACTTAAATCTTAAATGTATTTTAATGAGATAATTACCTTATTTGTATTTGTATTTATCATTATAATCAGATTCCATATTATAGTAATGAATGGTGTAGATTTAGTTCTCTAAGTTTTCCATCAAATAAAGTTTTCCATCAAATAAAGTTTTCCCCATATCCTTACTCATATATATATATATAGAGTAGGGTTCAAGGGAGAACCTCCCTATCTAGAAAACCAGGAGACCCAATCTAACACCATTGATTATTATCAAATATTAGTAATAAAAAATAAGATATTCCAATGGCAAATCTGTTATTACAATGAAATATATGGACAAATTATAGACACACTAAACAGAATATTTGGCCGGATCCTATATAGATGGAAACATATCTGTCAGATTTTAGATTGACATAATCCTTGATTTTGTTCGGTTACAGAAATTATTCTCCATATCAAAGTTCAAAATGGAAATGATTGATATATTGTATATATTGTATATTATACGTTACAAACACTTATATGTTAACACCTTGAAAAAAATCCCAGTTAAAAAAAATGGAGGAGAAAACTGCAACAATGGAAGAGTAAGGATCAGTGAATATTGTATGACGTTTATGGATATCGTTACATGATATATATGTGTCTTTGTGTGTTCTACAACCGATTTTTGATAGATCAAAGATTATTTAATGTATTCTTTACAGTGTTGTAAAGTGTTCTGTATCAAAATATGCAGGAGTTTTAGAACGGTTGTTATAATCTAAACCAGAACTTCATAAAAGTTTGTTCTTTTACAGGTAAGATTTGTTCCAAGAACCCTCTGAACAACACCGAAAATAGGTCAGTTTTTTCTTAAAAATTTTATAGATACTTCTCTTTTTTTTATCATTTTTTATTATTATATGTTTGACGAAAGTTCTCTTAGATATTCTGTTATAAAAATTTTTTGTCCAAAAAAATCTGTCATAAGAGATCATGATTTGCAGCTTTTATAGCGGTGAAGGTCTGTTCTTCAAGATTTTCGTTTTCCATTGATTTTTTTTTGTAGAATTGTGATGGTGAGATTCTGTTATTAGTGTCGTCAAATTTGTACCTATTATGCTCTTTAAACTCCTACAGATGTTTTTTTGCGAACTTGGTGGTTAACTTATGCGATCTTTATTATTTTTTATATGCTTTGAATTGTATGTCTATTAATGTTTGTTGTGGAGACGGTAATTTGTATAAGTAAGATTGATTTTTTATGGATCAATGGTTGAATTTTGAGTATTGTTTTATCTGTGCTCATATTTAATATAATGTATAATCTCTTCTAGTGGATGTAATATGGTGCTACCGGAGAAGGAATAATGTTCGTGTTTATAGACACCAGAATCTATCGTGCACACTCCATCTTCCATGTTAACAAAGATTGATGTATCTTGGAGATAACAAAGATTGATGTATCTGAAAGGTGATCCAAGGTTTCTATTATGATCATCAGACCACCAATGTTCTTATTATTGTGAAGGGATGTTAGAGATGCCAATAGCTTTGATGAGAATTGTACATATAGAGATTTATTATTTGATGGCAGGAACATATATACATTAGGATGTAGAGGAGGTTGATGCTACACTTGAACATTCTTTCAGAGTTCGTGACAAAAGAGAGTTATTGTGTATTAGTGCTCATGCTATACCAAAATTAATAAAATCATGTTATCTTTATTTGTGTAAATCATGTTGTACTCAGACTGATTAGTTGTTAATAGGATCTTACATACATGTTACCAAGATTCCAAATGTTCCTTAAGTATTTCAATAATTTATCAAATTTAAATCACATAATTGAATCGAAAGTGTTCTACTAAGTGTTCTACACTTTGGATTCCCTTATGTGTTTTATTCCTTATTGCACGTTGAAGAGGGTTGTCATTTGTATTCTTACTGAGAATGAACCCTACTTTATTTCATATTTTGAATCCTAATTTATTAATATATGTACTCTAGGAAAATATGATACATATTTTTATATTCTTTAATAAATTTACAAACAAATTATTTCTAAAAATCTTAATATATTATAAGATATTTGGAAGAAACTATAAAAGAAAGGTTCTATACCCAACTCATTTGATCATATTCGAACAAAAACACTGAAGCATCTCAAAACACTTTAGAAAATCTCAAAATTGTATAATACATATTAAATTAAAATAAAAAATTATAAAAATGTCAATATATTGCAAGACACTAATTCATGTTCCAAAAAAATACAAAAAAATCCCAAACACATTAAAAAATCTTTAAATTGTTTATTTTTGAATTAAATATTAAAAAAATATTTAACATTAAATTATTTTTGAAATAGAATGCTTTTGAGATTCTTTAGTGTTTTGAATAATATTAAATTTACCATTTTTGAAATTATTTGAGTTGTTTTGAGAAATTTTTAAGATACTTTTTTTATTCTATTTCTTAGAAAATATTTTTTTAAAAAAATTAACATTATAAAACACATGGTAGTCTTAAAAATTATTTTCAAACACTTAAAAAAATACTAAAAAATCTCAAAGCACTTTACAAAATCTCAAAATTGTGTAATTCATATTACTCAAAACACCTTAAAGAATCTTCAAAAAAAAAAGAATAAAACACCTTAAAAATTCTCAAAACACTTTGAAAAATGTCAAAAATAGTATATTTAATATTATTCCAAAACACCTTGAAGAATCTCTAAAACCTTGAATTCACATAATCTAAAATAAAACACCTATAAGATTCTACTGTAGAATCTCGATAAATGAATATTCGATAAGCCAATAACCTCATCAAATGAATAATTTTTTCCAATCCCGACATAATAGAAGACAATGTATTTTTTGAACTCGATAAATGAATAATCTCGATTAATGAATAAAATTTTCGGATCCGTGTATTCATTTATGGAGGTTTAACTGTACTTTGTAAGGATTCGACTAAGAGATCAACAAAATATTTTAATGTAAAAATTTTCCTACAAAATCAAATTAGAAAATAATACGTAAAAGATGATGTTCATAATATTTAAAGAGAAAATCTAGAATTTAAGAAATCCGAATATTGATTAAAAAAATTTAGAAAACAAATTTATACAATATGAAATATTTAAAATTTTGATTCTATTGTGTATTGTAATATTAATTAATTTACAAAATCAATTTAATGAATTTCATAAATTGAATTCCAAATTATTTTACAACTAGACCAGATTCTCTTAGGTGTTTTATTGAAAACTAATATTTTTATAAAATAACATTTTTGTCATTTCTACGAGAAGTCGAGAATTGATTAAGTGTTCCATATAATTTTAATAAATTTGTTGTTCCATATATACAAAATTATAATTATATTGATATAGTTTTCAAATTTTTGTTTAGGTTGTTTAATAATTTAAAAGAAAAAAATATGTACAAATAGTTTTTATTTAAAGTTTTTTGTATATGTTTACATGAATTTTCTTAAGTGTTTCATTGAAAAATATACAATTTTTTATTATCTTTTTGAGATTACTTCGAGAATTTTTTTAAAATGTAAGCTATAAAAAATTTTAAATTATAATTAGAAAAAATATTTTTAAAGTTTCCATGATTTATTTATAATGTTGTACTTGTACATAACTATATTCGAAACTTATTTTTTATTAATAACATATTTAAACAAATCTTAATATAAATGTTTCTTAAAATAATATTATGATTTCAAACAATAATTAAAAAAAATACCTAAGAGAATCTTGGTATATTACATAATATTTTTACATAATATTTTCTTAAAAAATAAACATTTCTTTTAAAATTAAGTTACATATAAAAATTTGATAAAATAATATTATGATTTCAAATAATTAACAAAATACCTAAGAGAATCTCAGCATTACATAATAGTTATATATATATATTTTAAAATAATTACGCAAATTTTTATAAATTTAAGTTACATATAAAAAATATGTAATACACCGAGATTCGTTTACGTATTCCCAATCAACAAAATCTAAATAAAACTAAAAAAACACCTAAGAGAATCTTGGTGTATTAAATAATATTTTTATATACTTTTTTTTCAAAAGAAAATTTATACATTTCTTTTAAATTTAATATAAATGAAGAAATATTATAAAAAAACACTAAGATTCTCTTACGTATTTCAAATCAATATATCAGTTGATTTACTTTTATTATTTTTTGAGATTTCTTCGAGAATTGTTTTAAAAGACATGCTATAAAAATTGAATTTTAATTTGAAAAATAATTATTTAAATATTATTAAATGTTGGATAAATTATTTATGGTGCTCTACTTGTACATTTATATTGAAACTGATTTTATACTAATAGAATATTTAGTATAATCAAAATGTAAACATCTAATTAAATTATATAACAATTTTAAAATAATTAACAAAATACCTAAGAGAATCTTGGTGTATTACATAATATTTTTATATATTTCATTTCTTAAAAAAAATAAACATTTTTTTTAAAAATTACTCCCTCCGTCCCATGTAATTCTTTACATTTGCGGACCAATTTCCGGCACGGTTTTTAAGGTGCATTTTAAGGATAGTTTTATAACTTATTTTTAATATTTTCTTCTTTTTTTGTATAAAAATAGAACAATCTTATTTTTATACAAAAAAAAAGAAAATATCAAAAATAAGTTATAGAACTATCATTAAAATGCACCTTAAAATGCGTATCAGATACGTAGTTTTTTATGTAAATAAATGGGTGGGACGGAGGTAGTAAGATACATATAAAAATTTGATAAAGTAGTATTACGATTTCAAATAATTAAAAAAAACACCTAAGAATTTTATTACACTTAGTAAAATCTTATTACTCTTGATTCTTGAATCTTATTAGCATTAAAACACTTAGTCGAATCTATATATTGTTAAATTTTACATTGTACTTTATATAAGATTCGTCTACGTGTATTATCAAAATACTTTGTGAAATATTCATGTTAAAACACTTAAATCGAATCTTATAAATGTTAAAATACATAGTCGAATCTTATTATTATTATTATTATTATTATTATTATTATTATTATTATTATTATTATTATTATTATTAAAATTTACATAAATACTTAAATTAATATTCAATTACGTGTTCTAATATTATATTTTATATTGTAAAAAAGAATAGACAATAGAAAATTTAGAAAATCTTGTAGTACTTAATCCAATCTTATCAACATTATAACATTTTAGTTGGTCTAATTTTATGAATGTCAAAATACTTAGTAAAATCTTGTTAATATTGAAACACTCAGTTGAATCTTATTATCATTAAAACACTGAATTTAAAATTTACACTAAACTTTATATAAGATTCGTCTGCGTGTAGTATTTAAAATACTTAATGTTTAAACACTTAGGCGAATCTTATCAATGTTAAAACATTTAGTTGAATCTTACTATTATTAAAATTTACATTTATATTTAAGAAAATAAAAATAATCTCAAACTAGTTTAGAAAATATTCAAAACATATCTTAAAGAATCTCAAAACACCTTAGAAAATTTCAAATTGATCTATAACAAATTATAATTTTCTTTCTATAAAACACCTTAAAGAATCTCTAGGAGATCAAATTAAACAAAAATCTACAATAAATTATAAAATAATTAACAATTTTAAAATTATAATTGATAATTATAAATTATAAAATTAAAATTTTAAAATAATTAACAAAACACCTAAGAGAATCTTGGGTGAATTACGTAATATTTTTATATACTTCTTTTCTTAAAAAATAAACATGTCTTTTAAAATTAAGTTACATATTCAAAACAGATACTAAAAACAATAGAATCAATATGGCAAAAAAAAATTAAGTTACATATAAAAATATTATCTAATATACCAATATTTTGTTGCGTGTTTCAATGTATCAGTTTATTTCCATTTATTATCTTTTTGAGATTCTTTCGAGAATTGTTTAAAAAGGCAAGCTATAAAAAATTTTAAATTATAATTTGAAAAAATATTTTTAAATGTTCCATGAATTATTTATAATGGTGTACTTGTACATAACTATATTCAAAATTTATTTTAGATCAATAAAATATTTAAAAGAATATTAATATAAATATTTGATAAAGTAATATTATGATTTCAAATAATTAACAAAACACCTAAGAGAATATCGGTAGTACATAATGGTTCTATATTTATTTTAAACAATATGATTACACAATTTTTTTTTAAAATTTAAGTTACATATAAAAATATTATTATGTAATACCTAAGATTCTTTTACGTGTTCCTAACCAATAAAATCTAAATAAAACTATAAAACATCTAAGAAAATCTTGGTATATTAAATAATATTTTTATATACTTATTCCTCCTCCGTATTAACATTCCGATTGATACTTTTAGATAGTAACTTATAGATAGTAACATTAAACAAAGTGCATGATTCTTTTGTATAAGATTATCTCGAAACTTGAATAGATCACAAAATAATTTAATAATATATATTTTAAATGCTACGAGCCTACGACTAAGATTTGGGAAGAAGGCTTCTGAAAAGAAGGATAATAGTCAATATCTTTATTATGAGTTATTTTGTTTCCAAAAATGATTGATAATTAATGTATAATAAATGTTAATTTAAAGTAGTTAAGCAATCCAATCATATATATTGCTTTCATATAATAATTTATGGAAAGTTTATATAAATTATGTTTGAAGAAACATTTAAGGAAACAAAAATATTGGAATCATAAAAAATTCTTTTGCAAAAGTATTGGTAGATGAAAATGGAAATATTTGATATTCCATCTTGGTGTTCTGTTACGTGTTCTTTTTAAAAAAATACAAGATTTGCACAGTGTTCTCTACCTACTCATATAACCACATGATTTTGATGTTAATAATTGAAAAAACAAAAATTCATTGAATAATTTATTTATATAAATCACGTTACTCATAAACAACACTTACATCGTATCAATCACTTGACAAACTAGTGAAACAACCACATACAGATTAAAACTAACACATGAAAAACATGACTTAAAGACATAACAACTAAGACCACGTTGCCAGCAAAAAACGAAATAGAAGCTATCCCCGAAAAAAAGCTTTGCCCCTTCCTCATTCTGAGCCCAACCTGCCAACACTTCAACTGAGGTCCTGAGCAACATCCTTACTAACTTGATTCGCAACATCAGAACTAGAGCCTCCTAAATCAATTGTTTTGTTCTTGTCATCTGGATTACACATTTTTATATGATGTAGAGCCCTTCGTAGGTCATGTTGCATCGTCGCTTCAATCTCCTGATCCTCAATCACATCAAAGGCTTCAACATTATCTGTTTCAATAAGCTCTTTATAATACTTATAATAGCCTAGAGTTGTGCTTGCAATCATATATTTAAAAAAACCCAAAAATCCCCAAATAATCCTTCGATTGTGATCTCTAACAATAACCCCCACCCTATTAGGGTTACCTTCTAAACGCCCCATAGCCCCATGAACATTAATTTTTACCAGCATAAACAACACTCATGTGTTCTCCATTGATAAACCAAAAAGAAATATGTTAAACAGTGTGAATTCAGGAAAATATTTTATACAAACTTATAATGATTTTACATAATGACGTTATTGATTTACACAATATGATGTTTCCAAAATAACAAAGATCTTCAAATTTCCAAAAAAAAAAAAAAAATTAATCGGGAGGAAGGATGAAAAAACAGATTGCAATCAATCAAGATTGATTGATTTTGTGAAATATTTTGACTGATACGTGAAATGTTTAGATTGATTTATATAACAATGTTTACCTACTTTGCCCTTGTTAATGTAAATAAGGCATTTTTGTATTATATTCTAAATTAAATTGTGATTAATTGACAACCATCCGATCAGAATGTAATCAATGGTCAACAAGGTGGTCTCTCAGTTCTCCCAGTTAAGGAGGTTCTCCCTCGAGCATGAGCCTATATATATATATATATATATATATATATATATATATATATATGATCTTGCTCAGGTGAGAACCATTATGGTGAGATATGATATCTGCTTTAAATACATTATATTCATCTCTTACCATTCATTTTAGATTTTAATATTTTATATTTTGCATTTCACTATCTTCTTCCTAATTAAACCACCCACCATCACCGGTAACCACCACCGTCAACCACCACCGGCGACCACCACCACCACCACCACCACCACCGGCGACCACCAGAAAATCACCACCGACAAACATAAAATCACCACCGCCAAACCAGAAACCACCACCAGAAACACAAAAATCACCACTCCGACCACCTATAAACAAAAAAGCACCATCGGAAACGAAAAATCACCACCAAAAAATGAAAACGACCATCAACAAGATCACTACACCACTAACAAATCACCAACTACAATCTAAAAATCACCAGAAAACCACCGCCTGTGTACAAATAATCATCGCGCCCAAAATCATATTAAACCACCGCAAACCACCACATCGCCGCCACCACCTCCGGCGACCACCAACAAATCACCACCGACTACCCGAAAATCACCAAAAAATCATAAATAATCATCTACGATCAAAATCACCTCTGGCAAGCGTTAAAAATCAAAGTCGCCGATGAGAACGGAAATTTAATCTCCGGACAAGTCAACAGATTAAAAAAGATGTTCAAAATTGTTAAAAATAGTAAACTCAGATCTGCTACAATACTTAACAACCAATATTATCAAAATCACCTTAATCTCACTTGAACAAACCTTAACAACCTATAATCATAGACTTCTAGTTGTGTATGGATTTCCGAAAGCCCGAAAATCACAAAAATAACCCGAAAATCACAACGTAACCAACAAATCTACATACAAGAAATCACCACAAATATGAGTTTATTACTTTTCCGATCGAATCTGATGGAATCTCAAACTAGACAACAAATCCTTGCTAGTTCCAAACATATATACACTACACACACATGAACCTCTACATACACAAAATTGTGTCTACATTTCTCAGAAAAATGGAATAAAACGGAGAGGAGAAGCTCATAGCAATACCGGTTGATTTGGTCGGACTGATTCCGCCACGTTTTTAGAGGCTGTTGATGATTTAATCGGGGTTCCGTCGGTTTTAGGAGATTTGATTGTTTTAATGATGAAGAACATAAGAGACATAGAGAGGAGAGAGAAAAAAGGGGACGGGGGAGAGAAACAGAGGTGGGGGAGGGGGTATACGGGTTGTTTTGAATAAAAATGGGGACGAGTTAGGGTCAGGGGTGAGTGGAAATGTTTGTGTGTATTGCGTGTGTAGTACATGTATTTGATAGGAGTGGTATAGATTTAATGTGTGTATCAAAAATAGAGGGCTGAGATTAGATCTCAGTTCTCACCCTAACAGGAGGTTCTTACCTGAGCAAAACCCTATATATATATATATATATATATATATATATATATATATATATATATATATATATATATATTAGGGTTTTGGTCCATGAAAGGCTTGAGAGTGTAGCCCAAAATCCATAATACTTGGTGTTGATACAAAAAATATATTAATTTTGTATCCGAAGCATGGACCTCTAAGTTCGCATCCGAAGGTTATTTTTATATGGGCTTGTCTGAATCTAATGAGTCCAATCCATTAGAACAGCCCTGAAATCGAGCCCAGTGCTTAAGGCGATGGAAAGAAATTATATGATTGGAGACCAAATTCTAGAAGGATCCAGATACTTGTCGCCAAAGACAATATCATCTCAAATATGGAAATTACTTGCTGCCAAAGACAAAAGATTTGAGCTTGGTCAAATATTGCCGAAAATACAATCTTAAATCGAATAGAACTACGTGGACTTGATCCCTATAAATAGGGTACGTAGGCACCTTGAGAGGGATCCAAAAATCATACACCCGATCACAAACTCTCAAGAGCAGTCTCAAATATCTCAAAAACCCTAATTGTATTCTTATATTTACATTTATATTCTTATTATCTCTATCCGAATACCCAAATATAAATTTAATCTTGAAGCTTTGTCCATGATGAAAATCGGCTTCAACATTTGGCGCCGTCTGTGGGAATTGTTTAGAGGAAAAAGAAGAAGATAATTCGATATTAAGTCAGCCACCGATGGCTCGTCAAACATCTTACCAAACTCCTATTCGTACTTACAATCCGTTCGGCAACTTTACTATCGGTGAGACGTCTCAACATATCAGATCTACCATCACCCGAATCGTCGTTGACAACGATGGTCGTGCAATCCCTTTGAACGCAGCTTCCGATGATGGGCATTGTCAACAAGGTGAACAACAACCCCCTATTAAATATGCAAGAAATATCCTCTTGGCATTGAGAGGCAGATCAAATACTCAAGATAGGAGAGGAGATATACCCGAAAGGGAAGAAACCTAGAAGCAGAGTTTAATCGTACGTCGAGCGACGTGAATCGAGAAGCATCAGAAGCAAGGCAGCATGAAATTGTAAGGCTTCGTGATGATGAAATCCCACTACGCCATAAGTGGGCTAACGTAATGGTTTTTGAAAGCGTTACGTGAAATAGTATTACAATAGGTAGTAAATTTTGACCTATTGTAACACCACTCAACTAGTGTTACATTAGTCGAGAACTAGTGTTACAGTAAAGGTCACGGTGTTGCATACATGTAACACTATAATAAAGTGTTACACGAAAAAGTGGGCCCACACGTGGGCCCCACAAAAAAGTGTTACAAAAAAATGTTACATTTGCTAATGTAAATTTTAAAGTGGGCCCCAAACTTCCACGTGTCAAGTGGGCCCCACACTTCCACGTGTTAGAGTGGGTCCCACACTGCCACGTGTCATTTGTGGGCCCCACACAAATATATAACCCTCACACCTTAGGTTTTATTCATTATTACTATTATTACTAAATTATTAGAATAATTTTAATTCTTTATATATGTTAATTATATTATATTATTCACTAAAAAAAATTTATATATTAGGTCGAAATAAATTTTATATTATTCATTGAAATAAATTTTATATATTATATGTTGATTCTTTAATTATTTATATATTAGGTTCCGGTCAAAGTACTAGTTGACTAATTAATCAATTAATTAAATCAATTACATTACTATTTAAAAATAATTAACTAATTTAATTTAAATTAAAATCAATTTGATAAAGAGTAAAATTAATTACGTTTTAAGATAAAAAGGTAAATCCTTTTAAAATAAATATAGATATAAAATGATATAAAATATAGATATAAAATGATTTTAAATCGAAGCCCGAGGAGTTTTGAAAACGGCTTTTAATGGATAAAGTCAACTAATAAACACTCATTTTAGTGTTGGGTCGTCGAAATTCTATTTCAAAAATATCGAATCAAGAATCGGGAACGAAAACTAGTTTAGGGGTTAAAGTCAAAGTAATAGTTGACCGTTAAATTACCTAATCTAATAAATTTTTTTTTTTTTAAAAATTTTGGAATGACATTTAAAAGGATTGATCTTGACTCTCGTGCGGTTGGGTCGTCGAAATTCTATTTGAAAAATATCGAATCAAGAATCGGGAACGAAAACTAGTTTAGGGGTTAAAGTCAAAGTAATAGTTGACCGCTAAATTACCTAATCTAATAAATTTTTTATTTTTTTTAAAATTTGGAATGATATTTAAAAGGATTGATCTTGACTCCCGTGTGGTTGGGTCATCGAAATTCTATTTCAAAAATATCGAATCAAGAATCGGGAACGAAAACTAGTTTAGGGGTTAAAGTCAAAGTAATAGTTGACCGCTAAATTACCTAATCTAATAAATTTTCTATTTTTTAAAAATTTTGGAATGACATTTAAAAGGATTGATCTTGACTCACGTGCGGTTGGGTCGTCGAAATTCTATTTCAAAAATATCGAATCAAGAATCGGGAACGAAAACTAGTTTAGGGGTTAAAGTCAAAATAGTTGACCACTAAATTACCTAATCTAATAAATTTTTTATTTTTTAAAAATTTTGGAATGACATTTAAAAGGATTGATCTTAACTCCCGTGCGGTTGGGTCATCGAAATTCTATTTCAAAAATATCGAATCAAGAATCGGGAACGAAAACTAGTTTAGGGATTAAAGTCAAAGTAATAGTTGACCGCTAAATTACCTAATCTAATAAATTTTCTATTTTTTAAAAATTTTGGAATGACATTTAAAAGGATTGATCTTGACTCACGTGCGGTTGGGTCGTCGAAATTCTATTTCAAAAATATCGAATCAAGAATCGGGAACGAAAACTAGTTTAGGGGTTAAAGTCAAAGTAATAGTTGACCGCTAAATTACCTAATCTAATAAATTTTTTATTTTTTTTAAATTTTGGAATGATATTTAAAAGGATTGATCTTGACTCCTGTGCGGTTGGGTCGTCGAAATTCTATTTCAAAAATATCGAATCAAGAATCGGGAACGAAAACTAGTTTAGGGGATAAAGTCAAAGTAATAGTTGACCGCTAAATTACCTAATCTATTAAATTTTTTATTTTTTGAAAATTTTGGAATGACATTTAAAAGGATTGATCTTGACTCCCGTGCGGTTGGGTCGTCGAAATTCTATTTCAAAAATATCGAATCAAGAATCGGGAACAAAAACTAGTTTAGGGGTTAAAGTCAAAGTAATAGTTGACCGCTAAATTACCTAATCTAATAAATTTTTTATTTTTTAAAATTTTTGGAATGACATTTAAAAGGATTGATCTTGACTCCCGTGCGGTTGGGTCATCGAAATTCTATTTCAATAGATTCGCCCTATGTTCCAATCTTTCTTGTTGATGCCGATGTAAACTTATTTGACCAACTATTAAAAAGTATTGCATGCTCTCCAATGAAAATTTGAAATTTACCTATGAAGTGTAACATCTAATGATAATTAAATTTTTAATCCTCAGCACTAAGAAATCTTTCTTGTTGATGCCGATGTAAACTTATTTGACCAACTATTAAAAAGTATTGCATGCTCTCCAGTGAAAATTTGAAATTTACATATGCAATGTAACATCTAATGATAATTAAATTTTTAATCCTCAGCGCTAAGAATTGAACAAGTTATTTGCTATACCTTTGAACAGGATAACAACTATTACAAGCAGGGCTTGGTAACGAGAAGACACTAATTCACGGATTGGTAATGAGAAGACACGAGATTTATTTAGATTTACTCTTAATTATTAATTTTCACCACACTGCCCCAGCTCTCCCACACACAGATACAGATAGCATATTTTACTTGTATTTTCGGGATGGTTTCTCTTCCTTTTGTGAAAAGCAGCAGGTTGAGAAGGTGGAGAAGAAATCATAACAAGACTATATCCTTCTCCTTGGTAATTTTGTTATTGATTCTGCTTTAGCCACGAAACCATAACCGTACTAGCTAGCCCTTACTCCGGGAGGATGCTGTTGTTGATTTCGCTTGTTCTTAAGCTCCTTATAATTCTAACCAAAGAAAGTTTGAGAAGCCATTGTAGTAGATTTTTTTGATGGCTGAAAATGTAACACCTATTACATGACACACCACTACACCAGAATATGAATCAGACAACACTTTATAGACAACGGATTACCGAAAAAGCATGGTCCGAAAAACTCATACAACTGGTATTTGTGAAACTCAAAAAACTGTTGTGTAACGAATACATGGACAATGGTTTTTCACAAAAAATAAACTGTTGTTTAATGCTTAAAAACCCGTTGTCAGACACACAAGAACACAATGGTTTTTCCGAAACTAAAAACATGTTGTCTCACATAGTCGTAGACAATTGTTTTCTATAAAATAAATTTGTTGTGTCATATGGACATAGACAATGTCAAACTGTTGTTTCACATGGACATAAACAATGCCTACAAACTGTTGCCACTTATACAGCATTTTTTCGAAAAAAAACTGAAAACAGGGCACATAAGGTAATAGAGGAAAACATGGCAAGTAGAAAATAGGGCAAACGGTATAACAACCCAAGACATACAACGGGTTGTTAGAAACCTTTACACAATTGTTGAAAACCGTTGTCTGAAAGTAAAATATGTTAAAAAAAAAAGAAAAGTACAAGATGATCACCCCAACAGAACATGAATAAATACAACCAAGATCAATCTTACCAACACTGGTTTATCAACAAACCATATCAAACAAATTCAATGTACATTCAACAAACTAAATTAATACATCATGGTAGTTGAATCCATTCTTCTTCTCGAATGTAACTAGTACTTTCTTCCTCTACATCAACACTGGGAAACATTGTCACATCCATCTCATTCTCAAGTTCAATTTCAACCGATCCCACCTTTTCATCGTCACTATCCTCATGGTATGCCTTACTAGGTAATTTCAACACCACTGACCAAAATTTGTCAAGAGGATCAACAATATAACAAACTTGATTAACATGATTTCCTAACACAAATGGATCATTTAAAAAGCCTAACTTATTTAAATTAACTAATGTATATCCCAAGTCATCAACCTTTATCCCTTTATTCGTATCCACCCAATTGCAACGAAAAACAGGGACCCTAAATTTGCTATAGTCCAACTCCCATATAGAGCAAATAACTCCATAATACGTATATGATGTACGCTGAATGTTTTTATCCTTTTGGTGCACAACCATTGTATCGGCATCTACAGAGACACCGCTGCACTGAACTTGACGTTGATCATCACGATCTTTGGTGCTATACGTAACACCATTGATTCTATAGCCACTGAATGTAGGCACGCATTTGTTGGGGCCTGCTGCAATCCACACTAACTCCGTATTCAACTGATTATTTTGAACAAGCAATTCTGCTGCAACCTGGCAATACTTAATGATAACAGAATTATTCTACATGGTAACAGTCCTAAAACACATCATAATCTCAAAATATTTTCTGCAATTTGTACAATAACATGGTAGAATACAGTACCTTCTGTTGAAACCATTTAGGGAAGTTTTCATTTTCCTTATTCTTTAGCCACACTTCATCGCTTTTATGCTGTGGATATCTTGTCATTAAATCAGCCATGTGTTGACTACACGTCATAAGACATAAGAAAAATAAGACAAAAAAATTAAGAAATGCAGAAAATAAGACATAAGAAAAATCAGAACTGCAGAAAATAAGACATAAGAAAACTAATAGAGTTGCTTACTCAAAATATGGCCTTACAACATTACTATTATGGAGAAGACACAAATGTGCTAGGTGCAGGTCATTGCTGCTCGGTGTTATCATTGTTGCACCAGATAAGGGCCTACTTTTTCCGTTCTTATCCCGGGTATTTTTGGGCAATCCAACAGTAGCTTCTTTCAAGTTCTCCAAATAGTTAATAGCCTCTTCTGCAACATATGCCTCAGCGATGCAACCTTATGGACGAGCCCGATTCCTTACATATGCCTTGAATGTCTTCATATATCTCTCAAAAGGATACATCCATCGAAGGAAGACTGGACCGCAAAGCTCAACTTCTCTCACAAGATGAAGTGAAAGATGGAACATTACATCAAATATGGAAGGTGGGAGGTATTTTTCTAGCTTGCATAAGGTTTCTACCAAGTGCGATTGCAGTTTTTCCAATTTATCGACCTCAATTACTTTACTGCAAATTGATTTAAAGAATTGGCAAAACCGAATGATAGCATACCTGACCTATTTCTGCAGTACTGACCGAATGGAAATGGGGAGCAAGTGATGCAAAATTGTATGACAGTCATGAGATTTCATTCCAGCAAGGCGAAGATTTTCCATCGATACTAGACCCTTAATGTTTGAACAGAAGCCCTCATGTAACTTCATTCCAAGTAAGGATGAGCAGACAATCTTCTTTTCAGTATGCAATAAGTTCCAAGAAGCCATCGGCAACTTCTCTTTCTTTCCTGGATTTTTTGGCCTTAGCTCTGTTCTGATCCCCATTTCAGCCATATCAAGTCGGATAGATTCCCTGTCTTTTGTCTTCCCTGGTATATTTAACAAGGTACCCGTTAAAGCCTCGCATATATTTTTCTCGATATGCATCACATCAAGGACATGCCTAACCGGGAGAAATTTCCAATACTCGAGTTGGAAGAATATAGAAATTTTCTTCCAAATAGGTCGAGCATCACCTTTCTTCCATCAAGGCTGGCGTTGTGTCTTTCCAAAGACATGGCCCTTTAGATGTTGTAGCCTTTCAAGAACCTCCTCTCCAGTTAACGGAACAGGAGCAGATTGCTTCTCTACGGTGTTATCAAAATCTAGCTTTTGCCTTCGATATGGATGATGACGGGGCAACCACCTCCGATGCCTCATTATAACCGTCTTACCATAATTTTTAAGCCTGGTAGCTTTTGTTTGATCAACACATACAGTACAAGCATTATACCCTTTAATGATGTTGCCCGACAAGTTGCCTAGTGCAGGATAATCACTGATTGTCCATAACAAAATGGCTCTTAGAACGAAGTACTCCTTCTTATATGCGTCATACACTTGTTTTCCCTGCCACAAACTCTGCAGATCTTCTATAAGTGGTAGAAGGAAGACATCAATATCATTCCCCGGTTGAGTTGGTCCGGATATCAACAAACTTAACATAATGTACTTTCGCTTCATACAAAGCCATGGTGGGAGGTTATAAATCGCTAGCAAAACCGGCCAACACGAGTACTCAGTGGATATACCACCGAAAGGATTGAATCCATCGGCAGATAGAGCTAACCTAAGGTTCCTCGAATCTGAAGCAAACTCTGGCCACTTTTGGTCCACTTCCTTCCATGTTTGTGCGTCTGCCGGATGTCTCAATTTACCATCCTTTTGTCTTCCACTGTCGTGCCAAGTCAAGTCCTTTGCAGTCTTACTTGAATTAAACAAAGCCCTCAACCGTGGTATCAACGGAAAGTACCATGCTTTGCTTTCAAGCTATACAACCTTACTAAAGCTTCTAACTTAGTAAAACTCTCACAGTCTGGATAAAGGGGTATATGTTCACCTTGATCATGGTTATATAAATGAGAAGAATCAACATCGTCTTCTTCTGAAGTGGGGTGTTGATGCACAGATTCTGAGGTGTTGGTTTCAGAAGCACTAGAACTCTCCACTGGATGTGACTCACCGTGCCATATCCAGTTTGCATAGGTTGGATCAATACCATTCAGAAAGAGATGGTCCCTAACTGTCCGCGCGTTCCAGTTTTTGCTATGCACACATTTTAAACATGGACAAGATATTTTGTTTTCATCTTTCCCGTTCTCAAATGCAAACATCAACAACTCTTCCACTCCTAATTGAAACTCTCTTGTTCTTCTATCAGCCCTCAACCAAGCCCTATCCATTATCCAAATTATGCTGCAATTCAACCCTCAACTGGCCAACAACAAAATTCAATAAATTGAGAGTCACCAGCAAAATACACTATGACTAAATTCACTAACAACAGCAAAATGACCAATTAACAGCTTCATGAGATTTTAACCCGTTTAATGGGAATGAAAACGTGAATTTAATTGAAACACAAGGTGTTTTGCAGTGAACTGAATCAAAAGTCAGACAGCAAAACAAATCTAAGTCCAATCATAAAACGGAGTAAATTCACTAAATTCATTAACAAAAGCAAATAATTTAACAGCCAAATGAACCATTAAATAAATTAAACAACATCAAATGAACCACAAAATAAATTAAACAACGGCAAATTGCACCTGACAACGGCTGCGAGAAAACCTTGAAAGCTTGACTTGCTTTTTGAAAGATAGGGTTTCGATTCGATTAACTTGTTTTTCGATTATGGATACTAAATCAATGAATACCTAAGCTGGTTTTGATTGAATCGATTGAGGGAGAGTGTGTGCGGTTGAGAAAGGGAGAAAAAGGAAAGCAGACTGAGAAATGAAAGAGGGAAAGTAGACTGAAAAATGAAAGAGGGAAAGAGGGAAAGTGTTGAATATTTCGGGAAGGGAAAGAGGGAAAGTAGACTGGTTTTTCAATATTTCGGGAAGGGAAAGAGGGAAAGTGTTGAAATTAATAAAATATGTAAATTACTAATATATTTACATTTCTTAAATTATATATAATGCTTAAATTATATATAAAATCATTTTTTCGACGATCCGACCGTGCGGATGTGGCCACCTAGTGATTTTAGGCATATGAAATTTTTTAAAAAAATTACGAATATTCGAAGCACGACTTTATAACATTAATCTCGCTAAAGTATAATGCTTCAAACGAGAGTACAACCCGCTTAACAACCCATTTTTTAAAATCATTTTTTCGACGATCCGACCGTGCGGATGTGGCCACCTAGTGATTTTAGGCATATGAAATTTTTTAAAAAAAATTACGAATATTCGAAGTACGACTTTATAACAGTAATCTCGCTAAAGTATAATGCTTCAAACGAGAGTACAACCCGCTTAACAACCCATTTTTTAAAATCATTTTTTCGACGATCCGACCATACGGATGTGGCCACCTAGTGATTTTAGGCATATGAAATTTTTTTAAAAAAATTACGAATATTCGAAGTACGACTTTATAACATTAATCTCGGTAAAGTATAATGCTTCAAACGAGAGTACAACCCGCTTAACAACCCATTTTTTAAAATCATTTTTTCGACGATCCGACCGTGCGGATGTGGCCACCTAGTGATTTTAGGCATATGAAATTTTTTTAAAAAAATTACGAATATTCGAAGTACGACTTTATAACATTAATCTCTCTAAAGTATAATGCTTCAAACGAGAGTACAACCCGCTTAACAACCCATTTTTTAAAATCATTTTTTCGACGATCCGACCATACGGATGTGGCCACCTAGTGATTTTAGGCATATGAAATTTTTTTAAAAAAATTACGAATATTCGAAGTACGACTTTATAACATTAATCTCGGTAAAGTATAATGCTTCAAACGAGAGTACAACCCGCTTAACAACCCATTTTTTAAAATCATTTTTTCAACGATCCGACCGTGCGGATGTGGCCACCTAGTGATTTTAGGCATATGAAATTTTTTTAAAAAAATTACGAATATTCGAAGTACGACTTTATAACATTAATCTCTCTAAAGTATAATGCTTCAAACGAGAGTACAACCCGCTTAACAACCCTTTTTTTAAAATCATTTTTTCGACGATCCGACCGTGCGGATGTGGCCACCTAGTGATTTTAGGCATATGAAATTTTTTTTAAAAAATTACGAATATTCGAAGTACGACTTTATAACATTAATCTCGCTAAAGTATAATGATTCAAACGAGAGTACAACCCGCTTAACAAACCATTTTTTAAAATCATTTTTTCGACGATCCGACCGTGCGGATGTGGCCACCTAGTGATCAAGGCATATGAAATGTTTTTAAAAAAATTACGAATATTCGAAGTACGACTTTATAACATTAATCTCGCTAAAGTATAATGCTTCAAACGAGAGTACAACCCGCTTAACAACCCATTTTTTAAAACCATTTTTTCGACGATCCGACCGTGCGGATGTGGCCACCTAGTGATTTTAGGCATATGAAATTTTTTTGAAAAATAATTCTAAAAATATAATTCTAAAGTATAATTCTAAAAATAAAAACTATTAAATCAATTGAAATTAAACTTGATTATTAAAAATATTTGTGTAAAAAACAGTATGTAAATTAAGAAGAGGCGGGATTTTTCCCCCGTAAACACAGCCGTGGTCCCATAAAACAATCTTTATCCCAACTTGGTCAAACTCTTTTTCCCTTTAATACACTTTCCCCCTTATAAACTGTCCCCTTAATATTCTCAATCTCGAAACTAAATCTGGACACACTCTAGCTCTCTCTCGCTCTAGGCAAAACTCTCCGTTTCCGTTCAATTCGCACATCAAAACCATCGACCATCGGCTTCAATTCGCATATCAAAACCATCAAAACCGTCGGTATCTCTCTCGTTAATTTGATTTATGTTCTTTGTTACTTAATCTTTCAGTTTTGTTGATGCATGTACAAGTAAAACGTGGACTAGGGTTTTGATTTAATCTTTTAGTTTAATCTTTAATCCATCATTTATTTCTTTAATCCATCATTTGATTATTTGTAGATTTTTAATTACCCTGATTCTGTTAGCTATTTTGTCATGTATTTTGTATCAAATATGAATGTTTATGATTAAGTTGTGTTATGTATATGATTTATTTTGATATATGTTCTTTGTTACTTAATCTTTCAGTTTTGTTGATGCATGTACAAGTAGACTAAGGGTTTTGATTTAATCTTAGTTTAATCTTTAATCCATCATTTGATTCTTTGTAGATCTTTAATTACCCTGATTCTGTTAGCTATTTTGTCATGTATTTTGTATCAAATATGAATGTTTATGATTAAGTTGTGTTATGTATATGACTTATTTCTTTATATAGATTATGGTTCACTCAAAGAGTCCAGTGCCAAAGAGTCCACTGCGTAGTCCCGCATTGAAGATGCGCACCAGTCCAAGAGGGCACACCCAGTCTGCCCCAATACGAAACCTTGTGCTAGTTGATCTCCCTGGCCCATCATGTTCTTCCCCGCCTTTCATGAAAAGGAAGGCGATCTCAGACAACTTGAAAAAATCGTTGTCAAAGAAAAGAAAACAAAAAGATAAAGGAAAGGAGACTGCGGTGCAACCTAACCATCAAGGACTAAAATTGCTCAATCGTGGCTGTGTCACCATGCACAGAATAGTGCAACGAAAGATAAAGGGGATTAAGCCTATAGTGTCGTTCAATGATAAAGGTGAGCCTTTTGGTGACGAAGCCGCAGAGATGCAATCATACATTGGGGTTCTAGCAAGAACCAAAGCCCCAATATGGCATGATAGATGGCTGCAAGTGCCGAAAGAGACAAAGAAGAAGCTCTGGGAATGCGTAAAGGTAACTGGTTGTTTATTTCTTGTACATCGATTTTATACATTGATTGTACATTGATCGATTTTATCTTATGTGTGTAGATGGCTTTTACTATACCATCATCGACGAAGAAGTTGGTATTACAGTCCGCTGGAGCAAAATGGAGGGAGTTTAAGTCTCGCTTAACAACGAATTATGTTCTTCCATATCGTGAGGATCCTGTAATGCTTGCTTATCCTCCAGCAGATTATTCGTTCATTGAACAGTCTCATTGGGATCTTTTTGTTGCCGATCGTACATCGGAGGAGTTTCTAGTAAGTTCATGAGATAGATACTGATGTACAAAATTGTTTTAGAGCATTTACCTACCTGTTGTAATAGTCTCCCTGTTATTTTTTCGAAGGCAAATCATGACAAACAAGTAGTCATTCGGTCGAAGAATCGTTATCCTCATCTCATGTCTCGTAGAGGCTATGCGAACAAGGAGATTAAATGGGTTAGTGATCATGGAACCTGACAAGTATACTTTGACATATAATTTATTTCATGGAACCTGATAAGTATATCTTTTTGTACGTGTAGGCCGAATCTAATCCAGATATATCAAATGATCGATCAACATCATGGGTCCTTGCTAGAAAGGACAAATTTGGAAATTTTAAAAGCGACGCGGTCAAAGAAAAAGCAGAGGAAATAGTAAGTTATTGATTTGTATTTATTTAAAAATTATTCATCAAGATTATCTGATTTACTAACTACTTCCATTTTGACCTTTTCTTAGGAGAAGATGAAGAAGGAAGTAAGTGAAGGAAGTATGGTGGAGGATGGTGTTAATGATATTTTGGCTAAGGTGTTGGGTAACCCGGAACATGGAGGAAGAGTGCATGGAAAAGGAATCCATGTGAAACCGGCTGTCTATTTTGATCTTCCAAGGCAGAAGAAAAAAAATGAGGGGGTCTATTGATGAAAGGTCTATTGAGGACATTATAAAGGAGGGGGTACAAAAAGTTTGGGCAGAGGAGGCATCGAAACTTATTCAAGAGAGAGATGCATATTGGACAGCGGAAGTGCAGAAGTTTAAAGCTGAGATACTTGAAGATGCATATTGGACAGCGGAAGTGCAGAAGTTCAGATGGATGTTGAAGAAAAGGAGAAGTTAGAATGTGACGATGGTATACAGCTGGCTGTTCCAGAAAAAATTAGGCTGGTTGTTGATTTGGGCAACTGTGCTGTTGTTGCCGAGGATGAAAAGGAAGAGAAGATGGTGGACAAGTGTGATGGGGTGGAGGAGGTTGAAGTGTTGGAGGAAGACAAGGAAGTTCAACTGGCAGTTGGATCCTTGACCAACATCGTTGCTTATGCAACGATTGTTGATGTTCCAGTTATTGAAGGACAGGTACAGACCATTCATTCTGTACCGCTAGGTGAAGAGAATGCTAGAGTGTCCATCACTAGAGCAATTCAGGGAGATGTTCGTATCCCGTTCCCGATTGGAGATGAGATAACCACTGTGCAACAAGCCAAAGGAACATTTGTTGCGTGGCCTAGATACTTAATTGGGGGAGGGAAGACAATAAGTTCTCCAAAGGTTGATTTAACTCGAAAGGTAAAGTTTTGTGTAATTATACTAGCATATTTAACTTTTCGTAATTAATCATCCTGATCAAACTGCACTCTTATATATATTATTTTCATTTTAGAAAACCAAGAAAAAGGAGTGTAAGAAGTCAAAGAAGTGGAACTCGATGCTGATGATCAGTACGTACTTGAGATGGGTGCAAAGTATCCAGCTGCTTTGAAGCGGTTGTGGATTTAGGCAAAGGATGCTCTGAGAGAGGGCAATTCAGTTTGTTTTGAACTGAGCAAAGATGCTTTTGGATATGCCAGGAAGCAATACATGTTCCTAAATGATATACATGTTGTTTGCGCTGGTGGGGAAATTTGTGGTTCCGTAATTTGCATCTTCATTCAGTAAGTGTACAATCCTCTTTAAAATGTTTTATATTATGTGTTAATATTGTTGATATCCTCATGGGAATCTTTGCTAACTATTGTTTAATTTTATTCGTAGTTTCTTGGAAGAACATTTGATCAGGCATAGGATGGCAGACATGGTAGCATTCGTAGATCCAGGTTTGGTTGGCGCCCTTGGATGTGGAAACGCGAGGAAGAGGTCCCTTGCACTTGCTGACCCTTTCACTGATGCCAAAAAAGGGCAATACTTTCTAGTGCCATATAACGACGTGTGAGTAATATTTTTTATTGCCCTATAATGTAGTTGAATAATTAACAATCTATTTTATGCTTATAGCTGATGTTATTCTCACATGCTAAGTTGTACTATTTTTTCCTATATTGTTCATGACTCGTAGGAACCACTGGTCGTTGACTGTTGTGAATCCGGAGGCGGATATAGTCTACCACCTGGACCCTCTTAAACGTCGCATTGCAAGTGGGGAGTGGGTAGAGGTTGTTGACAAGTGAGTTCCACTTTTAAAATTTTCCTATTTAGTCTTAGGTTGTAAATTTGGGGAAAATGCAGCCTTAGTTGATTTTTATTGTTTTGCTTACAGTGGCATAAAGTTGTATAAGAAAAATGTAAAGAAGGCTGGCCGGAAAAAAATTTTATGGGAGAACATGGTGGTATTAATATTAGTCCTTCATCCTTCATATTGATTTTATAATAGTAATTTAGTGAATTTAGTAATGTTTGTTCCATCACATAATTAAACAATGTGAATGCTTTCAGGGAGTTCCTGGGCAGAAAACGGACAAGGACTGTGGCCTTTTCGTGATGAGATACATGAAAGAAATCTGTCAAAATAAGGAGCTTAACTTTGCAGAAAAGGTGAGAAATTATATTTTTTTGTTATTTTTTTTAACTGGCAACACATGTGATTAAACAAGTGAATGGTGGATGTTTTGCAACACGACTGATTTACTTGAGATTTTTTCAGTGGATGCGCAGGTCGAACCTGGAGTACACTGATGACGACATCAACGAAATCAAGACAGACTTTGCAAAATTTTTCATGAAGCGTCATTCGTTTTAAGTATGTCAAGTTGTTTTCGAATCTTTTGTTGGATAACTTTGGATCGAATTTTCTTAAGTTGGTTGCAATGTTGATGAACTTGTAATGGATTTAATGTTTAGTTGGTGGAATATTATGTTGGTAAACTTTGTATTGGATTTAATCTTATTTGGGTTGTAATGTGAATTGGTGATAATTTTATTTTGTTATATGGTTGATTTTGGATTGTATTGTATGTGTTTTCCGAATGGTTAATTATGGGAATTGCGAATCGGATAATTTTGATACAAACTGTTGTTCCAAAACCATTCATACAACGATTTAATTAAAGAAAAACCATTGTAAAATTTGCAATAATACGATGCATTTAAGTCCAACTCCAACAATTGCACTAATCCGTTGTTTAATAAAAACTCTAGACGATGTTGGATAATACCTCCAACAATGTCTTGTTCGCGTTAAGACAACACAAGAAAACCGTTGTTAATGTGCTTGGATTCGTTCAGATTAGGCAACGGTTTCTATAATATCAAACAATTCCTAGAAAGCGTTGTGTTAATGTGCTTCGTTCAGAACAGGCAACGGTATTCTATAATATCAAACAATTCCTGGAAAGCGTTGTGTATGACCAAAATTTGATTATTCCATTCAACAATGGTTTTTAGTCTTTGATATTTATATTATAATTAGCACCAAACCCCGTCGTCTGATGTTCTATCAGACAGCGTCTTGATAGTCAACGGAATAAAAGGGTCTCATACAACAGCACAAAACCGTTGTCTGATTCACTTTTTGCTGTAGTGCACTAAGTTATTACCATTTGATGTATATCTATGTATATACGTCATATAGTTCTGCATAAGCCCTGGTTCAGAACTTTCTATGTTGAGTATATGTTCAGATTAAGTAAGATTAAGTAGATATCCACAATTGAGAAGACAACCCAATAATTTAAGATTACAAAGAATTAAACACTTTGCATAAATTTATTAAATTTAAAAGATTATTACGACTAAAATAGAGTATTACATGATAAATTCGTGGAGCATTTTCTTCATTGTCTACCTGCAAATATTTCCAAAAAAGTGATATAAGAATTTGGCCAAAACACATTTAAAATATGAGCTATCAAGTATGTTTTAATAGCGTCTATTACCATTACTACTGATATATCAATTGAAAACAAGCCAAAAAGCAAAAATTAATATAAATTAAGATCTTCATTTGGATTTTACGCAAATTAGACTAAAATCTAAAGTATCTAAAGCTTCGCACAAATTTAAAATGTAAATATTTTTTTTAGAATTGAGATAGTACTTATTTTTGGGATTGGAAATCAAAAGAAGTAAGAATAGCTTATAAACCACATTAAACATGTAAAAATAACACTTTATAACATCAATCAGCACAATCAAACATAAAGAATGACAAAACAAAAAATTATAAGAACACTTCTTTATTGAAAAAATTAGTGGATAACCATATACCTCGTTGTATCATGATAGAGTAGTCCATATGACTTTTGCACACACTACGTGATTTTAATGATTAGCCTTGCTACAAACATTCAGATGATAAGATGAATCTTGTGTTGGGTAGGGAGATATGAATTATGAGTTCTATTGCTGCTAGGGTTAAACTATGGCCAAGTAGAATGATATTGGTATATATATAACCTAAAATATTTATGGTAATTGGGCCGCCTAGGTTGATAATTAACTAGATTGGGCTAGTAGGTGTAGTAATTAGATAGTGATTTTGGGCTACTTTTATGAATTGAAAAATAGCCATGTAGATATAATTTTTGGCTGCAAACATTTGAAACAAAAATTTGAGGTGGCCATGGTGGAGAATGACACACAAAGAAAAGAAAACTCAAATTATGTAAACATAGAAAAAATGTGATTGGAACTTTAAATTTTTTGAGTATATTTAAATAAAAATGTTGAGAAATTCTTGTTAAGAAAAAAGCATCAGATAATGTGTAAGTATAAAAAAAATACCTAAATAGAAGTAAAAAAAATTGTCAAGGGCTGCCACATTTAAATTGGATATCATCGTGAAGATCTAGTTAAAAGTATAATATTGAGTTACTATAGTAAATTATTTTAACTATTTCATTACAGGTTACTAACATATTGAAATCTAATATATTTTGAATCCTTAAAAGTATGATTTTCAAATTAAAATAACAACAAAATTTAATAAAAATATTTAGTGAAATGTGAAGAATTCAATACTTGACAAAATAATATACTATGTAATAATATACTATAAGAAATTTTTATTTGAATTATACTCATTAATAAAATAACTTTTGTAATTCATGTAATATGAAATTCATGTTATAATTAATAGAGTATGTATTTATATGTGTTTTGTATTAATAGATGATTACTAAAGACTTAAGTTTGATATTAATACCACAAATATTACCTTATGTACCAAATTCCCAGATATTACCTTATGTCTACACATACCTAAGTCTAACGCCCTTATCCAACACCGCTCTACCTGAGACTTACAAAGGATTTCCTCGTAGTGACACTAGGTGGTCTACATGTGACTAATAATAGCAGAACAACTAGAAGATAATTAGAAGCAATCGTAAGACACTATTAATGAATCGAAAACAGGAATAGATATTCAGTAACTCAATGATTACATTATCCGGTGGCTCTGATATATATATATATATATATATATATATAGGTCTTGCTCCATACATAACACTTTTATTTAACAAACAATAAAGTATCTATTAGATCCTTTGGCCCCGCCAGGGGCACCTAATACAAAAAGTTGTTATTTTTTTACCCTCTATCAAGCCAGCAAAAAAAAAATTAAAAGTTTACTGTTCATGATGACGTCACTGATGACGTCAGCATCATGAACAGTAACTTCTTTAATTTTTGTTTTTTTGAGATGATGGATGGATAGAAAGTAAAAAAATAAGAACTTTTTGTATTGGGTGCCCCCGCCAGGGGCATTGGATCTATTAGATCTAAGGTGTTCTTTATTGTTTGTAATATAAGGTGTTTGTTATGGAGTCCAACCCTATATATATATATATATATATATATATATATATATATAAATATATATAGTCCTATTCCAATAGAAACCAAATTAAAATAGAAACTAGAAACTAAACCATAATCTAACATTTCAAGCTAATCTAATGGACAAACTAGGGGTACCCAAAAAAAAATGTTTAAAATATATACTTGGCTCAATCCAAAAAAAAAAATTATCACTGTTCACGTGATGACGTGGCAGTGGACTTCACTAGTTAACGGTGCTTCGCACCTTCTTGTACGTCGCTTCGCGCCTTTATCATTCTAAAGTTGTAAGGAATGACAATCAATGTTAAGGCAATAGACGATTGACGGGTGTGTCGAGAGCCTTCGACCCTCACGACTACCTAACTCATCCGTTTCATGTCTTAAATGTTTCGCATTTCCACGGCAAGATTTTTTTTTTGTTGGATAGAGCCAATTATTTTAAGCATTTTTTGTGAAGGTACCCATGGCGGGAACCTTAGAATAGATGAAATATAATTTATTTAGTGTTAGTTTCTAGTTTCTATTTAAGAGTTGGTTTCTATTTGATACTTTGCCTATATATATATATACATTGAATCTTTTTCTAATCAATGGAATATTTGATTTAATTTAAGTTAAAATTAGAGAACACGTAGTCGAACACTTAATGTTATTAGTAGAATGCTTAATAGGCTTGTAAATTTATTTTATTAAAATTAAATATATTAATCTTACTACAAAATAATTAAAGAATTTATTATATTCTAAAATTACCCGTGAAACGTTTTATATAATTATAATTGAATATGTAGAACACCTAGTAGAACATCACTAGAATCCCTATATTTTAGTGAAATATTAGATAGAAACTTTGTAGAAACATTTTATAAATTCAAAATAATCAACAAGATCTCACTGAAATTAGAGTATATCTTGAATTAAATGCTATTATATAGTTTCCATTTTTGAATATTGACTTAAATCTTAAATGTATTTTAATGAGATAATTACCTTATTTGTATTTGTATTTATCATTATAATCAGATTCCATATTATAGTAATGAATGGTGTAGATTTAGTTCTCTAAGTTTTCCATCAAATAAAGTTTTCCCCACATCCTTACTCTATATATATAACTAGATTGGGCCGGTTGATAACTAGATTGGGCTAGCAGGTGTATTAATTAAATAGTTATTTTGGGCTTCTTTTATGAATTGAAAAATAGTCATGAAGATATAATTTTTGGCTGCAAACATTTGAAACAAAGGCCATGGTGGAGAATGACACACGGAAAAAAACTCAAATTATGTAAACATACAAAAAATGTGATTGGAACTTTAAATTTTTGAGAATATTTAAATAAAATTGTTGGGAAATTTTTGTTAAAAAAATCAATTAAATAGTGTCTAAGTATAAAAAAATACCCAAAATAGAAAAAAAAAATTGTCAACCACGGTCAAATTGGATATTATAAGACGTGAAGATCCAGTTAAAAGTACAATATTGAAAATATTGAGTTACTATAGTAAATTATTTTAAATATTTCGTCACACGTTAAATAACAAATTTATCAACAACTCAGAAGTGGTCTAATATTAATATTCCAACTCACATTGACAATGCAATTTGTTTCCCGAAATTAGTTTTATTTTTGTTGAAGCAGATACTTCAACATGCAGTTGTTGCCCTTTTGCGAAAAGATTTAGAAATCACATGTTATGCTTGTTGCTGCTAAAAATAAGCAACTTAGCCTCCATCAGACGGTGTAAATTATTGATAGAGATACCATAAGAGTTAATTTGAAGGTTGTGTTCCATCCTTAAGTTGTGTACTCAGCATGGATGAATTTGAGCTTACCTCATGCACCTGCAAACAGTCCTCAGTCCTTGTTAAAACTTAAAAAAGTAAGTATACTTCTTATAACAGCATATTTGGTAGTTTGTTTCATAACTTCATGTATCAATCATCATACAATTCCAAAATATTTACTGAATACACATAAGCAACATGTGCCCTATACCTTTTGATGCATTTCTCTGACTAAACTATATTGTATCTATTGAATGAGGTTTGGTCAATTTGTGCTCATGGGGAGACTTCTTTAATGGCCAGTATGGCTTTGTGTTAAAAAAAAAAATAATGTACTATTTTTCTATTGTGTTAAATTATGGAATTTTCCTTTTGTATGGTGGGTTTTAAAAAACTTAACTTCATTGGATTCGCCCTCTGTTCCAATCTTTCTTGTTGATGCCGATGTAAATTTATTTGACCAACTATATATTAAAAAGTATTACATGCTCTCCAACGAAAATTTGAAATTTACCTATGCAGTGTAACATCTAATCTAATGACAATTAAATTTTTAATCCTCGGCACTAAGAAATCTTTCTCGTTGATGCCGATGTAAACTTATTTGACCAACTATTAAAAAGTATTGCATGCTCTCCAGTGAAAATTTGAAATTTACATATGCAGTGTATATGATAATTAAATTTTTAATCCTCGGCGCTAAGAATTGAACAAGTTTTTCGCTATACCTTTGAACAGGATTACAACTATTACATGCACGGCTTGGTAACGAGAAGACACTAATTCACGGCTTGGTAATGGAAGACACAAGATTTATTTAGATTTACTCTTAATTATTAATTTCACCACACTCCCCCAGCTCTCCCACACACACATACAGATAGCAAATTTTACTTGTATTTTCGGGATGGTTTCTCTTCCTTTTGTGAAAAGCAGCAGGTTGAGAAGGTGGAGAAGAAACCATAACAAGACCAGATCCTTCTCCTTGGTAATTTTGTTGTTGATTCTGCTTTGGCCACGAAACCATAACCGTACTAGCTAGCTCTTACTCTGGGAGGATGCTGTTGTTGATTTTGCTTGTTCTTAAGCTCCTCATAATTCTGACCAAAGAAAGTTTCAGAAGCCATTGTAGTAGATTTTTTTGATGGCTGAAAATGTAACCTATTACATAACACACTAAGTTATTACCATTTGACTTATATCTATGTATATACGTCATATAGTTTTGCATAAGCCCTGATTCAGAACTTTCTATGTTGAGTATATGTTCAGATCAGAAGACAACCCAATAATTTAAGATTACAAATAATTTAATACTTTGCATAAATTTAATAAATTTAAAAGATTATTACGACTAAAATAGAGCATTACATGATAAATTCGTGGAGCATTTTCTTCATTGTCTACCTGCAAATATTTCAAAAAAAAAGGGATATAAGAATTTGGCCAAAACTCGTTTAAAATATGAGCTATCAATATATTAATTCAAAACAAGCCAAAAAGCAAAAATTAATATAAATTAAGATCTTCATTTGGATTTTACGCAAATTAGACTAAAATCTAAAGTATGTAAAGCTTCGCACAAATTTAAAATCTAAATATTTTTTTTAGAATTGAGATAGTACAATTATTTTTAGGATTGGAAATCAAAAGAAGTAAGAATAGCTTATAAACCACATTAAACATGTAAAAATAACATTTTATAACATCAATCAACACAATCAAACAAAAAGAATGACAAAACAAAGAATTATAAAAACATTTCTTTATTGAAAAAATTAGTGGATAACCATACACCTCGTTGTATCATGATAGAGTAGTCCATATGACTTTTGCAAACACTACATGATTTGAATGATTAGCCTTGCTACAAACATTCAGATGATAAAGATGAATCGCTTTGTGTTGGGTAGGGAGATAAGAATTATGAGTTCTACTGCGGCTAGGGTTAAACTATGGCCTAGTAGCTTACGTATATATATAACCTAAAATATATACATGGTAATTGGGCCGGTTGATAACTAGATTGGGCTAGCAGGTGTAGTAATTACATAGTTATTTTGGGCTTCTTTTATGAATTGAAAAATAGTCATGAAGATATAATTTTTGGCTGCAAACATTTGAAACAAAAATTTGAGGTGGCCATGGTGGAGAATGACACACGGGAAAAAAACTAAAATTATGTAAATATACAAAAAATGTGATTGGAACTTTAAATTTTTGAGAATATTTAAATAAAATTGTTGAGAAATTTTTGTTAAAAAAATGAATTAAATAGTGTTTAAGTATAAAAAAATACCGAAAATAGAAAAAAAAATTGTCAACCACGATTTAATTAGATATTATAAGACGTGAAGATCCAGTTAAAAGTACAATATTGAAAATATTGAGTTACTATAGTAAATTATTTTAAATATTTCATCACATGTTAATAACGTATTGAAATCTAATATTTTTTAATCCTTAAAGTATGATTTTCAAATTAAAATAATAACAATATTTAGTGAAATGTTAAGGTTTCAATACTTGACAAAATATATACACCTGTAGTAAAATCATATATAATTCTATATAATAATATACTACAAGAAATTTAACTTGAATTCTACTCATTAATAAAATAATTTGTGTAATTCATGTTATATGAAATTCATATTGTAATTAATAGAGTATATATTTATAATTGTTTTGTATAATTTTAATATATATTTGTTGTAGTCTATGAATAATCGAATTTAATTAATTAGAGCTTAATGTTTAATGACGAGAAATAAAGGATTCCTAAATTCCCAAGAAATTAAGGTTATTTAGACATAAAGGAAATTTGAATTTATTGGACATGCAAAAATAACCAATTTATCAACAACTCAGAAGTGTTCTAATATTAATATTCCAACTCACATTGACAATGCAATTTGTTTCCCGAAATTAGTTTTATTTTTGTTGAAGCAGATACTTCAACATGCCGGCCCTTTTGCGAAGAGATTTAGAAATCACATGTTATGCTTGTTGCTGCTAAAAATAAGCAACTTAGCCTCCACGGTGTAAATTATTGATAGAGATACCAAAAGAGATAATTTGAAGGTTGTGTTCTAGCCTTAAGTTGTGTACTCACCATGGATGAATTTGAGCTTACCTCATGCACCTGCAAACAGTGCTCAGTCCTTGTTAAAACTTAAAAAATTAGGTATACTTCCTATAATAGCATATTTCGTAGTTTGTTTCATAACTTCATGTATCAATCATCATACAATTCCAAAATATTTACTGAATACACATAAGCAACATGTGGCCTATACTTTTTGATGCATTTCTGACTAAACTATATTGTATCTATTGAATGAGGTTTGGTCAATTTGTGCTCATGGGGAGACTTCTTTAATGGCCACTATGGCCTAACATTTTGTGTTAAAAAAAAATAAAGTACTATTTTTCTATTGTGTTAAATTATGGAATTTTCCTTTTGTGTGGTGGGTTTTAAAAAACTTAACTTCATTGGATTCGCCCACTTTTCCAGTCTTTCTTGTTGATGCCGATGTAAATTTATTTGACCAACTATATATTAAAAAGTATTGCATACTCTCCAATGAAAATTTGAAATTTACCTATGCAGTGTAACATCTAATCTAATGATAATTAAATTTTTAATCCTCGGCACTAAGAAATCTTTCTCGTTGATGCCGATGTAAACTAATTTGACCAACTATTAAAAAGTATTGCATGCTCTCCGGTGAAAATTTGAAATTTACATATGCAGTGTATCATCTAATGATAATTAAATTTTTAATCCTCAGCGCTAAGAATTGAACAAGTTTTTCGCTATACCTTTGAACAGGATTACAACTATTACATGCACGGCTTGGTAACGAGAAGACACTAATTCACGGCTTGGTAATGGAAGACACAAGATTTATTTAGATTTACTCTTAATTATTAATTTCACCACACTCCCCCAGCTCTCCCACACACACATACAGATAGCAAATTTTACTTGTATTTTCGGGATGGTTTCTCTTCCTTTTGTGAAAAGCAGCAGGTTGAGAAGGTGGAGAAGAAACCATAACAAGACCAGATCCTCCTCCTTGGTAATTTTGTTGTTGATTCTGCTTTGGCCACGAAACCATAACCGTACTAGCTAGCTCTTACTCCGGGAGGATGCTGTCACTACTACAAATCTGAACTTAGGACATAGCACTTAGATAGCGTTTTTCCAAAAGCGCTATCGTAATGCTCTACTTAAACAGCGTTTTTTAGAAAACCATAGTGTAAGTTAATAAATGAAAAATCAAAATTAAACAAAAAATAAAAAATATATCCTAAGATAGCGCTTAAGTTAAAAACGCTATTGTAGCTTGCACTTAGATAGCGGTTTACGGACACGCTTTAGAAGTTACTGTATTTTAAGAAATATATTTTTATTTTTTATTTATAATTTTAAGACTAAAACAAGGGAGAAAACTCATTCGCGTCATTTTAGGTCATAACCCTCTCTCACCTCAGCCTCCGCCTCCGCCTCGCCGCTCACAGTCTCCGCTCACCCGCCACTCTCAACACCCTCTCGCCGCTAATACAACTTCTGTTCTCAACCTCTGTTCTCTACCTTTGTTCTATTTGGGATTGAAGATTAATTTGACTGAGGTTTCATCTCTCAACTCTCTCTCTCTCTCTCGATACAAAATATAACAAAACACGGGCTTAGCCGTGAAACTTTAGGGTTCACTTTTTAGGGGTCTAATTTTAGGGTTCAATTTGGGGGTTTAATTTTAGGGTTCAATTGTTATATTAATGGGATGTTTAATTTTAGGGTTCAATTTGGGGGTTTAATTTTAGGGGTTCAATAATCTGAAGTTTTCTCAACTCATCTATATGTGTTTATGCAGCTAATTCAAATGCTCGGCAGTTGAGTTGTGAGCTTCTTCGGTTCTTTGTACTTATAAAGGTCTGTGTTATTTTTATAATATGTGTTATTTTTCCAAGTCTGTGTGTTTATGTTGATTACTAATTAGTGTTTGTCGAATTAGTGTTTTGTCGAGTCTGATATTTGTGTTTTTAGCTAATTTTTTCCCACTGTTAAGGAGTGGTACTAATGAAGTTCTGTGAACCTGTGGCTTTATCTCAGGGTTAGAGAACAATTATTTTAAATCTGACAGAAGAGAAGAAACAGAGCAAGGTGAATTGAACAAGATTGTAAGAGTGAGGAATTAGTTGTGTTTCTAACTATGTTCAGATTAATGACATAGTTCCTGTATGTTTAACGACTTCAGATATGAACATCCCTGGCATTTGCTTAATTCATGACTTTATCACTATTGAAGAAGAGAAGGTTGGTGCCTGGGTTGAAATGGTGCTTTGCTTTCTTGTTTAATTTTATATCTCTTCAGAATACATCACAAACTAAAAAATAGTATTATTGTTGTTATTGTTAAAAAAGTTGCTATAATAGGCTTCTTTAAATTTTAATATAATTTAGGCTCATTCACTTATGCAATTTATGGTTTGCTCCTAACGTTCTCAGGAGCTTCTTGCAGCAGTGGATAGTAGACCTTGGAAAAGTCTTGCAAAAAGAAGAGTCCAGCATTATGGTTATGAGTTTTGCTATGTGGTACAAAAAGAATTACCATTTGTTTTTTACTTCAACTTTATTACTACAAGTGTAGGATATCACTTCAAATGAATGCTTTGATTCCCAATTTAATTGGTTTAGCGAGAAATGAACTCCATGCTCAGATGACAAACTTGGAAGGCTCTCTGCATGCTCACTGATTAGGTAACGCTTGATCCCTGGGAAAATATTGATTCAGATACTTTACATGCTTTTCCTACAATGAAAGATTTGTATCTCTTTCTTTGTGACAATCCTTTATACATTGACAACGGGACTATGGTAATAATATACTTTTTTTTACACTTTTTTTGTATGAAAACATTAATCGCTCAAGCCCTTACTAGTTGTCATCTTGACTAAAGAGTTTTGGCAAGAGTTAAATCAATTAAATTTATCTGAATTTAATTGTTTGTTATTCGAGCATGCAGTATGCTTGGTTAGACAAGCTCAGCGGGAACAAGTGTTTTCATATTGGACCAATGAGCCTTACTTTAGGTCATCCAGATGGGTGGTTGCACGAGTCACAAATATGTGCCGACTGGAGGTACAAAATTTTTATAGAATACTTTTGACTTGCTTTTAATTATTATTATTTATCGGTCCCCAATATCTAGTATCGAGAAAAGATTCATTGTTATGTGAAATTGAATTGGGCAGCTACTTAAACAAGGAAGGTGGTGACAACCGGGAATTGCTGATGAGCTTGAGGGAAGTGAAAAGTGGGAAATTAAAGGGTGGCATCGGTGTTTTTGGGGATGTCTTTTGTTTTTTAAACATTAAGGAGCTATTTTTCATTTAATATCTGTTTATTCAGCATTTGTTTGCATTTCTTTCAAATCTTTATAGCAATTCTTCGTAAACTTGTTATTAGATTATTGTCGTTATCTGCTTTCCGAAACAGAATTGCTTTATTGTGCCATATATATTGGGATAATTTTTTTTTGCAATCCCAATATTTATCTCTAAACTGAAGTTGTTTAACGTACGTAAAATGCCTTTGGACTTGCGATTTCAGAAAGCAGCAGGCTGAATGCATTCCTAGAATTTCACCGAAAGATAGTGCTGTCCATGAGATGATTCTACTTTACAATTTAAGGTCTTCTTATTATTTCTTTTGATTACTGTATTGGTGCAGAGAACTAGAGATCTAAATACTCTGGAGTTGCTTGATCATCTACCAGCTTTGCAGCAGCTATTATGAATCTCCGGAGTTCCTGTATCTGTATGTACTGATGATTCTGTTATTTATTAAATGAATATTAACTTTAATTAGCCTATTTTATCTCAGTTGATCAGGACATTTTAACTTTTACTCAAGTGTAACTTGTTTTATAAGTTCCTGTTCTCCCATGAGGTGACAGTAGGCTTTATATATATTTCAGGACCAGGGTGTTCTTCTGTGGATGGGCATGCCCGTGAACTCAGATTTAATCCATACTCATGGAACAGAGGTTTGTTTACCCCCATTTTATAGACAAATGTGCATGGTAGCCGCGTTTCTGCCTAATGATTACATTAATCCACAGTATCTTGCAAGCCATGGTAAGCCATGGTCTCCTCTTACCATCATTGCAAGTACATGTATTGTCAAACCTTTTGGCTTAATGGAGCTTGTTGGACTGTCTATGGCTTACTCAGATTTGACCCAAACCTTGTGGTAATTTACCTATACAAAATTCTTCTCATACTTTGTAACCTACTAGTGGTATAACCGAGTATTGCATGTACCTTTTATTTAAGGTATTATTTTGGTTTAAGCTGCTCAAATAATTGAATTGATCATCTCTTGTTGTAGGCTCCAAATGGTCTTGGATTCTTTTTCGGTTTGCTACATCTCGGAGTCTATGCTTGGTACTATAAAGGGACTCCAGGTGATGATGATGATGAGAAGCCAGCAAAATATGAGGTGCAGCTCCCAGGAAACATAGTTTAGTTGTTGGTCAATTCATTTATTAGTCTAAGGGTTGCCATTGTTTTTTCTTCTACTTGCTTTAAGGATAGAGAGAACTCTTTCTCTCTGTCTTGAAGAAAATTGATTTGTTGGTGTATTTAAATGTTTAACTTAGATTTTCGTAAGCATTTGTTTCAATGGTTTGTAATGGATTTTTATGTAATGGTAATGGTATGAATGATTTTATTTTTGACTGTTTGGCCAGTTTTTTTTGTTTGTATTTGATTTTTTGGGATACATCAGGGTGAAGAAAATGGCAGAGAATATATAAATTTAAAATTTTAAAATTATATATATATATATATATATATATATATATATATATATATATATATATATATATATATATATATATATATATATATATATATATATATATATATATACTTGCATAGCGTTTTACAAAGTGCTATCCAAATAAAATGCTATCTAAGAGCTGTACTTACAGAATGGCAAAAAAAGCGCTATTTAAGTAACTTTCACTTCAATAGCGGGTCCTTAGATAGCGCTTAAAAGCGCTATGTAAGAGCTAAAAAAAGCGCTATCTAAGTGCAAATCTGTAGTAGTGTGTTGTTGATTTTGCTTGTTCTTAAGCTCCTCATAATTCTGACCAAAGAAAGTTTCAGAAGCCATTGTAGTAGATTTTTTTGATGGCTGAAAATGTAACCTATTACATAACACACTAAGTTATTACCATTTGACTTATATCTATGTATATACGTCATATAGTTCTGCATAAGCCCTGGTTCAGAACTTTCTATGTTGAGTATATGTTATCAGAAGACAACCCAATAATTTAAGATTACAAAGAATTAAATACTTTGCATAAATTTAATAAATTTAAAAGATTATTACGACTAAAATAGAGCATTACATGATAAATTCGTGGAGCATTTTCTTCATTGTCTACCTGCAAATATTTAAAAAAAAAGGGATTAAGAATTTGGCCAAAACACGTTTAAAATATGAGCTATCAAGTATGTTTTAATAGTATCTATTATGATTACTACTGATATATCAATTGAAAACAAGCCAAAAAGCAAAAATTAATATAAATTAAGATCTTCATTTGGATTTTACGCAAATTAGACTAAAATCTAAAGTATGTAAAGCTTCGCATAAATTTAAAATCTAAATATTTTTTTTAGAATTGAGATAGTACTATTATTTTTAGGATTGGAAATCAAAAGAAGTAAGAATAGCTTATAAACCACATTAAACATGTAAAAATAACATTTTATAACATCAATCAGCACAATCAAACATAAAGAATGACAAAACAAAGAATGGGAAAAGCCTCAACCTGATAGCATCATCCGTCACCCCATTACATTTGAAAGTGTTGCAGATTTCGATGAAGTCACGAACATGCATGTTAGGATCCTCCGTAGAAGCTCCCCCAAACTGGACCGAATTCTGCACCATCTAAATTGTGCCCGGCATGATCTCAAAGTTGTTAGCTGCAATAGCTGGCCTAATAATGCTGGATTGGATGTCATTGAGTTTCGGCTGAGAATAGTCCTTCAAAGCCTTAACTGCTACTGCATCTGCCATCTCTAATGGAGTATCAGATTCCTCTTTATTATCCTCTATATTCTTTACAAGATCGTCTTCTGCCAGTTCTTCCTTCCTAGCTTGCGAACGTGTTCGCATACAAACTCATGTACCTGAAACACCACGAAACAAACAAACTAAGTAAAATCCGAGTCAGTGAACGCTAACGACCACTGATGACAAGCACATAAACTAAAAATAAACCACCGATGATCCCCGGCAGCAGCGCCAAAAACTTGTTATGCTATAATTACGCAAGCGCACGTAGTCACAAGTAATATAAATTAAGTTCGTTCCACATAGATCTGGTTATGGTTCTCTTCAGTAAATATGCCTATGCAACAATGTATGGTTTTAATTCACTGCTAAGAAAAGTAACAAATTTGGGTTGATTATCTAAATTATACTAAGATGCAAATTATAAATCTAAGAATTAACTAATTGACAAGAATTAAAATCGAATTACTTATATGAGAATAAACATGGAATCCTAGTTTCATCATCAACTTCACTTAGAGTTGCAGCCTTTAATTAAAACATGCGATGGTTTTGATATCTGATCGAATAACACGAAAAGAGTAAAAGTTACCTCTCGGTATACTAGTACCAATCTACGCATACATCCACAAAAGAGATAGAAGACGAGCAGGCACCTATTATGTTTAGACCCTATATCTCTATAAAATTTGAAAACATAAAGGTTGAAGCACAAGTTATCCACTTAGATCACATAGGGTAGCATAATATCTCTATTCATGCCACAAATCATGATGTTCAAACATCAACCTATCCTATGCTAGCATGGCAAGTTCTAAATCTCAAGATCCACTCTCGTTTAGCAAGAGATTAACAAATTAGATGTTCGCGACGCACCTAAATTCAATAAGCACAACCATATAAGGATATCAAGAATTCACCACACATAAATCTTTAAGGCATGCAAACTACTAAGCTACATAGATAAATCCACTAGGATCCCATGACAACGATTAGCCCATAATTGAACCGTTCATCATCATGGGATTTGATGAAAAAATGATACTAAACAAGATATGAAAGAAAGAAGTAATAATATTATAAAAATAAAGAGTTGAGAAAACAAATCTATAATTCAACGTATACAAAAGATGAAGTAGAACTAGATCCGTGCTTGTCACGAGCGTTGAATCCTTCTCTCCTTTTCCCTCTTGCAGATCTGAGCTGGTTACAATAATAAAACTAAGATAATGTGTGTCTCTCTATTACAATGGTAGGATGTGTTTAAATAGGCTCTAAAAGTCTTGCCCAGCATGAAAATACCAAAACAGAATTATAATAGAATTTCTGCAAGATACGTTTCCTAAACTGATTCGGTTTTTAAAGAAAATTCGTGGCTGACTTTTCTTCAGTTTTTCTGGAACTTTCCAAACCTAATTGGACCTCTGGACCACCTTAGAATGATAGAGAATTTCGTTATCTTCGCGTGGACTGTTTACGGGCTGAAAACAGACTTATAGAACTCAAGATATGGCCAAAACAGTGTAGACTGCGCAACCCTTCTTAAAAATCCGAATTTTAATCAATTAATTCCCAAAAAATTATAGAAGCATCCACCTTAGTCAACCTTCTCGTAAATCTGCACAACTAAGCAAAACACATCAAAACTACAAGAAACTTGAGTCCAAGACAATCAATTTAAGCCGATTTAGAATGCTCCAAGTGGATATAAAATCCACTTATCACATGCTTTGAGTACAAGTAGATGCTTTAGAGAGACATTTTTCTTGGGATTGATTATGTTTTGCCACCAAGTGAGCTTTTGAGCCTATATGCATATCTTTTGCATCTTATATTCGTTTGCTTGAGTGTCCATGTTGTATGCATTGCTAGCACTTGTTTGAGACCTTTCTTGAAATGCATGACATTATTTGATCATAACGTGATAAAGGGATTTAGGGATAATCTCATATTTCCTATATTACCACACCATGTATACATGAACAATTAGTTAACCCGTTGAGCTTAATCCTATTTTTTTGGTGACACACCACATTACTTGCCTAGACTTTTTTCTTGTATTGCCCTTACTTTAACTTGAACCCAAATTTTCAAAGGCTAGTAGAGTGTTTGAGGGAGTACAAAGGTGTGCAAAAGAGGGTTTATTGATGGTCATTACTTTGGAAGAATACACTACGCCATAGATGGGCGTCCGCAATGCTTTTCTATTGTAACGCTCACTTTCTGTTACATTAGAGGTACCTTTTTTGACCTACTGCAACATTATTGAGATTGTGTTACATTACATGTTAAGGTACTGTTACAGTAGAACATGTACTATTGCAATAGCTTCGTTGTGTTACATTAGACATTAAGCGTTGCATTTGCTATTTTTTTAACATTTATAAATATAAAAATGAAGAAACATGTGCGTCCCATATAAGTGTTGCGTTTTCAAGAATTAGTGTTACATTTGCTGTAATCAGTGTTACATTTGAATGCTACAAGTGCCACATGCGAAAAAAATTGCCATGTGTCACGTGGACCCCACGACCACGTGTCATAGGACCCACAAACTACCATGTGTCACATGGACCCCACTGCCAAGTGTCACATGGCCCACAATCTGACTGCCACGTGTTGGTGTGGGACCCACTGCCACGTGTCGTGTGTGGGGTCCACTGCCACATGTCAATGTGGACCCCACTGCCACGTGTCGATGTGTGTCCACTGCCACGTGTCGATGTGGGACCCACAATTGCCACGTGAACTGGAGCCCACAATCAGCTGCCACGTGTCAAGTAGAGACCTTGCCACGTGTCCCAAGCAATTTGTATGTAAATACATGTTACTAAAAAAAATGTTGTAGCCTAGGTTCGAACCTCCGACCTTGCCCCTGTTTGTCCAAACAACTTTAGCACTGCACCAGCCTTACAAGTCTGTCTATTCCCTGAATGGTAAATATATAAACTATGTAGTTAGATTTTCTTTCTTCCATTATTACTATTACATAAATAGAATTAAAATAATTTTAATTTTTTATATATGTAGATTACATAAATTATTTTTAAAAAATCGAATCCTTAAACCCTAACGAAACCCTGTTTAGGGGTTCCGGTAAAAGTGATAATTGACAGTTGAATTACCCGATCCAAATTTTTTTTTTTTTCTAAAATTTTAGGAATAACATTAAATATGATGGATCTTGATTCCCGTATGGTTGGGTGGTCGAGAAATATTTTTTGAAAAATCGAATCCTTAAACCCTGACGAAACCCTGTTTAGGGGTTCCGGTCAAAGTGATAGTCGACCGTTGAATTACCCGATCCAAAATATTTTTTTTTCTAAAATTTTGGGAATAACATTAAATATGATGGATCTTGATTCCCGTATGGTTGGGTGGTCGAGAAATTGTTTTTAAAAAATCGAATCCTTAAACCCTGACGAAACCCTGTTTAGGGGTTCCGGTCAAAGTGATAGTTGACCGTTGAATTACCCGATCCAAATTTTTTTTTTTCTAAAATTTTGGGAATAACATTAAATATGATGGATCTTGATTCCCGTATGGTTGGGTGGTCGGGAAATATTTTTTAAAAAATCGAATCCTTAAACCCTGACGAAACCCTATTTAGGGGTTCCAGTCAAAATTATAGTTGACCGTTGAATTACCCGATCCAAAATTTTTTTTTTCTAAAATTTTGGGAATAACATTAAATATGATGGATCTTGATTCCCGTATGGTTGGGTGATCGAGAAATATTTTTAAAAAAATTGAATCCTTAAACCCTGACGAAACCCTATTTAGGGGTTCCGGTCAAAGTGATAGTTGACCGTTGAATTACCCGATCAAATAATTTTTTTTTTCTAAAACTTTGGGAATAACATTAAATATGATGGATCTTGATTCCCGTATGGTTGGGTGGTCGAGAAATATTTTTTAAAAAATCGAATCCTTAAACCCTGACGAAACCCTATTTACGGGTTCCGGTCAAAGTGATAGTTGACCGTTGAATTACCCGATCAAATAATTTTTTTTCTAAAATTTTGGAAATAACATTAAATATGATGGATCTTGACGAAACCTTAGACCCTAACGAAACATAACATTATATTTCTTTATTTTTATAAATAACGAATTGAATATATGTTTATAAATTATATTATTACATTTTAATTTTTGAGCTTTTTTTAATTTTATATATAATCCACAATATACTACAACTTTCAATTTATATTAGTTTAAAAAAAACTTTCAATTTATATTATATATAAATACATGTGATATACTTTTTTTATATTATAATAAATTTAGTAATTTAATTATTATAAGCTATATAAAAGATAAGTAGTGTACTGTGTGAAAAAATGGGCGGACTTTTCCCCCCCAAAATGCACTTTCCCCTTTCCCCTTTAACAAAATTACGCTCACAAGATACACTCTCTCTCCCTCAGATACACTCATACAATCAAACACTCTCTCTCCACATTATTGCATTCGCTCTAGCACACCCAGCCGCCGTCACCATCATACTCCCTCCGTCCCATTTTGTAAGACATGGTTTGACTTTCACTGAGATTAAGAAAATACTATTTGACTTGTTAGGTGGTAGCATGTGGTTGGTTGATTGTGAAAGTGGATGTAAGTGGGTGTATAAAAAATGGGTAAAGTAAGAAAGTAGTGGGTGTAATAGTGTTTATTTAATAAAAAGGAAGTATAAAATAGAGAAGTAGTGGGTGTAATAGTAAAAAGTAATGTTCAAAAATAGTAAGTTTAGTAGGTTCATTCTTTTTGGGACGTCCCAAAAAGGAATAAGTGTCATATAAAATGGGACGGAGGGAGTAGTTTCAAAAACTCTCTCTATTCCATTCTCTTCTATCTTAACTTTTCTTTTCTCTTTTCTAATTGGTTTTCGATCTAATTTATTTTTAATTTTTCAGGTGATTAATTAGTGTTTTCGATCTAATTGATTTAGAGCTTTGTTGGATTTGGTCGAAGCTTTCAATTAGGGTTTTGGTACCGAGAGGTCCTCCTCTCCTTACTCCTACTCTCCCCCCTCTCCCTCCCCTTCTCTCCCACTCTCTCCATCCACCTCTCTCTCTCTCCTCCGTTTCTTCAAAAAAATATGAACTAGTTCTAATTGAGTTCAAAATTTTAAATCGATGACTGACATTTCTACTTGATAAGCTCGATTATGACTAACAAAACAAGTGTGTTATTACTTGAAACGTAAAGATGGGAGCTTAGATCTTGCTGTTGTGGGTACTATGAAACAGAGTTTGGTTCCTTTGTCGTATACTTGCAATGTTTGTATTAAAGATTCTATTGTTTCAGGTATTTTTCTCTTTTTGTTTAATGTATTTTTGTTTATTTTGATATACATTTGTGTTGTAGTTTTTTTTTTTGTTTATGTGGTTTTAATTTTGACTGTTCTTGTGGTGTAAAGATTGTATCTGTACATAGGTAAGCTATGCAGAATCGATATAAAATTAATAAGATACTCCTCATTCTAACCTCTGCACAAGCTTATATAAATTGTAACTGCTACATTGTTCAAAAAGAACCGTACTAACATGTACCAAATTCTATAGTTCTGCAGCATGCATCAGTTTTATCAAAACTAATTAGAGAATTAGTCACATTGCCATGATTGCTTAGACTGTATTAAAGATAGTTGACTGTAAACTCTGACTAGAACTTCAGGCTGTCTCTAATTTGGTTTAGAATGTATTAGCTCAAATAAATGTAAAACCAATGATTTGTAATATAACAACGTTTATGATAATTATGAAGCCTTGATTGCAAAGTACTGAGTTGTATTTAGTTGACTGCTTAATGTGTTGATCTTCACTATATTGACAACAGTTTCTTTAATATTAGTATCCAAATGCACTCTCATTTATAAACAATCATAGTTTGTTTGTCTTGCATAGATAATATATCATTTTATTTTGTGTGCTCCCTATTAACAGAACTCCATCTATCTGAACATACTGAATCAGATACATTATCCTGATAGCTATGCATGTTTGTATGCTAAGGTGCATATATGAATATTCAGGAATAAGGTGTCCACTTACGACATATATCTTACAAATGAGTTTATAAATAAGTAGTGTAAAGTACTTACAATTTGCATATCAGAAAGTCTGGTGACAATGCCAAGTATACAATTTTAAGTTATTAAAACAAGTTGCTTTTCAGGTATTTTTATACCCTAGTTCTCTTAGGTTCTAGAGCAGTTCTCTGTTTTCCTGTGAGCTTACAAGTACTAAAGCACCAATGATTCATATCTATTTTTAAGTACTAGTCCTCTGCCCCTTAACAAAATTTTTTACTTTCTCAGATTATCTCTCGCTCTCTCTTATATTCTCTATTCTTATAGTTGGTTAATTGGTGTTCCAATTAATTGGGGTTTTTCGTTCGTATTTTATTTCGGGCTTGGATTGGGGCTTTCAATTACATGTAAAATTGGGGTTTTACATCTACTTCTCCTTCGTGCCCTTCATCTCCTTTTAGAATTGATTTGTTTTCATTTTTAGGTTTCATTTTTAATTGCAGATTATGGATGAAGGGCTAAAGTTGAATGTGAAGGGCTGTTTGGTGATAAAGAAATATGTGCTTTTCCAAAAACAAAATAAGGATTTGCACGTATGTAAGCTTTTCAGTTGTGTGTACATATACGAGATGGATCCTGTTACTACTATGTGTGTCAACGTGCCATCTGCACTTGATAACTGGTTATTAAGTTTCGACGATGACAGTACTCTTCTGATTCATCAACCACTGATCATGGTACAAAAAAGAGAACGAGTGTTTTTTAATCACTTTGTTTTGTTCTAAACTCGAAGGAAAGTTAATATTTAAAGATTATTATTTTGCAAAATGTATATAGCAAAAAAGTAATAATGTTAGTAGTGTGGTTGGAAGTGAAGGCTTGAAGCTCATTATATAGGTTGCAAAAAATACTGTAATGTAAATATTTTACGACTAGCAAGTCCTTGTTGACTTCTACACATTTTTTTTATATTACTAATATATTATCCAGTGCACTAATTAACCACAGTTCCTTGATCTAGTTCATATTCATTTGGACAATTTATAAGATATGTGCCTCTGATTGTATATTAGGTCGGACCATATATATGTCATTGGGCATTGGTCTATACATTTGGATCAGAGCCCAAGCATCTTACATTTGGATAAGATATTTACATCTTGATTGGGTTCTTTAATTAGAATGTCTTGTCCTTAAGAGGAAATGCACTGTCAATTTAATTTCATAAATCTTCATCATAGAGATAATGGTCTTTATATTGAAACTGAGTGTCACCCCTTTTATCTAGGTCTTTATATGTCTATGTTGGGGGATTTCCTTATATCTTTACAGATAATGGTCTTTGTAGCGATATGGTACTTAAATTGATTTAGAACTATTTGAACAGGTTGTCAACGGAATTTCTGGGTCCGATAAGCTCTATGCAGGGAGTAAAGATGAGACAAAGGGTCTGGGACTGCCAATCTGGACAGGTTGGTAGGAAAAAATACCATGACTTTAATTGATCAATTAATTTGAACAATTCTTTTTCTTCTTATCTTCATGATAAGGAAGCATATGGATGGAAGAAGATGAGGTTGTGGTTCATCTTCTACATTTTTGTAAACCATATGATGTGACATCCAATGCACATGTCGTACTTTGAATGAGAGATAGAAGGTTAAACTTCTACAGAATTCTTGTTTCACTTTTTTTATTATACATGTATATCTTAGAAACAGCATTGTATATGGAGAAATAATAGTTTCTTTATATTAAGATATCTGATTTTAGTCAAGCAAGCTAGGGAAAATGATGAGAAAAAATCTATCATTGAAGAGGATTTATGAATTTGTTTTATCCAATTTTTGAGATACTGAAAGATATCCTAATTTCCTTAATTATTACTCAATGCAAATAAAACTACTGATCATCTGTTAACTTTTCTGTAGTGTGCAGGGGTGATGAATATATCGTGTGAAGTGCTGTACATATACTTCACCTATGCATGTATTATTCGAGGTTAGTCTATTTTGGTGCCCCTTTTGTTACATAAGTTTAAACCTGACAGAATTATGTGGAACCAGTCCAACTTTGGCATGAGTTTTTAATAACAGAGACAATTAGATCTTCACTGTAGAACTTGCTTTTGGCATTTTAAGTTTTATTTTCGTTGGACTTGATGCATAAACACATGACTCCAGGCTCAAATCATGCACACATGCAATAAGACTGGAGATTATACATCGTTTATAATTTGAAACTGAAATTTTTACTTTGTTTGGATTCAAGTGCTTCCATTTGATAATTTTTCGTTTTCTTTCTTATGAAGGGTAAATATATCTCAAGTTCACGGGATGCTCAATCGATTAGTGTTAATGGTATGACCAAATTTTTTTCGTTTATTGAGAATGAAGACATTGATAACAATAACGTCACATTTTTTAATTCTTAAATATGTTAATGGTTTGATCCGCTTCTGCATCTATAATCACCCCCTAGCCCAATTACATCCCTCAATTATCTATGGGAAAGGTTGTTGCCTATCAATTAGGACTAGAGGTCTGCACTTTCTAAGTTGTTGCGTAGCATGTCAAACTGGTTACTGTAAACCTGCCAAACTTATATGTACACACTAACTAATCTAGCTAGCTGTAGGATCTGTAGGAATATATTTCCATTGGTAGACTGTTATATATTTGCATTGTTTTTTTCAGAAACCCGAGCTAAATGGTCCTATAACTTCCTATGACTTTGTAGGAGCCTTGGCATTTGATGCAGAATATGCGCGATGGTTGGAAGAGCACTCCAGGCAAGCCAATGAGCTGAGAGGAGCGGTCAGTTATGCGGGTGATGATGAACTATGCATCATTGTGGATGGCCTCTTGACACACTATGATGACATTTTATAGGATTAAAGCCGAGGCTTCCAAGGCTGATGTAGTAGCATGGACAGGGTGTAGTTTAATTACTTTGGTTATCTTTTGTCGTATATTTTTATCATACTCTGTCGTGTGTTGCTTGTGTTTATTGTACTTTGTCATGTGTTTTGGTGAAATGGTGAATGGTAATGGTGAATGATAGGAGTTGGATTATATGTTGGTTAGGTGTCAGAGGATTATGGAGATCAGTATTGTACATGTTTTGTACTTTGAAATATTGGTTGGCTTATTTTTTAAAGGGATTGCTATATGTATATATCAATCGGATCTTACAAATTTTTCAATATTAGTGTTGCAATTGCTATAGTTTTAGTGTTGCATTAGATAGTTACAATGTTGTATTAGATGATTATGTAGTGTTGCAATAGAGAGCGGGCTCCACAGGTGTGGTCCATGACACGTGCCATGTGGGCCACACACTAACACGTGTCAGGTGGGCCCACACTGACACGTGTCAGGTGGGCTCCCATATGCCACGTGTTAGGTGGGCCCCACACTGCCACGTGTCATGTGGCCCACATTGCCACTTGTCGGGGGGCCCACACTGCCATGTGTCAGGTGGGCCCCACATTGCCACGTGTCATGTGGGCCCACTGCCACGTGGTACACCTGCAACGTGGACACCTACCACGTGGACACCTGCCACGTCACCTGTCCCCACCTGCCACGTGTACTCTGTCTATTTTGGCTAAGCTATTGTAACACCTTCCTAGTGTTGCATTTGTTTGATTTAGTGTTACTCTATGGGCCTAAGGTAATACTTTTCTTAGTGTTACAATTGAGAACAAAAGCGTTACGTTAGAGAGCAGAGGCAACATTAGCGGATGAAATGGTGAAAAAGTATTACCTTAGGCCTATTGTAACAATTTTCGTGCCTAATGTAATACTAGAAGTGCGTTGCGTCTGGGCATCTATGGCGTAGTGATATGGGGTATGGTCACAATTTTTTTTGGTTTGTAAATGAACACTAAGTTAGCATAGAGCGACTCAACTTTGATTTTTACCCAATCATATCAAAAGCAATGGAATGCACACATTATAACCTACTACAACTATCATTCCCATTTTATTTTTAAATTTTAATAAAAATTCAACACTAACAGGATAACAACTATTACAATAATGAGAAGACACTTTAATACAGGGCTTGGTAATGAGAAGACACAAGATTTATTTAGATTTACTCTTAATTATTAATTTCACCACACCCCCCAGCTCACTCACACATACATAAAGATAACAGATTTTACTTGTATTTCCGAGATGGTTTCTCTTCTTGTTGTGAGAAGCAGCAGGTTGAGAAGGTGGAGAAGAAACCATAACAAGACTAGATCCTTCTCCTTGGTAATTTTGTTGTTGATTCTGCTTTAGCCATGAAACCATAACGGTACTAGCTAGCTCTTACTCCCAGAGAATGTTGTTGTTGATTTTGCTTGTTCTTAAGCTCCTCAGAATTCTCTGGAGAATGCTGTTGTTGATTTTGCTTGTTCTAAAGCTCCTCAGAATTCTGACCATGGAAAGTTTGAGAAGCGATTGTAGTAGATTTTTTTTATGGCTGAAAATGTAACAGCTATTACATAACACACTAAGTTATTACCATTTGATTTATATCTATGTATATACAACATTCATATAGTTCTATGTTGGAAGGCTTCAGCTGATTAAAGTAGTGCTCTTTGGAATGCAGAGTTACTGGGCATCTCATTTGCTTCTTCCAAAGAATGTTCTAAAACATCTCAAATCGTTGTTTACTAAATTTCTATGGGGAAGTACAAGTACTACTTCGAAACAAGCTAAAGTTTCTTGGCATGAATGTTGCTTCTCTAAAGATGAAGGAGGGCTTGGCATTAGAGATCTTAGTGCTTGGAACCGTGCTGCATTTATTCACCATCTCTGGAGAATTCTTCAACCATCTACTTCTTCTCTTTGGATTTCCTGGTTCAAAGCTTTTATTCTGAAAAACAAACCATTGTGGTCCATGGCTGTCCCGTCTAAAGCCTCCTGGTGTGTTAGACAACTTCTCAATGACAGGCATGATGCAATAAGATTTATTAGGTATGCAGTTGGTACTAATTCTGAGTTTTCCTTTTGGCATGATCCATGGGTGCATGGTGGTTCAATTCTTCAGGAGTTTGATCCCTCAATAATAACCATTGCTGAGTCTACTACTGGAGCTAGAGTGGGGCAGTTTATTAACAATAGGATTTGGTCTTTACCTGTTTCAAACCATGTTAGGATGATGGAGCTTCGTAGACTTGTAGCTTCTGTTCCAATTCACTCACAGGACTCTGTTTCTTGGGAAGGGCAGGCCTCCAATCAGGTGTCAATAGGCTCTATATGGCACTGGGTAAAGGTCCTCTGGCATGCTTTAACAATTCCAAAATGTTCTTTTACCTTGTGGTTAGCTCTGAAAGATAGATTACTCACAAAGGAACGCATGCATCGGTTTGGTATGAACACTAACCTCACCTGTGTTCTTTGTAATTCGGCTGTTGAATCCAATGTTCACCTTTTCAGCACTTGTGGTTATCAATGGAGATTATGTCAGACCCTGGGTTTCCTTTAGTAAATAACTGGTCTCTCTATTTAAATGGGCAATTCATTTCGGGTAAATATTCGCAGATGAAGACATTACTATCTTACCTTTACTTGTCAGCAGCCGTCTTTCTTATTTGGCGTGAAAGGAATGATAGAATTCATACTACTGGACATGCCTTACCAGCTGGTCATCTCAAGATGGTGCTTAAACATATGGTGAGAGAAAGAGTATGCACCAGCAAGTATTTTCAAACTTGATTATCTCGTTGCATTAGACTAGGTCTAAGTTGTTTTGTCTGATGTAGTTCTCAAAACTTTAGTCTCTGTTGAGGGGTATGCCCTAGTCTCTGTATATCTTTTTGTTTCTATATAAATTTTAACTTAGCAAAAAAATTTAATTCAGACGACAACCCAATAATTTAAGATTACAAAGAATTAAATACTTTGCATAAATTTAATACGTCATTCAAGCTAGTACTTGATCGCTCTCCCATGACTTTAAAAGATTATTACGACTAAAATAGAGCATTACATGATAAATCTGTGGAGCATTTCCTTCATTGTCTACCTGAAAATATTTCAAAAAAAAAGTGATAAGAATTATAAGAATGACAAAACAAAGAATTATAAGAACACTTCTTTATTGAAAAAATTAGTGGATAACCATATACCTAGTTGTATCATGATAGAGTAGTCCATATGACTTTTGCAAACACTACGTGATTTGAATGATTAGCCTTGCTACAAACATTCAGATGATAAAGATGAATCCCTTTGTGTTGGGTAGGTTTGAGATATGAATTATGAGTTCTACTGCTGCTCGGGTTAAACATGACCTAGTAGAATGATATACGTATATATAACCTAATATATATATATATAAATATATATATATATATATATATATATATATATATATATATATATATGGTAATTGGGCCGGTTGATAACTAGATTGGGCTAGCAGGTGTATTAATTAAATAGTTATTTTGGGCTTCTTTTATGAATTGAAAAATAGTCATGAAGATATAATTTTTGGCTGCAAACATTTGAAACAAAAATTTGAGGTGGCCATGGTGGAGAATGACACACGGAAAAAAACTCAAATTATGTAAACATACAAAAAATGTGATTGGAACTTTAAATTTTTGAGAATATTTAAATAAAATTGTTGGGAAATTTTTGTTTAAAAAATCAATTAAATAGTGTCTAAGTATAAAAAAATACCCAAAATAGAAAAAAAAAATTGTCAACCACGGTCAAATTGGATATTATAAGACGTGAAGATCCAGTTAAAAGTACAATATTGAAAATATTGAGTTACTATAGTAAATTATTTTAAAGTATAGTAAACTATAGTAAATATTGAGTTACTATAACGTATTGAAATCTAATTTTTTTGAATCCTTAAAGTATGATTTTCAAATTAAAATAACAACAAAATTTAATAACAATATCTAGTGAAATGTTAAGGTTTCAATACTTGACAAAATATATACACCTATAGTAAAATCATATATAATTCTATATAATAATATACTACAAGAAATTTAACTTGAATTCTACTCATTAATAAAATAATTTGTGTAATTCATGTAATATGAAATTCATATTGTAATTAATAGAGTATATATCTTCGATGCTTGCCAAGTCTCCACCTAATTTTAAATTCCATTGGAAGTGCAAAGATTTAAAACTTACGCACCTTCTTTATGCCGATGATGTGTTGCTTTTCTCAAATGGTGATAGGGATTCAGTTTCTCATCTCATGAACTGCATCTCACGTTTTTCCTCTTCTAGTGGTTTAATTCCAAGCATTGCTAAGAGTACGGTCTTTTTCGGGAACTGTGATGCTGATTTTGTTAGATGGTTTGATTCATCATATGGTATAGCGCATGGAAATCTCCCGGTTCGCTTTCTAGGGGTTCCCTTAATTTCATCTCGCTTAAGTCACAATGACTGTCTGCCTCTTCTAGAAAGGATTACTAGCAGGATTTCTTGCTGGACCACTATGTTGCTTTCTTTTGCGGGTCGTGTGCAACTAATTAAGTCAGTTCTCACAGCTGTTCAATCATTCTGGAGTAATCACTTTGTTCTTCCTTGCTCTGTTCATGGTAGACTCAAATCAGTTTTTACTAGTTTCTTATGGAAAGGCGATGCCAGTTCTCGAGGAGGTGTAAAGATTAGCTGGGACAAAATTTGCTTGCCAACTGGAGAGGGCGGATTGGGTATTAAGAATTCTAAGGTTTGGAATCAAGCTCAAATTTTACACCACTTATGCCGTATTGTTTGTAAGAGCAACGCCTTGTGGCCTGTGTGGGTTAATTCTACTTTTCTAAAAAGGAATCATTTCTGGAATATGCATATGCCCAACGACTGTTCATGGATTGTTCGTAACGTCCTCAGGTTACGTCCTATGGCACTTCAATACATGGTCTTCAAAATTGGAAATGGCATGAACACTTCTCTTTGGTTCGACCCTTGGTGGAATGCTAAATGCCTGGCTACAAGCAAGCATGATCCTATTATTGCTCAAGCAAATGGTACTTCTGAGGCTTCTGTAAACACTATGATCAATACTGGAGCGTGGGTGTTACCTCGACCATCAAACAGGATTCATCACCTCAACCCAGGCTTGGCTAACCTGTTTGAGCAGTTCAACTATCCTACGTTTGATCTTAATGCTGCTGATTCAATCGTTTGGAATAGCTTGCCTCTTCGGAAACTAAAAACTTGGGATATTTGGGATTCCATTAGAGTCTCTTCTCCTACAGTTGCTTGGAGTACGTGTATTTGGCACAAGCTTAGGGTGCTTCGGTATGCTCACCATGAGTGGATTCTTTGCCACGGTCGACTTCCTACTATGCAGAGACTTTTTTCCTTTGGTTTGGAAGTTTCACAGCAATGTCTTTTCTGTATTGCGGGTTCTGAATCTGACTCACACCTGTTTGTAGAATGCCCTTACAGTAGGTTCATCCTTTCGAAACTGGCCGGTCTGCTTAAGGTCAATTTTGACGGATCATCATGGCATGAAGTCTTGATATCTTTGGAAGGCATAGTTGATATCTTTCATCGTAATATGGCTTTTCTTGTAGCTCATATTTTCTCATACCATGTTTGGAGAGAAAGGAACGCAAGGTTGCATGATTCTGGAGTTTCCGGCCCAAACAAGTTAATCAAGGGTATTATGATGGATCTTAAAGCTAGGCTTATTCGTTCGAAATGGTTTATTAACCATGCTAACTTAGATTTGTATAGGTGGTTATATATTTGATTTGTTAGGGCTTGTTGCCTTATGCTTTTTCTTTTCTCCTTCCTGGCCTTATAGCTGGGTTGTAGCTGGCTCTCTCTTTGCCATGGCATAGAGCATGGGTGTATCCCTTTTTCCTTTTAATATAAAATATATTTAGCAAAAAAAAATGAATAATCGAATTTAATTAATTAGAGCTTAATATATTTTTTTGCTAAATTAATATATATTAAGAAAGAAAGATTACAACGGGAAACCCATGCACTATGACAAGTCATAGAGAAACTATCTATTTTCAATCTCATAAGATTGAAGATAGAAACAAACATCACACTATTAAATCAGGCCTAGTTAAAACAATTTTTGAGAACCAAGAAGATGAAGCAAGCTTTGCTCTAGTGTAAGCCATGATACCCTTCCAAAGAGACTTCGGACCGAAGACACCTTTATCATGTTTCCTAGCATTTCGTTCGCGCCAAATGAAGTAAGTGTATACTTGAAGCATCACAAAGATTAATCTTCTTTTGTCTCCGTCTTGAATATTAAGAAGACCTTGCTGAAATTCATTCCAAGTATAGCCAATGATGCCCAGATTAAAGGATGCATGAATCAAAGCAAGGACATGCCTGCTCTACAAGCAATGCATGAAGAGGTGGGTATCAGTTTCTCGACCACCAACACATAAGAAGCACTGCTGATCTATCATGATCCCAAATCTGGAGAGGCGGTTTAGAGTGTTTAGTCTCCCGTGGCTTAAAAGCCATTGGTGATGGGCGTACCGCTCGATCTTGAGTTGGTGCCACACAGCTTGAAATCATACAACCTGCTGACTACGGTGTCTGATACTCTCCCAAATATGCCAAGATTTAACCTTTCGAATGTCCATACCATCCTAGAGAATCACATCGCGAGAGTTTAGATCAAAACCGGGAAAAGTGAAATTATGCAACTAGCTCGATAGGACAGGGTCTATATGGTGGTGTCTGTGATTTGTTCGTGGGAGGCACCAGGACCCCGAACTGATAATATCGTGAACCAGTGCCTTATCAGTCATACGACGCTGTGAAATGATAGGTGCAATTGGCATTTTAGCAAGACATGAGCTATTCCACCATGGGTCAAACCATAGGTAAATTGTCATGCCTGCATCTCCAATCGAGTAAGTAATAAACTAAAGGGCCAAAGTACGTAGTCTCAATACTTTCTTCCATATCCAAGAACAGTCAGACGGGGGGATGTTCATTGTCCAGAAATGCTTACGCTTAAGGATTGTTTTATTAATCCAAGAGGGCCACAAATATGGCAAATGATTGATGATTTTGAGAAGGTGCCGAATGATTTGAGCTTTGTTCCATTCAGAAGTGTTCTTCAAGCCTAGACCACCTTCCGTTCTAGGCAAGAAAATAGTTTTCCAACCAATTTTTGCACCCCCTTATCATCTATATTACCTTTCCATATGAATCTGGTGAGCATAGATTGAACAGTTTCATGAATAGCTTTAGGAAGAATGAAGTGATTAGACCAAAAAGCTTGCATGGCAAATAGAATAGACTTAACCAGTTGGACCCTACCTGCAAGAGATAAGAAAAAAGAAAGTTTCAGAAGCCATTGTAGTAGATTTTTTTGATGGCTGAAAATGTAACCTATTACATAACACACTAAGTTATTAAGACAACCCAATAATTTAAGATTACAAAGAATTAAATACTTTACATAAATTTAATAAATTTAAAAGATTATTATGACTAAAATAGAGCATTACATGATAAATTCGTGGAGCATTTTCTTCATTGTCTACCTGCAAATATTTCAAAAAAAGGGATATAAAAATTTGGCCAAAACACGTTTAAAATATGAGCTATCAAGTATGTTTTAATAGTGTCTATTACGATTACTACTGATATATCAATTGAAAACAAGCCAAAAAGCAAAAATTAAAATAAATTAAGATCTTCATTTGGATTTTACGCAAATTAGACTATATCTAAAGTATGTAAAGCTTCGCATAAATTTAAAATCTAAATATTTTTTTTTAGAATTGAGATAGTACTATTATTTTTAGGATTGGAAATTAAAAGTAAGAATAGCTTATAAACCACATTAAACATGTAAAAATTGTAGAGTATAAACCTACTACTGTAAGATATAAAAACTGAGTCTGTGTGTTTTGAAAGAATGCAAACGTTTCTTCTTTTCCTTGTTACTAAAACGATTACATTCAGGAATATAAATATACACTGCACACCAACATGGTGGCAAGAAAATAGGAGAAATAAAAGCAACTACCTAGACTCAAACAAAACAGCTAACTCTCCCACCACTACGTCCTATAAATTCTCAACTTCTACTCACCACAAGACTTATTCACAAGCCCGTATGGCTTGTCTTCTATAAGCCCCGTGGCACATCTTCCTTCGCGCTCACTAAGAACACGTCTTCCTGCGTACTGTAACACCCCAGTCCCACATCGAGGAGATTTGGGACTTATGTTCAGTTTATAAGGCAAAGTACTACTACTGAATGCACCAACAAATCATGATCTTTTGGGGGCCTGTGGTGGGCTTGTGGATTACCCAAGTTGGCGGCATTTGGGCTAGTTTACTTTGACTTATTTCGGATTCAGAATTGGGACTTGACCCGATTTTCGAAAAAAGGCTCAGGATTTGACCCGGGTTGTCACATATGGTATCAGAGCCGACTCTCGAAAGCTTGATTCGTCAAGTTGCCGGAGGTGGGGACACGAAGGCTGGTGGTATTATCCCACAATGGACAGAGGTCCAGAGGTGGGGACACGAAACCAGTCGGTATTATCCCACAATGGCTAGGTAGGAACGATCTTGGACCTATGGGATATCCGTTCAGGCCTGACGAGGACGTCAGGAGTTTAAGTGGGGGAGTTTGTAACACCCCAGTCCCACATCGAGGAGATTTGGGACTTCTGTTCAGTTTATAAGGCAAAGTACTACTACTAAATGCACCAACAAATCATGATCTTTTGGGGGCCTGTGGTGGGCTTGTGGATTACCCAAGTTGGCGGCATTTGGGCTAGTTTGCTTTGACTTATTTCGGATTCAGAATTGGGACTTGACCCGATTCTTGAAAAAAGGCCCACCGGTACGATTTCATTAGCCCGTATGGCTTTCTTAAGAACCCATCTGGCACTTCTTATTGACTACCTTTCCATGTCGCGTCTCCTTGCACTCCACGACCGTAACGTCCTCATCCCCTAAACTGACTCCAGCAAATATCGAACGTGGACAGTGCAAGAGAACACCATATGCATCCCATACTGCACATGATGATCTCTCCCAGTTTTTCAAATACACCCGACTAGCAGCCAGGCCACAAACTCTTTGACTCTCTAGAGCATCTAATCGAACACCTCCGCTACCTTAGCAACGGCTTGGTCAACAGCATCATCAATCTCCTCCTGTAACCCGACTTCCTCCGCGACATCATACGCCTCACAGCCCCCTAGCTTATCTTGCAGCCGCCGTCGCTTCATGCCACTGCCTGAAGTAGCTTTCTTTACTGCATCACAGCCACCCATAACTCGAACGTACACCAGCAGTGGATTCACCACCACGGCTTCACCGTTGCCCACAAAACTGACTGGGCCTGAATGGAGCCACCAAGGCTCCGCCTCTTCCTTCTTATGCATCAAGGATGGGAGGGAAGGCGGTTAAGCCTTGATCCCCCCTCCCTGATGCTCTGATACCAAGTGTAGAGTATAAACCTACTACTGTAAGATATAAAAACTGAGTCAGTGTGTTTTGGAAGAATGAAAATGTTTCTTCTTTTCCTTGTTACTAAAACGATTACATGCAGGAATATAAATATACACTGCACACCAACGTGGTGGCAAGAAAATAGGAGAAACAAAAGCAACTACCTAGACTCAAACAAAACAGCTAACTCTCCCACCACTACGTCCTATAAATTCTGAACTTCTACTCACCACAAGACTTATTCCCTACTGAATGCATGACCTAGTCATACACGTACAAGCTGATTTTAAAACAAAATAAAATAAAACTTTAAAACAATAAAACATTATCTAAATAAATAAGTAAACATATGAATATAGAATTAAACTCCAACAAAAATAACACTTTATAACATCAATCAGCACAATCAAACATAAAGAATGACAAAACAAAGAATTATAAGAACACTTCTTTATGGAAAAAATTAGTGGATAACCATATACCTCGTTGTATCATGATAGAGTAGTCCATATGACTTTTGCAAACACTACGTGATTTGAATGATTAGCCTCGCTACAAACATTCAGATGATAAAGATGAATCGCTTTGTGTTGGGTAGGGAGATATGAATTATGAGTTCTACTTTGGCTAGGGTTAAACTTTGGCCTAGTAGAATGATATACGTATATATATAACCTAAAATATATATATGGTGATTGGGCCGGTTGATAACTAGATTGGGCTAGCAGGTGTAGTAATTAGATAGTTATTTTGGGCTTCTTTTATGAATTGAAAAATAGTCATGAAGATATAATTTTTGGCTGCAAACATTTGAAACAAAAATTTGAGGTGGCCATGGTGGAGAATGACACACGGGAAAAAAACTCAAATTATGTAAACATACAAAAAATGTGATTGGAACTTTAAATTTTTGAGAATATTTAAATAAAAGGATATTTACCAAGAATACTAGATTTAAAGTTTCTTTTTGCAAAAATACCACCTTCCTTAATAAATTGCAATTTTACCAAAACAAAGTTTCAAATTGCAAAAATACTAGGCCCCTCCTCCCTCAACTTTCTCTCTCCTCCCCCCTGATCAGACGCCGTCGATTTGTAAAACAAAGTTTCTTTTTTTTTTTTTTTAAAGATGGGGGCTATTTGGGTGGATTTTTGTTTGCAACCACATTCAATCAAATTCAACTAAATGCAACCAAATGCAACTTTTTTTTAAAAAGGTGGGGTGATTTTGGTGGATTTGGGTTGCAAGGCCCGGCCAGGGGCAATATTCAACTAAATGATTTTGAGTTCCAAGGCCCCGCCAGGAGCAATATTCAACCAAATCAACTATTTTCAACTGTTTTCAAATATTTTCAACTAGTTGCAACCATTTTCAACTACTTTCAACTAGTTACAACTAGTTGCAACTACATATTATTGGTTTGAGTGATTTTGGGTTCCAAGGCCCCGCCAGGGGCAATATTCAACCAAATCAACTATTTTCAACTGTTTTCAACTAGTTGCAACTATTTTCAACTACTTTCAACTAGTTACAACTAGTTGCAACTATTTTCAACTACTTTCAACTAGTTACAACTAGTTGCAACTACATATTATTGGTTTGGGTGATTTTGGTGGATTTGGGTTGCAAGGCCCCGCAGGGGCATATTCAACTGAAATCAGAAATTAAGTTGTTGATTTCAAGTTCCATTTGCCAGTTGTCATTTTCGACCTCATTTTTGAACTCTAATATATATATATATATATATATATATATATATTAGAGTTCAAAAATGAGGTCGAAAATGACAACTGGCAAATGGAACTTGAAATCAGAAATTTAGTTGCATTCAGTTGCAATTAGTTGCAAATTTAGTTGAATATGCCCCTGCGGGGCCAGTAAACCCAAATCCACCAAAATAGCCACCACGTTTAAAAAAAAAAAAGTACATAAGTCGGCTGCGTATGTTGATGGGGGAGGAGAGAGAAATTGAGGAAAGGGGGAGGGGGAGAATTAGGGTTAGTATTTTTGCAATTTGAAACTTAGTTTAGTAAAATTGCAAATAGTCTTTCTTAACAAAAGTAAATGTGCAAAAATTTACTTTTTCCTATTTATTTTTCAAAAGAGCCCTAAATAAAATTGTTGAGAAATTTTTGTTAAAAAAATCAATTAAATATTGTCTAAGTATAAAAAAATAACGAAAATAGAAAAAAAAATTGTCAACCACGGTTAAATTGGATATTATAAGACGTGAAGATCTAGTTAAAAGTACCATATTGGAAATATTGAGTTACTATAGTAAATTATTTTAAATATTTCATCACACGTTAATAATGTATTGAAATCTAATATTTTTTAATCCTTAAAGTATGATTTTAAAATTAAAATATTAACAATATTTAGTGAAATGTTAAGGTTTCAATACTTGACAAAATATATACACCTATAGTAAAATCATATATAATTCTATATAATAATATACAGTTAAACCTCGATAAACGAATAAGCTCGGGACCGGAAAATTTTATTCATTAATTGAGATTATTCATTTATCGAGGTCAAAAATACACTATCTCTATTATGTCGGGACCGGAAAAAATTATTCATTTGATGAGGTTATTCGTTTATCTAATATTCATTTATCGAGATTCTACTGTACTACAAGAAATTTAACTTGAATTCTACTCATTAATAAAATAATTTGTGTAATTCATGTATTGTGAAATTCATATTGTAATTAAAAGAGTATATATTTATAAGTGTTTTTATAATTTTAATATAAGTTTGTTGTATTCTATGAATAATCGAATTTAATTAATTAGAGCTTAATGTTTAATGACGAGAAATAAAGGATTCCTAAATTCTCAAGAAATTAAGGTTATTTAGACGTAAAGGAAATTTGAATTTATTGGACATGCAAAAATAACCAATTTATCAACAACTCAGAAGTCGTCTAATATTAATATTCCAACTTACATTGAGAATGCAATTTGTTTCCCGAAATTAGTTTTATTTTTGTTGAAGCAGATACTTCAACATGCCGTTGTTGCCCTTTTGCGAAGAGATTTAGAAATCACATGTTATGCTTGTTGCTGCTAAAAATAAGCAACTTAGCCTCTATCAGACGGTGTAAATTATTGATAGAGATATCGTAAGAGATAATTTGAAGGTTTTGTTCCAACCTTAAGTTGAGTGTACTCACCATGGATGAATTTGAGCTTACCTCATGCACCTGTAAACAGTCCTCAGTCCTTGTTAAAACTTAAAAAAGTAGGTATACTTCCTATAATAGCATATTTCGTAGTTTGTTTCATAACTTCATGTATCAATCATCATACAATTCCAAAATATTTACTGAATACACATAAGCAACATGTGGCCTATACCTTTTGATGCATTTCTTTGACTAAACTATATTGTATCTTGAATGAGGTTTGGTCAATTTGTGCTCATGGGGAGACTTCTTTAATGGCCACTATGATCTAACATTTTGTGTTAAAAAAAATGATGTACTATTTTTCTATTGTGTTAAATTATGGAATTTTCCTTTTGTATGGTGGGTTTTAAAAAACTTAACTTCATTGGATTCACCCTCTGTTCCAATCTTTCTTCTTGATGCCGATGTAAATTTATTTGGCCAACTATATATTAAAAAGTATTGCATGCTCTCCAATGAAAATTTGAAATTTACCTATGCAGTGTAACATCTAATCTAATGATAATTAAATTTTAAATCCTCAGCCCTAAGAAATCTTTCTCGTTGATGCCGATGTAAACTTATTTGACCAACTATTAAAAAGTATTATCATCTAATGATAATTAAATTTTTAATCCTCTGCGCTAAGAATTGAACAAGTTTTTCACTATATGGAAGACACAAGATTTATTTAGATTTACTCTTAATTATTAATTTCACCACACTCCCCAGCTCTCCCACACACACATACAAATAGCAGATTTTACTTGTATTTTCGGGATGGTTTCTCTTCCTTTTGTGAAAAGCAGCAGGTTGAGAAGGTGGAGAAGAAACCATAACAAGACTAGATCCTTCTCCTTGGTAATTTTGTTGTTGATTCTGCTTTAGCCACGAAACCATAACCGTACTAGCTAGCTCTTACTCCGCGAGGATGCTGTTGTTGATTTTGCTTGTTCTTAAGCTCCTCATAATTCTAACCAAAGAAAGTTTCAGAAGCCATTGTAGTAGATTTTTTTGATGGCTGAAAATGTAACCTATTACATAACACACTAAGTTATTACCATTTGACTTATATCTATGTATATACGTCATATAGTTCTGCATAAGCCCTGGTTCAGAACTTTCTATGTTGAGTACTTTCTATGTTGAGTATATGTTCAGATCAGAAGACAACCCAATAATTCAAGATTACAAAGAATTAAATACTTTGCACAAATTTAATAAATTTAAAAGATTATTACGACTAAAATAGAGCATTACATGATAAATTCGTGGAGCATTTTCTTCATTATCTACCTGCAAATATTTCAAAAAAAGGGCTATAAGAATTTGGCCAAAACACGTTTAAAATATAAGCTATCAAGTATGTTTTAATAGTGTCTATTACGATTACTACTGATATATCAATTGAAAACAAGCCAAAAAGCAAAAATTAATATAAATTAAGATCTTCATTTGGATTTTACGCAAATTAGACTATATCTAAAGTATGTAAAGCTTCGTACAAATTTAAAATCTAAATATTTTTTTTAGAATTGAGATAGTACTATTATTTTTAGGATTGGAAATCAAAAGTAAGAATAGCTTATAAACCACATTAAACATGTAAAAATAACACTTTATAACATCAATCAAAAATAAAGAATGACAAAACAAAGAATTATAAAAACACTTCTTTATTGAAAAAATTAGTGGATAACCATATACCTCGTTGTATCATGATAGAGTAGTCCATATGACTTTTGCAAACACTACGTGATTTGAATGATTAGCCTTGCTACAAACATTCAGATGATAAAGATGAATCGCTTTGTGTCGGGTAGGGAGATATGAATTATGAGTTCTACTGCGGCTAGGGTTAAACTATGGCCTAGTAGCTTACGTATATATATAACCTAAAATATATACATTGTAATTGGGCCGGTTGATAACTAGATTGGGCTATTAGGTGTAGTAATTACATAGTTATTTTGGGCTTCTTTTATGAATTGAAAAATAGTCATGAAGATATAATTTTTGGCTGCAAACATTTGAAACAAAAATTTGAGGTGGCCATGGTGCAGAATGACACACGGGAAAAAAACTAAAATTATGTAAATATACAAAAAATGTGATTGGAACTTTAAATTTTTGAGAATATTTAAATAAAATTGTTGAGAATTTTTTGTTAAAAAAAATGAATTAAATAGTGTCTAAGTATAGAAAAATACCGAAAATAGAAAAAAAAAATTGACAACCACGATTTAATTAGATATTATAAGACGTGAAGATCCAGTTAAAAGTACAATATTGAAAATATTGAGTTACTATAGTAAATTATTTTAAATATTTCTTCACATGTTAATAACGTATTGAAATCTAATATTTTTTAATCCTTAAAGTATGATTTTCAAATTAAAATAATAACAATATTTAGTGAAATGTTAAGGTTTCAATACTTGACAAAATATATACACCTATAGTAAAATCATATATAATTCTATATAATAATATACTACAAGAAATTTAACTTGAATTCTACTCATTAAAAAAATAATTTGTGTAATTCGTGTTATATGAAATTCATATTGTAATTAATAGTATATATTTATAAGTGTTTTGTATAATTTTAATATATATTTGTTGTATTCTATGAATAATCGAATTTAATTAATTAGAGCTTAATGTTTAATGACGAGAAATAAAGGATTCCTAAATTCCCAAGAAATTAAGGTTATTTAGACATAAAGGAAATTTGAATTTATTGGACATGCAAAAATAACCAATTTATCAACAACTCAGAAGTGGTCTAATATTAATATTCCAACTCACATTGACAATGCAATTTGTTTCCCGAAATTAGTTTTATTTTTGTTGAAGCAGATACTTCAACATGCCGGCCCTTTTGCGAAGAGATTTAGAAATCACATGTTATGCTTGTTGCTGCTAAAAATAAGCAACTTAGCCTCCACGGAGTAAATTATTGATAGAGATACCATAAGAGATAATTTGAAGGTTGTGTTCCAGCCTTAAGTTGTGTACTCACCATGGATGAATTTGAGCTTACCTCATGCACCTGCAAACAGTGCTCAGTCCTTGTTAAAACTTAGAAAATTAGGTATACTTCCTATAATAGCATATTTCGTAGTTTGTTTCATAACTTCATGTATCAATCATCATACAATTCCAAAATATTTACTGAATACACATAAGCAACATGTGGCCTATACCTTTTGATGCATTTCTCTGACTAAACTATATTGTATTCATTGAATGAGGTTTGGTCAATTTGTGCTCATGGGGAGACTTCTTTAATGGCCACTATGGCCTAACATTTTGTGTTAAAAAAAAATAATGTACTATTTTTATATTGTGTTAAATTATGGAATTTTCCTTTTGTATGGTGGGTTTTAAAAAACTTAACTTCATTGGATTCGCCCTCTGTTCCAATCTTTCTTGTTGATGCCGATGTAAATTTATTTGACCAACTATATATTAAAAAGTATTGCATGCGCTCCAATGAAAATTTGAAATTTACCTATGCAATGTAACATCTAATCTAATGATAATTAAATTTTTAATCCTCGGCACTAAGAAATCTTTCTCGTTGATGCCGATGTAAACTTATTTGACCAACTATTAAAAAGTATTGCATGCTCTCCAGTGAAAATTTGAAATTTACATATGCAGTGTATCATCTAATGATAATTAAATTTATAATCCTCAGCGCTAAGAATTGAACAAGTTTTTCGCTATACCTTTGAACAGGATTACAACTATTACATGCACGGCTTGGTAACGAGAAGACACTAATTCACGGCTTGGTAATGGAAGACACAAGATTTATTT